>CM068586.1:35847062-38247062 GCA_035048485.1 Pteria penguin | reverse complement strand
CGATAACTATAATATAAAAAACACACATTGGAAAAAGGTATGAGTGATGGTGCATGAATCAACACTTTAATGATGTATATATGATGGATTAGCGTCGGTGATAGAAGAAAACAGAAAGAAAGGGAAATGCAAAATTAAATTTTGTTAAGCACACATACATAAAATGTAATGCACATGCTGTTCCAAATAAAGGTCCATGATAAAACCGAGATATGTATAACACTCGTAAGCATTTTAATTAGTGACAATCCTGCATTACAGTCAATTTTAAAGTATATATTTCGAAAACAGTACAGAACTACTGGCGGGAATATGTATGTATCTTACATGTTTTATATATAGATAGGAATGCACATTTGTGAAATTGAAATGTTCTGTTCATTTACGTCCGATTTTTGTAGAATATCATTAAAGCAGATGTGACCACAACATATACAATAAATGAGATAAACAAAACAAAAAGAGAGACCTGCATCAGTCAAATATCAGACAATACAAATAGGAAAACAAGATTAAAATAAACACATAGAGACAGCTACAAATATTCGATAAATGATTAGCTGATTTATAATAAATAGAAGTCGGCTGTATCGATCTTATTAGTATCGTTGAACTCATTGACCATCTGTCCATTACAGCGTCTGTTCGCCAGGTCGTTCCCCTTAGGAGTGTCTAATAGCCTCTTCCTTTTTAAAGAAGCGGAGGGCGACTCCTATGTATTCTCCATCCTCCTCTATATGTAGTGTATGTATGCGTGATGGAGGGTTAGTTTTTATTATGTACTGCTTGGATGGTCAGTATTGCCAAAAGGCTTTATTACAGGAACCACCACACAGAAATGCCTCTGCCACAGCATCACAGATTCTCCCTCTGGCCATTACTCACCCACGACCGGAGACAGAGCAGATTTGGTACCCGAATGTAAAGTCTCCTGCATTTATATTATAATTAAACAAAACTAACATAGATGTAGAAAGTGGAGTGTTTTATCGACAAGTACATGTATTGACAATGTGACTTAGGAACGTTGTTAGACTGTGTAACTCGTCTATCTTGGGTTATGGTCAAAACGTACCCATGCCAAAACGTACTCAACCAAAACGTACCCACTTCTTTGGTCAAAACGTACCCAACTCACCAAAACGTACCCAAAGTATTGGTCAAAACGTACCCAGTATATTTTTCACTTTTTTCTGAATATAATTTTTACTTTGTTGGTTAATAAAATTAAACAAAATTGGCAAATAAACGTAACCAATTTATTTTTACATTCGATACAGAGTAGTTTCATACTTTACTCAAAGTTACTCAACGCACTGAGGTTTTTCAAAACATACTCATACCCTTGGTCAAAACGTACCCAATGTATTTTTATAGTCGATACAGTCAGGGACGTATATACGTCCCTGATACAGTATAGTTTTGATATTTTGATGATTAATAACTGCAATAAAAATCTTCTTAACATATATACTCTCCTTTTTTAACATATATTCAAAACGCCCCTACATACTCTTAGTCAAAACATACTCCATGTTTTTATTGTGGATAACGTATCAAATATCTTTTTCTGTACCTTTTTCTTCTTGCTTTTTACATGAATATAAATATTTTCTGATGATGTTACATATGTAGTTAGTAAATACGTATTGACATTCAATACATACAAAATACATCTATACTGTTTTTCAGTTTCCATACATAAAAGCTAACTACTTATTATTGTGATCTTAAGTTTCTCTTTATTTATATTATGTTTCTTTTTGCATCTGTAATTCGTGCATGGTTTCTGCATGGCAGATGTTTCTTTAATACGCATTTTACCCACAATATCATGCTTTCTCTTATTTATCATAAACAGCTTCAACATCGTATTCGTCATTTTTTTTTTTTTTTTGTTTTTTTTTTTTTTGTTTTTTTGTTTTTTGTTTTTTGTTTTGTTTTGGTTTTTTTTTTTTTTTTAAATTTAAAGATATACCTTCGAGCATTCATACGTAAATCTGGAAATTTCAATGAATAATTTGGAATAATCGTCCTTCTAGTATACTCTTTTTGTCCCTGTGTAGATTTGCCACTCGAAAATTGTTTGTTAATCTGACGGGAAGAAAACCCAGGGGTGAGTTTCACTAAAGGTCGTAAATCCAAACGTAGATGTAGACGTAAACTTTTCTAAGAAATATTTGTCAATGTAATTACGTATGAAAATAGACTTCACGAAAGATTCAGTTGACATACACGTAAAATTTAGTCGCAAAGTTTACGTCTAAGTCTACGTTTGGGCTTACGGCATTTACTGAACACCCCCCCCCCCCCCAACTGATGCTTTAAGGTAGGGTTCATCTGAGATATTGTAATTTGTAAGTTTTTCTGATGTTTCAAACTGCTAACGATAATACGAGAATTCCTTTGATATGTATTTTGAACGGATTAGGTTTTGTTTGTTTGTTTGTTTGTTTGTTTGTTGTTGTTTTGTTTTGTTTTGTTTTGTTTTTGGGGTGGGGTGGATGGTTTATCAGATAATTTGCAGGAATCCCGTTAAATCAGTTTGTGCATTAAATGTTATTGTCTTCTTTAGCTAATTTCTTTCAATACTGGAATGTTTTGACAACACTTTAAAACATGGCTTCATAGCAGTATCTACGTATACAACACAATGCCACTCACGTAATCATGCAGATCTATGATTAAGATTCAAATATTTTAATATAAAAACGTATCCTTCAATGTTTTTAATCCCATTTATGTTTATCAATATAGTATCCATTTATTATAAGCATAAAAATGCATAAGTTTATACATTTTTATTTCAATGAGTTTCATGCAGACAAATAAACATTTCATATGGATGACACAACAATACATATATAGTACATTTCTATATGTCAAGTTATTTATTATTAATCTACATATGTTTCGATGAATTCATACATTCAAATGATAGATTGTTGCCTGATGATACCAAATCGAAGAAATTTGTTGAAAAAATGTGTAAAAGTTGTTTAAACACCCAAAAGATACATGGGTACGTTTTGACTAACACTTTGGGTACGTTTTGACCAAAATGTGGGTACGTTTTGACCAAAGTTGGGTACGTTTTGGTTGGGTACGTTTTGGCATGGGTACGTTTTGACCTGCACCCTCTATCTTTGGCTTTTATAATGTAAAATGATGGATAAATCCAAACCACTAGTCCAAAATTCATGAAACCAGAGGACATACACAATCAGTGAAAATGAAAAACAAATGGAAAATAACAAAATATGTCTACTTGAAGAGCATATGTGAACCCCTGTGATGGAGTGAGATCAGGTGCCCGGGGAGAGTGAGCATCTCCTGCTTGCTAGCAACACCCGTCACATATATCCCGTAGAAAGAGTCAAATCGTGTGAATTCCATATGTATCTATATATGGAGAAGTCGAAGTAGGTAACCTTCTAGTATAGAAGGTGTCAAATCTGTGTAAAGTGATCGGAATCGGTCTCAGTCCAGAATATCATTTAAAAGTCTGGATAACGAGATATGAGATATGAATACGCCGTATGCGGGCGATGATGGAATGTTGCTACTTATGAAAGGAAAGTTTGTGATTGCGAAATTGGAATATCACGTTTGTCATGGAGTGAGGTGTTCAGTTGACCATTAATGTCGAAAGACAACATAATATCTAAATACGAAGTAGAATTATTACTTTCTTTGGTTTCTTTGACCCCCAGTTCACTTGGATAGATGATGCTAAGGTAATTCGCGAATAAAGGATTATTAATTGAAAGCAAGTCATCTATATATCTGTAAGTAAAACTGAAGCCAAGAGCCAATTGTTTTTTCTTTTCCTTGCGAAAGCAAAGACTGAATGAATTCAGCTTTGTATGAGTAAAGGAATATGTCAGCCAGAAGCGGAGCACAGTTAGTTCCCATTGGAATGCCAACAATTTGTTGAAAAACTTTACCTCCAAACACCACAAAAATGTTATCGATAAGAAAGTTCAACATCTGAATGACAACTGTTTCAGTGTATTTATTTTTGGAATCAGAATTTTCCCTAACAAAGTAAGTTTTATCGTGGCCTATAACTATATATTTGAATTTGCGACTTCCGTTTTTACAAGTAAATGCATTTTGATTTAATTTCTGATAATATTTTTGAGTAGCATATAATAAATATAGAACGTATATACCTATGCTGTCAGCACTGTCCATTCAATATAATAACAATAAAAGCGCGGTTGTATGCATACATTATTTTGTAAGGTATATATTGGAACACACTTGAATTCTATTCACTTGGAAATAATTTGCAACAATGGCTTTCCGCATATTCCCAATCAACACTTAGTGTACAGAATTTATAATGAATTCATTATATTGGAAGCACTGATGCTTAAATAAGAGGTCCATTATATCCTTAGTGCGTAATAATTTTAGTTTGATTAATATGGTTGTCAGGATCTATTTGCATGTAATACATATTCACATATTGAACTTTCGGTATTTATGTTATGCAAATTAGTCGTGTGTTCATGCATGTATTTCCGACTCACAGTGTTACCTGTCGTTAGTCACTTAATTGTTTTAGGAATTACCTGTTGGAAGTGCTACAGTGCATTGCATTAATACTTTCAGTACAGTTGGATACAGACTTGACTAAGATTACTGGTGCATTAAAATATTTCACTTTACGTTTACTATTTTGTCTATGCAACCAGTAAAATGTTTGGTCAAATGTTTTGTTTGCTAGGCGAATATCGTTTTAGTGTACATGTCAAATAACAGCATGGTTAACTTACTTTCTATGGTTTCAATAATCCAGTGTGGTTTTTTTGTATGTCTACTAGACTATTTTATCAAAACAAATATACAAGTAAATTAATTTAAAAAAAAAAACAACTGTATAATGATAAGTTTGATGTATTGAACATATAAAACTTGTACCGGTAATATCTAAATATTTTTATCGCTTTTGTGTTTATTAATAAAATGATAGAGTTAGGGAGTACAGAGGAAAGTTATGTATGATTAGATAAGGCAGTGAAGCAAGAAAATACACGAGACGACAGATACAAATGACACACTTTTACACAACTGAAGACGGAATGGGGGCAAGCCTAAGAGTCCAAAAAGTACCTTTTTCTTTTCGGGGTATAATACTGATTAATTTTACTAGGTTTTTGAATGAATATTTAAATTTTATCCTTCATTTAAGAATTTAACATAAATATATTTCTTGTTTTAAAAATATGCGCATTTTGGTCGTTACGTTGACAATGAAACAAGAAATCAGTGTTTCTGTTTTCCAGAAATTCGCAAAATGGCAAATAGAGCAACGTTCATATTTTACTTTACATTTATAGAGGTCTGTATGAAGTGAAATGCAAATGTGTCCTATTAAAAATTGAAACATGGATATATAAAACGATAATAATTGGTAGGTATACCCTTTATTACCAAACATAACCTCTGTTTGTAAAACAAAAATTAGAAACTAAGTCGTAAATCCAACGCAAGTAGGGAATATGAGTTATGCCATGCATTGAAAAAGCAAAAGTACAAAACTGGATCATATACACACGTTGATTTGGGCTGTTTTACTCTTAGACAGATATTTGAGTGAACGGTATAACTGCACTTATAATCAATGATTAGTCCCTTTGATTATTAAGATCAGCCTAACGCACGTATTTTGGAAACTTGTAAACGAACAATAAGCGTTCTATTTATTGAAATACCGAGCGGAGAGCAAATCAAATGCATTACATCAAATATCAAAAGGTCGACGTCAGTCTGATAACATAAGTTTACCGCTATGAACAAGAAATACAGGTGATCAATCATTCAAATCTGAAATCATTACAAAATTCTCGTCATTCAATTAAGTAATTAATACGAAGTGTGAAGCACAGGTGAACATAATGTTTGCCACGGAAATATTACGATGTTAGCAATACTCAATACGTGAAAGTTTATTTCGTAACAATTCAGAGATATATTTTGTGATCTTAATCCTGAAAATATGGCCAGTATTTTCACTGTTTACATAGTAAGTTAGTGCCTCTGTTTCATATAAATATAAACTTGCTTTAAGTCAATTGTTTATATTTTAATTAAATACTTATATCTGAGATTTAAGTAAGTGTTAACAGCTTCGTTTAGATTTTTTTCATCTTATATATCTTATTTTTAAAGCTAGATAGAGATTTCAGCGTACATTAATTTTAAATAATATTCATTAGCCCTAATTAGATGTCGGGCACATAATCTGAATGTATGGGATCAAGTCTAGACGAAGGTATAATCATTGTCTTTGTATTTTCTTTGGATAGGCGATATTGTGAGAGATTCTGTATGTGTAGTTGTTATAGCGGGTTCATATTTTAGTGGTATAAGCGCTGCTCCAAGTGCGCTAATTGATGATTACGTTAATATCAAATACATTGACTATAACGAAAATCAAGCTACCCATACTTCGACACAAGACCAAGAATTCGCTAAATCATGATAGGGCTAATAATTCACCAACCCCTTTTAACCGTTTTACACTAAAATGTGGTTGCGCTAATATATGTACACAAAGAGTAGCCTAGGAAAATAAAAGGCGGTCTATACTCTATAACTACTTTGCCCACAGCGTGTCAAACTTGAAATGTTTGAATTAAATGCCATATTTATATTCTCTTCGCTTATAATGTAATTTAGCTGTCCGTCCGGCTGAAATATATCATGGGTCTAGTGGGTTTTATTTGGTTGGGGTTTTTTTTATTATTTTCGATGATCTTAATGTATCATTTTCGTTTATTGTGATCATTGCAAATTCGACCTTTAATCATGCATGATATGCATTATGCATACTTATAAAGTATCAACCTGGAAGGAATTTTTGTTATCACGTAAATTATTAAATTAAACTTACCTGAGCCAAACGCCTAAATAAACTATAGTCTTGGTTATATGTTCATCGTCCGTTTGCTGTAGCATTTTCAACCTCCTTAAGACTTTTTCTTTGTCAATTGCGTATAACGCATTACTTTGTGCATTGCAACTGTTTTGAAAGAAACAATTGTAAAGAATTGCAAGATAGTAAAGAGTGTACGTATATTTGTATTTAATTGATCTACGTTTTCGAAACGCATTCAAAGATGACAAGTGTTAAGAATAAAGGGTTGACTGCAATACAGTTTGAGTGCCAAAGTAATACAACAACCGTTAGTTCAATATTTTACGTTCTTGTTTTATTGAATACTTGAAAGAAAGACAAGTTATGTTCTTTTGAAGTTATATAACTTTGTCTCATATTTCAGATCGCAAGTCTGCCACTTGTTCTGAATGCTCAAATTGCAGAGCGATACAGAAATCCTTGGGTGCATACTGTGAAAAGACATTCATGCCCGGTGAGTGTATGAAAAAAGTTATAATAGATTAATTTTTTATGAAAAGGCAATAAAACTGAAACCATGTTAAGTGGACTAAATGAACTTGTTGAATTTATGATGTACTCGGTTGTATTCTTTTGGCGCTTTTAAGTCTGTTCGGGTCAGCGCAAAAGTAAGATGAACAAATGTAAAAACCTCCCCATCCTTTCTGATATAGATATAGAATAACTTGTGCAGCGTACAACAACAGTTAAACAAAATCAGTAAGAAGAAAAGTAGGTATATAAAGGACATATATCTGAATGCCAGTTTAACTATGGTATAAATATACATTAGTTTTTGCTTTGGTTTGTTTTTATTTAGGGGGAGAAGGAGGGGTGTCTATTTATCTTACTGATATTTGTTTTTGTGGATGTTTCTTTTTTTGTGGTCCCCTTTTACTCATTGTGTATCCATAAATATTTAGATACCTTATACTCAATTTCGATAGCAAAATCAAGTTCTAAATTATTCTTTTTTTCTGAAACAAACATTGCATCAGATTTTAATAAAAGTCGTCGTGATATACATGTATTTGTCAGTTCATTTAATCCTGAGTAGACATGGCCTTGTATACTATATCGGAAACTCATGCACTTGTGGTTAAAAAGGGTAAACGACATCTAACTTAGCTGTATGACAAACGTTGTTACGGAGAGCAAACAAAAATGAGCGCTTAAAAAGACATTAAAGTACTTGATTTTTGACTTTTACTATAGTAACTTACCGCGGCATAGAACAGGATTCGGAATAGTAAGTACGTATTGCTTTCGCAGTTCCCGATAATTACATCTTTTAATATTCTAAGTTAAAAATGTTTTTGAAATCATTGACTTGAGATATAATGCATACATGTAACACTGATGAAATTTGAGTTTAATTGCATTAGATATGGATCTTGCGTGTATAAATAACACAAACCATTGTATGTAATCAGTGATTGAGGTAAGGGTAATTTTGTATATAATATGGTACAGGGTCTATATTTAAATATACATGTACATATAAAGAGTGATTAGTGTAAAGAAGCTACCCATGAATAAACGTATATAATGGATGCGAATAAATTGATAGAAACATAAGATAATTTTCTAACTCCTATTAAATAAGCCGAGAAACAATTCTGTTGAGTATTTAGTGAACATGTATATGTAGCACATTGTTTCAAACAGTGCAAAAGATTTCATTTGTCTTCTGTTAGGGTCATTGGAGCTTTGAATTTCACTTGATATGTTTACAAAGATATACGTTAATCCCATTGCTTGTTCACTTATACTACATAGTTGAGCTCAACATCTATTGTAAGTATTATATAAGAAGATTTAGCATAATACACTGTAAATAAAATACATGTATAGATATTTTTATATCATTCTTGACATTGAAATACCATAGTATTGACAGTGTTAGATTCAAATTTTGGACTTTGGTACGGTCCCTTTTGTTCTACTATTTTAAATTCAAGGTGACCCCATATTTTCTCCATTGCTTTTGAATGGGTATGGATTGACGGTTATGAAAAGTGTAAAATATTAAAAGAAACTAGGGCAAAATATTTTTTATTTATCAATTACTCCAAAAAAGCACAAATCCTTATAGACCGCAATGTTAAAACATAGGGAATTTTGAAATTGCCCCCCCACCCCCCCCCACCCCCCACCCATTCAAAAATGAGTCGTGGGTACATGTTGTTTTCACTTGATAAATTTATAGCTTATACATAGATCTCTTTGAGAGAAAATATATATTTAAAAATCTGCAGTTTTTGTACAATTAAACCAGATTGGGAGACCTTAAAAAGCTTTTGCACTAATTAATCAATCTGCAACGATAATTGAATTTCATATTTGTATGAAAATGAATTTATCTCATAAAACAATTTTGTATCGTTGGCTGATTTCAAGTAGTGGACTTAGAAATGATGATTAATTTGATAAACATTTGAGAGTCAACCTTGCGACAACACGTGCATTGTTTTGTGTATTTATAATGAAGAAATAAAAGCGAATATAGATTCAACTTATGAATAAAAGATTGGAGTTGAATGTTTTATTTATCTCAATTCGTTTTGGTGTAAATTTTTTGCTCTTTTTTCACTGTTTCGAGAATTTTATTTGCTGCAAATTACTTTTAAAATTTACTTAAGTACAATAGCATAAGTCCCCTATCTTTCTGCAAATACAGCTTGCACCTACCATGCATACTTAAATATCACAAACGTTACTTATATTCAAATAACACATTTTTAAATTGTAATTATTTTCGTCTCCAGTGTAATCAAAACGTACTTTAAGAGAATACAAATTGTGTTGTAAACGGTACCTGCTAGATCCATCGCATCAGTCTCTTGTCCCATGCTACGAAACAAAGAGAGACAGAGGGATATTTTACGTTCCAATATTTCCCCTGACACATGGCCTCTTACGAAAGACTGAAAGGGAGACAAAAAATGTTTTAACACCATCAGAGAAATATAATCCTTTATCTGTAATCGAAAGAGGGTCCCCAAATTTGAAGTCCAGAACGATTCTAATGAACCATCCTTCCCATTAGGGATTATGAGACAGATTCTGAACTGTGTTACTTTGTTAGAACAAAACTGAAATTTACAGTCTTCCCGTAACGACATTTATGTATTTTGTCTCGTGTTGCTTATACAAACGATAAACAATAAACTTTTTGCTTTTTCATAAATGTAATGAGTAGAAGTAACGTGTCTGTACTAAATGCCATGACGATTTGAATGTTTAGTTCGAATATATTTATATATTTATTTATGTATTTATTTCTCATAAGTAATTTTCACAACATAGCTAAACTTGATATATCATAATAATTAAACGTATGCGCATGAGAAATAAATTTACATATTTAGCCGACGGTAGAAGTTGCATCCCAATACGGGCATCGAAATCCGAGTGTTAATACAGTTTAATTATTAGCAATAAACTGTCATAAACAACAGATTTGTTTGATCGCATTTTGGAAAACCAAAGTAGGCAGTAAGGATAAACGGAAACATTAGAAAATCATACTATAATGCAGCTGAGGAGAGAAAATATTTCTTGCCGATTAGCCACGGCTGCAATGTTTGATTGTATAAGCATTACCAATGAACGTTATTTTAACGTTATTATATCTTATCAGGAAGATACTTGAAATAAGATTAGCTGATCATTACACATTATAATGAACTTATGATCACAGTTTGTGTCACGTGATCATTTTATGACCTCAAAAGTATTAATGTTAATGACCGCTCAATAACTCAATAGCAATACGATGACCGACACCGATTCGGCTGAAAACTGAAATCCGTTTTAAATGAATAAATAGAAAATGAAAATTAGAAATATGTTTCAACACGCGGTATAAATGTGTAAGTATGGAAGGATCCGACTAGCTAACTAACTTAGTTTATACAGCACAAATGCATGCCTTAAGCGTATTGAAATATAATTTTTCATAAGTCCAAGTGTACCTCTTACAGATGTATAACATAAAATACATTTATTTTGCAACATACGCTTACATTTACACACGTGTAAACATATGGTGATGTCATGGAATCGTATACAATACATGTACAGTGTGGTGCAGTCCTAACATAACATTATGTTAACGTGAAGTTTGCTTTCCTCGTGAGTTCAGGACTGCTAAGTACAGGCGTTTCCGTAAACGCAGATTTCCACGTGAACTTAATTTCGAGACCGCGTGAACGCGCTTGCCTGCCGCGTTCACTTGCTTACAACTTAAAACTTATATTAAAATGTTTATATAGAAGGATGTGAAGGTGAATCGATATATGCCTGGTATATTTAAACATAAAAACATATTAATGTGTAAGTAAAATATTTAGAATTAAATAAAACCCTTCCGAGTTAAGGGTTGAACTTTAAAAATTTTGAACGCAATTTCCGAACATTGACTTTAATGAAATTTATTTTCATTTTAGGATAATAATAATAAGCATTCGTTGTGTGAAACCCATGGGGTAGATCGTACCTCATAAACACCGTGGGACATTACAAACAAAAACTTTCGGAACTTACTAATATTCATGTCATCAGACACCACCCCCACAACCAATCAGATCAATCCTACTTACGAGAGGAAGTGTTTGAACTACTGTTTTGACAGATTTGAAACCATCACGTATCTCCATAACAAAACCGTGCAAAGCACATTTCTGACAATCATGTAATTCTTTTAATTTGAAATCTTACAGCACCTTTAATTTGGTATAATTTACATCTTCGAAAGCCGCCATCTTACGACATAGATAACATAATTGACAAAAATCACCAAGGACATACACACAAAACATGATAATAGAAGAATATACCAGGAAGAAAGACATTACAAAAATATTCGATTGTGCTGCGGTTACGATACCGACATATGACGCTTAATTGAAGTAACAATTGGTGTAGTTAAACAAATTAGCAAATTTATGTAAGGTAAACTATGCTTCCGGTTAAATGTGGATAGTATATTTTACTATTTATTAATAAGAAACATTAAAGAAGGTTAGAAATCCATTGATTTACGCCATCAGGAAAAAGGAGGTTGGCGTAGAGTTACGACTAAATTCGATATGGGAAATAGTGACATCTCGACCTTGCACTCGAATGCCAGACCTCGAGGACATTATTTTCCTATATCGACGTCGCTGGGAATTATTAATTGTATGTTTTTTGTATAGAATATATAGCCAAAATGACCGTAAGCTATACATGTACGTGTATATTGTTTCAGCATTTAGAGTGTCCATTTGGAGAGACATGTGATCTGTCCTACCAGAACTGTAGACCTGTTGGTCCCTGTTTCGTAAAAGAGCCAACTTGTGTAAAAAGTAAGCAGTAAATGTATTACAAATGATACACTCAGATTGAATATCAAGCTTGAATACAATTTTATGTAATATAAGTTACAGATGATCTGTTGCTTTTATTGTGTGCGATGTAAGGTGTGGTTATGACAGAAATAGTTCACGAGACGATTGATGGATTTGTTTTTCATAGTGACTTATCATATATGTTTCCCCTCTCACCTTCCGTCTGTACATTCATTGCACAGAGGTATTCTGTTGATTTGTATTGATAATGTATCTTGGTTAGGTAAATGGATGATTTATATATGGCGACATATGTCATGTGTCAAACAAAGACAGAATAATGAAAAACGCATGCAAGATTTACCAAATGTTCTGACAATGGATTAGTTCTAATATGAAATTACTATGAAGACAGAATCCTTTGAATTCGCATACATTAATACATTATTAATACTTCTATTTCTACTTGTTGGGCATCCGGCAAGACTCTAATAGATCACTTCACTGTATGAATCTTTACAACATAGAAACAAATTTTAAAGATATATTGAAGACTTGAAAAGTTATCTGAATGAATTCAGCATTAAATATCAATGATCAACCTTAAACAATACCTTCAATTTTTTATCATGTTCTCTTTAACTGCTCGTTTGACGCCATTAAGCGCTGATGTAACAGACACATACGATTTTTCGAGTCAAATTTACACACAAGATTTAATGATTGAAAAATGACATATTAATAGTAGAATTACCTCCGTGGATTAAAGCCCCGCAGAAAATGGAGTATTAGATATAGAACATATATATCTTTTAATTTAGTGCACCATATGCGCATTTTCTACAAGTTATGTCTCTTCAGTGATGCTCGTGGCCGAATGATAGGAATTCTCAAAATATATAAAAATATGAAGAGCAGTGTTGAAGCCAAAGTGACCGAAAAGTGGACTAAAGAACCCATCTAAGGACAGCTATCCTTGAGCGAGATACTCCTTAGTTTTAGAGTGATTTACTTAATTTCATGACTGTAAATTTGAAGTATATATTTCACAAAAGCACTGAAAACTAAACTTAGGATGCCCTCGGGAACCATCAGTCCACCAGCAGTGACACCAGCCTAGTTGTTATAATAAATATAGAACATATATACCTTTTAATTTATTGCACCATATGCGCAATTCGACAAGGTATGTCTCTTCAGTGATGCTCGTGGTCAATTAAACTGTTCAATGGGCATTTATGGAGGAGTTCTTCTCCGGATTGACTTCGAGGATAAATCAAAAGAGCATGTACGTTCCTTGATTCTTCCGATACACAGCCAAAGCCCTTGCCCATGTGATTTAGACTTAAAAGCGATTTGGCTACGTTGTTAGATAGCACCGAAGTGGATTATAAATAGTTTGTGCATCGGGTATTGTCTATACATCGATAGATTTTTTTACGGTAATTTCTAATAGTTTAATCACAGATATATCAAAGTAAAGCGTTTTTCAAGAACGGCAACAACTTTTATTTGTCTCGTGGAATAAAATATCAAAAATATGTTAGGCAAAATCAACATTAATCAACCGTGCTGTGTCCGTATGTAAACGAACGAAGATACGTGACCTCTGAGAGTCCTGACTAATAGTCATATGGGATGAGGCTCAGGACCTTGCATTCTCTGAAAATGTTTGGACAAGGTCCGTCATAGAGTCCCCACCGCCCTGCTAGTCAGACAGCAATGCTGAATTAAAAGTCTGTATAATGTTGTAAAGATGCCCAATAAAAGCCTATGGCCTTTACGATGATCCCGGGGTAATACTGTCGATGTCGAATTCGCTTTTAATTATATTAGACCCATTATGAATGACTGAAGCAATTCAATGTAGAACCCATATATAGGCACTTAGTGAAAAAATTTTCAAACATTTTGTATAACTTATTTCATTATCGACATTTGATCTCTGCCGCTATTCCTTTAGGTATATTTCTGTTTTAAATCCTATCAAATTTCCTTCCCATTTAGTGATACTTTGAAACAATTTGCAATTAAGCAATAACCTTATTCTATGTCACTACATATTTGCATATTTTACTGTAATCAAGCAGTGTTTGGTTCATAATAATTTTGATCTTAAATAAAAATTATTCTATTGTTTATTATTTTTCATTGAATTGTAAAGTTTTATTAAGCTGTACTAGAATGAGATATATCTATATGTTCATTTAAGCGACACAGATTAGGACCGCAGTACATTTGATACATCATCATGTGATATCATGATATGTTATAACTTAAATGCGTGCGACTGCTATGAATGTTGGGGAAAGTATGGAACATCTATACCTTATATCTCCGTCATGTATAGCCCTATCCTTAGATTGATTCTTTGGTTCACTTTTCCGGTCATTTTGGCTTTTGTCAAATTAAATGACCGTCCTAAGTCGGTATCGTAATTGCACTACAATCAAATATTTTTGTAATGTGATATATATTCTAGTATATTATTTATATTCATGTATTGTATAGCTCTATGGTGACTTCTGCCACATAACTGAGCCAGTAACTCCTCTTTTTTTGTCAAATTAAATGACCGTCCTAAGTCGGTATCGTAATTGCACTACAATCAAATATTTTTGTAATGTGATATATGTTCTAGTATATTATTTATATTCATGTATTGTATAGCTCTATGGTGACTTCTGCCACATAACTGAGCCAGTAACTCCTCTTTTTTCTTACTGCTCTTCAAATATTTATATAATATGAGAATCCCAACCATTCGGCCACGAGTATCAGTGAAGAAACATAATTTGTCGAAATGCGCATCTGGCGCACAAAATTAGAAGGTATGTTTTATATTTATTACACACAGATCGTTCCCTTATTTTATCGGTGTTTTCTGGAATATGGTTTTAACAATTGAATAAGGTTTTCGAAAATTTTAAAATGCTTAAATGCCATTTGAATACATATATTTGTCATTGCAAAAATAGATCTTTTATTGTAATTGCAATATTCAAACCTCATAAAAACTATTCATGTTTCGTATAAATAGGTGCAGGACTGCCACGCCCAGGACATTGTCCTCCTCCTACGGAAAATATGCTACCCCTATTTACAACAGATTGTTTTGATGACGGAGGGTGTGGGGCTCCGCAAATATGTTGTCATAGTTACACAAGCAGTTATTGTTGGTTTCCAAGTGCAAGGATTACAGCAAGATCTCTGATACCACTTTTGACAAATCGGAGTATTCGAAGAATAACCCTGAACACAACCGCCGTGACGTCATCAACGTCCTCCGTGTCAAATAATGAAAGATCTGACTCAGATTAAGGATAGAGGTCGAAGGAAATAATTCCCTGCATCGGAAAATAATTTCATCTTGGTAATCAGTGACTTAATGATGCTATATTCTCGGATCGAGTTGATTTGTTTCTTTCCTTTTCTGCAGACATTATAGGGTACATATATTTAGAATACTAATGCCCGCATATTTACGGAACTTTAATCATCTGTTGTTCGATTTGGTATCTGAAATAAATGTATAAAATGGATCAGCTTTCAGTTTTAAATGAAAGAGTATAGCAAAATGATATAAGGTTTATTGATTAGGCAACATCTTTTTCCTATTCGTGTAGATCAATAGGTAAGGTAAAAAGCTCATAAGCAAAGTTTAATTTGGAATCTCACTAGAGACTTTAAGGTGTACAGTCTTTGGGATTAAATAGTAAAGCCGAGGTCCTGTGTAGACGTGAGACAAAACTATCCTGCAATTTTCAAAAAAGCTCCGTTGCCTGTCGATTTTTTTTTCTTTTTTTTTTTCTTTTCTTTTTTCTTTCTTTTTGCTTTTTCTTTTTTTTTCTTTTTTTTTTTTTTGATATGTTATGCAAGAGTAACCTTGTCGTGTCGCATAAAGAGGAAATTAGGAAACAACTCATTTATGTGCATATGTTATCATACTTTACAACTGTTACTTATATAAATATAGGTAAGCCATACTAACTTCTAAGCCAGTGTGGCTGCCGTTCAGTACTCGGCTTGAAACCGAAAGGACCGGTTTCGACTCTCGCCGCGGTTACAACAGTATCCTGTCCTAAGGACGAGACAGTTGAAATCAAGATCTCATGTCATGGTATACATGGCGCATTATATGAGATCACTCACTGCATCATTTGGGCCATTAAAGGAATAAATTTCTGTGCAATCATCAGGCGAATGCTGTCATCGTTTACGTGAAATAATCGTGGAGTGACGTAAAACATTCATCAATCAATCATACCAACTTCTAAATTTACGGATCAAATCTGTGAATTTACAGCGAAAACAAGTAACAAAATATAATATCAGCACATCAGTATTTGATAATGTATGTCCATTTTACTATACATGTACTTCTATATAATGATTGATTATTACTGCTGATGACCGTATTTGCTTGTATTCACTGCATTGAACATAAACCTGTCTGCAGCAATGTTCTTTTACCGTTAAAATATACATACTGCGTTAAATGTTTCAGATGAAACACTTACACACAGGTTTACCATTGTCATTCTCTGTATTTGGTCTTATTTTGTGTCTTACTGTAGATAGATTCTTCTGATGCTCTATTGTAATTATATGCTACATTTGTTATTGAAATATAATTTAATGATATGGACATTGCATGACAAAATCTAACGATTTGTTCAAAGTTTGATTTATTATAAGTTTATGTGTAGATTTTTATAACATAAGAATGATTAAATGTAAATTGTGTACAGTATACTAGATACAGGTATTGATACGCATTCTTCAACAAAATCAATGTTACGTATTTGATATGCATTCGTACTCCTTGTACGATAGATAATATATGCCGTATACACATGTTACTAATTTATATCGTGTACATTTACGTCTCTTGAAAATAGTACAGACATGTACATACATAAAAGTTTTGTTACATCTAAAGTATTTCGAACAGAATCACTATTATCATGAAAAGAAAGTCGTTTGAAGTCAGTAAAGACGCAGAGTTTGACACAGCTTTATTGTTAGTCATGCCTTCTTCATAATCACCACAGTATCCATCTAGGATAGGTTCTGCTGGAATCCCTCTCCTATGATGAAAGTGAAGTTAATAACATCAATATTGCCCAGTAGCATCTAGGCGAGTCTATATTTTAAAGAAGTCTATTTCATAATCATATTTCTTTGAGCTTGCCATCCTTCGCAATGTTCAGAAAATTATTAATCTAAACAATTATCTTTATGATGGATAGTGGTAACCACAATCCCTTTGGGAGGATGACGAGGTGGCAGATATATCCAGTCCAGTAATCCAAAAATTCTGAATCCAAGGTGCATACATACAAAGTCAGTAAGCAGAGAAATAACTGAAAGCCACATAGTGTCTACTTAAGAGCATAATGAATTGAGTGAAATTAGATGCCTAGGGACAGTAAGAATTTTAACTTTTTGTTTTGAAACCCGTCACGCATGTCCATTAGAAACAATAAGGAAAACTAATATAAAATATCTACATGGGTATCAATAGTTTCATCAATAATGAATGAACCATTCTATATCATAGCGTTTTTTAAAAAATCAAATGCCCATTTAAAACAGAGTTGTAAGTGGCATAAGGGCATTCTTTGTTGGTGTTGTTTCAGAACTTTCACAAACTATTCTCGCACTTAATTTTAATTAATATGATTAAGGATGGAACATTTAAGTAAAGTATGTTTACGTATAATATATCGGAGAAACACAAGTTTGCGTTGTTGTTTTGAATTACTACATTAAAGTGGAACGGTATTATTTGACACAAATGAACTCTTTCTTAACATGGCGTGGTAAAATTATTGCACCAGGATAATAGAAGTTATTTATGGATAGGGCAAATATTACGAAATTGCAATAAATATATTCCTGGCTTCTAGCTAGGTAGAGATGTTCGCAGGTGTTCTAGAGAGCCATAACTATAGGTTTATATTACTGTTCATTATATTTCCTAATTGAGAATAGTTTTTTTAAGACAAAGCACTATAAGCACTCAGAAAGTTAAAGTAAAATAAAAGGAAAAGACAATACAATAGAGATAAAATCATCATTTGACATCCGCTTGTCACAATTAATATAAACGGCAAATCGGGTGTCAATAAAAATGTCATAAACGGAATTACAATCAAATACGGAAATCCATATGTCAGAAATTGATAAACAAAATATGTGGGAAAACATTAAGATTGGTCTTTGCAAATACACACACACACACACACACACACACACACACACACACACACACACACACACACACACACACACACACACACATATATATATATATATATATATATATATATATATATATATATATATATATATATATATATATTTATATATATATTTAGCTGTACTTAGCTTTTTTCTCCTCCTTTGTAGGAAATGCATACACGGTACCAGTTAAGGCAATGTACATTTATATAATTTTGCAGAAAACCCGCCAAAATATAACATAGCGTCATTGTGACATCAGTATGGCCCCATTGCATTATTTGATGCGGGCTAAACTGCAATAATTAGAATGTCAAGAACATTGCTATAATGCATTCTTTTCCTCATCACTATCTATTGTGTGATTTTACTTAAAAACTGTTCTACATCTTTTTGAATTGCGTCTAGCCGGGCCTAATTTTCAGATTTTCAAATATCAACAGAATAGACTATCTTCATCTTTTACTTGACAAAGGCGACCCAAGACCCGACATGTTACTTTTTGCCGGTGTTTTCATTTTCACACAACTAGATAGTGGCGTCACAATTTAAGCAATAACGTCAAAGTATATATCTCGGCAAAGAGTTGCATGGCGGGTTTGGGCCTCTTATATCATGTAAAATATGAAGATCGTCTATTTCAATTCAACTATACCATTTGCTGTAAATCTACACCATTCAGCAATTCCATTCCAGTATGAATATACAATTTACGTCTGTAATAGGTTGGGGATAACTATAAATGTTATTGATAGGCTTCCATTTATTGTTTACAACAAAATTCGGCAACGTTCCATTGCAGTTTTTGTTGTTAATAATACATATGCTATATACAGCAATCCCGTGATTGCAAACAGCCAGCGATGAAATGTAAATGTATAAATAAAGGATCATAGACTTGTTAAACAATTTCCAATTTCACTGATTTGGCATAAATAATTTACTTTCTGCAGTTTTCAGTAGATCATAATGTCAATGACATTATGGAGTGCCTTGCTTTGTGATCTTACCTCTTTTTATGGTTTACAAAAACGCTTCCATAGATAATGCACTTTAGTCTTTCTTTCTTTTCTTTTTAGGTTTATATATGCACTTTTATAAATGATGCTCACTGGTTTGTTTTTTCGATTTGAATTGATGTTATGTGCCCTGCACATTCATGATTTTTGGACTACTGGATTGGTTCTATTCATCATCTTGTAAATAAACTTTTATATACAATCGTCATGCTGCCATGTAATTTTCATGTATATAATTATAAATGAAACAACGAAATCTCAATGTTTCTGATGAAAAGAAGTACGTAATAAGAATTTACAAAATAATATAATCGTTTTATCTACTCCAATAATGATAGTAGAACAAATGATATAATAATTTTCACTTAGCATAAATATTGTGCTGCGAAGGTGTATAATGAAGATGTATCCATATTATTGAGGACTTTTTGATTCAAATAAATTGTTCTGCTTGTATTCAGCTAAACCGAACACACGAGACAAGAAAGGTTGTCTGGCTTAATTATATAATTCCTTATTTCCATGCAGAAGGAGGAAAACCTTAATGATATTAAAGTACCCAAAATAATCTATTCCATATTACTACTGATTTTTATGATCTCTAAACCTGAGAAACCAGTTAATCCTTGATATTTACATGAAGGATTATGTATACATTTTAAGGTGTGTCCTCTTTGATTGTACAATTGTTATCAGCCACTTACCGATTTAAAGTGAACTCAGTTGACTGAAAGGTACTTAAATTGGGCAAATCTTTAGAATTTCTACAGATAATATACAATATATTCTCTTTGTCTTTTTAACAATCCGACTACAGTAATCAGTAAGTCCGAAAAAAGTACTATAATCACACAGCAATGGATCTCCATCCAGTAACACAATGAATGTATATGGTTACCTGAGCATACGACATCGTTGCTGATCCAATCGATATTTGGCATTTTCGGTTTTGTTTACACTGCGCGGACTCCATAGTCTCTCCGCCATAGCAGATGCTCGAGGCCTACAGCATAAAACAAATTAAATTGGAATGCAAAAGAGCAAAACTTCTTCCTTATTTCAATGTTTGCTATAAACACAAATAAAGAATCAAAATTAAAAGCGAAAACGCTCCGATTTCCAAACACCTAGTCTACACACGTATGATTGGGGTAAAACCCCCAAAAAGAGAAAGGTGTGTTCTTTAATACTTACTACTGAGGATTGATATTGGATCAGCGTTATTAGACAATTTTCCAAAATAATCTCTACTGTTATTTATTTATATATTTAACATGTTCTGATTTAATCCTTACTTCTTTCCTCCAATTCAGAAACTTCACTGGATATTTTGACATATTTAGGAACATTCATTTACGGCAATATGACTTATTCTACATGTATATTTAAGAATCAAAACAAAGGCATTTAGGAAAAAAAGGTTTCTGATTAAAATTATGGGAAAAGTGAAACTATAAAAAATTTAGAAAAGCAATCGATTTAAACAGAAAAGATATCAAAATTTCCAAAATAATTAATTATAAGGTAATTAAGATATTTACTGATGTGTAAAGCATTTAGATATTTTTAAACATCTTTCTACTTAACTGTAATTTACATATTCTCCCTTTACAAATTTGTTGCTGCATGGCAATGATAATTAATACGGTGTCAGCACAACATTACGGGTTCAGCTTAGATATTGTCTTGCTTTTTGGATATTCAAGGCGAATGTACCATCCAAACATGAGAGTATTTCTATTCTTGATCACCTGATTATAAGTATTGTTCATAGAAAACTTTATTTATGATAATTATGTTTATTCTTATAACAAGGGTTCTATCTTTAAATGCATATGAATTTGAGGCTGTAACGAAATAAGAACACGATGGCAATCACATATTACCACATTCGTGACAGTAGATTAGTTCCATCTACATACTCCATCCACATGCAAGCTTCCCCTCCAAGTACCCTACTGTATTGTATTTCATTTCCTGCAATCAAAATATATGGCCATTATCCCATATTTGCCAGCGCACTAATTTATTAAGATGTTATTTTCACTTTATATTTACGCCTTTGATTTCGGCCTTGAGCGTCAATGTAGAGACATAAAATGTACGCAATCGAGATGTATTGTAATAAGCTAATATACGTAAATGTATATATGTTGTGATATCTATTAATTAGGACACAACAAATTAATGTCTTGTTCGACGGAATCGCCGCTCCGATTTTCATTTTTTTTTTTCAAATTGCCGGAAAAAAACGGTCCGGTCTTATTTTTTAAGTTTGTATTACGCGCCCGGTTGATTCCGTTTTCGCATTCGGCAGTTTGTCTACATATGGATAATGGACGGTAATAGTAAATTGTTGCAAGAGTGTGATTTTTTCTTTTTTCATGGGAAGTGTTACACAGGGGTTCACATATGCTCTTCAAGTAGACATATTTTGTTATTTTCCATTTGTTTTTCATTTTCACTGATTTTGTATGTCCTATGGTTTCATGATTTTTGGACTTATGGTTTGGATTTATCCATCATCTTTACATGTTTACCTACTTTCACTTTTCCATATATAAATACATATGGAATTTACACGATTTGACTCTTTCTACTGGGTATATGTGACCGGTGTTGTTAGCATGCAGGAGATGCTCACTCTCCCCAGGCACCTGATCTCACTCCATCACGGGAGTTCACATATGCTCTTCAAGTAGACATATTTTGTTATTTTCCACTTGTTCTTCATTTTCACTGATTTTGTATGTCCTCTGGTTTCATGATTTTTAGACTTATGGTTTGGATTTATCCATCATCTTTACATGTATCAAGTTGACAACATCTCTAGTATGATGGCTGGCTGAGAATAAGGCATTTATAATTAGATGTTGTCAATGTATCAATGAAATATAGAGGAAAAATACAGTGAAATGGTCATATGTTGGAGTCGTAAGCATGTTAATTAAACAGTCCTAGCATATGTAGGTACAGTTTTCAAAAAGAAAAAATCGCTCGATAAAACTATTGAAAAAATAATTTTTCGCTCGCCGCTTCTCTTTTTTCTACTATTAGATAGATACAACTTGTCCCATTAATTAAAACATCAACGTACATTAAAATACCAGTAATTTATTTTACATTTGCTAAAAAGATATGCACAAACTATGTGCCAATCATCTTTGATCAGTATAGGGGTTTATTTGAATTATTATGTACTGACGATCTTAAATATATAGTTAATAGCCAAATTTATTTTGATGAGACAATAATTCCATTCCTGAAGCTTGCTCTTTCCCACTGACTGTAAGTCAATACTTCTTCAAGACTCTAAGTTCGCTTTCAGGCTGACAGTGCACGGCTTGCATATTTTGATAACACTTTTAGGATATTAAACTTTATATTAAAATACTATTCGTATTTTTATTCTAATGACCTCCCAACATATTTTTTATATATTGAACATCTTTGTAAATTTCAAAAAGGGCGGTCCTTGATTGTAATGTTTATGTGGTTAAGAAAAAAAAAATTGTATATGTACACATTAATCGTTCCCGTTAACCGACTGTTCTACGTCGGCACTTGAATGGCATTATAATCTAATATTTTTGTGATATTCATGTGGTTAATTTTCTTTAATCAGCATGTTCATAGCGACTTTGCAATACAGCAAAATCAGATGTCTTTTTTCGTTCTTTTTCCGGAGGACATGGATATCCACTCGGCATGATATGCAGATAGAGTAAGGGTACCTCAAGAAATAGAACAATATATGCAGTTTATATGACCCAGAGATTTTAAAATTTGTGTCATAGTTTTATATCCATTATAGTATAAAAACGTGTACCTGTGGCATGATTTCCTAAGACCACCCATCACTATTATTTTACTCAGAAATTAATGAAGTACTCTACAGGTAAAAAGGTTTTTTTTCTCCTGTAAACTTAAAATAATGCGAGTATTTAGCCACACCTTTTGATTGTTAATAATTGAACAGTGTGAAATAAATGTAAATTTGCCGACCTGATGTCTCTTTAATGTAGTTCAAAGGCCCAAGATGTGGACGTCCAAAGTATAAACATTTGCAGTGCAAACTAATAACAAAAGGGCATACATTATATTAACTGGGTACATTATATGCATTTATGAAAAAACACTATAAACTGCAATGACATTCAAGTTACCTTCAAACTGAAGTGGGTCACATTCATAATACTTTCTCCAGTCTTGGCCGTATGATATGTAATTTAGGTACCAACAGGATGAGAGAATCGTCTTGTAACCTAATCTGGTAATGTTAGCCACGTACTCCGACCATGGTATTCCTTCGTGGGACCCCTTCCAAACCTCCACTGTCGTATCTGCTTTAGCCTACGTTATGATGAATACCTCAGGTAAATTAAGTCTTATGTCATTGAATTTAGTTCGAAAAGTTATCTATGCATATTTTATCAAAGATGAAAGATGTATAGTTTAAACATAATAGAGAAAGGATCGAACATCAGTTCTCTGTACCCTCGTTCAGAGAGTATAAATACACTCATACATACATCATTTGAGATATCCTTTACCTGATAACAATTATTACATCTCTGGACGTAAGTTAGTTTCTGACATTAGCTTCAAATCACCGTTCCTTTTCATCCCCATAATGATTACATTAGGTTCCAGGTACCAATCATGACTTCACACCCCTTGACAGTTATTGAAATAACAGATTGACGTTAATCTATCCGTCTATTCATTCATTTCATGACCCTTGCATCCACCAATACAATCAATTTAATTAACCAATCCTCCCATTCTCTTCCAATGCATTCACCTACGTGTATGTAGCTAGCTATAGTCATCCATACACTTACTTTGACTCCATGTTCTATCGGATCCTGCCATATACTATAACTATAATTGATTCCTTTGGCGATATCCAGAACTTTATTCATGTAATATTCCTCTAATTTTCTGGTATTTGATATATTCATTTTCTTCATGAAATCTGTGATGTTTGGATTGGAGTTCCTAAATTCAAATTTTTATATTAGAGTGCACAAGAAATGCTATTGTTGTAACATTTTTATTTATTCTAAAATGTTCTTTGGTTTTTGTACATTTAGAATTTTACCTTTTACCTCGCATTTTAAAAGCTTGGTTGTTAAAAATATTCCATTGTCGACAGAATTACCATTCAAAAGCAGTATCAATTATTGTTTTACAGTTACTTGCATTTTAAAAGCTTTAGACCGCCGAATTTGAAAAAAAGGAAAAGTGCAATATGCAGACTGCATAAATGACAAAGAGGTAATCTAAGCTGCAAGTGAATTCCCTCTTAAACTAACACCTCTCAAAAAGTAATTCTTTATAAAACAAATATTTGTCGAGGAAAAATGAATAGAAATAAATAAATAAATAACAAAACTTTCATAATGCGAGTAACATTTCACTATATTGCAGCAGTGAAAAAATCAGGATTCTGAAGATATTTAAAACAGGTCACTTGATATATTGAACTGTAGCTTTCGTAACCCGACAGTCCTCGTATGGCAAAAGTTTAGACTCTTAATATTATTATTATCTGCAACGTTATCTCTTTCACATCATATTTGTGTTACACATCTTTTTATAAATATAAATTCTAAACTGCCCGATGACGTGGACAGTATTGAGAGTAAATTTGTCAAAATATAGTTTGAGCGATATGTGAGGAGTTTACAGAAAAAGACACTGTGTTTGTCTGTCTGTTTACATACAAATGTATGTATATATGCACTTATCTATATAGATCATACTCTCATTAATTAGTAACTTTAAATTAAGACTTTATGCTGTTTTCCTACGATGCTTAGACAATTACAATGTGACAATCTTCGAAAATTACATATAACTGAGTATGATTGAAATCAGCAGTTTCATGGCAAAATCTATCTCCTAATTTATACCTCTTTAACTGTCGTATTTAATGTTTAAAACACCGAAATGCAAATATTTTGAAAGTACACAGCTCGAGACGAGAGGCAAATAGCCAGTTTCCCCATGTTATACCGACGTATATTCCTTACAATATTCTCCCTGAAAATATGATTTGGTCTTATTTGCACTGAATGTAAAGTTAATGTATAAACAGCAAAAGTTGTGAATACTGTTAGTTATATCATTTTACTGAACCTGCCTGTTGATCTTCTCCGGGTTAGCGAGTCAACAGGGAATGCCTTACATCAGATATTAGATCATTTCATTGTTTTTTTTTTTTTTTTGTATGAACAGGTATCTGACGTCAAACATTGTGACGTCGTACTATTTCTACATTATAACCCGATACAGTGCGCCGGTCTCGATAAAACTGGTTGGCATCACAATGATCTGACGTAAAATACTCGCTCAAATGGGAAATGACTGTATAATAAATGACCCACTTGTCTAGTGTGCTGGAAATAGTGACTTTATGTGTGCATTTCTTATACAGTCAGTAGGACTAAGCTATACGTATCTTATTACTTCTAAATTATACTTACTTACCAGCAGCTCAGATATACTTCGTCCATCCCTAGATGTATATATTTATCAGGAAATACGGACTTTATTTCTGATAAAAACTTTCGTAAAAACGTAAACGTTGTGTTTAGCATCGGGTTGAAGATTTCGTAAGCACCATGTGAACCCGGTAAGGACGCGCCTGGTTTGCCATTCACCCAACATGGAGTTAATAATTCTGAAAATTATTAAATGTACATATTTCAGAATTTTTCAGGTTGCATTGGGTACATTTCTCATACAACACATGAAAGGTATACTAGAAGATTGAAATGAAATTTGTACTGTGCTTTACTGTGTATAACCTAGAGTGGAAGAGAAAATGCAACATTCTTCCCTAAAATGAATCGACATAGAGTAAACTGAAAGAGTGGGTTATGTATTAATATGTATAATGTGTTGATAGATGATGGCATGTTATGCGTTACGCTCAATATATCGGATGCCATATTAAATCAATATTAGAACATATATACGTTTTATAATTTTGTGCACCAGATGTACATTACGACAGTTTATGTCTCTCCCGTGATGCTTTAATAAGATTAATAAAACTGAGGAATAAGAAAAAATTGTGATAACACTAAGTACCGTCTTCGTTCTCTTATATTTTCTTTTGGTACAAGCGCAAATCTTTTGTCTGTTGGAAAGTTCTCAGAAAGTGAATTTAAACCCCTCCTCCCTTTAGAACGATTGCTCTCTATTACTACATACACTGGATATGTTTGTTAATGTTACATGAATGAAGAAATCAAACAACGAACGTTGCACAACTTTCATCACTTTTCTTTTAGTGTTACAGAGACTACTTGTTTAATTTAAAGCAGATTAATTGTTCATACACCCCCACCCACTTTAGATTATTTAGTTGATAAATGTGCTCTATTAATATCATCGATACTAATGTTACCTGGATGCGAGAGTCCCCAGGACTCAGTATGCCCGGGAGTATCAAACTCGGGTATGACGCGAATGCCTCGTAGACGAGCGTATTCAATAATGTCTTTGACGTCATCCGGGCTGTACACATGAGCGGGGCTGTATGCACCCTAAATGTATGCGCTTATATTATGCATTTTGTATATAATATATCATTAAAGAACTCAATGATTTTAAATGTCTCAAAACAGATAATGGGTATCTAAAGTGCAACTTACAAGAAAGCGACTTATCGACTTATATTTTTAAGTTTTAAGCACTTATAATGAGAAGAGCTTTACTCTCAATGCACTACTGAATTTTTAAGTTTGAAATACGTAACCGACCTAATGATGAGAAGAGCTTTATTCAGCATGTAACACTTTGCTGTACTTATTATTCCATGTGTGAATCATATATAGAATAATTAGCATTTTTACTGTAAATTAAATTTTTACGTTGTCTGAAAAATACTCACCATGGCCGATAACTCTGGATACGTCCTACTTTGATATGGAAAGGACTGGTCATCAACAATATGCCAGTGAAATACATTGAGCTTATTGTACGCCATGGCATCCTAGCAACACAATATGTATAGATTTTTTCCTTTTAATATAAATATTAAAAGACATTTTGTAAAATGTTCATAATTCTATTGTTTTAATAGCATTTTCATATTCGACCACCCCCACCCCTCTTTCCACCTCCACGTGCACATCAACACCACTAATTTTTAGATGAGAAAATATTTCATGAATTGTATCTATATAAAAGTAATAAATAAATTGGGGTTATCAAATAACATTTGATATCTTCCGTACATACAATTATTATCATTCAAATGTCGTTGCATCTATGTAATAAATATATTTAGATAAAAAAAAGAAGGTAGGGGACATTAGGCACTTAGTGCACTTGTAGGCAATGTATGCAGGGAATGCGAATTTCAGACGAATGTTTTACCTTTATTACAAATAATAATCAATAAACACTGTATCTAAATAGAATGGCACACCCTTTCAGACAAAAATATAACACCTTTTACCATATAAAGAAAAAGAAAAAAAAAAAAAAGGAATAGAATTCTACCGTGTCACTATTCTCTTTTTAGAAAAAAAAAAAAATAAATAAGTAGAAAAATAAAAGTATTGCGTCATAACGGCGTAATTAATGATGCTTACCATATTTTTCTTCAATATACTTATAGGAATAAAATGTCTTGCAGTATCTATCATTATTCCGCGGTATCCGAATCGAGGTTCGTCAATTATCTTTGTTTCATTAATTTTAATCTGAAAATAGAACACTATAAAGGTTAACTCATTTAACAGTACTTATTAAGGCACAGTTAAACACATTATTTTATCTTTAATTTTTATTAGACCGATAATACAGTCGAAGGATGAAGTCTTTAGCCTCTTTGATCTCTGACATTATTCTAGGACATCACCTTTAACATTCTTCGGCACTATTCCAGAGCAGTCAAGAGCATGTTCACCTAGTCAAACCATAGTCTTTCCTTCAACCACTCAGTACCCGTCACCCGATCTTCACATTCTTAAGGATCTATAATTTTTATATTTGATTAATACCCCGTAACACTTTCTCAAGATTGAGCCACGAATTACACAGAGAACCGATGAGTTAATCTTGTAAAATATTTCGCGAGTTGACTGCGATTTCTGATCCTTCTCGAGATCCGTTAGGCTTCCCCTCTGACACGGGGGCAGTACAAATTCTAACGATATAAGGAGAGACTCAGAACCAAACATTTCACATATTTTCCTTTCTAGTTCATAATCTAACACACCATCCTCTTATACGTTCAATCAGAAATGAGCATTTTATTCGATGATATATTTGTAGGAATTATATACATGTAGTCATCTCACTTTTTTCATGGATTCGTGTGAGGTACAAAGTTACAAAGATGAAACCGTAATAGGTTCACTTAAGTCCATTGAATCACTGAAGATACTTCGATGATTAACACAAAATTCATGCAGATCTACATTGTGTATTTGAATCTCCTTTCCAATGTATAGTGTATAATATTATGTGTTCTTCTCTTTTTGTGTATGTATTTAAATTATACCATTATTTACTTGGGTTGTTGGCAACAGACGATTTTTTGGACCCGAAGACCAACTGCAGTTGCCGCAGGCCGAAGGCTGAGGGTCCAGCTGGTCGTCTGTTGCCAGAAACCCCAAGTCAATAACTGTTTTGTTCCACCTCAAATGGATTTAAAACAAAACACAAGAAACTAAGATTTTGCAATTTACTTTTAGTTTATATCTCATGTACAATATAATTTCATACAAAACTTTCTGTTAGAGAGTTTTATGTGTGGCTGTTGCGAATACTCCGCTTTCGTACAAAAAAAACCCTCATGTATCCGATTAACTAATATTTTCGAGGAAGTCATTTAGGATGTTTTGTTTTTGAGTATTTATCACATTTTATGTTCTTACTGTCTCCTTCGTCTGAAATACTCTGAATTTTGTCCTCCGACGCCACAGCAGAACGAGAAGCATCCGCCATCTTCGTTAACCATAACATCAGATAAGATAAGGGATAAGATAACTCGCACAACTAAAATAAGAGTGTGATGTCACCGGGCAACAGTAATTTTTAAGGGTCGATTTTAACAATTCGTTAGGACCGCTCGGTATCACCAACTCGTATATTGGATTTTTTTTTTCTGTAGGGTTTATATAGAAACTATTTTATAAGGGTAAAAACAATTCCATCTACTATCTTTTCATTATGTATCCATGCATTATATTTACAATTGTGGATTTTTATTTCGTATTCCATGTACTACTTAAAATACATTTGGCAAAAAATTGGCGTTTTCTATAGTTAAAATGATGAACGTACATACTACCTTACTGGAACTAGGATCCACGTAGATGAGTTGACTCAATGTCTCAAGTCCTACAATGCACGTACACATTTCTAAATTATGCAACATGAATGCATAAAAGTACATTCACTTCATCACATCAAAAATTTTGTCACGACCCTTAGTGGTTTATTTATTTTCATATTTAATAGACCATCTTACGTTAAATGTCGGATTGACCCCTACCCGATTTTTGTTTTGGTTTTTATTATTTTTTTTTTCTGGTGGGGTGGTTTAAAATCACCTTTCCCTCAAAATGACCTAAGTAACTCAATATTGTGAGGTCAAACATTTTAATTAAAACGTTACTACTGTCCCCCAAAACGTTGTCCCCTCCCGTTAATGAGAAAGGGCCGGTCTATGGTCTACAAATTGCATTGGCTGATAATTATTTTCAAAATGAAGTACATTAGATTTCCGATGTAAAAATAACTGGTGGGAATACACAATTTTCTTCGATTTTTCCTTTTTTTTAAATACCGTCACTCCAATAATGAGGTTCGGTCAGGTCTGTGATTTGCTACGTCTAATTACGAAGTAGACTGTGAACCAGAAAATGAAAGTGTGCTGAAAATACTATGAGGAATTCTTATCGAATACACAATACAAAACTGACTACGCTACTTAACATTCACTAGGGACAATAAAAAGTACAATCAGAACACACACACACCCTCCCTTACACACACTCTTGGGCGTGCGAGTACACACATAAAAATGTAAAAACATGTAATAAGATTTACGTAACAAAAACATTAGAAAGAACCAACAGTGTACTGCCTTTCTGACAGCGAGCATAGGTTCATTTTTAGGAGCCCCAACTAATCGGGGACGATATCCTCCTAAAAGGTTGAGAAACGGACCCCTCCAAGAACCCCTACTGCCCTATCAATTAAAGTACAGTCACTTAACACATTTTAACGTATACTCGTTGATAAGGATGTAAGAAAGTTCTGGTACCGGACAAACAGTTATCGACAATAAATTCGTTATAATGAATTTACCTCGTAATGCTCCCCATGCAGACTGTGATGTAATCGTTGCTGCATTCTTCGTCACATCGAGCTCATCTATTAATAGATGTAATTAAGAGACTTGTGTATATTGGTATTTATGTAAAGTACTTAATCAGAGTTTATGTGTTATATTTATTTAAAGATATAAATAGATGCACTGTGTTGATATGTCTTTACATATGTTGTATAGAATTATCGACAGATCCAAACGGGAATGTTTTTTGGCTTGGGATTTTTCCGTTTTAAACGAAAACGTTTAACAAAAGGTACCATTCCCTTTGTTTCCTACGCAAATTTAATTGGCAAAAAGGTGAAGCATTCCCTATAAAAATACTGGATCAGTCCCTTATAACAAGCAACAAATAATGATATATTGTGGACTGGCATATACCTCAAATTTTTCATACGGACGAATTTTGTTAGATTATCCCAATTAAAGATATCAAAGTTTCTGAAATGACACATACTGTACTCAATGAAATAACTGATGAGGGGTAAAATCAAAAAAAAAAAATAAGTAAATGTGACTGTGATTTCAATTTAAATATTATTCAAGGTCCTTTCATGATAGAAATATTAATAATAAATAAATAAATAGATAAATACACATATTAAGGTAAATACCCTAAAATACTAAGGTGTGTATACCACACAATCAATTTAACTATTTTAAGCGACTGTAGGTCCATAAATTCTAGCTTGGTGTGATCAATTCTAATTGTAATTCTAATCATAAGTGTCTTTAAAACTCCTTGAAATATCATAAGATAAATGTGCCATTATATTCATTATATGCATACGTTTATCTACATTTACTAATTTGCAATAGCTAACTGCTGTGTATATCATTATTATGAGAGTTGAAATAGGCTATATTTTGAGAGTACTTAAAAGTATTCCTACACGATTCGTCCATGCCTTCAGTGGGATAAGATTCACATTGATTGGCCTTTATAGTCATGGTAATTGTCTGTAGATGTCCGTGGCAATCATGGCTACAGTATTGCTTTAATATTTTTCGATATCTTTTAATGGCCTCCTTTATGATATCACAAGATGGGATATTAAACTTGAACTGTAACTTCTGAATGTCAATTGTTGTGACATGCTCGGTTGGTTTCCATTCTTTCGGATGTGGCCATGGGGATCCAGGCGGTGTATCGTTTCCCTAGAATTGAGTATGTTTGAATATATACAAGGAATGTCAGTAAAGCAGTCCAACTCAGAGTTGATTTCTAGCTATTTACTTATATTGGCATAAATGTCCAGCTTCTTTTAACTAAAAGTCAAGTTCTATTTCTTTCTCATTTTCCATTTCCAAGTAGAATGATAGAAACGCTGCGCATCAATATGTATACCTTCGATTTCCACAATTAAGACTTTGAGCATCATTGAAGAGATATAAATTATCGAAATGCGCATATGGTGCAGGAAGTTAATACAAATAGATATGTTGTGATATATTTACACAAATGGTCTTCATCAAATTAATACGACGATGCCAACGTGAAGTGGCATTTTATGTTTCAGATGTTTACATCATATATATTTTTGTTGAATATAACATCGCAGTAATTGCAAGTATCTACATATACTATGACCATCATGCTAGTTGCCATCGGATTGGTCTTTAAGAAAGTTCATAGACTATGACCCTTAGTTGATCGATACCATATCTTTAAGCCAATATATGCAAACAGAGTGCGGAATATTAATCAGAGTGATACGTATAACTTATTTTATGTAACTATGTGGATTCGAACATACTGCCCACACACTGAAATAATCACATAATCACATCTAGAACATGTACATGTACTTGTATAAAATGTTAGCGAATAAAAGCAACAATTCTCCTTTTATATATTGACTGTTTCGATTGCACAACATTGATTGTCAATCGTAACAACTCGTCCATTTCCGTACGCAAATACGACTCGTACGTACTACGTAGTCAGCCATTGGGACTACTTCCAGTTGTTATGTAAACACACATGGCCATGGTCAACATGCCTGTCATGTTTGCACTAAAATAGGCAATTATGCTCATTGCCTGCTTTTGTCTATATTTGTTTCTCTCTGAATGGGTGAACTAGTATGAATTTTTCATGTCGAAGTCTACACTCGTGCACTGGTTAAATGTCACTTCGAATTTCCTCTGATTCGTTTCCAATGCTCTAACATTTAAAATAAAAATGTGAAATTTGCTACGATTACTGAATTACCGTTACGATTGTATAATATTCATAAAAACGGGTATTATATTTCATACTGCACTTCTCATATCCTTAACTATAAAAACAATCCTATGAACTTTTTTTCGCCTCATTTCGCAAAGTGCTCCTACGACGAAAGCCGAAGAATTGAAGCGATTTGGTATATATCGCTGCACCGTGGGGCTTCCGAGTCTGTTTTTGTAAAAATTGGCGACGGTATTCCGATTGATTGATTGTGATAATATACATTTACAAGAAAAGTATGTATCATAAACTTTAGTTTTACCGGCAGATTTATGTGCCTTCCTTCCTGATTTCCCACTCGGTTTTTTTCCACATTAGGTGAAAACTCGCATGAGCATTTGTTCCAAGAGCAATTATTCTATCCTGAACATAAACTTTCATGTTAACATTACTCACGTGTTCTTGTAAATACTAACCTTTAGCGGAAGGCGAATGGCTATGTATGTGAGGTGAGTGTCTCCTGACGGAAGAGCAATCCACAGTAAGATAAGGAAATACACAAACAGTTGCTGCATAATTACAGTTGAATGGCCGAAATATAACATTTTTTTTTTCTCAAATCAGGCAATTGTTGAACGTGCTATCCCACAACATATCAATATTGTTCCTCCTAGCAAATCAGGTATCTTGCGAGATTTTATCTCCGAGTAATCAAGGAATGTTACGCTTCACCTTGTGTTAAGGAAATTAAATATAATTAATGTGCCTTAGTTTGTCCAATAGTTAGTATGGATTCAGATAACTGCTTTAAGTACAGTTACTTGGCGACAACAGAGTAAACTTGGAATCAAGTTTAGTAGTAAACTTGGTTCCAAGTTTAGAACTAAACTTGATTCCAAGTTAACTCCAAGTGCACTTCAAGTTCAGTTTCCTTTCTATATACATGTACATTTACTATATTTCTCTATTAAAACAATTTTTTAATATAAAATATGCAATTATACATAATAAGACGAAAAACTAAACTTGAAGTGCACTTGTCAGGTGCACTTGAATGTAAGGTTAGGACTGCACCCAGCTGTAATCTGGTTTTATTTATTTTAACAAATGTTTATATATCATATCGTTGCATTTTATACATTCAAATCATATTATACATAATAATAGATATAGTTGCCTCAGGCAGTATTTCATTTGCCATAGGGCGACAAAAACATAAACATTCAGCCGCTATGGGGGCTTTGATGATATAACATACAGTATGTATCATATCATATATTATTGACCTGTATAGTTGCTGTTTACTTTGTCACAAGGATATACATTAATAACTCATCAAAATTCAAAGTTGTTAAAAAATAATAATAATAAAAGAAAATTAAAGATGCATAGAACATTTTGACCAAAAAACTTGTTATTTTCGTGTTTGCAGTTAATTAAGTTTAAATTTTGTATATTCAAAACATGAAAAACAAAACGAATAAGAAACAAAGAAACAAACGAAAAAAACCCAAAAAACAAATAAGAAACACAGCAAAATCAAATGGAAATTAATAAATAAAAAAGGCAGGGGCTCTGGAGTCTCCATAAAGTCCCGAGTGGGTCCAGGGTGAATTCCTGATAAGGGTGTCAAAGTGAGGGGCGAAACTCCATCGATTTTAGCATTCTGATGTAAACAAATTCCATAGAAACAATGCCAACTGTAAAGTTTCACATGAACTGTATACATTGAAATGCATTTTACTATTAATTATAATAGACCTATGTCCTACAAATTTTGTGTATTCATTTGCGTTTTTGAGTAAATGGGGCTACGCCACTGGTTTCAGTTATACATCTACTTATTTTGAGAATTCTTGGTCAGGATAATTCCATTAAAGGCTACAGTCAACAGTGGCGGATCCAGGATTTCCGAACGTTGGAGGGGGAACATGTGTATTAGCCAAGCTACTCGGCCATTCTTGGTGCCAAATCTTGATTTTTAACTGTAGATATGTGGGGAAAAGGGGGAGGGGGCGAGGGGGCTGTTCCCCACTTCTAAATCCGCCTCTGGTCATACCAGAGTGTGATCGAAGATCATACATTAGCGAGGCAGTCACGCATATTTCTCCTAGTCAACTTGATACTCATTTAAGTGCATACATATATCTTTGTACACGCACAGACACAATATGCTTCTACATCAATGCCTTAAAGTTTTTGAAACCTAATTGTTATTGTAGATACTCCGTCTTGAAATTTGTTTTGCTTTTGAGCACATGCAATGTAAAAAGTGTGTGCAGTCTTGGTAAATTTGTCGAACAAGCGTTTAACCTGTGGAAAATATGTAAAACTATAAACTGTGTAATTTAGTACACAACATATTATGTTGCATTATGTACATGTTTATCATTATTTAATATAATGCATTGTTTCTCAATTCAGACATCAAAGCATGGATTGTGTCAATTATTTTTGATATGAGCAGCTGTTGAAAGTAAGGGGGTGCAAAAAGTTTTACATATTTAACAGCGTGCATGACTGCCATTTGCACCGATGTATTCTTCAGACCTAGAACGCACTGAAGGAATCAAGTTATGCAGAAATGTTCCGCCATATGCGTAATAAGGAACGACGCGAAACGTCCAATGTAGCATAGGGGTTTGGCTCTAGGCATTTCATCCCATACATGTTCTCTAGGCGATAAATCCGGTGGGCCAGGATAGCACATTCACGTTTGGCTGTTGTAGATAGTCACTAACAACGCATGCAGTCGAGCGCAGTCCTGATGCAAAAATTACTGTATGGCCATGGTGAATGGAATGACGTACAATATCGTCACGGTATTCCGGTTAAACTGCCCTCCACTATCACCAAAGGGGTCCTTGTATATGTTGTAATTCCACCCCAGACCACAATGCTCCCTCCGTGATTTGATGTTTGAATTAAAGTTGCACTAGCTGTCATTTTCCGTATTAAAAACGAAAGCTGTAACTTTAACCCTGGACTCTCTCCTGAAGTTAAACCTTTGTACGAAATAACAATGTTAAAAAAAATTATGGAAATAATCATTAAAATGTAATTAAATAATTACGACCTACCCGCACAAAGTCGGTAATTTTTTCTTCACTCGGCATGCTCAGTGTATCAATAACCTAGCCAACTAACGCGAGATTAGGAAACTTTCACTAATGACAACAACACTGATGACGTAGACAAAACTATCGGAGGTGAGACGTCCTCGATTAAAGACAGAATTCGATAACATCAGGGATGAAAAAAGTCTGTGACGAAACATTTTTAGAACAAGAACAACATAGAAATTGCACTAGAGCGATGGGAACGGAGGAGAGTTGTCAATTTACACAAAATACTTCGCACGAGTCTTTAATGTTTACATTTTTCAATACCACGTCAGCACAAGGTCTTGACATTCCATTGTACTGATTTCTTGCGTGTTTGTATTATGAAAGCTCCGATATTTACTGTCATTAGATAAGTAATCTCTTAAAATTAACTGTTGATAATAATGTGTAGAGTGGACGACATGAATGAAACGTAAATGAATTTTGTAAAATTCTTTAAAAGAAATGGTTTTAAGAGTCCCTTTTTGGGGCCCCTCGATCAAATCATGTGGGACTACTAATGTGACATAAAGCTTTAAAATGTTCGTTGTATATAACCAAATTACTTTTGACGGTATTACTAATGACAGTTTTTCTTTTCTTCTGTGCATTTAGTATGCGCCTATATATCTTTGAGTTTACAAAGCTAGATAAAACATGTTTTTACGAAGACATACTCAGCGACACACTTTAGTACATTGTTTTTATCACGTGATTTTTCTGGCCCGATCTACAAACGTGTCAAATGTCGTGTAAATGGTGAATGTAACGGACATTTCTCAATTTTTCCGGTTTATAAAAACTTGTCAATGTCGTCAAAAGAGTTGACTTTCGATGTAGTATAACTTTGTTTTGTAGTTTGATTGTATATAATTTCAGATAATTAAATGAAACATAACATTCTTGTTATACCAATTTTGACAGCTAATGCAACTTTAAAAGACAATAATAATATACATATTGCAACATAATAGTTTGTATATGAATCTATAAAAACACAGCTAGGTATTCGGTTTTTGTTTAAACACGAAATTCGGCAAACATCGCCATGTTCCTTGGTCACATTGTTTTGATTCATAAAGGAAACAACTCGTTGTTAACATGACGTTTAATACAGAGATCAGCAATGACAATATTTTAATGTTCAATACCTTTTAACATCTAACAAACAATGAAGCTTTGTAAAATATTAATGTTTCATGTAAGTATGTTAAATACATATAAAGTTTATATTACAAGTACATTAACCTTTAAGCATGAAAAACGAATATTTCTACATTACTGACGTACGGGTAAATGGATTTTATGATATAGTAGTTGAAAATGAATTATGTGTCGCTTTATAAACTGGACTGGACTTGTCCGTCTTTATCCTTTATATAGGTAAACTCTCCTTTTGAGTGTGTGTGATGTATCTGAATGTGTGTGAGGGTGTGTGTGTATGTGTGTGTAAAGAAAAAAAAGGGGGGGGGGGGATAAATTCCCTTTAACTAGTTCCAACTTTGGCACTCTAATGCTAGCTTATAGTGGTAAATTCATATCTCATTTTTTAGCTCGTTCTATAAAAAGGAGATATGATCATATGAGAGAATGACTGTGTGGTTACCAAAATACTGAATTCGATTAAATTCATCAAAGCAAGGGATTTACAACTGATGTATGAAACATCCTTCAACGAAATATATGGCACATGTGGTAAGACCTCAAAGCACCCAGTTTTATGTTTAAATAAAATAGGAGTACATGTATGCCCTATGTAGTTTATCAATCGAGGCGACTTTTTGGGCGGCAGATCTTACCATATTACCCTCTATAGTACACACATACTAGCAATACGGCGATATATGCTTATGTTTAGGTACCAGTGGCGTAGCTCGGCAGTGAAAAGTGGGGGGGCACAACCATCCAAAAGTGAAAAGCAAATAAAAAAAAATCAAGTGTCCCTGGCGGCAACAGAAAATCTTTTTTTATCACAAAGGTCCGGTGTCAATTGAAAAGGGCTTCATTAGTTAAGTATGCATGCCAAATATGAAGTCGATCGACGGTTCAAAAGTTATGGCGAAGGTTTACAACAGCCACCAGACAGGACAAAAACAATATGCCCCAGATCTTTCGATCCGGGGCATAAAAACTTCAGTTTGAATTTATTCCAATTTCTCTCTCTCTGAATAATTAAATAAAAGACGAATTATTTACTTTTATTGGCTACTATGGCTACCAATCAGCAACAAAACATGTTACAGTGTGGTTATTTTTTATTTCACACTTATATGCACAAGTTAACTGGGTGGTATGCACATTAAAGGTCCGTGGCTGCTCATCATGTTACAATGTTCACACTTTAATACTTTCCAAAGAAAGCATCACGGTGCTCGTTCTTGCTGACGAATTGTTTTGCAATTTGAATGTCAGACACGTTATCAGTCAGAGTCTCATCCGAAAGACAGAACACCGGTATGCCCCGACGGGTGTTGAACCCGGACCTCTTGGTCACAAGCCGAACAACTCATCCACTGGGCTACACCTGCTTATATCTTGCAGATAAGAGCAAACTATAATAATGCGAGTCTATTGCATAATCTCGGACTTGTATTTAATATCATTCAAAACATAATAAATACTTACAATGGATAACCTCACACTAATGCATAAGCTGAAAGATATTTTGTTCGCGAAACTTTCTATTGTTGCAACATGTTGCGTAATCAGGATACATCAACCGCCAGTAAAACAGAAAACCTTATCCGTAATTTAGTAGTTACGGAGTAGAAATCAGACATTAAAAAATATAAAAGAAAATAGATTTACTTCCCTTAAAATGTCTTATTTAAGTTTATTTAAAATTTAAATATTACTCTAAAAGTGAGGGGGGGGGGGCACAACCACACTTTGAAAGGGGGGGGGGTTGCCACGTGCCCCCGCTGCCCCCCTTCTCCTACGCCCTTGGGTAATGTATTTAGAGAGAATTAGAGTCGCTTATAATGTTGAATTTCGTCAACAGTTTTAGATAATTTAATAGATTATGATGGACTAATGACAGAAATTATTTAAAATTGACGTGTGTGTGTGTTAAGCTTTTATCAAACTTAGTCAAGAACTTCAAAGGGCATGCTTTGCTTTTCCTGAACAACGGAAACGATACCATGTATGACTACTGCAGAAAGATTCCTACCAGCCATCTTACGTTTACTTTGCAGACAACCTAACCACTTCATCTCATCAGACCAACACAATGGATAATTAGTACCTACTTCTTTGAAACACAAAGCATAACGACTGTAGGTAGGTTGGTTGATTACCGTCTACATCACTTTCAACTTTGAAACATTTTTCGATTATGTCGCGACATGGAAGCAGGACGTAACCAACCTCTTAAACATAAAGGCATAATCCAGGAATCGAACTCGGTTCGTCTGCACCTTAATTCAAACGCTTAAACACCTCATCAGACCCCCCTTCCAATTATGAATGCATTAAAAAAAGATTCGTACCTGCAACCTTAAGTTTACTTTACCGATCACCTAATCGGCACTTTATTTCATCGGACCAACAAAATGAACATTTAGTGTGTATTTCATTCAAATTTTAAAGAGTTATATGCACATATACAAGTATGTTTTGGATGCTATGGCCTCATTAAGATATACTCTTTGTGTTTTAATATGCTTTCATGAATACATCACTGCCGGGGTATACACCTGGTTTCCGAGAGAGACTATGTAGGCCTATTGTAGTGCGTTTTCATACGATTTAAATCAAAGTAGTTGGGTATGACAAATACATCAGTAAACCATGCTGTGGAACGAATTCATTATCAATGGTAAAAGTTATATGAAAAAAGACATAATATCCAGATACGCTTTATCAGTAAATGTACATATGGGGTTTATTATTTGTTAATTGTAAAAGACCGCAGCAGGATTACATGGTATTTAACATCTATACGGTCGCTGTCAATGTGCATTAGTAAACGAAATGGGGGGAAGGGGGTATATTTGTTAATCATTTACATGTAAGGCTGCATCAGGCTCTTTTTGCACATGCGGTTGTGTTCAGTTACTTTTGGAAGAGCAAATCGAAGGTTAAGAGAAAACATCTAAAGGCCACTGGTAGGTCATACTCACTTACCACCGACAAAACTCGAACCCATATTTCAGAAAAAATACAGTATATCCCATCACGTTTAAGTCGATTTTCGTACCACCACTGATATTTTTTGTTTTATTTATGAACAATAATAGATTTTGAAATTTCATGACCCCGTGGAACTAATTACAAATACTTTATGACAAATCATTCCAAATCACCCATCCCCCTTCCCCAGAATATATCAAATTCCATGACCCCATGGAACTGATTACAAATACTTTTTGACAAATCATTCCAAATCACCCATCCCCTTAAAAGTAAACTTTAGCATCTACCCAAAACCAAAATGAATAGGAGATCTTTTTTCTGCTAGGTTTCATCACAGTCCTTCATACTAATATGGGTATAACTTACTGTAGCGCATTAACATTCATTAAATCAAAATTTACATGAAAAATCCTAAAATAATTATTTTTGCAGCCCCCTTTTATTCATATAACATACCTTGAATAAAACCGTTATTAACAATGTATTATGAGAAAATCGAAGACCTAACCTGAAAATATGCAAAGAGTGTGTGGAAAGTTTACGATGCCGACGACAGCAGAGAAATATCGATCAGCAACGCTCTTTTCGATCCTTCGGCTCAGGTGAGCTAAAATCACGAAATAGAGGATTAATTTACAAATCGATGTAACGGTTGAAGAATTACTAAATCTGTCAAAATCAAAACCATTAAAGCTGCTAAAAAATTACGGAACTGGATCTCGTGCCATGAAAGCCGGTTTCTCCCGGATGGAGTAGCACCAGTACGTTGTCAAACCATAATTAAATAATTCCAATGTAAAGACAGTACCCATTTTAGCTAGGTGAACGAAATAATACATGACATTAAAATCCAGTGGCAGTAATTGACATATCACATGATTATTGGTATCCAGATATACATATTGCTGCGTAGTCACATGCACACACCAAAATAGTATTACAACCATCATTAACATTGCATTCACAGTAATCAATGAAATGTTCACATCATTCACCAATCCCATAATAACAAAGAAATCAAAAGTCATAGAAAGCCAAGTCAGCGGAGGTCTTTTAAATGTTGATCAAATTCAAAATAATAAGCCTCGTACTTTAAATTCTAAGTGTTCGGCGTCTTATGTAGATGATATCTTTATGAAGTGTATACTTTAAAATATTGAACACATGTATTAGGTTAGTAATCGTCCAGCTCAAATTGTCTGACTGACATGCGACTCCATGTTTCCGAAGCGCGGGAGAGTCTGGATAGCACGTTTCTCCGGGAGCTCAGTGACAATGCAGAATCAGGTCGGAAGTACCGTTCTGATGGTGGTGATCCAAATCTGTCACATACGTTGTTAAGTTCAGGAACCGACTTAGCACTTTTCCGTTGTTCAGAAAACATTTTTCGAATATTACTAGAGACCGTTGGTTGTTCATATGTCGACTGTACATACATTGAATGAGAACGTTTCTTTTTCCTTTTACAAAATTGTTTATCTTTGTTTTCTTCTTCTTTCGGTGTCTTAGATCGGACTTTGGGTGAACATAATCGAGTAACAATTTGGTCCATTTTATTTCTGGGAACAACCCTATACGCAGGTGCTCGCGGAAGAAAGGTTCTAAACGTAGAAAAATATACTTTCTGAGAGAACTCAAACTTCTCCGACGCTGTTACGTGATCTATACCATGTTGCATGGAAATATGTCCATTTCCAGAAGAAGATCGAGCGAAGACGGTTGCACCAGGTTTTCCACTATACAAGTTCCGTATATTGCCATCTGAAATCCTCTGTGTGGTTAAATAAAAAGCCATCATTAAAACGTTACCATCTCCTTACAAAACAAAGCAAATACTGGTTTGTAAATTGTATTGCAATATAATTTAGTTGATGTATTTGTTTGGTTAATGGCGTTATATCTCTTTTCACGGAGTTAAGCACTAATTTCAATACATACCTTTAAACTGCAATAGGAAAGGTCGTCAACTAACTTTTGTTGTAACACTTCTGTCAAGTTTTAAATCCATGGCTTTATCAGTCACCGTCTCTATGTTTCTATCACGAGTTGAAGATTTTAATTATATTTTTAATCCATGTATTGGGTTCGCAATTTCGCAGACAATTTGTAAACCATGATATTTTTCCACTTAAATGCCTCGTTAAATAAATATCCTATATTAGACAAGAAGATTGAGTGGCCTTTTATCGGTCACATGAGACCTTGGACACGTACAGTTATTAGAAATTTCCAACATGCAAGTAAAACGCCCACTACCTACATTTCTAAATACAGACAATACCATCTAGAAGAATGTGATACATTTAGTGTTAATTCGAGGCAACTGATCTGAACTTTTTCCTCAAAGAAGGCTAAACTTCTGGATATACTATCCGTTCTTCTGGATCTATCCTTGAGCAGGTTTGGGGAAAATGCATCAAACCTGGAGAGGACTCGATTCATGAGAATTTAATATCTACCAGGTTTCCTCACGGTCAATGGTAGCTAAATATAGCATACACATATGGCACACATGCATCCTCTTTTTAATTACAAAATAAAAAAAATTGTTTTTGAATTCCAAATGGATGTACAATGGATTGTACATTACATTCATACATGTATATATTGTAACATACTCCAAAGACATGCATTATTATCTATGCACAATGATAAAATTGAGAAATTTAACGGAAATGCGCAAAAATGACAAAGCCCAAAAATACTTCAAAACATTGAAATAAAATGAAACGAAAGCGACAACACTCTGCAATGAATCCACACTTTTACTGCTTTGGCCAAAACACAACTTTTGAAATTTTTCTAAAACCCCATGTATATGTCCAAATAGAAAGCCTTTTCAAGCTCAGTCTCATTCCAGATGAAATGCCACCCCCTTCCCAGTCCCCGTGTTTTCATTTTTTTTTTTCTTATGATCGATAGTTAATTGAGAAAAATCTTACAAAAAATTTTCCAATTCAATGCTTTAAATTATTATTTATTTAATGATGATGATGATGATGATGATGATGATGATGATGATGATGATGATGATGACGATGATGATGATGGTGGTGGTGGTGGTGGTAGCGGTGATCGCGACGATAAAAATAATGATAACAATAATATGATGATTGATTGATTTCTGTTTAAAGTCACACTACGAATATTTCAGGTATATGGTGACGGCATATGCCTGATGCGGGGTATACAAATTTTGACCTTTGCAACGGACCCACCCGAACAGTCAGATTTTGTTATTTCATATTTTAACAAACAATACACACTTTATTCACACGTTCTTCTAGATCTCTGCATGCAGTCCATCTTTAAAAGGTAATTTTCAAAAGGGAGTAGCCTCTTTTGACATACATTGCCCCATTCTGGATCAAGCCCTGGAACAATTTGATAAAATATACAAATGAAGTACATCCTAACGCGTGCGATGGTGGCGTTTCATCAGGTACTATTGTTGTTTACATTTTCATATCATGTTTACATCACGCTTAGATCTGGTAAGACATTGTTCAGGGCCTTATGAAGCATTTCAAATGTGATGGGGGAGCTTTGAATTTCGTAACGTGTTTAAAGTATCAGTCCATATTCGACCACCAAAGTGGGAGGTCGCCCTTCTTGGCCCCGGTTCCTCTGTGCCTCTAGTTACACTATTAGGAGAGTAGTATAAGAAAGTACACGTGTTGGCGGAGTTCAACAAATTGTATTTGAAGTTCTGGGGTCCGTTTTACTAAAGAACTTACGCCAATTCCTAAATATTTGACGGCATATTTAACACAGATATTTGCAAAATAATAATAATAATAATAATAATAATAATAATAATAATAATAATAATAATAATAATGATAATGAAGGTTTTGTGGATGATGTATGTTTTTGTTTGCTAGGTCTTCACTAAAGCTTCACTGACTTACAGGGCGGTGGGGACTCTATAACGGGCCTTGTCCAAGCCTTTCCAGAGGAGAGAAGGTCCTGAGCCTCGTTCCTCTGAATTTTAGTCCGGACTCCTACAGATTTTAAGAATCTGAGTTAACTTACAGAAGGGCAGAGCACGGTTTACTTATGTTAATGTCGCTTACACATTTCTGATACTAACATGTTATTCCGTAAACTTTTCGTGTGGAAATTTTTATGACCTCTCGTCTTGAGAAACATGTTGATCCTTGTTCTCTATGTGGAGGATTATTTACATATTTTCCAATGTGTGTTCTTTGATTGTGTTGCTATTGCTTGGAGTGGGAAGGTGGGAGCCCGAAAACCGGTAATCCACATCAATTAACTGGCGTTTGTAACTTAAATTGATTGATCTGTGTCGTAACTGTAGAACTATCCAGTATTTTTGTAATGTCCTTTTTTCAGTTTATTTGACTATTATCATGTTTAATTTGCGTGTCATTCGTGAAATGTGTCATACAGCTTGGTCCGATGTCTTCTGTCTTCTCTTTTATCTTATTTCAGACGTACAATGTATTTAAGGGGAAAAATTGTTTAATTCAGGAGTTCAAGATTTACGATTTGCCGTATGTACTTCAGTACCAAGGGTCCCTGAAGGAGTTACGATTTTCGAATACTTTTTCTTCACAACTCTTATTACTGTAGTGTTACTAGTGTCCTGAAGGACTAATGAAGGCAATAAATATATCTATCGTAAACAAACATGCGGAACTTGGTGTGTTTCTTTACCCACTTTGTTAAGTCGTTATCTTACTAACGCCAAAAAGGCGAACTCTCGTTACGTGGCAATTTTAAAGCGGACGATGTCAATGATAAATCTGTAGTGGCGTAGAAAGCATATTAAATTTGGTAATGGGGTAAACAAATTTAATATGCTTTAGGTCCAATCTAATCTAATTTTGAATGCACAACGGAAAAAAGAAGAAGAAACAAAACCATTTAACATTGATTGGTTTCTTAAGTCGCTTTCAAAAATTTTTTTTTAGTGATATCGCGACATGGAAGCAGGAGGTAACCAACCTCTTAAACATAGTGCTGCAATCCGGGAATCGAACCAGAACGTCTGTGCTGCAAGCTTGGAGATATAATTCAAGGTAATGAGGTTTTGGTTCAATAACATCACCGGGAAGAAGGGGGGTGTCCCCGGTTCCTACGACTGATATGTATATAAGTATGGTTCTCTCTCTCTCTTTTGTCATTTATCCTTCAATTACAAGTGCATTTTATCTGCCTGTAAATCATTCTTACCAATTTGTATTTTGTCCTTATCCATTTGTCAAAGTGTTGAATATCTACAAGTTTTTGCGACTTAAGCAGGTGTGACTAAGTGAATGTAGTGTTCAGCTCGTAACTGAAAGGTCTTCGGTTCGACTCTCGCCATGGGCATGCCGTGTCCTGTCTTTCGACAAGACAGTGAAATTCGAGGTCCCTTATCATGGTAGGCGTGGCACATAAAAGATCCCTCACTGCTTCGGGTGGGTCCGTTGCAAAGGTCTAAATCTCTATACAACGGAACAGGCAGATGACGTCACCATATACAGGAAATAATCGGAGACGCAGTCTAGCCTTGTCCTCGATTGGCAGCGGTCATTTCAAACATTGATATTTGTTTTCTTATTGCTTTAAATCGTATTGTTTTTGGGGTTTTTTTATTTGGGGGTGGGGGATGGGGGGTTCTTACAAGTTGATGATCCTGAATCACGCCATATCAATCCCCCCACCTTGCAGATGCATGACTTCATAGCGAATTCATTCTACCAATGATGTATTAATGATTGTGGTATTTCAAATGATAGTGAAAGGGTCTTATAAGAAAGCAATTTGAAAAGCCATAAACACCATAAAATTTTAACATAGTACACACAATTAATTTTAAACGACAGACCCTCAGTACGAGTTCCTTCGATTCCCTTTTATTTCCCAAAACAGATACATGTAAGAAAACATACATTTTACATTGAATGCATTACTATTATATGACCCCGTTCTTCAATATTTATTAACTTCTTCCTGTAGAAAATCATAATAGAAAATGTGTTCAGATATGTTCATCAAAATACCAATAAATTTCCAGTTTATAACATCATGTACATGTAAATATGTACATATTAATTTCAAATAACTCCTTTTGTTCGGGAATCTGCTAGCCTTGAGATCGTGAAGATGTATCAAAAGGTTTCTTGTATTCACAATACATTTCTTTAAAGTATGAGAAAATCACGGTTTTTTTTTCTTCCTCCATTAACTACACCGTGGATTACTGTACCTACATGGGCATCAGTGTATAATAGAAGAAAATAGTTTTCCCTTGAGAAAACTGCCTTTGTTTCTTCGTTAGATTCATTGCCATGCCTACATGTACGTGCCCCCTCTCAGGGATCGAACCTATAGCTAGATTGATCTACATCAATGTTTAATGGTGTCCAGTGTTTACTGATACAGGGATCGGAGAACCCATACAAATACAACAGCGGACAGTATGACTAGACCTGAACAGTGGTGAATCCAGGATTTCCGAAAAAAGAGGGGGGGGGGAGAATGTAAAAATCAAGTATTAGTACAAAATACTCGGCCATTTTAGGTGTCAAATCCGCAGTTTTACTCATATTATTTGAGTGTTTGCAACTTTATCATCAACATATGACTTGTAAATCTGTGTCGACAAAAGGGATCCGTACCCTTCTGTCTACATCCTCCACTGCGGACTGTAAATCCAACTCCGACTCAACGATTCAATCGTCAAAACCTTATCTGCCATTGAGACCCAGATTGTTCATTGGTGTCTATTAATATCGCACATTTCTCTCTTCCTAGGTCTAAATATTTCATAACATTTGCAAATAGAAAGAAGAGCACTCCACCTTATCTATACCCGCATAATTCACTATGTCAACAGACTTCTTCATGTGATTTAAAACGAGAACTGCGATTGGTCGTGGTATCATCAAAACATGTTTTATCGAATGAAATATTAAACACTGAAAGAGAAATGTAAACTTCCTTGTGGTATAACAACATTTAGGGTACGGTGTTCCCGAATGGGGCCATAATACAAGGTGTATATAAACAGCGAATATACAAAGGATTTTTTAATGTTATTTTCAGTGTAAATTACAACTTATATAGCTTTGTAATATCTACACTTACCAACTATGGCGTTTTGCGTAACTTATCATGATGTTTTGGACAAAAACATGAAATATATTCACTCTGGAAATAATTTTATTCACGTGACGACACAGCGCCGTTCTTTACATAGGCGATATACAAGTACCGTTCAGATAATGCCAGTCCTGACCTCCTGCAACAAACGAGATCATGAGTACGTAGATGCTTATGGAACATATTTGCCGAGAGCCCCAGCCTTCAGAGAATGTTCTAAAGAAGTAATATCTAGTCTAGTCAAGCGTCTGTGTAGAAAGAACGAAGACGAAAAAAGTATATCAAATTACGATAGTGTCAGCATTAAGAGCAAGCCAATGAGCGATCAGGAAAATAGACAACTCGTTACTAGACTAAATCAACCTACACAAATTTCTAGAGTGCGGGATCTACTAAGAGAAAATAAAGGTGCGGAAATTAACCTGGAATGCACTAGGTGTAGGGTACAGCCATCTAAACGTTTATTCCCAAAGTGTTACGAGCAAAATGCGTCGGACAAAGTATTTCTTCCTCCTATTTGACATGCTAGAATACGTAGGATAGGTGATACACGCATGCGCTGTGACCATAACGACACTGTCACTGTACATGGTGACCTCTTAACGGGACGACCTTTGACCTCGTTTGCGTCGGATTATTTTGTTCTATCTATTTACACTGTAGCAAGATAGGGAAGGAAAAGAGTGAGAATGATATATGGACATAATATAGAGAAGAGTGATATGCAGTAGAAACAGTAGTGACTTTGATTTGATAGATATTGCACACGAATCGTCTACATTTGGTGTAGGCAGTTTTCTCAAGGGAAAGCCCCCCTTTCCTAATATGAATTCCGACTTTCCGTCGGGCCCGGTGACAAATGTGATTATTGATCCCCGTTGGACAAAAGGAATCCCATGAATTATATATGGATGATATTGGGAAGTGTAGACTGAGGGAGAATTTATGTCTGTCATGGGACTTCATGATACAGAATCTTGTGCATTGTTTATTGTGTAATGATTTAAAAAGAAATGATTTACTTCCATCGATTTGATATTAAAGAACAGGTGTATTATTACTGGCATTTTAAATAAATCCTCAAGGGGATTCAATGATGTATACGCTTTTGGGCACGATACAAATTAAACCGTAGTTAATGTATGTACTTGTACCGTAAATAAAATGAAATTTTATTTAAAGCCACTTTGTGATGTTTATCAATAACACAGCAAAATGCATTCCATTCATGTCACTGAAATACAATAAAAAATGTTTATTTTGTAGTCTATGTGATATGGTGTATTGAGTTTGGGCTGGAATTTAATAATGATAACATATTACTAATCGTTGAGTGCAGGGTTTCCTTATAAAAATCCCCGACGGAAATCCCATTCCAGAATCGCCTTTAAAAAACAAAGGGGGGGGGGGGGGTGTTCTAAAGTCAGATATCACTCGGAGTCTGACTGACTTTTCACTCTTCATTTTTGTATATATTACACCAGTAGATGTCTTTTTGTTTCACCGTCATATGAAACGATTGCTATACCAGAAGCAAGAGACAAGATGTAGAATTTGACCTCAATCGCTCATATGTTATTCAAAGAAAGACTAATCCATGATATGAGATAATTCTGTATTTTTAAGGTAACAAGGATTTCAAATTGACAGTAAAATATAAAGAAAACATATTCAATCAAAAACTTCTTACATATAATGCTGAACTTGATGCAGATGTTTGTTTTGTAAATGAAGCCAGCTGATAGATGGTATATTAAAATTATTAATGATATTTAAACATACATTATACAAGCATTTATATTTCAAATACATGCATGTATTGACAGGGAGAAAAACATGAAAAGTTGTTGCCGTTTTCGAACCTGCGACCCCTCGAATATTAAAACTCGCAATGCATCGCCTTCCTGGGTTGATATCCGTATTCTACAGAAATCCCGACTAACAATCGGAGTGAACAAATACTGAAGAACTTCTCCTTGCCGATGTTATATAGAAGTTTTTCTCCCTAGCCATCCCCCGGAAAATGGCTATATAGTAGCCCCCTCCCCCCCCCCCCCGGAAAAATGGCTATTTAGTAGTTTTTCACCCGGGGAAATTTGGCTATATTGCCATTTCCCCCCTCTTATAGCCATTTTTCGCCCGGGGAAAAACTACTATATAGGCATTTTTGCGGGGAGAGGGGAGAACTTCTATGGGGAAAAACTACTATATAACACCGGTACGGTTTTACAGTATCCGATTTGGAGTTTTTATCAGACTCCGGAAGAGACTAATTGAATTTGATTTAATCTTTATGGTAACGTTTAGTAGATTTATCTTACAGATTCGCAATCAGTGCTTAAATACAAGGTGCTTTTTCTAAGATGAAAAATTACTACTTAGTATATGGACATGTGTATACAGCAGAAAATTATTACACTTTCGAGATGAACTGTTACAAGCCCTATTTAATGAAACTAAATGTCCTCTCTATTATTAACTGCTACAGTTCAAATGTGACAGACAGACATGTCTTCATGTGGATGAAACATAATCATAATATTCTCACCATGTATAATATTTTAGCCTCCCCCTTTTTTCGAAAACTATACATGTATGTGTACAATACAGAAAATGCCTTCTTTTCTTAACAAACGCAATAGCAATATCCAATAAATAATAATCAAAAAGATGTATGATCTGCAACATTCACATGAAAGAAATAATTACCGTAAAATATATGCAAGAAGAAGATGGCTGAGAAGAATAAGTAATTATAAAGCTAAGAGACAAAGTCGCAGCAAGGCAGAGGCAATGGGGCACTAGGGTCGTAATAATGAAACAAGCTTTGATATGTGAGCATCGGCGCAACTGCACCCTATATATATATATATATATATATATATATATATATATATATATATATATATATATATATATATATATTCTAAAAATTGATGACAAGTATGGCTAGTATTTGCCCTACCCCTCCCCCTCCCCCACACCTTCCCAACTCGTGAAAGGGGATGATGTGTTCCATCTGCCTCCTTCTCTTTCACTTTTGAGTGTGGAAGAATGACATTTAGGTACTGGTAAATCATTATTTTCATCTTTCCCGACCTTTTCGTTCAGTCAGAATTATCTGCACCCTTGATCTTGTGAATGTAATTCTCATATTCCATACGCATAATTTAAGAGCCAAGTACTCGCTACTTATCATCGTCACTAATAGAAGTCATATCACGCACTGTTACTTATTTTGAATAAAATTTTATTGCGCCAAATTACAGCCAATAAAAGTTAAATGTGCTGAATGAAATAAACAAGAATACATGGATATAAACATTAAAAATTTTATGGTATTTTAAATTGTAGATAAACCGAGGTCATGTGTCAGAATTAGGCCTGTCATCTCGAGATAAATAAAAAGGATATATATGCAAGAGTGTGCCTTTCAGTTATGAAAAAGAGACCTGACACGTAAAACAGCACTCGCTTCGTTGCCTGAGTTACGACTTTATATAGGTCAAATATTTGGAGCGTGCGCAACGCATCTCGTCGATAAATTATGTTGAATAACAAATCTAGTAAAATGTTTATACAACATTTCTTGATTTATCAGAATATGTACTGCAACACGGATCATTTAGGTGAAAAGATTTCCTTTCGAAGGTGAGATCAAAGTGTGAATAATATTATAAAACGGGAACACCATGATGTAGATAATGTTAGCATAATGTAATTTTATAAATTATCTATATATAATAAGTGTGAATTATATGCAAGTAAAATTAAATGTTTAAATCAGTAATGTAGTTACAAGATGAAATCTGTTTCAGAAGGTGATGGGGGTCAGTGGTGTCATCAGCTTCAAAGGACAAGAACGAAGTTGGTTGATTGGTGTTTTATTTCGCTGCATTTATGCAACTACCTAGGTAAAATGGCACAACCAGGGAATCAAATCTGTATCACTTGCCTCGTAACCGCTACGCCTGGTCTGACCTCTCAAGTATTTCCAGCCTCTTAAGACCAGTACAAAACGGGTTCTGTAAAAATAAAAGGGGGAGGGGGACGTATTAAGATATTGTATGTAATCACGATGCATTTATCTTTTTATAAGTTTATTTAGATTAATTTAATTCATTTTATCGGAAAATATTACAATTTCGAATGTTATTCTTAATCTGTATCAAATTTGTCACAATATGTCAAACGAAAAGAAAAAAGCTAACACTACAGATATGGTATTTTATGCATATTGTGTCTTGACAACAAATTTATACGCCAGTTAAACTGTAAAACTATGACCATGACGAAGATATTACTGTTCTGTATACATCGTTTGAATGTTCCTATCGAGAGATGTATCTTGATTTTGAAAATAAACAATGAGCAGAATGCAGATGTTTATCGCGTCGGTGTATCAACATTTATAGAGAGGCCTTGTCAAAGCCTTGTCGTGTTTAATCAAACAATAATCCTTTGTTGACGTTGGTCAATTAAGATATCCGATGGTACATTGAATGTTAATGCCGATCATGTTTTGATAGTATCAGTTTGCGATACAAACTTTTTAGGTTACATTTGTTTTGTTTATATTATCACAAGGGGTCCTTAATATACAGTATGGAGAAAAGAAAACATTAAGTATGAGCTGGAAATACCCTTTTTATGTGTATAAAGCAGGATTTCAATATTAAAAGCTTTTGGAGACATGCGATTAAAACAGTTTCCCGTGAAAAAAAAATGTGAAGTCGACATGTGTTCATATTTCATAATACCGAGATTTAAAACTTTTTTCATCTGTTTCAGCTGCAACGATATCTAAACTCCGCCATGGCATTTTGTTCGAGTTATTATAAAATTACGGAGGGCAATTTACAACACATACATCGGGAGAAATCGAAAATGAAATTCTTTCAGCGGCGACCGTACAAACCTAAATTAGCGGTGGAGCGATCTCGGACCTACAGCGATATTTTTGCTCGGAGGTACAGCGAGTTTATTCCGGAATATAACACCCGCTTACCGAAGGCTGCTGGATTTCAGACAATATCCAAACGACAGATTGAGGAAAATGTACGGAGAATGTCGACTCCATTTCCTCACCAAATTAAACCGGAAAATAACGGTTACAGAAACGCACGACTCGAACCGATTCAGGTGCCTGTATCTCGCAACGGTAAAGATGTAAAAGCAACCAGGAGTACTCACAGTACTTTGATTAAAGATATATCAACGAAATCATCGAACAACCAAGAAAAATGCTTTGTGAGGAATAATGAGTTAGACACCAAACCACGAACTTTCCGCAAGCTAACACCTCACGAGGAAAATATTATTGGTGAATGTTTGAATCAGCCGACAGTGTCGGCCCTTATAAGGAACACACTTCGATGTCACAGTCCACTGACTCTAAAAAACATGGGCATTGGATGTCGACTTTGTCGGCAGCCCATTTCACAACGAGGCTTCAGGTCGACCTATCACAGATTTTTTCTACCGGATGCAGGTGGAAAATTCTGTTTCGTGTGATGAACGGATACTGTGATTTATTTATAGCACTAACAATAGCTAAGTAGTAAACAACATTTGTATTACAAAACAATTTACTCACCAAGAAGACATACCTAAACTCCTACCAGGTAGCTATTTGTTGAAAATGACTCCGTAAAAGACTTCTCAAAAATAGAAGATGGTCACATACTCCTATTCAAAGAATTATCATATGGACCCTTCGAAGTGATAATGAAAGCATTTTGTAGTATCAGTTTAGGTGAATAATTCATTTTCACACAAAAAGTTTTATATTGATATTTTTTTCTATTTGATGTGTGGGGCTGGCGGGTTAGTTTTACTTTAAAATGTGCTCAATCTCTCCGCCTCAGCTGTGTTCAAGATGTCATGGCTTCCACTTGCATCAGACAGTTTCCAGTAGGAAAGGACGAGGGGCCCGGTATAAGACAATATCACATTTTAAGGACAATTTTCTAAGTGTCTGTGTCAAAGCAATTGTGTCTGATATTTCAGGGAAAAATTAGCCATACGGAATATAGTCATATATGATAACGAATACTAATTTAAAATAATGTATGAAATTACGTGATTGTTGTATATTGAAACCAAGACGTGTAAGTTTCATTTACGATCAAACATAATAATAATGATTATAGTAATAATAATAATAATAATAATAATAATAATAATAATAATAATAATAATAATAATAATAATAATAATAATAAATAAATAAATAAATAAATAAATGAATTTATAAAATCAGTTTAGCAGCTTTGTATATTGTATTTTTAACACATAAAATTTGATTACACATTTTCCTTTTGTATTTGTTTGATATTTGTTAGTAAAGGTTTTTTCACTCATATTTTTGCTCCTATTTCTTGTATAGTTTAATAATTCAACGGACCCATTAGAAATAGTGAAGGATCTTTGAGAACTATTCTGTTCCATGTCACATAACCTTGGTTTAAAACGATTAATCCGAAAGACAGACAAAAGGAACAAGTTGATTAATCACTTAAGAAAAGTCAAACGCAACAGCCAGATTCCAACACAGGTCGCACGACAGGACATTCAGAGCGATGCCGCAGGACCCTTTGTCAAAATTTTGTATTGGAAAATAATAGAATAGTTTATAATAATATCAAATTATAATACAAAAATGCAGTGACCTGATGTATATGTGTTTATGTATGTATATGTATATTTCACATTTATATCGAACCGTTGCAGCTCAGTGGATTTAGGTGCTCGAATTCTGACCTAGAGGTCCCGAGCTCGACTCCCGCTGTCATGTGGACGAGACAGTAAAAGCCGAGGTCTAGTGTCTTGAAAGGTGCGACACGTAAAAGAAAATCCCTCTCTGCTTCGGTTGGGCCCGCTACAGAGGGGTAAATTTCTATCCAATGGATCAGGCAGATGTCGTCAACATGTACATGTATGCGAAATAATCATGGGGTGGCATAAAACATTAATAATAAAAAAACTCCAATTATACACAGTTATATCAAGGATTGTTAGGAGTTGATGGCAAAAATAGAAAATTCTACAACTGTCTTAACCGTTCCATGTCACGTTACAAATGATTAAACTAAAAGTTTCATTCCATATCTTTCTTAACTACTCCGAAAGACAATTTTGGGCATATTTCTCCACTCTTGTAAGAAACGCAAGTGATTGTGTTTTTGTTCGACGTTTTATCTAAACCTGTTAACAAATTACTTTTGTTATAGATCTCACATGACCTTGAACTTGTTGAATCATTATTGTACTTAAAATCGATTCTCGAAATCGTCCAAAATTGGCACCTTTTGCAGTTTTCAATATTTTGCCAGAAAATTGAAGGACTGAACTATGTTTGCCTTAATGACGGAGATTTGTGTATTACATGCATTAATAGACAGCAGACACACTGTGAAAGAATTATCCGCACTGAGTTATATAGCAAAACAGCTCACCACACTACATCCTTAAAGAAAAAAAAATGACAACCAATGAAACCATGTGATAGCCAAGCATCACGCACGTATTCTTGATATGCAGTAGACCACAGGGGTGACCTTACATTGAGAAATTCCCAAGACGTAATCCGTAATAGACTTGTAATCGAGTCAGAAGATATACAGTAAAATCTGCGGGAAAAATGACAGTGATCAATAAATTATGGCCCTCGTCTGCTCTTCTCAAGATCGCTGTCATTTTTCCCACAGATTTTACTGTATATCTTCTGACTCGATTACTTTCTTAATGGTATGTCCCGAGAGAACACGAACGATGCATTGCTGGGAGATTTGCTGCGGACTCAGATTAAAGGTCATTGCGGCGTTATTTATAGCACGATGTATCCATTAACCGTCCGTTTGGGGGCAAAGTGAAATAATCGTGCAAAAAATGTTGGATTATATGGGTAAACAGTAACAAAGTGTATATATACAAAGAGAAGAGACTCTCCCGATCGATCGGTACGAGGTTTTTGTCAAAACGTGCAAAATTAGCGGAGATATCGAGGTTTCATGTTTGTCACCCCTGTAATACGAGTCTACCTATTGACGTATTACTAGTCTATCATGGATTGGGTCTTGGAATTTCTCAATGTAAGGTCACCCCTGTGAGTAGACTGTAACATGTACTTTGTGCGAAATGATATTTGGCAATGTACATTATACTTCTAAGTGTTATCCAAATGCATATTACTGTAAAAAACAGCCTTTACCTAATGATCTTATGAAACGATCGCATAGCTACGAAAGCTCATTAGGGACATGGAGGTTTTTTTTTATCTCACCATGACGAGTTACTATCTCGCCACAACGAGTTACGTATCTCGCCACGGCAAGTTACTATCTCGCAAGATAGTAACTCGCCGTGGCAAGATAGTATACAATTTTTTTATGTCCCTAATAAGCTTCCGTATATTAGGGACATGAAAAAAAAAATCTCGCTACGGCGAGTTACTATCTCGCCACGGCAAGATATGTCTCAAGCCACGGGGAGTTGCTATCTCGGCCATGGCGAGATAATAGCCTTTGATAAATAAATGAATAGAATCAGTATTTAAAAATGGAATCAATAAATAAATAGCTTTAGTTTAATTACAACACACTACGTAATCTGCCGTAAATGACTACGTGTTAGATGTTCATTTAATTACTCGTATCTCGCCGAGGCGAGATAGTAAGGCACCGTGGCGAGATTTAAAAAAATCATGTCCCAAATAACCTTTCGTACTTCCGTACATAGCATTCTGGCCAAAAGCTCAACTTCGTTTGATCAGTAAGAGATTTCGTTTTAAAGATCTGGTCATATCACTCAGATCACCTTTGAGGCTAGAGACAAAGTGTCACGTTGTTCTAGGCACGAACACATACACAATCATGACCTTCTTGGTTACCGACCCATGCTACTGTTTACACCTGGTCATGATATGCTGGTAACCGATACACAATACGTTTTTTACTTAGTCACAATTTTCTGATTACCGAGTCGCTATGCTTTGCGTACTACATCAGGACCCTCTGGTCAGAAGGTCATATCACTGGTTCTTGACATTCCGGTAACCAGAATAATTACTGTGTTCATGGCATTATGATTATGTAGACCTGGCGGTGGTTACTAATATTTATTTTATGAATGATAATTGGCTTACTGTGTCGTAGAATAAGGGATTTCGTGTGTTACTTTCTAAGGGGGACAAAGCATTCTGGGGCCAGTTGTTAAAAACTTTAACCGTTGGTTAAGCTAAGCAGTGGTTTAAAGTTTGAGAGACAATTAATTTAATTTATAAGATTTCTGTATAAAAGTATAAATTATTTTACAAAGCTTGTTTTATATGCTACAAATCAGTACACAGACTATGACTTAAAGTCTTCTCATTTCAGAGATATAGTCAGATGAAATTTAACCATTGGTTAGCTTACCCGATGGTTAAAGTTTCGAACAACTGACCCCTGGTTACAAGGCCGAACTTATTTGTTAACTGGGTCATTCCATTCTAAGTACCAATTCACACAACTTTATTTTCGGGGTCATGACATTCCAGTTTCGAATATATGATACAAACAATATCCTACTGCTTCATGACTTTCTGATAACCGAGTCATGACAATTTCTTAAATGGATCATCAAAATTCGAATACCAAGTCCTGACATAACTACGTTTACTGGTTCTCGACATTCTGGTGATCAAGTCATAATACTTTGTAAACTATAGGTGAAACATTCGCGTAAGGAAGTATGATATTTTGTTAAAAAGGTTATGGGATTCCAGTTTGTAAGTTATGATTCATATAATTTGTTGTCAACTGATTCCTGACATTCTGGTCGCCGATTCAAGACCTTTATAACGACAAAGTTCTTGGTTAAACGGTTTTTGACAAATCAATTACCGAGTCATTATACATTGCTCTGCTCATTTGGTAAAGACGTTCTGGTTACCTAGATATGATATACCAGTGGCGTAGCTCGGCAGTGAAAAGTGGAGGGGCACAACCTTCCAAAAGTAAAAAGCAGAAAAAAAGGTGTCCCCGGCGGTAACAAAGTCCGAAAAAGCTATTTTTAACACGAAGATCACAGTGAAGGTCTCAAGGTCATTGACCTTGTCCGATGACAATTGAAAGGGCTTTATTAGTGGAGTATGCATGCCAAATATGAAGTATATCTTTTATGGTTCAAAAGTTATGGCGAAGGTTTACAACAGCCACCAGACAGGACAAATACAATATGCCCCAGATTTTTCGATCCGGCGCATAAAAAAACTTCAGACTGTATTTATTCCAATTTCTCTCTCTGAATGGTTAAATAAAAGACGAATTATTTACTTTTAGTGCTTTAGTGGCTACTATGGCTACTAATCAGCAACAAAACATGTTACAGTGTGGTTATTGTTTATTTCACACTTTTATGCACAAGTTAATTGGGTGGTATGCACATTAAAGGTCCGTGGCTGCTCATCATGTTACAATGTTCACACTTTTTATACTTTCCAAAGAAAGCTCCACAGTGCTTGTTCTTGCTGACGAATTGTCTTGCAATTTGAATGTCAGACACGTTATCAATCAGAGTCTCATCCGAAAGATAGAGCACCGGTATGCCCCCGACGGGTGTCGAACCCAGACCTCTTGGTCACGAGCTGACCAACTCAGCTCATCCACTGGGCTACACCTGCTTATATCTTTCAGATAAGAGTAAACTATAATAATGCGACTCTGTTGCATAATCTCGGACTTGTATAATATCATTCAAAACATGATAAAATCTTACAATGGATGACATCACACTAATGCATAAGCTGAAAGAGTTGCGTAATCAGGATACATCAACCGCCAGTAAAATAGTAAACCTTATCCGTAATTTTGTAGTTACGGATTAAAAATCAGACATTAAAAATATAAAAGATTTACTTCGCTTAAAATGTCTTATTTAAGTTTATTTAAACTTTGAATATTACTCAAAAAGTAGGGGGGGGGGGGGGCACAAACATGGTTGCCCCCCTCCCCTTTCTCCTACGCCCCTGTATACTGTTTAGTGATTTATAATATATATATATATATATATATATATATATATATATATATATATATATATATATATATATATATATATATATATATATATATATACAGCGTATATATATGTACAGCGTGATGATTTGATAATCTGAACTCTAAGCCATGGTTACTTTCTCAAAAAGTCTTTTGCACAATTATTCTCTGGTTATATTACTAGGTTAATTGCAATTAGGGCACTTGGTCATATAATTGAACGCCACACTTATCACATTGGTCATATCAACGTTTTAACAGATCTAGGGCGTAGCTAGGTTTGAAAAATTGTAAGGACATCCATGTATCTTGCATATCTTCATCGAAAAAACAAATTACTTTTCATTTTTCATATTTATACATGATACTCATATTTATTTTTTAAGAAAACAAATTCTGTTTCAAAACACATCTTAAAATACGTACATATTACAAGGCACATAAGTTTGTTGAATTAATGTCTTACAAAAATAAATAAATCATGGCGGGAATCTTCGATGGAGGTTGGTACCCAGAGAAAACAGAACCGTTCCAACCTGCTTTTGAACGGGGACTTGAAAAAGGTGATTCACAGTATTGAATTGGGATTTTGCAAGTCAAAGAAGCGTTAGTAAAACATTCAAAATCAAGGATATAAGATATGTCTGGTTCATTAATTTGAAAATTTAATTGAACAATTAAGTGTCTTTATTTATTAAAGTGATCTAAGAAAGCAGAGCAATTTTCCGCACATACATAAAGTAATACACATGTTTAGAAATACATGTATATAACATACAGTTGTATGGTACGAGTAAATCTAAAGGCATAAACCATATTTATCCCTCTTCATGTAAACTACACAGAGAAAGTATGCATAATGATGAAGCTGTTTGTAAGAAAAACTAAGTGGTATTCCATTGCATGGCAAAGTACTAAGAAGATGTGCCAACTCCCTGGGCATCCAACCTCTTTCGGCAAAGACCAACATTCTTCTATACTCATAACATTATTAAAAATCCCATCAAATCAGAACTTTCTTTAACCTATGAAGACATGTCATAGCTGATGCGTTTTTGATGATGTTTGCAATGGTCCTACCGATGAACATAAGGGTTCTTTTATATAAAAGATGCCATACTATTTTACTTTCTCATTCAAGGGATACGGGCATGATAATCTAGGTATAAGAACCCAACAGTTTCTGAATTCCGGACATCGTAGCTAATCCCAATGTCTGGTCCACATATATGATTAATTCGTATAGTGTTAATGAAACGTCATTGTTTTGCAAAAACAGACTTCCTTACTATATTTGAATGTATCAACACTGTCGTTTTCGGTTCTGTATTTTGTTTCTGTATGATGCAATTTTATCCAGATCATGCTGAAAATCGTCTCGCCTCTCGGGAATAGAGAGTATCATTAAATTCATTCTATCAAGAACTACGCTACACTGTTCAAAGTTATCCATTGCTATACAGCATTCTACAAATCCATACGCAGCAGACAGGTCGTGTTTATCTGGTCTTTTCTCTGGAAGTTTTACTTTTATGTCAAGAAAATATAGGGGGCATGCTGTTTTATACAATTCCAATGCCTCTTGAACTTGTCCAATCGATGTATAGAAACATGCAACTGCTATTTGTATTCCCCTGTTAATAGATCTGCTCGGAACTTTGTCAACCAGATGCAATAATATGCTTGCACATTGACTCCCTTTGCTTGTCAGATTTGAAATCTCTTGCTCGTCAATTTCTGATTTAAATTTGCTCAAGACAGTTGTATAGCATCTGATTAACTGCTTGTTACATTGCAATTGGTGATGATCATCATCTGAAGAGTCCATTTTTGCAATTCCGAATACATAATATTTCGTTCTAGCCTTGAGAATGTCTTCCAATCTCAACACTGCATTCCTCAAACCAGCCAATGTCTTATCTTCTTCCTTGCTTTCAAAAAAGATAGTCAGAGTGCCATTACGTTCTGAAAGCATTCCATACAGCAATCGGTATTCCCCTGCTCCTGAAATGGACTCTACGTGATTGCTAAGATTTCTGGCTATGAATAAATGAAGTATAAAGTTGGATCGTAGGTCTTCATTTGCGTTTTTCGGCAAGTAGAACAATCGTCGCCCATAGGTATATATGAGGGATATAACCAACTCATGGAGAAATAAACGAGGGAGGTGCTCATCGGGGACAGTGTAATTTTTCTCAGAGAGTAGCTTCAACTCATCTACTGTAAGTCTAGGCTCATCTTCTAATTCTTCAATTTCAAGGATGTTTGTTATTGCTCGTACGTCGTCTGAGACTCTGTGCTTGTTTAAAACGTACTGTTTTGCTATTTGACTCAGTTCCTGCAATTTAGTTGTGTGTAATTCTTCAATCGCATTGAAGAAATCTTCTGCGATTTTCTTTGCTTCCTGTTCAAGATTGTCCTTGCTTTGTACCTCTATTATTGAGGAGTTTAAGAGTTTAAGGCATAAATGTATGGCTTTGTCGCTGTATTTTGCACAGAGTGAGCTCCGATTCAGGAAATTATAATTGTATGATACTAAGTCATAAACATAAAGTAGATAGACGTTCTCCTCAAATGTAAAATCCGAGATCTTTTCTGCACGGCTAAGAAGAACTGTTGCATGTGGAAGCAGAGATATATTCCTGTTGTAATCCTCTTCGGATTTGCGGTTATCTTTGTCGAATAACCATGTTAAACTTTTCAGTAGTTTTACAATTAGCGCTTTCTTATTCGCTTGTTCTGGCAATGCCCCGAACTTTGATAAAGCCGAATGCAATATTTTGGGAATAGTTATTAGTCGATTTTCATCTTCACCAGTCACATTGCCAAAAGAAAATTTTTGAATGGCTCGAACGAGAGAATTTGACAAGATAGTCTGAATATCTTCTAGATCGTGTGGAAGGAAATGGAAAATAGTAATAGGAATACCCTCGGTGTCAAGAAATTCTAACATCTGTATCATTTCAAATACTTTCGGCCCTTCCGCCACTCTCAAAATTTCGATGTATTGATGAATGGGTTCGAACGGATTCTCATTTGTAAATATGAGAGAAGGTGGGTGTTTTCGAATCAGTCTCGTCATTTCTTTCGGGCCAATGATGGATTGATACATGTAAGTTCTAGCCCCACATAATAGAAATGGAGAAAAACTCAAAGTGACTGCTAACTGACGATAATATGCTTCCTTGTGCTTCCGGTATCCTTTTCCATTTTTAAAAAAATCTAAACATTCTTCCTTTGTGAATCCAGTTGCTTCGATTCGTATCTCATTTTGGAACTCCAGACCATTCGTTGTGGTCACTATGCACTTTTGATTTCTCTTTAATTTAGCAATTATTCTTCTTGTTTGTTCAAAGCAGCAATCAATGTGATCAAAAATTATTAGCGCATTTGACTGACCTAATAGTTCACAAATCGCATCACCTAGATAGTTAATATATTCTTCCTCATCTTCTGTTTCACTAACCCAATCTTTCGTTAATTTCTGCCGTAGATTTATCAGCGAAGAGAGAAGTGACCCCTTGTCTTTTCCATCTAATTTCCAAACAAGAGCTCCAGAATGTTCATTTTTATATCGTTTACTTCCATACCAGAGAGCAGCCTGTGATTTTCCAGATCCAAGAAATCCTACGGAAAATCAAGTTAAACATTGTTATATTGTTGTATGAATTAACATCTTCATACTATAAACTGACGTATTGTCTAGGATTTAATATTTCTACATTATATATTTTTACATTGCTTAAATATGAAGTTTGATACGATCACTGAATGTTCATGACTAAAAGCTGTTACTAATACGTTTTATTTCGAAAAACAAAACAAGAAACCGTCATGTACATATCTAAAATACTGTACGTCGTGGCTTTTTCAGTATCTCATGGCAAGTTCGACATTCTGGCCAAGATGTCTAAACATTTTTGACTTGATTAACATATTTTTTCCCTATGGAAAATTGATTATTGGTCTCATATCTTTTGTTATTTTACACCATCAAAAGAAATCAATTATTATAATTTCACCATGCAGGTCACCATACGTGACAGTGATGAATTTGCATAATTCAAGTAACAACAGAGTAAATCGAATTCATCTATTGGTTTTCAGATAAATATAAATTTTGTAAGCAGTGAAAAAAGGCACAAACAATTAACTTACATAAGTTGTCGAAATGCGCATATGGTGCACTAAATTATAAGGTATATATGTTGTATATTTATTTTTATACATTAAAATTATTCTTTAATGCGTTGATGTTATGGTTTGATTATTGATTTGATGAACTTTCTATTAACAAAGTCATGTATAATTTTGTAGATTTAAGAAATATCTTATATTTTACCAAGTCTTAGAGACCACGTTAAATAGGCCAATGTATATTGAGGTAGAAAATGTAAATAAAAATGTTTAAGAAAGCTTTACCCGAGATGTTGGTATATCATGTATGTACAAACCTAGAAATGATAAGAAAATGGATTCTGGGTCTGGTTGATTGGTCGATGTATTATGTCATTTTTATCGATTTTTCAGTTAAATTGCGACATTGAAGATTGTCGATTGATCGATTGATTATTGTTTTATTACGTCACTCCAATATTCTTTCACGTAGCATCACATGGAAAATTATATCTTTGCAATGGACCCACCCGAAGCAGTGAAGGGTCTCTTGTGTGCCACGTCTACCGTGACCCGGGACCTTGTTTTTTACTGTCTCATCCAAAAGACAGGACACCAATGTGCCAACGGCGGGAATCGTATTCGGCACTTTCAGTCACACGTGGAAGCAGGTAACTAACCGCCTAAATATAGTGTCGCAATCAGGGAATCGAACACGGATCATCGGCGCCACAAAAGATTGTGAATAGAATCATCTTGAAAGTCTTTAAATCACGCAACTAAAGGTGATACCAAATAAGCAAAGAAGGACTTAGACAATAAGAAAGAGGCTCAAGATTTATCTACTGAGGACGATAAGTAAACCCACAAAAGGAAGTGAGATTCATTTTTTTCCAATCAGAATTTTGCTTTTCTGTCAAAGAAACACTTCTGTTATAAGCTAGAAAGTTGATATATTTTGATAGAAAAATAAAAAAGACTGCGTACCAGTAACAACAACAACGTTACTTTCTGTGAGCTTCTCTTCTAGTGTCCTTGTTAAAGATGTTTCCATAAAATCTTCATGCAACATATCCACTGTCACATTACACATAGCTATAAATATAAAATTCGTAATTATGTTCTGGAACATCTGTCTCTGCACATGATTCAAGTAAGTAGGTAATTTTAAAGATCGTATCTGCAAGGTAATCGTGCTTATGTAGGTCAAATTCTTGTTAGAGCGAAGCTGTTGTGGTCCAGTGGACAAGGTGCTCGACTTGTTACCGAAAGGTTCCGGGTTCGATTTCTGCCATGAACACACCAGTGTTTCGAATAAGACGTTAAAAACCGAAGTACCGTCTCACGGCAGGCGCGGCAGGTACAAAATCCTTCACTGCTTCTGGTGGGTATATTGCAAAGGTAACAATTTGTATGCAATGCATCAAGCAGATGCGGCCATCATATACATGGCATAATCGTGGAGTGGCGTAAAACAATAATCAATTAATCAACCAAATTTGCCTGAGCCATTACTTTCTACTCACAATTCACAAAATTGTTGCCCATGACACAGAAACCAGTGGTATGTCATGACCAAAGTCATATCTGCAACGACAAGATCACAATGCATATGATCGATGCATCCTTGTCCGTGCTATAACTTTTCACCTCTTGTATTGATATGAATTATATTTCACAGACGTTTTCCCAAGGACACAAAGTGGGGCCCAATTACTTTCGTACCTTATTTTATTAGATTTATTTAATATGAACAACATTTAAAAAGTATGTACCCATGGCCACAGTAGATATTTACATGTGGCACTAGACGAACGTTTTATGATCTGTCGGCACCTTGTATACATGATATCGACCTTACTGGTTAGGTAAGGCCTTTCAAAGTTGATATGCTTTTTTCTTATGACATAAGGACAAACCCTCTGCTGGGAACTTTTCTACAAGCTCCACACTGCAAGAGGAATAAGTATGATATTAATGCAAAATACGAAAGTAACCGGTGTCAAGTATGTATGGCACAAAGAACGATGTACCACAGCGGACATTCGTGGGCCCTTGAACTTGAGAGATGAGACCAGGTTCCCGGGAGGAGTAAGCGTCTCCCGAATGGCTAGTATAAAATATTTATAACAATTTATGAACGATTTAGGTGATACATTATTGTACAGTCAAGAATAATATCCCAATGTCGGTCTGAAACACAGGGCTTTCGGCTCGTTGCCTCCCCTCTCAATTAAACCAATATAATAAGAAGGGTTAGAACTTCCGATTTACCAAAATTACACCTCCTACCGTCTGTGTCTTAGAACAGTTTTAATTCTTCACAAATCGTCTTAAACGTGGTATCAAATGAAAGCAGACATATTTATCTACACATCCATATATAAATTGTCCAAATCCATGCAAAACTAAGGGCATGGTGAGCCACGGAATTCGAAATTTTGCTCAAAAAAGTTTAGTCGGACACCGAGAAGTTAATCAGGCCAGACCTCTCGCTAGGGTGTACAGCGGCCAATTGACTTTGACATGTACACTTCCTAACACGGCTTCGGAATGGCCGTTCGTAGCATGATGAAACTTGAGAGTTCAATCCGAGCAATCAGAGACCGCGTTAGGAAGTGTACTTGTCGAAGTTTAGATGACATTTGGGTTGAGGTCACGGAGGATGGAAAAAATCGAAGGTAATATGAGGCCATAGGAGGGATAATTTGAAATGTCGACTGTAGTGAGTTATTTACTTTTGATTATTGTACATCCCCAGAGACTGTTTTTTTAAAAGGGAAAGCGGCGAGTGGTCGCTTTACACCCTAGCGATGGGCCTGACCTGATTAACTTCTCGGTGTCCGACTAAACTTTTTTTGTGCAAAATTTCGAGTTCTGTGGCTCACCATGCCCTTAGCTTTGCATGGATTTGGACAATTTATATATGGATGTGTAGATAAATATGTCTGCTTTCATTTGATACCACGTTTTAGAGTATTTTAGAAGAATTGAAAAAGACCTAAGACAAAGACGGAAGGAGGTATATGTTTTGGTAAATCGGAAGTTCTAACCCTTTTTATTATATTGGTATAATTGAAGGGGGGGGGGGGCGAGCCGAAAGCCCTGTGGTCTAAAGGGAACTATAATTTAAAGTAATAATAATACATTACAACAATGACGACGACGATGACGATAATAGATTAAAATTAACATATTTCTAATTACTTGATTTCATTGATGAATGCTGGTCCTCAAATTGTTCTACTTGCAATTTAAGATCCTCTCTTCCAACGTCAGACAATATTTCTTTTAGATAGCCCATGTTATTATGAGACAATTTGTTTTTCTTTTCTAGCACGGTAAACAACATTTGGGCAGAATCTACTTCATCTGATCTACAGCTAGTCCTGAACTTCATTTGCTCGAGGTCAACTGGTAACACAAGAAGGTATTTTTTGTCATATGTTAGTAGTGTATCATTAACTGCTGACCATGTATTCATATTGAAAATCAAACCGAACATTACTCAAAATTATAAGTAATTAGCAAAAGGACATACATAAACTACATCTACAAGCTTTAGAATTTAAGCTTAACATTGTCTCTGTGATAATCTTGACCAATAATGAATTGACATTATTTGTAGGTATAAATAATTTCGACGTGTAAATCATTATCGTATTCTAAAGATATAAGATATGATTCAAAGTTCTGTATTTTGTTATGATTAACATCCGATCATAAAGGTAACCAATGAATGATCGAGATAAAGATTAGGTTGGAAATTAATTGATAAATCGTATTTCTTTTATGGTGCACCAAATGAATACACGTATATATGTACGAATATTTATTGTTATCACTGTTACTTACCGAAGGTGTTCTCATGCAACCCGGATTTTAGTACCTCGGTACTGACTTGAAATATGCACATCAACTTTACTGTGAAAAAGTCTAGTAGGGGCCTTTTGTTTTAAATTTTATGTCAATTTGGTGATGAGTTTGTTCTTTATATTTATACTTTCGATTTCCACATAATTCGATTTGAGCATCACTGAAGAGGCAAGTTGTCGAAATGCGCTTATACATATTTACACATTATTATTACACACACACAGTTACACGCATATATATATATATATATATATATATATATATATATATATATATATATATATATATATATATATATATATATATATATATTATATATATATATATATATATATATATATATATATATATATATATATATATATATATATATATATGTATATTTATATATATATATATATATATATATATATATGTGTGTGTGTGTGTGTGTGTGTGTGTGTGTGTGTGTGTGTGTGTGTGTGTGCTTTCAATAATTTGTGTGTGTGTTTTGTTTGGGTTTTTTTTATATCTATTATTAAACTGTTAATAACCAGACAGAATATCTTAACCGACATTCCTTGACAGTCATTGGTCATTATTTGAGAAAACGAATAGAAAGTTACTCTCTGAAATCATTTTGCCTTTCTCTCAATGGGCCCCGTCTAGTAGTTGTGTGTCTTGTTATGTTACCTTTAGAGATACTAAGGCTTATATCTGTTAGTAACTTCCGGTATGTATCCAATATAGCATCCATTGCAGTGAGTCTGGAACCAATTTACACAGTTCTACATGAAATATTTGTCATCTGTAGTTTCAGATACTCAGTTTCTTTCCTCAGCATTCAAAATTTTTGCCATTTAATTGTTTTGTCATGTTGCAACTGCAATGGAAAATAGTGCACCTTTCTATATATATTTTTAAAATTTAAAATCGATCGATCAAATGATTTTCTTTTTATTACAGCGTTAATATCTATCGTTTATAATGGTTTACACAGGGTACTTTTTTTTCTTTTTATCCGCCTATTTACCTCTACCCAGGGGATATACCCACTTAAAATCCTTGTGCACAACTGCAGTAAGACCCCAATTATGTTACCGCCGTTTCTGTCTATAATGAGATAGGAGATATACACTGTGACCCACCCATTTGCCTCTCCTTCAGAGGTTAGACCCATATACTGAAACCTGTAATTGATATCCGTCTATGTACAACCAAAACCTGTGTTTACAATTGTTAAGAAAAAAAAAGTGCGATCAAATATTTCTCTACTATTTCCTTTTTTTAACATTTCCGACTAACAGACGTTCAGTTTTGAAGTACCCCAAGATTAAAGGGTGAGAGTACTGCTGCAGAAAAACAGCTTGATGTAATAGCTTAGTGCTTGGTATTAATGCAGAGGACGCGGGCTCGTTTCTCCGATTGTACAAAATTGTGCATCACCTCTTCTTTCATGCCGCAATATGACTGAAAAAATGTTTATATTTAATTTAAACACCAAATAATCAATCAACCAATCAATCAATACACCTTTACATATACAGCCATCAAAAGATTTTTTATATCACATGTGTATTTCTAATTGTATTTGCTTACGAGAAGCGCAAGTAGGTTCAGATGGACCGAAGTTATTTGATACCGAATGCGTCCCATATAACATGTACGTGCTTATAAAATGATTTTTGCCCTTCATATCAGGTCATTTTGGTAATGATTCCTCAACGTAGAGTTTAGCTTCGGTTTTAAAATTTTCTTATAAAATAACTCTCAATTTGAAAACAACAAAGCAAAAGAAATCAAAGGTCTAACGTTTTACTGAGTCGGATATAAACTTAAGGTTTCCAAACTACTGTGCACCTCCCTGATAAGATAAAAATCCCAACATTAAGTTTTGATAATGTTATCGTGAACCGTCCGGCCTTTACCTTTTTCAGAAAACGTAGCGATCTATCTCCCATTACCAATTCACAAAATAAAGTGCATTGTTTCTCCACACTGGGCACTGCCATTACATGTATCCGAAGTCACTAAACGACAAATTCATTTACGAAGAAAATTTAGGTATACGTTATAAACATTCATGAGAAACGAGCGTAATCGGGCAGAGACAGCCACAGGTTTGAGGGAGCGGATTGCCACGATGTTGGTGTATCAGCAAAAACAAAATATATGTAGATATTTTCCCCAAAGATCGGATAACTGTCTATGTAATAACAAAGTTAGAAAAATAAATCCACACGACATCTTACTTAAACACGTCTTAAAAGGTAGAAATTACGGCTGATATAAGTTGGGATTCACATACATTCCTACAGAAATAAAACAATACTAAAATTATCTATCTTCAAGGTAAACTACGAAAAAGTACCTTGAAGGATTAACCATATCTCAAAGTCCATAGAATAAAAGAACAATATCGTGTAAAAGTGTCATATTCAGACAAATGCTAACCCTAATACATCAGCTTCGAAATACAAACACGGACCGTTAATTTTCGGTTATATGTGCTCTTTGGATCGCAAGTTGAGGTAAAGATGTGACACCGCTTGCCGTTACAGTAAATGATATCTCGGTAATTGTTTATTTTAACGATGTTTTTGTGAAACTACCAACACTAATTTGTTGAGCATTGTCAAAATGAAGTATCTTTAATGCTCATGTGATTTATATTTTTATAATCCTCAAACCAACTTTCCACCGGAATCCGTTGTAATGAGGATCTAAATCGCCTTCACAAGATAAAGATAGTATTCAAAACTCGCGTATTTAAATTAGGTTAAGATATGATGTCGGCAGAAAACTCGATTTCATTTTAAGAGATGATCAGAAATATACTACTTTTTGAAAGAATAATACAAGCAAAAAAAAAAAAAAAAAGGGGGGGGGGGTTGTTGGGTGGGATATGTGTGTGTTATGATGACGTTATACTGAGTTACCGATTGATCCAGCCTCTGGTTGTCCCAAGATGGGCTCTGTCGAAATACCATAGACGGATTCCTATGGAATTGTATAGCAATCGGCTAATTTAGCTGCTCTGAAATAAAGTAGATTTAACACTTATTGGATAAAAAAAGAGTAGAAGTTTAATAAAAGTGTGAAACGGTGAAGCGTATTGGTAATTGATAATCAACATTTTTATTTATTTTTTTTTTCTATTTTTTTTTTCTTCTTTTCTGAGCAGCCAAATTGACCGAATTCGATACAACACTCAATGTATGAAATTCAGTCCTTGAATCCATAGACGAATCCGGAGCGATCAGATTCTTGATCTTACAGTTTAAATGCCCTTGACGCATGGCAAAGCTTTAGTAGAGAAAGATAACTCTTATTGGAAACTTTACGAATGGGTGTGGCACACCGTAAACATGTACCTGTTTTCGCGGTAATTATAACATATTCATGGTAATCATAAAATATCATCAATAACTCGGCAAAACAGCTTTTAACTGGTCAGAAACGTCAAGAGAATAACGACTAAAATATGTCAACAAAACCCTGTTAAAATTTGTCCTACCTGATTGCTGTGTACATTCTTCATAGATATTCATAGATTATTCGCCGATATTCCCAATACCATAAATGTCCTTTAACGTAGTTAATAATTTCAAAAGCGCTCGGAGTCCTATATAAATTTACATTACACTATGGAATGTTCGTGAAATGTAATGAACAAAAAGCGAAAGCGCAGAAAAGAAAGAAAGCGAAAGTAGACTAATGGTCGATTTAAATTCAACCGTAGAAAAAAATATAATACTCGGATTTTTCCGAATTGCTATTTCAATATGAAATTGTACACATGTGTTTGAGTACATATGGAATAAGATTAGAGATTTCATTAAATGGGGCTTTCCCCTTCGAGTTTTACATTATACCCGATTCTTAAATGAGAAGAGGTCAGAAATATTTCGATTGTATGACGGGATATGATTTTATCGTAAGCGATAGTTCAAATTTTCAGTCATTTATTACTAGTATAATTTCGAAACCGAAGAGAAATATCAAGGAATGCAAAGTTAGGGGAGGGGGGTTTCCAGACAATGTCAGTGTTGGGGTGGGGGGGGGGGGGGTTCAGACAATGTCAGTGTTTGTGAAGGAGACCAATTGTGAACTAATGAACTAAATGATGTACTACCGTAACACCCTGTATGAACTACTGTAAAATCGAATCCCATTGCTAAGATATCTATAGCATTAGCTAAGTAGTAGTTTTCCAAATCCAGTCAACGTGAAATTCTGCTTGTTAACGTAGTGTTGATACCCAGGTTCACACCCTGTTGACAATAATCATGGTATTATATGTTTAAATAGAAATAAAAATAAATACAGAAAAAAGAAAAGAAAGAAAAGAAAGAAAAAAAAAAACCTCTAACCCCCTCCCTCCAATCACTTCCATTCACCTATTACGTATCATTTGAATAATTTGTTCCAAACCAAACATTTCAACCAGGACATATTATTGTAGATGTGATAAGCCATTCTTTGTCACCTGTAAATCACCAATTACATTTTCCGTTTTTACAAGTTATATAAATCGAAAATGCTTCATTCATGTTGAGAACAATAGTCATTAGCATGTTGCTCTTATCACGGCGGGTGTGGCTAGCCAGACAGGAGATGCTCACTCCTCCCGGGCAGCAGGTATTACCTCTGAATTTCAGTGGTCCGTGAATATCCACTGTGGAACATTGTTGGTAGTACCATAGTCATGTGATACAGTTACTTTACCATTTTACATTAACGTAACACTTATTGCCTTTGCATTGTGGAGCTCGTAAAAAGTTACCTGCAGAGGGTTTGACTTAAGTGTTATCATACCCTTTTTATGTGGCAGTGGCCCTTTCTACACAGTGTTTGACCACATTAATGTATATATACAGTGTTAATTTGTATTTGTTTCGTTCGTATGTAAGGGCATTCGCGGCGGGTCTGGCTTGCCAGACTGGAGACGCTTACTTCTCCCGGGCACCTAGTCTCACCTCTGAATTTCATAGGTTTTGTGAATATCCACTGTGATACATTGTTGTTAATGCCATAGTGATGTGATATCAGTTACTTTTTATATTTTTTTAAATTTTGACATTTGTATTGTCTACACGTCTCTTGAGCTACAAGGCCTGTCTTTACAAAGCTATTTATCTGGCTTAGAGACCCATCATTCCACCCAGAGTTTTTGTTGAAACTATCATCTAATATGTCCTATAGAAACACAGCTCGAGCTTTGGACATACAAACCAAATTGTGCAAGAACTGAGCCCGGCGAGTTCCCATGACTCCTCATATCTGTAACATGGAAAGGAATACGCATCGCGCATTAATAAACATTTTAAAATAATGAGTATTTCCAAAACTGAAATTTCCTCTAATAGACCAATCAGAGTTTGTGTTGTGTTTGCATTTAAATGCTTATTCCTAATCAGAGGAAAGCCGTGTATATTCTATCGTTCGGAACTTCTTGTGCTTGTGTAGATCAGTCATTCCCCAGAAATCTACTCGTTTATAAAAACTGTATGTCTCTGGTATTCTGACGCATGAAATTATTGCAAATAATTTCATATCAAATTACTGATAATTCTATGCAAAACAAGAGGAAATTTCCGACATTTTGATACCACATATGTGTATATCGTATATTGGCAACTTCTTTGTGAACTGTCATGAATATGTGTATTCAGTCAAAAGAGCGAAGTCGCAAGTTTATTTCGCAATTTCAGCAATATCCTTCTCAATAAATATTGTCTTATTAATTCAATATCCCTAGTTTCCTCCTGGGCACCTGGTCTTACCTCGATTTTATTGGGATTCTTATTTGTCTGAATATGATACTAAAACGATATTGTCCCCTTTGTTCCATGGACTATGAGATATGGTTTACCGATCAGTACTTCTTGTACCATGATACAAATATTGTAAATCATACGAAGCATGTTATTAAGATGCCTCCACTGAAAAGGAAATGAAACAGGGCCTTGCGAAAAGTAAATGGAGAGATAAATGAATTTCGAAAGAAAAACGATGAGCTTGAGAAAAGTAAGAAGAAATTTCAGAACAGGTGTGAACGATTTGCCAAAAAAAAAAAAAAGACATCCACTTGATGTTCCACGAATCCACCCAAGTGGCTATTCAGCTGACGAGAGCTCTGTTACTGAATCTGAGCCACCGACACATTTGACCCCTCGATCAAAGGCAGTCTGTGACATGGAAAAGGATGGCTTATGTCCAAACGCACTCAACTACATGAAGGAGACTAATCGAAGCTGACGCTACTATTGCTGCATTCACACCTGCACTAAAGGCTAAAAACAGTTAAAGTAGAAGTCAGTCTAATTCAAATATAAGAACAGATATCCTGAAAAATTATAAATGGCTGATGTCGTTGAGCAAGTCTGCTGGGGTTACCGGGAGGAAAGTAAGATTATTATCACTTAAAAGAAAGTAGAACAACATCAAATAGCGACTGAATAATGCAGTCAGTACATTTTGTTGGAAAGGGGGGATAAAGGCGTCCTTTTACCAGGAAAGAAAGGTGTTTCTGGAAAAGAAAAGACACAGAGGAGAATTCTATCTAATTACATGCATAATCTACATATGAAGTTAGGGGCAGGCTTGGTGTAGTGGTTAAGCGCTTGGCTTGCGGCGCCGACGATCCGGGTTCGATTCCCGGGTTGCGCCACTATGTTTAAGAGGTTGGTAACCTCCTGCTTCCATGTCGCGATATAACTGAAATATTGTTGAAAGCGACGTAAAACACAAATCAACCAACCAACATATGAAGTTTAAATTACTAAATCCAAATATCCAAATATCCCGTTCATTTTTTTGCAAAATGAGATTTAGCCACATGATGTTAGCTTGTTTTGCAAGTCGCAAAACTTGTCTTTGCTCACTGCATCAGAATATGGCGCTAAAACTTCAAAGTAGAGAACACTGCTCACAGAATCCAGACGTGATGATAGAATAATTTGAAAAGGAGGAAAGCCTAGTTGAAGCATTAAAGGAAAAACTTACAGAGAAAGTTAATTTCAGGAAGTGGAAAAGGGTAAAGGATGGATAAAAGTATAGATGGAAAGAAGTGGAAGAAAACTTAGAGAAAGGAGAATTTATCGATTTTATGAAAAAGGAAGTTAAAATTTTAAGAGAACACGTACACATATTAAAAACGCAGTATATTCTGCCTCAATGTGAACAACATTAGTATGCTCGTACTTAACGTGATCATTACATGTCACTGGTTCATAACATCGACAAAATATATTTTACATGTCCGCCGAGTAACGTCCTAGTTTTGTTTTACAGGACAAGAGCGAGGTAGTTCATAATGATAGTACACATGGGGGTTCTGTAGGAGTATTTTCTGTTGTCGGCATGGTGATTTATATGAGCGTTGTCCACCATTTGCTGTATTTTGAGCCATAGTTAATTGCTATGCATGAAATAAAAATGATGTTAGTTCTATTACGTAGACAAATGTTTTTGGAAAGAGTTTGTGAATGTTTGATGTCATTGCCAATGTTGTCATTTTAAACAGCATTAATACGTTAAGCATGGGAGCTCAAACTTTGATCAAACGACTGAGATTGAACATTGAAATAACCTTTGACGAAATCGAAGTACTGCTTACTTATAAAAGTAGTGTTTAGGGAAAACTACAAGAAGAACGATTTGAATCTATGGCAAAGTTTAAATGAGGGAAACAGTCGTTTTAAAATGAAAAAATATGGAAGAACGTTTCAAATGAGTTTCTTCTGTGGAAGCATTTTCTGAGAATTTTCAAATAGGGAATCATTGAAACAAATAATAAATATACAAATATGAGGTAAACTTGAACGGTATTATCACAAACCGAAAAAATGTAAGTTAGCTTTGGAATAATATTTTAGCTGGCAGAGCTTATATGTGTCAAGCTTACATCATGTATCTCGTGCTCCTGTAAATTCACATTGGTGTAACGTTCGAAGGTTGATATCAGATTGAAATATTATATGGGGAATAATGTGAACAAGCATAGTGTAATCGGCATCATACGGGTTTTATTCAAATAATATAAGTATTTACCAAATTATATAGTTCATTATCTTTGTGACGTTGGGTGGTAAGTTAGTTACCCTCAACAGGTGAGTAACAATTCAATTGGAACTTCGACTGACCGACTTAACTGGGTACCACAAAGGCATAACTATCAAATAGTTTTGTGTTGTCTTTTATGTACACATTTCTGTATACGTACTCTGCATGTCTATGGTGATGTTTCACTTAAGGTATTCCCACCCTTATTAAACTATGGATAGTCATCATGTATTTATCACATCATACTACATGGATGTAACAAAAGTTAACAACGGTAATTTCCTACTCAAAACTTCATAAATTTCTTTTTTTTTTCGAGAAAACCTCAATAATTTATACATTTTAAAAGGTCATTTTGAAATTTGTTTGAATAAAATCGGACAAAAACTGATATTGGCTATGATTCGCACATTTTTATGGTAAGCTTTCATAACTCCGTACATGGTGCGAGCACCAAATTTCATTTAAGCCGTTTTAAACGGAGTCACATAGGTAAAGACGTCATTTTACAATTCAGAAAAATTGGTATATACTATATAAGATATAAAACGAATACAAGTCATATAAACAAATCTTAATTTAACTTGTACCGTCCCAAGCCGGTACCGTAACTGCAGCACAATCGAATGTTTGAAATGTCGTTCTGTGTTTTTTCTACTATTATCATTTGTGTGTGTGCAGATCCTTGGTGATTTGTGTCGAACAGCTTTGTCAGATATCTTCTGTTTTCTCTTTTGTATGTAAAAGAAACGAAATCTATCATATAGACTACAACGGCAATACAAGGACTTCTAGTAATAAGTATGAATTATGAAAAAACAAAATCTCGAATGCTTTAAGATAGTTATTTATAATGTGCATTGTGTCATTTTTCTCTCTGTTTTACCGATATCGATGTTCAGCATACGAACAGATATCAGAATTTAGTCATTTAAATGATGCATATATGAATGAACATCAGAAATAACAAGCCTGTATCTACATTGTATGTGTTATGACGTCAAAATTACGTCTTATTGTTCCTTACCTCATGCTGCGGGAATGGATTTTATTTCCTTCTTGTATTAAGACCGCAATGAATGGCGGTGAATACGGGACTGGATTTTTTTTAATACATTATAGAAATATAACAATCATAGATACAAGGCAATTGGTCAAGGAATAATACATTTCAGTTTCATATATAATTTTTGTCGAGTTCAGTATATACCTGTTGTCTGTCTATTTTTGTTATATCAGTTCCGAATCGGGCACGTCTTGACGATGCATCGGTTTGAGCCACACTTTAAGTATTTGTATTACTGAAGTGTACACGTAAACTGTAAAGGCGGAATCCGACAGCAGAACTGTTGAACTTGATGGAAATCCTTGGTAAGTGTCCATTATTGGCGTTAAATTAACGTCGAGTAATTTGTTATGGAAACAGAAGACCTAGTACTGGTGGTAAGTAGTTCTATACACGCTGTATATATTTCTATGTGGGTCATGGTCAATTTGTTTAGTCAATATTTCAAGGAGGTTTTTTATTCTTATAATTAATAGTGTAATTATACAGTGTGTATAATTTGAATTCCAATATATTTTTAATCTGTTCTTTAAATAACTATCCATTATTCTTAAAAAATGGAGTGTTAAAATGTGGGCATTGGGATCTCAAACTCCTCAGCCTGTTTGGAATTGCAAACGTGAATAACAAACACGTTTATGCATAGGCTCTGCATAATCATATTCAACTCGATGAGTAACTTGAAAATGTGAACTTGAAAAGTATGTTTGAGTAAGCACAATGGAAAAATGGCGTGTAGTCGGTAATTGTTAATTCTACCTGGTGTGGAGTTGTCACTCCATTCTTCAACTTATGGAAAGTGAGAATAGGTAAATCGTTGTTTGTGTTGCTCATGTCAAACATATAAAAGCCAGCTGGGTGGTATCGCTAACACTTTGCAATCCGAAAAGATTATCTTAACATAAACAGAATTGTATTCTCGTCCCACAGATAAAGTGCTTGAAATTTTGTTTGCGTGAAAACACGCTGTTGAAATAAAGGGGACGACCATTTGAAAGGGGTGCCTATCACTTTCTGGAAATAAATATTCTGACCTCGAAAGTGCCGGAAATGAAAAAAAAATCTGACTTTGACTTAAACAAATATTAAACATCATGGTTGCTAAAATGCACATACTCCAGATCATGCAAGTTGATTTTTACCTGACTCGCTTCGTTCGACAGATTATTGCATATAGTATACTGTATTATAATTTCATTGCATGACTGGCATTTCTGTGTTATTTATACCATTGGACATATCACACTATTCAATATATTAAACAAAAGTTATGGGAATTGTTGTTTCTTTAAAATATATTTGCATATCTAGTTTGAGGGGCAAACAGGTTGCAAGGGCTTTACCATTTGCGTTCTGAGAATTTTTCTGTTCCCCATGCCTCAAATTCCCAACCCCTTTCCCTCTCGTGTTGTCCACCCCTTATTTATACGTCAGGCACATCGATATGTTAACATTAAAACGAGTGGCCACAATAGGTGTCAATTGAATTTTCCTCGTCTCTGACTTTACAAAAAAGTGGTTGGTTGATTGATTTGTGTTTTACGTCGCTTCAACAATTTTTCAGTTAATCGCGACAAGGAAGCAGGAGGTAACCAACCTCTTAAACACTGTGGCGCAACCCGGGAATCGAACATGGATCGTCGGCGCCGTATGCCAATCGCTTAACCACTACACCAAACATGTCTCTACAAAAACGTTTATCTTCACTTAATATACATGATGACAAAAGAAAAAAGGCCCTATTGGTCCAATATCGCTCACCTGAGATATAAATAACATTGCACATTTATACTGAACAATGTTTGTAGGTGGCCATAAGTCTTAAATTTCCTTAAAACTTTTAAAACATCTTAAAATTGTACAGGACCATACTGCCTTAACCATACCATATTCCTCAAAATCAGTCTACAAGTGAAGAGAAAGTTAAAAATGAATATGTCAAATATATAAGTAAAAAACGAAGAAGTACCGAAGGGTAAACCATATCTCATAGCCCATGGATTAAAGGGGACAATATCGTGTTAAGTGTCATATACAAACAAATGCGAACTCCAGTAAAATAGAGGTGTGAGCAGGTGCCCGGGAGGAGTAAGCGTCCCCTGGTTGCATGAAACACCAGTCGCAAAAGTCCTGCAACAACCTTTCAAGTCGAGGAGTTGAATACATAAATATACACGCATGAACATACAAAGGAGACAGGAACACGAAGTGAAATTTTCCCATTAAAGGCAAGAAATGCTGTTTGCCTGACATTCCGGTGTCCGAAACACAGGTAAACAAATGTCTGTATATATATACGTATTATGTCAAATCAAGTATAGTCAAAAAGTTACAACGGTTATTTTGTATGGTCAGGTCCCAAAATATCGGTTCTTGAAAGAGGAATCTGAAATTGTAATAGATCCCTATAACGACCATAGAACTTCCTAAGTGACAATTTGAAACGTTCCTCAATATATCCTTGTGAGAGTAGTTTCGTGGCAAGAAGCCTCGCTCTCAGGACGAAATTTTCGTATCTAGAGCATGCCCTGGCATAGCGTATAAGTTGTGAAATTAAGATGCCATATGCTGGAGAGGAAGGTATGTTGCTACTCAGAAAAGGGAAGTTGGTAATAATGAAATTGAAATCGTCACGTTTGTCATAGAAAGAGGTTACTAATTAACCGTCGTCACTAATTGATAGGAGTATATCGAGGTATGAAACAGAAGATGCGCTCTCTCGAGTTACTTTGGATATATGATATTGAGATGATCCTCAAATAGAGGGTTGTCAATATTTATTAAATGCGTTGTTTTGTATTAAAATGCTCACAGTAAGTCAAAAACGCATAAGATATTTTCATTCGGACTGGAATCCAAACAGCCACACTTCTTCACACATCCTTCTATAGTGATAAATGGAAATTCTCTCCTTGGATACCAGAGAGACAACGCACGATTAAAGTAATTTTAAATGCCCCTAGGATCTGACATTCAACACAAACCTGTTGCGGGAAATCAATAGATATTTTGTAATCAAGAAGTTAGAGTAGGTAGTTGGGAAAGTAAGGTTTCCATGTCCAAATGTTTAGAATTAAAGAAAGGTTTTGTTTTCAATTCTTAATTTTTCCACAGCGTTGTTCCCTCTGATTGTTAGTCGGGACTCAGATAGATGAAAGACATCAGCTCGCTCTCAGAAGAGCAAAGCAGGGATGGCTCAAATTGACTTCAGTTTTATATGTTACATCGTAACTTTTTATTCATTATGTATTTCTTGTGTGTATGTTTTTAACTCTCAAACTCTGTAGCCTGTTGTTCTTTTATCTGTATATATGGAGTATAATTTGCACTGCATAAGGAATGTTACAACCACGCAACATCAGAATAGGGAAAACCTCCCTTTAATGCAATTTTCAGAGCGCGTGCGCTTTTTACCATGTACAATACTATAACAATTATAACTAACACAAATATGTTACATAAATATTAGATAAACAATTAATTCATTGAAAATCAAAAGATAGCACAATTAATAGACAAAACAATTTCACATCGTGAAAAGAGAACGCATATTCAAATTTTGGATATTCTTGGCACAATTTCAAAGACAATGAAGTTAAATATCTTGAAAATTATTTTCCGATTATGTCTCCAGGATGAGATATTTCTATTTCTTGTGATTTCTTTTCACAAATAAAGTTAAAGAGATCTGTACACTTTCCATCATTCCATTTAAATCCTTGAGGGCTTCCTAAGATTAGACAGTCCTGATCGCCTATTGAATCTGGTTCATGTGGGGCCCAACCCTGCAAAAACACATTAAACGTCATTTGAGATGAAATCATCGCAGTTATCCCAAAGTGACAAAGTACTGTTCGGAGTTTGTAATATCCGAAGTATTTCCTCGTGACTTCTAATAATATTATGCATATGCAACAAAGAAAGTTCTACAGGAATTTGAAAAAGCCATCACATTCATTTCTTGGTGGAAATGATACACGCTATCAACATAAAATTAAGAAATATTCAGACAGACTGAAAAAGCTAACAGCACTATCATTAACTAGGATAACTGTAGGTTTTGAACTTATGCGAGTCAAAAAATAATGATATAATAGTATTGATTCAAACTCATGAGTTTAACTATATGCTTATGGTAAAAAATACGTGTATTATAATTGGTCAGGGATATTAAGCTTTGAACTATGTTTCGATTAAAACTATTGAAAAGTTGTAGAAATTTTCTGGATAAATAACAAGTTATGAAAAGTTTTGAGGAAAAAAATAACATATTTCGAATGAAATTTCCTGATTTTCGGGACCTTTAATTATTATTTTGCAGGTTCACCGACATGCTATTCATACAGTGTCAATTGAGAGATCACCACATTGAATGTGGACCACATCCATGACGTTTCATTATGACGTCACAATTAGATTAATGTTTGACGGAACGTCATAATGAAAAAAAAAAGTGCTTGGAGATCAGATGTCGGACATTTGGCAACCATTAATTACAACTCCTGAAAGCTGAGGTGTTATGTAGTTACTACTGCGCAATGTGTACATCTTTGAAATATCTATGGTCATTTTATTTGGTTTGTTTTTTAATCATAATGATAACAACAACAGTCAACAATGGATAGTTTTGAAAGGGATTTTAAATATTTCTTCAAGTACACCTCAGATTTCGGCAGTTGTAATTAATGGTTGCATTGCGGTATATAAAACTTCAAGTCTTCACTTATGATGGATACAAATTTCGTATCGCTTTATATATAACACTATACTGTTTACAAAGTGTAAGACAGAAGAAAAAAAAACTTACGGTATACGACATGGGTGTCTGTGTTTTTGCCCACACCCATTCCGTTTCTGTGGCAATATCAGTCCCACCGACAGAGAAGTAGATACTGGAATGAGATTCGCCTGAAAGATTGATAAGAAACAAATCAAACAAATAAAAACGTTATGATATGTAGAATAATTGTTTTGTTTATTTTGAGACGTGTAGTTATTTGATCGTAAAATACAACATTCTAATTCGAATAAGCGTATAGAATAGTTTATGTTCACTTCCATGTGTCTAAATATGGATATTATGATTAAATTAAACTTTATTTATTTTACAACGATTAAGAAATGCAAAATTATATAATATATATAAATATTGCAAAATTCGTAGATTTTAACAGAAATAAGTTTCGAAGACATCAGATTGAACAATATATATTTTTATCAACAGACAGGATGGAAATATTTCATTATTATCATATGAAATATTTACATACGGGGTTTATTCTCAAAGAGGATTGAGACATATGATTTTGTATGTTGTATACCCCTCCATATATACCTTCAGTTTCTTAGTAAAATCTTTAGCTTTACAATGATTAATTCCTAAAGTGAGAAAATAATTCAGAATATGTATATATATAAATGTTTCTCCAGTAAATCAAAATACTGATATTTACAATTAACATATCTAAAAGATCAAATATTTGCATCTTCCCCTACAGTAAAGTCAAAGTCATACCCCACAATGCATAAATATATTGGACCGCATGTTATTTAAGAATTGCGGATTATGTGGAACTCGAAGTGGAAATGGCGGTCCTCATTTAAGGTGATAATGAAAGTAAAACGGGAACTTGGTCTCGCTTATCGTGCCCAGAGGACCATGGATGTTTCCCGTAGTATGTTGTATATATAGCTTAATGGATAGTGCAGTAGTTACTTTTCACACGAATAAACAATGCCTTGTGTTAACATAAGTGTTCTGAATATACTTGTGACCTATACATAAATAGCAAAATATTCACTTGACAAATCTATTTTACCGAAGAACATGATCATACCCTTTCATCATTAACATTATTGTGAATCCTTCAAAATCTTGTCATAAATTTTATATGATGAACACACACCAAACAATAAATATACACATAAGAAACTCACAACATAAACTAACAAACATATGAATTTTAGTTTAAAATACTAATTCATATGATCGGTTTGTTTACCATGCATAGCCAAGAGCGTATTTCGCAAAAATGTATCTTCCCTCTCCGTTTCAATGACCGGAAGTTCTGCACCAAGCGCATTGCAGTGTGCCTGGAAATTAAAAAAAAAACATCTTATCACCTATATATGATATGCATTTGTATCTTTAGCTACAAATGATACTAATCTAAGCAATACACATTTGTTAAACAGCATTTTAAAAATGAAACACTGTTTAATGAGATTTCTCTTTTTGTCTCGTGTTTTGTCAAAAAAAGATCGGTGTCATAGAATGTAAGTTACATGAAAATGCAAATTATTCATAATTTTACCGCTGCCATTGGCCAAGGTTCTCTATCCTTTGAAAAGAAATAACAGGATGTGTCGTGCGGTAACCAACCATTCGGGCAGTTTGCTGCATATACTGCAAAATATAGCATACATATATCGTAACAGTCATACCCTAATATTTTCAATATTTCAATGGCTCTATATAATTTCTTACAATCAATTTTCACTGAATACTGCAGAGGAGTCGAACATTACGATTGAGAAGTAAACATACCTTGCTGAAAACTGTAATGATATAAGGATAGAAACCAAATGGCATGCTTTCATTCGTCATGTTTCTTTTTTCCTATTTCCTTTTTTCGATTGGATATACTTGTAAATCTCTCAGTGGAAAAATTGAATTTCTTTATTGAGCACACATTTATTTTCACCATGACTGGTGTGAGAAAAGTATTCTGTATAGGGTTAGACATTCGTAATTCATCCTACTTGCATAAAAAGGATGTACTTCATCAGATTCGGCAGTTCTTTCAAAAAATGTCATTGTGTGTGAATATACAGTATTTATCTAACTTTTTATCTAACGCTAAGGCAATGTGAAATATTACTAAGACGTTGATGCATAAAGTGTATATTCTAACACGGATAAAGATTATAATAAAGTATGATGCTAAAATCCACATGCACATACAGAACCCCGCAGAAAGAAAGCAGGCAACAATGAGACCACACAACAAATATGGTTTCAACGTGCCAATTAAACCTTAATTAATTAACTAATTACCAGTCATTGCCTGTATCACGATACAGGTCACCAAGGTTGGCAGCAACAGCATAGTAGATGAAATATTATCCAGTATTTGCGTATAGTAATGTGTTGATTAACTGGTGTCAATAGTCGTCGACCAAGATTTGAGATAAGGCGACGTGATAAACGTAGGTACATGTTAGGACATTGTAAGGACATCTACATATTGCAAGATAACGTGATAAGAAAATTAAATCATTTTGTTTTTTTTCTAATTTTTTAAAGTCGTTGTACTTTTCCGCGTATCTTTGAATGTCCTTCATGTGCCGAACTGATATACAACCTGTTCTTCCATTTCTACAGTTGACAATATTACCCAAAATTGTTTATCTGTATATACAAAATACGATAAACTAATTATATGCATGACATTCATCATATTGTATATATTTTGCTACGTTACAATAAATGTTTACCGCTGTTCGTATGCAGTATTTGACGGAAATAGATCTTACTTATCTTCCAATTTATCCCATATATACAATTAGAACATATAATATAATATAACATATATTGTATTGTCGATACACTTATTCCTCGTCAATGAAAAGTCGGAAAAGGAAGTCTGTGGGAAAGTTTCGATAATTTTGAATTTGACACTTAAAAATATCCTGAAATATGATGAGATGTGTATGTGTATTACTGTCATATACAGATAACACAGAATGATATTTTTTGTTGTTGACTTCCTAGTGTTGTCTTTCATTTATGTCAACTTCACTTATTCACCATGTAGATTAAACGGAAAAGTAAATCTGCTTTAAATCACATACTTCAATAAGCTTATTTTCAAGCTATGTACTTCTATATACATTCTATATTTGTCAAATTCAAAAAGAAAAAGAGGAGTTACTGGCTCAGTTATGTGGCAGAAGTCACCATGGAGCTATACAATATAGGAAAATTACCACTCTCCTATAAGGAAATGGTAGCGCGTGATACATTTTGGAATGTAGATAATGATAAACACACGATAGTTATTTATGAGTAATAAATGTGAACAAAGTATGTATTCATTCATAAATTTATATTAAGAAAATACTAATAGTAATAATAGGCCTGTTTGTCTGTTCGAAATAAATACGCCTTTTCAATCTACGTGATGATACAGATGGATATTCCTTGGCGGAAGAATTATCAAATATTTTTGTGTTATATAATCCGGAAGGGAATGAAATGTCGATTTTACCGCAATTGCTCGTGGTAATTTGTCGTGGGAATTCTTTTTTACATTTAGATGACAAAAGATTGAAGCAAGTTTATGAATTAAATTTATGTAAGAAATATGACTGGATTTCTCGTAATTATTTTCCTCACTAATTGATTCAAATTCGAATACCTTAGGATTACATAAGCACACTCCCACAGTTAGAATTGTTACCTATTCTGCCCCGCGATCATCTTTATTGTTTAGATAGATTGTAATGTTGGCTGATGTTGTGAATACAAATAGATCTGAGGTGACTAGAACAATCAGTGAGGTGCTTAGTTCGTGACCGAGTGGTCCCAGCTGGTGGATTGTCGATATCCTGTCAATAAAAACCTAGGCCCCCTGTCTCGTGGTACATCCTCGGCTCATCATTGCTTTCAGTTACACTTTTCTTAATTTCTGGGCGAATTTCATCTAGTAGATACATACAAATGCGTAAAACAAGAATCAAAGTACACAATTCATGCATTTTTTTGATAAATTTCCAGTGTATTTCACTCTGCCTTAAGTGGAAAATGTCCGAAGCAGTCCTGTTTAAGCTGGTCGCTATCATTTTGTAGGTATATGTTTTAATATCTGTAAAGCTAAATATATCTTTTGTTATTTATGTTTTTCTCAAAGCTATTTACACCGTTAGGCAATTTCAACACGAACAAAACAATGTAGTAATGACTTAGTATGGAATTCTGTTAATATATCAACAGATACCTGTCCTCGAATTAAGTTTACATCAAAAGAAGAATACAATCGTCTACTTCAATATCTTTACTTTCTCCTTTACTACATATTGTATATAATATGCCACATGTAAGAACTGTTATCTCTTATGTATAATGCAAATTCACTATATAACGTGGCTTCTCCCTAGAGACACAGCTGACGGAAAGTGACAAAGACTGAGCATAAACTTTGGCATCGATATGTTCATTTAATCCAATAAAAATCTTAATACAAATGTTTTAACTCCATAGAGAGGCAAGTATCGTGCGTAGCTTATGTGTCATGTAATTTTTTGTAGTTAGATGTATTTGCAGAGAATCTCATTTTATTGTTCTCTGTATTCATGAATTGTGATTCCGTGATCCATACCGATAAAAACCAATCACGGTTTAGTGTTTTACTGAACTTGATGTAAGATTTAGGAATTATACCCCTTTTGGGAAATTGAACAATTTACTAGCTACATGACTAAAATATATTATAATACTGCATGTGCTTTGACAGTAAAGATAAAAGTGATTTTGCTTAGGTTTGTATGCGTTAATATCTTACATTTGTCTGTATTGTGCGTTTGACTCGTCGTGTGAGAGAGGGTTTTTTTTTATGTTATTTCCTAAATGAATGTTTTTCATTCCGTCAGGGATGTAAACATGAATCTGTCAGGGATGTATTCTTCTGTTGTTTGCGTATTGTCAACGGTCTTATCAAGCCTCTTCCTCGACTATGTTATACTTATACCCGGAACCTGTACCACGATGAGTCAAACGCATAGATGTTATACATGTTATTTACGTTACTTTGGATTTGGCACTGCATGTATATGCTCATTTATAATCATATTAAGTTTGTATCATCTTTTGGACTTCAGTATTTTGAATGCTTTAAGGTAAAACCGCAAAAACTTCGGACAAGTTCACATACGTAAAATTTTCAAGATTAGAAAATACATTCAATAAAAACAAAGAAAAATAGAAAATGCTCAACTTTAAAATAAGGTTGAAAATCCATAAAGCCAAAATATACTACTACTACTACTACTACTACTACTACTACTACTACTACAACAACTACTACTACTACTATTACTACTACTACTACTACTACTACTACTACTAATAATAATAATAATAATTATTATTATTATTATTATTATTATTATTATTATTATTATTATTATTATTATTTATTAATATTACTATTAAGCCGGTTATAATAATAATAATGATGATAATAATAATAATTATTATTATTATTATCATTATTATTATTATTATTATTAAGCCGGTGTGGCATAGTGGATAAGGTGCTCGACTTGTGATCGACATGTCCCTCGTTCGAATCCCGCCCTTGGTACACCGGTGTTCTGTCTTTCGGGTGAGACAGTAAAAAACCGAGATCCCGAGTCACCGTAGGCATGGCACGTAAAAGATCCCTCACTACTTCGAGTGGGTCCGTTGCAAAGGTCTAAATTTGTATGCAATGCATTAGGCAGATGCCGTCACCATATACGTGAAATAATCGTGGAGTGACGTAAAACAATAATCAATAAATCAATTTTTAACTTTTGTTAATCCCGGTAGGGGTGGGAGTATCGTTGCTGGTGGTCGTTTGGAGATGCATACTCCTTGGCTCTTGTTCCGGTGGCCCGTGCACGTTATTGCTGCTTCCAAATTAAATATAGTACCATATAGCATAGGCACTTTTCACTGATGTTTAGTATTCATTGGATTAGCAAGAGAAAATGTAAGAGGTCAATAATAATGCGGGTCTTTAAGGACGTAAACATCTTAAGTAAAATAATATTGTCAATATTGGTTCATTGTTCTCTTACCAAGCCAAACGCATGGTTGTAATTATGCTGAACAATTCGACTAAATTTCATTTGTGCAAAGCTCCAATACATGTAGGTATATACCACACACTTAATATTACTAAACCTATACAAAAGTCAGTTAACATAATTGAAAATTCAGGAGATATTCAGGAATTAAATATTTTTATAACTTTTTGCATTTATAAGATACATGCACGTGTAGAAAAACAAAAAAACTGAGGTGTGGCATTCGTTCGGATTTTTGTTTTACGTTGGGCAAAGCATATTGCACATTTAGCGGATGGAAGGCACATAAATGCACTATATCACAGATAAAATAGAATGGTTATCGTTTGCTTACTAAATTATACCAAGAAACGCGGGACCACTCGACCAAGAGCTATAGGAAGTTTATAGCAGATGCCTGTTATGTTTTGTTTTAAGGCGTTTACAATTGTCAAAGTTTTGTAAGAATACATTTAAGAAGGGGAAACGTCATAATCGAACGTTAAGACTACCCATGGTTACGGGTAAGAAGATTGATTCAATGTTGAGAAAAGTGTACTAAAATCTCTATACAAAAGAAGGATTCGTCAAAATGTGATTATTAGTATCACTTACCTCTTCAAGTTTTACGAAGATTCTAAATAACTCTCTACATGTCTAGCGTGTCTGTTAATAATTTCAGCCCGCAGTTAATAATAACAACAGAAATATACGAAGACTTGCTTCCAATTAATAATCATACATTATCTATATACATCTATCCATATTAATTGGAGTTAAGGAATGTACAGAGAACAATTAATTTATAATTACAAAGAGTTTCTACAGTGTCTTGATCTTAGCAACTCTGCATGCCATCCTCAGCCGTGTGCATGTTCCTCATCTAATTTTGTATATTTTCCTTGTGGCCATGTCATTACTGGTGATCTTGATATTGTTAAAACACTGAATTAAGAGAACTTTTACTTAAAGGTCCAAAATACAGAGAACCCATATCATTCACATGGAGCCAAAATTTTGAGAATATTATGAACTGCAGCGAGGAATATGCCACACGATGGGCAAAAAGAGAGGGAGTACAGGTCGACACTCTTTCGGAATGGATAAAATCTATTGCAGTACTGCTGAGATCAAAAATTTAAAAAAAAATACAAGGCTCTGTAAACACCAGATTCGAATCTATTTTTAAAGATTCTGATGTTGTCAGTGAACTTACCTTTCTCCAAGAACATTATATCATTACACCAGCAGATAAAGCATCTAATATTTATACATTTACTTGTAAGAAATATTACTTTGACAGCCTAGTGAAAGAATTAGGATTAAATTCAGCTCCAGTAAATCCTACTTATACTCTCACGAACTTTTGAGAATCATAAATCTGTCCTCAATACGTTTGGTATTGACACAAATAAATTAAATTTAGAACTTCCATTTTTGTACTGCATTCCAAAAATGCACAAAAATCCTTACAAACATCGCTGGTTCCTCGAAGTGTTCCACAAAATCTGTATCGGTGCCAATATTTCTGATAAAAATATTATCCGAAATGAAATCCGGCCTTCATAGATATTGCGAAACAGTATATTCCAGAAGTAGAATTAATCAATTGTGGATCCTTAAAAATTCAAAAGAGTTGTTTGAACATCTAAAATCAAAAAGTTTTACTAAAATTCACTTCATCAAGTCTTTTGACTTTTCGACTCTTTACACAACGATCCCTCATCAGAAATTAAAAGACAGATTAGCGGAATTTATTCAAAATGCATTTACTAGTAAAAACGGAAGCCGCAAATTCAAATATATAGTTATAGGCCATGATAAAACTTACTTTGTTAGGGAAAATTCTGATTCCAAAAATAAATACACTGAAACAGCTGTCATCCAGATGTTGAACTTTCTTATTGATAACATTTTTGTGGTGTTTCGAGGAAAGGTTTTTTAACCTTCCATCAACATTCCATCATTGCCCGCATACGGCGTATTCATATCTCAGTTAATACGTTATTCCAGAGCATGTTCAAATTACAATGACTTAATGACTTTGTTTTGAGGGCTAGGCGACTTTCAGTTAAGCTGCTCAATCAGGGTTATATATGTGCTAGACTAGCAACGTTACTGAGGAAGTTCTACGGTCGTTACGAGACTCTTATTACTCCATATGATATCTCGTTATCCAGACTTTTAAATGATATTCTGGACTGAGACCGATTCCGATCATTTTACACAGATTTGACACCTTCTGTACTAGAAGGTTACCTACTTTGACTTCTCCATGTGTAAATATATATGGAATTTACACGATATGACTCTTTCTACTGGGTATATGTGACGGGTGTGGCTAGCAAGCAGGAGATGCTCACTCTCCCCTGGCACCTGATCTCACTCCATCATAGGGGTTCACATATGCTCTTCAAGTAGATATATTTTGTTATTTTCCACTTGGTTTTGATTTTCACTGATTTTGTATGTCCTCTGGTTTCATGATTTTCAGACTTATGGTTTGGATTTATCCATCATTTTTACATTACATAGCATGTTGAAACTACATAGAATTTGCTGGAGTGAAAGTGACTTTGAAAACAGCTATATAGTCATGTATACGAAATTAACAGAAGGACGCAATACTAGATTTCAGGCTCAAATTTGAAGTTTGGGAAACGTATATATATATAAAGGTTACTCTGACTATAATATCATGTTTAGCAATTGAGACAAGAACTTCTTGTGAAATTAGAGCATTGTTTAGGTAACGTATGGAATAAAACTTAAGAAATATTATTAATGGTGCATTTTAGATTTTATTTTTAATAGACGAAGACTCACAGACATACAGGGCGTCAAAAAGCTTTAAATACACTGCCGACGTTACACAGTCAATTCATACAAAGTCAATCATATGTGTGCTTAACCGATTTCTGAGCCAGATTTTCTTTAATTATAGTGTATGAACAAATATCTTAATCTTAAAAAATAACACTCGGATAAAGCTCAACATGATAATTTATGCGAGAGGATTGATTGATTGGTTTTTGCTTTACGTCACACCACGAATATTTCACGTATATGGTGACGGCATCTGCCTGATGCGGGGTATACAAATTTTGACCTTTGCAACGGACCCACCCGAAGCAGTGAGGGATCTTTAACGTGCCATGCATACCACGACCCGGGGACTCGGTTTTTACTGTCTCATCCGAAAGACATGACACCGGCATGACCAGAGCGGGACTCGAACCCCGGCCTACCGATCAGGAGTCCGACGCGATACCACTAGGCCATGCCGGCTTATATGCGAGAGGAAAGACATATATAATATATGTATATTTATGAAACATGTTAAGTATCCACTGTTGTAAAGCTTGCCAATAACGACTGCCAACATCCCTAGTTTGCTTCTTAACTTGATTCCAAGTTTGCTTTAAGTGCACTTAAAATCTATTGTTTTATAGTTTCGTCCTGAATTTAATAAATTCGTTTAATTAATCGGTTAACACACAAGCTTTTATCGACAGGTTTTACTAAATTTTAGAAATGAAAATTCATTTTCGTTTTTGTTAGGAGTAACAACAAGAATCTACAAGAAATCACTATATATGTCTATGATTTATGACTAAATGAAAACAAGCTTTTTACACGATTTGACTCTTTCTACTGGGTATATGTGACGGGTGTTGCTAGCAAGCAGGAGATGCTCACTCTCCCCGGGCACCTGATTTCACTCCATTACAGGGGTTCATATATGCTCTCCAAGTAGACATATTTTGTTATTTTCCACTTGTTTTTCATTTTCATTGATTTTGTATGTCCTCTGGTTTCTTGATTTTTAGACTTATGGTTTGGATTTATCCATCATCTTTGCAATTCGCTAAATACAAGGCCGTAATCGTAGAACAAAAGAAATTAAAGTGTAATGATATAAACTTCTTCACTTTAGAAATATAGTCATGACATGTTTAACTGTCGAATTAATATAGATAGTATAATATGGTTCACTGTTCCTAACTTCATAATTATCATTTAGTTATCCGTATAAAACATGAATAAATCCAGAATGAAGTATGATATCTATTTATATGAACTTAAGGTATAATAACACAAAGAGAATTGATATACATTTAGGTTTTTCTGTATTCAAAGGAGGTGATGGATTCTCCAAAAATGATTATGAATCCCATATGGATTGAGACCAGATGTCCAAAAGGTGAATGTCACCTCCTAGCAAGCTACATCCTTCGTGCAGATTGCATTGCAACATCTCATACTTGGTTGATAATTCATATGGGTAGTTTGTCAGATAGGTGAAAAGATGCCACTGTGTGTGGTTGTGTTCCATAATATCATACCATTTTGGAGAGGGGAACTATATACTGTCAACCAATATCTTTATCTTTATTGAACTTTTTCAACAACAATTTGTTTGTTTGATTGTCTTTATTTATTTATTTATTTTTTTGTTTGTTTGTTTTGTTTGTTTGGTTTTTTTTTCAGTCACCTGGCCATCAGAACCAAGCACTTAAAAGAGGAGCATACCGTGGTACAACGTATAAGTTGTGAGAATAATAAGACATACATGTAGAGAGAGGTGGGAAAGTTGCTAATCAGAAATGGGAAAAACTTTGATATGAAAGTGACATCGTCATATCTGCCACAATACCTACATGCAATGCATATGCATATGTATATGTAATTGAAAAGAGATAAGTTGTCGAAATGCGCATATGGTGCACTAAATTATAAGGTTTATATGTTCTATATTTATTAGAACACTAGCGTATAAAGGAGGAAAGGGAAATAAATCTGACTTAGCTGTAGAGCAGAAGTCACCATGGAGATGTACAATAAAAATGTACAATAAAAGTTGATAACAAGTAATAAAATGTATGCAATGGTATTACAAAAAGATTGATTGTGTGACTAAATACCGCTTATCCCCCCTCCCCGCCGAACCCCATACCTTGCAGAACTGTTTTGCGGTTATGTCTGTTATAGGAAATAATAATAATAAAAAAAATACCGGATGTTTGACATTTGTTCACTGCGGCTTTATCGAGAAATTGTCATTTTTAATGTTGCAATTTCTCAACAATCACCTGTTCCCGTGCTGTCTTCCATACACTACTACTTGTAAGTAGACGATGTTGTAAGATAGGTAAATACACCCTAATACAGTGGCATGCATCTTGTTTAAACTCAAAAAAGGTGAGATATTTACGAAAACCCAAGAAGACATGGTTACACAGAGAGTCTTTGCCTATCACACACTTACTTTCTACTAATTTTTCTCATTATGACATTTTAATTTTTTTTTAATTCTATAAATATTGTACTGTACCATGCAATGTGTCTAAAAAGCAACGACACTCACATACTCGGTATAAAATTATATATATCCCTTATTCCAATATATTTTTTAGTATAAAACATATTATTATTACCTTAAAATTATTTCCATGCAAAACTATTCATTATTTCATAGAAGAAATTTAAGCCGGCGTGGCCTAGTGGTATCGCGCTGGACCCCTGATCGGGAGGCCGGGGTTCAATTCCCGCTCTGTTCATGCCGTTGTCCTGTCTTTCGGATGAGATAGTAATAACCGAGGCCCCGTGTTGTGGTATGCATGGCATATTAAAGAACCCTTACTGCGTCGGGTTGGTCCGTTGCAAAGGTCAAAATTTGTATACCCCGCATCAGGCAGATGCCGTCACCATATACGTGAAATATTCGTGGTGTGACGTTAAACAAAAATCAATCAATCATAGAAGAAATTTAATGTCCGAGTAACCATACCCTTTAAAATTTAGACTAGTTTGGGTCAAAGTTCTGTTTCTATCTCCTAGAATAATACAGTTGTGCGGGAATTATGAAAAAAAAATACAAAATTATTTTAATGCAAGTTAGAAGTGAAATACAATTTAAAATTACAGATCAGCTTACCTCATTATCGAGAATGCCGCCAAGAAAAATCAAGCTTTGCCATTTATAATCAGGAAGAGGCTATTCAATAAGTCAAACCAGGTTACAAAAAAGACGTCTGTCTTTTGTTATGAACAATTTAGACATGATTATGAAGAAAGGTCTTTTACAGAGCTCAGTTTTTAAAAAAAATCCATGTGATCGCAAGTTTTAGAAGAAAACACAATAACAATCAATGTCGAAGATTTACCCAAAAATCTAAATTATTGGGTGGGGCTTAACAAACATAATTTTCGAGTGGCATACTAAGACAAAAGGAATGTACAATATGGAAAATTACGCCAAAATATGTATTCGCTGAATTTTCTTGATTTTAGTATAGTTGTAGTTATATGTAGGTGTCAGATGTCAATGACAGGGCTGTTTAGTGAAAATTCATGATTTCAAACGCCTTGTTTTATTGCATCTAAATCTGAATTATACAAATTCTAACTGTACCATTACATCGAAGGTAAAATGTCAATTTCATGTTTGCTATAAAAAAAAAGTCAAATGAAAACTCTAGTCATAAAATATTTAGATATTTTACATATGAATCTCTGGATCTTAACATTTTAAAGTATGTCACATGTGAAGGTGAAATCAAAAGCCACAGTACCAAATGAAAGCTATGGTCATTGAGAATAAAAATCTGAAATATCAAAAATCTGACCTATAAATGATATAATAAATAAATCTATGTGTGAAAAATTAAAACCATAACCCTTCAATACCAGTAAAAAGATACGATAAGAATTTTCAAATTCAAGTTAAACCTCCATGGTCAAGGTCACTTAATCAAATATGGCATCATTTGTTTGCAACACCTGTGCAAAGATCTATGCACATCTATACTAACGATGTGTGCTTTTTAACTTCCTTAGCCGGACGGATAAGTGGACAGACGAAAAGACGGGCATGTTGACCCCTATATGTTCGGTATACCTTTACTACAGATTGATTTATGTTATTTGTTACTCCACGATTTTTTATTTCACGTGCTGACGGCATCTGCTCGATACATTGCATAAAAAGTATATGCTTTGGCAACGAACCCACCTTAAGCAGCGAGGTATTTTTTATGCGCCGTGTCTACCGTGACACGGGATCTTCATTTTTACTGTCTTATCCAAAAGACAGGACACCGGTGTGACCACGACTCCGGAGTAAGTCGAACCGGGGACCTCTCGGTCGCGAGTCGAGCATCCCATCCACTGAGCCACACCAGCCTCTTGATATTAATAAACTATTTAAAATATTTCTTTTACTACCAAAATTAGGAATAATGTCGGGTTAACTCTTCACCTTTCATCTCGGCGGCCAATTAACGTAAGAGAACGTCAAGGAAGAAGAGGGTCAGCGCAATTTTAGTGACAAATCCACTGATGACGGTAAAGTGAACACAAAACGACACGGTGATTTGTTAACTGTTAATGTTGTTTTTGATAAGACGTAGATCGTGCCTAAGACACCACTATATAAGCCTCATATGAGATATATTTCTATAACAGTGTGATATCATATAATGTAAAGATATTGATAACGACGCACGTTTGTTAGTTATTTTGCTTTTTCAAAATTATAATATTCATGAACCGGCATCTTACTGAAAACTAAAATAACTCATTTTTGGCGTGTAAACTTCAACAAATACAAGTGCAAACACCTAGCTAGATATAGGATGAAACGAGACAGAAAATACCCAATAACGAACAATTCGATAGATATATGAAATTCCGGGATTTGCACTGTCGTGAAAGTCAATCAGTACAATGTACATTTTAGTATAATAATGAAAGTTAAGTCTTACAGTCTTTATTATTAAGGCTGGTGCGTGTCCTTAAGACATGACCTTGACTAACATTAGGCAATTACATTCTTCTTTCATTTGAAATGATAACTGGTCTAAGTTTTAGGGAAACCAGCATATTTTACAAACATATAAATGAATACATTACACCTACCCCATTCACAATTTCCTTTTGTTTTACAAACTTACGATTCACTGAGACATGTACTTTTGACCTCACATAAATCACAAACGACCAGTGCCTACATGTCACAACCTGATTTCTAATCCAGAGGGTATATACTTTCACAAAATACCTATTTCCAAGAATCCTCATAGGGGTCCATCTATACCTCTATTATTCAATCGTCTAGACAGATGAGGTACCAAGACAGCTTAGTTTAAATCAAATCATACTGATGAGAGTATACAAGATAGAAACATCAAATGTAGAGACTTCAATACCTTGGAATTGTGGAAGAGGAGATAAAAAGATTTAAAAGACTTGATGCTTGTAATATGATTAAAAGTTGAATTAATTTTTATTGATTTACAAATGATTGACCCTGCCTACAAAGAATACTGTTGTAGAGTGCGTCTGAAAGCTTTGCTTTGTATATGTCGGTATTTTCGTAAAAAATGGGTAAATGCTTAGTTGAGAACCTGGACTATCCGACAATAATATATGACAATTTTTGTGAAGTTTTGAAGTCCAGAATTTTGAGTTGTTTGTATTCCAAGTCAGAGAAAACAGATTTATTGTTTTCTAAAAATCGAGCAGGAAAAATCAATGAGAGTAAATGTACATGTAAGTTGCCTAGGCAATGGATAAGCTCAAGGTACCTCATCAGACTACGTAATTCATATGCCTTGCTAACAAATAACAAATAAATGCTCATGAAAATAAATAAGTTCTGTGACAACATCAGGGTTCGTGGAAATTTTATTCGTGTCTGCTGTTGACCAAATGAAATGGTTCAGTGGATGTATTGAATGTATTAGCAACCCCCAATCGACGTAATTAACCCTGGAAGAGTCGTCACTTTTCTTTGCCCACCGTCTTGCATACTCGTCACATGCGTAATATTGTCATATCGCCTTGTAAATCACAATAGATCTCTCAGTTTCTGATGTTGAAATCACCTGCCATGACATGACCACATGATGCATATGCTCAGATATTAAACAAGTGTAGAGTATGGAATTTTGGGAAAAGCTAAAGAAATTCAGTTGCTGCATACTTGCTTTGTAATTTTCTGTTTTAAAATGTTGTTTATATTCAAGGCATTAATACCTTTATTAGCACGTTTAAATTGTGAACGATTTGCAACTTCAGTGTAAGTAAAAATTTTGGATAAACTGTCTATCTAAAATGATATCCTGGAAACGATACGCCTAAGTGTCAGTGTAGAGTAAAACCTTCGTAGATTCATACAAAACAGGTACCTTTTTAAATACAGGATAATAATAAAGCAATCTCTGTTGAATGGCAAATAGTAAAGACCATCGAATGTGACATTATTTATACCAGGCTTATTATATTTATTTGGCCATTCACTATGATGCTTTCTACTTGTCCTATCAATTAAATTTAGAACATTTACCGACTGACACCAAGGATGAGTTAGATTTCCTATGTTATTCATCTTGTCAATGCATCAGCTGTCCCCAGCTTAATCCAATATTCTCCCGTTCTTCAGAAAGGTGTGCTTAGGATTGGGCTTTTGAATGGGTGATATATCTTTTTTTAAATGCAAGCGCTAAGTGACAGTATAAAAATGATATGAGAAATCCAAATGTCTGTATATTAACTGGCTTCCTGCATGACTAATTTGAAATCGATCGCTTAAATGTCCCTTGGTCTCGCCTACGTATATCAACCAACAAAAGGAATATTCGAATGCGTTAGATGATTTACACAACAGATCGTCAAAGCTATTGGACAAGAACTTTTGGTAAGGTTGTTGAAAAAAGGAATTATCTTTAATGAGAAGATGACACCTTCTGCAATTTTTTAAGCCGATGTGGCCTAGTGGATAAGGTGCTCGACTCGCCATTGAGAGGTCCCGGGTACGACTCCCGCTCTGGGCGCATTGGTGTTCTGTCCTTCGGATGAGACAGTAAAAACCGATGTCCCTTGTGAATAACAATATTCAATCAATCTGCAATTTTTCTCCCACATTTGGAACTTGAACAATAATTGGAAAAAAACTTGTTCATTATATCTACAACTTTAACTCTGCACGGCTTAATTGAAATATATTCATTGACGTTCCTGTACCTGAGTACTATCGTCACGAGCAATATAAGTAAACTCAGAAGTTATCTTAGTGTCACATGACAAGTACACTAGGATACGGAATTACTTTAAAGATTAGGCTAATCAATTGATACAGGGTGTAAAGATGGAGTGAGATCAGGTGCCCGGGGAGAGTGAGCATCCTGCTTGCTAGCACCACCCGTCACATATACCCAGTAGAGAGAGTCAGATCGTGTACTTGATTAAACTATTACTGGCATGCTGGACAAAAATGTATGGATAAAGTGAACTTGTATAGCACACTAGAGTGTGAGGTTCGGACTGCAACCAGTGCAGGTTCTTATATTAGTCAAGCATGTCTTCTCTCGAAGAAAACTTAATAACGAGCTATGACAGAGATGTTAAACATTGATAAAAGTTTTAAATATAACACTCTACGAAAAAAGTGACTTTCCATTTCATTTTCCCAGAATAAGTCATTATTGATAACGTAGTATTAAGAATTCACCACAAAGGCGGATAAAGATTGATCAAGAACACATTGTGATGTACTAGCTTTCATAGAATGTTTACGCCAACAATGTGCAAACTTCATTTACAATATTGACGTTACAATCGTGAAAACTTTACTTAATCAAACAGGTTTTATTTGTAGAATTGTTGCTTTTGCTTAATGTGCCCAAGGACGGAGAAGATTCCGATGAAACGTGTTCTATTTACAGAATGGCAATTAGGCAAGGCACTTAAAAATTAGATGACGTCAAGTTTCCTATTTTCGTTTTCAATCGGCTTTTAAGATGTCGATGAGTTCTGACGAATCATCATCTTTCTTGACATAGTGAAGCGCTATACTATGAGTGAAAAAAATAAATGAAACACTCGTCTTTATTTCTCTATCAATGTGTGCTTTGTGTATTATATTTGTTTTAAAGCCAATTATTTAATTACAAATTGAAAGAGAGAGCGAGAGAGAGGAATGTAACCACTTCACAGTAATTTGAGTTTACTCTTTTCCTGCACTTGCTTTCGGGTGTGATTTTCAGAGATGCATGTAAGCCTACATCAACATAGTGTTGACAGTTCCAACATACCATATAGCAGCATATATATCTCGTATTTTATAGTTGCTTGTCCATCTGTAGTTGCAGGCTCATCCTTGTAGTGAGTTAGTTTACAGAATATAATGAACTACACGTCAGTCAACATCACTTAGGATACAATTGCATGGAAGTGTACATCGTGTGTAGGAGTTTGATGTTGATATCTCGGTTTACGAAGATATACACAGTATCACTTTTGGGATTCCAATGGAAGCTAACTGCGCTCACCATATAGCAGACCTGTTTTATATTGTTATGATAGACACTGCATCAACATCGTCAAATCTTTAAACATCGAAAGTTTTCGACCGTTTTATTTATCATTGACACACCTAGTAATCCCGATAATATATTAACAACTGGTAGCACTGAGTTTGAAAGATGCAGTAGTGAAATTTCACAAAGTGTTGCACCCTGACGAACAGCGCGATTCAAACTTTATGACGGGCAGTTTCTCAGAAAAGATGAGTGTCTTATCGTCGTCGTTTCTGACTGTAAGGGAGCAACCATTTGATTTTTCGGGGGGGAGGGGGGCAGGAAGACTTTCACCGGCCTGAAGATTTTTTTTGCCATATTTCAGCGCCGGATTATTTTATTTATTGTTATTTTTTTCCCCAAAATTTGAGCCTGACTTTTTTGCAACGTCTTCCTAACCCCCCCCCCCTCCCCCACCCCATTAAAATAAAATGGTTGTTGAAATATTTTGGGTCGATTGTATATTTCAGTATTCATGGCGACTTCAGTTTCGCCAACCCGATATCCTTGTTTTCACGGTAAGTCGGACAATTTTCCAAATCACTTGTCATAACACTCCAACCAGTGACCAGTGCATTCTTTTAATAAAAACACCCGATAATTATAACCATTCATTTGGCGAAAATTATAAAGGTGTCATATGAATTCGGATACATAGGGCATATGTTGCATTTCACGTTATTTCTCGATAACCTAAGGATATAAAATCGCATAACGCGAACATGATTTCATATCATCATGATCAGTGGGTATCTCATTTTACGTCAAACAAATATATTTTTATGATGATGATGTAAGAAATGATGGATATTTTGACGTGTATATTTTATACAGACTCCGTTTTTATTGTCTAATCCGAAAGAAAGGCCACCGACGGGAATCGTACCCGTGACCTCTTGATCACGAACTAAGCACCTAACCCATCTAGCATCATGAGTAATACTGTCGACTTCCAAATCTCAGTCCATGTGATAATTCTTTCATTAAGCAATATGCTTGCCTCATCAACCGACTTAAAATGTACATGAAGATCTGATTTTCAAAGATTTTAAACGTTACCGAAAAGCAATCACATATCCTAAAGACTTTACCTTTACGTCGATTTATTTATATAGTTATCCAGATGTTTATTACAAATACTATATGGTCATAAATCTTCCCTTTTGTCCTTTTTGTTCGTCTGTATATAGAGTGAAATTCAATAATGCAGATGCGTTTGTTATTTCTGACGAACTTAAGCCTTTTATTATTTATCAAGAAAAAAAATAAATAGGAAAGAAAACACCTGACTCAGTTTATGAGAAATATCGTCAAGGACATGTAGAAACAAAAATATAGGAAGATGGGTTTCCAGGATTACATAAAGCTGTGAAACCATTCCCCTTTTAAACAAGAATTAAGATATGTGTGAATGACAAAATATTTATATGTCCTTGGTGATTTGTGTCATACAGCTTGGTCAGATGTTTGCTTTCTTCTTTTTTTATGGATTACGTTTGGGATATTTCTTCACTATACTTAAAGTTAATTTTATTTGCATGAAATTGAATTTTAGATATCGGAGATCTATTGAGAAACTAAACTGGAATAAATGCAAACATGAAAGGGAATAAGTCATTAACATGGATATTTCGGTATAATGTACAACTCACTCATCGGATGATATGGCGGTCCGTCACTCTCTATATTACTACAAATGAATTAAAACACTGCTACATGCAATAAGAATACACTTTGCTGCTTGTACACTTTTATTCAAGCAACCGGTCCATGGTCAGTCGAAGAAAAGGAAAATGACTCTTTGTACCTGCTGACAAAGCAGCTAATAATATTATCATTGTTTGAAAAATATACAATATAAGAGTTCTTAAAACTGATACGAACCTACTAGTATGTAAATTGAAAACCCATTGTTAAAGGACAAGTTCCAAACAGCAGTCTTACGTGTACCGGTACATGTACTTTACAAGTTATTAACTACAAGTACACGTTGTCTCTATGTGTTGTTTAACAAACATTATGTGTACGGACAAGTTATTAACTACAAGAACACGTTGGCTCTATTTGTGTTGTTTATCAAACATTTCGTGTACGGATACTTGTAAACTATATATATAATGGAAATATTTATTGGTTGATTTGCGTAATTTTATCTAATTATAAGATTTTTTATTACTAGTTTGATTCTTAAATGGAACCAAAACAAATATAAAGAACAAAAAATCTTTTTCAGAGGAAAAGGTTAGCTAAGTCAAGTGAGAGACTAAGCGTGTGCACCACAATGCCAGAAAAAAAGCGAAGCTGTAGACGCTGCGGGAGAGGGGCGCTTACTCGACTCAGATTGAATACATTCACATCCCCGGATCCGCATTAGTAACAGCAAGCTTTTTATTGTTTTTATCGTTGTGCCGTAGAGAGACCTTATATCTGATTGAAGACCCCAACGCCGTAGACAAAAGCGAAGAGACGAAGTGATCTGAGTGAGAAAACTTTATAAAAAGTAGCAACTTTGTCACAAGCTACAGAGTTTACTAGATGACCTCACGACGTAGTTTTGTGACGAAAAAGACAAAATTTTAATGAAAAGAAAACTTCAGATAATTTCAGCATACATATTGAATCTCAGACGTTATGATAAAACACTTTCGTTGTTAATATGCTATGTATTACGTAAAATATACAATGTATTATACTTACGTGTACTCGCCTTTTTACACGTTTGGTATGACGTGTAGGAAATCGTAATAGGCAAGAAGTGATGATGTCATACACATGTTTCCAGGGTACTGGAAAAATTCCCGACTACAGGTACAGGTGCACGTAAGGTTCGTAAACCTCTCTCTTGAGTTACTATGTGCGACTTGAATTTAAGCATTGCTAAATATGATTTTCTAGCTATGTATTGGCTTCCTAAATTACACAAAAGTCCATATAAATCAAGCTTTATTCAATTTCTAGTCATTTTTCTACAACTTTACTTTCTAAACATATTACTTCCGCCCTTACTGTAGTTAAAGGCAATGTTATCAATAACAGTTGCGTCATTACTTCTGGTCACCAAATTCTAGTTAAGTCATTGGAAATGAAAATCTCCATTAGAGAAATTTAGAAATTTTGACGATAACCAAGATTCTACATTTGATTTGTAGCTAGCTAGGACGAATGTTTCGGACATCAGTTGTCATACCCCCGGCGTCGTTCATAACTTTAGAACCATCAGAGAATTCGGTATTTACCATGTGTATTCCATGTGCCAAGACCTTTCATAGGATATCAAATTTTGACCTTGTGACCTTCACTTTTTTATCTAATTAAAAAGAAACTTTAACTTTTGTCACACCTTATGAACATTAAGAGACAAGGCTAAAATATGTCATGTGTGCAATCCCTGTGACAAGACCTTTCATTCCGTATCAAATTTTACATATTGACTTGAACGTGAAGATTGACCTACTTACAAAAATTTTGCTTTTTTAAATTTGGTTGACACCGGCGAGTTCTCTTGTCCACTGACAACTCTTGTTCGACACTAAATACTACTCTACTTTTTGGCTTAGCTGACACCAAATCTCTTATACGCTTGTGTTTTGACAGTGAGTTTAAATCATAAATCTGTTCTTCAGATATATGTAGAATACAGTATGATAATTATAAATATTTGATTTGTACCAACACTTATTTGGACTACAAACGTAATATCATAAACAACAATATCCATAAAACATATACGATAAACATGACAGGTTTGGATTTCTTGTCGTAAATTTTCCTTATTTCGATGGCGATGTTCCTAGACTCCCATCGTATGGTGTTTATATCAGTAAATTAACTGCATTAACGTTTTGGATCCCCCCAAAAAGAAAAATATAGATAAATAAATAAATAAATAAAATGATTTTGAAACTTCTGACTCAAGGTTATAGATATCATAAACTTTTTAAATAAATTTTACAGATCTTATGAAGAATTTTTTATCTACATTCGGAAAGTGACTTTTCAACAATATGAATCCAGCGCAATTTCTCATAAAAATTTTACGGTAATCTAATGTACAAACAACAGTTGGCCAAAAGTTCCGATAATTTCATTTCGTCGGGTTTTAATTTTTTTTAGCGCCTTCGACTTTGACATTATGACCACCAGATCATTGTAAATACCATAGGTCGTGCATTGGGCCCCTCTACAGCCTTACAGTTGAGCGATCTACGCAGACTTACAGGGCGATTGGGATTTTATGAAGGGTCTTGTCTAAATCAAGGCGAGAAGATCCTGAACCTTGCCCCATCTGACTGAGTTGGGACTCCTACAGATCAACGATCTGAGCTGCTTATTTTGATACTAGCATATTATCCAATAAAACGTTTCAGATAAACGTATTTAACCCCTCGTCTTGAGAAATCTGTTGATCCTTATTCTCTGGAGCATTATAGATATTGAAACGAGTGTCCTTTGATTGTCCTGTTTTTGCAATGAGTGGGAAAGTGGACGCCGGTTAACTATACCAAACAGTGACGTTTTTTTACTTTAATTGAACATCATTAATTAGTGCAATACAATTGAATGTTTTTGTAACGTTGTTTTCTGTGCTTATTTTACCATAATCCCGTTTCTGTGCGTGTATATGGCGATTTGTATCCTAAAGCTTGGTCAGATGTCTTGTGTTTCCTCTCTTGTACATATAGAACATAGCTATATATAGAAGAAAGTGGCTTCACTTAATATTCCCAGTAGTCGTTTTGGACGACTCGCACGTTTCGAATGTATGTTGATAAATGTACACAAACTCTGTTTTCAAACGACAGAAAACAATTTACGAAAACATACTATTTCAAACACATCGTACTGTGTAAACTTTGAGGAAGTTTATCATTGGTGGACGTTAAGCAAATTTAAGAACGTAATAATCTCGATGGCATTAAAGCTAGCCAAGTTTTCAATGCTTCTGCGCTGAAACGAAATATATACTTCAAATTAACTGTGACAAAAATTTTGTTTATTACTCTAAATCCTACCTTTATATTTATAACCCTACTAAATCTTATGTTTTCAACACTTTCAAATAAAATAAATTTGGCATTTAATATTTTATCGCCATTAAACTTGTTAGAAACATTAATTTTTCTGAGACATCTACTATGCCAAGGGTCCCGGTCATATACAAATATATAATACGTCGAATCAGTAAATATATCTTTTCATCGTTAACTTCTAACATGTATTATATGTCTTTATATCACCTCATCAAATAGATAAGAATCCACTCATGTTATATTTACATCAAGTATGATAAACAATTCTTCTCAAACAGATCAATATCTAGCTCAACATTCCACAAGATATAAGGTCCGGCATCTTTTGCTATATTGACGTGTGTTCTCTATAAAAGAAGATTTTAAAGCTGTATGATCCCAATAATTTGTTATTAAAACTTTATTTAAGAAAAATAAGATTTATGTCTGCATCTTTAATATCGAAGAAGTAGTAGAAGTAATTAAGTTTCATAAACTACCAATGTCTTAATTAAAGGTCGAAATAAAACGATAATGTTTTGCAAACAATGGGTGGGGGTCAACATTGAGAACAATGCAAGGAATGATTAGACAAGACTATGGACGAGAAAATTGAATCTGCATACGAGCAGTCATGCCTATAATATGTGAACAGAAGAATATTGAGAAATTGTCAACAAAGCATGGACGGTCATACGAATACATACATACAGACATACATAATTACATACATACATACACAATATATTGATATTTGTGTTTAACATCTGTTGTTTTATTCATGTCTCTAACAGATTGGCTCTGCTTTATAGTGTATAGTTCGTATGCATATCCTTGAAACGTTTTTTATCTTCTTCCCAAGTTGAATTATATTTCATTTCCATTCTTTCAAATTTACATACAGATATATCGATAACGTTTTATCAAATAACAACCCTGTATTTAAATATCACCTCAACATCATATACCCAACTCAGTAAAAAAAAAATGCAACTGAGAGCGCATCTTCTGCGTCACACCTCGATATTCTCCTTCCATTTAGTGATAATGGTTCGTAAGTTATCTCTTTTTATGACAAATGTTACGATTTCAATTTCATTTTTACCAAATTCCCTTTTCTAAGTAGCAACATACCTTCTTCTTCCGCATATGGCGTCTTCATTTCACGTCTTATACGTTATGCTAGGGTAAGTCCTTAATTCGAAGATTTCGTCCTGAGAGCGAGGCTTCCTGACACGAAAGTACTCTTACAAGGATATATTGAGGAAAGTTTTAAATTCTCAATGAGGAAGTTCTATGGTCAATATAAGGATCCGGTACAATATGAGATCCTTCTTTCCAGAATGTTAACTGACATTTTCGGATCTGATCACACATACTAAGTATTGTAAGTTTTTGTTTTTACTTTTTTCGATTTGCTACCTTTCGGTACTTCTTCGTTTTTTACTTAACATCATATGTACACATACATTCACGAGCATTTTCCACTCCAATATTTTAGTTCAACAGCATAACATAAGTAGTATATATGTATTTACTCCCTGAACTTAAATAGTTTTTGCAAGGCTTTTGCGAAGGGTATGCAAGCAAGCAGGGAACGCTTACTACTCCCGGGCAGCTGGTCTCACCTCAGTGTAAAAAGGAGTTTCCATTTGTCTGAATATGACAATGTACACGGTTGTGTCCTTTTATTAGGTTTTGTTGTTCACTTGTACATATAAGCGATGTATGTAATTCTTTATATGTATTAACGATTATCCCCCTCATGTATACATTTGCAGCTCTGTGTTTAGACCGGTTCGTTTGTATTTATTTTCAGGCGACATTGTGAAAAGTGTGGTCTTCAAATATGTATAATTGAATATTACTTCTTTATTACCTTTTGCTTTTGCTTTGAATCGGTTTTTTTTATATTTGTGTGATTTCTCTGACAAATAAAATTAATAAAATTTACGAATGATTGAAGTCACAGACAGCGTTCAGGACAGATTTCAATCTATATCTCGATAAAAGAATTGCAGGAGTTTTAATACATCATAGGAAAACATAATTGGTTTCAGTGATTCATATTCCTGATCAAGAACTACAGTGTCTGAAAATATTGCTTTGTGGAAATCTATCATAGGAAATAGTGCTTCACCTTTACTAGATACTGTATGACATTATTGTCTGACATTAAATTCTACCAGATTTCTCCATACTCTCTCTCTCTCTCTCTCTCTCTCTCTCTCTCTCTCTCTCTCTCTCTATATATATATATATATATATATATATATATATATATATATATATATATATATATATATATATATTTGACTTATTTGTGTTTATTATCTCGTGTTAGCTATTTACACGTCATATGTTTCTATTAGAGTGTGTCATTTTGATATTGTACCTTGATTCACAATTGCTCTCAATATTGCATAATATACAATGTATTCTCAAATTATCACTTAGGTTGGATTGATTGATTTTTTTCACCGTCACTCCTCAAGTATTTCACGTATATAGTGATAACATCTACATAATGCATTGCATAGATATTTATGCCTTTGTAGAATACTGCATATATTTATTCACCTACATGCATGTTGTTAACGGGCTTAGACTATCGATAACATGTTTTAATTACTTGAACATTGATTTATTTTGTTTGTACTTCTTTCACACGACGGTCTTTTTTATATTTGGCACTAATGCACATAAAAGAAAAGATCATTTCTATTTTTTAATATTTCGTATCTTTCTGTTTCTGTTTTACACGTGGCATTGCAATGAACCAGTGTACGAAAATTGATATTTAGCACATCAAGCACTGTGTGCCAAGTCTAAAGAAGTTTTAAGGTATATTCTTCAAAGTTTACTTTGAGGTGTATGTGAGACGATTTAGAATCGTTCTTGCAAGCAGCTGACTCCTTTGGCACGGGATCCTAGTAGGAATATAAGTAAAATATTATGTTATGAAATATTTACTTTTAAAACTACATAAATAGTACACCAAAACAAAATAAAATACAAGCAGGATATATTTTTATCATATCAAATATATAAGTAGCTAGAGTGGAAAAATTACTTAAATTATATGTTTCAGTATGATATTGGCAATGCCGTATAGTTGGCCATTTCTTCTACTGCATTTCACTCGGTACTGTTATATTTTGTGCAATGATAATATGTGTTATCACATATATATGTATCACAATCACTACTTTATTACATAGACACTGGTGTACCTTAACTTGAATTATTTATGTTTCACTCGACTTTTACATGGCTTTCAACAGTTTCGTTAATTGAATTGTGAAATCTTGAACATTTATCTGCAGTTAATATGGAAAAGTAAGAAATGAAAACAAGAGATGAGGTTGCGTAAATGGACTTTCGGATTGAGAACATGTTATATCAAACGTTATTTTGCAATTCTATCATTTTCTGAGAGATGTTCTCTTTATTTTCATTCTTACAATTACCACAAACGTTAAGTCAACTTTTTGTTGCATGAATACAGAAAAAGCACAGTTGTTGTACTATTTTACAGGCAAGGCAATCCAATTTTATACCCACGATTGTGGGGTATGAGAATTAGAATTAAGTCTTGAACATCGACTATATGTCCCTCGCTTCACCGTCCGGTATGAGAAAAGAACGCGTACTTCTCGCCGGAAATAAGCACCTGTTATACTATACAGAAAGAAGTTGATACAATAATTTACATTAAATATTGTCCTTGTAATATAGAGAATCCCTTGCCAATATTCAACGTCAAACTCGGTGTCAATATCCGTCATCTTAATTATATATTGCGAATGCAGAAAATTTCGACACCAAACTGCAAAATATGGAATGTTAAAAGCAATAAAACAAAACGAAATAACGAGTAAGATAATAGTAAATTCTAACCGAATGACACTTTCCTCTGTGATAACCTTAATAGCCTTTTGTCTCTTGTTTCTGATAAATAGTCGTCGGATAATCATGACATTTAGAACGGTTATTATGACAAACGGGACCAGCGTGATGGATACGGCAAATACGCTGTCGAGGGCAAACGACAGGAATTCGTGGTCTCTGGAGGTCGTACAATAGTGATTAAACCTTTTCTGACTGATGTATATTCCACTGAGAATCGGTTTGTAGATGCACAAAATGGCAGCCATGAGGAACGTCGATGCGATAATTCTTCTAGTACTGGAAGTTGTGCAGATGTCGCGTCTCCGCAGGGGGTGGCACACACCTATGTATCGCTCTACTGTAAATGCTACTACAATCCAGGCTGATAAAAATCTTGACACATAAGACAGATAAAGCTGGAGCTGACAAATTCCTGCAGGGATAAAACGTTATAAAAAGACTATTAATATGCAATGCATGGTGTATTCTGGCTATATAATCTTTGAAGATTATTTGTTCATTGTCATTTGCTGTAATAATATCGTTGACTTGACAATAGCGTGCTCTTACTGTGAGGCATCTAATGCTATTTAAAGCATTCGATTACAAAGAGAATATTATAGCGCACTAGTTTGAACACAAATACAATACAATTATTGTTAATGTTTAATCGTGCAGTATGAAAAGATTTTGATCATATTTCCTATGCGATTATATATATATATATATATATATATATATATATATATATATATATATATATATATATATATATATATATATATATATATATATATATATATATATATATATATATATATATATATATATATATTTACATATATATATATATATGAAAAATTGCTTTCAATTTCTGTTAATATTGTGAATTAATGAAATACATTATTGATCTAAAGCAAAGCCCATAAGCAGGCAAGTCATATCAATTGACTTTGTGTCAGTTCTATAAATGATATTAGTTACTCACCATTTATATCTATGAAATGCATTTTTACATCCGGATACAGGTACCCAAGTCCTCGACGTAGCCATTCTATTGTGACGTAGAACACAAGAGTCAGTAAATCGGAAGTAGAGAGGGCTGCTAGGTACGTACTAGCTGACAAGCTCCTCATGTTCTTTGAAATAAACACATTTAATGACAATGAATTTCCTACAAAACCTATCAATAATATAACAGGTGTGAAGTAAGCATAAAATTTCCGTCCTGCTTGAAGTATTGAAGGCATCTCAGAATTTCCAGTTTGAATCCATCCCTTTGTGACATTACACTGAGTGATGTTTTCAGCTCCAGTACTTAGGGCACGCTTGAGGTCGTCATATATATTGCACGGATCATATGCATAAGTTGAAGTTGCCTTAAATGAAAAAACGAAAGTATTAAGAAAATAGAAATGTTGGCTTCTATGGACCACAGGAAACACCAGAAGTTGAATCAGGTGCTGTAAAAGAGATATTTTTACCTGGTCACCTGTCATGCCCGTGAATTCTTACATGGTGAAATAATATTTTAATTCAAATCTTTAATCAGTTTCTATTTATTTCAGTAGGATACCTCGTACACGTTATATGTACTATAAATATCCTATTCCACATCCTGTCAATGGAGCTTCTTTTTTATGATTGATATTTCCATTTTTCAATTGAGTATAATTTCTAAACATTACTTGAAAGTTGAAATACTCCTAAGTTGTCACTCGTGATTATTATAGTGCATATGGTCTTAAAATATTTCTGGCACTCTACCTGGTCACTACTGAAGATATTTACATACTGGAGATTATTCAGAAAACAAAATATGTATGAAAGCAATGTATTTCAAATTATGCATTGTTTTATTTCAGACATCAAGTTCATTCCAGATATACACTGGTGCAAAGAAATAATAATAATAATAAAAATGCACCATATTAAAATAATTTCTTTAACATATTAAAATTGCATATATCTACGTCCATATCCATAGGCATAATAAAGATTTAAGGTATTTGCCAGCCATTAACAAATTAGTTTAATAGTTTGAAGTACTTGTGTTGTTTTGTAAGTGGTATGTAATTGGCCGTAGGATTGGGTAATTGACAGATATGAGTTAAACCTTGTAGGAGGTTATCAATGTCAGCATTTAGACATCTCGTTACTGTATGTAGCATTCCAAATAAAAGTACATAAATCATGATTGGAAATGTCAATCTGATCTTACGTGAGCGTTTCGTTGTACTCTTGTTTCGTATAATGTAGCTAAAATATGAAGAAACTTAAAGTTTTATCTTCATCATCAGCACAAAGATGACCGACTTAAATTCTTCCTTATATTGCAAAGCACATGCACAATAATAATGTAGAAGTTTAATATAGATAGACCTTTTTTCAGAAATAAAAGAGCCAATGATAATAATAATAATAATAATAATAATAATAATAATAATAATAATAATAATAACAATAAATATGATAATGATGATGATGATGATGATGATGATGATGAAAGAACAAAAAAACCCCATTAAACAAAACAAACAAAAACAAATAACACCAACAACAAAATACAATGCATAGTTTTATGCATAATAAGATTAATGAAAACCACTCATGTATTACAAAGTATCACTAATTTGAACTAAAATTATTAGGGTTGTGTCGATTTTTTAACGATATTTCTATTTTTAGAAGTACTTCAAATATTCAGATACGTTTACTCAAATATATGTGCCACAATATGATAATAATCTTTGGAAAGGATTTTTATTTTTGAAATCTGAAAGTATGCACTAACATGTTCTAATATAAAAATCAATAAATGAATAAATTTTTAGATGAGAAGCGAATAAAATGCATCCCCCTAAGATTTAGCATAACTCGCACTAATCATTAAAAAGTCACCATAAAGAAGTTCTAAACCTTTATTTTATCTAAACGTAAAACAAGCAGTGTTATTACTCTGGCATTCCATACTTATGAAAGTGATCTTTCAAATCATTTATTTCATATCAAAACTTCTCATATTTAGTTATGAAACCGTCAAGAGCCAGAAAAGGCGGTTGAACACCGTGCCTATGAATTACATGGAGTACTTGGCGTCACATTGATCATAGTATAGATATAGTATCATCCCCTCACTTTTAAGTAAGTTTAAGTACGTCTAATCTATAACTAACGTGCAGATTGACTTTAAGAAAATGCCTGTGACATATTGCTATTAAACTGAACAAATTAGAGCATATTTGGTCCTTTCTTTTATCGTTTTCGATGCGATGTAGGTAAAAGAACGAGACCTACAATGTATCCAAAGACAGATATGTGCATCAGGTAGATACTCGTTAGTTTTAGAAAACTTACAGCATATTTCCTCTTCACTTTATGAACACTTACAAATCGGAACTCATGAAATTTTTATTGTGATACGAAAATATAGAATCTAACTAAATTTCCCAGATTGAATTAGTACGCAGATAAGAGCGAGCTGCGTAGACAGTATGTGTAAATTACTTTGTAAAACGAAACAACACCAGAATATTGTGACCACATTGAGTTGTGTTAACTTATGGGTCACTTAAATAGTTGTGGTATATCTTTGTGATTGCCACAATCATATTACTTTAGATTTTAGTAAAGAAAAACAAAAACAAAAAAAAAAAAAAAAAACCAGAAAACCAAAAAACATGCAAAATCAAATATACAAAAGAACCCCCCCCCCAAACTTTTGCAATTTCCTTCCTTACCATCACAGTATAGCTGGTGTTACTTATTTCAATATTGTACTAACTGTTGAGAGATTCCTGAGCTTTAAGATAGTTATTTATGTATGTATGATTACCTTTCTTTTAACTCAGACAACGTACCGTATTTTACTTCCTGGGTTATGTTTTAAAATCTTTTTTAAAACTGAGTATACCATAGATGTAACACAAGAAATTGACAAAGACGCAACTGTTTAACTGACGTGTATGCAGTAAATCACGCGCATTTTATTACCCTCAGCCATAAAAACATGCATTCATCAGTTATATTCTAACTGCAACAATAACAGTGAAAGAGTTCTTAACACAGTTATGTCATTTTTATCTATGCTTAATTAATCTTATTGCTCAAACAATTTCTGAAATGGGTAACATATCCATCATCTTCCAAGAAGAATATCCAACTGCCAAGGCATCAAGGAACTGTAAAATTTTATGGAGATATATACAAGAGAAAAGATGGATTCGTATACAATGACTTTGTTTTTTTCTTTTTATCTAGCTGCCACGAAGAATAAGTGGCATATGGTAATTGACATTACAAGTAGAAATGCTATATTGCGTACAACGGTTTAACATCGCGAACAAAACATAAACATGCTCCCGTTTTCAAGACCATGTGAATGTATCGTAAGTTGCAAGTTGAGATTCTCATGGTTTTGAAAATTGGGTACTCGTGTGAATTTAAATAAATAAATAAATAAATAAACAACATTGTCAAATTGTGAAAATATTGAGAAGGGTTATTTTGTAGTGTATCTACAAATTTAAAATTTGAAACGAGAGTGTTGATGATAAATGGAGCTTTGAAAATGTTTTTATTCTAGATTTTTATTGTAAAGATAGCTCAATGACGATGATAAAAAGCAGTCTATTTATGATCGTTATCTCTAACAATCTTGTTTACTTCGCATCATGCGGTGATGCATAGCACTGTCTCATGTTTTACTCTCAGAGAGCACCTGCGCAATATACCCTGTACTGGTATGTCTGAATGTTCAATTATATCTGAGCACTTTTATTTTTTCTTATTGTCTTCAATAAAGACCCCACTTTTCCATCAGCTCAGTTATAGTCTTGTTTTTGTATTCCTTTGCGAGAGTTGAATTCTGTCACGTGACTAACTCCAGTTTCTTACGTCTTATCAACTTTAGATGTTTATAAACGATAATGGTTTTGAATTTGGATACCAGCGTGACTATTTTGATTAAGTGAAGGAAAAGTGGTGTATATCATATATACGTCAATTTATTTATTTTCATATTGTATTTTTATTTATTTATTGTTATTACTATTATTATAGTTACTAAACCCGGCGTGGCCTAGTGGTATCGCACTGGACTCTTGATCGGGAGGTCGGGGTTCGAATCCCGCTCTGGTCATGCCGGTGTCCTGTCTTTCAGATGAGACAGTAAAAACCCGTGTCGTGGTCTGCATGGCACTTTAAAAATCCCTCACTGCTTCGCGTGGGTCCGTTGCAAAGGTCAAAATATATATATGGGATTTGGGTTACCTTTCCCTTTAAACTAGATTTAGCCGTTTGAAAATGACGTGAATCGAATCAAAACAACTTCCCCGAAATTGCTGGGACATAGCCGAGTAAATATTTCCTGTTTTCTAGCAAAACCCATCACTTAAGTTCTGTTCAGTTAAATTCCATATCGGAATGGTGTCTATTTGTGTTCCAAATTGACCACTTCAGAATATCATTTAAAATGTCATAGTGTATGATACAAGCCAAGTATCTGCCATAGAAAGTCCTCATTGAGGCAGATAGTTTCACTTACAGATTTTCTTACAGTCTTTTCGCCAGTAGGATAACGTCAGTGTATTATAAGATTTCCTCTTGCATAACATATAATCTGTGAAATTGATACCTCACAGGCAGTTGATAATTTGAAATTGCTACTAATAAAGGGAATGTTTGTGGTACTAAAATCGAAACCATTACGTTGTTAAATGTTTAGGTGACCTTTTCTTTTGTGAGATAACATGATATCAGAATATAAAATAGGATTAATTTATTTCTGGTTTTTGTGGTTTCCATTACGCATGGTAAGATAATTCTAATGCAATCTGCGACTGTATGATTAATAACTGAATGAAATTCATATATAAATTTGTATGAGAAATTAAACTCGGGCATTAAATGTCTCTTCCTTTCAGAGGGAAAATACAGAATGAATTTTTATGTGAGTGAAGAAAAATGTCAGCATTGAGTACGGCACAGTTGGTGTAGGTAATTTGTTGAAAATTCTTCCTCTATACAACACAAAAAGAAAGTTAAACTTCTAGATAACGGAAGTTTTAGTGTAGAATTAGATTTATAGTTGACAAAATATTTTGATGTAATAAATTTTAATTAAGCATGGTCTTCAAATTTACTGTGATACCGCATACTAGAAGCGGAATAAATCGGATGTGGATCCTCAAAAATTCTAAAGAACTTTTGGAGAATCTAAAATCTCCGAAATTTAATAATATTTTCAGCATCAAATCTTTTGACTTCTCCACTACAATTTCGCATCAAAAGCTCAAAAACAGACTTGCTACAATTATTTGAAATTCTTTTTGCCATAAAAATGGAAATCGTAGATATAAATATCTTGTCATTGGGAGGGAAGATACACATTTTGTAAAAGAGCGCTCTGATGCAAAACACAAGTATACCGAAGATCAAATCATCAAAATGCTGGAATTTTTAATAGACAATATTTTCGTGGTGTTTGGAGGGAACATTTTTCAGCAAATCATTGGCATTCACATGGGAACTAACTGCGCCCCTCTTCTTGCTGACATTTTCGTATATTCGTATGAGGCAGAATTTATTCAAAACATGCTCTCCACAGGCAGAAAAAGCCTTGCATCTCAGTTTAATTTTACGTATAGACATATAGACGACGTATTGTCAATCAATAATCCTAACTTTAAGGATTACATACATGAAATCTATCCCCATGAACTTGAGATAAAAGAGACAACCGAGAGCAATAATTCTGCTTCGTATCTGGATATATTTTTAACTTTCGACAATAATGGTCATTTAAACACCTCTCTGTATGACAAACGTGACGATTGTAACTCCATATGATATCTCGTTATCCAGACTTTTAAATGATATTCTGGACTGAGACCGATTCCGATCACTTTACACAGATTTGACACCTTCTATACTAGAAGGTTACCTACTTCGACTTCTCCATATATAAATACATATGGAATTCACACGATTTGACTCTTTCTACGGGGTATATGTGACGGGTGTTGCTAGCAAGCAGGAGATGCTCACTCTCCCCGGGCACCTGATCTCACTCCATCACAGGGGTTCACATATGCTCTTCAAGTAGACATATTTTGTTATTTTCCATTTGTTTTTCATTTTCACTGATTTTGTATGTCCTATGGTTTCATGATTTTTGGACTTGTGGTTTGGATTTATCCATCATCTTTACATTCCAAATAAGTAACTTTCCGTTTCTTTGCAGCAATATCCCGTCCTCACCTGCCTATGGAGTTTTTATATCTCAACTTATAAGGTACGCAAGAGCCTGTTCTCTATACGACGGTTTATTCCAAGGACCAAACGACTGGCCACTAAGTTGCTCATGCAGGGATATGCTAAAGAACGTCTGAAATCGTCACTGAGGAAGTTCTACGGTCGCTATGGGGATCTTGTACGAAAATGTTATGTGCCTCTATCTAGAATGATTGATAATATTCTGGAATGACCTGTTCAGTGAACACCAAATATGACTATATACCAGTTTTGTACTTTCGTATGTACAATTAGGAACCAAAACTCTTGATTTTCACATGTTTCTTAAGAACTGCTGTGACGGATGATGCATGCAAACAGGAGACGCTTTTCCCGGGCAGATGGTCTCACCTCGGAATTTTTTCAGTATTTCGGGGTTCACAAGTTTCTTTTTGAAACTTACACGATTTTGTATCTGTCCTTGGACTTTTAAAATGATTACCGGTTTGGTACTTCTTCGATATTGATCTAAGAGATCATCGTAAGTCTACAATGTAGTTGCAGTGCTTTTGTACTGACGTGAAATATATGCTTGAACATTTTCAATCTCGAATGTTTGTAAATCACTCTAATACTAAAGAGTAACTCCCACATGCATAGTTCTGTCCTATATTTGATTGTTGGTCACTTTTTTGAGCACTTGAGTTTTAACTCTGCTGTTCAAATATTATTAGAATTCCTGTCATGCGGACATGGGCATCACTGAAGAGACATAAGTTGTTAAAATGCGCATCTGGTGCACAAAATTATTACGTACATGTGTATTACTAATACTAATATTTACTAAGAAATAAGGCAAGTTAAAATCTATTTTTCGTATATCAACAGTAAACGTAGTAAGAACAGATTAATGGTTGTCTATCGCATCCGAAATAGAACAAAAATGTAGAAGAATAAGGAGGGGTTCCTCTAGCAGAGTCTAATCTATATTCTTTTGTAAAGCTATCCAAATAACATATCTTGCATTTGATATACACTTTTAATCATTCAAAATTTTTCTATTGGTGTAATGATATACTGCTTATGGAGAGAGCAAATTCTCTGCTTACATTAAGAGATTCAAATCTTGTGTTAGCACAGCTGTATATTCATTTAATTTTGATTTAAACAACCCTAAAATATTTCATCAATACTTTTAAAAAATTTCTTGGTACATCCTGTTTCTTTGCCCCCTCGTTCTCTAAAGATATTAAAATCATTGATAACAACATTGCGGAAGAAGAGTATTTGAAATCAAACCTTGTGCAATCTAAGACTGAATGAGAGTAGTTCTTTTGATCACTACCTTTCAGAAACGATTCTAGTTTTCTACTTGGGATGTAGTTTAATCAATGAATTAAACGACGTATAATGAGAAGGATACATTTATATCGTTTACTTCTATATGGAATATAAAGAGATAAAGATTCTAAGTAGTCTTCCAAAGGGAAGTCTGGTACATTAAAAGTAAAAGAACACACATACTATGTAGAGCAAAGTTTTGGCCTCACGGCATTTATCATGAAATACAAGAGACGACAAATAGAAAGCTATGTCAAATCCATGTCTATGTTTCAAAAATATTAGAAAAATTATTAGAGAAGTTAAAGTATTTTTGAAACAAAGGCATGGATTTTATATAGCTTTATGTTTGTCTTCGCTTGTATTGCTCGATAAAGGCCGAAAATTTGCTGTATAGAGTGTTTGTATTCTTTTACTTACATTGCAGAAATGTTTTACTCTACTTTATAAGGTTGGTAACCATACAAAGCAATTTTGAAAGGAAACTAACACGCTTTTGATTTGAAAATGGTTTCACAGAGATCACGACATCCACTGAAGACGGTCAATCTAAAAAAAAAACTTGTCATTTTGCCGCCATGTTTGCTACAGACACTTTGTTACTTTCTTAATCACCAAGCAGAAGAGTTCCATTTCTTAAATTTCAAAAATGAATTCTAGCATTTATTTAAAACGGATATTGGGTACTTTGATAAATTTCCCCAAAAATGTTGAAACATTAACCTTTTCTAAATAAAATTTCCTACTAATTGAATACATTTTATCTAAAAATAGACTGCGCGAATTTTTTATATGGAGCTGTCAATAAGGCTTATATTTGAACATAACAAATCACGTAAAACGGTGAAAATTAAAGGAATTTAAAAACAACAAATTATTGATTAAAGACTCACAATTTTATTTTCTAATAATAAAGTACGAACTAATTTATGCAAAAGATATAAAGATATGAGATATCTATTGTTGTAATTATGAACTAAATATCCACAAAATAGACTATTTTTCATTACATACCCCAGAACATCATAAGAGACTATCGAGTTCTGGTTAATATAATAATTTTTTTTTTTTTGTGAAAAAAATTCACATATTTTTTTTTTCTTCCATACAAGACACAAGGTAACTTTTTACCTAAATCTGTGATATTGCCTGGTTGTTACCAGAATCTATATTAACATATCACAATAATACATTTGTACAAAAAAGGGGAAAAACTGGTTACCATCCTCGCAAGTGTGTTAAGGCAGTACCAAGTTATATGATTTGGTAATAACAGACCGTCATTGTGATGCACTATGGCTTCTTGCGTTATACAAAGCAATCTAAACTGTAGTAAAACCTTTTCCTCAACTCCATTCCGTAGCTGTGTTAAAACAATGCATAATTATATACTGTGTATGTAATTTCACATAAAGACTTTCTACATCTATGTGAAATGCGTCATGCTGGGCCTAACTTTTAGATTTTAAAATATCAACAGAATTTCAATTTAATCAGACCAGTTATTGTAACATTACACCATTTAGCAGTTTCATTCCAGTATTTATATACTTATATATTTATAATTTAAATGTGCAAATACACTAATTTTAGGTTTTTTTTCATGGAGTGCCTTAAAGTTACTGCTTTGTTCTTTGATTTAAAATAGATATTGTTTTTTTGTTTTTTTTGTTTTTTGTTTTTTTTTTTTTTTTTTGGAGGGGGGGGGGTGTTGTATTTGAAATGCTTCTTACTCCGCCTCTCCTTTAGATTTTAAAATACGAACGGAATTTCACTTCAGTTAAACCAGTTGTAAAAGTAAAACCAATGGGCAATTTCATCCCAGTGTTTACATAGAATTCAGCCTGTTATGAGGTGGGCACATTTATAAATATTATTCATTGGCTTCTATTTATTGTTTACTATTAAATTTAATTACCATATATGGCGACAAACCCTCCCACTCTTGTTTGTCACTAGCACTTCATATGGTATATATAGTAATGACGCAATTACAAACAGCCAATAAAGTTAGAATGTGAAAATAAAGAAATTTATGTTATTTCATTTCTTAAACACATTAACTGGTAAATAAATCCCATATTTGCACAAGTAATCTTTACTGAATAAATTATGCTGGTTTTCAGTCGAATATAATGTCAATGACCTCACTAAGTGCCATGACGTTATTTATGAAGTGTACTCAAAGAAATAAGCGTGAACGATCTTACCGACTCTACAAGATGCACAAATGGTGTTCAAGGAAAATTTGTTCGGGATCAAAAACCTTACCAGAAAAGTCTATAACAGTAAGAACTTTATATAACAAACAAGAAAAGCAACGTCTTTGTTGAATTTTGTATCCGTCGCAGCAACTTTTAAAACAGGCATTATCTCTTGTACAATAACATCATGCACAATAGCAAGCGAACTTATTTTTTAATGAAAAATAATAACACCATATTTCATATCTGTATCGCAATGCATGGTTAATAAAACTCATCGACATTAACAATACCATTAATGTTAAAACATTGTATTTATCCAACAGAACAACGAACATATATTTCTCATTCAGAAAACGTCTGTTCTTGATAACATTGCTTTAATGAATATGGATAAGACGTTGACTTAAAACGTAAGATGGAATGTTTGAGGAATGCAAGATCAATTGTATACATATAAATTCCTTTTAGATTAAGACGTTTATTTTAATTATGCATTTATTCTAAGCAAGTGTGAAAGAAAATATGGGTCACACAACAAAGTTCCATCGAATTCGATGGCTTTGATATTAAATAAAAGATCATTGGTCTATATATATATTTTTTTTCGTTTAACGCAGGATATACCTACAGGGTATAAACATATTCTTTTGGACCTATAGATATAATAAGGTGTGAATTGTTGTGCAATATATCAGGCAGATGCCGCCACATTATACCTGGACTAATTATGGAGTGATATAAAACAATAATCAATCAATCCATAACTTTCTTGCTCATTTGAATAATGTCGGTTTATATAAAGTTGACAATTTGTAAAATGTTTTCCAGGATAGTATAGAAAATGTATTCAGGGTTTCACCTCAATCTAATCAGAGTTTTGCCCATTAGGTTTCCATTTACCTTCATTTTAATTGTTATGAACACTGAATGAAATTTATCGACAGACATTATCCACATAAATTTTGACAGGAACTTCGAATATTATGTTATATTTTACCACAGGAATTCAATGTCATGCATATAAAAGGTCAATTTTGGCTCGGGAACTTTAATTGTCAATCCTTTGCAACGGATTTTCCTGAAGAAGTGAAGAGTCTTTAACGCACTGCGCTTACCGTGATTTTACCTCGGATTTTACTTTCACATCTGAAAGACCGTGCGAGTGCGCTCACGGCGGGATTTCCACCCGGGACCACTCGGTCATAAGCGAGCACTTCATCCACTGAGCCACACCCTCTTAGTAGTTAAGGATAAATTGCATGTATTTTTGTTTTTTGTTTTCATTTTCTGTTTACCCATATGTGTATTCCTATGTTAATTGATTATTGCGCTAGGTATGTCACGTCTAGGGGGAGGGTTGTGTATTAAAAATTTAATTATAAGTATTCATGAGCCTTACTGAAAAGGAAATACATATTTCTTGAAAATACGAAAGCGCCGATAACCCAATAAGTCATAAATAAATTTAAAAAAACATAATAATAATAATAACAATAATAATAATAATAATATTAATAAACCAGAAAGAAAGAAACAATACGAATACTTTTCGGCAAATAAAAAAAAGGAAAATGCTATGGAGGAACAGCATATATAAATATAATCTATATTGAACATTTATCTTAATGAAAGAACTGTCAGCTTGTTTCATTTTATCGTGCAAGCAGTTTGGTTTTGAGGCTGATAACAACTATTTTTGTAAATAAATGCTTATTTTATCAACAAGATAAATAACACAGCTTTTTAAACAATTAAACAAACTAGATCATGGCATCACTGTTGAATTTTTAGATAAAAATGTCTGTAACGTTACCTGAATTTTCTTTACTATAAACAATAAACAAATCTCTAATGATGTTGCTTTGAATTCCTTTCTATAAGACATTTTAACAAGAAAGAAATGAGGAAAGTTTTTCTTCACTGAACAAAAGTCAGTTTAACATCTAAAAAAGAATTCATGAATTACAATGTTTAGACATTAGTACAACGATTTAACGATGGTGTGGATATGCAACAGCGATAATTCATCACAACTTATTATCAGATATACTGAATCAAATATGTACTTGTTTGATAGTATAATAAATATATGACCATATGCACATTGCTATAACGGAACTGTTTTCAATAAATCTCAAGACGAAACTGCAAAATATCCACAGTATAAATTCTGTAAACGTGGTTATTTCCGCGTTTTGGTAATTTTCACGTTTTTGCGATTACACATTAGTTGCGAAAATAACCCTACGTGAAATAAAACCAACTCTGACAATCTTCTACTCTAGCCTTAGGGCTAACTTTGACATTTTATTTTTCGTTCAAGTATTTTTAAAGCTTTTTGTCAGAATAATACTTCATATACAAAGATATGACAATCCCAAGTTACCTGAAAGAAGAAGGAACTGTAACAGATAGAATATGGATTGATGCTTTCCATCACTATTTACATTTTCCGCTAGAATTAGTTTCTTGGGGACAGTGGACCTCTCTGGATCGGGGAGGGGGGTCGCTGGGTTTCCGATACAGTGCATATTCGCTGCGACTAACCAGCTCAACATGTTTAAAGTTAACTGAGAAGTAGTTAGTATCAGGTATCGGAAACGTGTATTTAATGACAATTTAATATTGATAAATAATTACACCTTATTTAGAGAGAAAATCAATATTTGGATTGTGTCAATTCTACCGTGAAGTGTTTGTATATTAAACAGCGACATAGAAAACAATATGTATTTTTGATTAGCATTATACATGTTTTCTTTGTAGAAAAACACTGCAATTTGAGGGAAAAGGGGCGTCTGCCCAAAAATAAAAAACAAACAAACCAAAACAAATATATATATATATATATTAAAAAGTAATAATAATAATATAAAAGAGAGAGAGAGACAGAGAAGAAAAAACTAAAAAATGGAACGAACCCAGCAAGAATAACCAAGTTTACAGTATTTGTAGAGCAAACTGAAGATAAAGCTGACGTCCTTTTTCTTATTTTACTACTCTAATGGCAAGGTTAATTAGCAGATAGTAGAGATTCCTATGAGTACTGACTACGCATAATTTGTGACAGATTTGATTCTACAGAGAATTCGAACCGGAAACCCATGAAAATTGAACATATTTCAGGAACGGAATTGTCTCTGTTTTCAATGAATTTAATTTCTCTGAATAATGGGCACTTTTTACTTTGGATATCAGACACGATTTATGATCCGCTTTATGTAAAATTCTGTAATTTGAATTGACAATACCGCACATATCGATCGCCAAATAATAATACGCATGAATAATTGCATTGTTATATAAGCCGTACTGCCGTTGGGACAAATTATTTGCTAATAGATAGATAGATAGATAGATAGATAGATAGATAGATAGATAGATAGATAGATAGATAGATAGATGGATAGATAGATCGTCCCCTCGTAGTATTAGTCGGGACAGATCAAGGGTCTGAACTCGCTTGCAGATCGGCAGAACACAGTTAACTCACGTATTATTTTGAGGACTTGGATTTATTCTGTAGCATTGTACGTGTTTATATTTTTATGACCTCTCAACTTTAAAAAGTTGTTGATCCTTGCTCTATATATAGAGGATTATATATTGATTTTTAAATGTTTTTCCTTTGAGTATACTGCTTTTGTAGTTAAGGTGGCCCCTAAATCGGTTAACCACACCAAACGATTGGATAAATTATTTACGTGCTAAGTCTACAGTGACACCTTTTTCTATCTAATCCAAAACGACTGAATGCAGATTATTCGTCGTGGAAACACGAAAACAAAGCCCGCTTGTCACGAGCCAAGAACGATACCGAGTGAGATACGCCACCTTCATAACAGGTCATGATTTCAGAGGAGACATTGTCCTGAACCTCATCCCCTCTGACTGTTAGTCGGGACTCCTACAGATCTAGGGTCTTAGCTCGCTTTCAGACTGGCAGAGCACGGTTTATCATGTTGATGTCGCATATATTTTTATACCATTATGTATTTTACAATACCTTACGTGTTTATATTTTTATGACCTCTCAATATGCGATACCTGTTGACCCTTGTTCTTTACATGGAGGATTATTTATAAATTTTTAAATGTACGTCCTTTGATTGTTCTGCTGTTACGGTGAGTGGGAAGGTGGGCCCGTAAACCGGTTAACCACACCATTTGTTTGGCTTTTGTCAAATTAAATGACCGTCCTAAGTCGGTATCGTAATTGCACTACAATCAAATATTTTTGTAATGTGATATATGTTCTAGTATATTATTTATATTCATGTATTGTATAGCTCTATGGTGACTTCTGCCACATAACTGAGCCAGTAACTCCTCTTTTTTCCTTCTATCTACAAAGCATTATATTTCAACAACTGAAAAGTGTTTGGAAAGTAATCATGAAAAATACGATTATTGGCAGTTGTGACAGCTAGAAAAGGAGGGCTTACTCCTGACCCCACACACGATTCTTCAAAAAGTTAACCTTTGCTCCTTATTTTGTATTAAAATTTTGACACTCTTATTCACTACATTCTTTCTAAATTTTGTAACTTTTTGCACGGCAGTAACTTGTCTCTGATTGCTTTATTTATTTATATATTTACCTTCTGACATTTTACAACAGTAGTTCTAAGAATTCTAAACGCCTACATTTATAAATTATTCATAATTCATTTATTCATCATGGATCAATACCGTTATAAGTTGACTGTCAGCCCTCTAAGGTATCACCTGCCCAGTTTTCAGTACTGCGGTATAGTCACGTAATCTGTACTAAACGGTGATAAAACTTTGTAAAATATATAAAAATTAAAACGATCACTTCCCGTTTGTACAGCTCAGTATTTAGAAAGCATATTTTTAATTATTTGTTATGAACAACGTGACAACGTAATTATCGATTTTTTTAACTTTCTTGGGTTTGGTGTAAGAAGAAACACATTTGTAATAAAGGTATAAAACACTTATGTCGATTCATTTGTTGTTTACAATCCTAACCGTTCAAAGAGAGAAAATGCATGATATAACACTGAAGTAACTGATATGAAGTCACTGTGTTTCTAAAAATAGCATACCATTATGGCATTTGGCGATCAGGTTTAATTCATTACTTTGGCTATAAAATGTTATAATAAAAGTATATTAATTTCTTTATTTCATGATACAGTTAAGGCATCAACTTGTTTTCATTTTATATATTCAGTGTCGGTGTAAATAGTCAAAACGTTTTAGAGACAAGATTGTTTTGGTCACACTCAACAAATACATTTTCAAAACATAGAGTCATGTTTGCCCAATAGGTGTAGACATGTTACATATTATAGAAATAAATGTACCGTAACTATTTCCGAGAAATATTGGTATGAGTTTTTTAAAATGCCGTTAAAATTACATGTTTATCATTATGCGACACAAATACGTCAATTAATACAAGAAACATATACAGAAAACAATCTAAATTTAGAAAATACAAAACCTCAAATCCAATCACCTAAATTATCGTACTTAGAATAAACGACATCAAAAGATAGTCTAAGATATCTTTAAATGCACGACTGGTAAAATTCATTCCAATTACTTAGCTCTATTGAATCGTGAACTTCTTTGATCTAAAGCTTTTCATTTGTATATGTATCTTAAGTCAAAGTTTAGAAAGCGTGCGAAGAGCACACGTGAAGATCTGATAAACTGCAGCAGCTGAATGTCAAAGATCCATCGTCAATTGAAAACTTTAAACATTTTTTTCTGTGATGTTCTTACAAGAGATAGCGAGATGTTGTAAGAATATGATTCTGGTGTCCTGGCTGAAGCACGCGATATATATATTATATCATGTATATTTACATTTGTAATGTTGATAAGTCACTGAAAGAAGTATATACTGAATAGTGTTATGTCCATTAACATAAGTAAATGACATTTATTTTAATGTGCGTTAAATACTACTGTATTTTTTTGTGTGTGCGTGCTTGTTGGTTTTGGATCTTTTTTCTTATTTTTTCACTCACATACACACATTTTATAAAAAAGAAAATTTGTACTGTAGTGTGTCTGTCTGGAAAACATCGATTTTAAAACATCTCTTTCGGACAACACTGTATACAAACAACATCAGAGATCCACAATCTGACCTTTTTTCTCCATTGAGCTTCATTAATCTTCAACACTCTGGTAGGTTCCAATCAACAAACACGCTTTATTCATTTCCATTCTTCTCACGATCACCATTAAGCAATGATTCTTGTTTCTCGTTTAATGATATACATTAAGATTCGCCTGTTCTATTTTTTTGTACATTGTGCCAGTGTGAATTAACCTCTACGGTGGCCGAAAGGGGCTGTGGAGTACTCGAACCTACAAAACGGTCACTTCAAGCCCTGTCGCTGACTAGGCGATTCTTAAGAAAGTTTATTTGACACTGATAACGAGGCCCTTTTCAAACTCTACACCATAATTATAATCAAAACACTCGGAAGTGACTAAGTAAAAACAAACAGGCAGTAGAAACAGTAATTTTAGAGAAAAATAAAATAGCGATAAATGGAATAATGAAACGCAATGATGCAACCGCGAACACAGGGAAAGCATATTTTATTTTCATATTAATACCAATAAGAGTATAATTACAGGTCTTATACACTACATGTATATTGTATGAACACACTTGTTTATGAACAATAAGTTGTGTTGGAGCTTTCAAAAAAGCAAACTGATTCAAGATAATTTTTTATTGTTTTTGTTTGTTTGTTTTTGTTTTGGGGGTATTTTTTAATCACGTGTTATTGGACCGATTTATACCATTTCTATTTTATTTTACCACAATTCTTTAAAGGAATGTAATATCAAATTCTAAACTATTTAGTCTTTTAATAAATAATTTATCAAACTAATAAAAAGATAGGTTTTGTATACAGATTTTTTTAATTCAAACTAATAAATTTCATATCCATGTTATAGTCATCTCTGAAACAAAATATGTCGAAAATTAGAAATCTGGAAAAATAAACTAGTTAACTTACCGGAGATGAAGTCAAGTTTGCATGAAACATTTCCTTTGTTTATTATGATAACATAATAACTCTGCTGTTTCTCGTGAGTCGCCCTCTTCCTCTGTAGTAATAACTAACTAGCTCAATGTGGTTGACTTGGAGCTACAAATATTGATAGAATTGTGTGTAGGAAACAGTGTATATAGCAGAAAGGTTTCTTGCTGCTTGCTCGAATACCACTATGCAATAAGATATGCAGTATCCAGTCTCCTTGGTGCTGAAGTGTTTATTGCTTTTCTGTACAAGTGAGGCAAATATATATGATCGAGTATCGAGGATTTCTTAATACTATTGCATAAATTGTGTTTATAAATATTCGTATTTAATTTATTTCATTTTGAAGATCAGAAAAATACCTTTTTTGAATGTTAAATTTGTAAGCATGATTGCACGACGTTTTAACCAACATTTTAAATAATAATTTGGTTTTTCTATTTTTCCATTCTGTGGTTTATTTTTCATATGCGTTGGTATTTAGTACACAAGTTGTCGTTTTCAGTTTTGACATGTGATGTATATTACACGGATTATAAACACTGCTTTTGATGGTAAAAAACGAACATATCTACAAACACACAGTGATGGAATGATTGTATAAAATTAGCAAGTTCATTAGTTTCCTCAATAATTAATTTGAATGTAATTTCGTTCAGCCCTTACGTCAACTGTTTAAACAGTGAAATAAGTTATCCTATCCTTTTATTTTATCTGATGTTGATCTTGACTAGCATATTTCACTCGACTGGAAGTTGGTACCGGTTGTTGATAGCGAGCAGGAGATGCTAAATATCCCTGAGCATTTTATTTGCTTCCCCTTTTGTTTTTGTTTTTCTAAGCCAGCGTGGCCTAACGGTATTGCGCTTGCCTCCTGATCGGGAAGCCGGGGTTCTAGTCCCGCTCTGGTCATGCCAGTGTCCTGTCTTTCAGATGAGACAGTAAAAACCGAGGCCCCGTGTCGTGGTATGCATGTCACGTTACAAATCCCTCACTGCTTCGGGTGGGTCTGTTGCAAAGGTCAAAATTTGTATGCCCCGCATCAGGCAGATGCCGTCACCATATACGTGAAATATTCGTGGTGCGACATTAAACAAAAATCAATCAATCAATCTTTGGTGTTTCTATCTTTGATTTTTTCCTGATTTTAAATGTGCTTCAGTTTATGAGTTTGGCTTGAATGTGTTCTATCTTGCATTATATCACACACGGAATATCTTCACCCTTGCAAATGATCTCTGGAACATTTATTTCAACGTATTGCACGTACCGATCTCTACTCAAAAGTCAACAACATATCTCTCTTACACAATCGTTCCGGTAACGATGCAGTGGACATCAAACACTCTCTTTATCCCATCTAAGAACTTTTGGTAACTTACTCAGATGAATATCAATGTTTTGTGACTAACAAGGTTGATAGATAAAATTGTCAGAGGTATGTAATAAGTAAAATAATCATCAACTATTAAGAAGCAAAATATTGTCAAACCTATGATTTAGTAAATGGTATCAGACTACCAGCTTCAGCAGGTGGATACTACATTTGTCAGATTTTAGGATCACATGGTTGAAGATTTCTTACCATATCCATCTCTTTTTTCACACGCTAAAATATTCCCTTTCCTATGACGTCAAGGATTATGAGTAAAGCCTATATTAATTTGTTAAAATATTTTGCTTATCACGATCTTAAAGTGTTTGATATCAATTTGGAAAAAATGGGAGCTGACATTGGAAATACGGATATGCGCCTACCGTATTATTACTTTAAATATCCACCCCTCCTCTCTCTTTCTCTATCTTTACTTTTTATAATCTGCACTACTTTTTAGCAATTAGAAAAGTCAAATTCAAATACTTGATATGTCTTATTAGTAGTGTAGTATTGCGTTAATTATGACGAGTGGCTTCTTATATGTGCAATTATCATATGCTATATGTCGTTAATGTGCAATAAATGTTTACAAGGTATATGTAAATCATTTAATTGAGAATATAAATAAAATGTACAGTTTACGAGAAATTAGTTGAATTTACAAGGTATGTAAAACAAATTAGAGGTTAGTCATTTGATGAGTATAAAATTGCTTTCAGCGTAATTGATAAGTGCTTCGTGTCACTCCATAAATTTTCCACACACATGGCGAGAGTATCGGTCTGCTGAGTTGCATAGATATTTATACCATTGCAGAGTACCCACTCGAAGAAGTGACAGCTGTTATAAGTGTTACGCCTACCGTTGAACGGGACTGCATTTTTCTGTCTCATAAGTAAGATATATCAACGATATCGATGGCGGACTCCAACTCGGTACCTATCCATCCCGAGCCGAGGACTTCATCAATTGAGCTGTACCGATCATATTGCGACACGGACGCAACAGGTAACCTTCCATTTAAACAGAGTGCCACTATTCGTGTTCGAACCCTGAACACTTGTATCGCAAGCCAGGTGTTTAATAACCGCATATTGCATACTCCGTTAGACCGTAGAGGAGTAACATCGTTTGTTGAAAGGACGTATCTGCCACGAACATGTGACCAATATCAGGAAGATATGGTAGCATGTATAATATAACATCGATTGACATTTCTACATTTAAATCTTGAAATGAACTCAGTTAACTCGGTTAATCATATATTATTATCGTTATTGAATCTCTGCACCCAAAACCTCGGTTGAACCCAATTAACGGGGTGTTACTGTTAATTAGGACTTTTTACGTTTTCAATGGAACTAAATAAACAACATGTTATTTGTCTGGCATTACACATACACGCTCCTGGAGTATGTTGTTGCGTTGTATGTCTGAAGAGTTTCCTGTATGCGTGTCACTATTTTTCGTGAATGAAATTAATAGTCTTGGTGGAGCAGCTAGACAAACTGACAATAAATCAATGTTGAGACGTATTTTATAATCCGGTAAATATACAGTAATTCGAGCTCTGAACCACTGGGATTTTTTTATCTATTAATTTTTCATTTATTAATATTTTTTTTATTTTATTTGATTTTTTCCCACACAAAAGACCAACTCTTTGAAATATATATTTTACTGTAAATGAATACTATCATTTACCACACATTTAACATTCTTAAAAATTAATTTCAATCCAAGTGGGATGCGAGACGATTGGCTTCTATATCTACTGCAAAATTTGGTGAATGTCTCCGGGGTGCTGCAGATTCATGTAGGATGGAATACTTGTTTCCAATTAATTAATTGATAAAATTAATCCCGGCGTGTTTTCTCACAAGGAGAATATATTATTATACATGTAGGTAATAACACCTTCAAAGAACAGCTACGTAACACTCAAAAGTAGAATTTATGAACCATGCATGTATGTTTAAGATATTAAACCTTTATCAGTGAAGTTAAATGATACTATACATTGGACAGCCTATTACTTTTAATTTGTTTGTGATTAAAATGTCTTGACGACTGAGAAATGGATATAAAGCTATTGACTATGGATAAAGAATATTATATTCCTGTTATCACGTATAGTTAGTTCTACGTAAACCTGATGTACAATGAAAGCTGAATCGTAAGACCGCAATAAATGTTCAAGAAGGGACAATACATATCATGTAATAGAATGGCATGTAAATTACATATGTATATATCGGCCTGTTGCCCTTGGCCGCAATGGTTTCTTACTAAAGTAAAGTTAATGTTGCAAAATCAGTCAACGTGAACTTTCATGGATCCCTTAAAAATGATAAATAATCGTCTCCTGTTTGACTTGCAACAAATGTAAAGAATATAAAAACATGCTGACGGTACAAAAATTCAACAATGTATAGAAAATATGGATGCATAATGATACTTAAGTGAAACCCTCCACAGGGAAGTTTTGAGAAATATTCATAAGGAAAAAGTGCCAAATAGAATTATATTTATTTCTAGGTATTTAAATACAATACATTTAATTGTGAATTCATTTATGATTTATACCCACACTTTTCACAGTGGACAGCATATTCCACGTCAGATTTTTCAAAGGGTAGAAAATGACATAATGATTATCACGTTACAGGATACAAGCTTAGTGTTAGATCATCTAACGTGAAACATGAAGATAGTGAGACAATGGTCCAATCATCGGACATCAAACGATAATTTTTAACAAAACACAATCAATAATTCGCAAAATGCAAAATTGCCCTGGGAAGTGTCGTCAAATTATACATCTAAACGCTATTTGTATGAGTTAATGTGCCATTTTACACTACTTTAATAATACTGATAAAATATTCATATATAAATGAAAGAATATGGGGTTTACTTCCAGAAATAATGAACTTAATTATATAAACGAACTTGCCAGAAACGTAGTAATGCGCCATCTGAACTCCCGCCATGAAAAAAGGAAAAAAAGTCGTCTATTGGCCTACTTTGAAACAAGAATGCTTGATGTTTAGAATCGCAAAAAAACCCCAAAATTACTGCTACTGTTTAATAAAGTAACCTAATCGTAAAAATGTGGACTTCTATTTATGCTAGTATATGTCTTACCGTGCATACGAACAATGTATATATGATTCACGTTGCAAATGTATTCAGTGTGGTCATTGAATCTTTTTGTGACTTTATATATTTTGTACTTCTAATTGATGCACCTCTGTGTGACTCTTATTTATAGAGGTTTTTAAATTTCCTTCATCTAAAAAAAGCAGAGATGAAATCATTTTTGTCGTGTATGAGTTTTGCGTATTCATGTTTCCTCTCCCGCATGTGGCATCTTCATTTCACAACTTATACGCTTATACGCCAGGGCATGCTGTAAATACGAAAATTTCGTCCCGAGAGCGAGGCTTCTTGCCACGAAACTGCTCTCACAAGGATATATTAAGGAACGTTTGAAACTACCATTGATGAAGTACTATGGTCGTTATAGGGATCTATTGCAATTTCAGATTCCTCTTTCAAGAATGTTAACCGATATTTTGGGACCTCACCATACAAATAAACAACTTAACTTTTTGACTATACTTGACTCGACATAATACATATATACATGTATATACAGATATTTCTCGGAGTCTCGGGCAGACAGCATTTCTTGCCTTTAATGGGAAATTTGACTTCGTGTTCCCGTCTCCTTCCTATGTTCATGCGTGTATATCTATGTATTTGCCATGAAAGGTTGTTGCAGGACTTTTGCGACGGGTGTTGCATGCAACCATGGGACGCTTACTCCTCCCGGGCACCTGGTCTCACCTGAATTTTATTGGGGTTCGCACTTGTCTGAATATGACACCAAACACGAGTCCATGAGATATGGTTTATCCTTCGGTACTTCCTCGTTTTTTACTTTGGTTCTTCAAACACGAAACGCTTATGTCCATCTTGTCTCACTTGACATTTGTGGTGATTTATTACTTTTCACCGCAATATATTTTTGTAAATTCCACCGTAACATAACACCAGTACATTAAATACTTGTATTTGCCTTAGTGCCCAGTTGACTCCCTTTGCAGTATTTGGTTTATGATAGTGTTCTCGGAAAGGTTCATAGAATCCATGGTTGTCGTACGGTGCGGCAGAAGTTAACTTTTTACAGTATCATTTACATTATTTAGTGTTAAAATAGTTTAAAATATTTTAAGAAAAAGGTGTATATGTTCTGTATTTTTTAAAATAAGAACAATCGCCTTCCTGTTGATTCACACATCTCTGTCTTTACTCTTAAGCATCGTCAGAAGATAATGTCAAAATTTTATACATTTTAATTTCAGTCTTAACGTTCAGAGTGGACATTGTACTAACAATGGTTTAAACTGTGTACAAGTTTACGCAATATCAACAAATATGTTATCTTTGCTGTTAATAGGTCACCAGATTAAAATGGTAGTTACCACTTATACGCGTCCATTTCGAGTTTTACGTAATGCCTTATTGTAATGAGAAGTAACATTTTAGTAACATATTACTGATATTATCGTAAATATATATGAATATCGTTATTTGACTTCACCGGAGAAGCATTTTCTTGTCATGGTCAATAATCATTAGAAAACAAAAGTTCGTAAAATCAGAGAGTACATATATAGAAACTGAAAAATATGCAGTGTCACTCGTGTGGAACATCTTAGCTGTTACGAGTGTCCACTTACGTTGCATAACTTCTGCAAAGTTGGCCCAAACATGCACAGTAAAACAAAGAACATATTTGCAATTATGAAAAAGAAACTTTTATATGCAATGAAGATACTTGTTTACATAATGGTTATCGTAAATCGGTTAATGGAAATACTGACCATATACAATGAGGAATTATATTACGTTTTCCTTAAGGAAGAAAAAAGAGGAGTTACTGGCTCAGTTATGTGGCAGAAGTCACCATGGAGCTATACATGAATAAAAATAATATACTAGAACATATAACACCTTACAAAAATATTTCACTATAGTGCAGTTACGATACCGAAGTCAATACTCATAAATATACCGTTTGCATTAGAAAATGATATTGTATTTTATTTTCAGATAAACTTAACTATTTATTAAATTGCTTTCAAGAGAAAAGTAATGATGTTATTAAGAAGAATCAGCCGTTTAACAATCCATCGTTTATAATACACTGCGCCCATCACGTTGCATTGTAAAATGACATAAAGCTAAATTTCTTACATCTTTTCTGAAGTTAAATATTCCGTTTAATATATTGAACGTAAAACAATTTTGTCTCAGAATAATACACATGAAACTCTACAATCAAGGTAATAAGATACTTCAATCATAAAAGATCACTGGAGATTCAGGTGGGTGCATTTATTAGTTTACATGCTACTACAATAGATAAGTGCACTTCATGTCTACGTTTTGTCCGATAAACAATGCCAAACGTCTGGTCAAATGAATCAGATATCTAGTTTACTTTGCTCTTCTATACATGAAAATTCCCTTTCTTTGTACACTAAATGTCAAGTGATACCATGTATACTTATCGTACGCATTCAATGATTCATTTGTCAACTTTGTGAAACATATAAATGTTTTCTTTTTATCTAGTTTTATTTGGGTTTGATGTTTGACAAGTCAGGTTGTCTAGAAGACTGTGAAAGCTCTCGATCGCTGTAGTAGAGACACTTTTCAGTGCTCTTCCATATGGTAAGCAACAGTCTGAATAAAGAACCTGATAAAATCCTATTCCTGTATAAGGAAATGAATTACAATTCCTGATAAGGAACGTATAGAAAATAATTCGTTATCATGTACTCGATATTACAAAGACAGCATAGGTACGCTGGCAAAGCAATTTTTATTGTTATAGTAAATACTAACGATAGGCAAACGTGTAGACTGATATTGCGAGTGATCGTAATATACAGGGAGCAAATGTCAGTGGCAAGTTGCAAGGGGCAGAGCATCACTTGCGATATTTGGAAAATATAGGAAGTCTCTGACACAGTAAACTTGTGCACCCAGTAAATTGTAAGGACAAGTTATCAAGCGATTACTCGTATTCATTATTTTTATGTACCAATCATTTGCCTCTATCATATAACCTATCACACAATCAGATAGATAAATGACTAAATAATTATTGTACATTGTTTTGTTATTCATATATATGTGCATATGGTTCGTTAATGAGATTGAATTGTCCTGAAAGCCAGGACTGGCGGTTACACATATATACGTTCATTAATTGTTACTATACTTTAACATTAATTCAAAGATTAAGTCGAATGAGTACCACTCATTCGAATTTTTATTCAAAGTCCAGTAGAAACACCGCAAATTCGGTGATGATAGCTTTAGCAAAAACAATTGAGGATTCCAAATGGAATGATACCAGGTATCTGAATTAATATAATCATAATTCATTTTACAACATGCACAAAGTTAGCTTGTAGTTTTTGAATGTTTTAGTTAGGGGAATGTCATCTTTACTGATCTATGATAAATAGATAAATATAGAAAAATAGTTGAACGTTATAATGACCGATTCAGTTACCATTATAAAAAAAGAAAAAGACTAGTGGGTCCACATAAATACCTAGATAGGTGCATGATATTCTGTCTCTGTCTCTCTCTGACAAGTAATGGTGTGTGTGATTTACTATCCCTTAAGTTTCATTGTAAAATCAAATAACCGAAATGGATTTTCTATAAAAATATACGTTATTTAAGAGCGTTACGCATGTCGTCGTTTACAATCCAATCGTAGTGAAACAATCTAACAGGCAAACCACACCAGGGATGATCTTTGAATCAATTTAAGTAGCAAACTAAGAAATAAGTTTAGTAGTAATAAACATCAAACATATATATTCATAAATTAAGTGCACCATATGATAAATTCGATAAATTAACTCTTTTCGGTGATGCTCAATACAAACTGTGGAATTCAAAGTGTTTTTTTTTTTCTTTTTGGAATAAAACGAAGTAATTATACTATATTATATATTTTTTTATATATGGACAGAGTTGTGGGTGGGAGATTTACTCCTTAATTCTAGAATTATTTACAAAATTTTGTCACAGTGAATTGGAAGTATATACTTTTGTTCAGTACAGAGGTAAACTAGAGGACAACTTCACTCAGTAGTCACAAAGTAAAAGGTGACAGCAGCCATGAAGTAAACTTGAAATGCACTAAGTATAAACAATCGACAATTTCGTGTATGGAAAGAGTTTCTCTTCTTTATATACGACACCCGTTACAAAAGTACAGTAAATACCTGTCACGTCCGATATATATATATATTGCTAAACTGTGTATCGTCAAAAAGATTACTTGTTAATATCTTCATATTCCGATATGTCTTATATAAGACCTCAAAACTACACGTGATGCCTTTATTAACCAAAATGTTTCCTCAGTGAGAATTTTAGAAGGCCATAATATACAATTGTGCAAGTAACATCGTCGCAGGTATTTGGAACATGCCCTAACATAGTATATAACTTGTGAAATGCTGTGTCAAGAGATGACGATAAATTGCTATTCATGAAAGGCAAATTATTGATATTAATATTGAAATCGTCACTTTTGTCAGACAGAGAGTTATATAAACTATCACGTCTTTAATATTAAAGTTCTACTGATGTTTTTGCACTCATAATCCCCCGCATACAAGTTAAACATACCAATTGGCTGACGATTATCCCTTTAATTGACCGTCCTAAGTCGGTATCGTAGCTGCAGTACTTTTTTGTAATGTTTTCTGTGTATATTCTACTATTATCATGTTTTACGTGCATGTCCTTGGTTATTTGTCTCATACAGCTTGGTCAGGTGTCTTCTGTTTTCTCTTTCATATGGCAACGGTCATATATTCAAATTATAAATTTTATTTAAACTATACAATTCAGTGCAGACAAATCTGGTAAAATGGCACTTAGAACAAAAGTATAACAAGAATATTTATCACATTTCATAGTAACTACTTAATCATTAAACATAATCCTACATTTTATCATACAAATTTATCTCTGAAAAAGCCAAATATTATGTATATTAGTACTATTGATAAATATAGAACATATGTACCTTTTAATTTAACCTTTCATTCGAATTATTACCTTTCTTGTCATTTTGTTTAATATGGTCGGTTCTGCACATTCTAACAATAAGAACCCATTATCAACCGACAGGAGGATATCGAGGTAAGAAGGGATGATCCCAGGGGTATCCTTAAATCAGGACTGTTAACTGACATAACGTCGTCGATATATCTGTATGTAAAATTAAATCGACATCTTAACCGTGTTTTTTCGTTTGAGAGCAGAGACCGTATGGGGTTCCTTTGTACCAGTAACGAAATATGTCAGCTGGAAGTTGGATGCATCAGGTACTCATTGGAATTCCGAAAATTTTCAGGAAAACGGCCATCAAATAAAAGTACGAAAATAATATATTTCAGACATTTAATTGTTTTGATGATCAAAATATGTATCGTTGTGACGTGAGACATGTCGGGTCTATCTGCAAAAATCAATGTTTGTTAAAAAAAAAAGCGTTTTGAATCATAAAGGCAATATCGTTTTCAGTTTCTAATGAGGAAGAGTTGAAAAGTCAAAAGTCATAATACTAGTTATGTAATGAAAATTTGAGGTTTAATATTCTATTGAAGTTCGTTTGAATTCTCGATGATGTACATCGGATTAATTCTGCTTCAGGATTAAGTAGTAAAGCAGCACGTATGAAGATGATTTCTGAGTTTTGTTAGACAATGTTTGCCTGTAGTATGGAAAGATACTTGGTGAAATACTTAGAAGATCCAGCTAAGATCTTGATATTATCATTTTTTATGCAGCGCATGAAATCCAAATAAAGTTTTGGTAATTATGAGAGAGATCAGAATGTTCTGTGGAAATACCAAATAAATTGAAAACTGATTTGTGGTTATAATTAATATCAGAACACATATCAATACCTCACGAGGAGACAAATCGGTAACTCTGCAATTTGGATTATCAGGCGCTGATAGAAGAACCACTTAATATTAGCCTCCTTAAGAATATAAGTGAAATTATTAACAGCAGGAACAGTATTGAAATTTTCCTGCAGTCGAACACGTACAACAACACTAAGGGCGCACAGAATTTAGTGATAAATGTTCACCAGAAGCTGTCTTTTCGTTTGCCGACATAAATCATTTCACAAAGCTGTATTCTATGCTGACTTGCACGAAAGATTATCGAAACCACTTTGTGTGGAAAAGAAATATTTCTTAAGATTACTGGATGATGTATTGTCTGAAATAAGGTTACAACATTCTTTTCACCTTTTTTATTTGTCTCACAATTGACAATTTCACAACTGTTGTGATCAAACATTTAAATGTTCACACCTTCTACAATATTAATCGTTTATTTTCATGAAATATTACTGTCGGCATGTAAATACAAGGCTATAACCCAACTATATCTCTATATTCATAACCAACAGACATCAAATAATGGAAATTGATTTGGGTTTTGTAATATTGATGCTTAAAAGGAAAATATAAGCACCAGACGAATATTACTAATTTAGGGATGCAGAATCTCTTACAAAATTATGTTACTGATGATAAGTCCTCGATATTGAGATTTTGTGTTGGATACGTGGACTTACGCCGCTGGATACAGTGGAGTGATAGTCAAATGCCCAACTCACACTTTTTGGCACGCTTGTTCTTTATGACATCATGAATAATGGCCCGTCAAACATGAACTTAACTACGACGTCACAATGGAACTACGTAATCGACGTGGTTAAATTTGGATCTAGTGATCCCTCAATTGTTAATTAATAAAGTTATTTCTATTTTCGAAACAGGAAGTATTATGTAACAAATCAAAATAAAATCTGGATACCTCACAGTATACACTTAGCTCTAATGAAAGATGTTTGTCGTGATCGTCTGACACACGGCAGTACACTTAAAGTAAGATCATTTTCATTGTCTCTCCATTTGTGTAATATGTGTATAACATATTTCATTGATTCAAATGCAAAATATAATGACGTCATTTCTTCAGATATTTGATGTTTAAAATCCTTGTTCTGCATATAACAATCAGATCTAAGGGATGAGATATGCCAATCTGTCAAGAGAGCGATCTGTTTTAAAAATCAAATAAACAATTTTATTCAGATTTCAAAGCTAACCGAATCGATATAATCGGTCATTGTCAGTGCATATTCATAACAAATTACTGTTGTTTACTAACATAAGATAACGATACCAAATTTACTGCTGTTTTACACGAAAGATATAACACTCAATGTTTTAAAATAATGGATGATGCCTTCCATTTTATTGTTATATGATCATTAAAATGTCAGGTCTGCATATGAGGTATATATCATTGTTTAGCTTGAAAGAAACAGATTCGTGTGTAGAAATTTATTTCTTAGGGTTTATGGTCGGAAGGTATTTGAAAAATCATATAAATTGTGTATTTGTTTAAAAGTATTGTGAAAAGATTTTGATGAAAACAGACTCTCAAAAAATTGATTATCATCAACTTTATTCTATTTCACTCAGAAAATTACACGAGTTGTACGTATCGTCCAGACACCGTATATTTACTGATATAAGCTCTGCAGAGTATAGACTAGATGGCATTATTATGGACATATCGACCGCTAGACTTTTTCGTCCCGTCAAGTCAGATATTTCTATGGAAAAATCTAATCGCCCTTTCATCAAAATTAAATTTGCAAATAAAGGCATTGATTATTTAAATTTTGGCCAAATTTTAAATCATAAGTCTGTTTTAGAGAAAATACCTCCATATTTCAAAACAAAGATCCGCCATGTATTTCCTATAGCTACACGCCATCAGTTGCATCCAAAATTTATAAATACAAAGGGTTTCTACAGTGTCTTGATCTTAGCAACTCTGCATGCCATCCTCAACCGTGTGCATGTTCCTCATCTAATTTCGTATATTCTCCTTGTGGCCATGTCATTACTGGTGATCTCGATATAGTTAAAAACACTAAATTAAGAGAACTGTTACTTAAAGGTCCAAAATACAGAGAACCCAGATCATTCACATGGAGCCAAAATTTTGAGAATATTATGAACTGCTGCGAGGAATATGCCACACGATGGGCAAAAAGAGAGGAAGTACAAGTCGACACTCTTTCGGAATGGATAAAATCTATTGCAGTACTGCTGAGATCAAAAATTAAAAAATTACAAGGTTCTGTAAACACCAGATTCGAATCTATTTTTAAAGATCCTGATGTTGTCAGAGAACTTACCTTCCTCCAAGAACATTATATCATTACACCAGCAGATAAAGCATCTAATAATTATACATTTACTTGTAAGAAATATTACTTTGACAGCTTAGTGAAAGAATAAGGATTAAATTCAGCTCCAGGAAATCCTACTTATACTCTCACGAACTTTTCGGTTTCGGAAGTACTCGAGATTCATAAATCTGTCCTCAACACGTTTGGTATTGACTCAAATAAATTGAATTTAGAACTTCCATATTTGTACTGCATTCCAAAAATGCACAAAACTCCGTACAAACAACGCTTTATCGCTGGTTCCTCGAAGTGTTCCACAAAATCTGTATCAATGCTACTCACAAAAATATTATCAGAAATTAAATCTGGCCTTCATAGATATTGCGAAACAGTATATCCCAGAAGTGGAATTAATCAAATGTGGATCCTTAAAAATTCAAAAGAGTTGTTAGAACATCTAAAATCAAAAATTTTACTAAAATTTACTGCATCAAGTCTTTTGACTTTTCGACTCTTTACACAACGATCCCTCATCAGAAATTAAAAGACAGATTAGCGGAAATTATTCAAAATGCATTTACTAGTAAAAACGGAAGCCGCAAATTCAAATATATAGTAATTGGCCACGATAAAACTTACTTTGTTAGGGAAAATTCTGATTCCAAAAATAAATACATTGAAACAGCTGTCATCCAGATGTTGAACTTTCTTATCGATAACATTTTTGTGGTGTTTGGAGGTAAGGTTTTTCAACAAATTGTCGGCATTCCAATTGGCACTAACTGTGCCCCGCTTCTGGCTGACATATTCCTTTACTCATACGAAGCTGAATTTATTCAGTCTTTGCTTTCGCAAGGAAAGAAACAATTGGCTCTTGACCTCAATTTCACTTACAGATATGCTTTCAATTAATAATCCTTCATTCGCGAATTACCTTAGCATAATCTATCCAATCGAACTGAAGATTAAACGAACCACAGAAAGTAGGAATTTTACTTCGTATTTAGATATTATGTTGTCTTTCGACATTAATGGTCAATTGAACACCTCACTCTATGACAAACTTGACGATTTCAATTTCGCTATCACAAACTTTCCTTTCGTAAGTAGCAATATTCCATCATCGCCCGCATACGGCGTATTTATATCTCAGTTAATACGTTATTCCAGAGCATGTTCAAATTACAATGACTTTGTTCTGAGGGCTAGGCGACGTTCAGTTATGCTGCTCAACCAGGGTTATATATATGCTAGACTAGCAACGTCACTGAGGAAGTTCTACGGTCGTTACGAGACTTTTATTACTCCATATGATATCTCGTTATCCAGACTTTTAAATGATACAGAGATTTGACACCTTCTATACTAGAAGGTTACCTACTTCGACTTCTCCATATATAAATACATATGGAATTCACACGATTTGACTCTTTCTACGGGGTATATGTGACGGGTGTTGCTAGCAAGCAGGAGATGCTCACTCTCCCCGGGCACCTGATCTCACTCCATCACAGGGGTTCACATATGCTCTTCAAGTAGACATATTTTGTTATTTTCCATTTGTTTTTCATTTTCACTGATTTTGTATGTCCTATGGTTTCATGATTTTTGGACTTGTGGTTTGGATTTATCCATCATCTTTACATTGCATTTAAATATGTCAAAATGCAAGGAATTCTATTATACTCCACAAAATGTTCTATAATAGAATGATTGACAGTTATAACTTTGTTCTCACACCGTATTTACACAAGACAATTCAATTGAAACATATATTATTTACCTTTTTACATTTATACACTTTTAATACTTGGTATTAAGCTAATTAACAATTTCTACAATGCATAAATGTCGGATGTTTCTAGCAAGCTGGAGATGTTTACACTTCCTAGATATCTAATCCCGTTCCCTGATTGAGGTATCATTTTCGCTCCTACGTAGGAATAAGATGACTTTTGTATTCATTTTGTTGATTTTGTATGTCCTCCCCTTTCATCATTTTTGGACTACTCTGTTCGTTTTATCCAACACAATCAGACACTGAATCGGTGTAATAGCCAGCAAGAATATTTACATCTGTACCTACACATAGAGAGAAAACTAAAATGAATAAATGTTACAGATTACTGTCCGCGCCACTCACTCTGGAAACTGGAAAATCTGGATTTTCAGTTATTCATCTTCAGAATAATTTCAAAAAGGCAAAAGGACAGTAGTATCGTGTAAATATAGAGTAGAATGTATACGTTAACATGAAGGCACTAAAATTCTTTATCTTTCCTCAAATCTCGATGGAACTATAACAAGACCGCATTTCAAAGGCTTTTGAGTCGAAGATACCTTCTGCACATCTCCGCATGGAATCATCTCATAGATAACGAAAAAGCGTATGGCGGATCATTTCTTTCATTGAAATGATAGTGCTCACATATATATATACACATATACAATATATATGTATAATCCTCCGTATAGAAAACTAGGATCATCAGATTTACAACAAAGGCAACCAGCAAAAATATTTCAACTTAGGGAATATCAGGGGAAAATTGAAGAAGACCCCATATTTCAAGTGCAAAATGTTACGATCTATTTTATATATATATTTTATATTTGCTCTAATGTGTGTCCTTTACTGGTATTGCTTTTACGGTGACCGGGACGGAATTCACGTCAATCGAGTGACGTTTGTTATTGTAAATGATCGTCCATATCCGGTACCGTAGCTTCTATGAACTCGAATATTTCTTTTATTTGACTATAATCCTGTTTATGTGCATGTCCTTGGTGATTTATCTTATGCAGCTTGAACAGATGTCTTCTTTTTTTTTTACAAGAAACACTATACGAATCAAAGAAACAAATTGTCCATTAAACGATAAATGTAATTGACCAACTACAAACTCTCTTTTTTTTTTTTTTTTTTTTTTTGAGGACCTTATACCAAAGTAAAGTACATTGTAACATAATTTTTGCATTTTGCAAGCTAGATAAAATGCACAGTTATATACCTCATACTAAATACCTAGCGCTAACATATTTCAAGAAATTGTGTTCATGTAATTTGTGAATGTGCAGAATGTGCATTAAATTACACAGTAAGCGCAGAGGTAGGACATGTTAATACCTGAAAAATACCAATTGACTCTTTGGTAATTATCCGGTCAAAAAATTCACTGTGATTGCAATCCAGTATTATTCAATTATTTGTTTATTTGTGTTTGTGTGTGTTATTAAGTTATCTTTTCTAGGATGGATCCTGTCGTGTGGTCGAGCCATAGCTCATACTTTCCATTTCACTCTCATTTTGTATGAAGATTCCAATCATTCCTAATCTATAGTCCAATCAAGAAAACTTCAAGCAAAACATTCTAAAAGAAAGAACAAATCTGAATCGGCTGTATGCTAAAATTGGCATCAAATATCTTGATTCTTATATTGTGTCTTATCAAATGGACCCATGTGAAAGACAAAATAATACAATGTTGTACACTGGACAGGTGCCATCATATACACAAAATAAATCTAAAGTGGCGTAAACATTCCCCCCAAAATGTTATTGTTTGTCATTTTGACACAAATTACCCTGAGGTGGTTCAGAGGTGGAGAAATGAAGGCGTAAGTTCGAGTCCGACTGCGGCATAGGATGTTTCTATGTTGATTAATTCTCACTCTGCTTCAATATTTGTCATTCTAGGGAGACAGTAATAATTGAGGTCATATGTCACGGGATACAATAATGATCCTTTGCTGCTTGAAGTGGATCCGTAGCATAGGGGAAAACTATCAAACCATGTATCATACCAATGCCACCACTTTAAAGAACTGTGATCTTTGAGTGATGTAAAAGGATAGCAAGACACAGGAACTTCTCATTAAATAGTAGGGGCAGACTTGGTGTAGTGATTAAGCGCTTAGGTTGCGGCGCCGAAGATCCAGGTTCGATTCCCGGATTGCGCTACTAAGGGGATGGTAACCTTATCCTTATTATTCTTAACGTTCTATTATATCTGAAAATTATATATTGTATAAGCTCCTATCAAATCATATTTATGAAAATAACATATCTATGGACCAATCTCTTTTCTGGCATATGTCGTCCAGCCTAACGGCAAAATATATGACGCGCTGACATGAGACAAATCAAGCTGGCAGGTTTCATGATAGGATGCGATTTTTCAACTGTTGAGATGTCATATATCTTTAAGCTTCCTATATCAGCTTTTTCATTCCATCTTTTGATTTCCCAGAGGTCATTCTTATTCGACAAAACCAATATGATAATATTGGATTCATCAACTTGATACTATAATTGTGATACATTATTTTCCTACTACAATGTAGCATTATCCAACATTACTGTCATGAGAGGAAAGTATGCAACCCAACTTGCGACTTTTTTTAGAGTGAGAGAAGCTGTGTGATATAGTTTGTCTCTCTCGGTATATAAATCAATTTACAACGTGTATCTGTAACGTTATAAATATACTCAACATGTATGTTGTCTCAAAGTATCGACTTTCCTAAATTTCAGTTAAGTAAAACGTGGCCTTATCTATATTTGAAACTAAAAATCATTGATGCTATGTAACTGTGAATCACATATACATCATTAGACATTAAAGGACATGTATCATCGACGTGTATAGATTTATTATTAATGAATAAAATTCTAGTATCAAAATAAAGAGCTATATAAACAAGAGAAAATCCTGCTTAGTAACTGCAAAATTCTTTATCCAAATATTCTTTTGTGACTTTATAAATTTTCATTACAATCCCTTCGGTTCAATTACTGAAATTAGTGCAATCCACTTACCAGCATCTTGTTTTGTAATGATGATATTTAGCGCTTCAGGAAACCTACATAATCTCACTTTGTCAAAATGATTTTTTTTTCCAGAATAGGAATAGCAAAAAGACAAAAATAAAGTATGACACGTCGTGCTGTTATATTATCGTATTATGTAAAGAACTCAAATAACTCTTCTTTAAACGCAGACATGTCCAGGGGGAGAGCTTTGAATAATAAATATGCAATGCACGGAAACATTTACAGCTGGTTCAACACATTGGCTGTCACTCTAAATAAATTTTCTGACAATGAGGAACTATCAATTATTCAGCAAAAGGTCCTTTATTCTAGACAAATGTGTTGATTCTGTAATTGGTCATCTCAAATGAAAGGATCTTTAATATATACATTCGAAAAGATATGGCATAATCTTATTTAATCGTGAAAATTCACACAGGACGGTCAAACATTGTTTGATTACTTGCCATTTAAAACATATATTTTGATGTCACAAACCTTATAAACTGCACGACAATTACGCTTCTGATTTAGCCGAAAATTAGGACGTTCAGTATATGTAAATATGTTCAGTCTACTGGTGAGATAAAACAGTTCATTGGCTCTTAATTTCCCACTGACTACGAAACGTTCAATAACATAGCATACACGCACAGTTGATATAAAACAAATACTAACATTCAAAATATGTCGTAAAAATCATCCATGTACATTTTTTGTATAACCCAAAGCCACACTAGCTGTATGGTATCACTATAGTTTTACTGTTGGGTTAATCATCAGCATGATTGTGTGAAAATCCAAATTTGGTGTAACAGAGAGAGAGAGAGAGAGAGAGTATCACATGTAATAGAATTATGACAGTGACTAATCAAATGGAGCCAGATGAGCAAAAATAATTATTTACATTTTTTACAATATTTTAAACCTCTTGTGCCCAGTTTTAGTCAATATGAAATATATCCTTGAAAACAATACAAAACAAAACTATTTCATCTTACACAGAAATGTGATATTATTAAAAGGTTACCATGCTAACGCCTCGCGGTTTAACTCAATTTTTCTGACAGGGTTTTTCGTTCGTCGTTGTTTTGTAAAACACTAGCATTGTAGCCCTATTCTAATATTTGGACCTAAAAAAAACCCCCTTACACATTAGTTTTGAATGACATCGTCAATGAAGTTGCCAAGGGACGTGCGACGTCATAGCCCTTGCAGTTTTTTTTAAACTTTTAAGCACTCAAAATGCGTGTTGCAAACAGACTGCATTAGAATTTTTATTTGTTGCACATGTATGTTTGAAGAATAATATGAATTTTGATCCATTGATTATGCTGTTGGCAATTGTAAACAGCTTAGATAGCCATCTGTTTTCTGTTACCAATAGCTTTTGAAAAATGATTAAAATGACCATTTTGCACTAGGGCGTTCTCTGTGCTCGAACCACTCTCACTCAATATCTACAAGAAAAAAAGATGGGTCCCTCTTACTTGAACGTTGGACGCTGACTAACAAAGCGTTAGATAAGAAGCATTATAATTTATATTCTGTCTTTAATAACAGGTAGTATTGACTGCGCTAGATAAAAAAAGGATTTGAAATTTAATTTGGCGGTGTTGATTTAAGGTTCATTCTTTGTTTGGATCGTTATTATTAATTTTGTTTTAATTATATTATGTTTCCTATGATCTTTTTGATATATACATTTTTCACTGACAAAAACTAAATCTGCAACACCTGCCTTAATAAGGACATCACCAAACAAATTCAGTTGTAATAACATAACATCAGGAAAAAAGAGTATAATGACATGTAAGTCAATCCCTCCGCGGGGAACTATTTACGAGCTCCACACTGCAAAGGTAATATGTGTGACGTTCATGTAAAATACGAAAGTAACTGGTGTCACATGACTATGGCACTTACAACAATGTACCACAGTGGACATTCACGGATCTCTTAAAAATTAGTTAGAAATAAAAAAGTCACTTCTTGAGCCTTTCATACCCTGCTCTTTAAAAGCGAGCTACGTTCTCCTCCGAGTAGGTTTAGACAAAGCCCATCATAGTGTCCACATCGCCAGTTAGTCAGATTGTAACGCTCAAGAAAAACACTGTAAAGGTCAGTATAGGACTAACTGTCTTAGCGATGATCTTAGTTGTATATTGGCTATGGCGATGGCCTACATGTAAGACTATTTAAAACCTGATGAGATGAAGTTATTGGACCTTTTGAACCTTCCGAGTTTGTATACAAAATCACACTATACATGTGGATGAAAGATTCCGTTGGGCATAGAATTTTGGAAAGTCATATTTCCGAATTCGATAAAAGCTCTGAATATTTTTTTTCAAAAATCCGAAAGTTTTCATGACTTTATGGTTTCTCTTTCAATGAATCAAAAGTTGTAATGATGTAGATATAATTTGTGTTATTAACATCATAACGTTAGTACAGATTCCACCAAATCGAACCAAATGGGTAATGTAAATATCATGTGATGGGAGTCTAGAAACATCGCCTTCTAACTATGGAAAATTATCCAGATGTTGAACTTTCTTATCGATAACATTTTTGTGGTGTTTGGAGAAAAGGTTTTTCAACAAATTGTCGGCATTCCAATTGGCACTAACTATGCCCCGCTTCTGGCTGACATATTCCTTTATTCATACGAAGCTGAATTTATTCAGTCTTTGCTTTCGCAAGGAAAGAAACAATTGGCTCTTGGCTTCAATTTCACTTACAGATATGTAGATGACTTGCTTTCAATTAATAATCCCTCATTCGCGAATTACCTTAGCATAATCTATCCAATCGAACTGAAGATTAAACGAACCAGAGAAAGTAGGAATTCTACTTCGTATTTAGATATTATGTTGTCTTTCGACATTAATGGTCAATTGAACACCTCACTCTATGACAAACGTGACGATTTCAATTTCGCTATCACAAACTTTCCTTTCGTAAGTAGCAACATTCCATCATCGCCCACATACGGCGTATTCATATCTCATTTAATACGTTATTCCAGAGCATGTTCAAATTACAATGACTTTGTTCTGAGGGCTAGGCGACTTTCAGGTAAGCTACTCAACCAGGGTTATATATGTGCTAGACTAGCAACGTCACTGAGGAAGTTCTATGGCCGTTACGAGACTCTTATTACTCCATATGATATCTCGTTATCCAGACGTTTAAATGATATTCTGGACTGAGACCGATTCCGATCATTTTACACTGATTTGACACCTTCTATACTAGTAGGTTACCTACTTTGACTTCTCGATATATAAATATATATCGAATTTACACGATTTGACTCTTTCTACTGGGTATATGTGACGGGTGTTGCTAGCACCTGATCTCATTCCATCAAAGGGGTTCTCATATGCTCTTCAAGTAGATATATTTTATTATTTTCCACTTGGTTTTGATTTTGTATGTCATGGTTTCATGATTTTTGGACTTATGGTTTGATTTATCCATCATCTTTACATTGTATATAGTTTTTATCATTACTTTTGATATTAAGTTCCAAAAGACGATTCTCTATTAGATTCTGTTGGCTTTATTTAGTTGAAGTTCAGGATAGATGTCTTTAAGTATTTTTCAAAATCAGGGCTATCGATTGCATGTATATCATCAAAATATCTAGATGTGTTTTTAAACTTATCATTAAGTTCAAAACGTTTACGTCCTTCTTCAACTTTCTTCATCCTTCATCGAGTTCTTAGAAATTCAATAACCACTGCTAATTTCTTGTATCATATTTCCAATAAATTCCAACTGTGACATTGGCAGGTCGCAGTTTGCTCGATAGCAGGAACATATAGCTTATCTTACCATAAAAGCTGAAATAATAGTAGCTTCAGGTGCGATTACACAGCACGCTGTCATTATCATCCGTTTTTATCAATCATGGCAATTTAAATGACTTCTTTTGACATATATGCATCAACCTCTTTCTATTGAATCATGATATTTATTAGTTTCTTATTGAAGGATCCAATATATTGGTTGATGAAACATAAAATGTAAAGAGTAGTTTGGACCAATACTATTAAAGGCGACCTAGAGAGGTATATTGCATCAAAAAGTAAACAATGATGTTTGGAAAGGAAAGCGACAAGTAACAACAACAAGAGAAAAAAACTGAATTGTTTGAATATAAGCCGCTGTACATTTCAATTTAGTGGACGCACAAACTTATTCAACAATTTTTCTTTAATAGATAAAATTTTATTCGAGTACATAAATTCGATTTTTTTTATTCAGAAAATTCATTGAATTCAATGGATAAAGGAAAGAATCTATCTGACCGTGCACAGCATCCTAATTACTTAATTATTACTTAGACATTTTCTTATATGTATTTAAATATCCCAGCTGCATTCCATTGGTATTGTTTTCTGTGTACCTATTCTGCACGAATGTGCGGAAATTATGTACACGCTGACGATCCGCTTGACCAAGATGGACTATATTTAAATAATTTGCTTAACAAAAACCAAAAAGGATAATAAACTGTTACAGACAAATGTATGCAAGAGTTACACCATTCTGATAAAACATACCATATTCTTGCTTAAGTTCTTAAATGTAAAATAAACTACACTAATCACATTCTTTTATATGCACATTAAAAATACTTAGTCACTTTCATTTTTGTCACATACGTATCGCTGTACCGCATCGTCAACGTTACCAGGATTATTCTTTACCTATACAATGAATCAATAAGACAAATTGTTAGGGCCCACACTGCTGCCTTATCGGTGACCTATATTATGAATGAAACAGGAAGAACCGAAGATCTCCGTCACCGTAAACGAGAGCATATAAACCATACCTTAATGTTTCGGTTTGGTTCGTTCTGTATATTTAAATCATGCAATGCATTAGACCAAAGATATCATTATGTAGTTAATATGGAAACAAATACACATGCAGCGGTATCAGTTTAGGACAGAGCTCCAGATGCAAATCATGACAAATAATGTCTTCATTAATCTGCATAAACGTTGGGATTGTGGAAGTCCAAATCTCTTGAAGAGCAATTCATTTATCACAAGGATTTAAAGGAAGGCCCAAAGCTCGTCTAATGATAAAGCTATGTACACGGGAGATACTCCAAAGTAAGTGCAACACTCTAGACGTGATGTAAACACTAATTAAATAAACCATCATTTATATGGCGACGTTCAGTGTTAAACAGTGCGGTGTGCAGAAGATTTTTGTCATAGACAGGAACATAGGTCAACTATCTCAGTATATAACCATGTCTCTACATTATAGCTCAAAATAGTATATAAAATTTTCTAAACTTTAGAGTTTATATGTTCTATATTTCTTAATCCATATCATGATGTAAGACAAACTATTTCTAATCAATGATAAATAGTACTTTTTTCTTCCCCTGAAACTTATGAGCTAGGAGTAAGAGATAATAACTGGTGTCAAAAAGTTTTATGGATTTGCATTTATATGAAAGAATATGTATGCAAACATGTGTAAAAAATTATAGAACAAAATCCAAAATTAAATTCACCTATTTATGATTTAATCGTGATCACAAACAATAGGTGATTCAAGTAGACCAGACCAAATTAATAGTCCTATCACTAGTAAGAAATAAACTCCGGTCCCTGAAGATGTGGTTCGAGGATTAACGTATTAAGAATATATGTATCATAAAAACAAAATAAAGAAACAAACAAACAAATACAGAAAAAAGCAATAAAACACAACAAAACAAAACATTTTAACCCACTGATTTTGTAGTGCAACTATGAAATTGCTTAACACTAAAATCTCTAATTATCGGCATATAGGAATTTAAAGATATTAGTCCGATTCATAAATAGTGGTTAAGGTTTGCTGGGTTGCTTCAACATGTTAAAAAGGTTGGTTTCCGCCTGTTTCCATGTCGCGATATAACGTAAAAGTTATTTTAAGCCACGTAAATTATTAATGAAGAAACACACCACATACTTGGCAATCTTTAAAGTTTGTTCCTGAGAAAGTCAATGTATAAAAATTAATTCGCCTTTAGGAGACAAACGTTTGTCGAGATGCGCATATCGTGCACTAATTTTACACATATTCTGATACGTATTATATAGACCCTGCCTATACATCGATTACGGTTATTGTACATCGTCATAATTCGCAGTGCACATTCTAATGCATACAAATTGCTATTCATATTCAATTAAATTTCATTTTTTATTCAGTAAAGGTAAATTCATCTTAAAGATATTGTATTAATCTAAAACTTGTCAACAGAAAGAGAATCAAGTTCTTTTATTGCGGTATATCCTTTGTAGTCTTTAAAAGTCTTTTTATTACAATTTACTAAATGTTATCAATAAATTCAACTTATTCAGAATGTTATTGAACGTACATACGATTCGAAAACACATAGCTCAAAACAACTATGCATGAAATTATCTTCTAAGATACACGTGCTAACTGCGATAGATTAAACGGAATCCGACTGCATATTGCATTCCATAGACTTAGCAAGAACATTATGATTTTCTTTTACTCCATACGTCGTCAAACATTTGCAAAGTACCCATCCCTAATAAATTTGTCTGTTTTGTTTCGAGGTAATTTTTAATTTATGTTCATTATGTACAATTACTGGATTGTATACCATTTCTATGATTCATTCTCCTAAATTTATATTCGCTTTTGTTTTCTTAGGATGGAAATGAAAAACACTCTTGTACCTCTTCTACAATATTCTTCTAGGTGTAGTATTAAGTAGGTAGGTATTCTCCTCGTTCTTTATTATAAGGGTTTTATATGTCTGGGACATTTTAATGAATTCGTTGGATACAATAGGAGTGCTCGATTCTTGAGTACAATTAGATTTTAATACTAATGTAGAACTGGTGATAGAGATTGAATCTTTCTCTTTATTCATTGTATCCAGTATAGTCGATACTTTGTATACGATTTGGAGCTCCTCTCTCTGCTCAGTGCCAGGTTACCTGAGATGTTAGAAGAAACACACCCTTATGACTCGTATTATGTATCGTTGTACTGTTATAGTTAATTAGACCAGTGTGGAGCAAATGAAACTAGCAAGTCAGCCGAGTTCAGTTAAACATCTAGTGATTAAAGGCGGTCTATAAATATTCCGATATATTTCTTTGATATATAAACCCCTAACGGCATTTCATGTCCTCTCGTTGAAATGTGTCCTTCCCTTGGAAATAGAAATCTTATTTGCTCTACGCCTATTGAATGTAACTTTATCCTAGAGCGAAACAGATTATCGTAAATCCTTAGCTTTCATCATAATATTTACCACATGGACATAAAGTATGTAGGACTATAAACTGATATTTTATATTTAGTATACATTTATATGGATGTTTTCATTCTCTGAATTAGCATTTATAGATTATTTATTTGTTGACTGAGAGAAAAAATCCGAGGAAACATTATCTTATTACATGGCCACAAGGATGCAATAGGTCACTAACCTATTTAAGGTAATGGGTGAATCGATCCCTGATCAAATAAGCATTTCACCCATATTTCAAGTATTCTGAATATGAAACGGCAACTAGAAAGCACATCTTATTAAATGGCGCAGCTCATGTCAGTGGATAAGGTGCTCAGCTTGTGATTGAATGGTCCTGAATTAGACGTAGACACAAGTGTCCTGTTATTTTTTTTATGAAAGAGTGACAACCGATGTCTATTGTCTGGGTAAGTTGGGCATAGCATATATAAGATCCCTCTCTGCTTAGGGTTGGTACAAAATTTCTGTGCAATATATAGACAGGTCCGTCACCACATTTGCGAGATAATCGTGGAGTGACGTCAAAAAACTCATCAGTCAATCAAATGGAGCACACAGATAGATTGAATGTATGATGACACGTTTTATCTTTGCAGGATGCTCGACGTTAACAAAAAGTAGCCAAATTAAAATTGTAGTTTAAGCGATTCATATCATCGTATGACTGAAATATATAACGTCAAATCATTTGTGGAAGCACCATATATGCTGTGAAACATTAGCATCCCCAGTTATCTGCTTTTTATAGTTACTTTGGGATGATGATATTTTGATGTACCAAACATCAAAACATAAAATTCTCTTGTACAGTCGGATAAGATGACAATACTACACGCGACGGGAAAACAGGTTATGTAATGCATACCAGCATTGTAGAAGATAATATGTTTTTCTGTTGATAAAAATCAAGGGAACTGGCTATTACATTCCTAAACCGTGCTTTTAATTAGCTCATGGTCAATAAATGTCGCGTGACGATAAAGTAAAATACACAGCTCAACGTGTAAGCAAATGATTCAATTAAGAATGTCAGGAAGACGACATGTGCATGCTTTTATGTTTGATTTATTTGATTCCATTGCCTAGCTAACAAACAAACATGTTTACTTCAAAAATAAAGCCAACAAGAGTTTTTGTTGATTCGTAATATTTTTTCTGTGTTATTCTTATAGTAAGTTTCCGTTATCTGATGTTTTTATAAGCCGTAACTATCAAATATAAAAGGAGTCCATTTTAAATGCTGTAGAAATCATTTCTGATGGCTTGTGTTTACTTGAGCTACTGGATGGCATTGCTCCACGCGTGAGAAATGTTCGTCGCCCAGTAATCTGTCAATCTTTGCTGATCCGAAGGGATGGGCCATTTAATTTACAGCAAAAGCAGAAAAACGCATACGAAGTTTTTCAATTTTGGGATTTTCATATATTTCATTGTATTACAGTTGTGGTACTGATTTACGACGGTGATTTGAAATGACAGTTGTCACTCGGTAGGTGTGGTTGCATACGTTAAAAATTTTCCATATTGAGGACAAGAACCAAAATTTTCCTAAAGCTGAGATCTCATAAATTATGAATATGTATGATGTATATTATCAATGAAATTATACTAGTAAAAAATGACTGTCATCAACGGGAGCCAACAGTAAAGAGAGATTGTATGATAGCCAGCTAAGGTCTATGATCATTGGGAATCTCAACGAGGTTCAGGATTTTATCTCCCCTTAAGAGTATTAGATAAAGCCCGTCATAGAGTTCTTACCGCCTTGTTATCAATGTGTAAGGAAAAGTCTGCATGAGGTTATAGTGGAGCCAAATTCAAGAGCTATGGTCTTTGCGATGGTTTCAGGGTCATACTTTCGATGTCGAAAGCATTTCACTTATTTGAAACATATGAGAGGAAAATTTAATTTGTATATATGAATACCGCAGAAATGAAGAGGAGGGATTCTGCTGGACACATATTGCCGAGAAGTCAGTTTTCCGAATTCCGATAAAAGATCTGAATTACATCTATTAAATCCGAAACGTCTAACAAATGGTTACTGTAACACCAACAATGTAAAACATTTGAATGTAATTTGTAACTTTATCTTCGTTGGAATCTAAAAACGGTGGTACAGGTTCTAGCATGTCGAACCATTGAAAAATGTATATAGATACCATTTGATGGGAGCCTAGGGAAATCGCACTCTTACCTTTGAAAATCTACAGTAGTAAATCCAAATCGTCCTGTTTATCGTAAATTCCTCAAAACTGGAAAATCAGCGGGATAGATGGTTTATCTGATTTGGACAGGTGTCCGGTACTTAATAATCACAAAAAAAGTGTGGATGGAGCGGGGGCGTAGAGAAATTTATTATCTCATTTGGATATTGTGTAATTCGAGTTGTTGCCTTTTGGATCAACGATTGTCACACAATTGTATTAAATAATGAAGATTAATTGATAATCTATTTGAAAATTGTATGATTATATCATGAATCCATTTAATAATATAAACGGCGAATCTTACATTTGCATAGAAACGATTCGGCATTAGGTGTGATTAAGACGCAAGTGGACATACGTATTAGTTTCCAGTGTGTACATTAAAACAATGATATTTTTACATGTATTCATGGGATAATGTAGCCATTTAATGTTGAGCAGGTAATGCCGGTATCATATAGTGGCCTTTCCCCCTAGCCAGTTTTCCCCCCGGAAAACCAGCTATATAGTGGGATTTCCCTCGGAAAACTGGCTATATAGTGGCTTTTCCCCCCGGGGAAATCATACTATATAGTAGCTTTTCCCCCGTTTTATAGTACGATTCGCCCCCCCCCCCCTCATATAGCAAGGTTACCCCCATAGACAGTTTTCCCCTTTTATAGCTGAAAAGGTATGTTTGTCTGTAGCTCATTGAGCGATGTCTGTGTGTTTTGTCAATTCATAAAAGACAAGTTTAAGATGTTTTAGGTGACATAGAGGTGACACGTACTACTCTTTATTTTATTTGGAGGGAACGAATTTTATCTTAACGAAATACCTTTTTATCTCGTTTCAAAGGCGTTTGTAGCTCAATGGAACGGCTTCTTAGCTCGTCGGGACAGAATGGCGTTGTCGGCGTCCATGTGCAGCAGAAAAACTCAAGATGTCTTCTCGTAGATTCCAACCCCCAAAATGCCGATAATATTACCTTTTTATGGTGGCATACATCTGCCATCTACATGCGAGTTACTGTCCTATCGGTTATGTTGACATGTAACTTATCTATGCCAACATGCAAGATAATTATGTCAACATGCAAGATAATTATGTCAACATGCAAGATATAAATAAGGAAATAAAAGCAATAAATAATGTTTGTTTTATGCCCACATATGACATTTATGTTACCATGCAACTTATTTATGTCAACATGCTACTTATTTATGTCAACATGCAAGATAGATGGCAGAAGTATGCCACCATAATTTTTGGATATTTTTTTGGATTCCATGGGACCCATACAACCCCTCCTGTTGACCTCTCTGCATCCGCATATGAGTAACACTAGATATGTTAGTTGGTTGATTACAGCTTTACGTCTCTTTCAACAGCATTTCAGTTAGTATTGTCACGGTCCGAGTGGTGTTTTAAGATTCCGATACCAAGCTCGCGCTCGGCACGCCAAGACTAAAGATGCTTAAAGGGAATAACTAATAATTGTCATCGCCGAAGCTATCTGCACAATGCGCTTAACATACAAGATCTCAATTTACACAAATGATTGAATGATTGACACTAACTATAACTTGAACTAAAGGGAAGTATATATACAATTTATGCTTCTCTAACCAATGCGCTTAGGTCGATTGCGCAAAGGTAACGGCAGTTACAGGCAATGCGCTAGTTAGTGCGCTGGTCGCTGGTCAGTGGGCTAGTCAGTGCGCACGATGCACTGGCAAAATTGAAGCCAAGTTACGCAGCAACAGCCTCGCTCAGGGCGTTAATACACTGTCTACTACTACTACTACTACAACAACAACTACTACTACTACCGAATTGGGACCTTGCCCCACGTCCTACACCCAGAGAGGGAAGGAGGAATGGTGTCGGGTAACTTTGGTCCTGGATTTTAAGGCCTTAGAGGACTTTATACCAGGTTATAGCCGTTTATCTCACGGCAGCCGTTTATTTTACGGCTAGGGTCACCGGGTGCCACAAGTGAATATTGGCTTGTGACGAAGTGCACGGCTGGTCGTGAAGTCTCGGCGATAGTTCCAGGAATAGACTACCATGCTACACACGGTGCGACCGAACCACCGGACGGAAGGATGAAGAGGAATGAGCCTGTGCCTTATTTCAGATGGAATTTAGACGGGTGGCCAAATGTTTATTTAATTTTTGCCTAAATGGTGGAGGTGTTATTTATTTATAGTAAAATAAATGGTATTTTCTTTACCCCATACGAAAAATAATTACCCCTATAAGATTAAAAATTGACTCAAATTTTCACAATAACTCTCCAGCTTAATTTAAAGGCCATGCAGTCATGCACTGACTTCAAAAGTTGCCGTGAACCTTCTTAGTCATGAGCCATCGAATGCTCGAATGGATTTCTGTTCTCGCTTATATAGACAATGTGGATACTTCCGTCATAATTATGATTCTTGTTCTTTAAATATTTGATAGCAATGTACAAAGAAGCTACATTTCAGGATTAAAATGCCTCCACAAAACATTCAGCAAAATACTAAACAACAAAGTTTTATTTTGAACATTGCCATTCATATCTTGAAGCAATAAACTGATTTTGAAATAAACTTCAAATTCAAACATCAGTTTGTTTATACAAGAAAGGGATATTTAACATGCATAATCAAAATGATTCCCTGTGTCATTCTCTATAAAAATCCCCCGCTTTTCTTCACTTTTGGTACCCATTAAATGAGATCCATACTCATTCCACTTCATGGAGTCCCCGACTTTACAGTACACAAAAATATTTGTTTGTAGCATCGCAGCTGACGCGAGTATTTCTGCCTCTGTGGCCCATACTCCATAATCCACCATACCACTTTTCCCGATGTATCCTTCTCCAAACTGTTTGTTGATTTTGTCATTGTTTGAAGCCATCCATTCTATAACCATATCTCTTGCCTCCCTGTGATAAGACTGACAACCACTTATAGAATAACTGATACACCGGAAGAAACAATTCCCGTCGCCTCGCATTGGTATTCGGGTGATTTGGGTCGTCAGAGGTGTTTTTCTTCGCGACTTGTGTTCCAATTTTATGCTACTTGTTCCTCCAAGTAAGCATATCTTCCTCCGTTGCCAGTACTTATCGACTGGGTGAAAGAATCGCTGAGTAGCTTCCTCCTTAGTGATAGCAACATTATTACTAGCCTCCTCTTTGTTTTTATTCTTATATTGTTTTGTTCTATCCATATCATATTCTTCGTCATTACGTGCATTGTTATTGATACTGGTGTATGTATTTCCATCGCCTTCCTTGGTAGTACGACTGCGAGTATTGAAATGCTTGAGAAGTTTAACATTGTAATGTTTTTTCAAAACATCGCCGTTGTCTTTCCTTAGAATAACAGTTCCTTTCTCTGCTGTGTCAGCCACGAAATAAGGACCGAGCCATGTGCTCTCCATCTTTAAACCTTTCCTCCCCGCTTTCTTTGCATTATAAAGTAATACTTTATCGTCTATCTTAAAGGGATTTTTCATTGATGTTTTCCTTTGAAATTGTTTTCTCATTTTCCTTTGAGCTTCCTCGACATTTGTTTTCGTGTTTTGGTGTATTGCGTGTCTGATTTCATGCAAATGTGCCAAGGTTTCGTCCATTGCATCTGGTGTGTCTGTCTGTCCATTATGATGGTCTTCAAGTTCGGGTTCGTGTTTCCGGCCAAACATAATTTGAAACGGACTCATTTTCGTTGCTTTTTGGCGCTGTGTTCTATAGGCGAATAGAACTTCGTCTATATGTTCGTCCCATTCATTGTCTTCTTTACCACTTGCCGATTGCTTTAACAACATCATTTGTATCGTTTTGTTGAATCTTTCAACTAGGCCTTGGGACTCTGGATGATACGCAGACGAAATTTTTTGTCGAAATTTCATCTTTGTTGATAGATCCTCCATCAAAGAGTTGACGAATTCTCTGATCACTGCTGATTACACTCGGAAACCCCAGTCTAAGAAATATTTTGTACAACGCCATAGACACTTCATTTGCGGACTTAGTTTTAAGGGGTATAGCCTCAGGCCATTTGGTGAAAAAATCAACTAAAGTCAGGATGTATTTATTCCCTGACTTCGATTCGGGCATCTTGACAATGTCGATGCAAACTTGGTACCAGGGCGATACGATAGGAATTGGATGAAGCTCCTGGACAGTTTTGGTGAATACTCCACATTTTTGACATTTTTCACAGGAAACAATATAATTTGTTATATCTTTGTACATGTTTGGCCAATGGTACCGTTCACTTATAGAGCAATATGTTCGTTCAACGCCCATGTGACCTTTTTCGTCATGAAACGATGCAATGATCTCTAGTCTTGTGGTTTCACAAAACACGACCTGGCGCAACTGATCCTTTTTATTTAACCAAAAAAGATTACCATCTTTCACCGTGTACCGTTTCGCTTTACTTCTAAGTTTTCGTTTATCATCTTTAGAAAACCCCTCTGGATAACTCCCTGACTTGATATATCTTTCTATGTCTTCCATTTTGAGTTTCTCACACGTGTTGACTATAACTGTGACGGGATCTTTAGTCGGTTATATAAAAGAGAAGTTGATAACCGAAATGTTTTCCCGGAAAATGTAATACAACGGAAAAGGGGGAAATCTGACTATATAGTCAGATTTCCCCCCAGTAGTTGTCATTGCTTTTTCCGAGTATATTTTACATTTAAGTAGCATTACAAAGATCCTGTTTATAGAATACCATCATGGCGTATATTGTAAAGTTTTTTGGTATGCAAATGAGAGGAATAACTTCTGAAACAGGCCGGAGGGAGAAATTGCTACATTATCTCATGGATCTTTCGGTTGACGATTTAAACAATCCGTTGTATCAAACCCAGATTTATTCCTGCAGAGACACACTAGTTACGACACTCGCTGGAAAAAGTGAGAACGATATACCCGTCCATTTTCAAGATATTGTATACAACTGCATAGAGAAAATTGCATGTAATTATTTGAACCCAACTGGACATGACCTCACTGACATGTTATGGATTTGATATTGGATAGTGAAGACCATTTGAAAGGCTTTGGTCCAGGGGACATTTAATCCCTTCGTCATATTTCAACTTTGTCGGAACATTTCGAGGAATTCATAATTTACATGGATATGGGAGCATTTTGGAGGAGCACCACACGATGGCCTCTACAGAGTGACGTTCATAATGGAAACAAACTTTGAACATGACGTATCGTTGTTCGTGATTTGAAAGAATATTACGTTCAAATGATAAATGAATATGAGGTTCTTTTACATTCTTCATAAGATTTGCATATGAAATTAGATCATCAATGTGTTAAGTGACAGATACGTTTTGTTGAACAAATAAAATTTTCTCCAAATCTTCCATATTCTAATACTTATTTATTTCAATGACTATGACCACTTCGAACGAAATAACCCTCATAATATAAAGCGGCGTAGGGCCCTTTATGCCAAAACGCAAATGAATACACACAATTTTGAAGTGCATGCGTACATGTACATGTATGTTCTATTTCATGCGCAGTATTAATTCATAAATGTACTATAGTATATGTACATGAGTAATATATGTACATTGTACATGTATCGAAAGAAAAAAACCTTGCCAGCAACTCAAATATAAAGTTCATGTCTTGTAACAGTATGAAGTTTCCATATATCTTAAGATCTGTTGTGATCATTCGAATATGCTTGCATGTACCGAAGAACTTGCTTTATATTCATTCATATTTATGAAATAGAATTATAGATTAATATATCCTTACATAAATACTCAAAATAATTGATTTTTGAGTTTGAAAATGCAGCGGTGGATTCAATGGGGTGTAAAGGGGGGAGGGGGGTTACTCGCCCCGGCAGTATCCGCCAAAGGTGGCACATATAACTATCTATTCCTCCGTTTTCGCAATAACCTACTCGTGAACTAGTGACAAAAAAGTAAAAAATGTAATCGAGAGATCACCATTTAGCTTCAATCAAATGTTTTCGGGTTGAAATTCGATTGCAAGATATAAATAACAACCAAATGATGCATTTGAAACGATTACGTCAGATGACGTATGACGTTATTTGGAATGCTTCGTCATTTTGCGTTGTCGTTTTACGTTGCTGCCCTGCTCTTGGACGGTCAGCAGTGTTCCCTGTTTGTTGAAAACGAATCCACAGATTGTTATTGGTAAATTTAGTGCATCCTAAGATACGGGCAACCTGACGTTTTGAGGTTCCTGTACTCAACATGCCAATGGCTCGTTCACGCTCAATGTAAGAAAGTCTCGACATTTTGTACAGAGGCAGTATTCGTGACAATTCAGTCTTCCTTTTGTTTTCTGTGCTTGTTTGTTTTATTTTGTGTCAATTTATCCATTAACTCTTTGATGGTAGCCTGATGGTTGACTGAATCCTTTACAATTAAGATCAATGTACGGTTAAAATTGCAATCGTTTCGTACAATCGTTTCGTACAATCGTCTCGGATAGTGACACAACAGATCTCCGCCTGATTTGAAAATTTTCTTTCACAAGACAAGAGTCATCATACCACAAACCATATACACATGAGAGAACAAATGCGAGCAATTGATGTCCATAGGACATATCAGCAGAGAAGGCCTGTTGATAAACGTATATAGCCCACATAAATTACATAAACCAGGATAGTCTATATTTTCACTATGTTCGTTCCCGATCTGGGATTCCAACCCACAATTTATGGTTTTGAATAATCTAGCTGCCATGCATCCGACAATATATGGTACGACATGGTGGCCATGTGTGTATTCGATTCCTAATACATGTACTTTGTTTATGATTGTCCTCTAAAATCTCATTTATTTCATCAATATTGTTTCCCGATCATGGAATCGATCCCATGACTATGTTTGAGAGAGAGAGAGAGAGGTTGGGTTTTAAGCATAGAAGATAATTGAATTCACTCGCCTTTTATTATAAGTTCCTTTATAACATACGGTTTGTGATTATTCACTGTTTCACCCAAGCTATATAATATCATACAAGTTTTCAAAAGGGGGAAATGCTACTATGGGGGGAAAACTGGCTATATAGTATGATTTTCCGGGGGGGAGGTTCCTACCATTGGGGAAAAACTGGCTATATAGTGCGATTTTTCCCCAGGGGAAATCCTACTATGGGGGGAAAACTGGCTATATAGTAGGATTTCCACCGGGGGAAATCGCACTATATAGCCAGTTTTCCGGGGGGAAAAACTGCTATGGGGGAAAGGCCACTCTACAACACCGGTACAACAAAACAAAAAATACGTGTTTGCTTCATCTGCTTGTTATAATTATAACTGTAATTCTATTTCAAAAATCACTATATAAATATAAAAAAGAGGAGTTACTGGCTCAGTTATGTGGCAGAAGTCACCATAGAGCTATACAGTACATGAATATAATTAATATACTAGAACATATATCACATTACAAAAATATTTGATTGTAGTGCAATTACGATACCGACTTAGGACGGTCATTTAATTTGACAAAAGCCAAACAAATGGTGTGGTTAACCGGTTTACGGGCCCACCTTCCCACTCACCGTAACAGCAGAACAATCAAAGGACGTACATTTAGAAATTTATAAATAATCCTCCATGTAAAGAACAAGGGTCAACAGGTATCGCATATTGAGAGGTCATAAAAATATAAACACGTAAGGTATTGTGAAATACATAATGGTATAAAAATATATGCGACATCAACATGATAAACCGTGCTCTGCCAGTCTGAAAGCGAGCTAAGACCCTAGATCTGTAGGAGTCCCGACTAACAGTCAGAGGGGACGAGGTTCAGGACCATGTCTCCTCTGAAAGAGGTTTGGACAAGGCCCGTCATATAGTCCCCACCGCCCTGTTAGTCAGCGTGCAACGTTCAAGTAAAAGTCTGCATAAGGCTGTAGAGGGGCCAAATACAAGACCTATAGTCTTTTTGATGATCTCAATATCATATTGTCTATTTATAAGACGTTTGATTATTTTATTACATGATAAAATAACGTTATCGGAGCTTATAGGTACATAACGGCAATACGGCACATATATTCAAATTCAATTAGTCAAGCCTGCTGTCACCTAGCGATAGATATGACCGGTATTGTTTTTTCAAATTAGAATATTTTACGCCAATTGCATCGAAAACCGTGTCCGATGTCCAACGTGGACAGTGTCCATTCCTTAGAAAGTTTAAATTCAATGAAAAGAGTGAGAGAAAATTACATCACAAAAAAACGATCATAGGATTCCGGTTTAAACCTTGTCTTCTTTGAACAGTTTTCACATGCATATTGCTACCAAATGTATATGTCAGAAATGTGTTTCCAAATTAGATATATTATCTTTGTTTACCTGAATTTCAGGTGTATAAATAGACCTTTTGCATATTAATTTCACCCCTCATTATATACCCGACATATGATATTTTGCCGCTCAATTTGCATTAGTCTGTTGTGACGTTACAATCCAAGCATTAACGTCATAATGAAATTCCGGCAAAACGTAGTTTGTCGGGCATTGGGCACCCTGTATCATGTAAAATATGAAATTCGTGTATTACACGTATGCATCTTTTAAATTTCAGGTTTTCAGATCTTAATGTTTCATCATGATGTGTTTTAAGTCAAGTTGATAGGTTCAACACTTTTTTATTTGTAAAATTAAAGCATTAAATCCTTCTCAAACAAATAGAAAACGGATCTGCTGTAATAGGAGCCAAGTTAGTGCCAATTTGAGCATCAATTTGCTGTTGATTAACAGTACCGTTAAATAGCAAATAAAAACTGACCATCAATAAAATTATAGCATTACATAATAAATTGCAAATCCGATAAATGAAGGCGTCATATAGCTTGTTCTACTATAACTCCACAGTTTAGTAGTAATGAAATCATCTGGTAGAGAGACTACTTAAAAATTCGTAAAAACGGTTTGACTTCGTCTGAATTCTTATGAACCAAAAGTATGTTACTCCTAAAACACGCACCAGAACAACCCAGAACAGTTCTAATGATTTCGATTCCTTGAAACAGTATTAAGTTTATTACAAATTTCAACAAGAACCATTTACTGAAACAACCTTGTTCATACAATAAAAAAGACCAATAACTATCAAAATGAATTATTTTGGTTTGACTTCTTTAAGATATCGATGTTAAAAATAAATGCTACGAAAGGATCTAACAATGGAGTTGTGTACTGAGTGCTTATTATCTAAAGTGTCGATATGATCTGATATAGAGAAGGCTTATTTCCTACAATACATGTATGAAAATAACAAAATTTGAATGTTACTGATGTGTACTTGTGACTAAGCAGACCTTGATCAACCATTGGTTAACATCAGCCTACTGTCACAATTCATCTACACATAAGCAACTTTACTATGGTCATGAGAATACATCAGCAGGGAGCAATAGAAGTGTCCTAACTAGGGTTAAATGAAGATCAATAGATAATGAACAATCTTTTTCCAACATTCATGTCATGTAGAGAAGCTTACAGGAGGAGTACTAAATGGTGGTTATCGCTGCACCAGGAATATTTATTTATTTATATGAATTTGACATTTGCTTTATGCATTGTACAGGAATTGTCCAAAATGTTTCTAAAAATTCAAGGTAAATTGAATATTGAATAATATTAGTTTTATACTTAAATTGTATAGGACATGAAAAAAGGCGTTATTTTACTTATTAGTTAATTAAATACCTCTCCAAGTCATCAGTGTCAGTGTAACTAAAACTAATACCCATTTATATTGGATAACACAAGACAATAGGATGAAGTGTATTACCTGAAAAGTACCACTCCAAACTAGTATGGCTAATAATATTACAGGTGGTTTTCCAGTTACGAGCTCGATGTTCAAAGCCAGTATTTTGTTATAGTGTAAACCATTCGATTAAAAGGATTGGAAATGGGATGAAAAAATAGGGGGAGGGGGAGTTCAAGGAAAATTGTTGATTCATTTTCTTGCAAATGAGTATTTGTTTATTCTCTTTATTATTATAAATTATTCATTTGAATTGTTAATTCGCCGAGACGAATGTCCGAAGAGCTATTGTCATAGACCCCACCCTCGGTGTCGTTGTCCGTAGACAGAAACTTTATGTGGATCATAACTTTCGAACCATTAGAGATAGGGAGTTAATATTTCACACGTGTATTTCAGGTACAAGACCTTTCATTGTTGGGTATCATTTTTTACCATATGACCTTGACCATCAAGTTTAGCCTACTATTCACAAACTTTTGCCTTCATCATAACCTAGAAACAATAAGAGATAGGACATTAATATTTCACGTGTGTATTCCTTGTGAGGAGACCTTCCTTTACGTATTTATTCTATTTTTACCTTAAACTTAAAGACAGACCTACTTGCAAAGGCAAGCTGTTTTCTTCTGATAATTCTTGTTAGTTTTGGTGATCAAAGTCACCTTCTTGGCTCGTCAGCGAGAGCCGGAGAGGTCTCGGGTTGGACCCCAGTCATGGGCAGGATAGTGTCCTGTCATTCGGATGAGGTAACGAAACGGTAGCCGTGACATGTACACTCACAGCTCAAGACAGATTCGATGCAAGGGTACAAATTTTATGTAATGCGTCATGCAGATGCCTCACAACACCATATGTATTAGATACTTACTGTTTTGCGATGGATATATATAAGTTATCAGTTAATTTTAGGAGCTTCATTTCTGTGTCTGAAGTAATATTCATGGCAATAATGAGCACTCTACAGTGAATCTGTCTTTAACATTTTTAGATTTATATGCACCATCTTCACCTTACTATCAAAATACGATTGCATCTTCCCATTTCAATGAATTTCAAACTGTGTTAAATGTACATGTGACCTCAAAGCTAAATAATAATAATAATTGAAGTTGTCTAGGCATTCTGAATGTCGAAATAATTAATCTCTATCACATCAAGGTCGTTTATTTCCAGAATGTATTTCTAGAAAGTACACCCCCTACCACTAAAATCAAAACAAATATAGCACTACTTTTAATATCATACTGTTAAAATACCTAAAGTCATTATGGTAGATGGAGCCCATCCCGAAAATTAATTTCTATTTCATACCAATATTTGCAAATCGATGTACTTTTAAAGCTGGTTTATTCAACTTGGAATAAATATAAATATGCAGTTTAATAAATGTTAATTTGTAGACTTCTCATGTGTATTTTGTAATTTCTCTGAGACGTATTTAATCTAACTGAGTTTAGCATATATATGCTTTTAAGATATGGATTTTTTGGGTTTTTGGGCCAATGTGTTTATTTTTTGCAGTCTTTAATTCGAATGCTTGCAATTAGTGACTGTGATTCACAAAACTGTCCTTTTTTTGACTTAAGGAATGAATTAATACGAAAAACTAATTAGATACATTCTTTGTCATTTAATTCCTTTCAAACTAGATTTATATTCTCAGAAAATGATACGTTATATTTGCACTATTTCTGAACATTTCTAAATTTCTGCCACAGTGGCGTGAATATTGACGTTTCATTTACAAAAACGCGGGAAATTACGTCGTGAGAGAAAAATATTTTGTGGATGAGATACACCACTAATTTTTAAACCAATCAAAATGTGCGTTGCGTGTAAAATAAATGATAGTTGTATATCAGAACAGTAGTCTCACTAATGTTAGAATACATAAGCTTTGATATATGACAATACAACTGCTAATCTAATGGCAATATTTACCTCTTTTAAGTCAGGTACAATGATTACATTTGTCTACAGCTTGCTGCGATGACTCATCAGAATATTTGATGAACGAAAAGCGGCTGTTGCAATATCACGAATAGAGCTACAAGTAAAAAGACAATTATACCGGTTGTCTGCAACACGTTTTACTCACGCGGCGGCCATTTTGAATTGAAAATGAGGGCCTGGAACGCAAATCGCAGGCAGCATCATGACAACGAAAAACGCCATCAAATTTGCAATATGTATCAACCGTTAATCAGGCCTTATTTGACAAGTGGGCCAACCAGACCACCAAAATACCCAGGGTAAAACAGATAAAGGGCTACAACAATTTAATTGAGGGTTACATCCACGATTTACGCTGGCAGATTCTTATAATTATATAAGCGATACTAGTATATGTAAAAGCAGTTTGCGGCAGTTCCTAGCTAAGGGAATTCCGAATTGATAAAAGATATATTGCACATTTCATCATGTAAACAATCTCCAACATAATGGTGGTAATATGAACAGATATCTAAGTTTTGCAGAAATTAACTTTCGCTTAAACTTTTTGAACACATGTAGACTGTAAGTATATATATATATTGCAATGTATTTATTATTATTATTATAATTGATTTTATTATTATTCACTCTTATATTTTGTATATGCGAAAGACACTCATGTTGACATCAGGTAAAGAGCTTTCCCACCATGAGAAAAAAATGATACCCCATATTGACATGCAGTTTGAAAACAGTGGTTGCATAATTTTCAATTTGATATTTGCGTTACAATTAACACTATTCCTTGCACGAAATGAAGATGAAATGCCCTTTGATGTAATTTTTTTTGTACTACGGTGCATATCATGCAATTAAAAGATTCGCAAATGATATTTGTATTCTATACGGTATTTATGAAACTCGTGTGATGTAATTCTCCTCGCCAAGGCTCGGGGCTGTAAAATCACACAACTCTTTTCATAGATACCGTATGAAATAGAAGATCATTTGAGGTCTTCTATATATCAGTACTAGGTTAGTAGATACTTATACCTCTTATAGCATAGCTGACATAACACCAAATATACACATCATGCAGTCCCTCTCGAATACTACACAGAAACATGAAAACTTAATTAAAGCCCGAGAGATTGAATCATCTCTAAACGAGGTAATTTTTATTTTCTCCCTGTTTTGAGGAATTCTCTGCATCTGCGTCAAGCGAATTTAATTTGTTGCTGTGGGCTGCGATGCCACATATACACTAGTTCATCTTTTATAATCTGTAAAGCCTGTATAAAAGTTTATTAAGCGAGAGTCGGAGGACAATCTGTTCAAACAAAAATGATTTTGTTTGTAGATTTTTAACTGTGGGGTGTAAATATTCGATCCCCTTTTGAGCGGCTTTTATCATGCTGCAAGGGGAGACTAGCTGTATGTCATGGTGATCATAGCTTGAAATGGTCGGTGTTAAAACTGTTCTGTTTTGTGGTGAGGTAGAGGCATTCTCTTGTGTCACAGCAATCTTCAGTTCTGAAACATGAAAAGAATTTTTTACTTTTGTAATATTTTGAGGAAAAATAGACCTAAATAGAAATAGTTGTATTTCCTACAGCCCAAACAATCCCCTTTCGATCCCCAACTCAATTTGTTTTTCTTGTTTTATTTATGGGGGGTTTTTTTCGAGTTTGTGATTCAAAGATGATAAAAAAATGTGTATTCAGCAAAACTGACAGAGTGCAGTTTTAATATTCCTTGATCAGATAGACAATGTTGTCCAAAGTTGAAAAATGTTTAGAAACAAAGCAAAGTTTTTGTCGAAATATAAAAAATACCCCATAATATATCAATTATGTGAGTGGGTATTAAAAGAAAACTTGTCACAGAGGTGCTGCAATCAGTTTCAGATATGGCTGACATTTTAGAAAATGTATTTCATATCAAGTATCTGTCATGTGTCAGTCTGTCACTTTTTTCTAATATAATATATGTACATACATGTGGGAGATTGGCAGATCCAATATAAGGTGAATGGAGTAACTTCTAAAATTTTTGAACAGTTGCTGGTGTTAAAAGTTGACTAAAACGCATTGTTTCACAGACGATTGTTTTTTTTTTTTTTATTCACCTGGTAAACTTTTCACTATACTTGATTTGACATTTTATGTATATTTACAGACATTTCTCCACATACATTTCCGATACCGGGATTTCAATAGTATTCCATGAATTTCTTGAATGGGAAAATTTGATTTCGTATCCTTGCCTCCTACATGTGTTCATGTATGTATTTATATTAATTTACTTCCTGAACGTGAATGGTTGTTGCAGGATTTTGCGAAGGATGCTCTATGCAAAAGGTACATTGTGGAATAGCTTTATTTCAGACTTAGACTTGATTTCGATCATCGTAAATGCCGAGTCTCCACCTTCATAGCACTCGAAGCCACCACTGTATTTCTACTGTGTAGATTTCATTTAACAGTAAAAACATTTCACCGACTTTTCCATTTCATCGCATACACAACTCACCTTTAGAAACCAACCAACGCGAAGCACTGCAGAAACCTACCAACGCGAAGGGCTGCACTACATTATAATTATGCGCAAAAGAATGAAACAAGATAAATAATCCTTTAGGAACCAAAAATAAAATAAAGAAAGATATAAAAAATAAAATGAAATAAATCAATCAATAAAATGAAATTGAATATACAACGTGATACTGAACGATTAAAATATTACATAGTAAAGCCTTTTGAAAAGTATTTGAAACCTTAAATGGATTGTTTCTATAATTATATACATAAAACAGATAGAAATAGTTTTTAAAAGATTTAATGCGCATCTTATAAAACAAAATTAAAAATTCCTTGAAAAGGGGGGGGGGGGACAAAATGAGTACAAGCACCTTCTTTTTCCATTTATGGAAAATGCAATTTAATTGTAGATCTCTAGCACGACATTGCTACAATTAATTTAATCTTTAGATGATAGCCAATATGCGTCGTATCCGGTAATGCGCGAAGCATCATTTCTACGATAACCATTTAAAGAGTAAACTTTAGATTAAGGTTATACCAGGTGTCAAATTCACCTACATGTAGTCCAACGATCAAAATTGAGTATATGCATAATTACATAATCTGACAAGAATCTCTGGAAAAATTGCAAACTTTAATAACAAACAAGAAGAAGCGTATGGCGAAACAGAAAAACATACGAAGGAAAGGGAAAACAAGATGAAAACGGCAAAGGCGCCAATCATCGTAAGCATTTTCCGACAAGCAGATAAGCCAGTTTCAATGACATAACTGGTATTGATATACATTATCCTTGTATTATCTCGCTATAAAAGTATTTTACTAAACTCTTTGCATTTTCACACTTTCTATAAACTAAAACAGAATTGGTCATTTTGATTTTATTTGCTGCCTAGTCCCCAGTTCCATCACATCACAAATGATAAATGACTGTGTCCAGCTATATAAAAGTAATCGATGTTATATTAATATTGACAGCAATATTGACATTAATAAAGATTGATTAATTGATTGATTTTTGTTTTACGTCACACCACGAATATTTCACGTATATGGTGACGGCATCTGCCTGATGCGGGGCATACAAATTTTGACCTTTGCAACGGACCCACCCGAAGCAGTGAGGGATCTTTAACGTGTCATGCATACCACGACACGGGGCCTCGTTTTTTACTGCCTCATCCGAAAGACATGACACCGGCATGACCAGAACGGGACTCGAACCACGGCCTCCCGATCAGGAGTTCGACGCGACACCACTAGGCCACGCCGGCTTAACATTAATACAGAGAAATTAGCAAAACAGATAGGCTTTATAATGTAGTGTGTTTGGAGTGATGTTTAATGTTGAAATTGTCCAAAATACTTGAAGTGCAACCTAGTTTCAAGTTAACCAGAGTCAAAGGCAGAGTCAACTAACAGCAATATTGGACTTTTGTAGTGTCAATGTTGTAATTACGCGTTGTTGCAGTAATACTCCCAAGACTTCGAACGACAAATACTGTTTACTACTGCATTGCAAAATAAAGAAATAAAAAAATATGAATGTATACATAATGGATGGCGGGGTAGGGAAGGAACCGTCCATTTGATAATCAAAGGGGGGGGGGGGGGGGGTAACGTCAACCTTGAGGCACGGGATTTTTTTTTTTTCGGTAGAGCCAGAGCAAGAATATTTTCACCAATAAAATATTGTTACATAATAATACAAATGTGACAATAAATGCCGTTATTTTTGACAAAATTCTGCTTTATTCACAATTTTATACATCTATTATATATTATGTATATAGCAGTATTCTGTCTATCCAGTTGCAGGGAGTGTTCCAATCTTTAGCAGTCAAACCCATCCCAGCTATGTTATAAGCTTTCAAGTCCATCATCCCATATACTGAAATGTGGGTGCGACAAGAAGCAAAAGGGGGAGGAAGACGAGAAGGGGGTTAGGGGTGCAAGAGAAAGGGGGCTACTCGGGGTTAAAAAATGCAGAGAAATGACAAAAATAATTTCAGAAATGTCGGTTCCATTTCAGTGGGGAAATCCACCATGAATTATATAAAGAAAACGTTCCATGAAAAGGTCAGAATTTTGCATCTTCAAACTACCATAACTTTTGATAGGACAGATATATCGGCAAATGGAAAACTGAATTTGTCTCACTGAGCTCTAGCCAAATACATTAAGCACATAAAGATATGAATACAATTTAAAATTCACATGGGGTTGCTACTACCCCCTGGGCATCCGTCATCGACTGTTTTGGCGTATATCCAGGAAGAAAAAAAGAGGAGTTACTGGCTCAGTTATGTGGCAGAAGTCACCATAGAGCTATACAATATATGAATATAAATAATATACTAGAACATATATCACATTACAAAAATATTTGATTGTAATGCAATTACGATACCGACTTAGGACGGTCATTTAATTTGACAAAAGCCAAACAAATGGTGTGGTTAACCGGTTTACGGGCCCACCTTCCCACTCACCGTAACAGCAGAACAATCAATAGATAGATAGATAGATAGATAGATAGATAGATAGATAGATAGATAGATAGATAGATAGATAGATAGATAGATAGATAATGTAATAATTTGAAAAAAGCAGACATAAGAACATCACAAAAACTTTCGATTAAAAGTGCAGTGGCGACACTGACCTAGGACGGTTAATTAATATGGCAGTAGCTAATCAACTGGAGTGGATAACTGGTTTACGTGCCCTCCTTCCCACTTTACACAAAAGCAGTTTAAACAAAGGACACACATTTAAAAACCTATAAATAATCCTCCATACAGAGAGCAAGGATACAAAAATATCTCAAGTTGAGAGGTCATAAAAATATAAACATGTATAGTAATGCTGAGTAAGACCAAGTTATCAAAAATATATAAATTGACATTAACACAAGTAAACCGTGTCCTGCCGAGGTCAGATCCTTCATTTGTAAGAGTCCCAATTAACATTAAGAGGGAATGAGGTTCAGAACTATTTCTCCTTTGGAAAAGTTTCAATTAGGCCCACTGTATCGTTTCCACCCGCCTGTTGGTCAGCGTGCAAGTTAAAAAGAGTAGGGAAAAACATCTGAAATTAGTTGTAGGGCAGAGGTCACCAAGGAGATACAATAAAACTTGGTAACAAGTAATGAAGTACATGACATTACAAAGATATCGTTTGTACAACAGATGCGATACCGTCTTAGGCCGGTCAATTAAGTAAGAAACGGTCTCGTACTCAATTGGTTTGGTTAACCAGATTACGGGCACACCTTCCCACTCATCGCAAATGCAGCACAATCAAAAGACACAATTTAAAAATCAATATATAACACTTCATATAGACTAAAAGGATATACGAGAATCTCAGGATGAGGAGTCATAAAACTATATAAAACACTAACAGTAATGTAGAGTAAGATTATGATATCAAAAATACCGACATGAGGTAATTGTGCTCTGCTTGTCTGAAAACCAGCTCAGGTCCTTGATCTGTAGGAGTCCCGACTAACAGTCAAAGGGGACGAGGTTCAGGACAATATCTCCTCTGAAACGATTAAGACAAGGCCCGTCATCGAGTCCCATCCTCCCTGTTCGTCAGTGTGCAACGCTGAAGGAAATGTCCGCATAAAGCTGTATAATGGCCCAATAAAAGACCAATATTCTTAGCGATGATCTAAGGGCCATATTGTCGATGTAGAAAACGTTTGATAATTTCAGATCCGGACAAATTGAAAGTATCAAAATATCTTACCCTCCTTAATTTGTAATCCAGATTACCGTAGAAATTGGGGTGAGAAATTCCCCTAAACACAAATTGCTGAAAACTAATATTTCCGAATTTAGATATAAGTTTCGAATATGATCTGTACAAGTTTATGGTATCTGTATCTCTGAGTCAACAGTTTCGAAGTGATTTGTAATTTTTTAGTAAAATTCAAAGTGAAATTAAAATTCAATGTAAAATTAAGATTTGAAGTAAAATTAAAATTAATATTTTAGTAAATTTAAAGTAAAAATATCTGTATAAGATTGTAGAAGGGTTTAATACAAGGCTTACTGTTTTTATGATGATCTCTGGGTCATATTATTGTAGATCACGAGGGCATTTCACCGTTCCGTTTTGGAACCCAACGATATTACTCATCGGATCCTTAGATCCCAATACGTTTGTACACAAAATCACCGTAGAAATTGGGATGGGAATTTCCATTGGATACATATTGTTGCGAAAGTAATATTTCTAAAATTTCTAAAAGTTCTGAATAGGACCTGTAACAATTTCTGAAGGCTTTTTCAAGTTTATGATACTTGTAATCCTGAGCTGAAGGTTCCAATTTTTCATATTTGTAATTTTTGGGTTTTTTTGTATGAAAGTCCAAAACATTAGTGCGGACGCTGGAAAATCGAAGAGCCTGAATGATGGAAGTCTAGTCTAGAAACATCTTGAACTATCCACATAAGGGTAATTTACAATAGGAAATCTAAAATTGTCAGGTTTATTGTAGATATTTGTATAAATTTTATTGTTAGTTATCTTAATGTATAGGTTCAAGAAGTGTTTTTGTATCACGAATATAATCCTTGTTTATCTGAAGTTCAGGTGGGTATATGTTTCCCTTGAAGATATTACTTGGGTGAAAGTCACAACAACCCATGTTCATAAAGATGACCGTGCCACCCGTCTCTTCTTGACAATAATGTATGAGGCCCTGACCTAAAAATCAATACAGTTTTAAGTTAGGTAACCCTAGATAAAGACAGAGTATGAAAATATTTTCTACTGCATTTAGTGCTCAGCAGGCATTATGAAAGATGTTCCATTATATAGTATATATTAATGACTCACCAATGTAAAATACGAAAGTAATTGATGTCAATCGACCACGGATTCCTCAAATTCAGAGGTTAGACCAGGTGCCGGGGAGGAGCGAGACAAAATTTGCATCACAGTCATCTCATTCTGATATAACAATTAAATACAGAGCAAGATATTTCTTAAAATAAATATTTGGAAAACATATTAGTAAAAATAATTGCTTATCTAAAGGAAACTTACACAAGGAATATGTTGTGTAGTTCTCATATCATAAAATCATTACCATCGTTCTCATGTATAGGGTCATATTTGCTCTGTAGACATAGCGTGTGTTAGGCATAGCTGTATTTAACATTGTTGCCGTTTAAGAATATTTAATTAGGATTATCATGCAGATAAGCCTACTTTATACAGGAATAGATAAAGCGATTGCAGATTCCTTATTACCGTGATTACTGTAATGTCTCTTAAATAATGTGGGCATCCTTCAAATGCTGCCATTGTTAAGATATTTATATGTAAATGGCTATGAAGATTAGCAATGAAGTGGAATGTCGCTGCAGCACGACGTTCTCGAAATCCAGAATTCGGGTAATGGTGTTTGAACGGATTTGAAACTCATTTTATCAGATTATTAACCACAGAGATATGCTAAAATAGTTATAGGGTGTGTGGTGCAGTCAAGTTCATGATAACTTTTCTAAATTCATTCTCAATTAAACGAGAATTGAGAGCATCGTAAAAATTTCAAGTTTATACACCCAATTTTCAATTTCATTTAATTCCACCACCAATCAATTATCAATCGGATTCTGGGTGTTTGGTAAGAGCGTAAATGGTGAGGATGATTTCCACAGCTTGACTAAACACACTGAAATGGTGAAAAGTGTCGCTTAAGTACATGTAAATATGTCTTGTTGATCTTTTCATTTTAAGTTATTCTGGAAGTACGCATGGAGGTGTGTCTAATTCACTGTAATTGTGAAGTTAGTAATTTATTCTTAAAGTATAAGGTATCATCCTCATGCATAGTTTTGTCCCTAAGTTGGCGCATTACCTCTGCGCTTAATTTCAGGTCACTTTTTGACTAGTTTGCTCTACAAATACCTTTGCTTTCCAGAAATTTTGGACCTTAGCATCACTGATGCGACGGGATTTGTCGACATTTGCATTTGAACGTATTTATCTTCTTCTTTGTATCAGTAAAATGAACACGTTTCTTATACTATTTAGGAGTAGTTATTATGTCGCTGCAATGTAACGTTAAGTGTCCTTGTTTGCAATTTGTTTATTATAAAATGAATATTTGAAAAAAACCCCCAAAAGCAAACAAACAAAACCACTTTTTACCAATTATTGTTGTTTCATAATAATTGCTTTTGCTACAAGACCATACTATATATGTAATTGTTAAAACCCATAAATTACTGTTCAGCTTTCAAGGACTAGTCCATATATTAGGGAGGTTGAGATTTTGAACTGGTACGTGACTGCGTACTTGTACTCAAGATAATGATGTGACATCATCGTTTTCTGTTTTGCTTCATCCCTGTAACAAGTTGCACGTCCCAATCGAACATGTATTTGGGTGAGTACACGTATGCTGTTATTTCAAATAATAAATCGTATTCTGATAGATGCGACAAAATCTACATGAAACATGCTTAACGATAACGAATTTTAAAATTAACAAGTATGCATTTTCACGAGTCAAGGGAGTGCGCTACGTAAATTTCTCTCTTTCCTTGTCTAATTGCATTCAAAGATCGCGGGTTTTGATCGCGCCACCTAGTGAAACGTATTCAATATACTACTAAAACAATTGACCAATGAAATTAAGTCTCACTTAGCGAACTGGGTTTTCAGTAAAAACAATAATGTTGACAATCGTCTGCTTTGTGTATCGTAAAATTTGTGAAACGTTTTCTGTAGACAGCTTAAAAGATTTCCGGTCGAAAGGCACAGAGGCTTTAACGAAAGGGAAAGGCGCTTTCATTCCGTCGTCCGCATGCGCTATCTATTATCTATTATTTTGTCACACGCTTTATTTTAAGGCTTCTGATTCGTTCATGTGCGGAGCAAGTGCGCCAATCACGAATAGGCCCACGACCCTTGAATGTAGTCAGTCAAGGGGTAAAGAAGTTTACGTGGCGCATCCCCTTGACTCGTGAAAATGACATGTAAGATGAACCATGAAATTTTTATTTTCTCGCTTCCATTAATGTAGAAAAGCCGCATGAACTGTACAGAACTGTATGATTTTCTTTTGACACCCTCAGTTCTACTTCAGATTCTCTGTCTCTCTCTCTGCTTTAAGTCTTTATCTTTAAAACATGGTGGCAAGAAAAACGCAGGTCAGGGTTTCGTCTAAGGATGCTATATTCCTCCTCAAAGAAGTGGTTGCGTATATTCTCTAGATAATCATGCAAACAGTAAGGGGATAAACCATATGGTATATGATTTTGGTTGGGTCTGATATGTATAAAAGAGAAGAGGTACATGTATAAAAGAGAAATCAAACTTGTTAGACTGAAAAACAGTCAAGACATGATTTAAAATTTCAGATATTACAAATTCAATGGTGCACACTACATATAACTAAACAGTCAACTGCTAAAATTAAGGTTCAGAATACACACCTACTTTTTCTCATTCTAATTTAAGAGAAAAGAAAGACAAACTAAACTTTTAAATGAAAAAATCACAGTATGACAGAATGTTTACGCTGTTTGGACAACAGGTGAAAAACTTAAGTGCCTCTTTAACCCTATTCCTCCCACATTATATTTGTTACTGACTAGTTTTCCATTTTGCACACGGAGGAACTGTCTCTGGAGTGGGTATTTATGTTTTGTTATACTGGATGCGACACACAGTTAGAAATACATGTATTTTTGTGATATATATGAAATTCTTATGAATAAGGGACACATGTATAAAGTTCACACGACATGGTAATATCATTTCAATTTTGGGATCTTTAAATTATTTTCATTAACAGAAGTAATATTTCAGTATTAAACATTGTTAGACATCTGTATCAAACCGATGTCAAATGTATGAGGGATAATCCTGGAGAGATACAACTTAAGTATTAAGATGATTCGCTACCACATAGACATGTATGACCATAACAAAAGTAAGAGAGTGGCGACGGTATAGCTCTTTCCGATGGACTATAAATATTTATTCTTCGTCTAGTATACAAAAGCAGAGGTCGATACGAGGTGTGTTCAAAAAGTTCTTTGTTCCATGTACATCGGATTGATTGATTTTTGTTTTACATCACACCACGAATATTTCACGTATATGGTGACGGCATCTGCCTGATGCGGGGCATACAAATTTTTACCTTTGCGACGGACCCACCCGAAGCAGTGACGGATCTTTAACGTACCATGCATACCACGACACGGGGCCTCGGTTTTTACTGTCTCATCCGAAAGACATGACACCGGCATGACCAGAGCGGGACTCGAACCCCGGCCTCCCAATCAGGAGTCAGACGCGATACCACTAGGCCACGCCGGCTTACCATGTAGATCGGAATACCAAGGATTGAAACAACTGTCATTATTTTTTTTACATAATCTTTCAATTCAATGCACTTTCTCCATCTTTGTTCAAACATCTGATTTCCATTAAAATATAATGCTTCACTCTGGTCCCTACGTATTCATGTGCAGTGTCTATGACACCAGTATTGTTTCCAATTTCTAACCATGTTGGTAAGAGGTTAGTTTAGTGAACAGTTAGGGCTAAGCCTTGAGAGTATGGGTGGTGAAGAACTTGAATCTGCATTCCATCCTAGTCATCATTGAAACCAAGATGTGTAAGCGGGTGTATTATCTTGCAAGAACAGAACGGTTGTGGTTAGATTTCCGCTCCACATCCTGAATAATCTCTTTTAATTCATTTACATAACTTGCACAATTTATCGTTGTGTCTTCCTCAATCATGATTATTCCTTGATTGTCCCGAAAAAAAGATACTATAAGGAGGAAACTCTTGAATTGTTAAGGAGGGGTTAGCCAGGATAAACCTATTGCATACTTTGTTTTTTTTTTTTTTTTTCTTCTTTTTGGATTCAGGATCAAAATGGTGAACTAAAGTTTTATCCTAAGTGACATTTAGACCCATACAAAGAAACATACCTGTTCCTCTTTTGGTCTTCAGACAACATTCTAGTCGTAACATTAAACATGGCTAAGATTTCGATTGAAATTGAGTAAACAGCACCAGAACTTTTACCAACTTCTCTTGCTATAAAAAAACGGAGGTGTCGACTTCTCTAATGTATGACAAGAGTGTATAAATAGCAACTTTTCCCCCTTCTTACATAAATACTTAATCACTGATCTAGCTTCAGTTTTCTTCATTTTGGCGGTATGATTAATCATTCAACTTTTAACAGCGATTTCCGTGTATAATTAAATTATAATTTGAAATACTACCTTTTCTATCAAAAAAAAAAATAAATAAATAAATAAAATAAAATAAAAAATAAAATAAAATAAAAAACGTTTAGTGTGATTGAATAATGCTTTAATTGGGATATTTCGCTTATTTATTGTATAGAGGGCTGAACACTTTTTGAACACATCACGTATCATTTTGCCAAATGCCCATTCATCACTCGAACGAAGTTACATTCAGTTATTTAAGATGTTTTCCTCAGTTGATATCACACTTACGTGAAAAGGAGCTATTAGATGTGGGAAAATAGGATATGCCGAATCTCGGTACAAACTATATATAGCAATGACTGCCGTGATCATGTGACGCTCCAAAACAAGAAGAATTCCGCTCATTCGTAATATTGCTGCATCATGCCGTCTGGCTCCTATAATTTACTAACATTCCGTTACGGGTAAGAACTAATTATAATTATAACTGACATTTTGACCATAGGTCCTTTTGTGTCCGCTACATACAACCTGCTGATTTTCAGATGGCCTGCAGATACATGTAAGTCAAATGGTGCGGTCTTTTCAGCGACAGCAATTGCACTACAATACACCGATCCACTTTGGTCAAATGTCAAGCACTTTAGCGCAAAATACGACTATGGCGACGTCACACAAGTTTGCACAAGTCGGACTATGATTTGATTATGACGACATAGGCATAACAATCAAAAGACCGCTAACCATAGCTTTAGAGAAAATACCTCCATATTTCAAAAACAAAGATCCTATAGCTACACGCCATCAGTTGCATCCAAAATTTATAATTACAAAGGGTTTCTACAGTGTCTTGATCTTAGCAACTCTGCATGCCATCCTCAATCGTGTGCATGTTCCTCATCTACTTTTGTATATTCACCTTGTGGCCATGTCGTTACTGGTGATCTTGATATTGTTAAAAACACTAAATTAAAAGAACTTTTACTTAAAGGTCCTAAATAAAGACAGCCCAGATCATTCACATGGAGCCAAAATTTTGAGAATATTATGAACTGCTGCGAGGAATATGCCACACGATGGGCAAAAAGAGAGGAAGTACAGATCGACACTCTTTCGGAATGGATAAAATCTATTGCAGTACTGCTAAGATCAAAAATTAAAAAATTACAATGTTCTGTAAACACCAGATTCGAATCTATTTTTAAAGATCCTGATGTTGTCAGAGAACTTACCTTCCTCCAAGAGCATTATATCATTACACCAGCAGATAAAGCATCCAATAATTATACATTTACTTGTAAGAAATATTACTTTGACAGCCTAGTGAAAGAATTAGGATTAAATTCAGCTCCAGGAAATCCTACTTATAATCTCACGAACTTTTCGGTTTCGGAAGTACTCGGGAATCATAAATCTGTCCTCAATACGTTTGGTATTGACTCAAATAAATTAAATTTAGAACTTCCATATTTGTACTGCATTCCAAAAATGCACAAAAATCCTTACAAACAACGCTTTATCGCTGGTTCCTCGAAGTGTTCCACAAAATCTGGTATCGATGCTACTCACAAAAATATTATCAGAAATTAAATCTGGCCTTCATAGATATTGCGAAACAGTATATTCCAGAAGTGGAATTAATCAATTGTGGATCCTTAAAAATTCAAAAGAGTTGTTAGAAAATCTAAAATCAAAAAGTTTTATTAAAATTCACTCTATCAAGTCTTTTGACTTTTCGACTCTTTACACAACGATCCCTCATCAGAAATTAAAAGACAGATTAGCGGAAATTATTCAAAATGCATTTACTAGTAAAAACGGAAGCCGCAAATTCAAATATATAGTAATAGGCCACGATAAAACTTACTTTGTTAGGGAAAATTCTGATTCCAAAAATAAATACACTGAAACAGCTGTCATCCAGATGCTGAACTTTCTTATCGATAATATTTTTGTGGTGTTTGGAGGTAAGGTTTTTCAACAAATTGTCGGCATTCCAATGGGCACTAACTGTGCTCCGCTTCTGGCTGACATATTCCTTTACTCATACGAAGCTGAATTCATTCAGTCTTTGCTTTGGCAAGGAAAAAACAATTGGCTCTTAGCTTCAATTTTACTTACAGATATATAGATGACTTGCTTTCAATTAATAATCCTTCATTCGCGGATTACCTTAGCATCATCTATCCAAGTGAACTTGAGGTCAAAGAAACCACAGAAAGTAGTAATTCTATTTCGTATTTAGATATTATGTTGTCTTTCGACATTAATTGTCAATTGAACACCTCACTCTATCACAAACGTGACGATTTCAATTTCGCTATCACAAACTTTCCTTTCATAAGTAGCAACATTCCATCATCGCCCGCATACGGCGTATTCATATCTCAGTTAATACGTTATTCCAGAGCTTGTTCAAATTACAGTGACTTTGTTCTGAGGGCTAGGCGACTTTTAATTAAGCTGCTCAACCAGGGTTATATATGTGCTAGACTAGCAACGTCACTGAGGAAATTCTATGGTCGTTACGAGACTCTTATTACTCCATATGATATCTCGTTATCCAGACTTTTAAATGATATTCTGGACTGAGACCGATTCCGATCATTTTACACAGATTTGACACCTTCTATACTAGAAGGTTACCTACTTCGACTTCTCCATATATAGGGAGGCCCAAACTCTTTCCTTAAAAACAAATGAGATACACTTTTTAGATACCTTTAAATAATTTATTTGTATCACAATATACCAGAGAATAAGTAAGTTACAAAGCATGTTTTATCGTCAACAAACTCTGAAAATTTCACGGGTTTATATCGAGTACTTTACAAGATATGAGGATTTGAAAATGGACAATATTGCATTTTTACACCTTTTTCAAGCAAATGAAAATGCACAACCTCGCAATTTTATGAGCGTATAACTTAATCAGCTATGCATAAAATTTGTGATTTATTTATATTAATCTACTCTATGTACTACAAGTATTACGGAAAAAGATAAAAACATTGGTTGTAAGTCTTATTATCTCAAATATAATCTCTTAAACTTGACGAAGAATGGTTTTTTACTTTGATTAAAATGACGGAGTCCAAATGTCCAAGGTCATTTTTCTAAAAACTTATACAAGCATTCATAATAATGTAAAAACTTATTTAAAATGGTTATTTGTGAGGATATTTGAAGGAATTTAGATTGTATGACAAAAAATAAGCTCTGTATAAGCAAAAACATTTTTACCTAAATCAGGGGCGGATAACTCTTTTAAAAAATATGAAAAATATCACATACCCTTTAATTTATCATAGTATAGCTTAATGTGTTATATTAATCTACTATATGTATTATATTCATTATTTTAAAAACACAAAAACTTTTATTAAAAGTGTTAAAATCTCAAATATAAACTCTTCATGAATACAAATTCTCGTAAAGTTTGGTTGATTTCAATTCCTGTTCTTTATTTTTCCTTCATGATAATCCTTCACAATTAACAGGAAACCTGATAATTAGTCCTTGTCTTTCATTAATATGAATACCCAGTTTATTAAGATCGCTAATTAATATCTTGAAAGCTGTTGAAATGTACGAAATGAAGGTTGATATTTGCTGGGTCAAACAGCCGGTTGAGGTGATATTACGTAATAATTTAGCCGCACAGGTGACAGGTGATCGCCCTAGACGGCGTTACCTCGATATATTGAAAATATTGCAACTTGATTAGGAAGTCAACTATAAAAGATATTATAGAATTCGTCTTGGGACTGGCCATCTGATTGGACATGACGAAGAGTCAACGCTGTCGCTGGTGTTTTCGTGCGAGCTGTACTGAAAAACACACTTTTTCGAGTGCCAATTACAGGTATATCGGGAATATTAAAATTAGAATTATTTTCTATAAAGTCTTCAATACACAGCTATCTAAATAAAAAATTACAAATTTAAAAACTTTATTTCTTTTTTTTTCCGTGAATCTTAGGTCACGCGACGATTGGCGTTTCGTAGTACCTTAACACAACTTGTTCTCTCATTGTTATATACTTGTTCTCTCATTTTAATATCTACAGTGGCGGATTTATAGGGATCGCTCCCCCTTTTTGCCACAATTATGAGCAAATCTTCAGATTTCGCCCCTAAATTGGCAGAGTATTTTGATTTATATTGGACTTTCACTTGTGCGCCTCCCCCCCCCCCTCCAATTTCGGAAATTCTGGATTCGCCACTGATATAAATACCAAAATTAACTAAAGAGGATTAAACCAAATCATTTGAATCAAAGTAGGCTCTTAGTCTCGTCATTTTTCCTTTAACAAAAATGTCTTCCTTAAATATGAATAAATTACCCCCCCCCCCCCCCCCACCTTCCTTTCGCAGAGGTCTAGACTTATCTGCAATTAAAATGTAAGTCTGAAGTTGTAAACAGTGGGGTCAATGTTAACTAAATGATGTCTTATTTTATCGCACAATATATGTCTTGGTATTTATTACATTGAAATGTGTATTTCTGTACATAATTCTATACGACAATACGTGGAGGTCGCCCCGAGTCAGAGGAAACTCGTGTAAAATCGTATTAATAGAGCTACAAAATTTCAATAAACTATATGAAATCGTCAAATATTTAATTAATGTAAATACCAATAATTATCAATTCGAATGTAAAAATCGTTCACGGTAAGTATTAACCCACGCGCCTACGCCGTTCTTCAAATTACATCATGAATGATGAAATGAAACTTTTGAGAAATAAAACTTTGTAAATACGGGGTAATTTCTTCACAAACAGGATAATCATAATTACTTCTATAGACATTGCTTTCGTTGTGTGTTCTCTTATTTGAGAATTTTATAATGTACGATTGATTAATATGTATATCGATGTAATCAAATGACTCGTGAAACAATATGGCGGACCGTTGTTTTGGCAAAGAGGAAGACGCTATCTTTTTATTTTTAAATGTTTGTAGTCATTTCTAGATATATTTTCATAAAAATGGTATCAAATGAATCGGGGGAAACATACTTATCGCATATTATGGGCCGGTAGAAATAAATTAAAAACTGAAAATTATATATTTAAAAAACTTATGTGTGCCCGCATCGTACATAGTTTTCGCTTCGGCGATCTGCTGTTTACAGGTAATGGACGTATCTACCTGAAAAACCTCACTTCACTGGATTTGATACATTCGTGACCCCGAACAACGCCAGTGAACATATCGCTTTTATGCTCATTGATTCTAAGCGCGCCGTCAATTATAAGGCAAAATAAACATCTCGCTGTACCGCCGCGGTCTCGTTAGATATTTTAATGATTTTAGCTATTTTCAAATTGCCCTAATTTCTTTATTTCTACTCCAAATGAAATGAAATTTAAGAAATGAGAAGAAATCAAAATGAATATTCTAATGATATGATTTTGATTTACATGTTAAAAATATTTCCCGATAAATTATTGATGCGAAAATTGTAAACAACGCATTTTGATTAATTTGAACTTAGTCATTTGCGATGGGCCTCACTACCATATATAAATACATATGGAAATTACACGATCTGACTCTTTCTATTGGGTATATGTGACGGGTGTTGCTAGCAAGCAGGAGATGCTCACTCTCCCCGGGCACCTGATCTCACTCCATCACAGGGGTTCACATATAATCTTCAAGTAGACATATTTTGTTATTTTCCATTTGTTTTTCATTTTCACTGATTTTGTATGTCCTATGGTTTTATGATTTTTGGACTTGTGCTTTGGATTTATCCATCATCTTTACATTTCTATGCTGAAAAATGGATCGGTGTATTGCGTACGTACTCATGTTGTCTCAGAAAACTCAGGAGAGAATTCAATCTATGGGAATTTTTATCGTAGATGAAGTCAAATACACCTCTAGTGATATAAGGAAGTTCAGACTCAGATCTAGAAGATTCTCTCAAATCTGTTGTGATAAGACAACGGCCGCAGAATTGTGCAGAAAGACTTAACGGTTCAATTTTCACAAATAAGATTCTCTAGGAATCCAACAGCAGTACAAACGGGAATTATATATTATATACAGTCTGAATGGAGCACGAAACTGCTTTTAGCTTAACTTACAAACGTCTTTTCTGGTGATTGAAGACGGTTAGCACAAAAAATCACAAATGCCAGAAAACCGGAGGTCATCCATCTTTTCTCAATTTTTTTATTATTTCGTAAAACTTTTCTATGACGTCAAATCTAGTTTCATTTTTATCATTCAACTTAAGGCTTTTATTCTTTTTACCTTTGCGCGAATATTTAAGTACACATCCATCTACACGTAAATCATTTCATTTTGGGCTACTTTATTACTTTCTATTGATCTTTTATCGTATTCCATAGTGATATGTCTTGCGTTGTGTTTCCACTGTGAAATTTTAGTGCGACAACCATTTAACAGTGTCAGAATGAAGTATGCGACTCAAACAAACTAAATACAAAACTACACAGTCCTGAATATAAAACTTCACTGAACCTAAAATCGAAACTTAATCTATACTAACTAACTATACTCAATCTGAAACCAAATCTGAACTTTATTCCAAACTTTAATCTAAACTTAATCTTAGTTTTACTGTACTCTGAACTTAAATAAAGCTGACTATATTCCAATAACAAAGCATGTACTGTTTACGTCTGCACTTTGCATGTACTGCCTTGTCCGACATTTGTACTAAAATGAAAACGGATATAGACTTGGATATCAGGGGCCAGTTGTTCGAAACTTTATCCACTGGTTCAGCTAACCAATGGATAAAGTTTGAGAGACAATTAAGTAAATTGTTAGATTTTTGTATGAAAATCTTAAATTACTTTTCTAAGCTTGTTTCATATACTGAAATCAGTACACAGACTATGACTTAAAGTCTTCTCATTTTAAAGATATAGTCAGATGAAATTTAACCATTCAATTTGGTTAACTTAATCAGTGGTTAAAGTTTCGAACAACTGGCCCCAGAACACAGTAGGGAACAAACAAGTGAAACTCCTAAAGCTCCATATCGTTGTAGGTAAATGTAAAATCTAATACTTGGACGCAATACTGGAGAAAGAGTCAGTCCAGATTTATTATCAGATCTTGAAATTAGTGTCTGATAAAGCATTTTAAAACTTGCATTTAACAAAATTTTCCAACTGGTGATAATGCCGAGGGAATTTATCTCATTAATTTCATTATTAGCGTATAAATGCGTAAGCCTGTATTATTTGCTACGGTCTCCAGGCTATACGTTTGCTTAGTTTGGATAAAGTGCACTACATCTAGATCAAATTAGATAGTACCCTTTGCCCTTTTCCATCACTAGAAATTATTAACATTCATACCTCATAACTTTTTCATTATATTGTCAACTTCGAATTTACACCGTACAACTTCGACTTTTATCATTAACACTGCTGCCAAGGGGTGAAATCGAGAAGCGTATATTATTAAAATCTGTTTAAATGTTTATTAAGTCCTGATTTTCCATTGCAGGCATAAAATTTCAACAGATTTCAATAAGACGTAGTAGTAACCTTATTATAATGTTTATATAAAGGTAGCATATCACTCTGTGACTTTGTCGCTAACAACAACGTTATATTCGTATAATAAAAGTTAAGGACAGGTGCTCAGTAAGCGTTACATTTCTTGTACAGCTAGCAACACCCATGATTACTGTCCCAAAACTTAATTACGATACAAAATATATTGATAATGTGTGTAGAAAATGACCGATTTTCGGATGTGTGAAATAATACACTTGTCATTAACCCTCAGCAAAGAACTTCTTACGAGGTCACACTGCAGTAAAACTTTTCATTATTCTATGACAGCGAGGGATCCTTTGTATAATCAATCTCAATCGTCATATAGTACGATCAAACTGACTAGAAGACCTGTCTGGTTTCGTTAGCGAAACTAGCGGCTAGTGAGGCGGAAGGCGGATGATAAACCGTACAAATATGGTGTGATTAGGGATTATTATTTCAAGCCATATAATACCAATATTTCTTATCAACATGTTGCGGAGATCTATATTAGATACAAATTATGAAATGCCTAGAAGCACACCACCTACTTTCCCCATTCGTTTTCTTCTGCTCTGTAATATTACCCATTAGGAAATTAGATATCTGATCTTTAGAAATTCTCCTTATCCGTGGATATTAAAGGAACAATTACTTAAAGGATTAAACAACCTATCGTGTGGTAATATATGATTTACAGTATAATTTCTCTCTCTCTCACAAAAAAAAAAATAAAATAAAATAAAAATAAAAAATAAAAATAAATGAAAATGAAAAAAAATAACAAGGCAACGTCGTATCAGAGCACAGGGAAGGGATTGTCATATATGGCTTTATCTGTAATATATGTACTTTTACGACTTTGTGTTGTTTAAATGGTAAAATCTGTTTGCTGGGTTTTCCATACAAATGTAGTTACCTACCTATAAAGGTACTCACTTTGTTTCAACAGTGCAGCACCTGTAATATCTCTCTAGTTCTCCTATAACACTGGTCAAACCGGTCAAAGGGAGTTTTAAGATATTAGGCCTTTTAGTTTTGGGCACTGCACGATAGAAAAACTCTTGTTGAATTCACTTTATTATATTTAACATGTTAACTTATATTCCAGAAGACTCCTGGAATACTGTGCGACGATACAGTGTTCATTCTTGGGTACGTCGGCATTACATATTTTATCATTAGTGAAAATTTTACAGTGACCGTCCTGAGATGTATCAATGAATATAAATGATAATCATTGACTTCACGAGAAGTATAAGTTGTATTTTGTATTTATTGTAGTTCTGAAATAAGGAATTAAGTCATAAATTATAATGTTGTTTGTAGGAGTAATATAAAATAACTACGTTACTTGATGTCTGTTTACAGATATCATTATATATTTAGAATAGTACAAAGTTATCATATTTTTTACGAACTCACTGACGCGTAGTAGTAGTCGTAGTTTATATGCATGATTTGTTTCAACTAATCTAAACGAGTAGTTCGGATTATAAGTTCATATTCTGGTTCATATATACATTTGAAATGCATGCATTGTCAAGGTATATATTTGTAGATCCTACTAGTTTAGCTCAAGGACTTTTCATTCCATATTGGTTCACATCACGCATATATTGCATGATGTATTACAGTATCATGCAGCTAAGTGTTAAAAACCTTGCTGACAATGGCTTCTGAAGTTGGGCCTGTAAATCGGTTGAGCACAATAAGTAGGTGACAACCTTCATTTCAATTGACCATTCTAAGTCGATATCACAACTAAGTTACATTCTGATATGTTTGTGATGTCTTTTTAGAGTGCAATGCTACAGTTTTTAAGAGTTCTTTGACACTTTGAACAACGATTAAAATCTCCCTTGATCGTTTTAAATGATCATTTCTACAACACATACCTGGAGAATCACATTATAAGTGAAGCTATTATAATTCCTAATAATTGAATAGATTCCGAATTAAACGTCTATATGAACCTTGAAAAATTTCCAATGTATATTTTAATATATAATTATTTACCGCAAATGAATTCTCAAACCTCTGTGGGCAGATCTGGATGAAAAACATCAACACTTGCAAGCATGTGTAGTTCATTCCCACCAAGTTTCATCAAAATCATCTTTGTGGTTCTGCAACAGAAGTTGAAAGTGTGGAAAAATGCCCCTCCATTTTTTTTCAATTATGAGTATATGCAACATTATCAACTAAACACTAAAAATCATACATTTCTCCATTGACATAAGTAAGTCCAAAAATATTTACAAATTTCAAAACTTTGATTTTAGAATGGAACCAAAAAGAACAACACTTCTTCACAAATCCCTCTATAATATTCGTATGTATTTAGTTTGTCTCTGTAGCAGCCGGTTTGAAGAAAGTTTTGAAAGGAGGTTATCCTGTGTGACCTACTATTGTGGTGGCGCAACCTGTCCATAGATCCGAACATAAACCAACAACTCTTAACGGGAAGCATGCGTACTTCCTGCCTATAAAGTTTCATCAAAATCCTTTCAGTAGTTCTGCAACAGAAATTTAAATTGTGGTAAAATTTAAATGCAAGCAACATTGTCAACTAAAGAATGAATATGTCACCACACTTTTCTGCATTGAAAGTCCAATAAAAATGTTTAAAGAAGAAAACAGAAGACATTTGACAAAACTGTATGACACTAAGGACATACACATAAAATAAGATACTAGCCAAATAAGCATAGAAAACGACATTACATAAATATTCCATAGTACCGCAGTTACGATACCGACTTAGGACGGTCAATTAAAGCAACAAACATCACTCAATAGGTCTGGTTAACCGGTTTACGGCGCCCACTTACTGCAAAAGCAGCACGATCAAAGGACACACATTTAAAAATTTATAAATAATCCTCCATATAGAGAACAAGGCTCAACAGCATTCTCAAGACGAGAGGTCATAAAAATTTTGACACACAAAACGTCTGATGGAGTTATATGTTAATATCAAAATGTATTACGCGATAAAAATAGAAGTAAATCGTGCTATGCCAGTCTGACAGCGAGCTCAGATCCTTAATCTGAAGGAGTCCCGACTAACAGTCAAAAGGGAAAAAGCTCGGAACCTTGTCCTCTCTGGAAGGTTTGGACAAGATCCGTCATAGAGTCCCCGCAGCCTTGTTAGTCAGCATGCAACGCTCAAGTAACAAGACTGTAAAGGGGACTTATGATTTTTGCGATAATCGAGGGGTCAAACTGTCGGTGTCGAAGGCGTTTAATTATTTTAGACAACGTCGATATGAAGCCATCGGAGGCTTTCATCCTCCTTAGTATGTACACTACGTCATGGTAAAAAAAAAATTGGATGAAAAATTCCGCTGGATACGTATTGTTGAAAAGTCATATTCCGAATTTAGATAAGATGTCTAAATCAGATTTGTAAAATTTACCAGAAGGTTTTCGAAGATTATGTCTGTAACCCTGAGTTTGAAGTTTGAAAGCGATTTGAACATTTTTGCGTGAAAATCCCAAATATTAATTCAGGTTCTAGCAAACAGAACTAATTGACTAATATAAATACCATATGATGGGAGTTAAGGGACTTCACAACATGAATAAGGAGAAATGACCAACAAAATAAGGGATACTAACAAAAGGAACTCCCAAGTTACGTTTATCATATATGTTTGTATGGATATTGCTGTTAATGATTTTAATATGTAGGTCCAGGAGAGGTGTTTCCTGATCAGAAGTAGTGGTTTTGTTTAATTGAAGTGTAGGGGATACATTTAATATATTTTTCAAACTCAGGGTTATAGGTTAATAAAAATCATAATGATAGCTAGAAGTGTCATGAAGTTGTCAATAAAGAAGTCGAAACGTTTCAAGGTTTGAATAGATTGCATGAAGTCATTCTCGTGACAATATAAAAATAACTGCTATAAGGGGAGAGCAGTTGGTGCCCATAGGAATCCAAATAATCTGTAGACAAATCTTGCCATTAAAAAGAAACAAAAAAGAATTGATTTCGGAATGGACCCAAGAAACAGCGAAACTCTAGATCATTCATATACATTCAATTTGTCTCTGTAAGCAGCCGGTCTGAAGAAGTTTGTCAAAAGAGGGTGTCTGTGGTGGCGCCGCTTCTGATGGATTCGGACAGAAAACCATGAGACAATAAGAATTTCATGCCAGGAAAATTTCATCAAAATCCTTCTAGTGACGAAGACATCGAAAATAAGAAAAGTTTAAAACAACGGACGGACACCGGACGACATATGACAATAGCTGAATTACACATGGAAAAGTGGTAGGGGTTAATATTTCCATACATTCTGAATTCGATTTTCGCCTACCCATACACAGTTCGTTCAGAGTAAACTACCAAGAGACTAAAATGAATTGAAAATATTCATCTCAACTACACTTGAGAAGATGCGTTATAAAAAATATTAGTTTTTATCAATTTAATTTTTCAACACCGTTCGCTATAGCTAATGACTATTTGTCATTTCAATTTATCATTCTTCGTCGGTTCCGCAAAGGCATCATAATTCTATATTTGTGTTCTATAACTAAGGAGTATTTCTCTCAAACTCTGTTCTATCGTAAGCTTATTTGTTTTTTCGCGTGTGCCTTCATCTCAATTGGGCAATCAGTTTGCGCTTCAAATACATTTCCTTTGAATGTCCATAAGCCTGAGCATCACTGAAGAACATAAGTTGTAGAAATGCAAAATGCGCATGTGGTGCACTTATGAGTTATGCGATTTCCTATGGAAGAGTTGCATTAAGTACTAGTCACGCAACCACGATGAGTACACGTGGTTACAGTTAAAACAAGATGGAGGATAATTTGACATACATGTAGACATCGGAGTTTCGGTCGTTTCCTTTGCAGCGGGGAGTGACTGTAAGTGATTAAACAATGGAGCATTTAAGAGAGCTACCACAGAAAGCCATTAAACTGAAGTTACTCATCGTAATAATGGAGGACGATGCGATTTTCTTTGTTGGAGCAACGAACGAGCGTCAGATTAAACAGTGGAACTTCCTTGTCTTATCCATTCGTGTTTGATGTTAGTTTAAATCAGTGATCAGATAATCTGAACTGACTGCCAAATTGTTGACCTTTTTCCTCTTTTAATGAATGCAGATTGGCCCCGTAAAAGAGTAGTTACACGAACTAAAGAGAAGCGATCATTTATACACCGGTCATTGTGTTCACAATGTTACTACACATAAGTTAGATCATGATCATATGTAGGTATGGACATCTTGCATCAAAGAGTCCTCGCAAAGTGAGAATGCATACCTGGTTTGGTGCTTACTAGACAGTGAGGGGACCATCAATTCTGCTGGTGTGAGTGCACTATGTAAGTATTAAAGTACTGTACGGTAAAAGAATACATGTACTTGCCAATTTAGACCAGCATGTAATGGAAATAGTATACCAATTACACACCTTTCTGTCTTTATACTATAGAAAGTTATTGACTGTATCAACATATATGTATTTACCTAAAAATTTGATATTACTATTAAATGTATGTAACCAATGTGCATGGGGTTTTTTTGCAACATGTATATACACTAATATTCAGAATTTCTTTAAAATCTCTCTATTTTCTTTTTGTTTTTTTAGTTTCAAAAATTTCAGTGATAATGGAGGACGTAAACATGTTGTTGTCATGCTGTTCAGTTTGATGGTCTTTGTAGAGACACACCATGACCGCAGTATCGAGTTAATTATTGACATGGTTTTCCTCGAAGGGAGTCTAAACCGAGAAAAATGGATGACATAAAAATTCCTGATGTCTGTCAGGGAGAGAGTACATCCATCATAGAATAACTTCCTGCAATTAATGATAATAATGATAATGCAGAAGTTGAAATGGCAATATATGACCTTGTGAAAGATTGTGGCATCCAGAGGGTTTGGGTCCAAATTATTACCTTTCAGATGCCCCCCCCCCCCTTACAATACATTATGTTGCGGAATCCTTTGATGTGAAAAAATCTGAGTCAATCATTGAACATGTAAATTTTTTTAACAAAAATGTAATGAAATTTCTTCGCTTACTGAGGGGCAAGATAGTAACATTTATAAGTATAGGTACAGAACTGCATCAATAGTATAATAAATATAAAACATATATACCTTTTAATTTAGTGCACCATATATAATGATGTGACATATAAGTGAAACGACTTCAACCATTACATATTTATAAAAATGTGTCTTAAGGGCAAGGTGTATCTACACCAGCTATGGAACATGGTAAGTGAAGAGAATCACTTCGCAGGTAACTACATGTATATCAGATGAAGCTTCAGAAAGATCATAGACAGTTTTCTATTGAAATACCTGGTCTGGAATCATAATCATCGATCCATATATTCGGACCAGTCAGGGTGGTCTAGTTAAACACAAAATGTTACCAAAGTGGCTTAACAGAAATAAAATGTCCATATAAATACAAGATACGAAAGTAACTGGTGCCATATGACTGACACTAACAACAATGTACCACAGTGGACATTCAGAGGTGAGACCAGGTGCCCGGGAAGAGTGAGCGTTTCCAGTTTGGCTAGCAACACACGCCGTGAATGCTCTTACATACAGACGAAACAAATATAATTCAACACTGTATATATACATGAATGTGAACAAACACTGTGTAGAAAGTGTCACAATCAGATAACAACAGGAAAAAGGGTATAATAACGTTAGTATTTAACGTAACGTAACCCTCCTCGGGAACTTTTTTACGAGCTTCACACTGCAAAGGGAATAAGAATAATTCAGTTCATGAAATTTGTAAAGAGAATTACCATGTGTTCTAAGGCAATTCTGGGGAAATATAATTGAAGCACACATCTTCATGGTACTACCTAAGTCACTATCAGATGGCAGTGTCAGTCTTGACATGGTGCGACTTTGTCTTATATCTGATATATATTGACTGACTTAGATTTGATAAAGAAATGTGGAATCAATGCATGAAAGATATTAATTCATTCTATTTGAGATTTTTTTGTACCAAAAATGATGTCAAACTGAAATAACATTCTATTTATTGTTGAGTATACATAACTGGCATACATACATTAGATTGAGTTTTCATCGAATTATTTCAGATAATATGTAATTCTACAGAAATTGGCAATATTTTATATTGAATATACATGAATATAAATAGGATTCCCATACATTGCTAAATATCTAAATACTAATATCATATAGACAGTCAAGTTTGTATAAATTTCACAGTATATTATAAAATGAATTGCCATGAATAACATATTCATTTCAAATGTGATAATTACCTCTAAACAATTTCTTTCTCTAATTCAATGCCATTCAACATGTTCAAAATTTGTGTATATATTGTTTAGCCAGAGATAAATATTATATATAATAAATATAAGAAGTCAAATAAGGTAATCCTTAATATTGTAGATTTTCCATAACACATTCATTATATTATGCAAGTTTTGTTCATATTAAATTACTTTGTATCGGGTAATGTAGCAAAATGTCAACATATTATGATATGATATATTGCTTTTTAAAAAAGCAATATATCATATCATAATATGTTGACATTTTGCTACATTACTATTATTATTATTATTATTATTATTATTATTATTATTATTATTATTATTATTAAAACAGTCACATTACAGCAAAACTCATATTTTTTATGATGGCCTTAATAACATTTTCAGTTGTTTCTATATGATGTCACAGGTACCTGGGTCAGTGAGGTTCCTACGCTGCTGATTTGTTCCGCCGATCGACGGATATGTCAGCCGTAGTGATCGGTTGCTGAAGAAGGAAAGGTAAGAAGCTTTCCGCTATCTTGGATTGTATTTTTATCGCCTACCTGGGAATCCCTCCACTTTCCTCATGAATAAAATTCCTTCCCAGCAAACTATAGCTCAGTTCCCTTCCTCACAACACTAGTGTCTCGATGCTTATGTAATTTAGCCCATATACAAGCAAAACATAGACATTTTCCGCATTTTCTTCCTCCGAGGACGGAAGTCACCCGGTTTCGGCGACTTATTTCTAAAAACGGGAATCACGTGATCGACATGTGATCTTCCGAATGAGTTCCGAATATCGTTGTAACCTATGAAAAACCTAGTAACTATGCGGTATTTTGGCTGGAAATATTATCATTCTTGACGTTTTGACTCCAAATTTGAATTGCTTTTCGCGTGTTTTGGAGTAGAAAAGAAAACTAATGATGACTGCTGCTGAAAAGGAGAATTTCAACCTACGAAAATGGTATTACAATACATTTTAATAAGGAAATTAAAATTAAAATATATATTAACTAAATATTTCTTGTCTATCATCTCCCAATTTGAATAATAATTAATAAATACATGTGTGAATGTGGGAGAGGGGGGGTTGATGAGGGCATGTCAATATTTAAAATTTCCATTTTTTTCTGTAAGGGTGGGTTGACATTTCTGCAAGTATGAATTTTTAGTGAAGCAGAGAAGAGGGGATGGCTGTCAAATACTGTAAACATGTATATAGATGGGGTAATGTGTGGGTGAGGGGTGGGGGTTAAATATGGACAATTGTAAACTTTAAATTATTTTGACTTTGTTTAGGCCAGAAAAAAATATGTGTATGTTTCAGCTGTCTCGAGTATTATGCCCTGTGCCCTTCCCAAGACAAATAGGTGTAGGCTTGTTTATTTCTCATCCTCTGATGGTGCTACATTGTACTTGCTGATATTTTGTGTCAGCTGTGAAGCATACATGTACATGTATCATAAAACAGGGATCACTTTTCTTTCTGTCACACTCAGTAGAACTTTTAAACCATGAGAGTTCATTGTAACAAAGGCACATGACTGAGCATTTCATTGAGAGTCCCAGTTGGGCCTATATCTCTCTCACCCAAACATTGAATACGCAATGCAACCTTCATGCCTGTGCCAAGTTTCCTTACAAACCATAAGGTCATTCTGAAAAAATTTTCAAATTGATAATTGATTGATTTAGCTGAGGCAATCGAGCTATAATCTGTAACAAATGCTGTCCTCAATTACTTTGTGTACGTAAGTTCACCACAGAGTCATAAACCTTCATTAAATGGTTCAAAATATTAACTTTCAGGTTAATGGAAAACTTGCATGAAACAGAACCTTCACAGAGTGTTGCATTAAGTGGCATTGTCAAGTCTATTGGACTGAAAATTGATACACATACCATTGGTAAAGAAATTAGGAATATTTTTAGAAATGTGACTGTCAAGAGGGAGTGTAGCAAATCATACTGGACTCAGCGAGATAATATTTATTTCGGCCTATCACTTCAAGTGCGAAATGAACACGGGAACAAACACATCAATTTTGTTGAAATTGCATCATTTACTGTTACACAAGGGTTCATTATCATTGAACAAAATGAAGAAAGCATCAAGACTGGCCGTTTTTTGTCAGTGACAATAAACAGAATGAATGTGTATGTTGAAGTGAAATTCACTGCAGACAAAATATGGTACATCACTTCTTGTCAAAAAGAGATTAAGCCTACACAGCTTGGTCTACCAAATAACCACTATGAAATGCCTGAGGTATCAATTTTGACTGTATTGAATTCAGTGTACCAAATTAAAGTGTGTGAAGGTATTTCTCTCCCCCCTACTCATCCAGCTGTGACAAAAGCTACAAAAGAAATATCAAGTACTAATAAGACTACTTACCGATCCACAGAGTGTAGTACTTTTCTCAGCTTCAAGAGGCTTACCAACAGCAAGAGTTGCAGATTCTGTATGTCTCTGTTTAAAGAAGAAAATACACATGACTACACATCTAAATCATCTGTACCACTGCAGCCTGTTTTTATTCCTGTTGCTAAGCAAGATACACAGCAGGAAGTACCAGAAATCTCCAAAGAGGAACATTTTGGTGCAGAGTGCAAATGTGATAATGAAGCTATCACATTATGTGAAGAAGACCACAATGATTTACAAAACATTTTGGGTACATTAATCAATGAGTGTCCACCAAAGATGGTGGAATTTTTAAAATCACAACAAAAAGCCCTTAAAACATTGCCATTTGGAAACAGATGGAGTAAAACTTTGATCAGAACATGTCTTACTTTATGGTGTCGCAGTCCTAGAGCCTATGGAGACCTTAAGGACAGTGGATTCCATCAAAGAGGTTACTTTAAACGTACAAAAATAAAATACATCAGAAAGTTTGGGTCAACATGGAACTCGTGCATTGGATGCGGAATGAGGCACTTATGAAAAATATTCCAGCAGAGGGCCTTTAATGTGGATTACTCTTGGATGAAATATCCATCCAAAGTGATTTGCAGTTTTATTGTAAGAATGGTAAACATTATATGATTGGTTTTACTGAAATTTCCGAGGAATCAGATCTCATTGATTTTATTAAGTCTAGAATATGTGAAGTCAAGTTGGCAACTCACGTTCTCCAGTTTGTTTTCTTGGGGTTCGCTGGCTTCCGCTTCCCATTATTTCATTATCCCACAATCCAAGTATCTGCAAGTGATCTATACTTGGAAACCTGGAAGACAATAGACCTTCTCAATACATTTGGGTTTACTGTAGAGTACATAATTACTGATGGAGCCGAAACAAACAGAGACCTTGCAAAAATCTTAATGGGAGATTTTTCGTCACAAGCACATCCATGAAAATACAAAATATTTTCAGCTACATTTCACAGGACATATTTTTCATTATGTAATGAAAAAAAATAAGAAACAACGTCAACAAAAGTGGATTGGGAGCATGTGAATGGAAAAGGGGTCTGTACTTAAATGGGCATTATATTTACTGGAACCACTTGTATTCTGCACATATGTGGGACATCACTAACAACCCCTTTCCAGTTAACAGGAAACTGTCACATGATCACTTCTTCCTCACAAGTGAATCAAAAATTCGAAATCATTTAGCAGAAGAGGTTCTAAACAAAGAAATGCTCCATCTTGTAGAGTGCTATGCCAATTCTCTCCAGGATAGTACAGTTAGGTGCAGTCCTAACCTTACATAAAGTGCACTTCAAGTTAAATTTATGACTGCTTTTCAAGTTTACTTGGCGACAATAGAGTAAACTTGGAATCAAGTTTAGTAGTAAACTTGATTCCAAGTTTAGTACTAAACTTGATTCCAAGTTTAGTACTAAACTTGATTCCAAGTTTACTCCAAGTGCACTTCAAGTTTAGTTTACTTTCTATATACATGTACATTTACTATATTTTTCTATTAAAACAGGGGGTTGTTTTATATGCAATTGTACATAATAAGACAATTATTTCTATCGTGTTATACGAAACTGGATAATTGTAATAAATAAACGTGAAAAGTAACCTTGGTGTCACGTGATAGTAAACTTGAAGACGGGATTACTTTAAAGTAAACTTGACATCAAGTGCACATGACTAAACCTTATGACTGGTATTCAGGACGAAAAACTAAACTTGAAGCGCACTTGTCAAGTGCACTTGAATGTAAGGTTGGGACTGCACCCAACTGTACCTACCTGAACTGCACAATAGAGCTTCTGCAGCACACAAGTGTCCTAGTGGAAAACTTCAGGGACCCAAAGCCAATCACTGATGCAGCAGATGGGAGGCTGCAAAAAAACAAAGCGTTTTGAAATGGTTTATGGACTGGGAGCGCTATGTAAAATCAAACGATACTATCAAGAATAAAGAAAAAAGTCTCATATCACACCAAACACGTTCGGACATAACGTCTCTCATCACAGGATTTCAGGAGTTATGTGACTATAAGCTAAAAAAACTCTATTGGATCTATTGTGCCCAACAGAGTGAACTCTGATGTAATTGAAAATGTATTCTCACAACAAAGGGGTCTATACAATGGAAGTAATACAAACCCAAATTACCTGACATACTGCAGGACCATGAATGCTGTTATCCTGGGGCAGCCAACAGTCTCCAGGAAGTCCAATGCTGGCAAGATGATTGCAGGGGCAGATCCATACTCAGCATAAAGTGGCCCATAGGTAAATATCACAATTATCATCACAATTTTTCAAAAATTATATGGTCAATAATGTATATATGTTCCAGTACAAGGTGACCCATATTATTTAGGCACATATATGTATCATGAAGTTCCTTATTGTCAGATAGCCTAGCTCCACTCAATGACCATGGTGATTAAGAGATTAGAAATTACCCATTCAATTACAGCATTTCTGGCAATGCCAAGTATTGTCCGCTAATTCTTCCAGTTTTTCTATAGTTATATTCACACATTTTGCATGATACTATGTATCACATATAACACAGGCAATACATGCATCAGCACATTCTTTGTCACACACACCACAAGGATATTCTATCTGTGCTCTAGACCTCTTGCCTTTCCCTTTGCGCTTTGATTCTTGTTTCCTTTTGGCAGGTTTTACCATTGGTTCCCTATGACTGGTTGGTTGGTTTTGACTTGATGTTGGTTGGTCTTGACTTGTTGTTGGTTGATCTTCTTTTGTTGGTGGGTCTTCACTTAGTGGTTGGACTTCTCTTGATGGTTGAACATGGCTTGTTGATGGTTGATTATGGCTTGTTGATGGTTGATCATGGCTTGTTGATGGTTGATCATGACTTGTTGATGGTTGATTATGACTTGTTATTGCTTGATCGTGACTTACAGAAGTACTTGCATAATTAATAAAGGCTTCATCACAAGGCATCCTACTACAGCTGAAAATTTTCACACTGAGTAATTCTGCATCCTCTGACCTTTTTTTTTCTTTGCAGCAGTCAAACCATATGCAGCACACAATAACAACAAGTTTTTCTTACTGCTGAATGTATGGAGATACTTAGGATTGGTATTCAGTTCACTTTGAAGCCTTAAATGTGAAGCCATTTTGTGATCAGTGAAATCCTTCACAATGAAGCTGAAGTCAAATGTCTTCCCACTCTTCTTTACAGTCCTTGCTGAAACTTTTGCTCTCAATGCTTTTCCTTTCTGTACTTTCAAAGCTGTTAAGAAGCCTCTTCGGAACTGAGATACTGACACCTTCATATATAAGGAAATCGCCTCATTGTACAATTCTCTAATCGGTTTGCACATGCTACACACTGATGATGATGAATCACACAAATCACTTTTGTCGTTGCCATGTTCCGTAATTAATATTTCAGAGAATAAAGCTGCAAAAGAAGTCAACAGTTCTTCATTTGTGAAAAGGGCATTTTCAGTGATGGTATAGAACTGTGACTTCTTTTGCGGCAATCCTTTATATGTTAAATAAGCTCTTGTTGTCAACTCTAGTTTAGTAAAGAAATTGTAGGCACTGTCAGTGACATTGCATAGACTTCCTGCTACATTTTGCCTTCTCTGGGTTTCAATTAGACTTTCAGGGTCAGAACTGTCACAGAGATTATTGGCGCTGAGACTGTCAAGTAACACTTTCTTTGTCTCACAGCGATTAAATTCATTTATGCGATTCATGAAGTACAATGAATTTCTTAGTTTTTTTGCATTTCGGTATTTCAGTTTTGCCACAACATACCCACCAATGTAGCGTATCTTCCCTTGTCCCGGGCCACTAACCTCAGCATTTATATCTATGCGAGGTAACACATTAGAAATGTCTTTCCTACTTCTGTCATTAATTTCTCTAAGTGTATCCTTCTGCACTTTAAACATACAATTTGAAAATACTCTGAATGTTGTGCCTTCATCTACACCACACTGACTAAATATTTTACATACTTCATCTTTCAAAGACTCTCTATAGATATCAGATGACAGGTGCTTTTGAAACTGTGTGTAAAATGAACGAAAATCTGACGCACCAAATTTACATTTGTTTTCGGGAAAAACTTGGTTTGCAATGTAGGCGATAAAAATACAATCCAAGATGGCGGAAAGCTTCTTACCTTTCCTTCTTTAGCAACCAATCACTACGTTTGACATATCCGTCGATCGGCGGAACAAATCAGCAGCGTGGGAACCTCACTGACCCAGGTACCTGTGCATGATGTATAGGAAAAAAATTACTTTCTCATTAATTTTGGCATAAAGTTACACAAGCAGACACCAATCTTTTTCATTTGATTAACAAGCGACTTGAGATTCCATGACATATTATATCCTGAGAGTCTGAAAAGTTTTAAGCGTTTAATGGCGCGCTCATCATAAATCAGAACTTTCTGGTTTGTTTGATTTATAGGGAACTGTTGCAATTTCAGATCCCTCTTTCAAGAATGTGAACCGATATTTTGGGACCTGACCATACAAACTAACCATCTTAACTTTTTGATTATATTTGTTTTGACATAATATGTATATATACAGACTTTGTTCACGTGCATTTCCGGCGTCGGAATTTCAATTACTCAATATTTCATACCGTCAATAGGATAATTTGACTTCTTGTTTTTGTCCCCTTCATTAGTTATTATGTGTATATTTATGTATTAACTTCCTCGAGCTGAAAATTTGTAGCCGGACTTTTGCGACGGATGTTGCATGCAACCTGGGGACGCTTACTCCACCCGGGCACCTGGACTCGCGTCGATTTTATTGGGATTCGCATTTCTCTGAATATTTGTTTTAAACTTCCTTTACGTTGAGCTTCCTCAATCACATCTATGCATTTGGAATGTTCAGTAATATTTACCAGTATTTCTGGATTTGTAAGTACTGTTTCAAACTAGGCAGAAGGTGATCTTGAAAGAAAATTTCAGTGCAATTAATAATATGCTCTAGTCTCAAGATACAAACGCCTTGACGAACGTTGCATGTATTTCTTGACCGGACCTTTACTCGGACCTAATCATTTCTCAACGACATTGAGCAAGAATTGTAATCCGTGTTACAAAAAAAAATGTGAAACGAGTGAATTTGATAGTCTAAATATATCTGACAAAAGAAAGCCAAACACACCTAATCTTAAACGTACATGAGTGAGAATGAATTCGTTAAACAAACTAAGTGTATGGATAGGTCCTTGGTTTTTTTTCCGTACCTAGCTAATAGTACTATTCATCTGTACGTTTTAGAGTGTATTCCAGTGTACTGTCTTACTGGTGCATCAGATTTAGTGACTTTCTCTACAAATGCATCTCTGAAGAAGTGTCCATTTTATCAAATGATATATATGTCTGACAGCCAGTACTAGCATAGATTGGTGGTCGGGTGGTCGTTTGGGCCAAGTCAGTATGCTGCATTGCTGTATTTCTGCTTTGCACATATTATAATAATATCAGGACTATTTTATATGAGTCATATGTCAATAATTCTATAGTAGCTATTAAGTGCACATAAAGAAACGAGTCTAGAGTCAAATTATTGGCAATATAAATATAACTGACCCATCGCTTTCGCTGAATATTCATTGAACTTCGTGACGTCACAATACATTTTCAATGTTTATACGAGGTATGACCGAGGTGTAAAGTATTGTGACGTCATCTTATTTAACAATTTTTCTCGCATAAATGGAGAGTCAACTAATGTGATTTCACCTAGTGATCATATAATAGTAATTTTTGTGAGACATTTCAACATCCCCAGCTATACGTGAAATGGCCTGGATGTTGTTACTTATGGGCTCAAAGGTTACTGCTTGGGTGACATGAGTACTGGTGATTGGGATGTTTTGTGATGAGCTCAATAAATAATTTTAGTCAATCTGGAGAAGAAAACAGTTAAGAATGTAAATTATAAATCAAAGTCATTGTAAAGAATTATTGAATCGGAAAAAGCGCTACTGAAATTAGCACACTAGTTACATGAATGTTTTGAACTGCGTAGTAGTGCTCAGCTTTATATTTATCTAAGATATAATCATGTTTTTGTGATACTGTTGTGTAAACATGTCTTATTTGCCGTTATCCATACATTGTATTGTACAAGAAATCCGTATATAATATTGTGATTTTTTGTTGTAATCGTCATTTGTTTTGTTTTATTTTTGTTGTTTGTACATTGATGTACCCCTTGATTAGTGAAAATCAATAAATCATTTTATCAAATTAATTTAGATGTAACGTAAAAGTTAAAACTCAGAAAGCAGTTGCGTTTCAGAAAATAAAAATGTGTACACTAAAAGGATACATAGTACATTACACAAATGAATACTTACCTTTCTGATGATGTTTTGTATTTGTTGTTGGGAAACAGAGTCGGTACCTTTTCACCCTGCACAAAATATAGTGTACATAACCATGTATAGCTTGTCGTTTTCCAGCTAGCTTCTTGTCTGATTAATCTAAGCCATTTGAGATATTCTGTCTTATTTATTCGTTTATATGGTAGGGAAAGAAACCTCACACCTATCATCCAAGGAAACTTCTCTAATTAATTCAATTTACGTTAAAGCCGGCGTGGCCTAGTGGTATCGCGTCGGACTCCTGATCGGGAGGCCGGGGTTCGAGTCCCTCTCTGGTCATGCCTGTGTTCTGTCTTTCGGATGAGACAGTAAAAACCGAGGGTAAAAACCCGTGTCGTGGTATGCATGGCACGTTAAAGATCCCTCACTGCTTCGGGTGGGCCCCGCATCAGGCAGATGCCGTCACCATACACGTGAAATATTCGTGGTGTGACATAAAACAAAAATCAATTAATCAATCAATCAATTTACGTTATGAAGCAGTGCAACCTGGAACACAGCAGCCAAAAATGACATTTTCAACTTACCGGCGAAATGTTTCGACCGTCATGTATATTCCAATGCGCTTTGATCTTACTTGTACCCATCGCGCTGGGCAACAGTACACTTAAAGCGTCTTTAAGAGGAAGAGGTACACATAAGGGAAATAACTCTCACAGAACTTAGAAATCGAAAGCCCATTTTGCAGTCCTTCTTTACTCACTGAAATACCGAAATTTATCCTTTAAATTTAGTGACAAAAGGCAGTGAATATTCTAAAACCAATACATAGCTGCTTCATTCGTAGATTAGAGGAGGCGTGTGCCTCAAGATCTATCTAGCAATTACTTTTCTATTAAATATGTTTCACTAAAGATTTCGGTCTTGGGCATCACTAATGAGACATAATTGTCGAAATATGCATTTAGTGAATTAAATATGATACAAGTATATATGTTCTGAAATGCCTAAACTTCTGTTTGTCAAACACATCAGTGTCGGACTCAGTCGGCTGAGCCAGCTTTGTGGAAATCGCAAGTTAAAAATTTCTTATTTCTTATTCTCATTCTGATTTTGCGTTGATTTGAATCTTTCGGTACAGTGTTAGTCCATATTAATTTTATAAGGGCAGTGCTATAATGTATCAATTCGTATGTAATAAATACAGAATATATATACCTATTAATTTTGTGCACCATATGCGCATTTCGGCAACGTATGTGTCTTCAGTGGCTCGTGGCCAAATGATTGGAATTCTCAAAATATATAAATATTTGAATAGCAGTGTTGAAAACAAAATGACCGAAAAGTGAACCAAAGAATTTGTCTAAGGACAGAGCTATGCATGAGGGAGATACTCCTTAGTTTTAGAGTGATTTACTTAGTTTGATGACTGAAAATTTGAAGTACATATTTCATGTCAGTACAAAAGCACTGAAAACTAGACTTATGATGCCCTCGGTGACTATCAGTCCACCAGCAGTGACACCGGCCTAGTGGTTATAATAAATATAGAACGTATATACCTATCAATTTTGAGCACCATATGCGCATTTCGACAACTTATGTCTCCTCAGTGATGCTCGTGGCCAAATGATGGGATTTTTCAAAATATATAGATTTTGCTTTCACTGTGGATGTGACTTGCCGAACAGGAGATCTTTACATTGGACACTACCGTACATCAGGTACCTCCATCTTGTAGTATTTGATAATATTGCAAAAGCTATGTCCTACAAACATGCAATTTATCTTTTTGTTTATTTACAGTATTGCAATACTTTTTCATAGCTCTGTTGTAAAGACAAGTCCAATACACATGGATAATGTTATGTGTACAAGATCGTAGAGGCCCCTTATCGACTTTAATTTGACTCGGTACATTACACTGTAACAAGAAAAAAAATGTTTGGTTTGTGTGTTTGCCAGAAATATCAAGCATGTGTTTGTTAAAATAAATCTAGTGAGTATTACATTTGTCATGTACTGTTGGGTACAATATAATTCCATATACATGTATAACGATATTAATGAATAATGCCTGAAGATTAAATTGCTTATGTAAACTATGTACACCTCCCTCCCCCTCTCTCATACATTTTTTGTCTTTAGATTGCTTTACTCCTCTACTAGGTCCGTTAAGAAGAGATTTTTTTCTAAAAAAATATTCCGGACTTCCAAAATCGCGGCCTTCAATATTATTTAAGACACAAAAATTGCTCAACTGATGCAAGAAAATTAATACTGCTTTAAATAACACTACAGTTATTATTACCATTGAAATGGTCAGTGCTGGTTAACTGTTAGTCACTCGAGTTATTACTTGACAAGTTTTTACTTCGAGTTTCGACCTTGAGCATCGCTGAATATACAAAACACAAGTTGCAACAATCTAAGGGCGTATTTGTTGCAAGAAAATAATACTATTGACATTGGTATACAATATTATTACTATTAGTATTTATTTTTAACTGTTTTAGCGAAACGTATCATCAAACGTATCAAAGAGGTTTCATTGGAAGTCAGTTTCTTGGTCACCCTGGTAAGTACATCGTTGATAACATGGATCTAAATGATTACTGTTTCCTAACCATGATGCATATGGTAACATCGTAACAAAGAAGTATTGTTTGCTAAAGCTTCTCGGCATTACATCAACAGCATATACAGTGAGTATTATGAATGAGTTTTTTAATTAAATCCTTCGTTTTAAATGTTGAATGATGAAATGGTTTCAAAAGGAGAATGGTTTTTTATGTACTCTTCGACTTAATGCAGATACACGGCCAATCCGCATGGACTTTTCTTGTCATTTTTTCACTGGAATAGTCATCTTAGCTATTGTTATAACAAGTTCCTCTGGCGCCGACCCCACAAGTTACATGTTTACATTCTTTTCGAACGCGTATTAATATTTCAAACTCCTATGATATCGCGACGGGTGTGCAGGGTCGGCGGGTGATGCCTTATCAAAACGTCTGGTTCTTAAACATGTCCATGATTAGCTAATTCCTCTTTATAACCCCTGCAAAGTTTGAAATGCCTGTCCGTCTGTTCATTTGTCCGGGCCATAACTTAATTGTTGAACATGACCCAAAGGTGTGTCGTATCTTAACCCAAGGTCATACTTTCTATGTCAAGGTCACAATGCACACATAGCATATATTGTTATTCGGGCCATAACGTCTTACTAGTTAGAATTGGATAATCTTTCACACAATTGTTGTCCATGACCCAAAGGTGTGTCAGATCTTAACCCAAGGTCATACCTTCTAGGTCACAATGCACACATAGCAAATATTGTTGTCCAGGCCTAACATCTTACTGACAAATTAGATTTGGATAATATTTCACACAATAATTGTCCATAACCCAAGGGTGTGTTATGATCTAAAGCAAATGTAATATCTATAAGGTCAAGGTCACAGTGCACACATAACCAAAGGCCTTTTCCGGACCATAACTTCTTAAAGCCTGGTTGGATTTGGATTATACATGTATATCACACAATGGCTCAAGGGTGTGATATGACATTGAAACAAGGTCATTTCTACAAGGTTGAGGTCACAGTGCACATACAGTCAGAATTCTTGTCCGGCACATAACTTCCTTCTCTTCGTTGCAGGGGGGTTATATTTCACAAAAGTGGTGTACCTGACTCAAGAGTGTGTCATGACGTTGAACCAAGGACATATTCACAAGGTCAAGGTTACAGTACACACATAGTCAGAATCTGCAAGGTCAAGATCATAGTGCACACACTCAGAATTTTTGTCCGGGCCGTAACTTCTTTCTGTTACGTTGGCAGGAGATTATAATTTTACTCAACTGTGTCATTACCTTGAAACAATTTCATATCTCCAAGGTCAAGGTCACAGTTTACACAGTCAGAATTCTTTTTCATGCTATAACGTCTTCTTGTTGCACAAACATCTGGAATTCCTGTTTGGCTCAGAGCTTCTTCCTTACACAAGTTGGAGGGAGATTACATTTCACAGAATTGTTGTACACGAGCCAGGGATGTGTCATGACACTGAACCAAGGTCATATCTTCAAGATCAAGGTAGGAATAAACAAAAAACAATAATTTCTGTTCGGGCCATAGCTTCTTCCTTGTATGTTGTAAGGAGATTATATTTCACATAACTGCTCTCCATGACCCAAGGGTGTGTCATGACATTGAATCATGGTCATATCTACAAGGTCAAGGTCAGAGTGACCACATATCAGAATTCGTGTTTATAAGAATTATACCTAAGAATATGCAAGTGGGATATCCATTATACTTATACCAGTTGTATCTAAGATCTTGAATTATTGCATGTTTCAAATTTGTTGCCTCGGGGTGGGGGAGGGGTATTTGTCCTTTTAGGGCAGCTCTGCCTGGTTTGTCATAGAGATATTCATTTTTCACTTCTGCTTGGTATGTGTCATTTTAATTTATATGAATATTTACTTCTCTTTAATAAATACCAACGTGTCTCAGTTGTCGAATTGCTAAGCTCAAGATCAAAATATCCTTGTTTGCATTGAATGCGTTTATCGACGCCCCGGCTGTTTAAACATCGAAGTCCATGGTAGATTTTGGAAAATATAGAATAGCCACTGTGTTTTTGATGGGCTCAACTTGAAGGTATATTTCTATCAAGCAATGCACAGAAGAAATGTACCATTCTTCGATACATGGATCGTAAATATGGTGCTAGTGTGCCGTAATCACATAATTCACAACTCAAAATCTGTGTGTTCATTTTGAAACCGAGTATCTTCCCAATTACCAAATCCTTATTCGTTACATAACAGGAACATTTCTAAACAGCATTGATAACTTTATTTATGGGAAAACTTGTTCCTTTTACTGGAGTGACCTCATACCTACATATTCATCGACACAAAAGACAGTTCTTCGTTTCTGTATTTTCCTCTTTGAAAATTATACAAATTTGTCAGTTCATTGTACATGTATTAGTAACATTCTGAGTGCATCACATACAAACCAATAGACCATTTTCGAGTTACAGAATCTGACCGTATTTTATTGAAGTTATATTTAGAAATCCTTAGTTACTTGTGCATGCCAACTTCCGGTTTCCTGAGTTACGTTCCGTAAACATCGAGATAACCATAAAAGTAACACTGTTTTACAAATTATCGATTGTCAAGCATTTGTCAAGTGACAAAATGATAAAAGATAGTCCCTATATTTTGTCCTGATGCAGTGATGGTGTTTGCCTCTTTGTTTAGCGGAAAAAGAAGAAGACGTAGCAAAGGGATGTTGAGGGAAAAAAAATTTACAAGTCTGCATATAATCACAGACTTTGCTTCTCGCATTATATTGATACCAAAGATTATGCCTACTTTAAAAAATCCCACATTATGTGCCTACTTCAAAATGCCCGTAAAACCAAGAGAAGCATCAGACCAGTAAAGCTAGCTGAACTAGAACCTGAGACATTGCTACCGGGTACTATCCATACTGACACTACCGAGTACTGTACCACTACTGACCTCCAGGATCACTGAGATGATCATCATTTCCATGTGGTTAGATTTTTGAAAAATGTAAAAATTTCCATTATATAATTGAGTCATTCATAAAAGTCTGTTTAGTAACTCTAAGTAACTTTTAGAAGTATTTCTTATAACAATATTTTCCCTCAGAAATATCTGAAATTTATGTTTACTGAAACTTACACTGAAATCAACTATGTTGATCAGTGCTTTCATCATTTTACCATAAAATATTTAGGTAGGTTTACATAATTATGGTCATGGACCTCCTATTTGTTATGTATCAAATCATATGAGAAAACAGCAAAGTGCTGGTTACATTAAAATCATTCATTTTACTTTTTCTGTAATTCAGTGTCATGTGGAGATGACCATTCCTACTGCCTTGTGGAATCGTGGATGAAAGTTACAGACACCACTGAGCAGGGATATGGAAACTCAGACAGATATCGCCTCTGAAGATGAAAGTTACATACACCTCTGATAAGGGATATGGCGATACATACAGATATTACCTCTGAAGATCACTGAGCAGGGATATGGAGACAGACACATTTCGCCTCTGAGGATAAGAGAGATATCAAAAGCAACAGGAGCTGATGGAAAATACAAAATATTTGTTTAGGGGACCTGTCTTATTTGATATAATATAACATAGAGTGATAAAAAAATTAACTTACAAATTTAATTAAAAAGTTTCTTGGGAGTCCTATCATTGATGTACATGCATATAATCATATCTATGCTAACTAATAAATCAATCAAATGTAATGGCTGATGTTGATTACTATAAAAATGTTTGATTCATCACAGTATACTTTGATGTTTTTCTCAATTATAAATCAGTCAATTATCCAACAATATTGAAGGTTGAAAAATTTAAAATGTACATGTAATAGAAAGTCAAGGAAATGAAAACTAAAAAGTAACTGATACAGTTTGCCATCACTACATGTAACTGTGTATGATCTCCCATTGATAAAAAGTGATACACAGAATCTTGTCTATGATCATAACATACATAACTGTATGCATGATGCTTAAATGGAAATGTGGCCAGCATGTCAAGTGCAAATAAGACCTGTACATGTATTTCAAGCCATTTAATACTTGCACTTCTCACAGTTGCCACCAAAAACAATAATAAACTGCATTAGAAAATAAAATCCTGCAACAAAAACTACTATCAGTATAAGAGCTAAAGAGTTTAAATTTGTTAGAATATAAGTAATGGCTATATTAGTATTAATATCCATTGTACATTTTTACATGTACATATACCGTAAAAAATTGTTTGTATATGTAATTACCGGTATGCTTTAGTCAAGTGCAGCCACTCCTTTGAATCAACTCTCCATAAATCTCAGGATCACTTATGTAAATTTGCCACAAACAGCTTATAATATAGCTTTCATAATTCTATCATTTTTATAGGGCTAATTTCTCTAAATTTCCCCATAATGACCACACTTGTTCTTATACTAGTAAAAGATCATAATATCTGCATACTCCATGTGTGGGTGAGAATTTAATGTAAACTCTTAAACCAACCCTGATACTACGAATCATCCTCTACAACAATCTCTCTATCCAAAATAAAAGCATCAACTTCTTCTTTTCTCCTCTTTCCATTTAGAAATATTTGCTGAAAATTGTAACATCACAATTTATTTTCATTACTGTACGAGGTATGACAGAGGTATTTACTAAGTTTAGCAATGTAACATTATGATGATGATAACTGTATTCTGACTTCACTTTTTTTCGAGTGGGAATGGAATAGTCAATAAAAGTTTCTGGTGGTGTTGCACTAGTCTCCTTTAAAGCAATTTTACATAGGCTTTATCAGCTGATAATAGTGGTAAAGGAATATATTGCTGCATGCATGTCTCAAGCAAATTACTATATTGACTATGGAAGAGGTGAGAAAAGTAGTCTTTGTAGATTAAGGTCCTTAACCCATAGGCATTGTGAGAAAATGCCACTTGATCCTTGATAATCATGGATATTCAATGTGCATCTTGAGTGGTGTATTGACACGTCATGTCAGGTTCATCATGAAGTATAATGCTCAGTTCATGAGCACACTTGTAACTGCGTAAATACTAATGTAAGAAAAAGATGGGGAACATGCATAATGTCAGTTACATAATTTAATGTATCATTAAAAACAATTATTAATTATGTATCGGACTAACAATGAACATCAATGATAAATCATCGAGCGCGAACTAACGAAAAACTTTGGCAGTCTAAGTCTTTCACTTTCACAGACACTGTTCATCACGGCCATCAGCTGTTCATTGCAACATTTCAAGTTTCACACTGTCAACAGCTGTTCAAGTCGGACTACTCCTCGACAAATCTGCATAATTTCACCAATTGGTCTTTTTGTATTCATAACAAATCACCTCTCTCTACTGGAGATACTTGTAAAGTCTAAATCAATCAGTGAATCCGCTTTACGCGAGATCTATTTTCGAGTTGCACGGTAACAACAATCAACTTAAAGTAAGCATGAACAAGGTTTTAGATTAAAGCTACGTAAAATTCGAACCGTAACGGTAACTCGAAAATGGTCTATTGTCAAAGTGGAAGAATAGACTATTTTCAGTTTCCATAAGCGTACGTAGATTATAAGGATCTTTACCAGGGTGCACCTGTGCCCACGTGTTAACACCAAACACATTACAAAAAGCCAATATTATCATGGTTTTGCACATGGGAATACATCACATTTCAAGAAAGTTTTACTCCATATTCTTTATTACTCCTTATTACATCAAGGGAGGCCTGGGTTTTGATTTTTTATGTGTATTGAACTTTATCTTGCTCATACATTCAATTAAGAAGTTGATGTTCATTCAAGAAACATTGCCACGCTTAATATTTACCGGTGAGCATTATGCTTATTTAATTTTATGAATCTGCTAATTAACATTAGTGATCTTATTACGGTTGTAACTAGTTGGTAGGGGAGACTTACTCCATCCTGGCATCCGATCGTTCTGTTAATTCTGTATAGACATTAGTGATCTAATTACGGATGTAACTGGTCGGTAGGGGGTGCTTACTCCATCATGACATCAGATCCCTTCGATTATTCTGTATTGACATTAGTGATCTGTAATGAATTTACTATTTTATGCAACATATCTATTTTTAGAACTTATCGGGAAATCATTTGAAATTTTCATTACGTACTTCCGGCCCGGTGTCACCGGCCGGGGCTTTGATGTGACGTAAGACCTCGGCCGGGTCATCCAGTGTATGGCTGACAGTGCGGATTCCTATTGAGTTTGCAGACGGACATCTTAAGTTTTTCATGTAATTATCTTCATTTTTCTTTGATAGTTTTAGATTATTTTATCGTATATTAATTATTAGGTGATAGGTCATATCGTTTAGGTTTGCTTTAAAGCATTGTAGTGTCTTTAATATTTATTGATTGATATTTTCATTTGTACATTATTATACATTGTAACTTAGAAACGTAGAAAGTAGAAACTAGATAACGAGCCTTATCTATTGTAAAGATTAGTTATTTTTATAATAAATTGTTAAACTTAAAATAAGCGTTTTCTATTTCACAACATCCTAAAGGAATCTGTGAAACGGGCACACAAAATCTCGCTACAGATCTAATTACGGATGTAGCTCGTCGGTAGGGGATGTTTACTCCATAATAGCATCTCATCCCTCCGATAATTCTGTAGATCCATGATCGCCTTTCCCCTTTTGAAGCTAGCTTAACCACATCGGGTGAGGGCTTGTTTCGTGACCTTGAAGTCTCGAGTTCGAATTCAAACGAGGGCACGCCACGTCGGTGTCATTTTTCCCATGCCACGCAAAATATCTCTCACTGGTTCACTGTTGAATTTGTTTAAATTTCTGTGTACAAGACTTTTGTATGTATGTAAGTGCAATAATCTCGGTGTGATGTAAATTAGAAATAAACAAAATGCACTTTTGTGTTGCTCTTTATGACCAACAGGTAGCAATATCAATCTATCTATCTGGAGCCAGTTGTTCAATACTTTAAACAGTAGTTAAGCTACCCTCGATTATTGTTTTTATTGATTTATGTAAGTGAAATGACTTTTAGTTATACCCTTTCAGTAAATGAATGCAATATAAACATTTAAGCAGAGACGTTGAATGGAAAATTGCTCTATTGTCTTTCAACATCTAGCCAGAAGTTAAAGTCTGGTTAGACGTCTAATATTTTCGATAAACTGAAAAAAAAATGTTCCGTTGGTTGGTGGTTAACTGGTTGATTGGTGCTTACGTCGCTATCAACACGTTAACACGTTTTCAGATAAGTTATATCGCGACATGGAAGCAGGAGTTAACCAACCCGTTCAATTCTGTGACGCAATCTGGGAATGGAACCCGGTTCGCCTGTACCGCAAGCCAAACAATTGTACACGACCCCCAAGCGTGCCTCTGAAAAGACTTATTACGTTCAATCGTTTTTTGGTGTTTCTGATAAAGGTTTTATTGAACAGATTTATTCATATGAATCCTATTTAAATTGTATTCATCTGGCCGTACAGGCTTCTGTGTGAATGAATGTACAGATACAATAACTGTCAAAGGCAATTATTCTAAATCTCATCTGTGGACATGACAAAGGCAATGTTTTTCAACTTTTCGATTTATTCTGTTACATAGATCTTAATTTTGAGCCGGAAATCAGAGCCAAAATTGCTCAATGGATTAAGTGCTCAGCTCGTGACCGAAAGGCCCAGGGTCCGACTCCTATCGCGGGCATACAGGCACGTCGTCTTTCGATTGAGACGGTGAAAACCTAGGTTCCGTGTCACTGTAGGCATGGCAAGTAAAACTCCCTAACTGTTCGTCTATTCCAAAAGTATAAATTTATAAGCAATACATCGGGCAGATGTTGTCATTAAATGAAATAATCGTGGAATGACGTAAAACAATAATGTTTCAATCAATTCAAGATGTGTATACCAAAGACGCTGCCCCTATATATGACTATATAAATATATAATATATAAATATAGACTATATATACCTGCTCTCTTGAAGTTTTTTTGAAGTAGGCAATGCCCTTGGTCACCAAAATTTATAAAATTCCAGACCCTTGTGCAAAGTCTCTGCAGCTTTGGCGGGTTCCAATATCAACTTTAGAACCCTTGTATGACGGGGGTTATAGACTCAGGTGACCAGTAAGGTCAATGACACTTTTATTGATAATTACATTTGTACTGTATTTTAGAGGTGAATATATGTTGGAGACAGAAACAGGACAAGAATAACTATGATAATCTCCTTGGCTCCACGGGCTAACTGAAGACCGTGCCAAGGTAATAAATCGGTACCATATAAATTACCTCACTTGATCAACGATTGAAATAATTACATTATAATTCATAACATTTTAAATGGATAAATTAAATGTACGTGTTTAATTTGAAAAAAAAGCTTGTTTGAAAGTCGAGGGTTTTCTACAAGGAGTGTCATTACACGTTTATCTTTTCACATTAAACGAATGGTGGCTTCCATTCAAAATCCATATATAAGCGCTGCAAATATTACGACTAGACAGTGGCGGATTTAGAGGGGGCCGCCCCCCCCCCCCTTTTGGTCACATATTTACCAGTAAAAATCCAGATTTTGCACCAAAAATGGCTGAGAAGTTTGGCTAATACCCATTTAGGCCCCCCTTTTCGGAAATCCTGGATCCGCCACTGCTAGATATATGGAAGATGTAATAGTGAGATCAATTTTTCTAAGACTGGTATAATAAAGGAAAAATGGAAATGAATCGGCCATGTTTATATAACAAAAATCACAACAAGAAAAGAGGATCTTCAATATATATATATACATACATATATATATATATATAAAGTATTTAATGAAAATGAGGTGGCCCTCGATCAGATTTAATAGTTGCCAAAAGACAAGAAGATACAGTAAAACGTAATATGAAAATATAATTGTCAATAGCAAATACTCTCGCGTCAGTTTTACATTCTCCGCAACTATATTAAAACGACAAAATTACCAACGTCTTCTTAAATTAAATAATACAATGTATTGATAATAAAACAAAAACACTCAGCTACACAACATTTGAAATGAGTTTGTGTTTTATTACTAATATTGGTGTTCCCTATGGAGGACTATGAAGATTTCAAAGTACTAATGTTATAGTTTACATTAAATTACAAATCGTGCAAGTTGTAGCTTTTTGAGGGTACAATATTTAACAATAAATTCCTGTTTTAGCGGACAATTTGTTTACATACTGTTCTCCGAGCGGTAGCGAGGGCACTATTCTGTATTCCAAAGATACATTATGAGAACATTATAGGTCCTAGCATATTTTAAAATTCATTTTCCTTAATAATTTCAAACTAGACTTGCACAATTTTTATAGGTCATATCAAATTTCATGACAGCAGAGTCATTATTCATTCATAAATGAATCGAATAATTTTATATCCAATTAGAGCCCAATATACATTGAAAATAGTCATCCCTCTCTCCCATACAGAAGATAAACTAATCAGATTTCTCCTTAATTACCATTATTTGACAAGTACCTACATAAATAGACATTAATGGTTTAGTGTATAACATGAAATTATGTGGGCACTATAATTTCCCTATTAGACATATATCTTGTATTGAATATATTGAATTACTAGATCATGTTAATTGCTAAAAACCCATTCAAATACGTTTCAGCTTCTACGATAAAGAATTACTTCCACAAAAAGATTTATATACATAACATCTAACTTATATTTTGCAACATATATAAATACAAAACGTGCAGAAACAATGAAATCATATTCTTCAGTGAAGGTAACTCCGTAAAGCAAAAACTTTATAGAATCTGGAAAGTTATCCAATCGTATACCTAAGATGTATCATGTGATGCACTTCTCTTCAAGAAAGGTAATTATGTAAAGCTAAAGCGACAGTATCTGGCAATAATCCCCGGCACTAGTGTTTCAGAGCACCTGTTACGTTATTCAATCATATGCCTAGGATTAATCACGTACTGTACAAAAATTTATGTTTCTTCGTTTTACTCTATCATTATATTAATGTTTTGTCATTATTTATACAAATGAAATATGGATTTATATATGTCTGTATACTAAAATGACCATAACCCCCATTCACATTGGAGTTATATTGATTGGGACGTCAAAAGACGATGCATGTCGGCAATTCAATGTCCCGTTTCAAAGCCTTAACGATGGAAAAGTTTAATTTTTTTCTCTCTTTTTGTTAATGACGTAGCTTCTGCAGAGGGCTTCGCGTGATATTCTCTTTTTTCCCCTTTACCCGATACTTGCCTCTTCTTTACAACGTTAGTCAACAATCATTCTGAACTACTGTCGTATCGTATCCTTTATAGGTTTTAGAGTTCATGTCGGATGTCGCTTACCGAGTAGGAGACGATTTCTCCTATGAGCACCTAAGTCCATAATCGGATATCCATTGTTGAACTATAACAACTGACTGTTAACTGTTATATTTTAGGATTTATTTCAGGTGTGACTTCCCAAACAGGTGACACTTACTCCTTCCCTTTCCACAGTGATCGTTGTCCTGTGGGTCAAGGTAACACTACATCAATATTTACTTTCGTAAAATTCCAAAAGGTGACGCTTACTCCTTCCGGAGCCGAGCCAAACCCATGACCCCATTGATCCATAAATGTCCACAGTGGTATAGTAAAGTGTCACAGTACAATGGAAATAGTCCATGTTGTTTTTTTCTATTGTGAATAATTTATGTTGCCAGCATACTTAGTTCAAAATAATAAGTATAGTATTTATGTGGTATTATTTTACTATTTATGGGTAAATGCGTATGTTTAATCGTTAAAAACTGTACTTGTAAGGCTGATTTTTAAAGACTATATCAAGCTGTCCCAATCTATTATCAGAATCCACAACAGTTCAGGTAGTTACAATGTGATACATGCTTGTAAACATAACCCAATATCCATGAAAGACATATGCATACTTATAAATTAGCACCCATGTTTCTATGTTTTAATACATGTACATGTACATACATGTATTTCGTCTTCCGGCCTCTACCACTTATACACATATATATTCAACGATTTCTGTTTGATGATGATTTCTGTCTCTTTCTTTTCTTCTTATCCCTATTTTTTCTTTTTCTTGTTTTCCTCTTATTGTTCTTCAATTTTTGTTTTCTTCGTTTCTTACATGATTTAGAGGAGTTCTTTTTATTTTTACATTTTCTCCTCTTTTTAGGATTGCAACTTTTCCCTCTTTTTACTGTTGATGATAAAATAAAATTAATATCATAGCCATGTACCATTTTCATTACAGATGCATTGAATTCCTTTTATTTGGACTTTTAATAAACGGTTATTTTCCATATGGGCGAGTATCTGACGTCACACTTTTTACGTTATACATTTTCTATTTCATTCCCATAATTTTACATCGGTTTCAATAGAAATGGTTGACGTCATTGTGGTTAGACGTAAAATGCCTGTTCAAATGGGGAAATAACTCTGTATACTGAAAACTTCCATAACCTGTTGTTTGTGTTAAATATCTAGCATTAAATTCTTATTTAGGCAAAACAAAAACAAAATATGCAAATAATATGTGAAACGAAGAAAGTATAACCCGAATGACATTACTTACAGTTAGGAAATAAAAAAGCAACTTAACATTCTTAGCGAACAATGAGGCATATGCGTTCGTAACCATATAAAGTACAGCAATAGGGAGATTTTATTGTCTTGAGGTCTATTCATTAATAATACTTACATGATTGACAGGTAAGTTTCTTTATTGTCGAATTCTGTTTGGTTCCCATCAAATTACTACAATTAAAATTCGACGCTTCTTCGGGTGACATAACTGCAAAAAATAATTATCTTTCCTGGTCAAATGTTTCATTTTGCACTTATTCATTATCGACATACTTTGAAGTTCCTTGACGTTTTAAGATTGCTATACATTTCAGTAACATGTCTAATATAGATAACACTGTGTCTCCTAAAAAGACATTTTCTGCTACCAATCAAGAAGGGGAGTGAAGACTCGTCAATAAATACAGAATCCGATTCTCGTGAACGAAAATTAAGAGAGCAGGCATTCTGAGATTATTCCTAAAGCAACACAAGTTCCCCTCCAGTCCCAACAAATCCATAACTGATTCTTAACAAAGGGCACTGACTGTGGAAAATGTAGGTCAACCGTGACCAAAGTCGAACTCCTCATTGGGAAGTTTGCTACCAAGTTTTAGCTTGATATCAGTAAGCATGGCCAAGAAAAGTCTGAAAAACAAGCGTGACAGACAGAAGAACAGACTGACGGACATAGTGGAAACCTATAGACCGCTCCGATTTCACCGATGGGAAACTATATAAGTAACTTACAGTGTACTCACCTTTGGCACAAAACACGAATCCTCTTCCACCTATTGTTTCCATAGTCGAGTCGGTTATATTATTGATAAAAGAAAATGTTACTTTGGACACCTCGGAATGTTTCCCTCCTGTACCAAGGTCGAGTGCAATTGTTTTCCTCTCTGTATTCATATCAATTGTTTTTACCCCTGTTGTTATACGTAGAGATTCGGTTGTGTTTGAAAGATCAAAATCAAGGAAACTTATAACGAGTTTCTTGTTATACGAAGTAAATTTAGGGTTAAATGTTAATGCACAAATGTTGATGAGGTATTTTCCTTCATCCTCCGAAAAAAAGTCTGTCTGTTGATAATTCCATGGGAAATTTGTGTGACTCTGAACGATGAACTCGTCGTGGTCTACGTGTATCATGGGCGTCGTTGCGTTGCAAATAATAATTACTGGAAAAAAACCGAGAGAGTGCGAAATAAAACCAGAATTTTACCAAAAACAAACATTAACATTTTAATAATTTTCATAACTACATGCAAGGAGTGGTTGACACATATGTCAGAGATCGTCTATTTGTATCATAGCGGCTTCTGAGGAATTTTCGATCAGAACGACTTACACCTTTTATTTAGTACACCAACCTGAATGGTAATACCTTAGTTAATATAATGGAACCAGTTGTTCGACACTTTAACCACTGGTTAAGCTAACCAATAGTTAATTTTATCTGACTGTATCTTTGAAATAAGAAGACTTAAATCATTATTTGTGTACTGATTTGTAGCAAATGAAACAAGTTTTGTAAAGTAATTTAGATTTTTATACAGAAATCTTATGAATTAAAATTCAATCTTTGAAAGTTTAAGCACTGGTAAGCTTAACCAGTGATTATACTGTGGAACAACTGGGGCCAGATTGATAATTGTTTTACGGCACACCACGGCTATTTAACGTATATGGTGACGTCATCTGCCTGGTGTATTGCATAGAAATTTATACTCACTCGAAGCAGTGAGGAATTTTTTTACGTGCCATGCCTACCGTCACACGGGATCACGGATTTTACTGTTTCATCCGAAAGACAGGACAACGGTGTAACTATGGCGGGAGTTGAACTCTGGACCTCTTGGTCACGAGCCGATCACCTCATCCACTGAGCTACATCGGCTCAAAACTTCAGTTAAAAGCGGAGTTTTAATGTTGCAAATGCTATATCACTTTAATCAAGAGTCCACCCCCCCCCCCCTTTTTTTTCCCCAAAGGAGTCTGTTATTGTTCATTGTTCCAGGGTTTGGTTTTCCCGTTATTCATGAATAATAACGGGAAGACCAAACCTGGATTAGTGATCTACGACATCATATACACAATCGCTTTAAATTTTATTTCTACAGATAGACCATGAACTGGCCATGCCCAGGTTGCACCAGGTGTCCCCTAACCACGAAATGGGGCATGCACTGATCTAAATAGTGGGGCTTTACGGAGATACATGGATCCACAGTTCGGTTTTTGTCATTTTTAAGGAAAATCGAAACATGAGTGCATTCATTAAAGTTATCGTTAATTTCTCAAAACTGTTATCATCATTCATTTTTTACATAAAATGACAGAGGTGTGTTATTTGTATGACAATATACCAATTGTATGATTTTCACACCTTGCGCTATTCAATTAGATGATCCTAAATTTGGGGGAAATGCCTTTTTTCCGTCACGTTTAGACTTAAGCTATCAAATATCGATCTTGCCTTAAATCCTTAAATAATATCTATTACGATATTTATTTTCATTTTATACATTTAAAATCCCTGCACTGAATAAATCGCTATTTAGGAACCGCGGCCAATTTACAGTTTCTCTACGGAATGTGTTTAGACCGTTAAAAATCATACTTTTGCAATAAAATTTTTACATCCGATTAATTTTTAAGTTAATTCCTTTTCCCATAGGGTCCCATGTTACATTACCAAACTTCCAACAAGATTTACACAACATCTTACATTTTACCTATATATAATCCACATATCAAAATGTTTGTCAGACCCTCCTCTATCAGAATTTTAACAGTTTACCATAGGTGATCCACCTTAATTTCGAGAAAATCATGCTGGAAGGGGGTCACCCCCAAATATTTGCCAAATTCAAATGTAAACAACAACCCCCTTTTCAAGTCATAACATTTTGACATTAGCGAGTTGAGATAAAAATTCATGATTTTACAGCAGAATCAATCTTTATTTATAGATAGATCAAATAATTTTATCCAATCACAGCTCCTGATACATTGAATTAGTAGTCCCTCTCTCCCTACATCAGCCAATCACGATTGTCGTTACTTACTGTTCTTTGACCAGAATGGATTTGTGTGAGTTAAAATAAGAAACTCTGGAGAAAATAAAGCAAAATTAGAACTACAACCTGATTTTTTGTTAGGAAGGGTGACAGAATGATATAAAGAATACCCATTTTACATTGGCAGTGTATAAAGCTTGCTATAACAGCGTCCTCTCCCACCACATTGCACACAATACCATGTAGATGTTAGTTGCCGACAAGAAAATTATCTTTAGATGTTTTTGAACGAAATGTTCATACTTCTTATTTGAATCTCCCGCATAAATTGAGGGAAGATTAAGACCACAAAGACAAGAAAAACATTAATGCATAGCATCATTTATCTGGCAGCACTAAGTAGTGCCTACTTATATACTTGAAGTATTCGCTTCATGTGATCAGAGGTCAATACGATGCGATACCCATTTCGATGACCATATTGTGAACCAACATAACGAGAGTGTAAGAGAAGCAGTTCAGTGTCAGTGATATAAAAATGTTTTCCTCATAAAGGCAAAGGGATAAGAAGAAACACAATCAGTGATAGCAACAACCATAAGAGGAAGAAATCAACTGACTAATCATTGTATAAGGACGAATACAATAAACTGAGAATTAAACCTGACGCCAGTTAACTTTAGGGGAGAGGTCATAAAGAGTACGAAAAATAATCAGGAACATACATGTAAATATTTTGCGCTAGCAAGTTTAACTTATCATGAACTAAATGTTAATTATACCCTTTCCTCTTATTTTGTTAGTCGTTTATATCCATTTCCTTCTTAATAGTAGCGCTACATCATAATAATAAGGCGAATATACAACATGACGAAAAGGACTTCTCCCAAATTACACGAGATCATGAGCCTCACAAAAACCAGTGACAAAATCACCAGCCTTCTGGCCGGCAATAATAAATAAGGTAAGTAGAAACTCGAATCGTAAAATCATGTCAGCAAAAGGCACCTATAGCCAGTATTAAGAGGGTATCTACTGCTGACTGGAGAACCATGCCATAAAAAAATTTTAAGATTATAATGAATTGTTATCTCATTATCACCCTTGACGCTGTTAACTAGTCATAATTTCGGGTGCGTCAATGGCAGATGGTGATAAATCCTTTATAATGGGCCAGGTGGGGTGCCGTCATAAAGTAACCGATTCTCTGACTGATCTCACAAAAGAACAGTATCTGAATATGAAGTTTACCTTTATCCTGCTTTAGACAATAACCTCCCACGAACGACAATCGTTCAGGAAAAAGTCCATGTCCCCGTATGTTGTTTAAAGGTAATACGAAAGGCATTATTGGAAAAGAGACATTGCACGTGCGTTCCCCATGACATTCATTTGTTTGAACTATCAAATCTGGAGTCTGTCCTGTTATATTAGACCTGCAGTTCAAAGCCTTTACATCCGGTTTGAATATGACGTAATTGTCGTCACATTGAAATTTGAATCCGTCTTTTTTCTTTCTGCATAGCCTTGCTCCATTGACATCTGGAAATATACACATATCGCCGTAAAAGGGAACACATCGTATACTTCAACTCAAGAATGTTAGTGTGCTTATAGTGCTTAATTTGTTGTCTCATTTTCATAATGCTAAAACATCAATCTTTGGGGGAAATCAATGAAATTTTCATTGGGAAGTGTCCTTATATTGCACCTGATTTGAAGGGAAAAACACTGGACATATACAGACCTGCCTAGCCATATTGGCTTTCATCCCATTTCAGACATCCACTTTGTTCAAAATTTAGACAGATTTTGTAATATCAGTATACATTTTGTTGACTGTGAAATGATAATAAGAAAACATTGTTAAACATGAAAAAAAAAACCACCCGGTATCTTATGGCAACAAGTTGCCCAATGCTTGATATTTCAGTTGAAAGTAATCAAACACTGTCGATCACTTATATGTTAAAGTCATATGGACGTAAGCTATTTTATTGAGTCCATTACAACAAATCCCATTTATCTTTATATAAGTTAATGCATGTCATATTACATGCATTATTTCAAAAATATTATTCTGATCTAATTTTAAATGTTTTACTTACCACTTAGTAATACACAAATTGTCAATGCTAAAGAAGTAAAGGGAATCGTAACGGCCATGATAAGAGCACTATGCAGCCAGATGCCGAGTGACCCTGATCGTGATTTTCTGCTTTAAGACTATTTATATATGCCGGTACACGATATCAGTGTCTACATCTTATGGCCTACTTAATGTCGGAGTTAGAAATAGATTTCAAGGTCAAAGTGCTTATCCATCAGAACAGAAACTGAGCTTTCTATGTAGGAATTATATAATAAGGATGCGATACAGGAAACGGAGGGTTCACTTCACTCAAATATAATTATACCAGCAATGTATTGTCGGCTCTTCTTTCCTGAATATAATAGCGTGGATGTGCTATATGCATGTATACAAGGTTTTGTAGCACTTCATGCGAGAGGAACAAAAAACATGACAACGCTAGTGAAAATCCAATGGCTCCAAGGAGCGCGTGCCTTAGTGGTTAACTTTAAATGAAGTGATTCGATCCTCATTGTGGTTTTGAAATCATTTCTCATAAATTAAATCGGTATCTGAACTTGTGAAAGTTTGGCTGATATTTTAAGATCGTCGCTTTACGAGGTGAGGATAAAAGTATGATACAGATTTTATATTCCACTATTCAGACGCCCGTCAAGAATCGAACCTATAACCCCCAAGTTGCGAGTTTGAATCCTAACTATTTAGTCACAGGGGCCTCCGACGGGACAACCTGGAATATGATGATAGATATTGCAAGACAACGATTTCTTCTTCTTGGTCTACTCTAAGAAAGATATAATCGCAAGTCGTTTTTTTTTTTTTTGGCCTGAGATGCAGGTCATATGCTTTATCATTTACCGATACAGAAATGTTGATATCATCGGTGTATTCGGGTGGATCATCTGTCATGGTAGACGTGGCATGTAAACTATACCACACTGCTTCGGGTGGATCCTCTGTCATGGTAGACGTGACATGTAAACTATACCACGCTGCTTCCGGTGGATCCTCTGTCGCGGTAGATGTGATATGTGAACTATACCACACTGCATCAGGTGGGTCCTTTATCTTGGTAGAAGTGGCACATAAACTATACCACACTGCTTCGGGTGGATCCTCTGTCATGGTAGACGTGGTATGTAAACTATATCACACTGCTTCGGGTGGGTCCTCTGTCGTGATCGACGTGGTACGTAAACTATACCACACTGCTTCGGGTGGGTCCTCTGCCGTGGTAGACGTGGTACGTAAACTATACCACACTGCTTCGGGTGGGTCCTCTGTCGTGGTAGACGTGGCACTTAAACTATACCACACAGCTTCCGGTTGGTCCGTTGCGTACATGTGAAGTCGTAGGTCTAAATTTTTGTACAAAACATCAGACAGATGCAGTCGCCATAAATAATCCTGGAATTACATAATACCAGAATTATAAATATATTATAAATATTAATATAGTGGATCAATTTAACTACTTAAAGACAATTCTTATTAAACTTTTTTCAGACTGTAATGTTTTCACATTTATGTGGTCATTACATGCACTCATATGATACTTTAAAATCATTTAGCAAACAAAATCAATACATTTATTTATAAATTCTTGTAATATATATATATATATATATATATATATATATATATATATATATATATATATATATATATATATATATATATATATATATATATATATATATATATATATACAGTATAAATCTTTTGATGATGTTTTTTTTCATAAACAACACTGTGGCGATTTCCTTTTAATGTCGACCTGTATATACGTATCAAAATTATTATCTGCATGAATATGGTCTATAAGCAATTGGGGTCTAGGATCAAACGCACACCACTAGAAGACCTAATCTCGAATGTCCCAACAAAATTTAAACCTCTTTTAGTACATTAATTTATTCTCGATACTGAAGGTACCTCGATTATATAAATATTCCTGCTATAATGATGTATTCTATTCTAACATTTTAAAATGTGCACGACAACACTCGTCAACGATTGCAGTCTACCCGTTTTCCTTGGAATCATTTGACCTACCCTATACCTCATTATTAAAGTAAATACAAGTATGTACTAAGAGCGATAACTCTTATTATCCACCATTGTCGTAATGGAAAAAGTACATTCAATCAAGTCTGTCGAAGTAAAAGTAATCATGTCAAGTTCAGTATCAGCAGGCATTTTCGCAAAGAATCATGCGTAATTTCTTTTACGTACCCACATAATAAATCCTTAGAAGGAATCGGTACCTAAAAACTTACGGAAAATTTACGATTCTTTGTGAAAATACCTGCAGACCCATGGTTATAAAACAAATTAAAAAACAAACAATAAATAGATAAAAATAAAAATAAAAATAAAAAACAAAAATAAAAACCAGTAACAAAATAAAACAATACACGAAAACAAACACTGGAGGGTTGGCTAAAAGAACTTTTGATGTAGAATTGATAGGTAGATTATAAGAAACGCTTAATGTTAGGCCACACCAATTTGATTGTTAGTTCTTCGGAATCCCCCCCCCCCCCCCCACCACCACCACCACCAAATTGAAGCGAGCGAGCGATTTTATTTTTTCTAAAAAATTCTAAATTGGTCCCTTTTTTCTCTGTCTCTTTTTGAAGCGATGTGGATTTTGATGAAGCGAGATATTTTTTATTTGTACAATAATGGACATTACTCAGTGAAATATAGCAAATAAAGAATTACCATATATTAAAATTACTTTTTTAACATCAATAGCAGCAAAACAGAGAGGTAAGAACAACACAAATATAAATACAACATCTCCACATTTATTTTGGAACAGTCATGTTTACCAAATCATAAAATGAAAAAAAAAAATACTTATAATTTTTCTTGGTCATACAGATTTATAAAATAAACAAGATTTTGAACACTAATGACCAAGCAACACAAGTTCCCTAATCTCGGGACATCGTAAACTTCCAACGAATGAATATATAAATCTGCAAAACGGATACCATCGGTCGGAAAACTTAGGACGGTGGGGCTCAACACTGTATTACCCCCTCTTCGTATTGATGTTATAAAGAACATATTAGTTTTGGCAATAACATCTGATAACCCCGTCAAATCTTCTTCTTTCTCACAGGAACATAATCATATACTGCACGACTGTTTCTCGTTTCGCTTTGTCCGTTTTAAATTTTTTGAAATTCCGATCTTGATATCCGGAGCAAAACGGAAGCGGGAAAGCCCACGAACGAACTTTCATTTTGTTGTGGGCTAATGTGATAAAATTTCGATGGAAAAGAAGACCCTCCACCAGCCTTTCTAAATCCACCATTATTAACCATTCTGACTTGTAGCATAACATAAAAGTACGGTTTAGTATACAGCTAAGGGTTAACTTCTTCATTTTGATATGGCTACACATACTTTAGGGGTCTCGGTGGCTGAGAGGGCTATTGCGCCATGCCTCTCTACAGCCTCTCATCTTTTGGTCTTTCTCTTGCCTCGAAACTTGGTCTGGAGAAGTGGGGTTGTTTATCAATGTACCTCCAGAAGCTAGGTGGTGCAAGTAGATAATAATACTCTCTTTTCCTCCACCACTAAGCAATGGTCACCACCATGTAGGTGAAATAATTCTGCAGCGACAGTCAACAATAAAGTTTGTTCGATTCTTGTTCACATTTATCAAACTAATATGGTGCCTGATGCAGTGCTTAAAAAATCCGTCCCTCGCAACGAACCGACCCGAAACAGTTAAAAGATGTCTTTTACATGCTACGTCTAACGTAACACTGGACTTTGGGGCTCTTTTTTCCCTTGTCTCCTCCGAAAGACAAGACACTGAGGATCCACCGGTTGGGTTCGAACCCGAGAGCTCGCATTCAAGAGCCAAGCACCTAACTAATTGGGAAGACAAATAGAACTTACATGTGTGTGAGTATTTTAAGTAACACTCGAAATAAATCCTCATCTCTTCAATGTTTGCATGTCTCGGAGCACTTTCCAAAATGCCTGTTAATAGTACTTTCTATTACCTATACATCTATATTTTAAGTTTTCTTCAGGATTAGTTAAAGCGTTATGGAGCACCTTAATAAAACACAGGAATTTAAAAGAAAAAAATTAAAAATAGATATAAAATGCGTTCTTGGGTGTGTTACAGTTTAAACGCACTATTCCTGGAATCCCTTGGCAAAGTACTGATTTGGGAAAATTATACATGTTTCTCTGTTTTGTTCTTAATCAAGATTTTACTCAGCATTTGAGTTTCTCACTGCTGTGCTTTTTGGAGGGTGATGTAATCAGCTTTCTTAAGCCGTCGTCCATCCCAATTTGGAAACCGATCTTACCCAAGTGTTCTTCCGCCCTAAACAGTTACAAAAATATAGTCCCTAAACAAATCTTGCATAAAATTCAATTTTAGCAACTAAAGTTAAAGAATTTGTGCTTTACATATTGAAATTTGCTAAAATAGATAGATTAAGTGTACTCTTATTTATGAGGTAAAGTTGTATGAAAAATATTCCTGCGCTACAGTATGTCGTGGCAAAAGGTACAAGTTTATTTCTTAACCATGGCTATCTTTTGCTTAAGGATAGATCGATTGTTTTGGTTTTTTTAATATGTTTGATATATATGCACATCTTCACTTGTGTGCATGACCTCGTTTGTTTATTCGACTAAACATCTTCTATATTGTACATAGTCTTTTGCAATGTTTACTTATAGAATTAGTCAGAGGTTCCAAGTCGTTCGGACTAAGTATAAGGGAGTAGAATCCGGGTTGTTTCGCCCTAAAATACGTTCGCACCTGAGTTATTTCGCCCTGATACCTGTTCGCCCTGAGTGGTTTCGCCCTAGGTCGTTTCGCCTTAATAAATGAAGCTCTGAAAACGTTGAAGTTAACTCTATTTTTATCATCTCTCATGTCATATTAATACAATAAAAGCAGTTATTAGCTAAAATATATAGGATAATATCACAACGTGTTAAAATGAACTACAAAACATAATAGTAGTACATGTATTCAGAATTAAAGATACGACAATTTATACGTTTAAAAGTTTGGAAAAAAACCATGAAATTATATGACATAAGCAATAAAAAATAATATCAGTAATAAAATAAATGAATGATATTATGCAAAAGTAAGACACGATTGATAGTTAAAACAAAGCAGTTATTCGATAAAATTGGATAATATCATAAATCGTTAAAATGAACTGCAAAATATAATAGTAATATTTAGAATTAAACACACAACAATCTACATGTATACGTTTAAAAGTTTGAAATATGAAAATGATGAAATAATAAAATATGATAATCCTCTACCACCTTAGAATAAAATATATACATTAATAAATTTAAAAATATTGTACTATAAGGTATAAAACTTTAATGTGCTATGATAAGAAAATGTACAATATACAATACAATGAAAGTTCTCAATATAAACAAATTGAATATTATCACAAAGTGCCATTTCAAATTTAATAAAATCCTGAACGTGGTTCATATATGTTTCCGCATATTCTTAAAAACTGGCTTGTTGTTATCTCTTCATTGTCGTATTTTTCCCAGGCTTCTTGTAAGCGGGACTCTACATTTGAATATATTCGTCGGGCATCACGCTGTAGATCGTTGGATTCTATGTTTATCTGGACTATGCTTACTTCTCTTTGCAAGAGTGGTATAATTTTATAAAAACCTATGTGCCCATGTCCAGCACGAAAGTTCATTCTATGATGCCATCCTATAAAATTTTAAAGGATAATAAGATCGCAACGAATGCATCGAAAAGTCATCACATGATTCAAAAATAAAGTTGAATTAGTGATAGAGTAAAAGTAAAATTAAATGATTTAAGTATTTACCTTCTACATCATTATTTGTTCTAACTTTCTGTTTATACACACACCAGGAATTTACAGGATACACAGCATTTGAAATCCATTGTCTTTTGATGTAATCTGTCAACTTCGTGAGGGCTGGTGAAGAATTCGCTTTTTCTTGAAGTTTTTCAAATGTTGGAATAATCTGTCGACTTGGCAGAAAAGGTAGTGCCATCAGTTGTTTGATGTATAAATGCGTGCCTTTTCTTTGCATGTATGTTGGTGCAAGTCCAAGCTGCTGAACATGTCTCCACACTGTCTGAGTCCAGTGAAAAACACATCCTTTGATACTGACTTCAGGTAGTTCGGTTCTAATTGACTGCCATGCTCCTATCAATTAGCAAGGTAAAAGATTTTTACTGCCTCATCCGAAAGACAGGACAACGGCATGACCAGAGCGAGAGTCGAACCCCGGCCTCCCGATCAGGAGATGAGCGCGCTACCAATAGGCCACGCACGCATAGTAAGGTAATAGAACAATTCAGTTATAACTATGAAAATATTTAAGAACATGCATATTAATGAGACGAAATAATCATTTTCCGTAAAATTAAATATTCAAATACTCAATATAGACAAGATGTTTCGATGCAAGGACATTTCGGTACATTGTCATTTCAGTACAGAATTAAGACGTTTCGGTACAAGAAGAAAATATCTTGAACCTCGGAATGGTCGTTGTGGTTGTTAAACCATTCTAATTTATACATTTTTGTCTCGGAATATACTGAAACCTATGTACATCAAAATGAACAGTTAATGGTACAAAGACATAATATTGATACACATATGCACTGAAACATCGTACTGAAACCTTGTTCGTGCATGACGTATGTCAAAATAAAGGATTATTTCACACAGTGACACTGTCAAAGTAAACAAAGAGAGAAGATCAAATGCATTTCATTTACAAAATATTCATAAAGAACTTGTTCTTGTCTCTGTGAATAATTCAACAGTATTTCTACTGTTTGCAAGTCGAGTGCGTTTGAGCTCTTAGTACATGTATATGTATAAAAACAGCTTTGATAATTACAATGGGGTGACCGGAATTTCCGAAAAGACAAGTAGAATATTGTGATATGATGTTTAAGCACATGTTTATACATTGCTATATTGCTATTATATACAAAAAAAATTGCGAGTTTCATTTACATGTATTTAGTTAGCTCTAATTTCTTTTGTTATTTTCTTGTGACGTCACGGAAGACCTTACTATTCCTCTGTTACTCTGAAAATTCTTCCCAACTCTTCTTTTCTAGACGCTAATTTTAATCCCTAATATGTGTCACTAGTTTGTACATCGATATCTTTTTTTTTTATTTTCAAGATTTTAGATCTATAGCTTTTCACAAGATGTTGTAAAATTGGTATTAATCTACATGGGGTAGTTAATTATTCCCCTTTAATCAAATTTCAAAGCATGTCATAATCATAAAATCAGACACAACTGGAAATTCAAACATTGTATATAACTAGTCTGCATGTGACGTTCAAATTCTTATGAAAGTGAGATATAAATATATATATATATATATATATATATATATATATATATATATATATATATATATATATATATATATATATATATATATATATATATATATATATATATATATATATATATATAGAGAGAGAGAGAGAGAGAGAGAGAGAGAGAGAGAGAGAGAGGGGTGCATAATTTTGCACTTCTTTCGTATTTTTCCTTTAAAATTAGATTTAGTTTTGTAACAAATTCTTAAGAACTAATTTCTGAATTACTGACAATTGCCCATCCTCCGTTCTACCATAATTGGCATATGGCAATGCTTTGATATTGCCGTTTAAATTTCACATTTCAGACACAGTCTGTTGTACGTATGGTACAAATTGTTTAGATCATCTCGTGAACATTAGATCTATCGATTTATGTTGGTTTTATATATTTATAACCATCTCTAATCAACACTTAAGCGATTGTCAAAAAAGAGGAAGTTGGGAGAGGTTAAACTAATTTTATACTTCAGGGATTCAGGTGCAGATTCAACTATTGCACGTGCCCCCATCCGACAGGAAGCATAGGGGGTGGGCGACAAAGACATCTTTGTTAAGTAAATGTTTTCATATTAAATCAATCACTAGCCAGAAACAATCATAATACACTACAGATGTTACCAATTGCATAATATTTTTCAAAATTACCGCCGGTTAAAACTTTATCGAAGCTGCTGACACAGTGAAAAGGAGATATGATCCATCAGCATGCCATGGTACATGCGCTGATTTCAATGAAGTGGACAAAAACGCATGTTGTTTTTACAATTATGTATATCATTTCCCGACAATCATAGTCTGTATTCCTTGCTCGGGTTAGACTTCCGTCCCCCGATTTATTTATTTATTTTTAGATCCGTGCAAGTGTGAAATCAATATTTGTTGACATGAATTACATGTTTCATATATATATATTTATATCTGTATATATATATATATTTTGGGATAGGGATAACCGAGTCAGATACAGTTCAAAGACGCTATAGAGGCTTTCAGTTTGCTTACATACACTGTATTTTATTTTTTCTCGGGGAAGCCCCCTGAAACCCCCCAACCCCCCCCCCCCCACCCCACCCTAATCGACCAATTCGGCCTTGCAGACTTTCCCACTCCCTATACCTGTTGAGGTTCTGGATCTAACCCTGAGTCTCTGTGTAATTCCAAATATCCATATTTGCAAATCAAGCCATTTACTCCCAATGATAGTACGAATATACATCAAGTCCATCAATTTAACATTATTTTCGACATTAAACATACACCCCCTCAATGACCTCATGTAAAGGCATATATACAATATACATAAATATATAAATGTATTAAGGATGAAATAATCGCTTTTATCATATTCATTTATCTTGATATTAATCTATGGTCATATCCCACCCAACCCTCAGTTTAGAAATCTTTAATTATTTGATCAGGTATGTATATTAGATATATAAGTTCCTGTTGATATTGTCAGCTGGGGGAAATGAAGTAAAGATAGATTTTGATATAGGAAAATCACATACGGACTTGGGGATGCCTCTTACTGTGCTGGGAATAACTCCATTTTCCCGGTTGAAATTAAATACCCTGTTAGTTCATTATGATTAATTATGACAATATCCTACTTTGCGCCTAAGGTGGCAAGTCGTGGCCCTATTAAATTGATAGGGACACATTCTTTACATTGCGTAAACTTATAATTTTGATCAACGGAATGGCCGGTGTTACAGAGCGAGCCTCCCCCCATAGCCAGACTTCTCCCCCCCTTTGCCCGGCGGTCCTACTCTAGAGTGAGCCTTCCTCTGATCAAACAGATCGCAAGGACCAATTTCAGGAAAAATGCACGCGTGTGATAGACAGTCAAGGTCGAGGTATTACCTCGGGCGGGCATTACTGTGGTTTGCTAAGATTCAGATTCTATATATCATTTAGGATATATAAACTGTGGCGGATCCAGGATTAAAATACTGCAAAAAAGGGGGGTGGGAAAGCACATGTGAAAACAAGTATTTGTCAATCTACTCAATCATGCATGAATTTGAATAATATTTCACAGCATTGTTGCCTAGGCCCAAGGGTGTGTCATGACATTGACTGAAAGGTCATACATGTATCTTCAAGGTCAAGGTCACAATGTATGTGATAGGTAAATCAGTCTGTGTCATACCTTTCTACCCCTTGTATAGATTTGAGTAATATTTCACAGAGTTGTTACCTAGGATCAAGATCAAAGGGTGTATTTTGACCTTGAACCAAGGTTATATCCGCAAGGTCAAGGTCACGATGCATATGATGGGTAAATCTTTGTATGAGCCATAACTTTGTATCCCTTGCATAGATTTGAGTATACGTAATATTTCACAGAATTGTTGCCCAGGACCCAAGGATGTGTCTTGACTTTGAACCAAAGTTATATATGCAAAGTCAAGCTCACATTGTATATGATGGGTGGAAAAATCTTTGTCTAGTCCATAACTTTTTACCCACTGCATGGATTTGAATAGTATTTCACAGAATTTTTGCAATGTTGGGAATGTTTCTTTACTTTCAAATTCATCCCTTCAAACTTAGTGACGGGCATATAATGCCACGCTAGGCGTTGCTATTGTTGACTATACAGTGTTCTTCATTAATCACCTTCCATCAGTACTCTCAGTACTTTGATTATTGGATAGATGTGAAATAGGAATCTACCAGTCAGTAAATCTGTAACAAGGGTCAAGTCTCACGCGGACGTCGTACTTTTTTGTCGAAGGATGGCCCATACAACTTTGTATGACTTTTTTCATAGACATATTACTCCTTTTTGTTAAATAAAGACAAATTGGACGTTTCACTTTAACCAGTTAAACCGGGTTAGCTGAATCTGAGTTAAAACATGATTTAACTCCGGAAACATCCTTAATTTAATAAGAGTATTCTAATCCAGTGGTACAGTGATGAATACATAACAAATATAGTCATATACAAGTCATTCTAAAATACCACAGAATAATCTCAAAATCCAAAGATATTACATGTATCACAATGAACCAATAAAAAGTCCCTATGTTGAAATTTTTGAAGCCATCTCCCATTTCTTTTTATACGATTATTGCGCACATCTTTTAAGAAACCGTACCTCACATACTATTAATTTTCGCAAAACAGATGTTTCACTGTGGCATGTAGTACTTTCAAAGTTCCTTCTGCGTCATTGAAATCATATATGCCCGATTGATATGTATCTAAGTTTCTAGTTTCTAACGTTACTTTATATTCTGATACAAAGTTGAATCAGATTGGACAAGAAAATTAATGGTATCATAGATCACGGTGAGGTCAATGCCCAACCAGTTTTTTGTCCCATATCCATTGCCCTATCCTTTTATTTGAATATTTATGAGATGTTTCTGCTTATTTAGAACATTAAACCGCATGTAAATATAAATGTTAAACGACGAACTTTGTGCCTCCTACTTGATTTCCAATCTATAGCTACTGAGAAATGGATTATGACTTTGTCATGTATGATTTAATATATCATGTCATATTATACATTCGGTCAATGGTAAATAGAAAGAACACTTTCCAAGTCAGATAAGCTCATTGCAATGGTCAGTATCTATTACGATATTCATCCGGTTGGTGCCGCCACCAGCTTATGTAATTAAGTTTTGGCATGGTGTGCAACAACAGTCAAATAGAACACCGTAACACCGCGCGCTTCTTTAATGATGTGCATTCACGCACGAGTAACACTATTAGATTATCGAGAATTTGCCCGAATTTTGAATCAATTACTGGTGAAATAAGAGATTACAGTGTAATACATTCATGGTACACATTTACATACAGGTAAAACAACAAATTACAATCATTTTTCGTTAATATCTCCGACAAAGTCGATGTATGTACCAAAAAGAAGATGCGTCACTTCCATCCATTCAGTGGTCGTATATATTTTCTCTGTTGGGGACTGTATGGTTAGATCTAATCAATGCGATAATCGTTGCGTTTTGAAATAATAATGAAAAATATACAGTTTCTTCGTTATTTATGTCTTTGATCAGATGATCAATTTTATTATTACAAGAAACGAAAGAAAAGTTGCAAACAAGAATAAGCATATAAAAGACATAACACCATGCAATTGTGCAATTTTATTACCGACTTAGGTCGGTCAAATGAAGTGATAGTTGTCACTCAATTGATGTCGTTAACCGATTTATGAACTCACCATCCCACTCACCACACAATCAGGACAATCAGTGAATACACATTTATATAGTTTATAGATAACCCTCCGTATAGAGAGCAAACGTCAACAGGCTACTCGAGTTGAGTGGTCATTAAACTATGAACAAGATTTTAATTATTATCTTCATTGCTATTATCACTGCTAATTATAATCATTATTCATTATCATCGTCATCATCATCACCACCACCACCACCACCATCATCGTCATCATCATCATCATCATCATCATCATCATCATCATCAATCTGATCGAAACCGTATCTTTATTCCGCTTCTCTATTAATTTTGTCCCACTGCGTATAAAGATCTGGCGAAATCCCGTAAGGTGAACTCTGATGACGTCCTAGTCACCGATGGTATCGCGCTGGACTCCTGATCGGGAGGCCGGGGTTCGAGCCCCTCTCTGGTCATGCCGCTGTCCAGTCTTTCGGATGAGACAGTAAAAACCGAGGCCCCGTGTCGTGGTATGTATGGCACGTTAAAGATCCCTCACTGCTTAGGATGGGTCCGTTGCAAAGGTCAAAATTTGTATGCTCCGCATCTGGCAGATGCCGTTACCATATACATGAAATATTCGTGGTGTGACGTTAAACAAAAATCAATCAATCAATCCTAGTCACCGAAACCGTTATTTCCCTTAACCAATCAAGGACTCGGCTAGGCACGCGCAAGTGACTCAATAATGAATGAACGAATGAATGAATGTAATGAACAATGTTCAAAAATCACCTTACAGGTGACGCTTACATTGAAGTAACGCTGGGGATGTAAATTCCATTCCAAGGAATTTGTAGCCGATCCACTGATTGGCTGAAAATCAGAGTTCACCAGGACATTACCCATTTCGGGGTTTCGCAAGACCTTTATCCGCAATGGGACGAATAGAGAAGCAGATCAGATTGCATCATTATCATTATCATTAGTATTAATATAATTAAAGTCCCAATTGTTGTCATTGACTAACAACCTGAGAATGGGATAAAAACAAAACCCAAAATTAAATATGACAGATGGCATTTCGTTGTTCAGTATTTACGTTAATACCATATGATTTTCAAATTTCAAAGGCCTATGAATGTTGCCATTTAAACATTTTAGTGAATTCCAAAGTGAAGTAATTGGGATAAATTACATTTGAAATTGAACCCATGTGGCTATAATATATTTCGGTCGATGTTCGTGTGTAAATCAGACAAAATTAAACAGTTGAAATCATTGCTATTGTATGTTTTTTTTTACCTCGCTTCCGGTTATAAAAACTCCTGACCATATGTATATCAAGACTAGAGGTCCAGATGTCCTATATCGCTCACCTGAGCATAATTTGGTGATTAACAGACTCTTGAATGCATGAAAACTTTACAGGTGCATATATTCTCTTGCTTACTATGTTTTGACTACTTATAAGTGACTGTGAACTTTGAATCGTCAACATTTAGCGTGTTAGTACAGGACAAATCAAAAGAAGCAAAAAAAATAATATACATGAAGAAAATCAGATCTGGAGATAAAATTTTCAAATTTCACTTGAATTTCATAGATCTTAATGATTTACAGCAACCGAATGCTCTAGAACGTGTTTTCAAGCCAAATAAAGTGAAACAAAAAGACACCCCCCCCCCCTTTTAGAGTGCCTTCCTACAGCACGCATGTGCTGATTCAAAGAAATAATAGAAATAAATAGTAACCTACCACGAAAATTCGATATTTTCAAAACCTTGAAGTATATGGATTCAATTAGAATAAGTATAATACAGAAAATAAACACTCATTTACTTCTCTACAATGGATAAATCCAGTCAAATAAATGAAGGGACTCTCTGGAGTCGGTTTCCCTTTACCCTGGATAAATCCCTAGACGGTCATGTTGAAAACAACTACATTTGTAAAAGATCTTAAGTTCTTCATTCCTGCCAAATTACGTCAAATTCCCTCCATTGGTTATAATGAACATATATTTTGTTATTACATTTTAGCTCACCTGAACCGAAGGCTGTATATATAAGACTCAATATATTCTAATACGTTACTTTTGTGGAGTTAACACTTTTTTGTTCGATCATTGCCTTCAGAATTTTCTTTTCTCTTATACATGTAATTGATTGATTGATAATCACTATTTACAACAATTCTTTATTCAACAGACTTTTTTCCTATTGACCCTTCCATTTGTGCTCGAAAAATTGTTAAATCAGATGACGTCACAATATTTTCCACCTCAATCAAAGCTCGGACAAACACCGACTGAGAAAGTATTGTGACGTCACGTAATACAATAAATATGGTGATGGATTAATTGAGGGATCGCCAGATCCAGCTTTAACCACGCCCATTACGTAGTTTCATTGTGACGTCACAGTTAAAATCATGTTTGACGGGCCATTTATTTATGACGCCATAATGAAAAAGTGTGTCAAAATGTGTAATGTCGGGCATTTGACGATCAGTCAATTAACCCTTCAATTTATGCTCGAAAATGAGCTTTGCCGTCTGTTATCCGTTAGGCTGCGCTTGTGTACCATGAGTTAGCAACGTTATGACGTCATAAGAACGTTTCATTTTTCTTTACGTCATTTTTGTGGGAATACGTTTTATTTCCTCCCTTAACATTTGGACCGCAGTTAATGGCGGCGAAATCCATTTTTAAATCAGATTACGTCAAAGTACACAATACAAGACACTTTGGAAACACCCCAGACGAACTTTGAAAATGGTACAAAATTCAATAAATATTTCGCCAAAGCGCATAAGTTAATATAACACACATGCTACTTTTTTCTGGGATTTTTTTTTATTATGAAGTTATGTAAGCATATTGACTTCAGAATAAAATGACGTAAATTTTCATTGTATGTCTGGCATGGGATGAAATATAAAATCAGTAGGAAAAAGCGCTAATCCCATTCTAAATCAAAGTATAAATTTCCTTTCCATGGTTCGTAAAAAGCGTGGATTTCAATTAATTTTTATTTGCAATACTCATGACGTCATAAACGAAGACGTCATATGTCGGCGTTTTGTTGGAATGCAGTTAACGCCATTAAAACAATATTGTGCAAGGTTCAATTGTAACCTAGTTAAAATGACGTATCCTATATAATAAAAGTTATATGTGCTAACAATTCTTTTGCACAATCAATTGATTGATTGGTTGTATTACGTCACTCCACGATTATTTCACGTCTATGGTGACGGCATCTGCCTGATGCATTGCATACAAATTTAGACCTATGCAATGGACCCACCCGAAGCAGTAAGAGATCTTTTACGTGCAAAGCCTACCGTGACACGGGACCTTGGTTTTTACTGTCTCATCCGAACGACAGAACACCGGTGTGCCCAGGGCGGGAGTCGAACCCGGGACCTCTCGATCATGAGCAGAGCACCTTATCCCCTAGGCCACACCGACTTTTTGCACAATCAAACAGAAAATAAAAACACATGCCCCATAATATGCATAATCTAAAATCAACAAGAGAATCTTAAACTTAAGGATTGCGTCCATAAACATGCAGTAAAACTGTTTATAATACGTGTTAAATGCCAAACTGAGTACTCTATTCATCATAGTAAAACCCCTATACCAAACACAAAAAGAAGATTTCTACCTATAGCGAAACCCTTCCAATAACGTATACGTATTATCTAACGACAAAACAAGCTTGATGGATTTTCATGTTTTTGAAAAAGGTACTCAGTTTTCATTAGATGAAATCCTTCTCCATGACGGAAAGTGAGACGGACGCACAGTAGGTCAAGTTAGTTACACCCTCAGAAGTTTTAGGCATTTTGTTTATCACTAACTGTAGGCCTACAACACTAACGGTTTTGGTGCATGTCGTCTTCATCATTTGGTTCCACTATATCACTTAACCTCAGAATTCAAATACATCGCTTAGTTTTAGAGTACTTATATGTTTTTCGTAGCTGTTGATATACCGAGCAGAGTGATTTTCCGTTCAGGTAATATTAAAACTATTATGATATTTATATTGTACCCCGAAACGTTCAAGTCTAATAATGTGTGTTGCAAGCCAAAGCGTTTCAACAGTTGTATTTGTATTTGACAGTGGACACTTAAAGCGTTCAATTTTCAAAAAATCAACCTGTTATTATGCAATTATGAACAAATTTCTCCAAAAATGACTCTTTAAACGGAAAAAGACATTATGGCTTACGCCTTTGTAGTTGTTACTTGTTTATACGATACAATATAATGATATTATGCTGGTAAGTGCCAATGTTCACTATGGTGGATATTAAATGGTTCGAAAATATTTCTCACAGTTTTACAAAATAAAAATTAACTGTTTATTATCAGTCTCTGGTCATTTACTTACATCATTGTTAGCAATGAAACACATTTTATAAAAATACACAACCCGTGAAATCCTCTGCTTAAGTGCTTTGCTTTAACGATTAATGAAAACAATGCATTGGCACGTCATCATCTGCAGTCTTCTAAAGAGTAAAATATTTGTTAGATTTAGGAAACAGAGAAAAACGAAGCCCTTTCCAGTCAGAAACTTCATATAACAAGGTTTTACAGCCAACATACCCTTGACACAGCCAAGATGACAGTTCTTCTTTGAATAATATTTAGTCTTTCAAGTTGACTTCTTTTCTATGCCAGAGAGGCGGGGTCAATTGGCATTCACTTAGCGTATTTCAGTAGGTGATAATTTGATTTTGACATAAACAATGAGCTTCCTGTTAGCGATTCCCTGATTTTGACTCTCCTACAAGCTTAAGGTATTTCGATATACTTAAACTATGAAGACAGATAGGAAATACCTGCTACGTGGTACTTGATACAAAGTATATAAAAATAAATATAGACCCTGGAAACTGATATAGTGTTTACATAGAAATGTGGAATATAAACTAAAAGCTACTTGATTCAATCTGCACCAAGATATATTATGAATGTTTACTTTCATTTTGCGTGTTCTTTACAGTGAAAATGGTCAATATTCCATATTATACTCACAATTAGGCGGGAATCGTTCACAACATTCAGTCCATAACCTACAGACAAAAACGGAGTATCTGTTGACTGACACTTGATTCAAGCTATGCTATGCTATCATGGAGGATTGAAAGGATTGATGAAAGATACTTTAACACAATGCTAATGCAGATTATTTGATATAAACTATAATCTACCGTGTACCCGATGGAGAATACTTGATAAGGATTATTCCAATACTATCGAGCCCCTTGTGGCACTAACTGTAAAAAAAGATGAAGGGTACTAGATATTGACAGATCAAATTAAGACTATGCCAAGATATACTGAGTACCTGATAGTGGATACTGTACACAAACTATGCAAAAATATACCCGGTCCATGATAGATGATTCATGGAATAAACAAAGATTATGCCAAGATAAAATGAGCTCAATGTACATTGTAAATGAAGTTCATATAGACTATGCCGCAACGCATCGAGCACTGCATGGAGGATACCAGAGCCATACTATGCCAAGGCATGAGGCAAGTGCCTGATGGAGGATATTTGATAGATTATGCCAAGACCATGTCTCAAGGTATACCGAATGTCTGATGGAGGCTACTTAACACAAAATACGCCAAGATATATGCCAAGTAGCCGATAGATAGCTATGCCATGGCATAATGGTAGTATACTTGATATTTTGAATGTAACGCTATAATGCGTACGTATCATTATTCACTACCCATCGCATTAAATATCAGAGAGCACACACGATGAACGTGTCGACCATATCGCATCCCATCGAAGCGTCGCAACAAGGCGGTACCAGCAGTACAAGCAACGGACAAAATACGAACGGGCAAAACAAAACCAAGAACGGACACAATCAGGAACAAAGCACAACGACTGAGAAGTAAGTTTCTTTTATATTAAATAGCAATATAATATAGACATTTTGATATATGAATATGTATTTCGTAAGGTGTTACAGTTTTTATAGTTATGGCGAACATGAACATAATTTGATATATCATTGTTAAATGTGATAAATGTTACTTTAGAATTTAAAATCGAAGTGTCCGTAATCATTAAAAAATGTTTACTACATTTTTGTAATGTTTGCAGCGGATCGTATTACAATGTCTTTTTCTAAAACTTGTTTGAATATCGTTGAAATTTAATGCCTCACAAACGATGTAATCTATACAAAACATGCATAGTATGTATAAAAATCTTACTTTTGCAATTTATTGTTTTGTGACTAAGCTTCAACAAATAGTTAAACTGCAGGCGAATTGTACCGCATTGACTGTTAACACTGTTAGCTGTATTTGATATAATGTACATGTATAACAGGAGCATCGTTTACTAAACAAAGAAGAAACCAAACAAAATAAAATGTCTGACAGTTTGAGCAGCAGTTCTGGGCATGTGTGCGAAATCTTCTTATTACATAAATGTATTAAAATGTATTTTATAACTTATTATTACAAATCTTATTTCGACAAACAGAACAATTGTTTACTGAACACTAACTCTTTCTTATCGTATTCACAGTTTATTGTTCAGTTATTATTTTGTTCAGTTTTTAAGCTTTTAAGTGAATTTTTGTCATTTTTTGTGAGATAAGATTCGAAAACATCGCTACCGGTTTATTTTCTTTTGAAATTAAAATTACATAATAAAAGCGTTCATGCTGTGCTCTGTCATCTGTATTTGCTCTTAAACCCAAGATCTATATCGCTATCCCTGAGTGGGATTCCCCTTTGACAATGAATTCAGTACCGGGGGTATTTGTGGGGCTACTCAGGTACATGTTTATTTCTGTACCTATGATAGAAAGATAGAAAAGTACATTACCTCGTTCCAGGAGAATTTCACCAATATGCAATAGACGGTCTTCATATTTTACAAGATATAAGCGGCCAAAGACCCGGCATGTTACTTTTTGCCGGGGTTTTCATTTTGACGTAAAGAACTAGACAGTGACGTCACAAGTTAAGCAATAACGTCAAAATAAAAATACCGGTAAAGAGTTGCATGTCGGGTTTTGGGCCGCTTATATCATGTAAAATATGAAGATCGTCTATTTTCTACCCATGAAGAAATGTAGGATAATAGAACCTCTCAATGACCTTAAGGGTGAGCAGGAATAAGTATTAAAACTAATCATAGAATAATGATTAAAATGATTCGGTGTTGGCTTACATTGTACTTTTCTGACAATGATGAAATTATTTCCTTAAATTGCTAATGTTAATCGAGTCTTTTCTGTATACTCCGATCGGCGGCCCGTAAATCGAGATCTCGTAACACTGTAGACGCTGGAACGATCTGTTTGATAGGTTTAAATTTCAGTGAAATAAGCAGATACCGTCAACAAACAAGTGAAATGGTGTTGCTCAGAACAAGAAACAATCCCAAATAAATTACACTTAGGCAGAATATAAAAGTATTCTCGACTGGTCGCAATGAACAAGGGCAAGACAAATTCTGCACATGTATTTTTTGTACTACATTGTCATACGGAAGTATGGAAGGAAAAAATTATCTCGTGCGCAAGAGATAGTTATGTCGTTCGCACGAAATAAAAGGTTGTGCGGTCGCACCCACGCTAACTCCAAATGTTGAATCAACCCCTGATTTCAGCAAAATTATGAAATGCAGCTGAAGCACCATGGTTCCTAATTTCAATGGGAACTCTTCCTAAATAAGAGATTTATTTAACAAGATCTCTGATAAAGCAAGAAAACACATAGCAATTACCGGTATATGAGAGATGTTGCTATTGGCTGATCATGTCGTAAGCACGACATAGCTATCTGGTGTGCACGTCTTTGCAAGTCGTTCAAACGACATAATTATCTCGCGCGCACGACTTGTTAAGTAGTGAGCACGAGATAATTTTTCCTCATGTCCCTTCCATACTTCCGAAGTATTATATCATTCTACCTATATATATTATTTTACTTTCTACCACGGCGCCATGCAACTATAATTATCAAAATGTCTTTCATGTGTCCTTGAACACGAACCATATCCCATATTTTTGCTTGTTCAAAACTATTTCTCAGGAGAGGTAGGTCGACTATTTTAGAAATCTGATTTTATTTTCTAACGTAAATTTGTTCGCATTTGGACAACAAACCCCATTCAAGGGCTTACTGGTATTAACGTAGTACATCGTATCAATTTGCCACAGCAGTATATCAAAATAATGAGGTCAAATGAACTATTACATATTACACTTGGAATAATAGAAATCGGTCAGCTATGTCTCGTTAGGGTCAGCTGTAAGCTGTAAACTGATTACACTTGCCTTATACACGGTGTCACGGATTCTTCTTGAATCAGTATAATATGGTCACCTATCACTGACAGAGACAAGAGATCAACAACATATATATATTCATGTATGACATGCCGTTTCATTTCTTAAAGCTAAATCCTAAACAAATTGGTCAATTGTTGGTTGAAATGCGATAATGTTGTTTTGTATATTCGGGCTCGGTATCATACCTTATTTCAATCCAATTAGTACGAAAAGTTTGAAAAAATGCCGGTTTAGCCGGGGTAGCTCAATCCGTTAGGTGTTTGATTTGTAACCGAGGCATGAGCGGATCTAGAAATTTTTGAAAAAAAGGGGGGGGGGGTTTCCAACCCCCTACCCCTCTAAATCCGCCAGTGCGAGGGACTCCGGGTTCGAGTCTTGCCTATGTCCTGACTGTGTATTTAAACAGTAAAGACCGAAAATCATTCAATACCCCGGGTGGGTCCGTAGCAGGGGTTTGCGAAATATCAGGTAGATGTCGTCACCACTGAAATATAATAAATGTAATAAATAAATAAATGAATAAATAAATAAATAAATACTAAAATTTAGGTGACGTTCGTACACTGCATGATAAATTATCTATTGTATTATCTACTAGAAGATTCGGATTATCTGGATCAGTCTTAGACCTAGGATTAATTCCAAGCTCCAGGGTGGGATGGAGCCTCGTTTTTCCTGCCTTTTAGGACAATAAAACCCGTGATCCTGTCGTGGTATACGTAGGAATATAAAACAAAATATTAATGGTTCTAGTGAGTTAGCTGCATTGATGATAATGTGTTACGTAAAGCACCAGACAGCTGTCGTCATATATATAGGTAAATATTCTTGTATTGACATTCAATTTGATTCAAGAATTATATATGTAATTGAATGGTTCTCCGTCCATACATGTATATAAGACACCAAATGAGCACTTCTACCCCTCTCGATTACCAGCATTTCATACTAAATCTCTTATCTTTACTTCTCATTATTTTCTGACACCTGATTCTAGTCTTATGGTGCTTTTGTATAGTTGACCCTCACGAGACACTTAATATTTCATCTTTCTTACACTTCTCGGATTATTCTGTTTGTCATTGAACATCAGTTTTAGCGGTTACCTCTATCGCTTATGTCGGAAACTCTATTCTAATTATTACAGAGCTTTTTTAAAGTGTGTCGAGTGTATCTGTAGGCATAAATTGCATGTAAAAGGTAGTGGTTAAGCGCTGGGACTTCTGTGCAGGCGATCCGGCTTCGATTCCCATATGGCGCCACTGTGTTTAAGAGGCTGTCACCTGTGATCATGGTGCGGTAAACTGAAAGCTCGTTTAAGGGGACGTGAAACACAATTCAACCAACCAACTATAAGTTTACAAATAACTATAAAAATTTGTCTGTTCATTGATGCACAGTCAAAAAGTAAATAAATGAAATAAGATTGATTGATTGATTGATTTTGGTTTTACGTCACACCACGAATATTTCACGTATATGGTGACGGCATCTGCCTGATGCGGGGCATACAAATTTTGACCTTTGCAACAGACCCACCCGAGGCAGTGAGGGATCTTTTACGTGCCATGCATACCACGACACGGGGCCTCGGTCTTTACTTGTCTCATCCGAAAGACATGACACCGGCATGACCAGAGCGGGACTCGAACCCCGGCCTCCCGATCAGAAGTCCGACGCGATACCACTAGGCCACGCCGTCTTATGAAATAAGATAAAATAAATGAATGAATAATGAAAAAAAGAATTAATAAATAAACAATAATAAGAATATCTAACAAGTCTGAATAATATTTTGACGAGGCGACACAATATCTAGTAAGTCAATATAATATAATATTCAGAGAAGTCTTCAGAATAGTCTGATAAATAGATAGACGAAATGTGCTACTGTAATGAAAGCAAGAAGTTGATGTTGGCTTGTAAGATGCAGAGACTCTGATTGATCATTCAAAAAGGCCAAGTTGACATGAATCTGAACGTGATAGGTGTTTAAGTTGGTTTTTGAGTGTGTCATACTTGTAGGGCAACGACATTTCAAGACAAAAAGTAATTAGATTTCATAATAACAAAATACAAAACTAATAAACTGGACTCCATAATAACAAATACGAAATAAACAAACAAAATTTCATAATAACAAAATACGAAACTAATAAAGAAGTTTCTACGACTGAGTAAGTCCGATATGCTTCACCTTGTACATCCTACATCTGTTTCAAAATCCATATTTGTTATATTCTTTATAGCATATTTGTTATGAGGTCCATCTGTTGCCATGTTTACGTATTAGCATTAGAAGGGTTACAAGATTGCCTCTGACTTAGGTATGTACTGCAATGAAGCATGTTCTTTTTTCTCCTGAATATATTTAAATTTTATAAATCGCAAGAGAATTATTTCCCATAATTATGCTAGGCGACCGGCGCCTACTTATCACATCACGGTAATTTGTCGGGGAAAGTTATTGGCTGATTCAACGTAGACAGAGGAGCTGCTGTTGCAATTTATCATGGAATGGACATGAATTGGATAAAAGTAAAGAAAATGTCAATCTATAAATCTATACATTGATGCTGCTGTAAAAATCAAAGGATTTAGTATTAACATCATTATGTATTGTGTTTATGCAATGGCAAAAACTTCTTGTTTACAACGGAAATGTGCAAGAGTTAGGATGACACCCTTCCACTTGGATTTTCTAAAAATTATGTTTGCTAACGATAGTAATTGCTGAAGGAATTGTCAAATATTATTGCAGGGGCGTAGCTAGGATAGTTTTGATGTGGACGCCTAAATAGGCAGGGAGTTTGGGGCCGCCCTGAGCCCCCAATAGGTCGAGGGCGACGCCCTGGTGGGGACCCAGGAGGCGAAGCTGGTGGATTTTTGACCATTTTGATGTGAATTTTCAAGCCGCCTGAAGACATTTTTCCAGCGTATTTTCATTATTTAATGCAATAATGTTCTGTTTTTCTCTTCACTTTTAACGAAAAGCGGACGGTCTTTTTTGAAACTCATTTATAGATACTAGAAGATCTGACATCGTATGACGAATCCACCACAGGGAAACATTAAAACCCATTCATATTCGGGTTTCTAATTGGCAATCGGACATTCTTTTATTTTCGTCAATTCTTTTTAGCAGAAAACGACTTTCCCGAGCGAATGGATGCTAAAATTAAAATGACACGCCTCTCAATAATCTTAAGATTTTGTTTTTGGAACATAGAGTTTATACTGGTACATAGTAGGAGACCAGGAATCGATGTAAACTGAAGGATACGCCCGGTAGATTTCATGCACGGTGTAAGGGGGTTAAGTTCCTATAGAATGATATATACAGACGTGCGGCTGGAATGGGGTATACTTTTAAGGCCACGCAATACATTAATGGGTATCATTTTCCCTTCAGCTATATATCAATAGGTATCTATCTAATCACAAAATATATGAATAATGAATATAGGTAAAACGTATGTGGAGATTAGAAGAGAAGATGGAACACTAGTAAATTATAGGGAAATTTATTTCTGGCGTCATCTTTTATACGAATCCTTTTATTGCATATTATGCATAAATTTATATGTGGAATACGTCATCACTTTTCACTATGGTCAATATATGAATGGATATGTTTTTACACTTTGTTCTGTATATGAATGGGTAGGGGAGCCAGCGGCTCCAAACGCACGTCCGTACCCGAAATCATTGCAAGTTACCCCCACGTGCACCCCCGTGATTTCATATGTGAATAGTTAACTTAAGGTATACAGTATGTCGAACTTTTGTATGGGTAATACCTTATTGGGCACTGATATTTATAAGCTGATTCCCATGTTTCTGTTAGGAGATGAAATTTTGTGTTCGAACATCTTTTGAAATTCATCATCTTTCAAAGTTAACAGATCGGAATATTTTGGGCTTTATGTCCAGGGTCCGGCGCCATAAACTGAAAATATACTTCAAAAATTTCATTTCAGTTTATTCCACTATCAAACGTTCAAGTAAATTTTAATGCAGAATGGTTTAATTCTATTTATCTGTAGAATAAAACTAAATAAAATCCAAATCCCAGTAATTAATTCATTGATGAACAGAAGAATATGAATTTTTGACTTAAGTATATTCTCAGTTTATGGCGCCGGACCCTGCAGATCTACATGTACTGAACTTGATGGTGTTTCTTCCATCGGTTTCCTTAGCTGTATGTCTGTCAATCGGGTTTAGCGGCCGAAAATAAATCCGAAATTTTCGTATATAACTCTTCCGGAGAAGACTAACATAACTATCAGAAATCTCTCTCTTTCTCTGTCCTTTTTTCTTTTCTTTTTCTTTTTTTTTTTTTTTTTTGACATTTTTGCGTACAAACGTACGCCTGGCTACGTCCCTGTTATTTTGTATGGATTACATAAAGCCATTCTTATTGTTGAGGAATTCATCATTGCATACTATGACATTATAAAATACCTCGCATTGGCATGACCGAAGGGATTGCGGTGTTCAGAGACCAACATATCCACCTTGGTCGACACATTGTACATTCTTACTTTGCACGAGGACGACTCCGAAGAAGACTAGACTGAGATGATGATATGCTTGTACCGGGTAATTCCAACACTGTGCGCCATTCCACTCGACCGTCACTAACTGTGTGAAAGTGATGATGAAATTTGATAATTATAGTAATTTATTGTGTGTTTACATTTTTTGTGTTTCCTTTTTTATTATTAGGAGTTAAATATTTATTTACCGTTAAACCGAAATGAAAGATTTGTCTCTACTTTGACAGGGTTTTTCCCACTATCATAGCCTTTCTTCTCATACAATATCACCGCCTACAAACATTTGACATAGCACTGTCGAAACGCGATACGCCACTATCAACAAAAGTGGACAATGCATGAAGAAGCCGTCAAATGTTGATATTGAAGGACATTATTACCCACAATTCTTTTGAAATTCCTCATAGAATAATATTACAACCTATCCCTAACCAACAAACACCACAGTGAAAATCCTTCTCGGGCAATTATTCAAAGTGACCTTTTAACACTAAACAGAAATAGGATACAAGTAGGTTGACAGAATAAATAATAGAACTGTACAAACAAGAGGTCCATAATGTATAGCCAGCTCACCTGATTATGCATTTGATTCAATGCTGATATCAAAATATATGTAGATATTTTGTATGTCAAATATAAACTTTTATTATACTTGAGCTAAAGCTTAATGTAACGAGATATAGGAAATGTATTTCGTACCAAATCATGTCCGAATCGGCAAATCAACCTCTAAGGACAAAATGAAGCCCATACAGACTTGTTAGGACACGATGAAGCACATAAAGGCATCTGAGGATACGCCGGGGTCCATAAAAGCGAATAAGGACAAGATCAAGTCCCATACAACCCTTGAACATAAGATGAAAACTATACCAATCTATGAGGACAAAATGAAGCCCATACAAACTCATTAGGACAAGAAAAGAAAAAGTCAAGACCACACAAACCTACAAAGACAAGATAAAACCCATACAATTTTTGAAGACAAGATAAAGCCCATTCCAACTTACATGGACAACATCAGGCCATACTTACACATAAGGGCAAAACGAAGCATTTACCAAATTATAAGGACAAAATGAAACCCTTACAATTTTTGAGGACAAGAACAAGCCCATACCAACCTACATGGACATCAGGCCATACTTACACATAAGAACAAAACGAAGTATTTACCAAATTATAAGGACAAAATGAAACCCATACAAGTTTATAATGAAAGCCATACATTTACCATCTTATAATGACAAGGCGAAGCCCACACCATCTTAAAAAGACAAGATGAAGTCCGTACCATCTTACAAAATACAAGGTGAAGCCCATACCATCTTATAACGATAAGTTGAAGCCCAAACCATCCTATAAAGACAAGATAAAGCCAATACCATCTTATAAAGACAAGGAGAAGCCCATACATCTTTTAAAAACAAGGAAAAGTCCATACTACCTTTTAAAGACATGATGAAGACGATATCATCTCATAAAGGCAAGTGAAGGCCATACCATCTTATAACGATGGGATGAAAGGCCATACCATCTTATGAATACAAGATGAAGGCCATACCATATTATAACGATAGGATGAAGACCATACCATCTTATAAGTACAAGGTGAAGGCCATACCATTTTATAACGGTAGGATGAAGACCATACCATCTTATAAATACAAGGTGAGGGCCATACCATCTTATAAATAAAAGGTGAAGGTCATACCATCTTATAACGATAGGATGAAGACCATACCATCTTATAAATACAAGGTGAAGGCCATACCATGTTATAAAGACAAAGTGAAGGCCATACCATCTTATAAATACAAGATGAAACCCATACCATCTTATAAAGAGAAGATGAAGCTCATTTCATCTTATAAAGACAAATTGAAACCCATATCATCTTATGAAGACAAGTTGAAGCACATACCGTCTAATATGGGTAAGATCAAGCCCATACAAAATTTAAGACAAGATGAATTTTTCTGTGCTTGTGTACTGTTACTACTGTATGTTCCTGGTGATAAGGCGTTTCGAGTGCATGGTAACATTTCCTCAACAATGTAACTTTTCCATTCCTTTACTTTTTTTTCTTGATGTTTTATGCTACAAACACATCTTTTTGTTTATATTATTATCAGAGGCATTAATATATTTACTTAATTGTTAGTTTTATACTTTCATAAAACATATGACGATTAACGATCAGCCCCACAGCACGGTATCTATAGGTTTACTCAGGCCAACTATTATGTGCTAGATGAAGACGGATGGGCTGTTATTACTCAGCAGTTTATGTAAAACATGGATTGTTGTTCTCATTTCAATTTTTGAAACTGTAATAAAATTGTGCGTGACAGAGCGTGAAATAAGAATGTATAACCTATAATATTTTTATACTTCTCTATAGTTTGAATTTATAACTATTCTCCTTCCCCTTTACATCCTCCTCCTCCTTCAACTATTACTCCAGGTATCATTGTATAAATTACAAACGCTTTGTCATAATTCGTATTCTGTTTCCAACAGTATTGTCGCCATATCCCCTTTTAAACATTCCAATTTCATTACAGGCCATTTAGTACATGCACGTGCAATAGGTGGGGAGGAGTGTAGAGTTTCTTCCTGTATGAATTCACGGAAACAGTTTTCCGGGTTACGTAATACTCCGTATAACTGATATTTTTTCTGATGTAAACTACAGATAACAGGAATATATATAACCAAGTAGACTTCATTTCATCGCTTCTATAGGGTTCTGATGTGATATACATCTTTCTATTGCATTTTTGTGATTTTTTGCATGTTCCCATTATTACTATTTCGGTGACACTCGAAAGTTGCTATCTCACCGTCATTCCTGGTAAGCACTATATTAAGACATGACGATATAATATAGAACAGTTCGTCCTATCACATTGATTACGTCATGACTATCTATATTTATAACAGATCTTAACATAAATGCTTTATCATGTTTCACCTTTCACTAGTATACCCATCCAGTACAATGTCTTTATATAGTAAGAAATATCAGAATTAATAATAATAATAATAAGAAGAAGAAAAATTCGAAACTGTGATCTCACATTTCATGACTTTTCTTATACATTTTCACTCAGCATCGCTGAAGAGTGCTACTTACCCCGATCAATATTTTCTCTGATCGGGAGACCGGGGTTCGAGTCCCACTGTTCTGTCTCTCGGATGAGACAGTAAAAGCCGAGGCCCCGTGTCGTGGTATGCGTGGCACGTGAAAGATCCCTCATTGCTTCGGATGGGTCCGTTGCTAAGGTCAAAATTTGTATGCCTCGCATCAGGCAGATGCCGTCACCATATACGTGAAATATTCGTGGTGTGACGTTAAAAAATCAATCAATCAATTAATTAATCTTTAATGCCATACTTTGGTTTCTCTACCCCTAGAATCAAAGAAAAAACCTTTAAAATTCCACATATCTTTCTCAATTGTAAGAGAAAGAGCTTTCATATTTCACTATTTCACATGCATATTTCTTGTGACAAAACCTTTTCGTCAGTGCAATAGTTTTGACCTCGCGACCTTGACTGATACCTTTGATCTACATTTCAAAAACTTTATCATGGGGATATCTTTTGATAGGTAAGTGATAGGACCTTCATATTTCACATGTGTATTCTTTGTGACAAAACCTTACCGACGGTACGAGCTTTATGACCTTGACCTTAGTGTTTGATCTAGTTTTAGGATAACAGCTTACACTGAAAAAGTTGTCGCTAGGGGCATTCGTATGTTAAGTGCCCCTGGAATCAGAGTCGGGGCATCTACATTTTGGCCTATCTGTCTGTCTATTTGTCCATTTTGTCTGTGGCAAATACTTTAACATTCCCCATAACGTTTCACACGTGTATTCCGTGTGACAAGTACGGTGGCACAGAGGTGACATACACTACTTTTTTTTTATTTCGAGGGAACGACTTTTTATCTCGAGGGAACGACTTTTTTATCTCGAGGGAACGACTTTTTATCTCGAGGGAACGACTTTTTTTTTCTCGAGGGAACGACTTTTTTTTTTTCGAGGGAACGACATAATCAACTATGGTAATTATATTTTGTATATCTACTGGTATTATAAAACATTAATTTTACGCATAGATATATCGGTGGAGGATTTAGAGGTGGGCCCGAAAGGCCCTCCTTTTCACGACATATTTCCAAGTAAAACTCCAGATTTGGCATCCAAAATGGCTGAGTAGTTTGGCTAATTGTTCTTTCACATGTGTCCCCCCCCTTTTTTTTCGCAAATCCTGGATCCGCCACTGTCGTTCTACTGAGTACTGCACGTAGAAGAGCAAGCGACAACATTGTCAACAGCAGATCAAATAAGGCTGATTTGTTTGTATGATTTCATTACACAAATAAAATTGTGTTAAAGAATAAACAATAATTATTCAAATATATCTGGGCCACTTTGAATTTAAGAAATATGCAGCATCGCGATGTCCGCTGGTGACAAGAGATACATTGGCTGGTTAATAGAACTTTCTTTCACATAAATTAAACAATAATTCATTCATAATATATATGTAGATTTGCTGATAGGCCAGATAGACACCAATGCGTATGTACAAGTGTAGTGCAGCATATCTACAGATAACAATCTATTACATTTTATTACGTCACAGATTTACAGTCATTCCATGATAAAATAAATGACAAGTAATACAAACAATTTGATTGGTTGATTATCTCGAGGGAACGAATTGATAAGTCGTTCCCTCGAGATAAAAAAGTCGTTCCCTCGAGATAAAAAGTCGTTCCCTCGAGATAAAAAAAGTCGTTCCCTCGAGATAAAAAGTCGTTCCCTCGAGATAAAAAGTCGTTCTCTCGAGATAAAAAGTCGTTCCCTCGAGATAAAAAAAAGAGTAGTGTATGTCACCTCTGTGCCACCGTAGACAAGACCTTTCCGTCAATACAAATTTTTACCTTGCAACCTTGACTGTGACTTGATCTACATTTCAAAAATTAAAACGTTGGTTATAGTTTTTGAATCATAGCTGATAAGGATTTCGTATTTCACATTGGTACATGTATTCCCTTGGATGGGGTGTAATCAAGATATAAGCATGGCAAAATTTACATTATTTGGTCTTTGTTTGCGCCGAGGGCATTCGTGTTTCACAAACACATCTGGTTTTTATGTGTTATACAACACGAGCAAGTGAGTGGCATAAGGTCTTGAACATCTAACAACCGTTGAATCATTCATACTCCACATATTCTGCCGTTTGTCTTGTGGGTTATGATGTGTGGGACATACGTCAGCCCTTACTTGTAGTAGTATTTCCACGTATGAGTCTTATCGTAAAATTCGGATAGCAATTCACGATCACTGGCTGATGTACATGTAGTACACTAAGTGTGATGTAATGAAGTATATTACGGAGATAAATAAGGTAAGTTGACAACGTACAATCTAAAACAATATACGATATTCTGCAAGTCGGCAAAATAAATATAAATAACTTATGTAGTAAAATTCCAAATACTAGAACATTGTTCTTCAACATGATGCCCAGATCTGTTATGTATCATTGAATGCGTTGTTCCCACCAAAGGAAATTATTTGATTATCGTTTGATTATCCAAAGAACAATTAATTCAGTATTCACAATATTTCGGTCTCCTGACCTTCTTCTAGTGAATTTTATTGGTATTGGTGACTTAAGCTATGTAATATCCATCATATTTCATATCGGTTATGAAATATGATGGATATTACATAGCTTAAGCCACCAATACCAATAAAATTCACTAGAAGAAGGTCAGGAGACCGAAATATTGTTAATATGAGTTAATTGTTCTTTGTTTTATGACACTTCCCTTCGGAGGACTATCAAGACGTTTGATTACGTTTTACGTCACTGCAAGGTTATTTCACATATATGGTGACGGCATCCGCTTGATGCATTGCATAGAAATGTATGCCTTTGTAACGGATCCACTTAAGAGCAGGGAATAATCTTTTACATGCCACGTCTACCGTGACAAGAGTCCGCGGTTTTTACTGTTTCATCCGAAAGACAAAACACTGGTGTGCCCAAGGTGGGAGTCGAACCTGTGACCTCTTGGTCACGAGCACGAGCACCCATCCACTGAATCACACCGGCTGTCCGCACAAGGAGACAGAGTGTGTTGGCATCTTCCTAAAGATAAGCAACACGACATAAAATCACATTAGGGGAAAACGAACAAAAATCTGATATGTGCTTAAAAGTGGAAATTGTGTATGCAGTGGTCATATAAAGCTTAATGGCAGTTTAAGATAATGTTTATTGCATGAAACTATCTTCAACGGGGCAATTATAACCGTCACTACACTCAATATAGATATTTGGCAATAATAAAGTTTATGGGCACTCGAATTAAAATTATCAAGATCCATCTGTAGGCTATAGGATGGTGGTTTATATCCCCACCTGGTCAATTTCAAAATGTGTCACCTGCTCTAATTGAATTTGGATGACGAATCGTATCTTTGTAGTGAATAATAAATTAATTGATTAGTTGATTATTATTTGACGTCACTCCACAATTATTTCGGTGACGGCATAATGTTTTTGATGCATTCTTCAGAAATTCATACAACGGACCCATTCGAAGCAATGAGGGATTTTACATACCAATCTTACTGTGACACATGACCTCGGTTTTTATTACTTCATAAAGAAAAAACACCGACAATACACTAGTGCACGTACAACGGGAATCGAAACCGATTCCGTTCGGTCATGCGTCCAGCACCTGATTTACTGAGACTTACCGACTTTACAGTGAATGAACGTGCATTTATAAACTACTGGAAATACAAACATTACTTGTGGATGAGTAAGCATGGCGAATCATGACTTACCGTTGCAGCGAAAAAACGAGCATTATAACCCTGCTGCAATTTGATACTGGCGATGCAAATATTACACGTTTTCTACATTTAAATTTTACCTGTGGTTGAAGTTTCAAATTCCTTCTATTTGTTTATCAGTGATTCTTGTCAACTGATAGTTAGAAAGTTGCATAAAACAGCACACAAATCTGGTGAACTTTTATCGTCAAAATAATTTATAAAATCAAAATCGAGACATTGTAGTGGTGCATAATGCCAAATACTGGGTGCATGGTTACAAAGTTACCATACTGTTATGACTTGATTAGAAACTGAAATGTATTTGTCGGCGATATATAGGAAGTAACGACGGGATCAAAGAATTAAGGGTGTTTGTGAGTTATTCATAAGAACAACAAAATTGACAGGATCACAAAATTAAGTGTGTCTGTGAGTATAGTGCATCTATAATTACTGTATTCAAATATTGTTCATTTAATTATTAGTGTGGATAAAAATGATATACGTTACACAACTTATATTGGAAGAGAAACTAGATGTCAAATATAATTTGCATTCAGAATTTAGATAGGAGTTGAATCTTATTCTTTCTCATTAAATATTTGATACAAAATGGTGGATCGTCTTTTAAGAAGAAGACACACTAGACAGTTCTTTGTAGCTTAATAAGTTCTGAAATCTGAATTTTCAAATCGCTTTTAAAATCATGCAGTGTGTCCGATCAAGCAACAGAATGGTCACAAATACTTTATGCAGATCGAAGGTGGCATTTTAACCTATTTCCCACAGTTTGTCCTCCTCGCCGATAAAAACAACATTTTTTTTTTCAAGCAGCAATGACCTTAGACATGCACATCACGTGATCATAACCTGGCAGCGTCCATGTAGGTGCAGACTTCCCCGTGATACGATTTCTTTATCACCACGCGTGTATGCTAGATAGATACGAGGTACGATTTAAAAGTTATCGGTCCCATGTACTTAGGAATACCACTGACGGAAACAATCGAATTTACATTATTTTTCAATATAATCTCCCTTCATCTCACTGAACTTTCTTCTTCTCTGTTCCAGTTTCCGAATCCCTTCATTCTTCATTCTAAGTATTCATATACAGAGCCTGTGACATCCTCATTGCTTCCACAATTTTGGGAGCAGATAAGAATCAGATGGGGCTTACTCTGGAGAATATGACAGGTGAAGAAGAACCTCAAAGCTGCATTCCGTCGCAGTCGCCATTGCAACTTGGGGAGTGTGAGCGGGTGCATTATCCTTCAACAGCAGAACGCCTCTGTTTACCTTCCCTCTCCGCTTTCTCACAATCTTCTGACGCAGCTTCTTTTACTCAATTCCATAATATTCACCATTAATCGTGCGGCTTTCTTCAAGAAACTCAATCAAGGATATTCTCCGATTGTCCCAAACGATAGAGTCCATGACTTTCCCAAGTGCGAAAATTCTTTTGAATAGTTTAGGAAGTGGTGAGCTAGTGTGAATTCATTTCATGCTTTGTTCCATAGTTTTAGGATCAAAACGGTGAACCAATAACTTCACCCAGATCAGTTTAAATTCAGCAGCCCATTTACAAAAAAATACTCCAAGACGGTGACTCCTTCCTAATTTTTCCATATGGTCCTCAGGGATTTCCTTGTGAGTCGTTAACTTCTTGCTCGTACTTCAGTTTTCTCCGTTTTGGTGGTTTGACTAATTCTTCAAATTTTAACAGCGAATTATGAGTATAATCAAAAGCTTTGAAATTCTCACATACTACTACTACTACTACTACTACTACTACTACTACTACTCTCTCTCTCTCTCTCTCTCTCTCTGGGGATACTTCTTTATTGTGGCAAAGAAAATCAGGCATTTCTTTATCATACAACGATAATAATTCATTTGCGACCGAAAATAAGTCGAGGAAAGGAGGGGAAATCATTGACTTTGATCTGCAGCATGTCACCGTCTACATTTCCATTTCTAATTCAAATGTTTAACTTTGAATACAACAACAACTCTTAAATCCTTACACGGGAAAAAATAAAAAAGCATAGTCAAGTACAATAAAAATATGTTAAGTATATATTGCATCTGGGCACGTCTAACTTGTAAATAAAAAATAAGAATGTTTTAATAAATTAAAATATATATGTTTTGATCCTGGACTAGCCAAACAAGATATACATACGCCTTTGAATTAACCTTACACATAAAACACAAAATTCGTATAGTGTGAGGTTTCAGATATTGTATACTAGGTATTGTGTTTAGATGTTATATTATTTGAGTTTATTGTTCTGAAAAGAAAGATTGATCTCCATCAATCTGTATAGAGTAACATTTCACACATTTCAGTCCATCTCTCCTTTACAGACCGACTGAGATCCAGTTTGGCACGATGGGGTTCGCTGAACGAGGAAAGTTTGCGACAGTTGCTCTCATTATCCAAGTGGTGTTTCTCGTCTTATTTGCCGTCCTAGGAGAATATGACGATACCGCCAAACCAAAAACTGATTCTCTGGCAGGATCCTCCATGAGCATGTATCCTAGTAAGTTGAAGTATATATATATAATTGTTTTACCAAAAATATGCAAAGTAAAAATATTTTGTTATTCTATTGAATGCATACATGTATGTTCATCAATGCAGCTGCTGCATTGCTCTGTAGTTGGTCTCGTGTGAGTGAATCTTCTGAAAGTATCTTTCCCTCGACCGAAACACTGACAGCCTCCAGAAAATAAAATAAAACTTTCGTAGCCATGAACACATAAAGAGAACTAAACTTTTCAACTGACTATATAGTATAGGTGGTTTACCTTTTGCCCCAATCGACATTAATATCTTACAAAAAAATCATCATTAATTGAAAGGTAATGTCATAACCAGCCAAAAGCACATTTTATTTTCATTTAAATACTTTAAGTCCCTCCCAAAACAAGAAAGAAAGAAAGAAAGAACGAACGAAAGAAAACACACATACACATATTATTTTACACAAGTGTATATCTCGAGATACTATATTGCTATATGCATGAATGACAATATGAATGGTAGAATTCCAACACAGAGAACTATTTCCCAGTGCAGTGATATCTAGCGTACATTTGTCTTGTGATGTTACGATGTTAATACTGAATTCTTTAATTCAACACTGCGTAGTGAAAAAAATATATCTCTTGTCACGATGCATGGAATATCACAAATTACTGAGCCACATACCAGACCAGCTTACTTATTATATTACATTATAATAATAACAACACATAAACGATGCTTGCATTATCACGTTGTTTGGTGCGGTTGTCAAATTTAAGGTTTATTGTTCCGAATAATTAGAGAACTCTGAACTGTTATAAAATAACGCCAATCTTTTCAATAATACGAGGAGACTAGACTGCTGTGTAATGTACATAAACGTGTGAAAATGCATGTTAACCTACTTCCGAATATTTGTGTGAAGAAAAAATGTTATGCAATGACAGCTATGGCTAGAGTTGAAATACCTTTATGTTCAGCGGTTGTCTTTTGTGACGCACATGCGTTTTCAGCGAAGTAATACTGTATCGGTTTGGGAACTGTTCAGTAATGATCACAATAAAACAACTTTTAAGTTACCGATAAATACCGTTTAATTTTTTGATATTCGTTTAATGAGTTAATTAAAACATAAAATATTTTTATTTTTCGAAAATAAATGCTGGTATAACTGGTTATTAAAATACTCGGAACATATGTCCAGTGCACTTTTTATTGGCTTCGTTACTACCCGAAATTTATGCACTGCAAATTTACAGTAATAAAATTTCATACAGTTTTCGGAAATTAAATAGTATCTCTTCTGTATAACCATGTCTTCAGACGGATTCTTCGGCTTTTGTGTCTAGGTAGATTTGTTGATTAGTTTGCTCTTTAGATATCTGTGTTTTGGAACTTTTCAATTTCGGCGTTGAGCATCACTGAAGACACTAGTTGGCGAAATGCCCTGAATTAAAACACGTATATATTTTCTTATTATTACTCCCACTTTGTGGACTGTTATTTCCCCGGGGATATCATAGATCCATATTTCAGTACTGAACCGAAAAAAGAAAATTCAAATTTTCCAAAATTAAGGAGCACCGCCATCATATAATTCTATCCTTAGATAAGTTGAATGGATTTTTTCTATTTTTTCTTGTCATATTAGTAACCAGTTTCTATTGATATATTTTTGCTTTGAGTGTCCATTTTGGGTCTTGAACATCACCGAAGAGACATAGGTTATCTATGTATTGAATGTAAATTCATTACCAATAAGTGCAAGGACGATGTTCCCAAACACGAATGGGGTTCAAGACTACCAGCATCTATTATGCAGTGTAGTTAAATTCGATCATGAAATTTTGCAGGAGGTATGGTGTTACTGTCATTAGGACGGTAAGAATCTGATGCATTATATATATATTTTTTTTGCTCTAAGTTCAAAAGAATAGTACTGGACAAGTTAAGTTCATTAATCTTAAAATAGGTACCAATCATGGCTGGGAACATAATACAGCAATATTGTAAATGTTCATGTTTACATTCACTTATAATGAAAATAAATAAAGGATATATTTGAAAAGAGTTAGTGAGAGAAAAGGAAACAGATATTTTTTCTAGAAAAATATAGATTCAAATTAGGTAGCCCAGTCGTCCGGTTAAGACTAGTTAGAAAACAGTTATTAGGTAAAACATTTATGGGTGTCATATCTTTCAGGTCTGATATTAAAATAAATATAGAACATATATACCTTTCAATTTTGTGCACCAGATCAGGATTTCGACAACTTACGTTTCCTAAGTGATGCTCGTGGCCGAATGTCTGGAATTCTCATAATATTAGATAAATGAGGAGGAGCAGTGAAGCCAAAATGACCGAAACAGTGAATCAAAGAATCAATCTAAGGACAGAGTTATTTACATAATTTCATGTAATTTTATGTATATATTTCATGTCAGTACAAAGGCACTGAAAAGTAGACCGTCAGTACAAAAGCACTGAAAACTAATGATGTTATGGATAGATATTTGAGATTAAAAATGGTATGTAAGGAGAGAATTTTATTACAATGTAAAATGATACAGAGAAGATACACATACAATAAACTACAGCAAACTAGACTATAATCCTGGCTGACAATTGTTTCAACCAGGAATATTGCAGTAGATACGATGGAAAGTACACCTGTGCGTCAATTTAAATGATTTTATCATCGAAAGTATTTTGCCGCTGACAACCAGAATATAAACACATATGCTAATCAAAATGTCGAGGTATCAAACGCTTTGATGAACATTTTGAATTTGCCCCATCTTATATATTAGATTGTAAGTTCACCTTTTGATTTATCGCAATCACCATAAAATCATTTTTCACTTTTCACTCATATTTCACTTTGCACTTAGAGGCACAATACAGCTCTTTATGAAATTTTCTAAAACAGTTTAATGACGTTTGGTTTCAAATGACTCACAAAAGTTTATTTTTCAATTTTTTGGACATCGATATCAATGTATGAACAAGTCTTTTACGTATGTCGGGAATATCCTGCGAGCCTATTGATGTTGCATTTAAAGATGAATACCTTGTGCAACTAACTTTTTATAAGTTCTTGTGCAAGTGTTTTGTAGTCAAAAATGAACTGAAACTCGAATTTGTGTCAGTTTCCTATTTAAACCCCAATTCTGCCAAAACATTCGATCTTGGTAGAAAATTCGGACATTTTACGAGATTTCTTTCGGGAAAACTGGCTCAAATATATTTGTAGATTGTTTCGCGATGGAAACTAGCGGAGGTCTGCTAAACATTACCAACTTGTCAACAATCTGTTGAGACACTTTCCCACTATACATCACAAAATATTATCCATTAGAAATTCTAACAATTGGATGATCTCTTTTTCTGTATACTTGCTGCTGGAATCAGACCGTTCTTTTATACAATATGTGTCGTTGCGGTCTAAAACGAGATACTTATACCTGCGAATTACTTTTTTGTTAAAGAAGGCGTTTAACTAGGAAACTATGTCAAGAACATCAATCTGGTAACCTTCGCTTGTCTTTAAAAGTGGATGAGGGATTCAAACACAGATTGCATTGAAGTGACATCGCTTTAGAGCACTCAGCAACAAAGGTCCAAAAGTTAGATTTAGATAATATGACGCACTAGTATGCCGTGATTACATTCGTCATTCAATAATACTGTATATAAATAATATCAAAACATATGTATGTGTAACGCATTATGAAATTAGTACAATTTGATAGAGCATTTAAAGTTGTGTCTTGTTATTCTTATGCTACATACATGAATGTCAAAACTTTTTTATCATTTAACCAATAACAAGAAGGCATTTCAACATGACATATTGTTTTCACCAGTAGTGAATTTCATCAAGAATGTAAATCTAATTAATTCTAAGTGCTTAATATGTATTAAAGTAAAATGACATAAGACTTTATACAAGTACTCAAAATCATTTAATTGGCGAAGTCTAAAATATTTCTACTTAATAAACAAGTAATTTAGCAAATTGTCTTATTTGAAGCAAAAGTATATCAAAATGATTTAAGTTGTGATTTACGTATAACAGCTTAATTACAAGCTTCATGTGTGCGTAATTCACATCTGCAAAACGGGTTTTGTATCAAATTGTTGTTGCATTATAAAGTTACATGCAAAGTTCAGTTCAAGGCTTTCATATGAGATACACACTAAATATATTTTACACATTTAAAGCGGTAAAGGTGTCAGACATATGTCAAACGTAGTTTAACTGGACACCTATCTGACACGAGTGTATTTCTTCATGATTTATACTTTGCAGGTCAGTAGCCTTACAAACAGAGGTTAATTGTAAGGTCCATAGAAGTTCAAGAGGATTAATTTGTTTGCTGAATAACCCCTTTTCCCTAATGAACGGTTCAGTTACATATTAATGTACATTAGCTGTATGACGATATAAGGAACACGGGTGGCTGATAGAAATGAACTAAATTTATGTATGTGACACGAAGCATCAAGTTATTAATTATGTTTAATTTTGTAAGCCGAGGACGAGTATGTAAGCCTTACCTCGTATTCTCCTTGTAGTAATGGTGGGGTTATTATTATTATTATTATTATTATTATTATTATTATTATTATTATTATTATTATTATTATTATTATTATTATTTTCATTGTAACAAGCAGGGGCAGGCTTGGAGTAGTGGTTAAGCGCTTGGCTTGCGGCGCCGACGATACGGGTTCGATTCCCGGGTTGCGTCACTATGTTTAAGAGGTTGGTAATCTCCTGCTTCCATGTCGCGATATAACTGAAATATTGTTGAAAGCGACGTAAAACACCAATCAATCAACCAACCAACCATTGTAATAAGCAGAAAAAAGATAATAAACAGCGTATACTGCATAAAAGAATGAATTGAGCGTTAATCGTTACATTGAAACTTGTATTAAGCAATCAATGAGGTATTGTCTTCAATAACCACTGATCTTTTTAGTCCTTAGACTCCTTACTACTGATTGCTCATATCTACCACTAATTGTTCATGTCTACCACTAATTGTTCATATCATCATATCACACACAATCAATCTATATTCAGAGTTCAGTTGCCTTTAGTATTCTCTCCCTTCTAGTAGATTTAGTTTGATTATTCATTTATATATGTGATAGCTTTTTTGTAACTATAATTCATTACAGTAAACGTATATTGAACGAAAATGCCAGTAAGTGTGCAAAAGATAATTATGGAAGATAAGAAGACGCTTCTCGCTGTCATACTATTAATATTATTGCGACATTATATTTATCTTTCCCCGGTAAAGGTTAACTAACCTTTAGGAATTTTTACCTCACAATGTGTGTGTGTGTGTGTGTGAGGGTGTGTGTGTGTGTGTGTGTGATAAATCATTGCTTTCATAGATCTGAAATCAGTTTAATACTTTCGTCATTTAATAGAATTGGATTTTTCATTATGTTCATTTAATTATTTTGTGTGCTGGTCCTTGGTGATTTGTGTCATACAGCTTTGTTAGATGTCTTCTGTTTTCTCTTTTAAGCAAACCACATTGTATTTATGCTTACAATGATTTAAAGAATAAAGTTACCCTTTCCTTAATGTTATTTGGTATTCTCGAGCACTATTATACACAGTGATGTCCTTTTACCAACAAATACACTATGACCACGGTAAGTGTCTTGAAACACTTGTGAGGAGTGTACCTTGCTAGCAGGAGACGTGTCCTCTTTCCGGACACCTATCTGGACTCGCAATTGTTCTTGCTGAAAACAACATTACCGAATTCGCAATGATTCAACTGGAAAGAAGTGGCACTTTTTCGAATTTATGCTACAAATTAATTGTGAAAGATTGTGTTATTATAAGTTATCATTGACAAAATAAACTAATTTTGCCTATATTAAATAATAAGTATTTATTAATAAAAAGGAAATGCTAATATAGAGATTTATATACAATTAATATATATAACTATTTTCAGTGTTTCAGGATGTCCATGTTATGATCTATATCGGTTTTGGATTTCTGATGACGTTCCTGAAGCGGTATGGATACTCGGCAGTCAGTGTCAATCTATTGGTGGCCGCTTTTTGCGCCCAGTGGGCAATCATTGTTAGAGGATTCATCAATGATGAAGTATTTAAAGGGAAAAAATTCCCTATCGGAGTAGAACAGTAAGGGCAACTCAATATTACAAGTAATATATCGCATACAATAACTAGTTAATCAAAGACAGGAGGAATTATTTGCTGTCGTTAACTCTATGTGTATTATTTTATTGATTAAAAGGGCCGGTGTTACAAAAACAATAGTACTCAATTTAGTAAATATTAATTATCATTAAAATAAGCAGCAATATTCTTTACTTCTATACAGTTTCTGTAAACGTTAAGCTGTTTTATTCATCACTGAACGCTCTCTGTAATTTTGGACTTTTGTGACGGATGTAAATACTCGGAAAGGAGACGCTTGCTACACTTTATGTGTGACAGTGACATTATCGGCTGATTTTGTATTTTACTGTATAGACCAAAACGTGGATACTTAGTTTAAGCATCTTTTGACAGGATGTTGACTGCTGACTTTGCGGCTGCTACAGTTCTTATATCATTTGGCGCTGTTCTGGGTAAGACTACGCCGTTACAACTTCTGATCATGTCGCTGGTAGAGGTCGTCTTGGCACAAATCAATGAATGGATTGGTTACCACATATTATATGTAATTACGCTTTTTTACTGTAATTCAATTAATAAGATATCATAACATATTTGTGGAAATAGTATTCTTTTATTGAATGGTCAATTTCCTGGACAACTCTCAAATTATAACATAATTGGCATTTAATAAAAAATAGTAACATGTCTGATAGCGTTGCATGCTTTAATTCGTTAGGCAGCCGATGTTGGGGAGTCAATGTTTGTACATGCTTTTGGTGCCTACTTCGGACTTTCTGTGGCAAGAGTTTTGTTCAACGAGAAGGTCGAAGATTCCGACAACGAGGGCACCGTTTACCATTCGGACGTTTTCTCTATGATAGGTAGTATATTTCGCCAAATATCGCTAGTAATTCGTTTGTAATGTAAAACACGTCATAAATGAACATGTAAGGTGTTAAAATACCGATCGGTAGTCATCTAACAATATCCATTACACTAGACCAAAATCAAGAGAGAGAGAGAGGGAATTAGGATCAGGGGTCATGGAGGAGTAAGCATCTCCTGCTGACCAGTCACATCTACCGTGATTCCATACGACTTTTTCAGCTAGCATAACTCGTAGTCATATGAGGTTATAGCGATATTCGCATAATCAGAATCTGTAAAAAGTAATGAGAGTCATTATATTGTATAATCTTATTACAAACTGTTTCACAAGGAATACAATCAAACGAGGAAGTCGACATGCCAAACAATTAAAGGGCAAAGAAGGTCATTATAGCGACCGGAAAATTTGCGGAATATAGACTCTAAACGTGGTTTTCGTATCTTGATGATATTTTAAATTTTCACTTAGTAGCTTGCCTCGATAAATGAAAGAACCGTACTCTGAAGAGGCTCTAGCCTCTTCAAAGATTTATATATTTTGAGAATTCCAATCATTTGGCCACGAGCATCACTGAAGAGACATAAGTTGTCGAAATGCGCATATGGTGCACTAAATTATAAAGTATATATGTTCTATATTTAATATAGTAGTGTCAGTTGAGGTATATTGACGCAGGTGATAAAGAAATATGACTACATGTATATGGAAAGTTAACAATAAGAAAATTTAAATCATCAGGATTATCATTGGTGTCATTTTTGTCAATAGTCAGTTGAATATCTTAGTATGAAGCACAGGAATTGGATCCTGTTCAATTTCTAATTTATAACTAGTGTTCGTTAAGATATACCGCGTGTATCATGGTTTTTGCTATATAAGAAGACCGAATTGGGAAATTCCTTTCAAAACAGTTAGATCTAATTGACACTTAATGTGATGAAAGGTGATATTATTGCTTGTGTCAATACTATGAACATTTTCCTCATCATTTCGCTATAAAGACATTGAATAATCTTTCACAGTTATTCATTCGATATTGCGTATTTACACTATAACGGCAAATAAAACTGGAAATAAAATCGTTATAGTCGCATATTTTCATTTCAGGTACGGTCTTTCTTTGGATATTCTGGCCCAGTTTCAATGGAGGTGCTGCAACTGGAGACGAACAGCACCGAGCTGTAGTCAATACTTACCTATCTTTATGCGCATGTGTCATTGTCACTTTTGCAATCAGCGGCATACTCGATAAGAGAGGGAAGTTTAGCATGGTATGTTTATATGGTTCTCTGATTTATAAACTGCGTGTTCGATTTTAAACAAATTATTAGAAAAATATAAAAAAATATATATACATCTACTTTGATTAAAACTAGTACCATGAACTGCTGCGCATTACATTTTTGAATTTCACAGGATCATATACAGAATGCCACCCTTGCTGGAGGAGTCGCCGTTGGAACCATGGCCAATGCACCATTACAGCCATGGGGAGCCATTCTATTGGGCAGTTTAGCTGGTCTCTTATCAGTCGTTGGATTTAAATTCATAACAGTAAGAATGGAAAATATTTTGCAGTTACAGCATACCAGAATTAAACAGAAAATCCATGCATGTGTTTCTTCTAAATTACAAAGTGTTCGAATTGTTGTTTACTACGATGATATATACAGAATGAAACTTTAAAATATTCCGTTACATTGATTCTGTTTACATCAATAAATTATTTTAATACGTAATATACACGAGATCAAATAAAAATGTTAATAAATAAGAAATGTAAATTAAAAAAGATAATAAAGATCAATTTTCAGTTGAACAGTGTATTTCTTTGTTTTTGTTTTTGTTTTTTATCCAGCATTTCCTTTTCATCTCTGGAATTTGATTTGATATTTTAGTTTTTTTTTTATTCAGTGGAAAACATTTATAGTTTTATTTCAATATTTTAGCCATTTTTGAATAAGAAACTGAAAATCCATGATACTTGTGGTGTCAACAATTTGCATGGCATGCCAGGTTTGCTTGCTGGAATCGCTGGAATAGTCGTTGCCGCAGTAGCCTCCTATGATAATTGGGGAGATAGGTATTTATTAACCACCGTGTCTCTTTCTTCTGATTGAAAATTGCGTTGACATATTAAAAGTTTCCTTTTACATTTACATTTAAAATTTGGAATAAGTGTTCACTCAATGTGAAATAATATAAAATTTGTTTCAATATTTTTTTTATTCCGGTAATTTCATATGCAACCCTTTATTTTTCATTTTGTCAACACGTTCATATCGATTTCAGGTTTAAGATTCAAATTTGTCTGATATTACAAATTTCTCTTTTGCGGCATTACATTTACTGAAATTTCTCTTTTTAAAAAAAACGAGCATAAAGTAACAAAATAATATTAAGAAGAAAAAAAGATAAAGACGTTCAAAAGAAAGAATAAAGAAAAAAGAGGAAAAGAAAAAAGAGGAGTTACTGGCTCAGTTATGTGACAGAATCACCATGGAGCTATACAATACATGAATATAAATAATATATAAGAACTATAACACATTATAAAAATATTTGATTGTAGTGCAATTACGATACCGACTTAGGACGGTCATTTAATTAAGGAAGAAAAAAAAGCCATTAACAGAATTTTGCTTATATTTCCAGTGTTTTCCAAATATTTCCTGAGATGGCACCAAAGGAGAACTCTACTGAATATAACAATTTAATGCCGAAAAGCAATGCTATTCATTCATGGACGGCAGGTTCTGGTCGTAGTGCAGGAACACAGGCTGCTTACCAGGTGGCAGCACTAGCCGTTACTCTTGTTTTCTCCATAGTAGGAGGAGTTTTGACAGGTATATCCTTTATTTTATAATCCCATTCACTGTAGTACATGTAGGTAAATGCATTACATATTGGAAATGTTCCTTGTCGGGGCAAATGGAAATGGTAGTTAGTTTATCGGCTGACGGTTTGTGAGCGTATCTTTTTAATGCAAATCGGTAGGTTATTTGCTGAAATTAGCAAAGCGTATCTGCGCAGCTGTTTTAAGGTAAAATACAATTATATAAAACCCGCCAAAGCATAACATGACGTCAGTGTGACGTCGCTATTGCCCAGTGCATTATATGAAGCGGGCTAAATTGCAACAATCAACATGCTTTAGTGCAACCTTTTCCTCAACTCTATTTGTTGTGTAATTTCACATAAAGACTGTTTTACATCTATTTTAAATTCATCTTGCTGGACCTAACTTTTAGATTTTAAAATACTAATACAATTTCAATTTAATTAGACCATTTATTGAAAAATTACACCATTCCGCAATTTCATCCCAGTATTTTTACACAATTACGCCTCTTATATATTAGACACAGCTATACATATTTCTGATAGGCTTCCACTTATTGTTTACGATAAACACTGATTACCAAATTAGGCAACATACGCTTACACGTTTTGAATGTTTGTTTCTAATACTACATATGCTATATATATGCAGTCACGTGATTGTAATCAGCCAAGGATAAATCTAAATATGTAAAAAAAAGTAAAACATGAAGAAGTACCGAAGGGTAAACTATATAATAGATTTGTTAAACAAATACACCTACCGATTTGCTTTAAAAAGATACGCTCACAAACCGTCAGCCAATAAACTAACTAACATTTCCATTTGCCTCGACCAGGAACATACCCAATATGATATAAACCAAAAAAAAAAAAAAAAATAGACTTGTTAAACAATCTGCATGTTAAACAATTTGCATTTTACCATTTTGCGTAAATAATTTTACTCAAAATTTTGTTACGAGGTTTTCCGTAGACTATACTGTCAATGACGCCGTGGTGTGCCTTAACATTACCGGGAGTTCGTCAGTGTATCTGTCCAAGCTTGGTAATTGTATCTGCCGATTTGCGTAGCTGCCGAGGATAGGTGTGTGTGTGTGTGTGTGTGTGTGTGTGTGTGTGTGTGTGTGTATAGTTAGTCATTGGTCAGTCTAAAATCGGTAAGTGTATCTGACGAAAGTCAATTTTGGGTCAATTTTTCTGACCACGTTCGGTCGGGTTTGGTTATCTTCGACGCATTTTTCCAATACTGCAACGTATATGTCAAACCAACATTATAATGAATTCTAGCCTGATATAAATAGACTATTACTTCTTCATGTGTCCTCCTCTCAATGCCTTCCTTTAGCAATCCGTGTAGACGTGTTATATAAAAAATAATTTCACCGCATTCAGTTTCTTAACTTTTATCTTTAAAATAGATAAAGATGTAGACAGGCATGTTATTACATGAATGTTCGCTCCGACAGCGAAAAGAGTACCCATTTTTGTCCAAAAGTAAAGTAACATTTTAGAATATTACAAAAAAGTAATCAGATTTTTAAAATCCTTTAATTGTATCTAGGTCATACGATTGTTTAACTTCCGTTTAGAACCTTACTCTCATGCGTACTTTCTATTTTGAGTAGAAATACATGTGCAAAGTCATCACGGTGCCGTTTTGAGATATCTTTAAGATATGGCATCCCGTTGGGTATGACCGGTCAGCAGGGCATGCTTACCCTCCCATAAAACTTGATCCCACTTGATCTTCCAGGGGTCCACGATAGCGTTTTCTACTTGGGCTTGCATAATGAATCTTTCTAATCGGCTATCGCTGGATACCATAGTAAATTACAAAGTAAAGAACAATACACATATGCAATGTATTATCGTTATACCACGACATTTAATTAACGTGGTTATAATAACATTTATAAAAGATCACAACTTTCCTTTCTAGGTTTTCTTCTAAAGATCCCATTGTGTAGAGGTCCAGCTAACGACAAGCTGTTCGATGACCGTGAAGCATTCAATATTCCCGACGAAGGTTACCCTGGTAATAAATACAGTGTGAATGGAAATGATACAAATATGTAAGTTTGAACTATTTTATTATAATTATATTGTTTACTATATAGATAATTTGATTTTTGTTGTATGGATCACTGTGACATTTCTGTTCCTGTCCAATGTTATTATAGATAGTTACACAAATCTTATCAGACATTTAAAAACTTATAGCAATATATATTGACAAAAGTAAAACGGAATAGATAGTCGTTTAACGTAAAATCTGTAATTAATGGCCATGCGTTTATTACTTTGATTTCTTTTTGAAATTAATCCATCACATTTCCAGACAGCAAAACGTCCTTACACTTTATAAAGTACAGTACATTCTTACAGACAAAACTAAAATAATTGGTATCAATTTTCTATGAACGAAGGGTGAGATCATGAGTACTGAATATAATATATATGGTATTAATGTAGAAGAATTTCTGTTTCTTTTGTAGACAACTGATGCAGGAAACGTGAAGAACCAAAGACATCCGATTTAAAAAGAATAGGAATCATTTTCACTTGTATTGGAATTTCAGCAGCGTTGGAAATCAGAATGTTATACCTGTTTCTGTTAGACATATACTTATAACTGTACTCTCTAAATATACCTTTAACATGAATATTGTATAAATCTAATTCCTAAAAGTGATTTATTTGTACATTGTAATTAGCTACAGGTATTTCTTAACCTGAGATGATACTGATTTCATTCCGACTTAAAGAAATGTACCACTGATTTCACCTGATAATACATTTATGTTTAGTTGAGATATGATTGCGTAGAGTGAGATATGATGTTCTAAACTGTTTCAGAGTGTCATAAACCAAAAGTTAAACCAGCATCCATACAATGCAGAAGAATTTTTCAGAGTATGGATATTCACAGGGCAGCTTATTTGATTGTATGAATAATCATAAATGAATATTTCATAAAAAGGGAAATTAAAACGAACCTAAGGTTGTGATAGATATTAAAATCAAATTGAAACATATTGACCAATAGCGGGGATCCAATATTGTGCGCCTACTCCCCCTCCTCCCCCATTTTCAACTCCATTTTATTACATTCCAATTGTCGTAAATCATCATCACTTATTTTTCACTTTTATTTTGCGAGCATATTCTTAACACATTAATTGTACTATTATTATGTTATATGTTATAAATATTTTACATTCATTACATGGATTTTAGATAATAGATATCGGAAGTATGTCAAAAAGCATCAAAACCAGTTATGATTTACGCATCGATGAATATTATATTTTTATACAAAATATTTTTACACAAAAATCTGTAATTGTCTTTAGCAGATGATTTAGACTGTAAACAAAATTTTCCATTGAATACTTTCTTGGACCGTTTTTGTATACATCATCTCTGAATTCAATATGCATTGATGTATTTCTCTTCTTTATTTGGAAATATATATGCATATACATGACAAGTATGATAAAGAAGGTAAACTGTACATTGTATATTGTTTATACTATTACACACTGTTTCATAATCATTATAATCATTCAGTAATTGGTATGCCTATATGTTACCTATACAACACTGTTCTCATCAATTCCCCTGAATAAAATATTATAATGCACACAATTCCTCGTATGTTCTATTTTTCTATCTCTGCGTTCAAAGAGTCAAAGGCTCAAGTGAGCTATTGTCATAACATGTGGTTCGGCGTCCATCGTCAGACGTCCGTCGTTCGTCATCGTACATTTTTCACATGTTCTCCCCTTCAGAACCACTGGAAGGATTTTGATGAAACTTTGTGGACATCATTTACTCATAGTCTCCTACAAATGGTGTTTTGTCCGGATCCATCAGCAAAAGGCGCTTATACAGACAAAAGTGACAGAGGATACATTCCTTTGACAAATGTGTTCTTGGTTCCCTTCCAAGATCAATTTTTTTCGCTTTGTCAACATTTTTGGACTTGAACATTTCAATGCAGAAAAGTTGACAGTGTTGCATTGATTTTAATTTCATGATTATGGAAAGGAATATTACTGTGAAAGAATTTTGGCAATGCCTTATTTTTTTTCATTTTATTATGATTATGATGATGATGATGATGATGATAATTATTATTATTATTATTATCATTATTATTATTATTATTATTATTATTATTATTATTATTATTATTATTATTATTATAATCAAGACTGCAAAAATGAAAGAGGGACTTTTTCAACTCTGCTGTAGAACCACTAGAAGATTATTAATGAAACTTGGCGTAAAAGAAGTACTCATGGTTTCTGTCTACAGGCTTTTGAGCATTCATTTACTGTGAATTATTATAGATTTAATGTTACGAATTTTAATTTGGCCTCCATTGACAATTGCTTGAAAATTGATTTTACGCTTTACTTTACATTTCAGTACAAAATGTAGTCACAACACAATAAATATAAGGGAATACATATAAGCTGTTGAATAAATAAACTGTGTTCAGGTGAGCGATATCGGCACACTTGGGCGTCTGGTCAATTTTGATTTTACAATACTCAAATATATCTGATCCAGTCTGAAAGAGTGCCCACCTGTTCATCAAATTTCTGTCTATCTTCTTGAATAATTCTTACACGAGGCCATGGTTTTTCGAAATATTGGCTCCATTTGAAGTCTTTTTGTTCTGGGCCTTTCTATATAAGTTTTCGTTTTAAGGACGTTAAGATCACAAGGAAAGAACACACGCAAAGAGAATTTTTGAATCAGATAGGGAACATTCGCAACATTGAGGATTTGCTTAGATCAATACACTTTAAAATAGTGTGTGATTGCATATCTTGGAATTATCTTAAAATGTGTAGCTGTAGTAAATGCATGGCATCGTGGTTTAAATTTGACCACCATTTAATTCATCAATACATTTATTGGCAAATCTGGGTTTAATGAAAGGGTAATCATAATATTCCATGGACGGTTTAAAATAGTCTAGCAGATTTTTCTCTTTTATTGTTTCTGTCATTTAAAATGCATTCTTTAACAAAATTTATTCGTAGATATAAATATCCTGTTATACATCACATTGATACATTTCTGTATTTGCTTCTAATATACCGAAAAGGATATCATTAGATGTTGGAATTTCCAATGTATAATATCCTCGTGAGAAAGGTTTCCAGCAAAATTTTGGCATCCCAAAGGGTAATACTTTTGACCCACTTCTGGTTGACACTTTTCTACAGGAGGCATGATTAATACTTTCCAATGGAAAGACATGTTGACAACTCCCTTCAACCTTATGTAAATACAACAGAAATCACGTTTTCTGCTCCGAATCTGGGCATGTTCCTATCAACCACTGATGACGGTTCATTATATACCTCTCTTACGACAAACGATTACAATTATACTATTACCAACTTCCTGAGTAGAAACATACCTTTCTATATTGTCTATGAAATTTTAAATTTCATAACTTTATATTAAACATGTTCTAATTACAAGAATTTTGTCCTGGGGACTAAGTTTCCTTGGCAACAAGCTATTCACACGAGAATTTCGTGCTTAGGACTGATGTTATGCCACCAAGCTATTCACACAAGAATATGTGAAGGAATACCTGAAGCAGTCTCTGAGGAAATTCTTTGGTCAAAATTGAGCTTTCATGCAGCTTTGGTCCCGGTTTAATCTCCGAATAGGACTGTAGGTTTCCATACTGTCTGTCTATCTGTCGATCTATCTGTCTGTTAATTTGTCTGAAACACTTTGGTGTCTAGACATTTTTGTAACCATTGAATTTATGACTTGAATTTTGGTGTGTAGCTTTGTGTCAATAAGTTACAGATCAAGTTCGAGATTGGTTTTTGATTGACCTATTTTTGAAGAGTTACTACATCTGGTCTTGTAAAGTTATGGAAACCAGTGGAGGACATAGTGCTTCAGCAATACTCCAGATAATTGCAAATTAATTACCGACAAATTAGGACATAATAATATAAATAGCGTGTTTACCTTGTTGACAATATTGTATTCGACAACATATATTTACCGGATTAGACAAATTTCTTCGGGATTTTTGCGACGCTTGTTGAAGTTCGCATTTCGATAGATGTGTAACAATATCTGTTTCCCGTACTTCTTGGTAATTCACTATATGAAAAGGAGTTTCTTTCAGATATCAATGATTTCTACTATTGTTTGAAGGTGTTTAAGGTAAATGGGATAGTGCGACTTTATTTCAACAGCTACACACTGTTGCTGCAGTATCGTTAATTGATGTATATCAAAGATTCTCATTGTCTTCAACACAATGCTGGATAATTATTTAAAATGTGTAATGACATGTAAACGCATATCAAAATTAAAATGATAATATTGTATAAAACAAGGTTAACATACCCGATATTACTGTGCTTAGAAATCCATTACAGAAGTTACGATGTATAACTTAATATCATGAGAGAAATCACGAGTTCGGGAAATTTCAATTTAATACAATCAGATGGTAGAGTTAAAAACTAATATAACTATATCAGGTTTTGAGGATATTTAGAAAAAAAATATATCATGCGAAACAGAATAAGTCTTTGAAGAAATATTATATGTAATATACTCTCAAACAGAAGATATGAACTAAAAAAAACTATAGAGAGAATTTTACGAATTGTCTACTCAAGTATATTTTACCGACCTATTTACATTATCTAGAGCGTCTAATCTCAGCTGCATCGTGAGCTGTATTAATACAAACTGTAAATGTAAGCGTATTCGATAACAATGCTTACTTAATAAAAAGGCATTTCATAGTACCGATTTAGGACTGTGAATTAAAATAACAAACTTGACTCAATTGATGCATTTAACACGAAGCTTTTTATGGAACCGGGACATCCACCTTCCAACTCGCCGCAGAGACAGCACTGTCAAAAGACACGCATTTTAACATGAAGCTTTTTATGGCATAAATATGCCACCATCAAAATTATATTAACAACATCAGTTTTGGTCAACAGCGATCTGTCAGTTTGTAGGACAGGCTCAGATCTTCGTTTGTAAGTTAGCATATTTTCTTAATTATCATTTTGTTGTTTTTGTTTTGTTTGTTTGGGGGTTTTTTTCTTTTTTGTTGTTGTTGTTATTTGTATGTTTGTTTATCAATTTTGTAATCAATATTATTTTGTCAAGCATAGATTTTATTGTTCATGTTTGATTCGTCAACACTTCTCTAAAGGTGCAGTTCTTGATAATAAAATCATCGTCAATACCGCATTTGAGTGTAAACTTTTTAAATACTTAGGCAAGATACAAACTTACATATCTAAAAACATTATAAAACAATTAAGAATATCAATTTCAGTCTGAAATAATGTGGGTTTCAATATTCTAACCCCATTCTTAGGTTAGAAATTTTAGATTTTCGAAAATCATGTACTTTCGTAATTTCGGTTTTACTTGCTTATTTTTCATCGTATGAAAAAGCACTAACAGATAAGTGTTTCCTAAATTCCGTTTAAAAATTCGAAATTGTTGCGCACTGCTCAAACCGGTGTACCAACGAACGCTAGTGAGAGCTATTCAGTTATTATGCAATAGAAATGTGTTATCTGCTGTTGACTATGTCTTACCTTGCTAACTTTGCACAATGCCTGAGACTCGGGTGATTTCCCTGTATACTATGAGTTATGCTGAGAACGCGAAACATGCAATAATTTAGAAACCCTATGTAATGTGATTAATTAAGTAAAATACGAAGAAGTCCATGGAATAAAAGGACGATATCGTGAATTGTGTCACATTCAGATAAATGCGAACCCCAATAACATCGAGGTGAGACCAAGTTCCCAGGAGTAAACGTCCCCTAGTTGCATTCAACACCCGTTGCAAAGGCCTTCAACAACCTTTCAAGTCGAGGATGTAAATACATAAATATACACGCACAAACGCACGAAGGAGAGAAGAACACGAAGTCAAATTTTCCATTCAAGGCAAGAAAAGCTGCCAAACTGATATTCCGGTGTCGGAAGCGCACGTGAACAAATGTCTGTATATATATACATATTATGTCAAATCAAGTATAGTCAAAAAGTTAAGATGGTTATTTTGTATGTTCAGGTCACAAGATAGTGGTTAACATTCTTGAAATAGGAATCTGAAATTGCACTAGATCCCTATATCGACCATAGAACTATCTAAGTGACAATTTCAAACGTTCCTCAATATATCCTTGTGAGAGTAGTTTCGTGGCAAGAGGCCTCGCTCTCAGGACGAAATTTTCGTATTTAGAGCATGCCCTGGCATAGCGTATAAGTTGTGAAATGAAGACGCCATATGCGGGAGAGGAAGGTATGTTGCTACTCAGAAAAGGGAAATTGGTAATAATGAAGTTGAAATCGTCACGTTTGTCATAGAGAGAGGTTACTAAAGTACCATCGTCACTAATTGATAGGAGTATATCGAGATATGAAGCAGATGATGCCCTTTCTGTTGTATCTTTTATCTCGAGTTCCTTTGCATATATGATGTTGTGGTGATCCTTAAATACAGGGTTGTTAATCGACAAAACGTCATTGATGTATCTGTATGTGAAGTTGAACCGAGATGCTAATTGTTTATTGCCTTTAGAGAACAGAGACTGTATGAATTCTGCTTCGTAAGAGTACAAAAATATGTCAGCCTGAAGAGGCGCGCAATTTGTACCAATAGGAATGCCAACAATCTGTTGGCAAATGTACGAATCTGATGATACACAGGCTGGATATTGTAATAATTCTATTGCTGACAATTCTTCATTAAACTGATGTATTTCAAGAAAGAGTAGGCAAGTTTTATTCGGAAAAATTTTGTTTCGACAAGTCTTACCGTAAAATCCCATTAGAAGTATCATCACAAGGGGAGATTTCTTAGTTCTTTCTGTCTGATTTTCCGCCAAAGGTTTAACAGGTAAAAGATATCCCATAAATAACAAGTAATAGAATTTAAAAAGGTATATATTAATTTAAGTAACATGGCTTTATTTATGAATATCCGGTACCTAATACATTAGTATATTGTCTGTGAAAACTTTATATGGTTTTTGTTTGTTTGTTTTATTTATTTTATTTTATTTTATTTATTCATTTATCTAATTACTGCTTTACAGATTTACTATTATTACATTGATTTATGAAGGCGTGGGATGGTATTCTTACTACGTAGTCATACGGCTGATCGTTTACCTTCTTTTTCTTTTTATTATTTTTTCTTTCTTGCTTTCTTTCTGTCTTTCTTTTCTAAGAAAAAGTATATTGCTTCAGCCTTCAGCAACAGGTAAGCTCTAGTCTTTTTCTTCATTGGCTATTGTTTGATTTTTGTTTGGTTTTTTATATTGACTGAGAAAGATTCTTTTATTCTTTACATTATCTGGGATGGATTCTATCATGTGGTTAATTCCGATCATATTCTAATCTGTCAGACATCACAAGGAACACACGTGTAGATAAACGTGGTACAGACCATACAGGATATCAGATACTGCTTAAGGATACCTTATATGTATTATATATCAAAAAGTACGAAAATCCCTGCTTGATACAAATATATATGCTTCACGTTACCCTTCGCGGTTTGTATTTATGGAAGTTTTTCGACAAATAAAATTCAAACTTTTACAAGTGCTCATTTTATTCACACCAACAAAACTAAAGATATAACGTAGACTCTTCAGTGATAGCATTCCAAAGGATGTTTTCCTTGACATAATTACCACAGACGGTATAAATAATATACTATGAGTTTGTCAACTATATCGCATACCCTCGAAGTAGCGCAACAAATTCATACCAGCAACGAACAGAACAAGGCACAACGTAAAACTGAACCGTAAGTAAAATTTAAATTTATCTAACATTGTGTACCTTGGCATATACTTTGTGTGACTACTCATTTTGACGTTGATATATCGGTGTGCTTGATGTATATGTAATGAAAGAAGGGAGGACAACGGATTAGAAATGGCGGCAAGAGGAAGAGAAAATCTCTCAGAGAACAGATGGTAGAGCCACTATCCCCTGTCGTCTCAAAATAGACATGCATTTTTAAATTGTAACAATTCTATTAAGTTTTGTTGAAGATATTGAATAGTGCGATCCATCCAATTCTATAAAAGAAAAAAGAGGAGTTACCGGCTCAGTTATGTGGCAGAAGTCACCATGGAGCTATACAATAAATGAATATAAATAATATAATAGAACATTTAACACATTACAAAAATATTTGATTGTAGTGCAATTACGATACCGACTTAGGACGGTCATTTAATTTGACAAAAGCCAAACAAATGGTGTGGTTAACCGGTTTACGGGCCTTTATAAATTCCACTGAAATGCAAGTCTTGCAACTACAACACAGTATAATATAGGCAACAATCTGGTGACGGAAGCGAGCCAGGAAAAAATCAACGTGTTTTCTGTAGAATATTTACCTTGTATGATCTGGTATATTTGCATGCCAGCAGTCAGAATATTTATCTTCGTTTCATTCAAAATAAGATTTTTTTATTTCCTGCATTTCAGGGTTAAAAGATTTATTTCCAAAATATGTCAGACCCCCCTCCCCCTTTCAGAATCAAATCGCCGTCCCCTAAAACACTACATGGGTATTGTGGTTAGCTTACATTTCAATATATGATTTTTTGTATTCAGTCTAGTTAATATTCCATCTTTCTAACTAGAACGGATTATCACGGACGCGGAAGTTTAATCAGCTTGGTTCTTATTCAGCCATTCAATAAATTTTAGGTTATTTCACCATTCGTGTGTGTATGTGTCTGTGTATATTTTTATGCATACATTCAAAAGCTTTGCTGTTTAGGGGTGCATAGTGGAAAACTATACAGTATATAATGGTTGACTTTCAGAAGAAAATTAATGAAGACAAATGCCAAGGGCAAAAGCTTATGTGAGGGTCAAAAGTTTCATATCCAGCACCATACATACCTTTTATACAAAAGCAACTCAGTTTAATTATTACATTGATACATGAATGGGAAGGTGGGCGCCCGTAAACCGGTTAACCACACCAATTGAATGACGTTTGTTACTTGAATTGATCGTCCTAAGTCGGTATCGTAACCGCAGCACAATCGAATATTTTTGTAATGTCGTTTTTCCATGTATATTCTACTTTTTTCATGTTTTGTGTGCATGTCTTGGTAATTTTTGTCCTAGAGCTTTGTCAGATGTCTTCAGTTTTCTCTTCTATGATAATATAAATCCCACTTGAAAAACAGAAAATGAATTAGGGAATGCAATAAAAATATATTTATATATATACGCCGTCAAGATTTACGATCAACTTTAACATTTGCATATTTTACAAAATAGTTTCAGGTTCCATACTTAATCTCAGCAAGACACTGACTTTAACCGTATATAATACTCATTGCCGAAAAACGTGTTATACATATACTTTGCAAGGAGTGTCACTGAAAGTAATTCAAGATTACAGTTTGCGTATGTAATATCAAAACCACTCTAATGGACTCGTATATTTCGGACACGGCATTGAGTGATAATATGATATCTGATAGTATGACAAAGGTCAGCATTATATAATAAATATCTACCTAAGAAGTCTCCCGTATCTCCTATTGGCATATCAACGTCGGTGCCGAGCAATAAATAAAGACGCTGCAAAATGATGTGACAAATCAGGTAACATATCCATTACATTGTTTGCTAAGAGTATGTACTTATATTTTTGCATGAATAACAATGCGAAATAATCCGCAGTATTGCAAAACAGTATACGAAATGATACAATGTTTCTTGTTTGCAAAATATTATAGAATTAGGATACATTAGTCAACATCTTCTTGGGAGTTCTAAATAAACAGCATGAAGTAAAACACGATAAAATGTCGATTTACGTACTTTGTGTTATATAAGCAGCACACTTTAGGAAATAAACATTTTTATGAACCTGGTATCTTATGTCATATGTCTTACGTGTGAGCATTTAACGTAGATGTACGTCGAGTCTACGAATGGTCGTACTGTTGACCTGAATTGCCTCTTCAAAAAGCACCAGTTTTAATTATTTTGGAAATTAAGCGATTGTGTTAAAGTATAAATGTAAATGTGAAGCTGATTTTGTCATGAGATTTTAAAAAGGATTGGAATTCAAACGGTACATTTATACTTCCAATTGATCCTGTAGAGACTACAATACACTACCTCTTTTGGTTTCATAGTCCTGTCAATTGCAAATGTCATCTAACGGACTAAGCTTTTATACGATACCCAAGAGCTTGCACGTCGTAAAATAACAGCATATTTTGAGAATTCCAATCATTCGGCCACGAGCATCACTGATGAGATATAATTTGTCGAATTGCGCACTTGGTGCACAATATTAAAAGGTATATATGTTCTATATTTATAGGAGTATTCTACAACCAAACTGTTACCATTACAAGGATATGGATATGTACTTTGCTTACATATTACGATCTTCATAATGATCTTGTATGACATTACAACTTTTCACTATCCAACGTGTTGCTATTCATTTGCAAGTAGGAAATGTAAATAAAGATGTGCTCATTCTGACTATCAAGTATTGTGTTAAGGGTATGAAAACTAAGAGCTATCGGAAGATGCCAACTTCTCTATGACACCTGATCCCACCTCTGGTTTTATAGAGGTGGATGTTCTACATTAATCATATACAAATATTTGCTATAATACTCATGCTTTTGTATCTTGTTTTTACATAATAAGTGTTTTACATAGTAGAAAATTTTAATTTAACTAACGTAACTGAGGAATATACAAATATTAGACACGTGATCTTGATTTTTTTTTTACCGACAGTCCAGCTGAAATCCAGTTTGGCAAGATGGGACTTGCTGAACGAGGAAAGTTTGCGACAGTTGCTCTCATTATCCAGGTGGTGTTTCTCGTCTTATTCGCTGTTCTAGGAGAATATGATGATACCGCCAAACCAAAAACTGATTCGCTGGCAGGATCCTCCTTGAGCATGTATCCTAGTAAGAATTTGTATTAATAAATTATATTAATGAATTATATTAATAAATTATATTAATAAATTATATTAATGATATCTCAGGCAGAAAAATTATATATTTATGTATGATTATGATTACACTCAAACTAACGTTTGTCTTAAAACACATTTTATAATCACACTATATACATTGCATGTGATATTAATCACATTTCATACTTTATGTACTATGTCATATCTTTATGTTTGGCATGTTTGAGTGTCTATCGTATAATCATTACACCAAGTGTCATTGTTGTGACAATTTATCATTATTATTTTGTAATTCATTTTTATTTGATTTGAATAGTATTTTTCCAATTAATCGAAAACGTCCCCGTTGTGTCTCCATTTCTGTTTTCAATAAGAGATACATTAAAACATTAATGATATTAGATATAGCTAACGCTTTACAGGAATTTCCAGAAAAACTGAACAACCAAAAAAAAGTAAAATTAAATTTTAAATCTCTGGTTACAAATATCATTATCTTCCATTTCCTATTTACTTTGCGTCTCTGATATAAACTGTAATAAAAGTAGCAGATATAGTGCATGTAATCATTCTAAATTTCATTTCCATAAGTTAAAAATACGTTCTACAATACGCAACCTAAACACACACATTACTAGTTTGTTTATATACAAATTACATATATTACATTTCATGTTCTTGTGATGATGGGATACATTTCAGAACTGGGGGAAATATTTTAACAATTTCAAGACTCAAACTTCTCTGAAAAAGCAAGTATTGTATAAGCTCCCCTTAAATGAATAAACTATAAGTCACATCATTAAAATTAATTTATGCTAGGGATTTTCATGTAATTATGTATCTATTTTCCAGTGTTCACTGATGTTCATGTTATGATCTTTTTTGGAATTGGATTTCTGTTAACATTCTTAAAGCGTTATGGATACTCAGCGTTGGGCTTTAATCTACTAGTGGGGTCGTTCTGTGCTCAGTGGGCAATCATTGTCAGAGGATTTATTAATGATGGAGTGTTTCAAGGGAATAAATTCCCCATTGGAGTAGAACAGTAAGAAACTTAACTGTTTATAAGTTTGTATCACATTAATCAGTAATAACCGGGTCGGTAAATCCGTGAATTGCTTAACCTTAACGATTTATACTATTGTCAACTCGGTTGTCCGCGATATGATTTTGAATATTTGTGCAATGTTTTTAATATTATGACAAAAGCAGCCAGAACAATTCTGCCTATCCTATTCTTCTGCACATTTGAAGACTTTTAACCAATACCACCCATGTATGTGTGTCTGTACTTTCCTCATCATTCGACCACAACGGGCTTACATATATTGAAATTGTATATTTATCATGTGAAACCTTAGGAGAAGTTTTGTAATTATACAGGTTAATGACAGCTGATTTTGCTGCTGCTACAGTTCTCATCTCTTTCTGCACAGTCTTGGGTAAGACAACACCGCTACAACTACTAGTCATATCCCTTGTAGAAGTGATTTTTGCTCAGATTAATGAATGGATTGGTTTCCATGTACTAAAGGTACCAATTGTATTTTTATCATTCTTATTGTTTTGCTATTAAATTTCGAGTTTGACATTAGTGCCATCCTGCTCTTGTTGTGAAATCGAATTGTTGTAACCCTTTCTGCACGGTTAGGCCACATACATCCTGGACGTTTGTGACTTGCCAAAGAGGATTTGCTTGCTCATTTTTCACCTAATATTAAGACTGATTATCAAAAAGTATATGGTACATATGAGTGTTACAGTAACATACAACCTAGTACTTATACTTGAGAGTTTTACCTTAATGGTGCTCAGATCTTTTTGAAGTTGTGTTTCATTAATCTCTTTATCACTTTTAATTACGTGTTTTATCTTTATTATTAATCTATTTCAATTTAGATACATGTATTTACTCTACACTAGGTAGGTATTTACAGTGTCTTTATCTTGCCACTGGATATCTATTGTTTAAAGTACCCACTTGAATATAGAAAATATGTAAAAAGCAGAAACCATGTAACCATCGACTGAACACGGAACGCAGAATGCAATAAATTTGAACTACATTTAAGTAATCTGGATAAGATTTGTTAACATATCTCGTATTATAATGCGAATTCAGAGTACAGTTTAACATTGAAAGTGAAAAACGAAGAAGTACCGAAGGGTAAACCATATCTCACAGTCCATGGTATAAAAGGACAATATTGTGTATAGTGTCATATTCAGACTAATGCGAACCCCAATAAAATCGAGGTGAGATCAGGTGCCCAGGAGTAAACGTCCATGGTTGCATGAAACATCCGTCGCAAAAGTCCTGCAACACCCTTTCAAGTTGAGGAGGTAAATCCGGAATACTACGCGAAAACTTATAATTCATCGAAATAAACAAAGGGATGGGATAGTTCATGATGACATCTTTTCTTTATATTTAAATCTGTTAGATATTAAAGTCAAAATCATGTGAGATTTTTAAAACCAGAAATGTTGATGATGGTTTTTAAGGCATGTTCACGAAAGTAATAAAGAATGTTGCCACCTTAACATGTTAGTATAATGTGGGAATATATCTCTTGAAGATAAATTTAACGAAGTGATTAAAAATGTCCTCAATTCTTCTATGATCAACTTTGCAGGCAGCTGACATTGGGGAATCTATGTTTATCCATGCTTTTGCTGCATATTTTGGTCTTGCTCTGTCCAGAGTAATGTACAATGAAAAGGTCGGAGACTCTGGAAACGAAGAAACTGTTTATCATTCCGATATCTTTTCCATGCTAGGTAGGGTCTATACGTTAAATACTCTGCAATATTGTATCAAAACTATTTGTCACATTTTATGTATTAATACATGTAAAGAAGTGCGTGCGCATATGCGCGTGTTTGTGTGCGTGTATGTATATAAAGGTATATGTGTGTGTAGGTGTGTGAATAACACATGGAATAAATTGTTTTAAGTTTAATACACACATTATATTTCTGGCGTACATTAGTGTGTAAATGTGTGCTGACTGTGTAATTGTCTTCGTGTATTGTTTCGCAATTTTTTTAAAATTCTGCACATTTTATTTGGTGGGTATGCTTCTCCTTGTAATTTCACAGTAACCGTGTGCTTAAAAATCAGTCTGTCCATCATCGATATTTCTTTTTCTTACACAACGTTTTATCTTTTAAATATTGTAAATCAAAAAGAAAAGATACTGATGTCCAACATAATTGTTATGAAAGTTTGTATATAGGCACAGTGTTCTTGTGGATATTCTGGCCCAGTTTTAATGGAGGTGCCGCGTCAGGAGACGAACAACACCGAGCTGTAGTCAATACTTACCTTTCCTTATGCGCATGCGTCATTACTACTTTTGCTGTAAGCGGAATGCTTGACAAAAGAGGGAAATTTAGCATCGTATGTATTGATTTTACTATATTAGCATTTTTGATATCAAAAAGATGTATAAATAAAACAATGTAACTATGTACATATCTTTAAAATCCAAAATTGTAAGACATAAGAAACTTTATATCTACCAACTACTCATTATCATAAATAATTATAGAACATATATTGGAAGATTACCTTGTAAAACATTGAACGAATAAATAAAGTTACACTAAATTGCCACAGATTTTGGGCACATGCCCTTTATCATGTTGATAATAGAAAATATGAAATAATTAAGAAAATTCATCCTGCTGGTATAAGCGCCGAGCGTAAATAAACAACGTGCAAAGGTATGAATTATTTCATATTTTCTATACGTCATACCTTTACACTTTGTTTATTTACGCTGGGCGCTTATACCAGCAGGATGGATTTTACTTAATAATTTCATATTTTCTATTATCCAATTGATAAAAGACATGTGCCCGAAAAAGTATTTCTTTATCGGAAAAGACTTCCCTTTAGAGGATAAATTACTGAATATTTGCATTTGAACGAATAATTTAGCATATAATGATTTGTTATCTTTTGTGTATTTTACACAGGAACATATACAAAACGCCACCTTAGCGGGCGGTGTAGCAGTGGGAGCCATGGCAAATGCACCACTGGAGCCGTGGGGAGCCATTCTGTTGGGCGCTTTAGGTGGAATCATATCGGTTCTCGGATTCAAATATGTAACGGTATTCAACACATGTTCAGAGTCTTATGACCTTACTATTGTTGTATTGCCTTTTCCTCGCACTGCTTCTTAATGCTCTTATACTCCATAAGGTTTTTATATTTTTTTCTGACATTCCAAAATATTTGATACTTTTCAAATCTGACTTACTTGTTTTCTGTATTACTTGATGTTTTGTATTACAGTAGTTCAGTATACTTACGTTAATATTGTCAACTCTTTGATACTTGTTATATATTTTTCATCATTTATATAAATTTGTATTAGATAATAGATTACTTTTTCTAGCCTTTCTTGAATAACAAATGGAAAATCCATGATACATGTGGTGTCCACAATCTTCATGGGTTGCCTGGAGTGCTCGCTGCAATCTCTTCCATTGTTGTCGCGGCCACAGCCTCCTATGACAATTGGGGTGACAGGTAATATGTAATTTCCGTATGTTTTTATTGTATTTTATACCTCTGTACCGATATCATAGAATTATATTTTAGGGATGTTTTGATGAATATGGCTAGCTAAACGGGAGAATCTTACTTCGAGACTTCATTAATATTACCCTTTGCTCATAGATGTTGGTGCCACAATGGCATGGCACTTATTAACTTCATATTTTACATTATTGTTACAATTTCATTTCATTTGCAGAATGGTGTAAAATATCCTGATAGGCTTTAATGTTACCATAAAACTGCGTGCTCTGAAATTGTCAACCATGCAATGCACCACGATATACCAAAAAGGTGTTATCAATTCTTATTAAATACTTCTTGTTATGTACAAACAGCTTTCCTTTTAATCCATTATAGGACTTCAATTTAATCGTTTCAGTGTTTTCCAAATATTTCCTGCGATGGCACCAAAGGAGAACACTACCGACTATGACAATTTAATGCTAAATAGCAATGCAATTCATTCATGGACGGCAGGATCTGGTCGTAGTGCAGGAACTCAAGCCGCTTACCAGATGGCAGCATTAGCCGTTACTCTGGTTATTTCCATAGTAGGTGGGCTCGTGACAGGTTAGTTAAAAATCTTTTTTCTTCTCCGATTTCTCATATCATATTGAATTTTACATAATGGATCTAGGGTGAGTTTAAAATATGTTAAGAAAATATTAGACGATTGTGTGAAAATGATGAAAGATACCGCTGCCATATGTCTGAGAAGTCAATAAGTATACTGATAGAACGTACTGAATGTGGACATTAATTTGGAAGAGATGTATGGCATACGAACCAAGTGATCTCGAAGTATCATTTTGCAAGAATTTTGCTGCAACACCTTTTTTTATATTATTGTAGGTTTACTTTTGAAGATCCCACTGTGTAGAGGTCCGGCAGAGGACAAATTTTTCGATGATCGTGAGTCATTCAATATCCCAGACGAGGGATATCCTGGATATTAATCACATGACCACTTACGATTACAGCATTTCCATTTTTGGTTCCTGTTTTCCTGAAGATAAGGCAGCCTATCGACAACATTAGTTGCTACCAGGCCATCTCAAAGGTATTCGTAAATAAATCATGTGAATACTTTGAAATGGCCCTTCGCCTTTCTCTTCGGTAAAATATGGTCTAAGGGGACGTTTCAAAGTAATAACATGATTTATTTACTAATATTTGTGAGCTATCTTGTAATCGAAATGTATGGAAGAAGTCGAGGTCTTTAGATATGCGCACTGTATAGAAAGGGCTTGATTGAAGTGGAGTTTCTCTCATTGTTGGAAACATCTACATCTCTTATACTTTGATATACTTATTAAGTCGATAAGAAAGTTTTAAAGAACTGTAAACGCGAAGTAGGCTATTAAGGATTGTACCCGTAGCTCTGAAAGCTTTGTTTATGTAGATAAGCCACATTATATCATAAAGACTTGGTTTAATATATACATTATATATTATTGTATTCTGTCAACATATACATGTACCCAAGAACTTAATGAAAACTGTGCTATTTCTTGTAAAGAAAGTCGATATATATATTTTTTATATATTTCTACATTTTATACATTGCAAGTCGAATAAAGAAATATGTACAGTAAGAATATTCTAATTTATGATGTAATACTTATTAAATGTATATACATGTATGTGAGACGATTGTTCGTTTTCTATAAACTGACCCGTTTTGATGTTGTTGTATTTCATTTAACAAGTCGTAGAATTATCAGTAAAAAGTGTAAGAAGGACTAACAGAAGAAATTATTAATTCGTCACTCTAAAACCGTCTGAGGAATAAAGCCTTTAAAGTTGCACTAGCTGTCACTTTCAGTATTAAAAACGAAAGCTGTAACTTTTAACCCTGGACTCTCTCCTGACGTTAAGCCTTTATACGAAATTACAATGTTATATAAGTTCGGTCAGAAGTGGAAAAAATTATTAAAATGTAATTAAATAATTACGACCTACCCGCACAAAGTCGGTAATTTTTTCTTCATCTGGCATGCTCAGTGTATCAATGACCTAACCAACTAACGCGAGATTAGGAAACTTACACTAATAACAACAACACTGGTGATGTAGACAAAGCTATCGGAAATGAGACGTCATCGATTTAAGACAGAATTAGATAACATCAGGGATGAAAAAAGTCTGTGACGAAACATTTTTAGAACAAGAACAACATAGACGTTGCACAAGAGCGATGGGAACGGGGGAGTTGTTAATTTACACAAAATACTTTGCACGAGTCTTTAATGTTTACATTTTTCAATACCACGTCAGCACGAGGCCTTGACATTCTATTGTATTGATTACTTGCGTGTTTGTATTATGAAAGCGGTCCGATATTTACTGTCATGAGGTAAGGTAATCTCTTAAAATTAACTGTCGATAATAATGTGTAAAGTGGACGACATAAAAGAAACGTAAATGCATTTTGTAAAATTCTTTAAAAGAAATTGTTTTAAGGGTCACTTTTTGGGGCCCTCGATCAAATCATGTGGGAATACTAATGTGACATAAAGCTTTAAAATGTTCGTTGTATATAGCCAAATTACTATTGACAGTATTACTAATGACATTTTTTCCTTTCTTCTGTGCATTTAGTATGCGCCTATATATCTTTGAGTTTACAAAGCTAGATAAAACATGTTTTTACGAAGATATACTCAGCGACACACTTTAGTACATTGTTTTGTCACGTGATTTTCGGACCCGATCTACATACATGTCAAATGTTGTGTAAATGGTCAAAAGAGTTGACTTTCGATGTAGTATAACTTTGTTTTGTAGTTTGATTGTATGTAATTTCAGATAATTAAATGAAACATAACCTTCTTGTTATACCAATTTTGACAGCTAATGCAACTTTAAATAATAACTTACATCCCCAGATTGATTATTTTGAGGAGAATCAAACGAAGAAAAAACAACCCTTCCACCCAAGGGTATAAATAAATAAAATTTTAAAAACTACTACTAATAAATAAATAGAAAGATGCGAAATACGAAAAAAGGGGAATTCGGAGCTTCAACAATCGCATCATAAAACCGATAGCCCACTTTCAGTGTTCCATGGTAATTTTTTCTCCCTTAGATAAATTTTAAGTGAAATGTTCTGACATTCCCTTCCAATTCATTATTATTCAAATACAAAAATTCGGTTTAACCCAGTAAGGACAATAAATATGAAAATGAATCACTTTATGGGTAGTTGCAGTTACTAAACAGATGAGGATTGGGGTTAATGACATAACCAAGATACTGCATAAAGCCCTTCACATTTCAGATTTTTAGATGCCTATCTTTTGGGTTGACATTTATCAACATAATCTTTATGAGACTTATGTCTATCAAGTCATTCTTTTCAGTGCATGAGGTAGGCTTTAATTTTTTCACACCGTAAAGATGTTTTGGAATTGGATCTCTCCGCTGTGAATGTTTTCCATTTAATGACCCTTTAGGTGTCGGTTTACTTTCTGTCCATTGTATCGGATACATCTATCGTTTTTGGAACTTGAATGGGGGATAGGTGAATGTCCTTGGGTCGTAGCATGAAAGTAGAACAATCTCGTAAGAGTACAAACAACACAGTGAATGAAGCTTTTTGATTCCCTCATTCAAACTTACTACACACTCATTCATGTAAAAAATATTGTCAGGTATAGGGGATAGATGTTTGTATTGCAGGAGTTGCCTCCCATCAAACTAGTAAACAGCACCCTAAAGGACTCATTTTGATGTAGCGTTAGAGATCTACAAACACCGGAATTTTTAAACAGAATTTACCACATCCCGTCAAAAGGTGAACATTAAATAAATTCTTTATGAAATACGTTGAGGATAATTTTGTCGACGATAAATCAGCTGTTCGTTTGGCGATGGGATAATTCGATGGGACGAATGCCCCCGCGCTGTTTTTCTCTTCTCGTCCCCATGTCTCTCCTGTTTAGCTAAACGGAGAAAACTGAGACCTTCAAATCAAACAAAAAAACAAACAAAAAAATAAAATAAAAAAAAAACCCGTGTTACCAAAGACATACATACACATGTCTCTGGTGTTACTTACCAGAATTCTTACACTGTCCATCTGTCTTCACTTCAATAAATCAAATAGCATTGTTTTGTCCGACAAGAGACATTACGGGCAGACAGCATTGAATTTTTTTGTAAATAATTAATGTAAATGGAAAGACGGACCATGTTCGTCATAATTTATAGCAATCGGAACACCGTCGCCATATTTTGCAGAAATAGATATGGATACGGAGATGGACGAGCTTTTACTGTTGAATGTACGAGGGCGATGTGAATTCTCAAACGTATTAAATTAAAGGATTATGTATTCAAAGATATTTTGGTAAAGTAATTTACACGAATGAAAAAAAAAATACATGGATAATGATCGTAAGCAGTTAATATTCTTACCCGCTTTTGAAATATTTTTCGCTTTGCCGCATGACTTCATAATTTTCATATTTCTACTCGATAATATATATATATATATTATATACTCATATTATGAGTATCAACAGATACATACATACATACATACATACACACACACACATATATATATATATATATATATATATATATATATATATATATATATATATATATATATATGTGTGTGTGTGTGTGTGTGTGTGTGTGTGTTTGTGTGTGTTGCTAGGGAACCTTAAAATCCCAAAATGGTTTCTGGTTTTGTTTACAAACAAGGGGTCTCTATAGCTGAGTGGAATACCAAGTTGAGAAACTCATTTGAGCCTCACACCTCTGTAATGTTTGGGACATGATCTCCGTCGATCAAGTGTATGATACATCACCCAAAAAATTTGACAAATTCAGCATCACAAAGATTCGATTTGTAAAAGAAAAAATTCTTTACATACACTTTATTCTATAAACTTGTTGATAGTAAAAACTTGATACAACATATCCTTGACTTTGCATTTTCCACTATTATTTTGGACAGTGATTTAGCCCTTTTCCATAATGCTTAATTAAAAGTATGATCTGAAGATACAATAACAATCACCTTGATATGAAATTAGCACATGTACAGCATTTTGTATATTAAAGATATGAGGTGAACACATACATGTAAACTAAAGTTGTGTTCGATATAAGGAAATCAAAGTCGAATTTATTTAAAGACATACAAACAGCATGAAACAATTAAATACATCCTGCTAATTTAATGTTAATACATGTTACATGTTGTGCCTGAAAAAAAAGTGATTTCTTGCATGAAATTAAAATTAGTGAAAACATGCAAAGATTAGCAGAATTTAAATTCTCTATATTAAAATCAGTCAATATAATTCAGTTTTCAAACAGACAAATACAGAGAAGTGATTAAATGCATGAACCTTTAGAGCAGATTTAAATGAGTAAAATTCTATGTAGGTTTTGAACAATCAAATCCTCAGAAGGTTTAAGTTTTTTGTAAGTAGGTCAATCTTCAAGGTCAAAATGTAAAATTTGTTATGCATGAAAGGTCTTGTCACAAGGAAAAATAGAAATGAAATGATATATTTAAGCCCTACCTCTTACTGTTCATATTAAGTTATGACCAAGGTTGAAGTTTTTTAAAAATAGGTCAAACTTCAATTTCACGGTCACAAGGGTAAATTTTGGAACCAAATGAAATGTCTTGGCACAACAAATACACATATGAAACAATAAAGCACTATCTCCAATGGTTCTAAAGTTATGAGGCAGTTTAAAGTTTTTATCTAAGTGGGTCAATCTCTAAGGTCAAGGTCAAAATGTAAAAGAAAATTGTTACATAATGAAAGGTCTTGTCACAAGGAATACACACATGAAATATTTAAGCCCTTTCTCTTACTGTTCATACGTTATCACCAAGGTAAAAGGTTTTTTTTTAAAGCAGGTCAAACTTCAAGGTCAAGGTCATCGTCAAGGTCATAAGATCAAAATTTGGTACACAAGAAAAGGTGTTGGCACAAGAAATACACATGTAAAATAACAAAGCCTTGTCTCTAATGGTTCTAAAGTTATGATTCAGGTTATAGTTTCTGTCTACGGATGACGACGACAACGATGATGCTGGGGGTAAGACAATGGCTCACCGGACTTACAAGTGTAAAGAGTAAAAAGCTATACAGTATGTAGTATGAAGCTTGATTCAAATTTGTATTTTGAGAGTACAGTAACATCACAACGCTTCCTCTTGTCCTACCTACCAATGGTTCTAGTGGTATTAGAATCACTGCCTCATGACCTTTCTCTGGTTATAGAGGGGTACAGCAATGGTTAGGTGTGCAACAATATCACAAAACTCTATAAAAATCATTCACTCATTTGAAAATGAACAAAATCACTTGGAAAGCACCATAAAAGAGACAGTTATCAACATATTGCAAATTAATATTCCAGTGAGAATAGTTTTCCTGAAATTGCAGAAGAATGCTGCATATCTAAATGGCTTGAAAGGTTTTTCTCCAGTTTGACATTCTGGTAGTAAAGGGTAACAATTATCACATGTAATTAATTAGGAAGAAAACAGTGACATGATCTGATTTCAATACACACTGTGGTATTCAGTTAATACTGGGGAACATGCACGTTGTGGGTAACTGAAATTTTGGAAATGCTCTGCCATCCAGTATCATATAATACGGAAAAACTGACTAGATCATATGGACAAAATTAACATTTTGAGAATATATAACATTTACAGTAACTTTCAAGAGAAGGACCATGGTCCCAAATCTTGATTACCAGCCTATTGATTTTCGCCATAAAAATCAATATTGCACAAAAATACATTCATTTATTTGGTAGACAACTTGTGAAAAAAATATAACATTGGATCTTGCATGCACTACTGTCGCAACTTATTTAAAGAATATATACCTGATATCTGCTGATTTTACAAAAGAAACCAAATTTCAGGTGGTATTTGTTTCCTTAAGAAGATAACAAATCTACACCTTGACTGCATATTCTGATAGGGTGAATACAAAAGTATCATCTGATGAGTAAACAATTATTTCCAAACAGTTTTCATACTCGGGCTAATTCCGGGTACAAATATAGGAATAAATCAAGTAATGAGCTAAAACGCTATCATTCATATGTTTTGAAAAACATTGAGATTTATAATAAAATGTCTCGGATATGTCACATAGTATAACAAAGTATCAAAAACTACCAGCATGTTGAACAATGGGAGGCACTACAAACATATCAACAAATAAATAAAATCTACTTAAAACATTCAAATATAACAGAACTGAGCACCTATACAGGAAAGAATATGCATAATGACTTATCCAGGGATTTCAAAAAGAGCCAGCACCTCGCAAAATAGCGCCGCTTCAGATGATCGAAATCGCCGCTTCCAATTTCCTTTGATCTAAAATTTACTGCTCACATTCGTGCGTATGGCACTCAAAATGATACACCTCAAATTTCTAAATCACCTCCTCAAACAATTCTTTTTGAGAACCCTGCTTAACTATATGAAGAATTGGGCAAATCCCTAAAAGACATGAAAATACTTTAAAAAGGACAACATTATGACACTGAAATTAGCATTGTATGATATACCTGATATCTAAACAATCAATAATAATATGGAAAATGGTCTGTACTATCTGACTGTGTGAAGCAACTATCATTGTAAAGCAGTTCTTTACTTACTATCTGTATAAAGCAATTCCTGATTTACTATCTATATAAAGCTATTCTTGACTCAGTCTGACTTGCTTAACCTCTAAAATTAAGCAGAAAATCTTTCTAAGGAACATTCCATAAATCAGGAATATCCCTACATTAAATTTGAAAGTTAAGCATGAAGTAAACCTCAAGAATATAATAGTAAAAAGGTACTTTTGTACACTGAAACTACAATAAAAAAATAATATACATATTTCTAAATTCTCATAATGGAGTATTTACCAGTTTTTTTGGGGGCAAATATGAAATATACAAATTAGTAGTTCCTTAAAGGTAACGTAACAAAATCAACCATGTAAAATAATCGTTATATTCTACCTATCCCTGGCTTTTAAAAACACAATGCTAGATAAATGTAGTGAGCACACGAGAGATCACTTAGAGAAAAACGTATCACATAGTGGAGTTAAAAGAAAGACGTCATTTAAATCGTGGTTGTTTATCACTGTTTGGAGTCCAGGGAGTCTTGAAGAAGTTTGGAGTAAGTGGATTACAGTGTGTAGAGTTGAAATCCTCCATGTAACGGGAAGCCTGAAAAGCAAAAAATCAGGTTTGTTTACTTGATTAGGTTTACTTCAACCAACATTATTGCACTTGTATGATGACAGCATGTGACTGATGTAATGTAAAGAAATTTAGACCTCTACTTTACGGTCTCATTTGTTAAACAGAACACTGATGAACCACCTGCGGCACTACAATGCTTTTTACTTACTCTTTTGTTTTTATTTGATTTTTGTTTTATGTCACATCAAAATTATTGCAGCTTCTGTCTGATGCAATGAAGAGAATTTTAAACCCTATGTCACAGACGTATCCATCCAGGGGTCTTTTATAAAGCATGTCCACCGTGAGACAGGACCTCGGTTGTTACCATCTCATCCAAAACACAGGACACCAACATGCCCCCACTGAGACTCAGTGACAAACCAAGCACCTTACCAATTGAGCTACGCCAGCACTACAATTATTATGCAATCACAGGCGAACCCATCTTTGCTAGCCAAGGCTCAGATCCGATTCTCTCCTCTCCCCCTTTTGCAGATTTAGACGGGGTCCCAGTTATTGATGCGATTGAAATCACCTGCATCCAATATGTAGGTAGAGTATGGTGTATTAATAGTCCATAGTTGTTCATTTGTCCCCTTCTTTTCTCTTAACCTGTACATATTTGAACTAGTATTGCAATTGTATCCATATTACCTACATATTGGATGCCGGCCATTTCAGCCCTTCGATAACTGCAAGTTTAAAACCCTGTCTAATTCCACCAAGGGAAAGAGGGAAGAATCGGATTGAAACCTTGGCTAGCGAAGAGCAGTAGAATCTGTCCATAAAGGACACCATGGAGAAATTAATCATTATTAATGAAATGTCCTTTATAGAGAAGTTCTTTATACAGGGGATAGGCAAATTCTATGGTCATTCACATATGCCGCCAAAATTCCAAATTCAGCACCACTCTGGTCTTAATAATGATTGACAAATTAATGTATTAATATGATTTATTACAATATATTTGTATTGGTGCAGATCAAAGAAATGAAAGAGCAAACACAGTATCTTTATCCTGTTTTTCAGTTCAATTAAAATGGGTTTTTTTTAATGTTCAAACTTTGTTACATCCACAAAATTAAGGAAAAGTGAATCTTGATTAATTAATTGTATAACAAATAAACAACAAATTTTGAATATCTGTGAGATTTTAAGTTAGGTATATCTTTTGACAGAATATAACTGAATTAAAATATTCATAAATAACAAGAAACACTCAAAGTCCACAAATTTTTGGTCATCTGGCTTTTATCAAGTGGATAACTAATTTAAAAATCTCTAAGTAAAATCTGTGTCTGCTGGTTAAATCAGTCAAAAATTTTGTGGATATCGAGAGTTTCTTGTTACTGATTTATTTCACACTTCCCTTCAGAGGATTTCTTATCAGTTCTAAAATGAAATGTACTTACCAAGTACAATGCCATTCGGTTTTTCTCTTCCTGAGTAAATGTTTGTCCTGAAAAATAAAAAAAAATCTTGATCATTATCTACCATCTAAGGCAAGCAATAAACATACTTATCTTAATTCCTATCAAAAATGTAAATATATAGACATATCAAATTCAAACTAATGGTTGCTATTTGAAGTGTCACATGACCTTCATCTTATCCATAATGCAATACTTGTCCTAAAAACAGCTTCATTTCAATGATGGCCAAGGTACAACTGACTCACATTTTCAGGAATACTGATCACCTCAAATCCTGCTAGCTCAAACTACTTTTAAGTTCTTATTTCAATTTCTAAATAAACATATGCATCCCTGAATTGAACTTGGCTTAGCTCAAATAGTTTCACATCGTCCCTTCAAGTTCCAGTTATTAAAAATCGACTTTACTACAGTGTCATGTATCGGTACTTCAATATTCATGAAGGTGACGTACATTTAACCTATGCAATATGAAATTATTAAAGTGTTATAGAAATTTTAACTGATCTAAAACAAAAAAATGTATAGTATGTTTTTTTCAATTGTGACATGACTTTGATCTCACCTATGAGACATGGAAATTCCTCTGAGTGTTGACTACAATATGATCTAATTTTAGATAAACAAAGATCTTCATCTACATCATGTTCCTCCCATAATAACTCTGTAAGGATAAAATCATTGTTATTCTGTGCACACTCTTTTCTCTGCTCTACATCCTACACTAAGTTTGTTGTTACATGTAATGTCAATATGATTCATGTATACTATACAGAGAGAGCTGTTGCAGGTCAATCGGTAAGGTGATAATCCCATGACCAAAAGGCTCTAGGTTCGACTCCTGCTGGTGGCTCATTGGCATCTTGTCTATTGGAAGAGACAGTAAAAACCAGGTCCCATATTACAGCAGACTCAAAAGATCCTCACTGCTTCAATTGGGTCCAACGCATAGGTCTAAATTCCAGTGAAATAAGCTTGATGTGACAAAGAACAAGGACCAATCGATATACCTTTTTGATATTAATTTCATCTCTCATTCCATGCCTGGCGTATAATGTTTTGCCACTCAAAGTTGAGTCATTTTGTTGCAACAATACAATCCAAATATTGACGTCATAATGAAATTTTCGGCAAAATGTAGTTTACAAGGCATTGGGTCCTTTACATTGTGTAAAACGCGAAATTTCTGTATTGATAAAAATATACTGATAACTACAATGTAGTGGAATTCGTGCTGTTTTAGCAAACAGGGGTAGTCATACCTGATATTAAGCAATTATGGGTTGATTTGACAATGAAATGTTAACTTTTGATTCCAATTAGAATTTTGTGATTTTCTGAAATGACCCCTTACACCTTTCTTTGCCCGTTACCAGTGAGATGCTTATTGAATTTTGACAAGATTATTAAATGTTATTATAAGATGTCTAATGTACTTATAAAAACAATTTGTAAAAGATAGCATTAACAGTTTAGAAAATAACTCAAATTGTATACAGTGGATACTTTCTTGTTTTGCTCAGTATACATATATTGATTGCTTGATTTTATCGTGTGTGTCTGTAAAGCTTTAACATTGGCCTGGAGTTTTGAATGATGAGAGAAAGGGTTTGAGATTTCATTTGGAAAATTCTAGTAGCAAGACCTTTCCATCTGTAACAATTGACTTTTGTCTACTTATCTAGTAGCCTTAACCTGTATGAACTTGACATTAATGAATCGTATATTATTACATGATAAAAAATGCTGTATTCACCGGGAGAATATAATGTTAGTGATCATACAACTATATAAATGTACAAATTTAGCGCAGACGTTGGTTACTTTGTGTTTAACACAAGAAACCGCTAAAGACGGTATGGCCGGATTGCAAGCAAATTGAAAACAAGGTCAAGGCCACAAGGTCAAAAGTCATGAAATCAACTGAAAGCACTTATACAGAACCTAGTATGTGTGAAGTATCAAAGCCCTACAACTATTAATTCAAAAGATATAGCCAAAGTTAAAGTTTTTTAACAGTAGGTCAAAGTCCAAGGTCAACGTCATTAGGTCAAAAGTCATAGCATAAATTGAAAGCTCTGGTCATAGAGAATCTATGTGTGAGGAATTATGCTTATACTCCTCTTAATAGCTGAGACTTTGCTTCAACCAGAAACTTTAACCAAAATTTTGATGGACATCACCAATCTATAGACCGGAATTGCTTTGTAATCTTTCCAAAAATTATTGTACTTGTGTTTTATGGAAGCCAATAAAAAATGTGGCAATCTCAATTATCTCCCCAGGCAGGCTCAGTTAGTACAACATTACCACAGAAGGTGGTAGGTCCTGGGTTAGACTTCAAATCTAGTCATATTTTTTCCCTGACTATTTCAAAGAGATGTCCTATACAATGCAATCTCACAACATGTTACATTACTATTTATTCTTACCCTGCTGACTTTTAACTCTGGCTAACCATTTTTCTAGTAAACTTATTGTAGAATCATCTACTATATTAGGATACCTGAAAAAATAACACAGAAATCATATGACTAACGAATTACGAATTAACGTATAAATTCATCATATTTATATATAATGAATTTGTAATATTTAACTGTACACACTTCAGTATAGTGCATTTGATTCACGTAAGAATTATATGATTTTTTAACACCATTTTTTTTTTTTAAGCCGGCATGGCCTAGTGGTATTGTGCTTGATTCCTGATCTGGAGGCCGGGGTTCAAGTCCCGCTCTGGTCATGTCGGTGTCCTGTCTTTCGGATGAGTCAGTAAAAACTGAGGCCCCGTGTCGTGGTATGCATGGCACATTAAAGATCCCTCACTGCTTTGGGTGGGTCAGTTGCAAAGGTCAAAATTTGTATGCCCCGCATCAGGTAGACGCCATCACTATATACGTGAAATATTCGCGGTGTGACGTTAAACAAGAATCAATCAATCAATATATGATTTTTTTGACACCATGACATCATGATTTGTATTAATGTCAAGAATAATATTATTATTACAAAATTTTGGTAATTAATGAAGTCAAACAGACCTGGAGGTATTCATAGATAGAACAATTCAAATTTACTACCTAAACATACATTTTGCAAACATTCTATAATGGTTATGAATTTTCAACTGTCTTCTGATTACTTTGTATTTAATTTAATGATCTATTACATTAACATGGTAATCTCGTACCAATGAAAAGATGTTGCTAAAGTTACTAATTCTAATGTCTTTTAAAAAGATATTGCCAAGGTTAAACTTTTTGAGAACTGACCCTTTTGTCAAGGTCACAAACAAAAAAATTGTTTTATCAATAGCAAAGGAACTAGTCACAAGAAATACTGATGCTTTCATCCCAGCTTGCTGAAAAATGTTTGACTCCATCAAAAGTTTTAATAACTCACGATCAAATCAACTGCATTTTTGACAGGTTAGACTTCTGGAAGGAACATCATCGAATGTGAATGGTTTACATTAAGATAAAGTCAAACAGTTTTATAAGCTCTTTGCATGAAATATTTTGATAGACAGTCTTACCTATGAATTAATAATTTACAGAGAAGATGATTTCCTCTGTTACTGTGTAACAGCACACCGACAACTGGATCTACTCTGAAAAAGAAAAGCATTATTCACTTACACAAAATGAGGACTTTAAATCGGTTTGCCTGTTTGTTGATTACTTTAAAACATATCAAGATAATCTCATCAGAGCAGTGAGAAGACTTGGCATGTCTACTGTGACATGGACAATAGCTGACCCAGGATTTCCAAAAAGGGGGGCCCACATGTGTATTAGCCAAACTTCTCAGCCATTTTTGGTGCCAAATCTGAATTTTTACTTATAAATATGTGGCGAAAAGGGGGGAGGCCCGGGCCCACCCTCTAAATCTGAAACTGATGGGATCTCAGAATTTTCTCCTCCAAAGTCCCAAGGCCAATGATACAAAAAAGCACGACTTCTGGTCCATGAGCCAAGTACACATCCATCTAAGATACCTTGGCTGTACATAAGTACAAAGAAAAAGCTAAAGTTAGTGGTAAAGTATGTGTTGCCAAAGAAGGTTAAACAGTTGTTCGTTCTGGTACTATACCCTCATTTCACTTCACTGACTCTAACCTTTACCTGAAAATGTGTTCTTATCACACTGAGCAAGAAGGAGTGACCTGAAGTATGGCAATCTATAACAATGATATCAACACTTACTCTGTGGTAATCATTTCATCCATTGTTCTTCTTATGAGAAACACAGGTCCACTGTATCTGTAAAACATTCCAAAGTTGAGATAACAATATTATTATCCCTGATATTATTCATGAAAATTTCTTTCTTTAAACAAGCATTCTGAAAGTATTACTAAAGCAATACAAGTCCTCCCACCAGTCCCAACAAATCCATAATTGTAACTCCTCTTGTGGAAGTTTGCTACCACGTTCCAGCTTGATATCTGTAAGCATGACCAAGAAAAGTCTGGAAAACCAGTGTGACAGATAAACATAATGAAGGACAGACAGACAGACTGATAGACAGACAGAGTGCAAACAGTTTGGACTGAATGACAGGAAGTAAATACAATGTACGTCCCAGCAGGGTTCAAACTCATGAATATTTCAGCCCATAAAACAAACATACAATGACTGAATGATATTAAAAGGGTCATAATTAACATAATATTAATTTGAGAGACTTACTTTAGTAACTGAGCTGCATTATTCAGGTCTAGGTGCTTCCTGATTGTATATTCCACTAAGGTCTCTACAAAAATACAAACATTTTTCTTGATATACTTAAACTCAAGGCAAAACATCTAGTGCAATGACTAATTATTGAGTTTGCTTGGGTATGGTTATGACCTTGAATTTACATTTTGAGACTTTGATGGAAAAGGTGTTTTCTATTTCTAATCCTTATACACATGTATTTTCATTCTATCATCGGAGGATTAATAGCACCTGTACTTACTGAAAGATTTTGGCATTCGCATAACTGCTAGCGGTAGAATATCATCGAATGTAGCATCTAGAATCTACAATGGAAAAAAACATTAGTTTTATTACAAAACATCCAGTTTCAAACAAACAATGATAAACAGTGAAATTCATACTTAATATTTAAGTTTATGCTTCACATGGGCAAAATTGAGCCCTATTTTAATCCCAAATTTTATACATAAAAAAATAGAGCACCACAATAGGAAGCATAGACTCAAGTGAGTGATCTTAACTATGAAACACAAAATTTACAAATCTCCACTTCAAAATGTGTCTTCCAGGGTGTGTACCTGTAAGTGGTGGAAATAGGTGCTAGTGTTTCAATAAAACACAAACAGTGTCTCAATAACCTCTCAGCAATAGAAAGAGATGATTTTCGGTTTTGGAAGTCTTTGTGTTAGATCATCCGTTGTGTAATGATACGAGACAGTTTCACTCATATAGTGACAGATTCTGTCTGAAGATATGCACAGAAACTTTGACTTATGCAATGAATTCATCCCAAGCAGTATAAGATCTTTTTTTTTAAGTAAGTGCCAACATCTCAAATTAACAACTTCCCTATATGGTGGATGTTTATATAGCACAAGCAGTTCTAGGGTTGACAACATGTTGTTAGTGTGTAGCATCCAACAATTTGTTAAAGACATTCATTTTAACTTTATATTTTTAGTATAAATATAAAGGAAATTCACAGGAGTTTTCATTAATATTCAGTATAAGCTTCAATTCCTATAAAGCATGTTTGTAAATATTCTATAATTACTGCATACCAAATTCGCCCAACCATTTGAAAGGATTTGAAATCTGAAACTGAGACATACTTGTAGACACATGTTTAAGAGTTTCTAAGTGTAAATTTGAATTTCTAAAAATTCTGTAACAGTGTAGCCTAGATTTCACTGTAAAACAAGACTTACGATAAATCTGATATCAGGGTAATTCATGGCTGCCCATGTGGCTGTATAGCCTCCTATAGACCAGGCAAACATCGCAATATTATCTGGCATGAAGCCCAGATGATGTATAGCATACTGCATCACAGCATCTATGGCCATTTGTTCCTGCTCTGGTAATGGCACACCCTAAAATAAATATACAGGTGGACCATTACTTCAATGTAAGTGTAAGTATATGTCCCATACTGGTTTTCATAAATTTAATAAATCCAAGGGCCATAACTCTTCCAAAAAATAGATAAATCATGACCAAACTGAAATTTGATCTGTAACTCATTGATACAAAGTTACATAACAAATTTCAAGTCAGTATCTCCAATGGTTGCAAAAAAAATCCAGAAAACCAAAGTGTCTCAGAGAGATGGGACAGACGGATGGACAGACAGACGGAGTGGAAACCTATAGTCCACTCCGGTTTAATTGGTGGGGGACTAAAGAGCATTAAACTGTATGGATAATGTCCAATTTGTCTTTATTTCCATTCATTAATTTCTGAGATCTGAAGTACAATGAATTTCCATAATATCAACAACTTCTTTTTTACATATATACACAAAGGCAAAACAGAAAAGGAAAATAATACAACAAGACTAGCTATTCTAGATTGTTGGATCAAAAGGAGGTCAATACAAGTCAATTTCAAAACAAAACAAAAAATTTACAAGCACAAGACAGCCACAACAGTAAAATATAAAATAAATTATCATATTTTCAAGACCACCAGCCCCTTCATTAAAACTATATAAATATATAATTATATACATATATATAAATATATATATATATATATATATATATATATATATATATATATATATATATATATATATATATATACATGTATATATGAAATTGGACTTTGGACAATATTACAATTTATCATGGTAAATTGTAGGGTCATTGTATGTAAATGTATTATGCAGACAATATAGAATGTGAATTAAATATCAGTACTTTGATTGATTGATTGATTGCTGTTTTACGACACTCCACATCTATTTCACACATCTGATGACAGCATCTGCCTGGTGCATTGCATAGGAATTTATACCTTTGTAATCGACCCTGTGAAGCAGTGAGGGATCTTTTACATGCCATGCCTTCCGTGACACAGAACCTTGGTTTCTTATGTCTCATCCAAAAGACTGGACATCGGTGTACCCATGGCGAGAATCAAATCCGGGACCTCTCAGTCACAGCCCAAGCACCTCACCCACTGGGCTACAATGGCTTTCAGTACTTTTGCATTACAAATGTTATGTATGGAAAACACTTCAAAAGCTTAATACTGACTATGAGTAAAAGCAATGATTTATAATTCTACATTCTACATACTTACTGAGCTTCCCCCAAATCCTGGATGGTTCCAACCTATGACAGAGTATCCTGCCTGAATAGGTGTGTCAGTACAACCAATCTCATAAAAACCAGAGTTACCTTCACAACATACAACCTGGGAAGATGAAAAAAGAGAGATAAGTAATCACACATATTACTAACAATAAAACTAGATCTGAAGTACATGAAGCAAACCACTGCTGATACAAATGCTTTAGTTTACTTGTTGTATGAAATATATACATGTTAAGTTTCACTAAGATTGGTCCTGTATTCATAAATCTGTTATACATCAACAAAACCATTATAGTTATGAACCTAACGAATTCATCATTATTATGGTATCATTTTGACACTTTGTCAGCTAGTTGACACCGATAATTAACATACTGCAATTTCAAATGAATAGTTACTTTTAAAGTACTTCTGTGACAAAAGAATATTCTTATTTACTAAATAATAGAAACATATTAATGGTATTATTTGAACACAGTCATTATCAAACCTTCAGCAACCTGAATTAAAATTGAGCTGCCATAATGGAGTGTACAGAGATGAAACAAAACTTAGCACATACATGCTAATGTTAGGTAACTGTCTGATGCTAAAGAATTTGACTAAGATACATGATACTTTGATGAAACGTGAATGTGATAGATACATTCAATATGAATATTCATGTGGTGATAAGCTGATTATTATGCTCATATGTATTATATATATATATATATATACAGTGCCCGCCACTTAATTGAATGTCGCATTATTGAATATTTCGTTTTATTGAATAAGATTCTGAAACCCAAAACCATTTTCTATTAAATCTATTGAAAATCCGCCACGTATTACACTAGAATAAAGAAGCAACTTCGTTTATTTGAATAGCGCGATTATCCTACCAAGCATACCTATGTTAATACTTCAATGTATCACGCCCGAGGTCATGTTGTTTACTACGGTGCGAGCGACCTATCAATTAGAGATAAATGGTTTCACATCTGTCCAGGTAATCTCAATTACTGTCCAGGTAACAGTTGTTGCCAAATCACACGTTAATTGTCTAATAGGCCGCGGCGGTAGGAATGAAAGGATTAATTAATTACCAACTGCCGAAGCCATGTCATACACAAGATCATCGGAAACATCGACAAGATGACGCTGTCAGCCAACGGTATTGGGTGAAGACTGACCCTACTAGATGCCGTCCACTTACTCCGTAAGGCCTGGCGCACCGTCAAGCCAACAACCATCGCCAACTGCTTCCAAAAGGTTGGCTTTGCCTCGTCAGTCAACGACACAAGCGAAATTGACAATGTCCGGCCGCCAGAGGATGTTGATAGCTAGACGTTTGATACCTTCATCACAAACGATGGCAACCTGGAGAGCTAAGCTGTCCGGACTGACGAGAAAATATTCGCGAGTTTCCTCGAAGACGAGCCCGGACCATGCGACGCCAGTGACGACGAGGAGGCTGAAGAAACGGCACCAGTAACGCACGGCGAACGTACAGACGCAGTAGCCACAATTTGACGATTCCTTGAGGAAAAGCAAAGCGACGACTTAAGCCTGTTCTATCAGATGGAAAACTGAAATTTCTCACACTCTTGAATATGCCTTTTAATTTGCCTTTGTTAAAACAAATTGTTTAACCTGTCTTATGTCTTTGACCACCCTGGTTACACAACTGAGATACAATTATGTGCATTTCAACAGACGACGGTTTTATCTTCACGGTCAGTTGAGCATGTGTAATGTAGCTATTTGGTCACTGTACTTAAAAAGACAGTTGCAAAATTATCGAAAATGTGGTCTGTTGACTTTAAAGTAGCTCAAGCAAACAATAAAGGGATCTAAGAGAGGTAACTCTAGTGTATCTATATATAGATACATGTACACTGATTTCCTTACAGATACGGCGAAAGTTATACACGTATGCAATTCTTGCAAAATCTGTCGATCATCTGGTCTTTGAAACTGCATTCGTTCGTCATGCCGTGTAATTGAATATACTAGTACTAGTACTAGAAGTTTCATTGTCCATGACTTACCAGGATTTTTCCATTAGGATTGCTAGAGCTCCTTCTGTCTATGAACATTGTGTCTATTTCATTCAAATCTTCTGTTTGAACTTTAGCTCTAACCCCATGTTTCTAGAGGTAACAAAAAATATGATTTTAAGATTGAAGGTAGATTAAATTTTAATTTTATATTATATATGTAGTGACATTTATTCCCTTTGCAGTATGCAGCTCAAGAAAATGCTTTCGTCTGAGAGATTATTTCTTGAGTGGTAATGTACCCCTATTGCCAACTTGTATGTCTGTATGACACTCTCCATGCAGTATTACTGCTCTTATCTACACTGTTAAAATCTGTGTCATCTGTATGTTTTGAGTATTCATAGCCAATGAGGCTAGCAAAACAGGAGATGATTATTCCTCATCTCATCTTTGATTGCCAAGGCTCCATGTGCTATGTTTCTGTGTATGCCAAACTGATATAACACCAGAATTATTTTTTATCTTACACTATGTCCAAACTGACTTAAACTAGCATATTGAGTATTTCATAAATTTACTAAGTCCAAGGGCTGTAACTCTCCTAAAAGTAAGTCAATCATAACCAAACTCAAACCTGGTCTGTATCTCATTGACACAGAGCTAAATACCAAATTTCAAGTCAATAACTTTAATGGTTGGAAAAAGTGTCTCAGACACCAGTGGGGGACAAATAAATTGTACACTGAGATCCTTCTTATACTGTTTTATCAGAACTACATACATAAGCTGGAAGATGCATATAACTGTCAAGATGGATAAATGAATGACATAGTACCTTTCACTACTTCATGATTTATGATTGTAGGTATATGCATCATGAATAAATACTTCAATTAGAGTAATCAAAAATCAGTACAAAAATAATGGCGATGTAAACTTGCATGAAAAAGCAAAAGCACAACCACAACATATTCACAGCAAGCAGCAACATTCTTTTTTACTGTTTGTTTATTACTTTATTGTTATACCAAGCAAAGACATTCTTTCACCTATGTGGTGGCATATAGGCAGACTTGGTGTAGTGGTTAAGCGCTTGGCTTGCGGCGCCAACGATCTTGGTTGGATTCCCGGGTTGCGCCACTATGTTTAAGAGGTTGGTTACCTCCTGCTTCCATGTCGCGATATAACTGAAAAATTATTGAAAGTGACCTAAAACACCAATCACCCAACCAACCTAGCTGATAGTGGTCTCATGATTTTTACCTATGCCACAGACCTACCAAAAGCAGTAAGGGATAATTTATTTTTCCAACACTAATGCCACATGGGACCTTAGTTTATACAGTACCATCTGCAGAACAAAGAGTGATGCTAAAGATGATAAATCACCTGAGGAAAATACTCCCTAAAAGCTGACATCAAATGCAGATGACAGATGAGAAACTAAATCTAGTACAATACCCCTGCATGTTGTAATGTAAAGCCTCTGAATGGAAACAATCCCACACAATTCTTTTGACCAACTGACAATTTCCAAGGTATCACATGAACTTGACCAGTCATAAGAAGTTGTTGAAATTAAAAGAAATGAAATACTGAAACACTGATTAATTCATAAAGAGCTCAGCTGTGTGACCTTGGCCGTGACTCAAAAGTCTATAGTCGTGTTTCTCATTTTGCATCTGCATGTTAAATCTGAAATCTGAAGATGGAGCATCTATTGAGTTATAGCATCAGAAGCAAAGTGTTGACTGACATATGAGCCAATAAACAGACAATACGATTCTTATATGGAACCAATATTAATGCATGGCTCAATTAAACAAAACTAGAAATGTCATAATGAGATTAATATTCACAATGAGACACACTGTACGAAAAAAAAGGATAATTTTTCCAAGATTTACTCTGACCTTTGTAAAATGACCTTTAGCAATGATTGTCAAATTGTTGGTCCAAGGGCAACAAAGTTCTTAATTTTGATAACCACCAAAACAAAGTTTGTGAAGATATAACCCAGAAAAAACCAGTGACCTTGACCTTAGTTATTCGACCTTAAAATATATTGACAATAACTTTTTGGTAGCAGTAACACTCTGAAGTAAAATGTGGAGATAAACAAGGGATAATTAGATATAGATCTTAACATTCACTAGTACATAGCTTACTTCGTTTGCTGTGGTTATAGTTATATTTAATATATGTAAATATCTAAAACACTCCATGAGGGTTCTAAGAACATGTGTGTATAGTAAACATCAAAACCTACCTCTTCCACTAGTTTAGCCCTACTCTGGTTTAATGGAATCTCTGAAACATATTATATCTCTCTTTAAATCTTGTAAAATTATGGCTCCTCCAGGGTCTTGATGTATATTATTCAACTGTTTATGCAAATATTCATAATATGTAAATACACATATAATTATATTCTCTACACGTAACACACCACACAATGATATATATGTCAACACCGAATACAGTGAATGACAAATACAGAAAATAAAACAAAGTTTCAAACAGGTCAAGACCCAGCTGACCAAAATTTACCAGAATCTGTAACTTCTTTTCACAAGTTTTTGTGCTATATTTGAATCACTTGAATTTTGAATATTATACAAAACATTTTAATGTACTATCAAATGTCATGTTAACTGTCACTGATGATTGTTATCTAAAGTAGCTCGATACAAGCTCACTCATGAGAATTTAATGAAACTTGCCAATTTCATTATTCAAACTAATCAAATAAATGTATGCCAAAGTTTAAATAGAATTTAAAGGTCAGAAAGTGAAAAAGTTACCAGGGATACACTAAGTCTTGCTTGCCTCTTTCGATTTTATGTGACACAAAGTTTAAATCATTTATCCAGTGACCGTATGTGCTTGATTCAATGAACAGAAATTTCAATTTATGATGGATGCATCGAAACATTGCAGGATCTTCAACTTGCCTTAATTTACTGAGACATAGGACCTCTACTGATAAGGAGGCAATCTCATCAGGACAAAAAGACATCGAAAAACTGGCAATTCAAATCAAAGGCCAGATTTTTTCACAACAAGAGCAATGCTTAGAGTGGCATAATAGGCCCGCTGTTTAGCTTGAAGGGGATCATTTTGAATGAATGGCAAAGTTTCAACCCAATACCTTGAAACACTGCATAAAGAAATCTGGAAAATTGTAAAATCCTTGAAAATTTCTAAGTTCAAGGGCAAATCCAATGATCCTCATTGATATAAAGTAATATACCAAGTTTTAATCCAATATTTTTAAAGATTGGAGAAAAAGTCCCGAAAACTGTAAAATCCTTGAGAATTTCTAAGTTCAAGGGCCGTAATTCTGGCAGAACCAAAGCAATCATACACAAATGCAAAATGGTACTGACCCTTGTTGATATAAAGTAATATACCAAGTTTTAATTCAATAACTTTAAAGACTGCAAAAAAAAGTCCGGAAAACTGTAAAATCCTTGAAAATTTCTAAGTTCAAGGGCCGTAACTCTGGCAAAACCAAAGCAATCATATACAAATGCGATCTGGTATTGACCCTTGATGATATAAAGTTATATGCCAAGTTTCAATCCAATACCTTGAAAGACTGCAGAAAAAAGTCCGGAAAACATGACCTCAGACAGACAGACGGATGCACGCACGGACGTACAGACAACGCCATAACATTATACGCCCCGTCTTATGATGGGCGTTTAAAAATAAACCTGGACAAAATTGATTTTTATTTATCATTTGTACAAATCATGTAGCCAGACTCCAAATAAATACAAGTGTATAATGATTACTTGTCCAGAAAATTTGTTAATCTGGAGAAACTGATCGGGAAGAAATGTTTCTGGATTACTATAGCATCATTGTACATACAAAGGTACATAGAATAACATACTTACACCTTGGCTCTCATTAGTTATCAAAGAATACCATGAAATATATTTCGTTAGCAATGACTAAGTCTTCATTTTTGTTTAATCTATGACCCAGAATCAAGCCTTTCCTGCCCTTAATTCACTATGATTATACTATGACATGTATATCGTTTCTTGCAAAAATGACGACTTGCAAATATATTCAAACTGAGATAATCAAGAAATTATGACTCGTGAATATATTCAGAAAGAAATAATCCTGAAATTAGTGTGATTACAGAGTGATTGCAGTACCTACTTACCAACTAATGCATTGATAAGGGCCGTAGCACCTGGATATACCATTCGCCTACCAAATGTATGAGTTGCCAAGTAACTGAAAAAAGAAATGAAAAAGTCAGCTAACTACAAAGCAGGGCAGGACATAAAAAAACAACCTGAATGGGAGAAGTATTCACCATTTTATGATAATTACAATATTGTCATTTTCACCTTACATTATGTAGTAAAAACATTCCTCCCAAATTCAAATACTGATTTAATATACAAAGACTTTCTGATTATGATGTCATATGAAAGTAAAACTTTAAAAACATATTGGTAATGCACAGATTTGAACTACAAGACAACAGAAATATTGAAAACAGATCTTCAGACACTACACTCTTGGCAAAGTTACCTAAAAATATTCAAAGGAATTTGTTTCCATGAAAATCCCATAGAATCTGTTTGCCTTGGAATGAAAACTTTTCCTTTCTTCACATCTCTGAAATCATAATCAGTATTATGTGTGATACAGCAAGTATGTTGATGGGAATTCAGTAGTCTGCAAAATGGAGTCAAAATGAAGTCAAAGTGGCTTAATTCTTGGAAAAAAAGGAAATCTTAACGGATATTTCAAATATATAATTAAGTGAAAACTGTCCATCCTCAGGGTGAGGACAAATTTTGTGGCACAGCCATCTGTAATCCCCTGAGATGGGGCCAAATATTACTGTAGAGACTTATCTTGAACAAACTTGATACTTCATGTTGTAAGGATGCTGTATACATGTACCAAATATGAAATCATTTTGGCTTTTTCCTCAAAAAATCTTTTTAAAGAATTTTGTAAATTTTTCCATTGTTGGTCCCAAAAATCTAATCCATGTTGATGTTTGCAAGAAATCGAAATGATCAAAAAACAAAACAAATTGTGGATGATGGACAATATGCCTCACTATGCTTTCATTTGAATTTTGGTTTACTGTAGATGAGCTAAAAAGCTTTCAGTGTACAAAAACTTACAAATACTTTTGAATTTAAATAAATCATGCAGTACTGATGTTACCCTGAGTTAACTGATGACCATTTGAAGTCAATTGGGCTGGCCCAGTAGGCAAAATCAAACTGCGACAAAAGTCTCTGAAACATAAAGTACAAATCATTTCAACCAAAGAGCTTATTCAAATCAACCAAAACCAATAACAGCACTTACCCTAAATTTTGTGTTAACAACAGGTAAGTAACAGATGTTTTTTTTCCTACACCTTTACAGAACTTAATTACTATAGGAAACCCTATAGGACTAAGCTCCATATCAAATTTTAATTAATATAATAATAAATGAAATTAGAAAGCAAAACCATAAAATCAAATATGACAAAGAAAATTAATCAGACTTCTTACTTCTTCATTTCAGTAAAACAGGATTTGATCAGGAATTTAATTTAAAATTAATAAAAAAAATATGAAATGAAAATCTGAGCTAATATTAACTTCAGAACATTTTATCTATTTTTAGCAAGAATGTATATCACAATGACTCTTTTAGCTAAAACGTAATCTTGGTCTAATGCCAACATTTCCATACTATGAACAAGATGTGTTTGTGAAACATAGATGCCCGATTATTAAACATATTTGTCTGCAGACATCACAATGCAGGGCCCTAATAAGAACATGACATTGTCACTTTTTGTATAAAATTTCAGTGTTCTAGATACTGATCCCACCCAACCCTCTATGTCCTGGGTCAGGGGATGCCGTTGAAGTGTGGGAAAGTCCAAGATACACATGCAGTTGAATTTTGGTGAGTTTAGTGTTCAACATAAAGCAGGTACTGCATCTTCCTTCAAGTGTGACAGAATTACGTACAAACAGACTGACAGACATGACAGACAGACAGACAAACAAACAGACAGACAACAAAAATGCTAGATGCTCTGGGATTTTTCAGATCAGGGCATAAAAAACTTATCAAACTTCAACTCCATACCTTCTACCATATACACATTAAGGTTTTCCATATATATATTAATATACGTAATTTTGTGACCCTAATCTTTGATATTAAACATTAATAAAAATTATCCTTATTATTGAATTCATGTGTACCTGTTTTCTTGATTCTAGCAGTTTGATCTTTATTGCATTATGCATAATAATACTATCACAGATACCTCTATTCAAATAAACATACCTGTGACTAAGATTATTGATCTGTAGCTCTAAAAGAAATGGGGCTTCTTTTTCGCCATGATATATCAACAATTTTCAATTATTTTTGACAACACTTAGTCTAAAGACATAAAAACATCGAAGACAATACCAAACAGATTTAAGGAACACACAGACATCACCATATTACAATATGTTTTACCTGTAAACCAGTATATTAAAAAAGAAATACCAATGGGCATAGTGGAAATTATATCAACTTCATATAGCCACACTAAAATTCTATCTCTTACCCTATTTTGTTGAGTGAGTGACTTCTGTGCAGCAGATAATATTCCAATGAACGCCAAATAATCCACATTACTCCACCTGCCTATTCCTGAAATTAACCAAATCTTTTAATAATTACATGTACTACAGTAAACTTCAGAATCATTTAAAGTTTACTAACTGATCTTAAAAAAAAATTATTTCCCATCCCTTTCATTATATTTTCAATTAAAAGCTTAATATCATAAAGTGTAATTCCTTCAGTAAACAAACTTTAATGTAGGTAATATTTACATACAGAGTGTAAGGATGCAGTTTCTCAATATGTGATACACATCCCAATACTTGAATAATGATATGGTATGTATCTGTTTAATCTAGAAATAATATCTATAACCTATTGCACTGGTTTGCACAGTTTTTGTGACAAGAGTTGTCAGAAGACAACAGAACTCACTGGAGTCAACCAAATTTAAATAGCAAAAGTTTTTTGTAAACTGGTCATTCTCCGGTCAAAACATAAATTTTTTTTGATATACATGTATAATGAAAGGTCTTGTCACAAGGAATACACAAATGAATATTTTAGCACTATCTCTTACTAGAGATGCAATGATATATTGCGATATGATATATCGCGATACATGGGTCACGATACGTTACACGATACGATAAGGAAGTCAAATGATACGCAACCATAGGCCAATGTTACTCATTATAAAATTATGACTGTTGTAATTTCCATGATAAATAGAGATGTTTCATATTTAAAAAATTGTAAGAAAAAGACCAAATGGATATGTTTTCAGTATATTCTTTATATTGTTATATTGTATCAATTTGTACCTCATTTCTAGTATGAATTGTAATGTGTATTTCTTTTTCTCCCAAAGCTCTTTTATACATGTAGGATCTTCATGAAATTGAACAGGTACATTTTAACCCTGATTTCATGATAAGAAAATGTATCACGATACGTATCATATCACTGTTCAAGTATCGTGATACGTATCGTATCGTGAGGAGCTGTATCGTTGCACCTTTATCTCTTACTGTTCCTAAGTTTTGACTAAGTGAAATATTAAAACCCTGTCTCAAATGGTTCTAAGTTATGATCCAGGTTAAAGTTTTTGTCTATGGATATCAACGCTGGGGGTATGACAATAACTCTCCAGACGTTCATGCAAGTGAGCTAAAATAGGGACATGTAAACAACTTAGACCAGAAATGACTGACAAACAGTCACTAAAACATGAAAATGTTTTTATTCTATCACAGTAGGAGTATTTCAAGTTTTCCTAATCTAGGATCACAGATATCTGATTCATTTTTCAAATTCAGCATCAGAAGCATGCATCTGATGATGCATTCTTGGACACACTGTAAACACTTTCTCTGCTCTTAATTTTGCAGAAATACAAACAGACAGAAAGGAGGACAGACTTACAGAAAGAATGGCAGCTCCAATATACCCCTACAATGAAGTCGTTGGGGAAGACATGTATAACATGTATGTTTTTAGAGAGGATATGGGTGGTAAAATAAACCAAATAACTATAAGTAAGATAAAAACATAACACTTTCTTCACAAATTTTCATTTTCCATTGGCCATTATCAAGTGGAAATAAAAGCCGGAACTTTGTGGAGAATGTTTTGTTTAAATTTTATACTCACTTCCCTTCGGAGGAATCAGTACATTATATGCAAGAATTTCCTGTATTTATGTCTTTAGAAATTACTCTATTATTTCAAGATTAATTAAAGAATTTAATGTAGCAAATTCACCTCTAGATACGTATGCCACGCTGTAAATGATGCCTATAGAAGTAGCAAACTTGGCCAGGCTGACTGCACCTTCAGTAGAGAAGTAACCCCTTCTGTACAACATGGTTAAAACCACTGGACTTGTCCAGAATGTGAATGACATACAAAACCGAATCTGAGAAGACAAAAACATATTCTCTTTCTCAATCAACATAAATAATCCAGATCTCTTGAGATCCATATAGAGTATGCTAGAACATGTATTAACATTGAAAACTTCATATACCACTCTTGCAGTTCCTGAACATGTAGTCAAATTAATATAAAGATGCATAAAATTAATGTTTTTATTAGCACTAATTTCATGTACATGTAAGTTTAATTTTTAGAATCATGAGTACATGTATAATCATTCTGAAACCTTGGAATTAATGCACAGTGCTTGTATTACTGAAAGATATACATAGTATGGAGAGTATTTAAACAAAATTTATACATGTATATAAATTTGTTACTTTTCTGACATGTTACACTGAGAATTTTTCACTCCAGTCTAGGAGGCACTATCAATGCATGAAGCAAATTTTGATGTACTGTTGAGTGTCCTCAGTAGCTACATGTAGCCATACAAAAATCTTCAACTTGCCCATTCGTAATACATGACTGTACAAGTTCTGGTGCTATGTCCTAGTCACTAAATATATACTGAACATGACCATGTGTTCAACAAGATTCTGAACTGAGACCCTCTAAGTTATGAGCAGGGTTTTCAATAAATTTCATTTTTAAATATGAATTGAAAAATGAAGCTTTATTGAGGTGTATCATTTTAAAGTACATGCAGCACTTATAGTAAGAGGAAATTCAAACTGATGATATGTATCCAGAAATGGCTAAATTTCAAACGGTGCTGGCCCTTATTGAAATCTTTGTACATGGAGGATTAGCTAGCCACTTCGTCACACTGGGCTTGACTACATGAATGTTTCAGTTTTATGTATGATTATAATAATAGATGTATTTGAAGTAGGCAACCCTCATGAGTTTTACATACCACAGTGATGAACTTTTGAGATACTGCTTCTGTCATATTTGGTTCATACACCCGTGCCTACAAATATATAATATACATGTACCATGTAAGGACATTAAATATCAAATCAACAATTCTTACACTGGCGATAACTCTTTTATTTTCTATCTAAACAACTGAATAACAAAATCCCTCTCCTGTCAGTAATTTCTACATCATGTACATGTATCTGCTGAAAATTGACTAAGTCAATGGCATGAAATCTTCTATACATGTAGTGTTAACTGATCACGTGTTGGACAGCTTTTTCTAAAAAGTCATTTTTCTAACAATCAAAAAAAAAATCATATGAAAGTATTAAATGTATATACATGCAGTCAGAGTTTCTCTGATGTTTTTTTTTTTTAATGCACTTTCTTTGCATTTATTTCCATATTTAGGCACAAACACTCAAATATTTCAAAATGCAAAGTGACGGCAAGTCCCATACAAACTGATTCAGAGTCAGACATTGCTTATGACTTAAAGAGTGTCTTTGACTTATAGAACTTATCATTAACAGTTGATATCCTAAAAGTAAATCAACAACCAAAATCTCAATCTTTGGTTTGGCTGGGAATATAACCCAAGACTTTCAAGTCTTCATACTGTGTAAATGCTTTAAGAACTGAGGTACTTAGATCAACAACCAAGACATTAATATTATTACTATTATCAATACATAGGAAAATTGCATAATAATGAGAATATTGCAAGTCAATCGGCATAGAGACTGAATAATCCAGCCTCTGGTAGCTCCCGGTTCAGCTGTGTTACATTACCAGAGACTGTATCCCGTTTATGAAATTGTGTATCAAAGTCTGCCAATTTTACTGCCCAGAAATGGCAGAGTTGAATAAAAATTTCTCGCTCAAATTGATAAAATCTTATGTCGCAGCCATCAATTATCAATGAGCTAGGTAGATATTGTTACCAACCTTTATCATTTTCAAAAATGAGAAATTGTATTATTAATAGGGCTGTGCAGCTTTACCACCATATTGGAACGCCACAATTTTTCTGTAACTTTTCAATTATGTATCGCAATACTTATTTTTTAAATCGGTCTCGGTTCGATATTTCATTCTCTTATTATAGACTTTTGCAGTGGGCAGTTACTCAATAGTTATCTGCCCTTTACCAATAGGTGTCGTGATGGTATCTTAATTTGAATTTCAGTATGCATATGAATTGTTGTATCTGGGGACAAGAAATATCATCATCTGCTTAACTATTTGCAAATTAAGGCTGTCCCTATTTGCAAAATCTTAGGTAGAAAGTTTTTTTTAAATCCATAAAAAATTCATAAGATCTTTTGTGAAATGACTAACAGTTTTATGAAAACTGAATACAATCCAACGGAGACAACACTTCGCAAGCAACATAAGTAATTGAAATAACTTTGTGCTTGTCTAAAGGACAAACATAATTCACTATAAATGCATTACTTCCCCTGTGTATGTAATGTTAATAAATTTGTTCCAATTAAGACACAGATACATGTGTATCAATACTTGCATTACAGATGATCTGGCTAAACAGCGGACATAAATCCAGTAAGTTTATTGCATAATACAGATGACAGTTTTTGAAATGTCACTTTCACTTTTGCAAGGACACCTGGACAGAGATATTACTGACCACAAGTGACAAGCCATCTATTATGTAACCCGACCATTTTCTGCTAGTACAAGCTACAATTCGATGTACAAAAACATGAAAGTTACAATCATGGGAATAATCAGATTTACAATCAGATCATAATTTAACTTTAATAGATCTATACTAAATAATTAGTCATTGAAAAAAAGAAAGAAAGAAAAAGAAAAAACTTGTGGTATAAACGATAAGATTGGATCCATTTCCATTTGCTTCAAGTTTTGTAAAGTAATGTTACTTAGACAACCCATGGCAAATAGCCTGTATTTCAGCAGAGACATATATACACATGTGTATATATGTCTTTGATTTCAGTCATAATCGCTGTCAAGACCGCAAAACCACATAACAACGTATTAATGATAAATATTAATAATGTACAAAAATTGCTAGTAGGTGGTATCAGTTTATGCAAGGACTTAAAAACTTGTTTATTAGTCTCTAGCTGATGATTTGCAATTTCAGTACCTCAATGGTGGATAGTCACCTGATCAGAAGATGGCTGCGTCCATGTATAACGCGCTGGAGTGGTCTATATCTAGAGTTATCTCTCTATAACATTACATGTAGTTTTATAGTGCAAGAAGCACGCTACTGTGACAACAGAGTATTAAAAGTTCAATCTACTTATTAACTCCTTGTATTTTACTATTGTTGTGCTTATTCCATACATTCTGTGTCCTATTTTCCATAAAAAACAATGAAATTTTGAAATTAATTGATATTGCAATCTATTTTTCAATATTGCAATACATTTTATTTACCCTAATACCCAGCCCTAATAATCAACAAGTGTTTTCCCCCACTGCTCTGAAGTGAAAAATGAAGGTGCAGGATGAAAACATTCATCTAAAATACAATTTCTTGGCACATACAATTTAGTGATATCATATCAATATTTTATTTTAAGTTGATTGATTGGTGTTTTACATCGTTTTCAGCAATTTTTCAGTTATATCGCAACATGGAAGCAGGATGTAACCAACTTCTTAAACATAGTGGCGCAATCTGGGAATCGAACCCAGATTGTGGGCGCCGTAAAACAAGTGCTTGACCACTACACCATGTCTGCCCCCCTTTTCTTTTAAGCCTATGGCTATTCTTGAAGTCAGACTGATCACATGACCTAATTTGTATCATATTTGTTGGGGGATAACTCTCGGGATTTATCATTGCTCTCTACAAAGAATCCGATATGCGATCATATAAAATACCAAGAAGGAAAGAGAGTCAATCATCGTGAGATTCCTCAATGAATTTCAAATGTTTTAAGACTCATTTAGCTCTTGTGCTCAAAATGTTTGATTGATTTTTGTTTCACGTCACACCATGAATATTTCATGTATATGGTGACAGTATCTGCCTTATGCGGGGCATACAAATTTAGACCGTTGCAATGGACCCACCAGAAGCAGTAAGGGATCTTTAACACGCCATGCATACCACAACATGGGGCCTCGGTTTTTACTGTCTCATCCAAAAGACAGAACACTGACATGACCAGAGTGGTACTTGAACTCCAGCCTCCCGATCAAGAGGCAAGCGTGATACCACTAGGCCACGCTGGCTTTGTGTTCAAAATATACTTCAGCAAAGTTGCATACGGTCTGTGATAAACACTGAGTTTATCCCCCAGGTTATCCTGGGAATGTTTTGGGGGTATCTTCATCTAGATCATAGTACATGTATGATGTCACACCGACTTCGAGAATGACAATCGCACATTTTCTTTCAATTTGTGCGTGAAAGTTTTATTTATATGTGGACAGCAAAATTAATTGACTTCGACATACAACTCCATGGATGGGACTCAGTCTCTGGTAATGAGATCTAGCCGCACCAGTAGGGATCAGAGGCTAAATTACTCAGTATTTAATATTATTTGACAGATTACTACTAGTCAGAGGAAATACGGAAAATCAAACCAAAAACAATTAATAAGTTATACCGGCTCGGAATGTGTTTTGAAACGCCGAAACAATCTAGGACCTCTCATACAAGCTAGTAACATTCTCATTGTTTTTCGTGAAGAAATTGTGTTTTCTGTAGGTGACATTTAAACGTTTTAAATAATGAGAATCCCGAAGCTCTTGAACGATAATGATTAGAAAAGACATATCATCAAAAATAAAATCGTAATAAAATTGTTAATAGACAAGTCGTACGACACAAAAATCCTTTTATAATTCCGATGGAAATAAGGTTTTGTTTTTGCTTTATTATTGCTGATAAATGACATAAGGAAAATCCCAGCCGGCAGCCGGAATCGAACCCAGTTCCTCAGATTTGAAGTTCAATGCGATAATCTTCACTAGTCAAGGGGATGCTGTACGAAAACTTTTCTCTCCATTCGATACCACTAGACTAATAACATCTGTCCCTCAAAACATATAGAGATCCAGAATTTGAAATATATACTTTAATTTTCAGTCATTAAAAGTTGTAAATCACTCTAAAACTAAGAAGTATCTCTCTCAGGCATAGTTCTGTCCTTAAGCTGATTCTTTAGTTTTCTTTTTCGGTCAGTTTGGTTTTATCTCTGCTCCTCTAATATCTATATATCATTAGAATTCCAATCATTCGGCCATGAACATCATTTAAGAGACATTCGCTATCGAAACGTGCATCTGGTGCACACAACAGTAACGTATATATCTCCCAATATTTACTCTAACCACTAAGCCGGTGTCACTATTGGTGGACTGATTTTCTTCTTCTTCTTGTCCTGTGAGTGCCTGACTCATTAAGTATATTCGCACTTTAGTTAAAAGCCATCCATGGCAAAAAGCCATCCTGATAGTTCTCGAGGTCATATATTACATGTAAATCTAAGATTTCAGCGTTTTTGTACTGACATGAAAGATACTTAAATTTTCAGTCCTGAGATGTTGCAAATCATCAAAACTAAGGAGTATCTCCATCATGCATAGATCTGTCCATAAACTGATTCTGAGGTTCACTTTTTCGGCCTCTTTGGTTTTAATTAAGGTCAGTTATACGTGAACTACATATAGCTTTTTAGTTTGCTTCGAGAAAAGGAGATTCATGCAATGATTATCATTCTTCATGATTGTCTCAACAGAATTAATTTACTTGCATAGTAAAGGCAGGAAACAAACGAGACTGTGTTAGAATTCGATCTCACATGGATTAATCCAGAGGTCGGTTTGGGGGTTACCAGTGGTGGATCCAGGATTTCCGAAAAGGGTGGCCCACATGTGAAAGTCAAGTATTATAAAAATTCTCAGCCATTCTGGCTGCCAAATTTGAAGTTATACTTAAACCAACCCCCCCCCCCTTCCCCTCTCCATATTAATCCGCCACTGGTTGCAACCCTGGTAGAAAGTTCTACCAGGAAAAAAAGTTATTTTGACATTTCTTAAAGTCGGGGTGAATTGACCTTTTCAAAATGTCTCTATCCGCCACTTTCCAGGACCTTCCAACTTCGATCCTAAAATATTAACCACTGGACCATGCCGATGTACACTTATTGTGACCTTTATACACTTTTTTTCAATAAAAGAAATGGATTGAGCTGAGTCTATATGAGCCCTTTGTATAAGACAAAATACAAAAATGTAAATATATATAAATGATGATAATGGGTGGAGATCTATAAGTATAGAGTACATATATAATATAAGTAATAGTATGAAACATCTGGTGGAATCAAAACGAGACATGTACAATAATATTGTAATAAACAGCTAAAAATAAAAGTACTTATACTGAGTCCAAATACTATATATAACATATGATAATATCAAATTACGAAAAGACATGATTTGATAAAAATGTATGAAATAATTTTACGACAAAATTAATCATTATAATTAAGTGAAATAAGTATAATTAAGACAATGAATTCTTTATAAGAGATCAACTTTATACATTATTAATACAGCAATGTTACCCAGGCGCTTGTTGAAATAATAAGAGGAAAAAGAGACAGAGACAGAATTAACCGGGGGTTTTTTTTTTTTTTTTTTTTTTGTTTTTTGATTTGTTTTTAGTTTTTTTGTTTTTTTTTTTTTTTTTTTTTTTTTGTTTTTTTTTTTTTTTTTTTTTTTTTTTTTGTTTTTGTTTTTGTTTTTGTTTTTTTTTTTTGTTTTTTTTTTTTATTTTGGGGGGGGGGGGGGTATTTATTTATTTTTTTATTTTGTTTTTGTTTTGTGTGTGTGTGTGTTTTTTTTTTTTTTTTTTTTTTTTTTTTTGTTTTTATGTTGGGGGGAAGAGAAGTTGGTTTGTTTGTTTTGTTTTGTATTTTTTAATTAATTTTTATAATTTTTGGGGGTTTTTTTTAAAGAACTACTTAAGCGATATAATGAGATGCAGATGCATGTAGACACTCCAAATCGTTCGTCGAACTCGAACATTGAAGAGAGAACATAAAGATACATACACCTCAAAAATGCTACTCTACACCAAAAGTATCATCAGGTACTATCTACGATGAGATATTGTCAAAGAAAAGTAAAGAAAACAACAACAAAACAGTATCCATAGAATCAACAAATCACATGTTTATGTCCTCGCAGACACAAGACCAATGTCATTAACACCAACCCCCATTATCTCAGGTTAGTGACCCTTTGCGAAATCAAATTATAAAAGAAATTTAAATAGATAAAATTTTCTTTACTTGCCGTATTTTTATGTTTATAAATACATGTATCTGTCCAATGATACGTTTTCATTGTTATTTTCTTTTTTTGAGGGGGTGTTTGTTGGGCGGGTTTTTTGGAAGGGGGGGGGGGGCTTGCTGTTGTTTTTTGTTTTTGGGGGGTTTTTTTTGTTTTTGGTTTTTTTTTTTGTTTTTTGTTTTTTGGGGGTTTTTTTGAGGGAGTGGGTATGTATTCATTTTCTTTTTCTTGTTGTTTGACGTGTTTTTGTTTTTGTTTATTTTCTAATTTTCTTTATTTGTTTTTTGGTGTTTTTTTTCTGTTTTTGTTTTCATTAACTGACGGAACCTATATGTAGCAAGTATCTGTATATCGTCGGACAAAAGAAGTTAAAAAAATAACGGTTTTATGAGAATACAAATATTTATGCATGGTTTTCAAATTTTAGCAGAATTAGGGGTTAGCGAACTTTGTCCTTTGTAACTATGACCGAGTATTTTCTGGAAAAAACAAAACGAAATCCTTGACACAGCTTTCTAAAATCCTGACCTGTCACTGTCATCTTTCGCTCAGAGAATCACTGTTTCAAAGTCGGTCTGCTGTGCCGAAACGCCCTTTTCGTGTGTATGAAGTGTCCCTATATCAGAGAGAGAGAGAGAGAGAGAGAGAGAGAGAGAGAAGCGTGGCTGAGTCAGAAGAAGCGGAGAGCACAACGATTGTGAGTTTTGTGAAGTATGAGGTGTGCAAACTGCGCCTGTACATTTGGATTTTTTTTTTCGCAAATATATATTAGATGTTCAAAGATCTATGTCTACGATATATTGAAAATGAGGAAAAAAACTATTAAAATTGTTTTAGAAAATTAAGAACTATTAAGTGTTGGATTAAAATAATACACATGAGAATTGTATTTTGCAATCGTGTTACAGTTACTTTTGTGAAAAAAAAAATCAGAAAAGCAAAACCGTAGAAATTGGATTGCAAATATTTATGATATTTTATCAGAACTCAGTTTAAGTTATGTTTGGATAAACCATGAAGCCTATGAAAAAAATTCATATTATTATTAGCGCTAGTGAGAGTGGGGTTGATTGATACTCACAATTAGTAATAACCGAATAATATTCATCTTCTAAATGTTATATGTATAAGCACTTAGCTGATCATACATAACACAAACTCAATTTAACAATTTTTTCTGTAAGTTATGCATGCCATTCATCTCATTGTTAAGCCACTGAAACTCACCTCGATATAAGATACACCATTACAGAGACGCATGTGCCATTCTTTCAGCATAGATACTGACGATTAGTTTAATTTAATGTTGATATGTCCTTTGTATCATGACTTGAGATTAAAGTTTTTGAATTTTCCCTTTTCTTTCCTTCTTTTTAAAGCTCTTCTGTATTTAAATCGAACATTTTCTTAATTACAAACAACTCAAAAGATCTTTGTAATATGGGTAATTTTCTTAAACAAGCTTTGACAGAAAAAAACAGTTATGATTTAGGGGCAGTAATGTTATGTACATGTATACATATGTCGTATACATATTACTCAGTAAAACAGTGATGCTTTTTTAAAATTAATAATCTACATTATATTAACAACGAAATTCGCGTGGCAAGCGTTATTGCCTCTATGGCGTAATCTGAATTACTGGACTGGTCTTGTGTACTGCATGTGCTGTGACTGTGTGACGTAATCCAATGCCTGAATGGTCCAACTGATGACCAACCTAAACCGTATGACGTACACAATGACTATTTGACGTCATCTAATGCTTGATTGGTCCCGTCGATGACCAATCTAAACTGTGTGACGTCATCCAATGTATAATTGGTACCACTCTGATGACCGACATAGAAATGTATAGTCCGAGATTCTCTGTCCGTCTTCGACTTTTGATATCAAAAGTGGGAGAAGGGCAGAAAATCTCGGACTAAGAAACGTACGGAGTGAGCAATGACTGTGTGATGTCATCCAGATTTCATGTTACTCTTCCCTATACCCAAACTAAAACATGCGAGAACACATTATGTAAGTATAGTGTATGAAATGAATTTTACTTACGAATATCTTACACTTATTTAAACATATGTGATGTACATTTATCATACATTCAATGTAAAACAGTATCTTCTTCAACTATGCACAATATTAGGCACTAAGTTATGTGGTCTGCATAGGGCTCTACAAAAATTACAAACAATCTGTGTATATATATATATATATATATATATATATAGTCGCACGTAAAACAATCCTGGCTGCTTCTTGTGGGTCTAAATTTATATGCATTGCATCAGGTAGATGATGTCACGAAGCAAAAATATATATGATATAGAAAACTATATGTAATGAGCATAGGCAGACCCAGAATTTCATAAAAAAAGGGGGGATGTGTATTAGCCAAACTACCCGGTCATTTTTTGTGCCAAATCTGGGTTTTTACTTGTAAATATGAAGCGAAAAGGTGGCGGGGACTGGGCCCACTCTGAATCCACCACTGATGACAATGTAAGTATAATGCTAGATATTGGCAGTGTCACACATACAATATGGTACATGTATTAACAATACACCATAAACGTATTTACATATCGACTTTTATTGTAATACATATATCAACACCGAGAACAAGAATTTTATGACATATCTATATAATAAAATGAAAAACATAAGTATCATACTGGCGTTGAATAAAAGCTTTTATAGAGCACTATATAAAAATACATTTGTACAAACGAACATGTATATAAAGGTCACATATGGGAAGGCTTATAAGTGGCCTTTATACAGAGATGACCTTTATATAGAGGTGACATTAATACAAAGGTTTATTTTGTAAGAAAAGAGTAGAAATTGGAAATATTAAAAAGCAACCTTTGTAGACGGAAACAAAGATGGTCGTCACGGTTATTTTTCTTGTATAGTGACTTCATTCCCGTGATGATGTGCAGAAAATGTAATGAAATGCAATGAAATAGAGATGAACCTCTAACGTGCGGACATCTAATTCCACGTGACGGTCTCTCTCTTCTTTTTTTTTTTTTTTTTTTATTTCATTTTTTTTTCAACTATTCCATCTAAAAGACAAAGAACTCTGGTCTCGACATCTAGACGATGTTGGGATCCTTTTACTATTTCATCAAAAAAGACAAACGCCAGCGAGTGGAAATCAGACCTGAAACTCGGGCCAAGGACCTCTTTGACTCAAAATTAAACATGCCACTCGCTCCATGACGGGATCTTTACCATACTAGTATGAAAGAATGTTGATTTTATTGTTATTATATAGAACTGGTTTTATACTGCTAACTGGTTGACAAACAAATAATTCTTATTTCCTGGATGGAGTCTTTTTTCATAATACGGCATATGTATTGAAGTTCAGCTTTCAATCGCAGAGCACAGAGATATGATTTTTACTACAAAATGAGCAGGCATTGTCAAGGAGTCTGTGAACACGAGATGATCACAGAGCTATCGTAGTCTCCATTGTTCCTTGACTTTTTTGTAGCAAATTAATTTCCGTTGGTTCTTTTAAGTAGAAAATAACAATTAACATGACAAACTGTTGACGGGCAAATGAGGAGAGATCTGCGAGTGTATAGAACATAGCGTAAAATTGTCCATAATAAAAGGTACAGACAGGTTGATCAAGGCCTTACGTTATACCAGTCATGCATAAACTGGGTATTCCGAAACGATATCGCAAAACAAATACATTGTACTTAATTAGCTTAATGTGATCAGGAATTTGTCTAAATTACAAAGCATAACCCCGTTGAGCGAAAATACACAATAAAGCATTGTTATTTAACTTGGGACATACAGAATTGAAATACTAGGACATAGTCTAAACCAATATTAAAGAAAACCTGCGACATACACTGGACAAAATTGTTTAAATTTGCGAGTTACACGTAGCTGCAACATACATACATGTGCATGTATACACTAAACCAGTATCGTATAAACGTGCGACATACACTTAACAAGTATTTTACAAACCGCGACATACACTTAACAAGTATTTTACAAAATAGTGACATACATGTACACTAAACCAGTATCGCGCAACCTAGGTCCGGCGCCATAAACTGAGAAAATACTTGAATCAAAATTTCAAATTCTGCAGTTCAGCAATGAATTAATGATTGGGACCGGCAGCAAAACTGTTCTCATGTCAAATAGTCTTATTCTGTCCGTTGTATGGAATCACATTATTATTTACGAACGTATAAAACCAAATGAAAGAAAAATACTTATCCAAGTTGATAAATTTCACATATACTATCTAACATATCAACCTATTCGTCATTTTATTAGCTATTTCGGACAAACCAAATTAGTGACTTGTTGATTTATGTATGCCAATAAGCATAGTTACCAGGGATTTTAGAGAGGCCATGATGTATAAAAATGATATGAAATTCGTTTGTTCTTTTCTTACATATCGGTCATTAGTCAGATTGACAAAGAAATGAAAATTCTATAAGCTTTGAGATATCAAGTTACTCCAAAGTGTCAAAACTTGGATAATTTAGACGCAAGTTATGGTTATGATTATCATGAATTTATGAGTCCATTTTGAAACTGTGCACTGCCAATCCATAATATGCACTAACGTTAATTAGATATCAATAGATACAACTTTTATTTTTAAAATGAATATATCATTTTGAAGCATCTTACAAAATAAAAGAAAAAAGAGGAGTTACTGGCTCAGTTATGTGGCAGAAGTCACCATGGAGCTATACAATACATGAATATAAATAATATACTAGAACATATAACACATTACAAAAATATTTGATTGTAGTGCAATTACGATACCGACTTAGGACGGTCATTTAATTTGACAAAAGCCAAACAAATGGTGTGGTTAATATAATTCGATTAAATAGGGATGATTAAAATTTGTATTGAACCTTAATAGGAATTACTTTATTTTGATCATATTTTTTTTTTCACAAAAGACAAAATTTTGGAAAAAACTAACGATTAAACGTTCCGTAATATTGTAATTTATTAATTATATTCATAAACAAAAATGAAGTTCACCGTGCAGTATTTCTGCACTTTACATTTTTCATCTTTTATATTTATAACTAGGGAAGATAACTCCTTTAAGAGAATTCACATTGTACAAACTTTACAGTTCACACACGTCAAGATCATCTAAGGTGACATGCATTTTGCTTTAACAAATAACCATAACAAAAGTAGTTTTGTTGATGTCTTACTTTGTCATTTGAGGCGTGTTATGGATGGATTACTTTATGTAGTGTCTTTACAATGGGGGAAAAAAAGAAGTATTAGATTGGATTTGTTCAATATGTGTCCTCTCTTCACTGCAATTGGCATGATAGTGACATCATTTTTTCAAAATTTATCAAAGCATACAGTACTTTCACAGGCAGGTCTAATGAGAGATTATGGCTGTGAAACCTCAGATAGGTCCTATTAATCTTAAAGTGCTTTGCGCTGATCATGTCTATCATTGTGAGCAAGGCGACGTCATTCTCTACAGTGGCGGATTTAGAGGGGGCCATGCCCCCCCCCCCCCCCCCATTTTCGCCACATAATTATTACTAAAATTTCAGATTTGGCACCAAAAATAGCCGAGTAGTTTGGATAATACAGATGTCCCCCTCTTTCTGAAATTCTGGATCCGCCACTGCTCTAAACCGGTACGATGTAATAATATTACAATAGGAGATGTAATTCTTTTATTCTGTGCAAAGATAAGAAATATGTCTTAACTTAACTGAACTTATGTGATGTGAAGTTTGAACACATGTAAAATACGCAAGGAACTGATACCTAAGTCACTGTTACACTCACATAACAGTGCAAACCATAGGTGATAACAAGTGCTTGGGAGAAGTGAGCACCTCCTAATCGCTCTGACATATCCGCCATGAATGCACATAATATATAGACAGCACCCAATATTGTCAAGAAAATATCACATCTACACAAACATCATGAACATGGAAAATATGCCAAGCAAACAAAGACACCATCTTAATTCTCAAAAGAAATAATCATTAACTTTATGAATATTTCATCTTTATACGTAAATGTCGCCATATGAATTTTAAACTATCAATGTTGTTTTTCATACTGTCCTAACAATATGACACCAACTTTTGTCCTTTACAACGTACCTTTCCGAAGAAGTGGAGGTAATTTCCACGTCCCACAATTACCGCGACCGGGGACCTCGGCTTTGACCATCCGTCCGAAAGACTGACTACCCGAGACTCGAACCTGGAACCGTTTAATCACGAGCCGAGCACCTTTCCTACCGAGGAATGCCATTTCGTAATGAGACTGCTTTTTATGAAATCCGCATTTCCAGGTTTATTCCCTTGTTTGTTTAACTTAACATAAAAATCTATAGAATTCAATAGACCACTTCTTTTGACATCAATATTGGCTAAAAGACTTAAAGTTTTCTTTACACTGTAGATTAACAATTCTAAAGAAGTATTTATATAGTTTTATGTTTTCGCTTGTTTTCACTGAACCATCACAACATAAAGTCAATATATGCATATCTCAGTATTAGTTGAAGCGGTTAATGAATATACAATATATGTAGATATAACCTGTACCTATGGATTAAATTATGATAATGACACCTTGAGCCTATATGTACAGATGTTGAAGTTAAAGTACAAAATTTTTGTGATGCTTAGGCCATGTGTCCTGATGTTTTCCATTTCAATCAGAAACACGGCATGTCTAAACTGTGTTAAACTGTGTCAAAGGAACTGAGAAGTAATGAACGTAGCGTTATATATTTCATGTTTTGCATCAAAAAGTTGGTGTGAATATTATTTTTGTAGTAAGGCATGCAGCTAATGTATTTTTGAAACGTAGACATGGCTTTTACATAGCTTTATATTTGTTAAATTGCTTGAAAAAGGACTTGAGGATGAACATTTGCAATATAGAGTGTTGGTGTTATTTACTTTTTATGTACCGGACTCCAATTTGGGGGACTACTTAGAATCCTTATTACTGATTCACACTCCTGTTCGAGAAAGCTGAGAAGGATGACATATATTTAAGAAGTTCTATCAGTAACCCCTGATGTAAAAATGTTCTATTTTTCATTTCATATACGAATTATTAATGTTATAGCTCTTTCAATCACTTACAATAATTTTAAAAAATTAATAAAACTTATGATATGAGTTTTAAGAGAAAACATTCGGCAAATAAACCAGGAACCACATTCTAAAACATGTGGATACACAGCTGATATTTATTTTGATTATATTTTGATTATTTGTAGTATGTTGAATCTAAACGGAAAAATTGTCGTGTAGGAAACAGAAATCTTTGCAAGAAAAATTAAAGAACCCCCTCCACCCAGCTAGGATATATATATATATATATACGTAGGATATACGAGCAGCTTAAACACATTTTCAACGCATCTCCCTCCCCACTAAAATTGCATAAAATCATCTTTTAAAAAATTTGGCAACTTTTAAAAATGATTTTGTAATAAGGAAATTGACGATAAGTTTTGATTAAGGTATATCTTTTACAAAATAAAACAAATATTATCTAACATAATTTATATGCATCAACTGTAAATGGATGTTGGTACCTCTACGAAAATATTTATTTTTTATCTTGCTCGGATGTTTTGGGAAAGAACTAAACGATTTGATGCTTGTTAAAACATTTAAGCCGCATGTTTCCATTCTGCGCAAAGTAAAATGTGCCAAAAATAATATCACATTTCGTTTAAATAACACTCACCGAAGAGCTCATAAAAATTGTGTTAAAACTTTCAAACTGTTTTTTGTCTGGTTACATTAAATACACCATAATTGATACCCTAGATTTGAAATAGAGACAACTGATCATGAAGGACAACAAGGAATACATTATACCATGTTTGGCAGAGTAACTGGGACTCCAAGACCCCGGATATCAACCAGGAAATGTTCATCCATAGTCTCACGTATTTTCATGGATATGGATTCTATTCTTTAGATACATGTTATTAAATTAAATATCTTTTTAAAATATCTATACTAGAGATGTAACGATACGGCTTCTTACGATATTATACATATCACAATACTAGAACAACGATACGATGCGTATCACAATGATTAAACAACGATGCGATATGTATCGCGATAATTAAACAACTATACGATACGTATAGCTATACTGAAACAACGATACGATGCGTATCACAATGATTAAACAACGATGCGATATGTATCGCGATAATTAAACAACTATACGATACGTATAGCTAGCTATACTGAAACAACGATACGATACGTATCGCGATACTTGGACAACGATACGATATATATCACAATAATTAAACAACGATAAAATACTTATCGGGATACGTGAACAACGATACGATACATATCACAATGATTAAACAACGATACGATATATATCGCGATAATTAAACAACTATACAATACGTATAGCTCTACTTCTACAACGATACGATATGTATCACAATAATTAAACAACGATACGATACGTATCGCGATACTCAAACAACAATACGATATATTTTACGATAATTAAACAATGATACGATACGTATAACTATACTTGAACAACAATACGATACGTATCGCGATACTTGGACAACGATACGATACATATCACAATAATTAAACAACGATACGACACGTATCGGGTTACTTGAACAACGATACGATACATATCACAATGATTAAACAACGATACGATATATATCGCAATAATTAAACAACTATACGATACGTATAACTATACTTGAACAACGATAAGTTATGTATCACAATAATTAAACAACGATACGATACGTATTGCGATACTCAAACATCAATACGATATATTTTACGATAATTAAACAATGATACGATATGTATAACTATACTTGAACAACGATACGATATGTATCGCGATACTTGAACAACGATACGATACATATTACAATAATTAAACAGCGATACGATACATATCACGATAATTCAGCAAGGATACGATATGTATCGCTGTACTCAAGCAACAATACGATACATTTCACGATAATTAAACAAGGATCCATACGATACGTATAACTATACTTGAACAACGATACGATACGTATCGCGATATTCAAACAACAATATGATACATTTTACGATAATTTAACAACAATATGATTAAATATGATGAATTGAGCAACAGTACGATACGTATCGCCATACTTGAGCAACAATACGATACGTATCGCGATACTTAAACAAGGATACTATACGTATCGCGATACACCGTCTCGTCAGGAAATCAGTTGACTAATATTCTGTTCTGGTTTTCCTGAAATATAGAAAGAGTTTTGGAGGGAAAATCCTAGGAACAACTTAAACTAGATATGAGTTACAAATAGATACAAAAACCTAATAATATTATTTTGATTATCAATTGAGATTTTTTACTTATTCTGTTTACAGCATTTATATAGAATATTTATGAAATTTGTTACAGATTTTTTTATATATATAAAGAAAGAAATTACTGTATCGTTGCCTTATCGTTTGTACTCTGTCTTTTATTGTGTATCATAGCATGGCCTCTGTATCGCGATATATCGCTTCACGTTATGATGTTACGCTTCTAATTCATTCTCAGATTCATTTAACACATATAATGCCTTAAAGCACTAGTTACTTCCGTATTGTACTCTACATTAATGGACATGATATATTTTGCCCACGAGTATGGTGAATTTCCTACCACTGCTGCCAATGATGCATACATCAAATCACATGGCATGGTCTCCTACGATACCATTATCTCAAAGATGCAAGGTAGCGGATCTGACGTTACATGTCACAAGTTACCTCTCCGGGATTTATCCCGCCAACAATCGCTGTGGCAGTGATTGATAAGTTTTTCTTGCTTGAGTAAACTGCTCAACATGGTAAACAAGCTTCGGAAACCCTACAAATATTCATATCCAAGTCGAGTAAACATGGAACAATAAAACTTTCCACCATTGCTCAACTCTAAGACATTTGCTATAAACTTGGAAGCCAATTTGCAGATGAATCATTCATATACGGCCTCATCCGATTACCCCGTCCGCTGAACAAGAGTTTCAGGTCACATGAAAACGTTTTGATGAATTAGATCGAATTTCTCGTGACACTATGGCGACTTGCGTATCATCAATTGACGTCTGCTCAGTGAGAAACTAATCAAGCCGATTGGACATCGACAATCAGGTCTGCGGAACAAAAATATTCAATATTATGAAATTTTACCTTATCAAATTCTCTGGAATATCTTCATGAAATATCGTCTTTTAATTTGGGCTGATATAGAAAACTAATTTCATTAGCGCGCGTAGAAATAGGTCTTACAAAAAGAAAAAAATGAGAGTAGTGATATTATCCCTTAATCAAAAGCAGACGATACAATCGGCAAAACAGCCGACAAGAAAATTAATTTACCAAAAGTAAATTACTCTTTGGTGTTTACTTAGGCAATTTGTAAAATTATTCGGTCCCGTTTATCAAATTAATTTAGAATTATTAAATATATTGGTTTAGGCTAGTTGCATCCCCTTAATGAGCATAGTTTGATATTAAGGATCCAGATGAGAAGAGTGAGTGTGTGTAAGAGAGTTATATACATGGATTGTATCTATGGTCAGTAGTAGGGATTATTTAAAAATGAAAGTAAAGGTGAGTGGGATTCAGTCTTGCCTCTTATCATCTATTACGTGTTGGAAATATCGCATAGTGTTTTATGTTTGGCTTATAATGTCACATGCTGCATGTAGTTTTTCTCGGAATGACATACTATTGGTTAAACATTGCGAAGATGTTTTATCCCTCTACAGAACACAGTGAAACAGGAAGTAACAAATATGATCGAGTGTTCTATTAGTTAGAACTTTTTGTATATATATATATATATATATATATATATATATATATATATATACACAAATGTTCTGTGCATAAAGTAAAAATAAAAATCAAAGGATTCTAAACCACTGTGAACTGTTTTAAACGGTGTATTGAAACATTTTAAAAAAAAGTTATTTCTTGTTTTTGTTAGGCTTTACTGACAATTGATTTTTTACATGAAATATATAACCTGTATGGTCTGCTTAGTAAATTCTACCAAGTACTTTAATGGTTGTTTCATAAAGTCTTGTTACATCAGTAATTCTATTTTTATACTCATATTCTTATTCATTTTTACTTAGAAATATATATAAAGAGAGATTTTTGTTTTGTTTTGTTTTGTTTTTGTTTTCTGTTTGTTGGGTTTTTTTTTAAGAAAAAGGGGGGGGGGGTTGGTGTTGTGTTTCAGAGGTCAAAATGTAGAACTCCTTGTGCCTTCTTCTATTTTATATAATGTTGTATTTTATATAAGAGAGCAGATAAGTAAAATTGGTAAAAGGGGATTTCAGTGAAAAATAAGTTGTCTTTATAGATATCTGGGGGTTTTTTTTTTCTTTTATGATAAGAAAAAATAAACATGCATATACATATCTGATCTTAAACATGTATTGATAATTATTTAAAATCATAATACCACATGGAAATAACAAGGACAATTCGAAGTACACAGCGACAAACTGTGCAAATTATTGAGCTATAACTGCTGTAAAACATGCATAGAGAGAGCATTAAAAATAGTTAGAGAAAGCACTTTTTTCATTGTATACCAAAGTATGAATATTTATTTTAATTTTTTTTTACAATAGGCTACATTTTCTATGTATAAAGATTAAATAGTGGATCGTATCGTCTGTATGAGCTGTGGGTTTATAATATAATATAATATAATATAATATAATATAATATAATATAATATAATATAATATAATATAATATAATATAATATAATAAATGTAAATTATAAAACATAATGTAATGCAATATTAATTGTTTTAACACGTCTGTTTTAACAGGGGTCCGTGATCATTTGCGTTATTTACATATATATCATATTTGTCATGTTGTTTGGACTTCGACTTAAGGAAATCGGATAGGTATCTCTGAATTTTATTGATAAAGTTAGCGAATACTGGATTAGAAGCTGCTTAATAATAAATAAAAGTACATGTTTCTCAATTTGCGAAGGTAATAATAGTCTTGTGTAAAACACCTCTGTGTTTTTAGAGTTTACATTTAATTTTGAAGCTGCGAATTTGGCACTAAATTTACGTCAGTTAAATGTAAGGGTGTTATAAAAATGGTTTTTGTGAAGGTGTTGAATATAAAATAAAGTTTAATAGAGTAAAATTCATTCTTAAAGTTATTTCATACTTTATGTTTATTTTTGATATATCAAGTTCGTCAAATTCATTTGCTTTTTTGAAAAGTGATGCCAAACGTTATTTCTTTAATGATTTCATTTCACCTAAACAGATATAGATCCTGACATTCTGTAAGTACACTAGATTCGCATTTGATAAATAATTTCTACTCAGTAATAAAAAGACAATACATTCATTATTCCAGTCTTGAAGAACGGAATAAACTGAGCTATCCTACTCATCAAAATCTACAAATAAAACCGTCACATAAATATGATACTAGAACCACGAGACAATGCCTTATCCGTAATGGCAGCTAATAAAATGACATGAAAGAAAGCAAATGCAAAACACAATTCAATGTAATTCATTGACTCATAAAGGTAACGTAATATTCAGTTTTATTTTCACAATCAATGCCACATAAACTACTTTTTATCATCCCAAAATTTATCATATCAATACAACAGTCGGCAAATGCAAAATTAAAATAATGATAATAATTATGATAATACCAAATACTTCTCACATGTGGAGAAAATAATATTAATGATAATACTAATAATAATAGTAATAATAATGATAAAACAATAAATAACAAAAAATATACTGTTTTTAAAAACTTTGTTATATTGGACTAAATATCTCATGAATCACGAGAATGTAAAATTCTCAAAAATTATGGTAAAGGTAATCATTGAAGTTTCTCTATTTTTTCCCAAACATTTCACAGCCTTATTAGACATATTTACTGATATGTATGATCTATATACGTTTATAGGTAAACACATGTTGTTAGTTAAACAATATTTTATGTCATAACATTGATAAATTATACTATTCATCACCTGTTTACACTTCTGAATATAAAAATTGTCACTCTTTCAAACTCGTATACAAATGGGATCAGCGATACTGATGTAGACAATGCTGGCCCATTGTGGTATAACTATACCTCTTTATTGATACCTAAGCCAAACACAGACATTTCGAAAATCAAAAAACAAAACAAAACATAAAAAAGGAAAGAAAAAGAATAGAGAGAAAACCATAGAGAAGAAAGGGAGAAAAAAAGAAAGCAAACCATGCATGCCCTGTGTATCGTGTTAACACTACGTAACTCGCATGAAGTCGTTTAAAATTTTCAAATAATACAATGAGGACAACAATACTATAGCAATAAGATCCGGATCGTGTAATTGAATCCTTTTGCTCATGCGCAATCCATCATCGTCTTGTTTAATGAGACAAATAACCCCCTGCTTCTTCATTCGCCTAAATTATAGCTTGATGATATGGTACCGGCTCGTCACCAGTCATCAGGGTAGCGGGGTCTTCACACGTTTTGGTGACGTTCTTCACACCTTTTCTTAGAAAAAAGTAATAAATCTTAAACAGCTGAATAATATTTGCATTCATTATCATCAGATTTGCTTTAGTTACAGCTGTTTAAAAAATATGAAGACGGAAAGATAAAGTGTTTCTTCCGAAGAGTTTATATTACCATTTTCATTGCCAATCTATGATTGTTCCCACAGCAACTGATTCTACCTCCACCATATGTTCAAACTCCATATTCAGTGGCGGATTAAGAACGGAGGAGGACGGGGGCCCGGACCCTCTTTTGTCGCCACAAGTATGAATAAAACTTCAGATATGGCACCTGAAATTGCGGAGTATTTTGGCTAATACTGGACTTTCACATGTTACCCCCCCCCCCCCTTTTCTTCCGAAATCCTGGATCCGCCACTGACATTTGCCTGTTAATAATTGCCGACAATATTATTTGCCTGTCATTTACCGTCTCCTGTACCTTGCAGTACAAATATATCCGTTGTCTGTTTACTTCCCACTCCTGTCTGTACAGTATTTATAAATTCATGGAATTCCCAGAAGTGCTTTGAACTATCAATATGATTTCCCGCCATGTTTTTTTCACCCTGAATTCAAATCACATTTGTCTTTGAATGTATTAGATACATCAGTGGTGTATACCTGAAAGTATGCAGATATTTTGCAAACTCTTCAATTATTGCAAATTTATCATTGAAGTCAAAATATCGATAATAGATTAAAATATGTAATATATATGTAAGAGGAAGTATAGAGTGTTAGAGGAAAAAAAAAAACAAAATAAATAAACGAACCTTTTCAAACAACAACGAGAAATATACGACATCAATTCATTGGACAATGTAAAACAAAAAGAATGATATGTGGTAAGTTGAAACACAGGTAATCAAACGATCATTAAATCAGGTGCCAATAGCAAATTACAAGTATGATCTTAGATCTGCTCAAATAGCTATATCTGCTATCATTCCACGGTCACATCAATGTTTTTATTTAAAACGTTGTTCTGTTAATTAAACATTGTCACTGTGAATTAAAAATTATGTAAAACTATCGAAAGGGATGGGCAATTTAACCGGAACACGGCGCTTTTTTTAAATAATAATCTAGCAATGTATGATATTACCAAGACCATTCTTATGTCAATTGCAACGAATTATGATCTCTTTTCCTAAACATTATCTATTTTGGTACGTTACACATTATCAGTAATCATATAAAGCATGCGCGGATCCAGAATTTTTTGTCAGAGGGGGTCCAACCAAAAAAGGTAAATATTCTCTTAGACGAGGGGGGTCCAACCCCAAAAATGCCCAAATATTACCTTTTTTTGGTAAAATTTTCGGACCCCCCTAACCCCCCCCCCCTCTGTATCCGCGCATGTAAAGGCATATTTTATGCTTTATTTAGTGATTGTAAACTAAAAATATAGGCATGGTACGAATGTGTTCAGGTAGAATAAAATCTGTATTAGACATAATTAAGCAAAAAGCAAGAATGTAGAAAACTTATATATGTTCCAAAGTAAATTTGAACTCATTTATTTTTTTAACGACACGCTGATTAACACAGTTCAACAAAAAAGAAAACGTGTTAAAATGTGTTCGGAATTCATATATACAAACAATGTGCATTTATGTATTTCAGTATTGTAACTCAGGAAATACTCAATTGTCAAAAAGAATCATTTTCAGAACATGTTCAGTCTTCACAAATACATAGCAATCAAACTATTTATCGTGACCAATCTCTTTATTAAAAGTAAAAATTTTTCATCAGACCAGACTAAATGATCAGATGACATTCAAGTAAGAGATATAATTATTTCAGTTTTATAGACTTCGACATTTATTAAGTCTGCATTACATAACTTTGTTCTTTGTATTGTGGTTTGAGATAATATTCTCTGTATATATGCATTCCGACAAAATTTGTTTTTAGGTTTTGCCTTACATTGTGGTTTACTGAAGTCCGGGTATACATTGCAAATAATAGAGTTAGACATATTACAGGAAAAAAATAAATTTTGTGTACATTGATCCACTTAAAAAATTCATAGCAACGGTTTCGTTTAGTAATGCTTTAAAATTTGCAAACACAATTCCATTCAACCAGCAAAATACCCCAAGACATACAATTTGCTTCCCCGTATATATGGCTGTGTATAGAGCCTACTGAATTCGTGAACAGATGTTGGGCCGGGTGTGGGAGAACGCATCAATGATTAATCTATAGAGGCGATGCCTCCGGAATGGAAACGGCCATACGATGCCGATGAATAAATCAATTTATTTTCGATGAAAACATTACATTATGTCGAGATATCCTGCCACATTGTCTTTTGGGTATTCTTTGTTCAAAAAAGGTTTTAATGTAACGTTAAAACTCGCGCCTGGGGTTATTGGGTCTCGATTCTTAATTTATACTAGTAATTTAGATCTTCACTGGGAATTTCGTTAACTCATCTGTTCAAATTTAACCGTTATTTTTGTTGAATATGTTAACGGTTTGTTGTATTTACATGGCATCAAAAACGATCTATTCTATTTTACCAAAGAAAACAGAGGAGTTACTGGCTCAGTTATGTGGCAAAAGTCACCATGGAGCTATACAAATATCTAACATATAAGATTTTTAAATGCAACTTCATACGCTACTGCCGAGATCATAAATATATATCTATCTATATTCTATCAGTTGACGCATTCCCTTCGTCATTTACAATTCTTGCTAAAACATTTGATTTTATTATCTTATCGAAAATAGAAATTCTTTCATGGATGTTGTTTCTTGAGTAGGCATCTCCAGCTTTCTTAACCACCCGTCATTAAATGCTCCAACATTCGGATGACATTGTATTTCGCTCCAAACTTCAGACGAATGTCGACCAGTACTTCAGAATTTATATGTTATTGGATTATAAATATAAGGGACAACCATTGACATTGCAAATGTTCAAAAATGTGTATTAAGAGTTATATGTTTGGAGAAAGTGCATTGAAATGAAAAGAGATTATACTGAATTCTTTCAATTCCGGGTACTCTTATGCATATGGGGTCGAGAACTTTTTACATCATACCTCGTACACCCACTTACAAACAGACTGCTAGGAAAAAAAAACACATAGACCTTCACTAAAAATCTCTTGCTTATTGTATTGACGATAAACTTGCTTCTTTACAATGAATACATAAAGACGATAACACAAAATATGTGACAAAGATTGAGGCAGAATTTTTATTTTAAAATCACTTAATTAATAAGCAATGTGTAATATATAAATAGTATTCAGAATTACCCAAACTTATTATGTTAGCTGAAGTATATTGGGATCTAAATTCGTCCACGGAATGCAATGGAATACGATAGAAAGTAAACATCTATTTACAGTTTATGTATGTATGTTGTAAATTCACCATTATCCTGATACATGGCATTTTACATAAGAATGGTGTACACCAATAAAATTCTCAAATCAATTTCATTTTCTCGTCTGGTTTGAAATCAACTGGGCCACACATGATAAAACACTAAAAGCCTGCACTTTGAACGTCTTTCGTAGCCAGCCTGGAAATTGATTATCTATCGCCACGCAATTAATTAACCAGATGTCTTATTATATTTTCCTGCTATATTTATTGTCAGTAATATTACTGGGGTGACTCAAATGTGGAGACCATGTATTTGTCAGTTATATTTTAATTTTCACAGTTAAAGTGTAAACAACTACATGTTGGATATTTTGTTTATATGTAATACTACAAAGTTTGACTGAGTCTCTCTCTCTCTCTCTCTCTCATCTTTTTTTTTTTCTTATTTTTTTTCCTTTTTCACTGTCACTTACAACAATGAGAAATCATGGACCCCCTGAGACCAAATGCCCTCGAAGAGTAAGCGTTCCTTGTTTGGCCTCATCTGCCGTTAATAGAGACACAGATATACTATGAATGCGTAATATGGAAGTGGATTAACACTATGCAGAGGGGAGGTCATAAAATAAGGAAAGGCATAGTAATACTTATAACGTCAAATCTCCTCGGGTACCATTTTCAGACCTCCACGTTGCAAAGGAAATAAGTGTGACTATGTGTAGAAATACGAAGGTTTCACATTGATGTTATATTTCAACTTTTTACAGCTATATTGTGCACAATAGATCGGGGGCATATTGTTTTTGTCCTGTCTGTCTGTTGGCAACTTTAATCTTGGCTATAACTTTTGAACCGTGAGGGATTGAGCTTCATTTTTGGCATGAGTACTCAACTAATAAAGTCCTTTCAAATGACAGTAAGTCGATGACCTTTTGCCCTTGACCTTCTAGCTAAAAATAACTTTTTGGACTTTGGTGCTACCGGGGGAATTAGTGTTTCACAAACACAGCATGTTTCATTTGCGATTTCTATCCCTCTGTTAGCTATGAGATGTGAATACATCAGTCAAATAATCTGCTGTTTGGCATCTATTTTCATCTCTTATTTGCAGACGTTCATGTTTCTTACACTGATGTAAGTACTACAGTGACAAAGGACGAAATATATTGTTGTCTTACATTTATAAACACCTTATCTTCATTTGCAATGAATACATCTGTAGTTATCAAGATATATTTTCCTTTCCTTTGGACACAATTTACTCTACCCAAATACCTAACTCTTGTTTTGGATAAATGTTTTATCTGCTAACATTTACCTATGTCTTATCGTGTTAAAGTATTCCTACCAGACACTTATCAGCCTTATCTGTGATGTGGCCACATTTATTTTTTCGTCCAAACACTTTTTTTACCATTCCTATAGATAAATTTATAAATTAACCCTTTCAAGACATTTACTTATCGCCATGGTGTGACTACATCTCTTCTCCTTTGAGAAATTCAGAATGCGTCTACTAAAAAAGGAGATATTTATTCCATAAGGTCTTACACCTGATGTCTAGGAGAGCATCTAACGTCACTGTGAGTCCCAAGGTGGATGTTAGTTTTGTGTTTAAGATACTGAATACTTTATCTAGTGTCTCACTTAACTCTGAAATGATGTTTACTTTCTTCAGGTAGTTTGCATTTTGTTTCTCATTATTTGATTTATTTTGAATCTTATATTTAAATACCATGATCTTTCATCAAAAATATATTTTGATGTTTGGTACGAAGGGAAAAATGAATAAATTCCTGTAAAGCATACATGTCATAAATTATTTATGTTTATATATTATAGATAGATATTATAGATATTATAGATTATATCATTATATATAATATCATATATTACGTAACAAATAGAAATAGATTTTATTGCTTTTGAGAACTGTATATTTATTGTTTCTATTCTATTTTGTTTATCAGTTTGTTGAGTGGTGCATTATAACCTTTTTAAAGTTGAGGTAAGATCGCGTCGCCTGTATCTTTACCACTTGTATTGTAGTGCATTTGTACTGACCTGAAATATATACTTAATAATGTATTGTAAAAGAGTAAATGTTTCCACAACTAAAGAGTGCCCCCTAAAATATAAATCTGGCCTTAGTTATGGTATCCAAAATGATATATGGTGCAATATTTTGATACTGTTATATAGGTTTAATCGTTATTATTGTATATGTTTTTGATACTTATTACATTTTCATTTCATTGTAATTTTGAAGATCACATCGATCCCAACGAATAACCGCAGTTGACCGTGGAATCATTAATGACAAACATGACTAACTGAAAGGGGATGCTAACTTATCTGTAACTCCTGATCCAATCAGCAGTTAAAATGTAAATCGAGTTTTATTGGCAAGGAATTTTTGTGTAAATTGGCGAGTATGAATATGCAAGAAAATAAATCCAGCGCTTTCCTTGATTCAACTAGTGAACTATTGCAGGTACTTTGTTTATGAATTTCACATGGTATATCCTAGTGTAACTATAGTCACGTGGTTGAAAGACTACATTAGCACTCCATACAAACTGATATAAATGTGATACTTTTTTCAACTTCAATGGGTATATTTTCAGCTACAAGGTGTTGAAACACGAGGTAAAATGACATCACTTTTACTTAGAATAAAAGTCAATGTATAAATAATAATGGAAGCAATGGAAGAAATTAATTAAAATAAAATTGAAATAGATAAAATAAAGAGTTTCATCTTGTTTGAAATAGGTCAAATTGTTTAAATAGTTATATTTAAAACATTTTAATAGTAAATCATGAAATGCAGTATGATTATGATTTTGGTCAAAATATCATAAGACTCTAAAGTTCTGTTACATTACGAGGAAAAGGGTCATTAGATTTGTCATACATACAAGTGATACAGTACACACATTGGTATGTAAATCCCATAGAAATATTCCGATATTCTCGTCAAAACCTTATAATTTAAGTATAGATAAAAATAGATCCCTGCGTTTCGAGATGGTGAAAACTATCTTTGTCATTTGAGCATTATACAGAAGAAATTGTCTGCAATTAATATTTCCTATATCAGTAACATGGCGTCAGCGATATGACACTAGATGAAAAATGCCCAAGGGTTGTCTGAGCCAACAGCGGAGACACGCCAATCTCACAGTTATACATGCATGTATCCAAATTATACAAGGATGTCATACTTTCAAAAAGTAACTTTAGATCTATAAGTGAAAATTGTGAACAAAAATACACCATGTTATATCATCATGTCTGAAATTTTACTAAAACGTGATTAATTTTACCTTTTATGAGAACCGTAAACACTACCTGAAAAGGCGTTGCATTGCCTATCGGGTCAATAAAATATAGCAGTAATACGGAGTCCGAACATTTACTTGATTTCCCAGGATACCATTTCAATGTTTACAGTTAAAGGTATCCAGCCTGTGGCATGCATTATGGCCGATCATTGTTCCCCAGGCACTCAGGAAGAATATAAAAAGATAATTATGATAATGAAGGCATTGCGTGCAGTGCCTGCAAGCCATTTGAAAGCACTTTACGGCGTTATGTACCTGTTCCTCGGAGAACACTTTCTGTTTTGACAAACAACTCATTCGAGCGATAGACATCGGGGGGTACAAATCTGAAACACTAGTCATCTCCATAATCATGCATGTAGTTCAAACCTTTCTCATCCTGATACATCTATGCATTACGATTACTCAGGTTTTATGCGTACCGTCTGCATTACCAATACTGTATTATTTGTACTGATCATGACATATACCGCTTATGATTACAGGTGTGTCGTTTCCTAATTCTGTGACTGCGAATAATGTTAATTACACTTATGGCATTAAGGCGGGTGTGACTAGTCAGCAGGAGATGCTTACCATAGTACCTGATCTCACCTCTGTTTTAACAAGGATCCTTGATTGCTTGTTATATATATATATATATATATATATATATATATATATATATATATATATATATATATATATATATATATATATATATATATATATATATATATATATATATATATATATATATATATATATAAGCAGTCATCGATCCTGTGTGTGTGTATGTATGTATGTATGTATGTATGTATGTATGTATGTATGTATGTATTGTCATGTTGTTTGGATTCGAGTTGTGGAAACCGAATCGGTATCTCAGATTTATACAATTAGTTTTAAAAATGCTCATAATGTTTTACTGCAGATACACTTATATATGCATTTCCTGTGAAACGGATAAATATAGTTTTTAAATTTCCTAGCATATTTGAAATGTTTGCTCAAAAATTTATCTTGTTGCGTCCGCGGGTTAAAAAGTTTCATTTATTCTGATAACTATTACATTTTATCGCATGTGTAAACAATCAGTTCCTATATATTGTTTATTAATCATTCATCACATTTAGTTTGCTTATCAATTTACGTATTTATCTATTCTCCTTATTTGATTATTGTTTTAGGTAAACCTTTTGAATTCAGTTTACTTGTCATGAATTTTTACCATTTGTGACCACAGTTATTCTTTTACAACTTAGACTGACCACGAGTAATAATAGCTTGCATAATCATTCGGCATTACGGCGGGTTTGACTGGTCATTAGGGAAAACTTACTACTCATTGGGACCTGTTTCATTTTCACTGATTTTGTATGTCCTTAGCATGCTACTCATCTAATTATTTAATTTAGATTTTGTACAAAATATACAACATGTATACCTATTTCCCTTATAAATTTTTTTAATGAATGTACACCTAAACTTTTAAACTTTGTTTAATTGAAGTACATACAATCACTTGCTCGAATTACTTCTTAAAAGTCGTGAAAGTCTTGTCTGAAACAAATATATATGTAGATTTTTTTCTTCTTTAGTGATCTTCAGTGCCGAAATTTTCAGCGTTCAGAATACTTGTATAACAATCTTATTGCAAAACTATCAATATAATAATCATAGTAATAGCCGATAACTATCTACGGAATCCATATATATTACATATGATATTATGTTATATTAATATTATTTTTATAATTATCATTTTACATTTCTTTCGGTTTTTCTTTATTATATGTTATTTATGGTGCTTTTTTTCTAGTTTTCTCTAAGTTTGTACACAAAATAGATATGTTGATCGCAGATATCAACAGCCGTCTACGACCAAACCTCTTCAAGTAGATTTTGTTTTGTTTTTTCATCATAAACCTTGCGTAGACGTAAATCGACGTAGAATTATGAATAAGGAACAAAGGATAAGTTTCCAAACAATGCCCAACCAGCCAACTTTTGAAAGTCTATTTGTACTACATGTACGTTAATAACATAATTACACTTTTCGCTCATCGGTGTATAATTATAAAGGCTTCTTTCATCATATCATCTGAATTAAATTACATTTTCACAAAAATCCATCTGCGATAATTTGCTTATAGACACACCTTTGGTATAGCAGGGAAATATGCCACTCTCTGGGTGTGAGGATGTGTACCTGGAGGGTGTTGTATATAGAGAGCAACATTTATTACACCTCACCGCTGTGCGGAGCGTACATGTAAGTTATATACTTATTTCATCACAAGCCAAATTCGATAAATTAATCAGACATACTATGGATTTAACACTGCGTTTAATGAATCAAGTGTGCCGTATGTATTTGCTTGAATTGTAAATTACGATACATTTCATTTTTTTTTATTTTTTATCTTGTTCACAAGTATAGTTGGTGACGGCATCTGTCTAATACATTGCATAAAAATGATAGCTTTTCAGCGAATCCACACAAAGCAGTGTGGAACAGTATGATCGGAAGAATTTTTCTATTCGATCATATAATACATGTAAATAAAACACTTGTATCGTGAAGTCTGTTTACGACGAGTATGGTGTATTTAACCCTCTTATTGGATGTCTTTTTTATTTTCAATGTAACCTTTATAAATAACAGCTGCCGACATTGCGACTTTTATATTGCCAAAATAATTGAAATCTTCCAAGGGGAACATGATGCATGATACAGAAAAGACACCCTTTTTCACAAATGTTGAGAAGAGTGTCTGCTATTTACTATATTGTATAACCTACACTAGAACGAGAATATACAAAGAAGACATTAAGACAATTGATACAGAATAATACCATGGTATAACTGAAACTTGCTGATAAGTACTGAATGCCAGAGAATCAGTCCCTTGATTCCGGCATCCTTGATTTTGTTACTTACTTTCAAGTCAGTGTTATCAATTTCATAAGAACCTGTCTTAAAGTAATTCGGATCTGCTCCTGGTTTAGCCGTACATATAAACCAAGAATCTATTCAAAGTAATTAATCTCCCTGTAATTCCAATGTTTACCGACAAAGAACAATATACATCAAAACCGTGATACTGGAATATTTAAAATTCGAGGGTAAAAATGTTCAAATGACAGGAGATAGCTTTATAGGCAGTAAAGACATCTGCGCCTTGATATCTGATAAACGTCTGTATATGATGAAAATAGTGCTATTGTGTAAAACTGGTTTAACAGACATGATATATATGTATGTAAAAGCATTATATTTTGTTACAAGGGGGATTCAAACGTTCGCACAACAGGGCATTTAGCAAGCGGAGGCGGTAAATAAAAAAGAAACAGAAAAGATATGAAATTTTCGGAGTTTAATTTTACATGTAGCTTTGACTCTTTCTACTGGGTATATGTGACGGGTGTTACTAGCAAGCAGGAGATGCTCACTATCCCCGGGCACCTGATCTCACTCCATCACAGGGGTTCACATATGCTCTTCAAGTAGACATATTTTGTTATTTTCCACTTGTTTTTCATTTTCACTGATTTTGTATGTCCTCTGGTTTCATGATTTTTAGACTTATGGTTTGGATTTATCCATCATCCTTACATTTAGTACCTATGTCCATAATAAGAAAAAGTCTGGGAAAGTGTTTGACTTAGTTTGTTCTAAAGCTGGTCATGGCGCACAACTCCAGCTGAAATGCAAACCAAATCAGTATTCGAAGAAGACGACTGTGAATAAATTTCAGCGGAATATGGTCATAAGTTTTCCAGGTTTTTTTGATGATGGAATCACGTATAATACATGATTCTACTAAGGCATATATGTTCTATATTTATTCTAAAACATCTGGTTGGTTGGTTGATTATTGTTTTACCTCACTCCAGATTATTTCACGTATATGGTGTCGGCATCTGCCTGATGCATTGCATACAAATTTAGACCTTTGCAACGGACCTACCCGAAGTAGTGAGGGATCTTTTACGTGCCACGCCTACCATGACACGGGAACCCGGTTTTCACTGTCTTATTAGATAGACAGAATACCGGCGTGCTCAGGGCAGGAATCGAACCCGAGACCTCTCGATCACGAGTCCAGCACATTATCCACTAGGCCACACCGGCTTCTACCAAAACATCTGGAAAACTGTTGACCTATTTTCACTACTAATGTAGGTGCTAATAAGTGAACTGAACCTGTATTTGTCTAAGAAATTTTATCTTAAAAGTAGGCCACGGTGCACCAGTCCAGCTGAAATGCAATCTGAATATGCATGTTTTCTCAGAGGAAAATTTCATAAAAATTCAAAGCATATCTATGACAAGAACAATAAAACAATTTTTATTCTAGAGAAAATCACGATGAATCAACCCCGATGACATGTGATTTGAATGTACATTTCTCTTGATAGGATAGTTATAATGAAAGTTCATCGCAATGCCTATTATGATAATTTGAAAACGTATCAGAAACTGTTTACTCCCCGAGGGCATCATAAGTCTATTTTTTCGGTGTTTTTGTACTGACATGAACTATATACTTCTAATTTTCAGTCATCAAATTAAATAAATCACTCTTAAACTAAGGAGTATCTACCTCTTGCATAGCTCTGTCCTTAGATAGATTCTTTGGTTCACTTTTCGGTCACTTTTGGTTTCAACACTGCTCTTCAAATATTTATATATTTTGAGAATTCCATTCATTCGACCACTAGCATCACTGACGAGACATATGTTGTCGAAATGCGCATATGGTGCACAAAATTAAAAGGTATATATGTTCTATATTCATTACTATTAGCCTTAAAGCATGTCATAAATGTGCATAAATCATCACAATAATGGAAAAACGGAAAACTGTTTAATCTACTTTTTGTCCTAATGCATGCCAAGGTACGCCAATCCAGCTGACATGTGAACTGAACTTGTGTCGAAGTCTAAAATGGAAGGCTAAATTATGGAATTGTCCCATACAAACCGTTGCGAATCCCAAAAAATACAACATCAATGAGACCAGGTGCCAGGAGAGAGCTAGCGTCTCCTGTTTGCATATAACACCCGTCGCAACAGTTATATGGAAACGTCAAATTGGGTGAAGGTCCCAATGCTCAGGAATGTGCATAAATGGCGAACGTGACATCATCATAGGATTTGTCGAACAGTCGTTGAATCGTTTATACAAATATAGCCAGAAATGGAAGCTGAACGTTAATACTCAAAAATCTAAAATCTTGATATTTAGACACGGGGGGAGGGTTCACGAAAATGAAAATTGGTTGTACAATGGCTCACATCTCGAAATTGTCAATGAATTTACTTACCTTGGTGTTTTATTCAATTACAATAATAAATTTTCTGTTACGGAGAAAAGGGTTGCTGACCAAGGTAGGAAAGCTTTGTTTGCCCTCAGACATAATGTGAAGCAATTGTATTTAAATATTGAAACTTTAATATCGCTTTTCGATTGCTATGTTGGCGCTGTACTTAATTATGGTTGTGAGATATGGGGTTACCATAAAGGTGATTGTATTGAAAAAGTACATTTGGAATTTTGTAAATATATTTTAAATGTAAAGAATTCAACCAATAGTGTTATGGTGTATGCAGAACTTGGCAGATACCCATTACGATATGTTAGAATTTTTAATATGATAAAATTTTGGTGTAAAATACTAAACTCTGATAATTGTATACTGAAGTCATGTTATGATACTCTGTATACTGCGGCTGAGAACGGCCAAATTAATTGGGTTTGGAATATTAAACATGAGTTATTTGCATTAGGCTTCAATGATGTTTGGTTATCTCAAAGCTTATGTAAAAGTTTCTTGCCTGCCATAAAGCAAAGATTGTTGGATCAAGCTCAGCAGTATATTAAAGGTGTCATTGACACTTCTACTAAGTGTGTTTTGTATAGACATATTATTGACCATTTTTCACTTCAGTTCTATTTAAGTAAATCTGTTCCCTCAGCATACAGAAAATGTATCACTAAATTTAGATTGTCTGCTCATTCGCTTGCTATAGAGACCAGTAGATATAACAGGAATATAAACAATAATATGTGTTTTGCATGTCTAAATTCTATTGAAGATGAATTTCATTTTATTTTAAAATGTCCCGTGTATATTGACTTACGTAAACAATATGTAAAGCCTTATTTTTGGAAACGCCCGTCTGCTTTCAAATTAGTACAACTTCTTTCAACGCATAATCTAAAAGAGCTTTGTAATCTGGGCAAATACATTTTTAAAGCGAACATCTTAAGAAACTCTTTACTTTGACCTCAGCTGAACATATAATTCATTGTTGTTGCTGTTATTCCCTCCAATAACTTCAACCATGGTATTAATACGTTTATATTTGTGTAAAAAATACAAACAATTGTGTGTAAAGGCAACTATATTTTCACCGTTTGTATAAGAATGTGTATTTGCATTCTCCTTTGTTTAAATGTTCATATATTTATGTATCTGATGCTAAATTCATGTATTTGTATATATATTGTATACTGATAAGCCGGATGGCTTAAAGTTAATAAAGAATAAGAATAAGAATAAGAATCGCCCTCAAGAACTTCATGAATCATTCTGCAGAGCAGGACCTCATATTCTCTCATGAGATCACCGCAGTGACCGTAGAACTTCCTAAATGACGATTTCGATTTCAGGCTTTCTGTAACATCACCCTGATCAAGTAGCTTATCAGTCAGCCCTTGTGACAAAACTCATGTATTTCGAACATGCCCCGGCGTACCTTATACATTGAGATATAAAAACGTCATAGGCAGGAGAGGGAGGAATGTTGCTACTCAGGAAAGGGAAGCTAGTTAAGTAAAAAGTTGAAATCGTCACGTACAGGGAGGTATTCAAGTATTCAAGTGAGCGTTACAATCGAAGCAGATCTTTCACCCTCGCTTTTCTCTTTGATTTCCAGTTCGTGGGGATTCATTTCGTGCAAGTAATCCTTAAAGTTAGGATTATTAATTAACAAAACATCATCTATGTTCTGTAAGTAAAATTAAACTGAAATGTAAGGTGTCATTAGGAAGAAAGCAAGGTCTGAATAAACTCTGCTTCGTATGAATATAAGAAAATGTTAGCAAGAAGTGGGCGCAATTGGTACCCATATGAATGCCAAGGATTTGCTGAAAATCTGTTCCTCCAAACACCACGAAAATATTGTCTATTAGAAGCTCCAGCATTTTGATGATGTCGTGTTCAGTATACTTCTTGCCTGTATCAGAGTGTTCCTTCACGAAATGTGTTCTCATGTATCTGTGATTTCAATTTTTGTAAAGAAAGAATCTCGTGTCATCTTGGTCAGTATTTTTGAGTTTTTAATGAGAAATGGTAGTGTAGAGCGTGGAGAAATCAAAAGATTTTATGCTGGTAACATGATTTACTTTGATTCCTAAAAGAGGCTACGGTGCACCAATCCAGCTAAAACTTTCCATGCACGTTAAGCATCGCTGGGATGTAATGACCAAACAAAATTCCATTCAATGAATTGATGCTAGCTCACGACCGACAGAGGTTTTCTGAATTCAACCATCATGTTAGAAAGTCACTATGATTTTATTCTAAGTGATTTCGATTTTCGATCGATTACAAAACCCTGATTTAATCTCTATCGTTGGGAATTGCTACGCAGATTTAAAGACGCAGCCAGTAGTTGACATTGCGAAAAAGAGGAACCACAGTACTGATTTATTTCCTATCCCCATTGCTTGTGGTAATTCATTCTTTGCATACATCTTCGATTGACTACTCACTTCAAAGACACCAGTTCATGACTATCCATGCCCTTTTGACACCTTCATGTGAATGAGCCGCTGACCATTCACTCCTCATATACGTATCCTTGTTACAATGTGCTACTGCCACACATTTGCTGGTGGTTAATATACACTATCTCACAGACAACTTCTCATAAATTTTCAGTCCCATGTATCCCATACCTTTCAAATGAAAAAATCGTACCTGATTTTAATCAACATTTCACTTTCTGATACAATTCTTGTGTCTAAAGCATGATTTTATCGAAGGTTTTTGATTATCTTCAGACGAAGAGTTTTTCAGGGCTTACGTGACACTGCATAGTTTCATTTTCACCTTTTTAAAAAGGATCAATAAACTACAGAAACCCAGATTATATATCTTTCCATAAACTTGGTAATTTTATTAACATTATTTGTTTGTTTATTTCAGGAATACGGAAAGTTCTTGCATTTGTGATTTGCTTTTAAATATTGTTATTTCTTAACAGATTTTATTCTACAAATTATCAGAAAATCATTTAATAAAATGTCCTGATGTATTTGTGTATCACTGAAGTGTTTTAAATGCTACTGTTTCTTTATACATTAGATCCAGGAATCTCAAAATGAGACAGGAAATAGACACTTTTAGTATAACTGAAGTCAGAACATACACCATCTATTAAAATAGTCCATTCCATTAAGGACATTTTTTTTGATATTTTAATATTTCTGGTTATTTTCGGTAGATCATATTACCTGTAATATGACGCAAAACAGTGCATGAACTGTGACTAAACATACATTGTACATTAGTATCAGGAAGATTCTAATTGTTTCAATTCTCGAATTCTCAGATTATTTTCAGTTGTATTCTAAGGGAAATGTGTGCTGTTTCCGAATTATAATTTTGTATAGATTGAATTTAGTGACTATTATGTTCATATCCGCGTGGTAACTAGTTTGCTCTTTGAATATTTATACCCTGGGGTTTCCATAGTTTCGGCCTCTAGCATCACCGAAGAGACATAAGTTTTCAAAATGTGCATATGGTGTACTAAAGGGATACATGTATATATCTCCGTATACAGTCTAACCCGTTTTAAGTGACCACTAAAGAGAAGAGGTGGTCACTTCAGACAATACACGAATTTCATATTTTACGTAAAACAAGGGGGCAAATGTATGACAAACTACGTTAGTTCATATGACGTCAAGGCATGGATTGTTACGTCACAATAAAATGAGGCAACTTTGAGCAGCAAAACACCATATGTCGGACACTTAATGGATGATGAAATTAATATGAAAATGACCTATTGGCTTCTTATACAGGTTGATTTTGTATAGATAATCAGTATAATGGAATATAGCAAGGTGGTTATCAAGACAGTTGATGACTTTATAGCTGTGGTCTTTAAAGCAGGTTCAGGTGTTTTATTCACGCTTAGATCTAGAGAAACTCCCCACAATACAGAAACAGAACTTTTGAATATGATATCCAAAGCTGATTTTGACATCTATTCCTGAAAATTTTGTTTTTTCATTTGACTGGTTAAACCTTTTTATAAATTATCACCTCTTAAATAGTCTACCCTTTTTTTTCAAACTAAGAGCTTAGTGACCAATACTTACATATACCTACAGGATGGAATGTTAAGATGTTTCGAAGGCCTTATGTATTTAGTGGTGTTGTGTAAGACAATAATTGTATAAGTATTTTATAACCACTCTAATTTCATTATCTTATTGGTCTTTTTGCCTTTAGATATTTAGTTTTACGTGTTTAAGTACGCAACGATTTAACAGCACTATTCTAAAAATGAGTGAGAAAGGTCTGTAAACCGATGACCCTCAACAAATGCATGTTTTATGTATCAATTGTTTGTCCCGAGTCGAGACTCTACTTGCTATTTAATTGAATATTTTTGAGATACTCTATCGTATCATTTTCAGGATAAATATTATTTGCTTTTTCCTGGGTAGAAACTATTGTTTATTTCACATTTATAAACCGGATCTCTCATACCCAATATCTAAAATCTAAATCTGATTATCACTGTTGTTATATTGAAAAAAAAAACTTCTAAAATCAAATAAACCTATATTAAACGCTTTACTTCCATTTGTTTCTCGGAATTTTTCTTAATTTCACAAATAGATTAGACTAAAGAGATGTATACTTCGAGGGCTTTAGACAAGAAAAAAAATTAAAGTCTCTTCCGTTTGTCTTTTAGACACAAAATAAATTCAACATTTTTGGTCTATCATTGTATGACGTATCCTTATACTGAAGATAATTGTTTCCTCTGGAGTTTTAATGTACCATGTATCTCTTGTAAAATAATGCTGTGTCAGGAAAGTTAGAAACAATCGACAAATTTACAACTTCATCATTGACTTCTTTTTAACGTTCAAAATATTAACAGCTTATAATTGAGTCGATTTTTTCACAATCAGGGTGCAGTATATCAAGATATTAATTCTTTATTGAATTATGTAACAAAAATATCTCAGATAAATCATTCATCGTGGCTTGATCATGAATGTGACCTAATTCTTACGAAGCGATTATTTTGTTGTGCTGATTCTTACGATTCTTAGGAAAAATAATTTAGAAAAAAATATCAGAAACCTTGTTTTCAGTTACGGTGCAGTACATCTAATTCTAATGTACTGCACTCTATTCTATTTTCATGTTCTATTCTACGTATGTACATAAACCCGCAGGTCACAACATGTGACTTGTGACCTAAAGTGTATTTCTGATACGTTTTCACTTTCACTTTTTTCTCAGAGGACCATAATATAGATTACTGTTCAGGACAGATATCTATAAATGTCACGATATTTTAGACGAAGCGTTAAAAACCTACTGTGAAAGGCAGTGTAAAAAGGAAAACGTAAAAGTTCATGAACTCAATGACTGGAAAAGTGAAGTTCTAAAAATTAATCTGCATCCATGTAAACAACTTTTCGCAACACCTACAGTTAATCAAGCAGACAAATAAGCTGTTAGTTCTGTCTATAAGAAATGACTAATTAATAAACTACATATGTCCTTTTACCCGCCTCCAAAGCAATAATAATATCATCCTTGTTTGAAAACAATACTAAAGTGGCATTCTTAAAACTGAATGAAATTCTACCAGCGTATAATTGAAAACCGAAAGACAACATCTTACATGAACATTCAGACTTTTACTTGAACATTGTACGCATGGTAACAGAGCAGTGGGAACTTTATAATGGGCCATGTTGAAACCTTCTCAGAGTAGACATGGTCTTGAACCTGGTTCTTTCTGACTGTTAGTCGGGACTACTGCAGATCAAGAGTCTGAGCTCGCTTCCAGATCGGCAAAGCACGGTTTACTCATGCCAATTCATATATTTTTATATACATGTATTGGTCTAGCTCTGCATTAGTACTCGTCTTTATATTTGAATGACCTCTCAACTTGAGAAACTTGTTTATCTTTCCTCTCCATTTGGAGGATTATTCATAGATTTTCGAATGTGTATCCTTTGTATATTTTGTAGTGAATGGAAATGTGGGCATGTAAACCAGATAACCATACTAATTCATTGACTACTGTCAATCAATAGTAGCGACTGAAGGTTAATCGTGTTTTTCCGAGAGTGTGTGTGATGCTCTCTCTCTCTCTCTCTCTCTCTCTCTCTCTCTCTCTCTCTCTCTCTCTCTCTCTCAGTTCAAATTATTACAATATTAAGAGTGCATTTCCATGGTGACTTCTGTCATACGGCCGAGTAATTTTTGAGTCGGCTTCGGTGAAGCCGCACTCATTGCAATCACTTTCTTTTCAGGGGTTATAACTTTCACTACCGATATAAAGCTTACTACGCCGCTGAAAAATAAAGTGCCGAAAAATTACTGATGTTGTCTTAAAAATTTTTGATCAGGACAATGTACCTTTAGCTCAGTTAATTTAAGCTAAACATAAACTAGTTTCAATAACTCGAAAAAGGAGTTGCAATAATGTTTTCAAATTTCGCGTAATAATATGTAGTTGTGACTACTTTACGATGTGTTTACCCCCGACACCGTCGGATGTACTCGATTGTGTAATTCTCCGGACAAAGCATTTGTCTTGATCTTGTATCGCTTGTTTTTATCGAGATATTTCAATTAAAGTTTTCCCCAACATGTTGTGGAACTTTAGTTCTTTTTCACATATATGACAAATTTAAAGATCGATCTTCCCGCATTTCCTCTGATAATGAAACTGCAATATAAATATTTAGGTAAATGTTCTATGTTTCTAAATATAAATGATGATAAAACATTATGAGAATCGTGAATAACATGGTTATTTAATGTCCCACTTGAAGGAATGTCGTTCCTTGGCTCAGCTTCGACTCGTGACAACAATGCAGTAAAACTTGTTGCCATGAAGTTGTCGATTGCACGTTCATTTCGGATACAAGCAATTGCAAACTCTTTGCCGTAAGATAGTATGAAGAGAGCAAATTTTATTAGCATTTTGTACATAGGTATAATGACGATGTAGTTGCAACAAAGACCTCATTTTTGCCCCCCCCCCCTTTTCTTGAAATCCTGAATCCGCCACTAAAATGGTAAAATGATTACATACTTAAAATCAGCAAAGCCGACTCTCAGGACTTTTGAGTTCTTTGATTTTTTCTTTGCACCAATACAGGATGTGTCTCTAATAAAATATAATTTGATTAATCTATGAATAAATAATATGCATATTGTAAATACTATCACTTTGTTTTACTTCTTTGAAATAAAAACACAATGAAAGACAACATTAATAACTTTAACATTTGGCTTTCCTCATAAGTTTTTTCTGCATAGGTAAGAGAAATATGGACTCTATGAAACAATAAACAAAATGATACAGACACACAACATCGAAATAATTTAGAGATCTCTCTGTCTAGACGCTGTTAATGAATTCAGTTGTTATCATTTTAAAAACCGTACTTCAAAGCTCATACCTAAGTCTTTGAGATTGTCAGAACGCAAATGTATAACTTCCAACGAAAGAATATGTATTTATTGACTTGATACAGACATGGTGTTTTAATTTAAAAGTACACCTCTCCTATTGTTACTTGAAAAGGAAGTTAAGGTGAAAATTTGTATGACATCGAAGTGTTAAAGTTGTTGTGCGGGAAGTGCAGACACTAACAGCAGAACATTGTCTACAAGTGAATGTCTTATTGCATATGAGAGTAAGTGAAATGCCAAGATAACAACCACGAGTTACAAAGAAGTATCTGTAATAAAAGAAAAACAAAAAGAAAATAAAGACATCAGAGATCTTCCGAGGAACTAGAAGAGGGATCAGTTGCCATGGAGAAGAAAGCATCCCCTGCTGACCGAACACATCCGCGACTATCACAATTCAAATAAACCAATACGTGTAACCACTGCCTCCATCTTTTATCTATGATTTTAAAACGATTTGAAAAAAGTGAAAAGCTGTTATGGAAATTCTACACTGAAATTCATGAACAATGCATTTACAGGATATAGAACATGACGTTTTTAATCTTATCGGTTTCGTCTTACATTACATATGAACGAGACTAATTATCTTCATGGTGACATCATATATATCGGGCATATCTCGTACATGTTCATATGATATACTGCTTTTCTTTAGACCAGATGGAATAAGCTTTATGGACGATGTAAATGTTTACAGCAAAGCACTGAATGAACGCTGCTTGATTACAAATCATATGTATTGTCCTCTCTGATTTCTTATCTTAATGCAATCTATTGCATCCTATAATATTCAAACAAAGGGGGCTTTCTGTTTTATATTGGACAACAATGAAACATTACTTTTCAATAAAAGTGGCTTCATGCATCCCTCTGTCGAAAGACAAAAATATGTTATGCATTGATAACAACATGTGATATAATCTGTGAGGTCAGCGTTACTGTGCAACGTTTTGTGGCCTCTCATTTTTGTCCATTGCGGACTGGATTTCGATGTTATGGAAATATTTCCATTCCAAAGTTCCGGGTACACAAGTGTCCTTCACAGCAGGCCATAAGCTCACAAACTTATCCCAGTGGTTTTCTCTGTGCGTTCTTTTGCTAAACAGAGACTTGAAACGTGGCCTTATTTTCTGGATGTGCTGTAGGTAAAGAGTTGTAATTTTCTAAACTTTTGCCTCATCGATTACCTCAATTTAGCACCAACTGAACAAATGTCCTACATATCTAATCACAAGAAAGCAGCCACCAATAATGGCTGTTCCTCGAATTGTCGTGAAAATGCATTACACATACTTTTCGAAAGGCCTTATTCAAATTTGCCGGGTTTTGTCATGTGCCATTCAGAGTTTATCCAATTTATAACATTTATTGGTCCTACATACCTGTACCATAATCGGAAAATATCAACTTGTTTTACGGCATTGTGAAAATGCGTTATGTATTCGATTCTACACTTCATGCTGGATTATCATGATTCGCTTCAGTTTTGTTCCTTAATTATTTTGTTACGGTGAATTTATGCCATTGTCACATTTGCAAAGTAGCAAATTTAAAGTGAGAATCACAAATGGTGGATATTGCTAGTCGACAGGAGACGTCTCTGATTTAATAGTCATTTGATGGTTTCTGTTTCCAGTTACCACTTTCAATCGTCTTAACGTCATTGTGTGATTTTCATTTTATTCATGTTTAGAACTGTTAAAAGAATGAAATTTTAAGCACTTGCGCTTAAAGAATTATTTTGATAGGCCATTTAAGGACATACAGAATCCAAATCCAAATATAATTTTGAGGTAAATGAATATAAATTAGATAAGCGAACAAACTCTCTAGCTTTTTATTATTGAAAGCCTGGTCAATGTGAAGTCGAAAAATCAGTTTAATAATCCTATATGGAAATATGAGAAACGGAGTACATTTCAACCCATCTACGATATATTAACAGCCTTGTACGCATTCGAATACGTTACCAAACATTTATGATGTGTGGGTAATGATGCATAGGACCTGTCCATCAGTGTACTAATCACGGTATCGCAGCATATTTCATCAAGATTCAGGAATACATTTTAATTCCATTGTTTCTGTAAGTCCCTAGACAATACTCTAGAGGTTCGACCATTTCAGTAATAGGATATTTTCGGGTGAAACATTCAGTATATACCCTAAAGTGACATTATTCCAATAATTCTAACTTTTGTACATTTATTTCACAGACGAAATAAATCTATAGGGTATATTCAAACGAGACATCAGTTGTTAGATCTACGCCAGAACATTTGTATCAAAGCTGGTCATCAATACTGCATTTTCTATATTCGTCAAAGTCAATACTTAAGTGATGCATGGTTTGAAGTATTGACAAAATCATATAATATGGACAGTTCTAATAAAATATGTAGATAATTAGTACACATGTATGGTTGACAGTTTTACACAAAAATTCAAAATTACTTGAGAATATCACTAAATTTGATCCGCAAAAAGTATCATAACCTGCAATGATATTGCATTTTAAATTTAATTTGCTACAACAACAACTCGTGTTTTTGAGATTATGTAACAATTAAAGGTAATGTTTGAGCATGTAGATGTATATAGATCCAGATAAATATAGTGATGCTACCAGATATTACATTATTTCAATAAGTCATTCCTTTGCCTTTTTTCTTCCCAAAACTTCAAGTATACCATATATAATTACGTAACACGGTAATCGTACAGAGTACATTATATATACTGATATATATATATATTGCAATGCTTTGAGAGAACAAATTAATTGTTAAAGTAAAGAAAATTGATATTGCTAATTCTCTAGTAACTATGGTGGGCTGTCTGTAAAATATAAGTATTTTGTTTTGTTATTTATGTGAGTATGAAGTGGATACTAGATAATACTGATTCACAGCAATAAAATATATAATTACACAGCACACACCACAATATCTTATAGTAATATTCATAATCTGGTCTGTGCTGTGTAATCATATCTTATAGTAATACACTACATGACATAGACCATATTGTAGATATTACGATAAGATATGATTACACAGCACAGACCTCATTATGAATATTACTATAAGATATGACTACACAGCACAGGCCACATTATAAATATTACAATAACATAAGACTACACAGTACAGACCATATTAGAAATATTACTATAACATATGACAACACAGCACAGATTACATTATAAATATTACTATAAGATATGACTACACAGCACAGACCAGATTGTAAATATAACTATAAAATATAACTACACAACACAGACCACATTATAAATATTACTATAACATATAACTATAGAGCACAGACAATACTATGAATATTACTATAAACTATAACTACACGACACAGACCATATTATAAATATAACTATAATATATGACTACACAGCACAGACCATATTAGAAATATTACTATAACATATGACTACACAGCACAGACCACATTATAAATATTATTATAACATATGACTACACAGTACAGACGACATTATGAATATTACTATAACATATGACTACACAGCACAGACCATATTATAAATATCACTATAATATATGTCTACACAGCACAGATCACTTTATAAATATCACTATAACATATGACTACACAGCACAGACTATATTATAAATATCACTATAATATATGTCTACACAGCACAGACCACTTTATAAATATCACTATAACATATGTCTACACAGCACAGACCACTTTATAAATATCACTATAACATATGACTACACAGCACAGACCACATTATAAATATCGCTATAAGATATGACTAAACAGCACAGACCATATTATAAACATTACTATAAGATATGATTACACAGCACAAACCATATTATAAATATTATTATAAGATATGACTACACAGCACAGACCACATTTTAAATATTACTATAACATATGACTACACAGCACACACCGGATTGTAAATATAACTATAAATTATAACTACACAGCACAGACCACATTATAAATATTACTATAAGATATGATTACACAGTACAGACCACATTATAAATATTACTATAACATATGACTACACAACACAGACCATATTATAAATATTACTATAACATATGACTACACAGCAAAGACCACATTATAAGTATTACTATAACATATGACTATACAGCACAGACAATATTATAAATATTACTATAAACTATAACTACACAGCACAGTCCACATTATAAATATTACTATAAGATATGATTACACAGTACAGACCACATTATAAATATTACTATAACATATGACTACACAACACAGACCATATTATAAATATTACTATAACATATGACTACACAGCACAGACCACATTATATATATTACTATAACATATGACTATACAACACAGACAATATTATAAATATTATTATAAACTATAACTACACAGCACAGTCGACATCATAAATATTACTATAAGACATGATTACACAGCACAGACCATATTATGAATATTACCATAACATATGACTACAAAGAACACAATGGATTGTAAATATAACTATAAATTATAACTACACAGCACAGACCACATTGTAAATATTACTATAACATATGACTACACACCACAGACCATATTATAAATATTACCATAACATATGACTACAAAGCACACAATGGATTGTAAATTCAACTTTAAATTATAACTACACAGCACAGACCACATTGTAAATATTACCACAATATTACAACATTATAAATAATAAGATAACTACAGCACAGAACACATAAGCTATAAATACATAGCACAGAACACATTATAAATAATAAGATAACTACGGCACAGAACACATAAGCTATAAATACATAGCACAGAACACATTATAAATAATAAGATAACTACGGCACAGAACACATAAGCTATAAATACATAGCACAGAACACATTATAAATAATAAGATAACTACGGCACAGAACACATAAGCTATAAATACATAGCACAGAACACATTATAAATAATAAGATAACTACAACACAAAACACATAAGATATAAATACATAGCACAGAACACATTATGATTAATAAGATAACTACGGCACAGAACACATAAGCTATAAATACATAGCACAGAACACACTATAAATAATAAGATAACTACAGCACAGAACACATAAGCTATAAATACATAGTACAGAACACATTATTAATATTAAGATAACAACAACACAGAACACATAAGCTATAAATACATAGCACAGAACACATTATAAATAATAAGATAACTACGGCACAGAACACATAAGCTATAAATACATAGCACAGAACACATTATAAATAATAAGATAACTACGGCACAGAACACATAAGCTATAAATACATAGCACAGAACACATTATAAATAATAAGATAACTACGGCACAGAACACATAAGCTATAAATACATAGCACAGAACACATTATAAATAATAAGATAACTACAACACAGAACACATAAGATATAAATACATAGCACAGAACACATTATGATTAATAAGATAACTACGGCACAGAACACATAAGCTATAAATACATAGCACAGAACACACTATGAATAATAAGATAACTACAGCACAGAACACATAAGCTATAAATACATAGTACAGAACACATTATTAATATTAAGATAACAACAGCACAGAACACATAAGCTATAAATACATAGCACAGAACACATTATAGATAATAAGATAACTACGGCACAGAACACATAAGCTATAAATACATAGCACAGAACACATTATAAATAATAAGATAACTACGGCACAGAACACATAAGCTATAAATACATAGCACAGAACACATTATAGATAATAAGATAACTACAGCACAGAACACATAAGCTATTAATACAAAGAACACACACATTATAGATTTTACTAAAAAGTAAAGCCACACAGCTTCGAATTGATTCCAATTACTACTGAGTCCTTTTCCATAAAAAGATTTGATTATGACCTGATCCCAGCATCAGTACTCTACATACATCCCCTATAAATGTGGGAAATTTATGCGCAGAACGTCATTCGCCAACAGATTACGAAGCCCCAGGTGAGAGTTTATTCGATTTGAGACCTTAGATCAGCTCGAGTATGAAAAAGGATATTCTGACGTCTGACATTATACTGTTCGGGAATCCTTACCATGTCCATATTACACCACCAATATCTCCGTTGACTAAAATTATTCTATTTTAGTTTGTCCACTCTATAACGATCGGCGTTCGAGGTTTATTGATAGATATTATTTTCTATATAAAATCTTCTATGTGTTGAGTAGTTCAGCAGATTTCTGTGAAAAACGGCGAAGTTTTATGTATTTTGTCTAAATTAATCATTTTGGCATCTCGTATGCGGATGGAATAAGATGGTTTTCATTTACAAGTACATTTGTTAATATTATATATCTAATATAAATCTTTGCTAGAGTTAAATACGTGTTTAATCTTCCCAGCACCTGACCCTGTTATAAGAGTGGTTAAATTTAGATACATGTTATTCCTTCCACCACCTGACCCTGTTGTAAGTGTGGCTAAAGTTAAATACATGTTACACCTTCCAGCACCTGACCCTGCTGTAAGTGTGGTTAAAGTTAAATATATGTTACACCTTCCACCACCTAACCTGCTGTAAGTGTGGTTATAGTTAAATACATGTTACACCTTCCAGCACCTGACCCTGTTGTAAGTGTGCTGTTATAAGTGTGGTTAAATTTAGATACATGTTATTCCTCCCAGCACCTGACCCTGTTTTAAGTGTGCTTAAATTTATATTTTCTCCTCCCAGCACGTGACCCTGTTGTACATTCAATTTGTAAGTGTGCTTAGATACATATTTTCTCCTCCCAGCACCTATCCATGTTGTAAGTGTGCTTAAATTCATATTTTCTCCTCACAAGAACAGACCCTGTTGTAAGTGTGGTTAAAGTTAAATACATGTTACACCTTCCAGCACCCGACTCTGTTATAAGTGTGATTACAGTTAAATACATGTTACACTTCCCATCACCTGACCCTGTTGCAAGTGTTGTTACAGTTAAATACATGTTACTCCTATCGATATCTTACCCTGTTGTAATTGTGCTTAAATTCATATTTTCTCCTCCCAGCACTTGATCCTGTTGTAAGTGTGCTTAAATACACATTTTCTCAGTTATACTCCTCTCCAGTGGCGGATTTAGAGGGGGCTCGGGCCCCCCTTTTGGCCACATATTCAATAGTAAAAATCCAGATTTAGCGCCAAAAATGGCTAGGTCGTTAGGCTAATACATATTTGCCCCCCCCCCCTTTTCGGAAATCATGGATCCGCCACTGCTCTCTGAAAGATTATAGTTTTCTAGATAATATAAAGTAATTTTACACACACACACACACACACACACATGTAACCACACTTACACCAGGCTCAGGTGCTGTAGTATATATATATATATATATATATATATATATATATATATATATATATAAATATAGATATATATATATATATATATATATATTAATATTTATGGTCAAGTACTCACAGAGAGACATACTTGCTACTTTGGTGTATTAACGCCAAAGACATACAGGTGTAATGTCATTTATTTTGATTCCTATCTGGTATAAATATCAACTTATTAAGCGCTATTCTAAATATGAGCGTTTTTAAAAATTCTATATACGATATGAAAATCTTATCCACAGAGTGAAAGCAATGCATTACAAATGATAATAAATTACATCTTATCTATGAATGTGGAAAATGTAATTAGATATGATAAAGAAATGTTGATCTATGTTGTACTATATATTATATTTTAGTACATATTACATGTATACTATATTTAAATATTGTATATTGCACTCTGTGTTATATTATTCATTATATTATTTAGCACCTATTATTATTTGGATATTTATATAATACTGCATATGATAATACATCATACTTTTGTTATAATGAAATTGATCATGTATAACACAATTTTGTAATATTTTTATTACACTATATACATGCACTACAGAAATATAAATGTTTTGTTTGCGTTGTTATTATTGAAATGTTTAAGAAGCCGATTTCTAGATCTTTCATCTGCATACTATAATGCAATATTCTCATTAATCACCTTGTATTGTTATGAATGCATTCGGGTTTCTCTCGATGTATAACTCATATGTTCAAGCGCTTTGTTTGAATTATTATTTTCAAAATACGGACATTTCCATAACACGGCAGAATGGGCACAGACAATTTGTGAAAATTACATGTTTTTCAAACAATGTACATGTATTACAGAGTTAACACGCAGTACCGATGATCAGGTGTGAGAACATATTGATAGGCCCCTCTACCTGTACAGCAGGTGCGCCGACCGATCTGTAAAGCCTGTCCTTATTTGTATCTCTAGTGATACTTTCAGCGCAAGAAGGCCGATCTTTTCCCGACATTGGCGAACGATCGATCACAGCAGAATGATGAATATTCATATAGCAAAGGTCACGTGCATAGGAGAAGCGAGTTTCTAAGCAATCCAACCAATTGCCGTTGACAGGTTGTGTTAAGAATTAAGGCTCAATCCAAAGGGGGGAATTCTCGTCGACACTGTGCTAGAAAAATCGCGAGTGGCGACTGGGAATACAATCATCCCGAAAGTATTTCAAATTTTCATCTGGTACATGATGGCGACTTTAGCCGAAATTTCACCGCCTCATCCGGGGTACCACCATGAGAATAGTCCAAGTCCAACCTCTTTGACTGAAATGGTCAGTCGAAATAAATTCTTAGAAGGTAAGTGTACAATTCGCTGTATTGTGATTATATCTATTCGATTTATGTGTGGCCTATTTGGGTAATTTCATTGGGAGCTGACTCCCCAATTAATTTGTCCGATTTAATATTTCAATATCCAGTTTATCGGATCAAGCTAGGAAATTAGTAACACTATCGGAAAGGCAAATCAAATTAATTTTTGTGGCGTCCAGGAATGATACAGTAATGAAAGTCAATTGCATACTAGTACAGAGTATTATGATTTGTTTTGTTTTAATTACGTTAAGGACTTGATCAGCGCACACAAATTGAACTAGAGAATTAGAACCGTAGGAGCCGAGATCGACCTCTTCTTAATTAACGTTTGACTTCTCCATTGATTTCTATAGGGGATCTAAATTGAATATCATTCCTTTATTCTGGAATATTTGTCAGCACATTTATCGTTACATTCAGTTATGTAAGGGACTCTTAGACCTTGCAGTCCCGGGTTGGACCACCATCCATCGCACCGGACTGGTACTGACTTAGGTGGTGAGTAGAAACTTGTACTAACTTGGATGGTCAGTAGGACCTGGTACTAACTTAGATGGTCGGTAGGCATGGAGACATAATAAGTAGTTATAGTCGGTACATAACGGAGTCATTTTAGACTTGAGAATAATTTTATCATCAAAATCTATTATATTCTTAGGGATTTTCCTTCAACGTTGAAGTTGCTATTCTGTGATATTATGAGCTTTGAAAATGCAATTCAATTATTTATGAAATTTAATATATGAAAATTGAAAAAACGAACGACATTTGATCATCGTTGATGATTTTTTTTTATTTCTGATTATAAAAATGATCTTCCTCCTAGCGATGCTGGCTCGGTAATTTATAGTTTTGTTTTCTTTGTAATACGAGTAGATAAATAAGCTCTGAATTACAATACCCGATCGCCTTCTATAATTCCTCATTTTTATTTTATCAACATCCGAGAATCTGTATATATAAATTATTTTAATAATTTACGAAATCACTTAATTTTTAACAAATCTTTAATAACACATTAACAGTGATTGCACTCTACTTGAATGAACTTCAAAAGTCTGGGATTGCATGACTGAAAACGTAAGTTTCCGGAGTGTAAAGAGCGCATCCGGTAAATTCCGGGACATACAAAGTACCGAGAAAAGACTTGGGTATTAGGATACACGTTTCGGAAATTAGTTTCCGCTTACATCGATTTAATTCAGCTTTTAGACAAATCTGTCGTGTTGATTCGCGAGACAACTTAATACGTGTTCATATTGACGATAGACTTACGGGGTATTTACCGTGACTGTGGAGCGATATTGTACATAGACGAATACCTTTATGATTTCCTATACTTTATATAATTATATTCACTCCATTTGAATTTTAATATCTCTCTATAAATTAATGAAATATAAGTAATTATGCTATATTTTATTCATATACATACATACATACATACATACATACATACATATATAGATATATATATATATATATATATATATATATATATATATATATATATATATATATATATATATATATATATATATATATATATATATATATATATATATACTTATGGTACAGACCTAGGTCTAAAGAAGCACAAGTTGTACATTGTTACAGATAAATTTCAATTAAAATCTTTATGAAATATGTCATTAATATGAAAGCATTTGGAAATAATCTTTGTTGAATTAATATTTGGATCCTTTTATGTGACTATGTCTACGTACTTTCCTGATCTCTGTGATCATCTACTCAAACCTTTTGTCACATGACATGTGACATATCAAATGCATAGGCGATTATGACTGCATAGAAATTATCGCAAGTCAATAAAATAAAGGAATGTAATGAAATTGAGTTTATAGGATAATATAAATGTAGAGGAGATTTAGTAGTGTATTGTATATTTCATATAATAGTGACATATGAAAATTCACATTTTAAGATCTAATTGGGAAATTGACCGGTCACAAGTTCCTTTGACAATAGTTCAAGAGACATCAATTGATACTATATTAATAAAATTATATAATATATCAATAGATATGTTTTCAAAGGAATAATAGAAATTCGCTTCATGAAAACAACGTATATAACGCAATAATAAGAAATTAAACACAAATTCAAAACTTAAAAAAAAATCTTGAATGAAACAACGAAACAATAAATGTTATAAAACCTTGGACATTTAAGATCAAAAGGCCCGGCGTGTTTACTAAGAGTTCATTGTATCAGTTTTAATACGACTCTATCTAGATCTATTTGAAAATCATTCATCATGATCAGAAAGTTGACAACTTTGGTGAGTGGACCATGACAATTTCTAACGGTTTCTCGTCACGAGGACACCTGCCCCAGTCGCGTGCGGGCATTGTACCTGTAGACACCTGCCTATAAAGATTTAAAGGTGATGATAAAAATTCACATCAAACCCACAGCGAATTCATCATTGACATGAGACGTGTAAAGTCCTGGCGAGGAAAAATAACACGCTGTGCTATATGACAGAGGAAATCTCCGTCGTTTAATATTCCGTCATTAGCCGACATAACTGATACGTTTTGTGGTCCGGACTTTAAAATGGAAAATTTGCTTAGCAGTGCCATGGTTTTCCGAATTCATAATATATTACTTGTCATGAAAAATGCATGATGAAAGTTCTAAAATTTGAATAATGATGAAAGAATGATCTTTGTTTAAATCTGACTTGAAAAATTTGCATGTGTTGGAATATCTAAAGACAGGGTGTTAAGCATATCGCAATACCCTATGATTATAAAATCTTTGACGAAGAGTCACGATAACGCCCTCTATCTACAGTTCATCTCTTAATACGAAGCATTATTGAAATGTTGTATTTTATGTAATGACTGTTCTATGCAAAATACGAAGTGATTGTAACGAAGTTTTCCTGCTAAATGCATCATATGAAATATTTAACAAGTTTTATGGGACATTTAACGCACGCAAAGGAAAATGATGCCGTAGAATGATTCAGTGTTGGTTTTTACTTGATGACATATATTATATCGTATTCATAGATTCTATATACGGTAATTAAAACTCGTATTGCTGAATCAAAATTTATTTACGTATAATGCTTACAGCACAAGTGATTGATAATAAAATCTAATAAAATAAACAGGGAAAAAATACTACTCCTTTGTCAGATGCTTTATAGCGAGAAACGGTAAGCGAGAAAACCAAACACATCGTAAAGTTAACCATCATTTCCTGAACAAATATTTTATTCCGGGTTAGGTGTATCCATTAACTTGAAAAAAGAATTTAACTAAGCAAACATCCGTCACGTCTGGCTGAACATTGGGAACAATTGACTGCGTGCGCCTGATTATCAAACGAAAGAGCAAAAGTGTGACAACGGATTCGGAAACATAAACGCGTAATAGAATTGCATTTTTATTTCATTTGTGTCTTAAGTACCGAAATCCGATATTTGCTTTTTAAACAACTACAATTGTTGTATAATACAATTAATAATTGTTTATTTCCATCTGGTTTGTATTCAACATACCTCCTGTACACTTACTTATAATTCTGTTGTACAGAATTTCCATCTGTTCTGTAATTTTGATTCTATTGTGCATTTTTTAAGATAAAGTATATATTCATTTTAATAATAACAAATAGTATATATGACAATACTGGCAAAATAAATGTTCGTACCTTACTATATTAGATAAAAAAAATTTTTTCAGCTGTATCTATATTCAGTTTTATGACATTGCCATCTCTAAAACAATCACATAACAACAAATGTAAATATGAAATTTCAGTTACCTTTTTTCATTTTCTCTCACCCCTGATCATTTGTACAGAGACACAGGCTACTTTCATGTCTCTGATTTGTATTAAATCGTATTTCGCTAATTCATCTATGAGAACTTAATAAATCATTGACGCTTCATTTATTTATTTATTTTATATTATTTTATTTATGTTTTTTGGGAGGGGGGTGTAATGAATTTAAAATGTTATGCACTCAAATATATCCATTAATATAAGGAACAAATATCATCAAATTTCAAAATCAAAATGCATTTAAGTTTCCTTAATTTTGATCTGTGAATTAATGACTGTTTTAATCAAGTGTGGGAATTTTTCAGTCGAAGATATAAGATTCAAACATACAGGGCTTGCGTTTGTATTCTCTCTCATATGAGGATAGAAACTTCCTTTCACTCAAATTTTGCGCAATAACATGATGTTATTTGAAAAAAAGAACAAAAAGAAACCAAAAATAATTGAAAAGAGAGGAAAATCATATTCACTTTTTTATTTATTACTGCTCAAGAGTAAACAAAATTCTGTTCACTCGAAGATGAATTTTCACATGCCTACCCCCTCCCCTCTTACCGTTGGTTTTAAAATATTTTATTTGCAAACTGAAAAATGCAATAAGTGAGGAGAAAAAGAATTTTTTTTTTATTTTGCCGCTTTTGAAAAATAAAATTTGTGATAAAGAATCATCATGAATAAGTAAGGGAGTATGTATCCTGTGGGGAAATAGCGATTTTGTCGCCACTTTGTATAAAATTTCTGCTGACGTTTCTGATACCCTCCAGATGTAGAGCACGTGTACGACTAATTTGCATCTCTTTTCTCACGAGACGAGTGGAGATCTACATTTTCTGTAATGCCAACTGTAACACTGGAATCAATTGTAAAATGGCGCAATGCACGTGCGATACGCGTTTCAAAGCGCTTGTTCGATCAAGATCAATTCATTCTCGTATTCTATGTTTTGACATGTGGAATTCCGACGGGAATATCGTACCCACGGTCTGCGTAATTCTGAACAGTTGCATGTTTGTCATAAAAGACGATATTCCACTAAATATGCAGAAATTTATTTTCCGAAAGCTGCTCTGCAGTCGGATTTAATGGATATATTTGTCACCGCAACCGTTTCCGATTCCCTCCTTTATATCATCACGTGTCTGGTTTCATTTCAACATCTGTATGCCTCTCTACCATTGCGATATTTCACTCAGATTTATTTTCAAGCTGAGAGAAATTCGAGAGATAGTGACTCGAACCATTAACCACCACGCTGAGCTCGTTAAAATCTAACACGATTTAATGATTGGCAATACATATCTCATATTTCTGCTTTGGTTTGACCTAGGAAAAAATGTAGGATCTGTATATTGCAATACATTTGCCTTAAGTAAGTGCCGTCTATAGTGGCAAACAGTTTCTCGCAAAGTTAAGACTGTAACGACCGAAGTACAGTAACGAAGTCAATAAAACGCTATCTTTAAATAGTACAGTATAGTATAGTACCATTTATTGCCACCTATACGCACTGTTAATAGAATTTTTTTCAATCACTTTTGCTTGGCCCTGTTTCGAAAATAAACATCGTATTTTAATGTGTTTATCTTCATAATATATACATATGCATAGTGGTTAGAATTTTACATTAAACACACCTTGTCTGTGCTCTTCCTTTAAGATTGAACTTAAAAATTCATTATCTTTCACTATATTTCATTTATGTGTTCATCACATACATGCATACATTTAGAATAAAGCACTGAAGAAATTTCGATGTGCCTTTTATTTGAAAAAGAACGTGAAAATATTTCAAAATAAATTTTGACGTCTGACAAAGATTTCTGACTGTCACACAGAAATTTGATATCATACTTGTCGAAAATATATTTATGAATTAAGATGCGCTCATTTTTTCATTTTTGCTGTTTGATTGATTTTAGATTATCTAAAACTCGATTGGTTTTTTGTGACAGTATGTAATGATTATTTGTACATGTATTTTTTATTTTTGACATTAATTTTCTGTAAATGTCTGTTTACATTTGTTTGAGTTGCATTATATGCAAAACATACAGCTTCCAGACTGATATAGGGAAAATATGTACAAATATAATTCGGAGTTTTAGTACGCGAAACAAAAACAAAACAACACAAAAATAGAATAAGAAAAACAATTGCAAATAAAAGAAAACAAACAAAACAAAACGCAAAGCAAAAAAAAAAAAATCACGAAAAAATCACGAAAAAAACCTGCAGGGCAATGTTATTAAAAATTCATAATACGCTCAGTATGTTGCAAAAATTATATTAATTACGTTCATTTTGAAACACAGAGAGTAAACATTACCTGAAAGCTTGATAATAAAACTTCAAATAAAATATGTGCGAACCCTAAATGATTCATTAATTATTTAAGTCAATTAGTAGTGTTTCCCGAGTACAAGCGTCGACTCCTGACCCGGAGCAATGCGCGCTATCTGGGGATTTCCCTTGGCCGATAGTTCTCGAAGTGAGTTATATCACGTGACATTATTTCCCTCGGTGTTTTCGCGAGAGATGCCATATATCGAATAGATATGGTCCATATGGTGTCGCTTCTGTAATTATGTAACTCTACATGATACATAATAGCTGTATCTATGGAATTTACGAGGAATTTTGCAATGTAGCGATTGTGACATTCGAAGAAAGACTTGACAACATTTCAATAATTTATTGTTTTTCGACCCAGCCTTTCAGTGGCAGTGGCAGTGCCAGAATGATGAGGTATCACTGGCACTCTTAATAAAGAAAATATGGTTAAGGAAATTTAAGACAATTAAGCAAAAATTCAACACCGCACTGTTGCGCATGGGATCGACTTACGTCCCTGAATAAAAAATGCAACGGTGACCGAATATTGCAAAAAAAAAAACACACACAACGTCTCTTACTCCAACACTCACCACGTGACTTTGACGTCACCCTGTTATTAAAGTTTTGCTCGGACGGACGCAATTTTATTGTCAGTCTACACTAAGAAGCGCTTTCTCTACCAGTATATGCATAGTATCCCCAAATCCAGTGGCGGATCCAAGATTTCCGAAAAAAAAGGGGGGGGAGGTCTGTATTATCCAAACTACTCAGCCATTTTGGTGCAAAATCTGGATTTTTAGTAATAAATATGTGCCGAAAAAGGGGGGTGGCCCCCCTCTAAATCCGCTACTGAAATCGACATACAAAACGGGTTTGATGACAGGGATTAATAAACTGAAAAATTGTAAGGAAGTAAAGGAAGAGTGTTAGACTGACACGGACAAAATAGATAGCACTTATATACCGTATGTGTACGCTGGTCCCAATTGTTAACTTCATTTGATTTGTTTAGAAATGTTACGTATGTCATTATACGTATAACGCCTTTTTTTTTTTGTTACTTTGTACACACGCTCTCGTGAACATACTATTCTACATATATAGGCTTACACAAATCTATTACTAATTTAATACTTAGATTTATTCGTACACATTTATTGCATGTTTATCTATAAAACAAATTCACCGGGCAATAAATGAAATCTTTAAAATACAAAAAGTGCTTCCAAAATGTACATTTCATTACTGAGAGTGAAAACAATGCTGCCACACTTCAACGTTGTATGGTTAAACTCTGTGTTTGTCTTCTATAAAATACACTCATTTATTGTGCTGCCAGTTTTGAATATTCTAAGCAAAATACATAACTAGTACAACATCTTTTCAGTTTCATTTAGCAGCTGTTTCACCACCAGTCTTTGGCAGGAGATACAATTCATTTTGAAAGAATAGCTATATGACATCTAGTTTTCATGTTGCAACTTGACAATATAAATGATAAAAAGTAATGTGAATAAAAAGAAATAATAATAATAAATATTTGGAAAAAGTACATTTTGAATATGTCTTCATGTTTTATCTAAACACACGAAGACCTTTCAAGATGTTGTCAGCCTGCAAGTGAAATAACCTTTAATTGGCATTAACATACACTGTATAATCAAATCTAAAAATGAAGAAGTACTGGTTTGAGATATGTAAATTCCTGAGCTCCAGATATATTTTTCTATGTAACATAATACCTTGATAACTGTTATGATTCAAGTTCTTTTATAAGATTTTCGCCAAGGTTACATACATAGGAACTACGACAGTAACCAATCTAATGTCTCTGTGACGTAACATGGCGCACGTTCTCGGAACTCTCGGAAATCGTAGCTCGGTCAGGTATCCAGAAGGAGTAAGCTTCTCCTCTTTGGTTAGGCGAATTCGCCATGAAATTCCAAAAACACTTACAACAAAAAGTAATACTTGACACGAAATCACTGTTCCTCGTATTTAGCATTCCACCTCTTGCCAGTTATATGGCATGTACTGGCCGACGGACTGTCAGAATTCTCCATTTTTCAACTTGGAATTTGGGGTGGAATGATTTACTTTTATTTATTTATTTATTTATTTATTTATTATTATTATTATTATTTATTTATTTTTTTTTTTTTGGTTAGTTTGTGTGTTTGTCTGTTTTTTTTTTTTTTCTTTGGAAAGGAGGAGGAGGGATGTAACATTACATTTATTATTATTACTAAAAATTTAACTTTAAGGTTCATTGGAATGATCAAGTCCTTTCTGGAAATCAGTTTATCAAACTTCACATATACACATAATGAGGTATAAGGTATAATATACAGTAGTACAGAAAGGGGCATGATCATTTCAAAGAAAGTAAAGTTAAATATATACAAACGTAGAGATTTTTTGTCAAAGATGTTCTAGACCTTATTTATATGTGTGTGTGTGTATATATATATATATATATATATATATATATATATATATATATATATATATATATATATATATATATATATATGTATATAGATAGATAGATAGATAGATAGATAGATACCAATTCCAATTATTGTTCAGATACTCCACTTGATAGATGACCAAATGAACTCGCCAGGATTATTATTCCTATGACAAAATGGGCATATTTTGATTTAAGTGGATAAATGACAGGCAAGGCAAAACTTCATATTAAAATTATACACACTTCATCAAAAACAGCATTCTCTTTTCAAAAATATGTTATTTAGAACGTAATGAAAATTCCCCCCTTTTCAGTGTGACCAATGATTAACGAGTGCTTTAACAAGATAAAAGACGCCGAGCAAATTTAGTGTCACATATGCCGAGATATTTTCTTAAACCATCCTTATTTATTTATACGTCTTGAGACAGGTAGTTTACAACAAAGCTTGATACTAGTGATTCATGTTTAATAGTCTTTCTTGGCCGCCCTGAATAAAGTATCGTTTTCATCTCCCTATCCTAGCAGATGTGTCGATCGGAATCTTAAGCAGGGACAATAGTCTCGATTTCATCATCGACAAGTAGGTGTAGAATTCAACCCTTCAGCCATCTCGTTCATATCCCCATCAAATTCTTAACAAAAACCCTTTTGTCGAATACCAATATCGTAACAGTACATTTTGTACAATACATTTTAAACTCAATATATTATTATCCATAGAGTTATTAATTAATTTCCGTGTCTTTGAATCGTAATTTGACACGGACTGCTAAACGACGTCTAGAAGAAACAGAGGAATTTCTGCAAATTTTGCGATGTCATTGGTATAGAAGAATTAATAACAGAAACACAGAAATTATGCTTTCATAAATTATGTCAAAAGAAACCGATTTCTTATATCCTACACACATAGATAAGTTTTGGGTTACAGAACGCTATGACACTGGCATACAGAATAGCATTCTACGAGAAAAGTATCTGTAATATGAAAAATTTAAACGGAGGTATGTCGTCAGTTCAAGAGAAACGTTTTAGCAGTATTATGACGTCTATTTCATTCTTTGTGTAATAAACCCCTTCTGTTGTGTCTCGTGAAATTTTACATCGCTTTCTATGACCATGTCGTAGATCATTGGTCGCGAAATCTTTTAGGTCCTAAACAGACTCTGCAAAACCAATATCAATTCCGTGTTCTGGTACCGTTATTAAATAATTTACGTATATAAGCTTGCTTTGGTTTATATCTCAAAACATTTGGAATGTTACTTCATTTTTATTATTTAGTGTTGCGCCAGCATTTTTACTCACATCGTGACGGCTTCCGCTTGCTGTATTGCACAAAGATTCAAACCTACACTGTATATTTAAACGGATCCATTTAAAGCAGCGAAGAACCTTTTACCTTTCAGTTTTTAATGCTTCAGTTCTGACACGAAAGAAATACTTGCAATTCAAAATTTAATGTGACAGATGTAAATTATTATGACTATCTCCTTCATGCATAACGCTGTCTTTAGATAGGTTTATGACTCTTCTTATTTAATCAATTTGGTAATTAATTTGCTATATAATTGTTTTATATCTTGTATTTCCACAATTTCGGATCTAAACATCATTTAGAGATACATAACTTGTTGAAATTCGGATATAGTACAATAAATTAAAACTGGTATGTTTTTTTACATACATAGTATCTTAGCGTCTTAGTTTTCTTCGATATTTTCTGTTTCATCTGACATGATAGAACAATGACGAGGGGTTGCGCACAAACTCGGAACGTCTCGTCCTTTAACCTACCACTTTACCAGCTGAGCTACGCCGACCCAAAAATAATTTGAAGATTTTTCACAATCAAAAAACGAATGATAAAAGAGCGTAATCGTCAGTTCTGCTTGAGGATCCAACAATAATACAGACTCGAGGAACTATGAGAGTTTTCTGCAAGATGGAACTTCTAAGAAATTGAATAAACGCCAAAAATATTGCTATAATTTGATCAAGCCCTTTGCGCATTAAGCCTTTTTCGGCGGTTAAAGCGCACCAAGGACCCACAATTGGATTACCAGACACTAGCTACAGGGTATACAGGGTTTTAGCCGTCACCTTCATCCAATTCTCGTCATATAATTTGACGTTTCGGAAATTTGTGATACTTCCCTAGCTTTTAATAAGATTGAAACTTAACGCTTAACCAAGGCTGGAAATTCGCCGACAAATGCTGCGTGTTCGATTGGGACCTCCTACGTGCTGGTTGATCACATAGGTAAAATCTCTGCTGCAAGGCATATGCATTTCATCGCATTTGTACGATTAATTAAATAAAAAAAACCCAACAACCAAAAACTTATATAAATATTTCCAACCGATTTCCACAGATACGATGAAATGGAAATACACCATCCCACCTCTTGGATTATTGGAGAGGATTGTAAAGCATTTTATCTCAAGAATACAGGAATAAAGTTCGATTCGCTGTGTTCGAACATTAATCCTTTAAAGAGGTGAAATCTCGCGCCTGGGGAGTAATGCTATTAAAATATCGTCTTATAATTCATGGGATTTTAGGTCTATGAAACAGACAGGATTTGCTCTGTTACCCCATAAAATCGACTCAGAAAGGTTTCCCTTTTTGTCTTTGGGCACATCCCTCCTTAAACATCATAATGTTATATCAATTCCTGGAAGCATTTTGCAATTATTTTTTAGTGCTGTTTGCAGAAAGGAACTTATGGTTTTTGTGTTTTTCTTTGGGCCTTTTGGGGATTCGTTTTGTTTTGTTTTGTTTTGTTTTGTTTTTTTTTTTTTGGGGGGGGGGCGCTTGCCTATGTCGTGCTTTTGTTTGTTTTGTTTCGATTTTGTTTTTGTTTTTGTTGGTGGTTTGTTGTTGTTTGTTGTTTTGTATCTTTTCTTTTTATTGTATTTTTTCTTTGCTTTTTTATTGGGGGGGGGGGGGTTGAGTTGTTTTCGGATTTTTATTATATATATATATATATATATATATATATATATATATATATATATATATATATATATTATATATATATATATATATATATATATATTATTCTCAAATATCACATAACCCAGAACGTTCCTGTAGTATATAGTTTTATAAAGGGTATACCGATAACTGGTAAAATCTATTTTATTTCACAGATTCAAAAAAGTGTGTCCTCATACAGTATCACATTATGAACATATAATTACTATTTTATTATAGTGACAATTCAAATATATGACACAGGTGACTATTAAACGACTATACCGGAAAAGTGTTGCCGGCTTTCCGAAAAATATGTTAATTTATGGAGTAAAACGTCAATCAAACAAACAAATAAAACATAAAACATGTTATAATGAAGTATTAAAAATGACTTTTTATTCTTTCCAGCTGCCATACCAAAGTGCGCGGGTTGCGGAGAGCCTATTTTAGACAGATTCATACTGAAGGTCTTAGAGCGTTCCTGGCACTCAAAATGTTTGAAATGTACGGATTGTCACTGCAGGCTTAGCGACAAGTGTTTCTCAAAAGGCGAAAAAGTTTACTGCAAAGATGACTTTTTCAGGTTGGTAGAATCCATGTAAAAGAATATGGTTTTGCTCAGAAATTTCATTTGATGTACATGTATAAATATGCTAAAAAGGAAGGGGGGAGGATGTTTAAAACTAAATGAACATTTCAGTTCAGTTTATTTAGGAAAACAATCAAGTTACAAATGTATCTCTGTTACATACATGTTTATATCAACCAATATTTATATGTATATGACAAGGGTTGGTGAATGAGCAATGCATTTTACTCCTGCGAAAGGCTGACACAAGAATCTACCCAAATTTCTGAATTCTGTAACATTATTTGAACATAACAGATCCTTTTGTTTAAATGTAGAGTGTCGACACCAATATTCTTATCTACCTAATTCTGTATAATAGATAGCTGTATACTAAATGTCCACATATGTTCCTCCATCTGGCCTTTATGAATTTTTTTCACATGATAAAGATCAAGGTGCCGAAAATTTGAGGACGTTGACTGCTTCTTGTTATTTATATATGTGTGTGTGTGAGTGTGTGTGTGTAGGTGTGTGTGAAGTTGTGTTTGTGTGTAGGGGTGTAGGTTGTGTGTGTATGTATGTGTAGCGGTGTGTGTGTGTCTAAGATATGATAACTAACGCATGCGGTCACTTGATGATGTTATGGTCAGCAATTAGAAATCTTTCCTGAATATATTTTGCAGAGTTTAGTGAAAACCACGATTCAGAATAATGCAGTCGGATCTATTTTGTTAAGAAATTTTTATCTATTTCTAATGTCCGTAAAATGAGTACGAGTCAAGTATGTTGGAAAATGAATTATATACTTATGAATGGATTAATGGATTATGATAAATATTCGATTTCCCAAATTTCATATTTAACATTTGCACTGTCTTATTCAATTTTGAAAAGTGAAAAATGGATCGTTTACCAACATTAATTTTCAATTTTAAAACAGCATAAATTTAAATAAATATGCTTTATTTTCTAAGACATTTGAAATTCTAAAACAAACAAATGTCCCACATAAAGAAATAATATACAGCAACAAATCTGAATTAATAAGAATAATGATTTGCTTCAAGGCTTAGATTAATAAAAAAAATCAGTTTCTCATTTTCGTCTTCCTTTTATGCAAGAGGAATTGATTTACTGAGTTATGTCGGTAATAAGGCATTTGCTTTTTATAGCACTCCATATATATGGGGGAGCGATGTAATCAGAGTCGTGTAAACATCGCACTGGCATCAATCTATCTCCTGCTATGGACTGCTCGTAAAAGTCGAATTCTCATCAAAATGTTTTTGATTAAATGGATAATATTTCGCGGAAACTCCTCTGCATCGGGCGTGATTAATTAATCCGCGACCCAATGTCAAGTGCACTTGGACAGATGGAGGAAATGGTATTAACCAGACCCTCTATAAATTATCCTAATTAAGAACACTTGATCTCATGACTCTCTCTCTCTCTCTCTCTCTCTCTCTCTCTCAAAAATGGAGTATTCCGTAGTCTCTCTTTCCTCTCCTCTCTGTCTGTCTGTCTACCTCTGTCTGTTCGTCTGTCTATCTCTTCAAAATGCAATATCCAGGAGGCTCTCTCTCTCTAACATGCAGTACCCCGTAGTCTCTCTCTCCTCCCCTCTCTGTCTGCCCGTCTATCTCTGTCCGTCTATTTATCTCTCTTCAAAATGCAGTATCCCGGAAAGTTTCTGAATTTTATGGTTAAATCACCCTTGAAAACAAATGTTTCAATTTTTCATTACCTCTCACTTCTGGTTCTGCGGCTTTCTCCGGCGGAAACAAGAATTTATTGAAAGCTGCCGTGCTTCACAATATCTCTGATGGACCACAGAAATCTGTCTCGCCTTATACCCTTTTCGATGCTTATATATGAGTAATGAACAGAAAGCGCCCAAGGCACCCAGTTACCAAAGCATGTATTCTCTTTTTATTTTATTTTATTTATTTTTTTTTTTTTTGTAAATACATGTAAGTTTCACATCTACTGATTACGTATACATTAAGACAGAAATAATATGGTATTAACAAAATACGCTTCACTATTTTATATGATGCAAATATATGATAAAGACATCTTACGAAGTTATCACTCAAAATATCTATATAACTTAAATAACTGTCGCATTACAATTCATTTTAAATTACACGAATGTACAGTTGATAGTTACTATACTCATTTCAACATATTTATCAAGTATTTGGTACAAAATTTCCGAGATATTTTTATCTTCCTAAATACATATTCAATTTTGTCTTTCCTCGTAATAGTCATATAAGGGTTGTAGTGTGCTAAATTTGAATAGAACGAAATGGAATGCTTTCATTTTTCTTTTGCTGTGTGTACATGAATAACATTCGATTTACCGATCTGTGCATTCTCCACATCCAACTTCAATGAACACTATGCACTCTCCATATCCAACTTCAATGAATACTTTGCATTCTCCACACATAACTTCACTGAATACCATGCATTCTCCACATCCAACTTTACTGCATACCATGCACTCTCCACATCCAACTTCACAGATAACAATGCACTCTCCACACCTACCTTCACTGGATACCATGCACTCTCCACATCCAACTTTACTGAACACCATGCACTCTCCACATCCAACTTCACTAAATACCATGCATTCTCCACATCCAACTTTACTGAATACCATGCATTCGCCACATCCAACTTCACTGAATACCATGCATTCTCCACATCCAACTTCAATGAATACTATGCATTCCCCACACCCAACTTCACTGAATACCATGCACTACCCACATCCAACTTCACTGAATACCATGCATCCGCCACATTGCACTCCCCTGGATACCATGCATTCTCCACATCCAACTTCACTGAATACCATGCACTCTCCACATCCAACTTCACTGAATACCATGCACTCTCCACATCCAACTTCACTGAATACCATGCACTCTCCACATCCAACTTCACTGAATACAATGCATTCGCCACATCCAGCTTCACTGAATACCATGCATTCTCCACATCCAACTTCACTGAATACCATGTATTCTCCACATCCAACTTCACTGAATACCATGTACTCTCCACATCCAACTTCACTGAACACCATACCAAACTCAGTTAACACCTCTCTTCACATTCAACTAAGCATTGCTCTACATATCAAACTCAACTGAACACTACCTTCTACATCAAACTCAACGGAACACCACTGAAATGAACATCATATACCACATCTAACTCCTATGAGCACCGCTCTCTTTATTCATTAATAATGGACACCACTTTCCACATCCAACTTTCCTGGATACCACACAAGGCATCCAACTTCACTAAACACAACTCTCAACATCTAACTCAACTAGACACCAATATCAACATTCAACTCTATATGACACCGCACTCCACAATCAATTCCACATAGCACCACTTTCCACATCCATCTCCACTAGGCACAGCTCTCCACATTCAGATCCACATAGCATCACTCCACTCTACATCCGATTCCACCGGACCCCACTCTCTACATCAAACTCCACTGGACACTACTCTCCACATCCAACTCCATTGGATACCAGTCTCCACATGCAAATCCACTGGACACCACTCACCATATCCAGCTCCACAGGACATTACTTTTCACATATTACTGTGCTGGACACTTTTTTCACGTCCAACTCCACTGGTCATTACTTTCCACATCCACCTCCACTGGACACCACTCTCCACATCCAACTCCACTGGATAACACACTCTTCACATCCAACTCCAATAAACACCACTCTCCAATTCAAATGTAAACTAAAACCATCCTAACATGAGAACCCCAACAACAACCCCCCCCCCCCTTACCCCCGCGGCAACAAAGTCGTACAGCAGTTATTGTCCTAAAGACACTTTGACCTTTATCTTGGAGATGTAAACTGAGATCATGTGATTCATATTACAGGTACAGGTACAGGCCTTGTGTTATAGGAGATTACTGCGCGAGGTATCAACCACTCTGGTACAGCAGTGTTATTTATATGACAATATATATATATATATATATATATATATATATATATATATATATATATATATATATATATATATATATATATATATATATATAGAGAGAGAGAGAGAGAGAGAGAGAGAGAGAGAGAGCCTCTGGAATACTGCATTTTGAAGACTGACAGAGATAGATAGATAGATAGATAGACAGACAGACAGACAGGAGGGAGGGAAGAGAGAGAGAGCCTCTGAAATACTGCATTTTGAAGACTGACAGAGATAGAAAGACAGACAGACAGACAGACAGACTGGAGGTAGGGAAGAGAGAGAGAGAGAGAGAGAGAGAGAGAGAGAAGGGGGTGAGGTTAAAATTAATTTTAAACTGTGGCACACCGAACATTGACCATATTTCCCATTTTATTCACCTCATTTGTCTTTTCCTTCATGGCCGTTATTGTATCACGTGCATTTAATGGCCTATGTATCTTACCATTTGGTTTTAAAGGCCATTGCCAGATCTAAACGCTGACAAAATTAATTTTGTGCGAATATTACATATTTTTTCCATTCAGTATGGAATGCTGTTTACCTTTGATCATTGTCTCTATTTGCACAAAGAGACAGATAGTGTTGTGCGCATTTGTAAGTTTTCACTCTTCTCCTAACATAGCTCGTGTATGACTAAATCCAGTACCGGTGCGACATTATAAAGGTCGAACTTGCCACTTACAACAGAGCTCCGTCAATGCTACACAGATTAAAATTTCAAGTGATTCCCCATATTGCCGATCAAGATTCAATAAAATGTCACCCCACACTCTTGAAACATGTCACAGCACAGATCTCCACAATATTTAGCCATTTGGTAGGCTTCTTAATGCGTGTAGAGAACAAAAGAATATCCTTATACCCTCTAAACAATACTGAGTTATGAATCCTGTCGCAAATGAAGCGCACAAACCGCAATATCAAGAATTAAAACACCGCGCATGAAACAATACATCTCCCCATATTTACCAATCCGAGTGACAATGTAGTGCGTTCCTGGCCTTTAATGATACACAGTTTGTTGACTCTGTTTGTTTGTAATTCGTGCTATCGGGCTAGTTAAGCTGATTTCCTACAATGATGGATGTGGAAAAAAACAGTTCACACAAAACGACAATTTATTAAATTGAACGCATCTGCTGAACTGGGATTTTCCTTTTATATTTATTTTCTTTTATATTACAAATGTGATTAAATTATGGAGAGTTGTGAACGACAACAACGGTTTTATATATATATAAACACAATGACACTACAGCTAACAAGGCACCCTATATTTTACTTATATATGTTCCCCGACGGGAACTCGAACCAACGACCTATGGTACCGAATCACCTAGCTGTCATGCATCCGACCGTCTAACCGACTGAGCTACCCGATGTCCCGGGTGTGTCACTGTTTCTATTTGTGCTTTATAGATAGATAGATAGATATTTTGGCCCGAACAGTTGAAAAAAATCATCTTGAAATTCATATCTGAGTTTCCTAATTTTTCACTTTTTTATTATTATTATTATTTTTTTTGAAACCTTATCCCCGTATTTTGTGTCATCATCTTGAATTTTCAATGTAGAGAGGTAAGTTTACATCTTTTGTCAGTTGTGAAAAACACAACAAGGAAGGGGAGCAAACCCTATGCGAATTTCTCCAAGCATTCTCTCCTTGGTTTTTATTTGGGGGGGGGGGGGGTGTAATTTGTTCTGTTTAATTTGTTTGTGTGCGTGTGTGTGTGTGAGTGTGTGTGTGTGTGTAGGTGTGTGTGTGTGTGTGTTTAATTGTTGTGTCGTGTCTAAAGAGCGGATTGCCTCGAAATTTTTAAAATTTTATCTTATGGTTACGTGTCAACTTTCTCCCGCTTTTATATTTAACCTTTGATTTTAAATTGACTTGCATTGATCTTTGATTAATCGAACATTATTTAATAAAGAACGTTGTCGTAATATTTTAGCGACATAGGTATTTTCATCTCCTATCTGCTATTATTGAATGTCTGCCATGGAGACGGTACCTACGTACATACCCCCAATATACATCGTTGAGTTCGTGGACCTCAGGTTGGCGTCATGAATTATTAGTGAGGGTTGGGAGATGCCTGTCTGATTGCGTCTACCGTTGGCTTGTCACGTGGACAAGGCGCTTCCTAACGGTCTGCATTATTGATGGAGGAAGATGTTAAAGGTCTGATGATGTTGATGTCGACAAAGTTGGAACAGTAAAACTACATTAGGCACTGTCTACTGGACCATGACCACATGCAAACCGTGGTACACACGATTCAGATATCACCTTGATTTTGAGTTATGAATGTCATGAATGTTAAAGGAAGAAAAACAATGACTGTCTGAAATCATAAAAGAAGTTTTATAGTTGCCTTTCACGTTTTCCGATATTTCTAATAAAATTTTCTCAAAATTACAGAAATGAAAACATGTTATAATGACCCAGATTCTTTTAAATGTGCCCTCGATGAATTAAGAATGTAAGCATAGCATCCCAAATAACAAATTCCTCGTATCTATCTGAATACAGATTGTGAATGTGCTCATTATGCACCTAATTAATTAATAACATAGAAGTTCGATTAACGATAAATAACTGCCCTCTGTCAAATAAATAAAGTTAACATATGTGAATGTATGATAAACATATATATATATATATATATATATATATATATATATATATATATATATATATATATATATATATATATATATATATATATATAACATCCCGTCATACTGATTTTAGTTCTTAAACTTTCGACATTGTTAAAATGTGTTTAGTTCTAGAAATGAAATACTTTCATTATTAAATGAATGTTGCATCTGGGTGATCTGAGATAGATATAGGTCGTGTTTGTGAAAGGTCCCAGAGTAATTGACCTTCGGGGCATAGTTATGGACGCGCTTTTATCCAGGCGTTATAGATTTTCAGTATCATTTGTACCACTGGTTGAGTAGAGATCTACTCATTGCCGTTCTTATCTCGTCATCATCACTAGCTACGCGTGGAATCAAAGTGATTCTAATGTTTTATTAGCAAGCATTCAAGTCATAAAGGTCTCGCTCGTGACAGACACCTCGGAGCTCTCTGATTCCCCGACTTAGACCTAAGATATTACTCGCAGCACCCAGATCCCAGCTCGTGGGGTTTAGATGAAGTAAAAGATACCCGTTCAAGATGGCGAACATGATAACTCATTGATGTATCACCAACTTAAATGTCACGGAAATTCCCGTTCATTGCGCGGAACTCATGCAAAATCTCGTTTTATCTCGTGTGCACGACAACTCTCGCTTTACCTCGAACACACGCGAATTTGGTGTTAAAATAAAGTTAATTCCACTCACATTATAAATCTGAATAGAATGTTGAGGTAAATCAACAGGAGTGTGATTAATGGACTTGTGTGACTGAGTAAGTTTCTTATTGTCTTGTTCCGTGCTTGGCAACGTAAAATAGTCCATTGTTTCGAATGACGGTAAACTTGCTTGGTGCACATTTGTATTATTTGACTAGTGATCAAGGACTGCACTGCATAACTCCCGTTCGTCAATAATGTGATCTAAACTCCAACAAACGGACTCTTATTTAACGTGTCTCGTGTTTATACCTCATTTTCTGATTCGTGAAATACCAAGGTTCTAAATACTAAACAACGAATATCTTTGACTTCCTCATCATAGTATTTATTGAAGCAGAAATAGTGTATTTTCTCATAAGACAAATCCGCAGTCTCAAACATGAATTTATAAAACATAATAAAAATATAATGATCGTCCAAATAACCAAAGAAGTTTTTTAAAATTCAAACAGCGCTTATTCATCACGATAGAACTTTGCAGCTTATTGAGGAAATTACTTACCACAGTTTCACAATGTAATTTACAGAGGTGATTGCGATATCCCATTTATTTACAATAATTGTAAGGCATCCAAGTGGCACAGCATAATTAAATCGTGGCGATACCGAACCGTTATTTACCATAGTTCATAAACATCGCGATGAGAAAGCGTAATTTACAGTAATTACACCGCGATATCGCACCGTTATCTGCACTTGTTAGATATGGGGATATCATAGCGGGATGTAACAGTAGTTACATCTCTTGATATCGCACTGTTATTTGCACTTGCTGTTGGATATGGGGATATCACGGCGTGATGTACAGTAGTTACATCTTATGGAACGCCGTTACTGTCTTATGTGAGATAGTTTGATTATAGCATGACCCTTCATCATTATGTTATGACGATTTATCATTTTATTGTAACGATTTACCTTTATGTCATGACGATTACTCATTATATCGTGGCGATCTAACATTATATCATGATGATTCATCATTATATTGTGACGATTTATCATAACATTATGACGATTCGTCATTATATCGTGGCGATGTATCATTATGTTATGACGATCTACCATTATATCATGACGATATATCATTATTTTACGACGATTAACCATTATATCATGATGATTTATCATTATATTACGACGATTTACCATTATATCATGGCAATCTATCGTATTATTAAGATGTATCTTTATATCATGGCGATATATCAGTATATTAAGATGATTCTCCATTATATCATGATGATTTATTATCATATCATGATAATCTATCATTATATCATGACGAGTTATCATTATATTATGATGATTCTCCATTATATCATGACGAGTTATCATTATGTTATTATGATTCATCATTATATTATTATGATTCATCATTATATCATGACATTTTATCATTATATCATGACGAGTTATCATTATATCATGACGAGTTATTGTTATATCATGACGAGTTATCATTATATCATGACGAGTTATCATTATATCATGACGAGTTATCATTATATCATGACGAGATATCATTATATCATGACGAGTTATCATTATATTGTGATGATCTATCATTATATTATGACGATTTACCGTTATATCATGACGATATATCATTATTTTACGACGATTAACCATTATATCATGATGATTTATCATTATATTACGACGATTTACCATTATATCATGGCAATCTATCGTATTATTATGATGTATCTTTATATCATGGCGATATATCAGTATATTAAGATGATTCTCCATTATATCATGATGATTTATTATCATATCATGATAATCTATCATTATATCATGACGAGTTATCATTATATTATGATGATTCTCCATTATATTATTACGAGTTATCATTATGTTATTATGATTCATCATTATATTATGATGATTCATCATTATATCATGACATTTTATCATTATATCATGACGAGTTATCATTATATCATGACGAGTTATTGTTATATCATGACGAGTTATCATTATATCATGACGAGTTATCATTATATCATGACGAGTTATCATTATATCATGACGAGATATCATTATATCATGACGAGTTATCATTATATTATGATGATTCTCCATTATATTATTACGAGTTATCATTATGTTATTATGATTCATCATTATATTATGATGATTCATCATTATATCATGACATTTTATCATTATATCATGACGAGTTATTGTTATATCATGACGAGTTATCATTATATCATGACGAGATATCATTATATCATGACGAGTTATCATTATATTGTGATGATCTATCATTATATTATGACGATTTACCGTTATATCATGACGAGTTATCGCTTTATCATGACGATCCATAATTATATCTTTATGATTAATCATTATATATATATATATTATATATCATGGCGATCTTTCATTAAATCTGCATTTTCATAAGTTTAAATAGTGGCATCATTCTTACTTTCTGAAAAAATAATAACATTAAGATGGCATCAGAATCAACACGGTCTATAGAGAATGTTTTGGAAAATTTAAACCTAGCAATGCTTTGTGAAAGGTTCCGGACCGAAAATATTTCTATAGATATAGTTTGCAAGCTGTCTGCACAGGAAATGCAATCTTTAGGGATCTCCAGTACAGCGGACATGATGAGACTGAGGCAAGAATGTGTCAAGTATGGAACTGTCAGACCAAGGAGAGTACAGGCAAACTGTGGTCCTCCAGTCTTTGACATTTCAGTGCAATTGGAGTTGTATCTACATCATTCTGGATCGGTCTTATGTAAATTTTGGCTTGATTGCCAATGTAGTAATCTGTCACCTATTGTATTGATTCCTAAACGAATCAGTTGTTGTTCTGATAGACTAAGAAAGTTTTCTAAGTCTATTCTCTCTGTCTTAAAATTATTAACAACATTTTGCATGTTCAAATCGAGTAAAATCCCTTCCATGCTGCGACTGGCTGCAGCGCTGAGTTCTGAAGAAGCCGCCATTTCTGTTCACTAAACATAACATTCGAAACCGGATCCGGACACCCAAAAGTATGAGTATAATGAAAAACCATCATGATATAATGATAACTCGTCATAATATAATGATAACTCGTTATGATATAACGATAACTCGTCATGATATAATGATAAATTGTCATGATATAATGATGAATCATCATAATATAATGACGAATCATAATAATATAATGATAACTCGTAATAATATAATGGAAAATCATCATGATATAATGAAAACTCGTCATGGTATAAAGAAATATCATCATGATATAATGGTAGATCGTCATAACATAATGATAAATCGTCACGATATAATGACGAATCGTCATAATGTAATGATAAATCATCATGATATAATGGTAAATCGTCGTAAAATAATGATATATCGTCATGATATAATGGTAGATCGTTATAACATAATGATAAATCGTCACGATATAATGATAAATCATCATGATATAATGATAGATCGACACGATATAATGAAAAATCGTCATGATATAAGGGTAAATCGTCACGATAAAATGATAAATCTTCATAATATAATGATGTAGGGTCATGCTATAATCAAACTATGTCACATAAGACAGTAACGGCGTTCCATAACATCTCGTGATATCGCACTGTTATTTTTACTTGTTGTTAGATATGGGGATATCACGGCGTGATGTACAGTAGTTACATCTCGTGATATCACACTGTTATTTACATTAACTACATTTACATTTCTCGATGTCGCAGCGTTATTTACAATAGTGCTTAGCATTTTCTTGACACAGCGTAATTTACAGAAGTTTGCAATTGTTATTAGATATGGAATATAACAGCGTAAATTACAGAAGTTACACCTCGCGATTTTGCACTTGTTGCTAGATATGGGGATATCAAAGATATCACATCTCGTACTCTTACTTGCACTTGTTGTTAGATATGGGATATCACAGCGTAATTTACAGAAGTTACAGCTCGTGATATTGCACTTATTTGCATTTGTTGTTAGATTTGGGGATATCTCAGCGTAATTCACAGAAGTTACATCTCGTAATATCACACACTTATTTGCACTTGTTGTTAGATATGGGATATCACAGCGTAATTTACAGAAGTTACACCTCGTAAAATCGCACTGTTATTTGCACTTGCCGTTATATATGGGATATCATGGCGTAAACAGAAGTTACACCTCGTGATATCGCATAGTAATTTGCACTTGTTGTTAGATATTGAGATATCACAGCGTAATTCACAGAAGTAACAGCTCATGATATCGCACTTTTTTGCATTTGTTGTTAGATATGTGGATATCTCAGCGTAATTCTCAGAAGTTACATCTCGCGATATCACACACTTATTTGCACTTGTGGTTATATATAGGATATCACAGCGTAATTTACAGAAGTTAACCTCCTGATGTCGCATCGTTATTTACACTTTTACACTTGCTGTTAGATATTGGATATCACAATTTACAGAAGTTACAGCTCGTGATATCACACTGATATTACCTATTACAATATCATACATTATTGTTTTTGTGATAGACAGCGAGTAATGAGGGTGAGAAAATGGTTAGTATGTCCCCAAAATGAACTCCATAAAGAGTGTCCAAAACAATATGAAACAATATCTATAAACAAAAACTAAAACGATTAAAACTATTCTAATTTTGAAACAATGGCAGGTATTAAAATCAATACAAACATACATGAAATTTAAAAAAAAAATCAGTGATTAGCTTTGCAGGGAGCCTAACATCATTGGCGACATTTTATACCACAGATATAGTTTTACACAGTGTCATGCTTAGATTTGTACTTACAGTCATGGGACTCCACATCATGACATTATCAATCAACAAATTCTCTTCTGACCTTCCTTATAAAGGAATGTTTCGCGATATTGCGGTACTGACTTTCTGGATGCAAATATGTCCTTGAAATGAATAATGACTTCAAACTTTCATCATTCATAGTGCACAGTTTTTCATTTTTATTCTTCTAATAATTGAAATTCCTCTCAGATCATTTTGTTTTTCTAAAACATCAGCTGTTTCCGATAAAACAATATAACTTACTTGGGTTTATTCGGTGCCTCTGTAAGGATATTCAGGCCACGGATGAGATTTCTCTTCTGATCTGTCTAGTATTTTCAAAATGTCGTCTTTCAAAGGCCCTCAGTATAATATACCGTTGAATATATTCCGTAAGTTCTTTTACGACAGTTGGAAATGACACATATCACAATGGCATCCAGAATTTGACAGAGAAAAGCCTTTATTTAAATGTCGAAATCATAGATCAAAAATTGCAATGACGTAAATACATGTATTCGCCGAAATATATTATTTTCATTTCTTTAAAGAAATATTTCTGTATTTTTCCGATTTATTACGCAACGCTTCAATTTTTCTAATGCAGTATTGTTGAGAATTGGTGATGATGTAGTGTTACTAACAAACACCTGCTCATCCTGCGCCGGACTTTTACCTACTTCCATAGTTGGAATCAGGAGCAGGTTTGTGAATGGTATATTTACAACGTAGGACGGGGATACGACTCCGGTCGTCGGATTTGATTTTTGTAAGGTGATTTCGCGTTTTCTGCCTGTCTGTTTGTTCTTGGGATGAAATAGTATAAATCGAGGCCCCATGCCACGATATACGATGGCCCGTAGAAAATCCCTCACAGCTTTGGGTGGGTCCGTAGATAATCCCTCAAAGTTTCGGGTTAGCCCGTAGCATTGGACAAAATTATGAAGCAATGCACCAGACAGGTGCCGCCACTTTTTCTAGTAAGTTGTATATAGAAATATAAAATCATGCACCAAGATGCTTGATTTTCAGGTCATGAGAACTCTTTGATTAAATTCTGTTTATGATACATTATACATCTATGGACGTTTCATTTTCGTACAGGAGGTTTGGAACCAAATGCGCCGGTTGTGAGAAAGGAATCCCTCCCACAGAGGTCGTCCGACGCGCCCAGGACAATGTGTATCATTTGGAATGTTTTGCCTGTTTAATGTGTAATCGTCAACTTAATACAGGGGATGAATTCTACTTGATGGAAGACCGGAAGCTGGTGTGTAAAGCGGATTACGAGTCAGCCAAAGCCAGAGGAATAAATGGTATGGTGTTCTCCTTCTACCCTAAACTGATAAGTAGTCACAACAATCCCAAAATAGTTTAAATCCTTTTTCCAGAGTCTTTCGGGGTATTTATTGAACTTAACATTCCAGACTGGTAACTCTTTCCTGATTGAGTTGGATTGAAAGTGTTTACTCTCCTCGACAATCCGGTCGAAGAAAAATCGTGGTATGAACCGATGTATCATACTATTATTTCTTAACCTTTTAATTCGGACGTATCAAACGGTAGCACTAGTCAAGTTTTCCCTTTTGATTAGTTAAATTAAATTAGGAAATGGCAATATTGTCATATATAGTGGTTTGAATAATCAGTCGTGAATGTGTTTAATATTAATGTATAAATGTATTCGAATTTCATACCCTGTAATTAACGTATTTCCAGTGAGCAGTCCTCGTCAACAGCATTTTGAAAATACCAAACTTTGCAAAAAGAGTCAAAAATAAAATAAATAAATAAATTACATTTGCAATTTTAAAAAGCAGGTTGGTTGATGTAAGGCATCTGGGTTTTATTATCCCCCGTATCGATAGATCGGGGGCATATTATTTTTTTTACCTGTCTGTCTGTCTGTCTGTTTGATTTCCAAACTTCGCCATAACTTTTGAACCGTGAGAGATAAAGACGTCATATTTGACATGTACACTTCACTAAAAAAAAAACCTTTCAAATTACACCAACGTCCTTGACCGTGAACTTTGACCTACATTTCAAAATGTGCCTTATTTCGACTTTATTGCTCGACGAGGGTATTCTTGTTTCACAAACACATCTTGCTTTTAATCTGGGTATATTTCGAACTGTAAATTGAGAGTTCGATCTGCCTCCACAGAAATCGAACAACGGCACCTTTCCCCTTACGTTATCCCTCATCAAACTATATTGACAAATGTTGGATGTTTAAATTTACTTCATACATCATGGGCGATCGTCCCTTTATTCTTCTGACGAATTGTATAAAATACTTTGTACCTATCGCACGGCAATGTTATGGAACATATACATTTTCACATTATGATTGGATAAATGATTATAATACTGTTGTGTTACATTTCATACTAATTATATAGATATTTGACATGCTCAAAATCGCTCAAAATTACACACCACGAGGACTGTGTCTGACTTATCCGATGTGGCGCGCCAACATATAAAAACCCCTACTACTTCACATGTACTTTATCTGAATAAAAATAAATCTATGGTCGAATTTTGATGATACCCACAATTTCTCTATTCATGTCGTAGCAACTTGGAATTGTGTCCTTGTTCTTACTTACACCCAGCTTTCTTCAAATACAAAAATAAATGAAGAGCAACTTAAGAACAATTATTATCGTAATACAAAAGATTTGAAAAAAAATGTTCACCTGATCCCATGCGGGTTGTAACACCTCGTGAAATATCTGAGCGCCTACTGATAAGACCAGCCCCGTCATTGGGCATCGAATTTCTCCGAGCACCCAGAATTATCGACAGACATTCGCACAAAGCCCATAATAAAAGTGTAGCGATAGTCTTGATACGGATTTGTTGCCATTTAATGTTCTTAGTATAATGTCCTTACGCCGAAAGAGATATAGGGAAACACAGATCCTTGCTATACTAAGACTGTAACGAAATCTCCCGAATCCCTCCGAACAAAAGGGGATTGTGCAGGTAGATCGTATTAGAGTCACCGAAGGTATTTTATCTCCCAACGCACCTGCAATCGTTTTCCTAGAAATCGATATTAATCGGGGTAAGGTAGAAACAGATAGGAAGAAAGTCGTCGCATGGGAACATTTATACGTATCGTATTCATTCGGTTCATCAGCGTGAATATTGTAACTTGGCGATCGAGTTTAACCTATCTGAAATCGGAAAATGTTTCACAGGGAAATTAGCCGCTGTTCCTTAACCATTAACCCTTGACATTAATAATTTTGTCTTATTTAATTGAAGCTCATAATTCTGGTAAAATCTACTTAGAAAGCTTTACAAACAATAACGACAGACTATATAGACGAATGAGTCTATATAACTCAAGATTACAGTGCACATTATATAGGCAGATCTAGAAATTTTTTATGAAAAAAGAGGGGGGGGGGTGCAGCCACCCATGACTTATGTTTTCCACTGTTCGGTTCGGAAAAGGGGAAGGGGGGATGCAACCCTAAAATGGTCGTAAATGACCTCTCTGTCTCTCTCTCTTTTTATTTTTGGTAAAATTTTCCGACAAAAAGGGGGAGGTGTGCAGCTTCTGACGCCAATGCGTTTTATACCCTTTCACGGGTATTGCTGTTTAGTTTTGCTTATCCGTGATACATGTGCGCAAATAGTGCATATTAATGTAGATTAAACCAGACTAATTTAATTGTGAGATGTATAAATGAATCTGTATGATCTTCTAATTACTCCCATGATGATATAGAGGTCGCTGCGGGATTATAGACGACGTATTACTTTTATCATATTATACAACAAACTACAAACTAAATGCATTGTTGACGTTATTCAAATCATTGCCCAACGAAGTGCTAGTTTGGTCTTTAACTATTTTTCAGTCGACATCACTTTCAGAAGGTGTTGCAGTGTATGCTTTTGTTTTAGGTTAAAAATTTTAACTTAACTCATGTTCTCACATACACACACTGCCGCATAAATTTATTTTAATATGAAAAGAAATAAAACTCGGATAAGGTCTGTCGGAATAGGTTCTTTACGGCGATATTTTCTTTTCCGTTGAATATGGCATTTATGAAAACGGTTTTCAATATCTTAAAACCGTAGTGAGTGTTAATCATCATCTGCATGGCGCAATAACTCAAATGTCAGGACTGCCGTATCTGTCATACATCAACTGGAAACAAAAACAAATTTCAATATTTGTATTTCGTCTCTGAATGTTTTATCATTTTACATTGTAGAATATGATATCGACGCAGCAAATAAAAGACCACGAACAACTATCACGGCAAAACAACTAGAAGCCCTAAAGCGAGCATACAATGAAAGCCCCAAGCCAGCCAGGCACGTGCGAGAACAGCTTAGTGCAGAAACAGGATTAGACATGCGAGTCGTGCAAGTCTGGTTCCAAAATCGTCGAGCAAAGGAAAAACGCCTGAAAAAAGATGCCGGAAGAAATCGCTGGAGCCCGTACTTCAGGCAGTTAAAGCGTAATGGTGACCCTGACAGTTCCAACAGCGCTGACGATAGGTCGGATATTTGCTTAGATGACGGTATGGATGATTTATAATATGGAACTCAATACTAGCTCTGTTGTGAATAGAGGTAGATATGGCGGATCGACAGGGAATGCTTACTCTTTAATCACATCAAATTCTACTCATTGTTTTGCGGAGGTTACATAGTTATCCATTATTCTGTTTAGCTTTGAGGCATTTGTCTATTTATTTGACTGTTGTAGGAATTTGTATGGATCTGTGCGTAATTTCAGACATATATCTAACTAACTGCTGTCGTTCATAAGCGGGTTCGGAAGTCAATTCACATTACACTTCATCAATATTCACAAACTGCATTTCATAAATGTTTTTAACTATCATCTTTGACAACAATTTATTCTTGCTGTGAAATATCATGTAAAATGTGATTCTTAAAAAAAACTGGTTTTAATTAAATTAATCATTGTGTTTGATTTTTATCATTAGATCATATATACTATTTGACTTAAAAATACATCGTTCGCTCTATTACAGATGATTTGGATGATCTGGACGAACCGATAAGCCAATCCGGGAGACTGTCAGGGGACATATTCAATACTGGTCAACCAATGGACCGAGAACCTAGCATGGGGAATGTCCCAATCATCCCACCTGGAACACCGCCGATGGAATCGTGGACCAATTTTTCTAACCTTCCACAAAACCAGCCATTTATCGGCCGACATTCACCCAACATCCCGATTACGTCTTCTCACTCTTCGCTTTCCAACTCACATATGATGTCAATGGAACCACTTCCGCTTCTCGGTGGTCCCAGTATGTCACGCATGATGGCATCTGACCTTAACGACAATTCTCAAGGTTACAGTGATTATCCGCAATCGTCCAATCATAATCATGTTGAAGTGTATTGATATTAACCAATCAGCTGTGCTGTTACAAAAGAAGTGTTCATTACATAAACCATCGTGTCATCAAGTATTGATCTACCAACAGACAGTAAACGAAAAAAGGTGTTTAAAGAATAGAAGCAATGTAAGCAATGGAAATTTTGTACCAATACTCAAAATATTACGCTTTTTAAGAAGTGTTCGAAAAAGTTGTCAATAAAACGAAAATGTTTTATGCGACAACCCCCTATATATCATATCATACACACGGGATGGATTGTATCATAAACGCAGACACCCCTCCCTCCCATCCTTGTATAACACTATGATATCTATGTATTTTGCATTTCCACGTTATGGTTATTTAGAATACTAATACTTGTTTTCTATTTATTTCATATTTTCATAAACTCGTTTATTTTTACACTTTGATGCCAGTTTTGAGGGATATATTTATGTATTTGTTGAGATATTTTAATGACCAATACTCCAGAGCCAAAGTTTGCGCATGTCAATGATACTCACGTTTCTACTATAGTACTATATTACATATTCTAGTCACATTGTCAAGATTCTGATTCTGACGTCATGATTTTATTGTACCTCTCAATTGAAATTTGAAAGATATTAGATACAGTCGTATGAGTAATCTGCTTTTGTTTGATATTAAGAGAAAATTCAGTCATTAGTTAATTTAATCAGTGTGAAAACTTACTTATAAACATTTAGAATCGGAGGGTATAAATATTGTGCTATGATTTTTCACACTAATTGCCTTTCCTATCTCTAAGGTCAATACACCCTTTGCATATACTATACTGTCAAGACTTGTCGCGCCAAATTTTTATCTTTACGACGTCAATTTAAGATGGACACTTGATTATGACGTCAAAGACATATTGGATAAAAATTTTGCTTTCATGATCAGTGGCGGATCCAGGATTTCCGAAAAGGGGGGCCCACATGTATATTAGCCAACTACTTAGCCATTTTGGTGCAGAATCTGGATTTTAACTAGTAAATATGTGGCTAAAAGGGGGGGGGGCTCCCCGGCACCCCCATCTAAATCCGCCACTGATGATCGAACGAAATATAGGTGTGCTAACCATAGTAAGATGTGGTCGTTCAAGTAACAGCCATATTTATATACCTTGCCTCGATATAGAGAAAGCCAGTCCCAAGGCTTATTAAAGGGCAGACAACTCGCCGGATTCTGTCGTCCTATAATATTGATATCTGATTAAAAATTTATATGTAGATAAAAATATCGTATTCAAGGTTTTGATGTTTTAGACCAGTCCGGAATGTCAAATCAAGCATAGAATTAAGGTCTGAAATCTTCATAGAGAGAAAATCGACGGAAAATAAATTCAAACTAAAATATCCTAATTTTTTTAAGGACTTGCATATTTCAAAATTTGTCAATTGGTTGTTTACAATTGCATAATAATGTTTCCATGTCAAATCGTTCGAACTTAGGAAAGAAGCAAATGATATTAAACATTCTTTTGCAGAATTTTCTTCTGGATTTTTTTTTCTCAGATTATGATCAATACATATTTTACTGATTAAAAAAAAGAAGAAATCGGAAATAAAGGAATATCAAAGATCACATGCTACTGACTTTTTGTCAAGCTATTTAGCATGGTGGGATATTAGCTTGAATATTAGTACATGTATGTGAACGTACAAAACTAAGTGTCAGTAAAATACAAAATTCAAGTTTTGAGTTCCCATTCTATTCCCGACGATACTCAATTTGGAGAGTCTTTAAAAGACGTAAGCGCTATGCTTGGAAGGATGGCGTTTAGAATTACAGAAGTAATCTGCATCATATAAATAATTGAAACATGCTGAACATAAACAATAATAGTACATATTTCAAAAAGAAAATGTATAAACAGTATAAGATAAAACAAAATTAGAAGAAGTACATGCAGAGAATATATGATAGAATAAATTGAATAATCATTTTCATTCAGCAAAGCCAATTCAGATCTGAACTTGACGTAAAAGAATCCCATGTTAGGATAGATTTTTATTTCTACATATATAGTTTATATCAATGAATATTTAATAATTTTTTTTATTTTCGATATAAGTATTTCAATAACCGGAGTGGTTAAACAATGAAATAAATACAACGTTTTAGCATATTTCATTTGTTTGTTGTATGCATTATAATGTCATTTGATTTTTTTAATTTATCGAAGTATCAATTTTATTTATTTTAATGTGTTCTACACCTAGAGTTGCTCAATCTGTAGATATATTACTATTCGCTCGATTTCAAAGAATATTATAATTTTATCTTTATTTTTACTTATTTTTGTATTGATTATATTTTTAATATTTTATAGCCGTACGTTATATTGTTTTATTGACATTCCGCTTCTGAAAATCAACTTCCTTACTTGCATGAGATTTCATTCGACTTACTATCTGAGATATGTTATATATGGTAAATTTTCGTTTACTTATCCTCAACACAAAATACCATAAAATGTATAAAATGTATTATTTTATTAACGTTTCACGACGTTTGAAACAATGGTTTTCTCCAAAATACAAATAAATATAGCATCGACTCTTTCACTGTATATTCATATATTGAGAAATCCTATATCCTCATTGGTACTCGCGGATGATTCATTAGCATAATAAAGAGGTATGATTTATATTCAACAAAACAGACCGCCTTAATAATGAGTACACCGTTATCACGTGACCTACTCATGGGATGAATGTTCCTTATGTATAGTTAATCCTGTCGTTTTTTATACAAATCAGGATAATCCTCCAAAAAAAAAAAAATATAATATTTTGTATCGTTTCTGGATTGATGGCAATGATGTAATGCATATTTTGACCAATATCTTTATTTGTTATCTATTTGTTTTATGTTTATTGTTTATCAGTGGTATTTACTATTGTTTTGTGAAATGACTGTGCAATAAAAGATAAAAATAATATCTGTGTACTTTGTCGTACTAGGTATATAGCATATTGTGTATAATATACTTATCTATATGTCTTTATACTGAACAATGATTCGGATGCCCCTTTTGTTTTAATTATCATTATCGGTTAATACAGATGGAGTGCAGTCATGCGCTGAAACTTCATGTAGTATCTCACCTCTGTAAAATCTAAGTCCTGGATATGGAAAAAGAAAGGTCGATCAGTGTACATGGCGAAGTTCGGTGGTTTTTTTTCAGGCTCTGTGGATTCCTTCATCACTAAACACTGGCTTCTACAATAAAACTTCCCCCACTACTAATACTCTGGTTGCCACCGTTATTGGTTGCACCACAACTCAACACTGGCTGCCACCATATAGGTTCTTCCAGAATTAATACACTGGCTGCCACCTATTAAGTTCCAACACCACTAAACACTAGCTGCCTTGTATGTTTACACCACAACTTAACACTGGGTGTCACTGTATCGGTTCTTCCACCAATAATGCACTCGGTACCGATTTATAGATTTCAAAACCACTAAACACCAGCTGCTACTGCATTAGCTGCACCACCACTAAACACTACCACCCTATAGGCTGCACCACCACTGAAAACTGTCAACTTACAGGGGACATAATCCTGGTTTGGTGATCAATAAGTAACTACATTGATCGTTATGTAACGAAAGAAGTCATGACAAATTAGGGAGGGTTATTACCACGTGTAAAGAAAGATTATCATCAGATGTAAATTGGAATGTCAGTATCAAATGTGAATTAAGGTCAGTTGTTAATGAAGGATACTATCAGTTATTAAGGAAGTCCATAATCAGATGATAAGCAAACATATTATCAGAAGCGTATAAGAGAGTCAGTATCAGAAGTAAAGTATAGCCAGTTGTTAAGGAGGATTATTATCAGAACTTTGTTTTCAAATAAGCATTCAGTTCAATATCAGGTGTTAGTTTGTTTCCGTTTTCATTTACTAATTACTGAGCAGTAAATAATTGGAATTAACAGTCTATTGTTATCAGAATGTTATATCGAAGAGAGGATGTTAAGATGTGTGAACTATCTTGATTTCAGATGATGATGATAATGATGATGATGGTGATGATCATTATGATGATGATGATGATGATAATAATAATAATAATAATAATAATAATAATAATAATTAACTGTGATGGAAGATGGTACATTTTGCTAACTTACATGTATACGCATTGAATATGAAGAGTCTCAATCTTTAAGGAGCATCAAGTGTAAAAAAGAAGTATACAGTTATAATAAGAAACTACAAATAAGATATCAGATGTGTGGAAAGGCCGTTATCAGATGTTAACCGATGTAATCAGATAGATCGTCACCAGATGTGTGTCTGTATCAGATGCGACAGAAGGACCTTACAATGCATTTAGCATATGTGTTGTGACATAATCAGAATGTGCTCAGAGATCGTACGTAAAGATAGATAGTAAATCGTCTGAGATAGTTTTGCAGAATAATTTGGTTTTTTTCTCGATGTGTCAAGTCAATTCGATATCATCATGAATACCATGCAACTATAGCAAATGGTGTGTGAGTTGTAGCAGTTGACGATCAAGATTTTTACATTATTTTTGTATTATTGAGCAAGGCAAGCATTTATAAACATATTTTAAAATTGGTTATTATTCTTGGGTCCCACTGGTTTTTATATACGAACGTCCCGATTATATGTTACGGCTATTGTAATACAAAGGAGTAGTTTTAAAGCATTTTCTATTATTCTCCTTCAAACCCTTTAAAAACGAAAAGAAATAAAAAAAACCTCCAGTTGAATGACGTACGAATCTTATTCATTACTTAGCTGAACTCTTCAAATATAAAGTTTAAAAAGTGATTGTTTCTGTAAAATAGCACTCACAAACACAGTCGACATCTATAGACCTTTGCAAATGAAAAGTGAAAACAGTCGACAACTATAGACCTTTGGAAATGAAAAAGAGAAACTAGGTCACTAGTTTTAGTGTAAGCGTGCCCTGTTGGTTGACCCCACCCGTCAAGAATCTCAAAAACATAGAACGTGTATTTATGGACATCATAGAAACGTGAAAATTATATATGATACAGATTTGGTAGCTTTTGGCTTTTAACATTTCTTTTTTTTTTCTAGGAATTACTTGAAATATTCTGTTTTATGTTATACATTTACTCGGCAGAAGATTAGATTATTTAAACTTATGTGCTAACATATATCCTGACATTGTTTTATTAGGGACTGATATTTCTTCACTTATGTATATATAATTTCTCTTTATCATTTTAATTAAAATGTCTGGTGTTTTTCATTCATTATTTCTCCGTTCCTTTAATTCTTTTATTCATTTATTCATTTGTGAATTCACGATTTCATAAAATAATCAATATTCATTTTCATTTATCGAACAAAAATATTCTGAATCAATTTATTACTTATCTTTTTGTCAAATATCTGCAGAAAATTACTATTCTAATTGACGCACTTATATTCTGACGCCAATCAAGGAATATTACGAAGAGGGATTCAACTCCTCATCGGGATCAAAGCAGCTATCAGTATGCCACAGTCATCAGCAATGACCGTGATGTAGCGGCAATGACTCCCGGGTGACGAGTAGATATCAAGGAAGAGGGCGGCAGAGCAGCCATTGGCTTTACTGTTTCTGCAGGCAACATTTCAAAAACCATGACAGTCTTTGAAGTATACGTACGACAAGGAGTGTCCTGGGAAATCAGCCAAATTGAAACCACGGTGAAGCGAAAACGACAAAATCGTCTAGTATGAAAATAGTCAGACAGGGGACTTGTTGTCAATCTGTTTAAGGAGCTTCTACGTATTGGGGTTTATACATTTTATCTAAATGTGCTTTTTATATTTTATTTTATGGAACCTTTTTCTGTTTAATATCTTGTTATATTTAATGTAGCATGCATGTTCATGTAGAATCAGGACACGTTATCATTCGCTTTAGTGTTTTAATACATACACCAGGAATAAATCAGTCTGCCGATAAATTGAATCTAGAGACAAAATCTTTAAATCGGTATGACAGTGAATATTAATGCATGATATGTTGTTTACAATAAAAATTACTAGTGTCATATAATGAAATAATTACTTGCGTGTGATATTTTCTTTCCTTCTTTATATTTTTACATTTTGGTTGAATTTATCAAAATATCAGATTGTAAAATAGGGCTTCGACGAAATAAGCGGTCACGATCTGCTATATGATAACAATACATTGTAGCATATATACAAATATAAACGCAGGGTTAATCTACCTAAAGATAAAACAAGATGCTTGAACGAAATGAGTATTTCTGCTGCAGTTGCGCTACTTCCTTCACACATGTCTACGTCTCTATATTGCCATTATAAGTGCCCTTACTAGAATATATTAAACGTTAGAGAAAGATTTAAATGGTACAAAACTGGGTCCGACGCCATAAAATGCGTCAGTTAAGATACGCTTTTATTCGGAAACGCATTATCCAGAAACAACACAAATGAATATACCTTTCGTGTAGTTCACAAGTTTCTAAAAAGTCCAAGCGTTTTACTTGACGATTCACACATGTATCCTTTCCTCTATATCAATGGTTGTTTCTGTTTTTCCATAACAATGATTTTTCAGAATTAGTCAAATTTTTATTATTGATAAATACTTTGTCAATTTAAAATTTAGAATTGTTCCTTCAAATCAATCTGTTATAGATCGTATTGATCTTCCATGTTGCTGTAAATTGCTTAACTTTACTTTATACTGGTATGTATTATTATTTTCTTGTACATACTCATATTATTGTTTGTACATAAAATTTGTCACCAACTGTAATCATTTTACCTGTAACTTGTGTATGTCTTTGTAGTAATCTATCTACTGCGTTCATCAAATTGAGAGAGGAATTCATATAAGTATTAAGCTACTTGTTTTCAAATCTCTTATGTTATACTATATTTCGAATATTGTAACGTGGTCATTCAATGGAAATAAAAATTTAAACTTAACTAAACAGAGAAAATACTTAATAATATAAGTCATAATTTCATATTCTTCTGTTCAACAATAAATTAATGATTGGGATTTGGATTTTATTGAGTTTTATTCTATTGACAAATAGTGTTTAACCATTCTGAATGACAATTTATTTGAACGTTTGATAAAGGAATAAATTAAAATGAAATAAGTATTTTCTCAATCTATGGCGCCGGCCCCTGATCACAATCGCTTCTTTGATAGTGCCTGTTGTAAGTCCTCTATGATACTGCCAATACAGCATCAACGGTCTTTACTTTGTTGTATCTTTAAAAATACACATCCTTTTTTGCGTCAAACTTTATCTGTACTTTATACACAACACTTAATATCAATTATGCTTTGTTGCTATGTTCGATCAACGTGATCGAAGAAGAAAAAAGAAGCAACTATTTGTTAGATTGTAAATAGAGGATTACTTCGCATGATTTAAAATGTAAAAGCCTTTGTTTTGTTTGGGACGTTTTAAGGTTTTTAGGGAAAAATTAACGAAAAAGAAAATATAATAAAACATGATATCGTCGTTATCAAATTAAACCATCATTAAATAATAATAAACGGCATAAATTTATTCATAGTCTTATATACAATGATTTTACCGCATGGCAATACCTTAGCAGATGGTAAGCAGGTAAAACTCAGAACCAACACGTCACAATGTATATAATCCGGAAGTATTATTGTACTTTATACGACGACGAGAGAGACATTACACATTCGATATTATTGCATTTTTTTCTCTTCTAATTTAATTGTTATCTTAGAACAGTTTTGTATCCCATTCAATTTCATTGATGTAATAAAGCAGTTTACCATTAATTTAATCTCAGAGTCAGCGGAAGAAGAAAAAATGCCGCTAAATAATACGGCAAAACTAAATTACGGCCTTGCATTAAATTCGAATCATTCGTATCCTCTCAAGTGTCAATGAATATTAAATTAGTTCCGAACGGAAGATGTTTGTTTGCTTTTCACAGACATAACCTGTTTACGTCCACCTCATTGAGTCTCGTTGTTTGCGAGATGATGAATTTTATTAGAAATTTAATGTATAGGAAGAACTCGGGGGAATTCAATTGTAACTCGTCTCCCATTTTTGTGCTCGAGCAGCGTAAAATTCGGTACTTCTAAAAAGCAATGTTATTGGAAAGTATTTTCTTTTTTATGCTTCGTGCAATGCAAATATTTCATATCAAATAAAACGTTTAACACACTCCATTTAACTCGTGTGCTCGCTCGCACGCTGACGTTTTCAAAGAACCTACATGCGCAGTATGTAATATAACGCTTTTTCATCCATCATGCTTGTCAGAATAGAGAATATTCAGACTGGCTCTATAAAAGTCGTCTTTCTAATGTGAAATGTTATTCACTGTTGCACCAAATGCATTACATTTTTATTTCTATACATATCACTTTTTCCTTTTAGAGATTTTTGCTTATTCGGTTGGTTGTTTGCTTTAACTTCCCTTGTTGTTGTTTTTTTCTTCTCTACATTTGTTCTAAATACACACAGAAATATTACTTTACCACATAGTCGTTATTAATTTTTATACTACACAAAAGTACAAGTTTTCATATGTCAACAAATGAGATATATATATATATATATATAATTGTTGCATTAAAGTTTATAATTCAAAGAATTTTAAAACTAACTATAACAATCTTTGCTATAGATACTAGTTTTAAAATTCTTTGAATTTTAAAACTTTAATGTAACAAAATCAATGAATATCAATGAATACTAAAAGTTGATATTTTACAGTGCTCCAAGCATATAAATACACACTATGTATATAGAAATAACTTAAATACATACTGTCTTACACTTACAGTTTCATGACAGCTACAAATTGACCAATAAACAATAAAGCGTTGAATAGTTTCAACATTTCCAATAAAATATTTCTGACACGACCTGGGTGGACCAAGACGGAACGATGATATGACAGTTAGTCTGCTGATGGTACCGTATCCCTTTCAAAGCTTTACATTTTACTATAGTATTAGAACGTGACCGGAGAAGTGAAGGCGCGGTGGCGCTTCGGCAGTGGTACCTGGCGCCCTCTAGCGCTGCGTACCCTACTTGTATGTGTATGGTGTGTATGAAGTCTTATGGTTATCTCCTTCACTTTGCGTTCAGACACCTTCCATACCGAGGAATCATTTTCACTTTCTACATTCACATTTGTATTTTCCAGTGCATATCGCAGTAGCGGCATCTGCAAACTCTCCATCTCCGTTTTAGTCCGATAAAGTCTGTTGACAATTTCATTGACGTCATTAGTCTTTAACTCTCTAAATGCCGGAGCTTTGGGTAGCAGGAAATCCGTACCATGTACAAAGTCGCATTTTCTCTGCTCTTCTCTTTTAATTTCCTGTTCTTTCTTTCTTTCTGCGCTCTCTCTTCGTCTCAGATGGAACAATTTTGAATGTTGAACGCTGCGATGATCACAATATCCATCTCGCAAAATAGAGTGAACGCACGGAGAACTAAACGAGCTCATAGGGAATTCTGTTGTTATATGTTACTCTGGTTTTAGTTCAATACATACTTCTTTAAAACTCCGATCCAAATACGCAAAAAAAACTAGGCTTCATCAATTATAAATGGATTGTACATGTACTTAACGGGATATCCCCCGCAGATACAAGTGTACTCTTCCAAAATGGCCAGTAACACTCTGTACACAAATATCACGTCAAGGTGTGTGCCTTTGATTTTAGTAAATAAGTTTTCCTTCATACTATTATATTTTCTCGTTGTTTTAAGATAATGGGTTAAGTTTATTATCACAAATACAAAGAGAAATGCGTTCTTTTGAAAAAGTTAAATTACATTTATTGTTATGATTAACCAGGGAGTTATGATTATGGGTGAAAGTTTGTTTAAAGTCGTTAAGTCTAAGCAAATTGTTTTTCTAACTCTTGTCTTTGTGACGAATGTAAAGAGTTTTTAAAATGCCAACATGGATTACAATGTCGTTGCCCTTGTCATACGTTATAAATACCCCTTTTCTCGGGAAGATTTATAGTAATAGCCGAGGAAATGGTTTGTGAAAACACGGACTATGAAGAAAACAGTCTAGACTTACAACTTTCTTGTAGGGATGGGTATGGTGGGTCAAAACGTGGATTTACAATATATTGCGATACCTGCACGAATATTGCAATTTACTGCGATATTTATATCTCCCCAAAATTCTGGACAGATTCCACGCCCGGGTGGTGTACCATTTATGTACCTCTTAGTGGCATAGATCACATTGTGATTACGCCGTCGAGTACTGTATCGGGATATAGGCATGCCTGTAAAATATTAATGATAAACGAAAAGGGACCCGGGGTTAGAAACCCCTCCCCCTCTTCCACCTTTTTTTTTCAAAAGAGAGAAAGGGAATTCTGGGACGATTATACGGTTACACTTACAATATAGGATGATATTCACTTTAACTATAGATTGATTGATTGACTGATTATTATTTTACGTCACTCCACGATTATTTCACGTTTATGGTGACGGCATCTGCCTGATGCATTTCATACAAATTTAGACCTTTCCACCTGAAGCAGTAAGGGATCTTTTACGTGCTACGCCTACTGTGACACGGGCCCTCGGTTTTTACTGTCTCATCCGAAAGACAGAACACCGGTGTGCCCAGGGCGGGATTCGAACCCGTTACCTCTCGATCACGAGCCGAGCACCTTATCCACTAGGCCACACCGGCTTCACTGAAACTATAGAATCTACATCTATGTCATGGCTGATTCATATATTTTGCCTTCCTTCTTAAAAATAAGACTTAGGTGTAATAGGCAGTGACGTATTTCGAGGAGCAGCCCCCCCCCCCCCCCCTTTCTCCCCATATATTTACATGTACAAATTCGACAACCCCCCTTTTTTTTAATTGCCGATCCATCCCTAACAGATGTTGATGCCAAGCTTCTAGAAATCTTTTTTTTTATTGATTAACGTCACGGTAGGGTTCAATTTCCTACTTTGTGGCGGCAAATGTCTGGTCGATGATATAAGAGCTCGGGGGGGGGGGGGGGGGGGGGGGGTTAGAAAATAAACGGATCAGAAATTTCCTTCTGCCATCCAAGATACAAGTATATCGCTTGTCATGAAGTTAATAATCAATCAGTCCCCATTTTAGAGCAGAAATATGATGTGAGACTTCCTAGAAGAAAGAAAATGATAAAAATAATACATGTTCATTATATATTTCAGTTTTGAAGAATATTGTTAAAAGTGAGCACATGAATAAGGATGACTAGAAAATAAAAAAAAAGGAAATGATAACAATTTGCACTTGTACATAATGACATGCGTAACACAGAATTCAAATCGTGATTTGGTAAGAATTCCCTCAAGTGCACCTGGGTCGTTTTTCAATACTAGTGTACTTAATAACGTAAGTGTAATTGTAGATATCGCGGTACAGAGATTCTTGATATATACTGTATGTAACCCTCGGTGGGTTAACGCAAGTCTGACAGGGATCCAGTGCTTCCTAAAATACCCTGCTGCATTTATTGTTTATAGCTTAAAATATGTAAATCCAATAAATACAAAAAGGAGGCGACTTTTTTCTTTTCCTATGGCCATATTCATGTGCATACAGGGTCAAATAACAAGCAACTTGCGTTTGGAATAAAAATAATTATTATTTACAAGGGTCTAGATCTAAAACCGCCAGATATGAGGACTTTGTGTGAAGTATCACAACTAATATGATTTACTGATTGACTAATACTTGAAAGTGTGCTCCTAAACAAGAGTTACCTCGCATGCTTGAACTGCTTGTGCAACAAATGCAAACCGGGTACGGAAATTTTAAACTGCGATGAGTTTCTTGACGAACAAAGTGGCTATCATTACAGGTATTTACGGTTTACTTCATAAGATAAACATGCTGCTGACGGTGACATGTTTTATGTTCTTTATTCCAATCCTAGTTGCTGATATTTGTAGCGCCGTTCTCTCTAAGCTAGGTTCGATAACTCGCATATCTAAAGAGTTATTATTACATTTACTGAGTTAGTCCATAGGTTAGTCCAACTAGTCCGACCCAGAAGATTTGTTGACTGACGGGTATCCAAGACGATGCTCGTCAATCAAAAATCAACACATCGTCGGGATCGGACTACTCGGACTATCACGATGTATAACGTAAGCTGTGTCGTTTACTTATGTAAATCTGTATGAAGTAAACGACACATGTATGGAATGTATAGCATGGTTAAGCCAATATATATAATATTTGTACTTCTTATTTTTATTTTTATTTTATTATTATTATTTTATTTTTATTTATTTATTTTTTTTTTATTTTATTTTTTTTTTTTTTTTTGTGGCTCAGTGGATGAGGTGCTAGGCTCGCGACGGAAAAGTACCGGGTGCGACTCCCGCTGTAGGTACACCGATGACCTGTCTTTCGAATAAGACAGTAAAAACCGAGGTCACATGTCACGGTAGGCGTGGCACGTAAAAGATCCCCCACTGCTTCGGGTGGGTCCAGTGCTAAGGTACGACTTTCTATGCAATGCATCACGCAGATGCCGTCACCATATAGGTGAAATAATCGTGGAGTGACAGAAAACAATAATCAATCAATTAATCAATCTTCATTTTTCTTTCTTTCTTTCTTTCTTTCTTTCTTTCTTTCTTTCATCTGTGTATCTGGGGTTTTTTTTTATTTATTTATATATCTTTAACAGATTTGCTTAAGTTTGAAGGCATATGATAATGCTTAAACTACAATGTATGTATTATATTTCCGTGTTATAAGGTTTACAAAACTATATTCTCATGAATGAAAGATGTTTTGTATGTGTTTTATAACATACAAAACCTTTTATATATTCCAACATCGCTGGATTTTCCATTTAACAGGGGCAAGTGCCGGTATAGGTGAAGCAACGGCCATGCTGTTTGCCGAGCGAAAAGCCAATATAGTCCTTGTAGCAAGAAACAAAGAGAATTTGGAAAAAGTAGCGGAGAAATGTATTGATAAGGGACTGATGAAAGACAGGGTAAGTTATATTCTGTGCAGTTATTTGTTATTACATGTATATGAATACATTTGACTCTTCTTCATGCAATGATAATTTAACTTAAATGGCGAGGACATCTGTCGGATGCATCTCGCAGAAATTTAGACTTATGCCACTGGTCTTTCTGAAGCAGTGAGGGATCTTTAATGTGCCCACCCACCGTAACACCAGACGTCGGATTTTACTGTCTCATCCAGAAGACAAAACACCGACAATTCGCCGATGGGAATCGAACTCGGGACCTCTCTATCACTATTATTATTATTATCATCGTCATCATCATCATCATTACCATCATCATCATTTATTTATTTATCTATTAAAAGCCGGCGTGGCCTAGTGGTATCGCGCTGGACTCCTGATCGGGGTTCGAGTCCCGCTCTGGTCATGCCGGTGACCTGTCTTTCGGATGAGACAGTAAAAACCGAGGCCCCGTGTCGTGGTATGCATTACACGTTAAAGATCCCTCACTGCCTCAGGTAGGTCCGTTGCAAAGGTCAAAATTTGCATGCCCCGCATCAGACAAATGCCGTCACCATATACGTGAAATATTCGTGGTGTGACGTTAAACAAAAATCAGTCAATATTCACCGGTGTCCTCACGGTGGTTTCGAACCCAGGACCTCCAGTCACAAGCCAAGCACCTCATCCAATGAGCTACACCGGTTCATTGTAGGCAGAGGGATATCTATCCTCAGTGTTCGTAACGTCAGTGATATCTTGGCTACATATAGATAGAAAAAGATGAAGTAACTTGTCTTCTTAGCAAAGTCAAACTTCACGTCACAAGATAGTCCTCAAGGCCAAAATATATGTTTGTTAACAATAAAAATGCAAAATGAAATCACACCAGTAGTTCCCAAATGTTGTCAAAGCCCTGCAGTTTTTCTCTACAAAGTGTAAAACATAAACAGGCATATTCGTTCATACACACTATTTGCCAGGTAGTAAGCGTACATGTTTTATCGTCTAGATAAGTAAATTCACAAGATACCCAGATACGAAACTGCCAATACATATCCCCACAATAAAATCAACAAATTTGTATAGCCAAGTCTTTTTCATGAACATGTATATTTTCGTCTTATTTTGATTGTATATATCGTTTCGCCAGATCCTGGTAGCTCAGTGTGACGTGACGGAAGAGGGTCAAGTGGAAACCCTTGTGAAGAATACTTTAGAAAAATTCCGTAAAATAGATATTCTTGTAAGTAGTGTGTGTGTCGATCGATAGTATGGATCAAGAGGACCCAATACATGCTCTTGATTACAGAATCCATATATGTTTGTTTTGTCTTAACATTTTGAGATCACTTTGTTTGGTCTACCATTCTACGTGCAACTTTCTGAGCAATTTATAAGTCCCCGGCCAGTGAATCTGGAGGGGACTTTAGTGTATGTCGTTGTCCATCTGTCCGTCCGTCTCTGTCCTGATGGTTTCCAGACAGGAATGACCAATTTGCTTCAAACTTTATACAATGTTAGCTTATATAAAAATCTAATGTGGGATTGATTTTGTGGTCAAATGGTCAAGTCGAAGGGTCGTTCTTACTAAAACAAGACATTTATCACTGTATTTCGGTTTCCAGACGATAACTTGCGTTAGGAATGATTGATTTCTTTCAAGCTTCATATAAAGGTCTAGGGTAGGGTCAAAAGGTTCATGTAAAGGTCTAGGGTAGGGTCAAAAGGTCAAGTCGAAGGGTCACTCTTACTAAAAATAGACATTTATCACTGCATTTCATTTGCCAGATAATAACTTGAGTTAAGAATGATTGATTTCTTTTAAAATTCATATAAGGCTAGCTTATGTAACTGGAAGGGACTATAGTGTTTGTCGTTGTCCGCTTGTCCATCCATCTGTCCGTCCGTCTGTCTGTCCGGATGGTTTCCAGACAAAAACTTCAGTGAGGAATGACTAATTTGCTTCAAACTTCATACAATGGTAGCTTATATAAAGATCTAATGTGGGATAAAGGTTAGCCTTAAGGGTCACTCTTACTGAAAAAGACATTTACCATTGTATTTCGGTTTCCAGATGATAACTTGAGTTAGGAATTATTGATTTCTTTCAAACTTTATATAAGGCTAGCTCATGTAAAGGTCTAGTGTGGGATTGATTTTGGGGTCAAAAGGTCAATTCTAAAAATCACTGTTACTAACAATAGACATCACTGCATTTCATTTGCCAGATAATAACTTGAGTTAAGAATGATTAATTTCTTTTAACTTTATATAAGGCTAGCTCATGTAAAGGTCTAGGGTGGGATTGATTTTGCCAGATAATAACTTGAGTTAAGAATGATTGATTTCTTTTAAACTTGCTTGCTTATGTATAGGTCTAGAGTAGGATAGATTTTGGGGTCAAAAGGTCAACTTTAAGGGTCACTGTTAATAAAAATAAACATCAGCATAGTTCAGTTGTAGACGTAGTACTGAATATAGTGATTAATCAATGCTTCAGTTTCCTGGTGATGACTTTAAATACTGATGCCAGATCGAACAAAACGATGCTATATTTTTGCTGTCAATCTCACTAGAACTTGATATAAACTTCACAGAATTCAATATTGTTTCTTATTAAATCATACAAAAGGTTACCAAGTTTACATACTTGTTTTTTTAATTGATAATAAGGTATTAGTCACTTCGAAGGTACCAGCTGTGGCAGGGGACGAGGATTGCATGCAACCCGTGACTGTTAGCTTGTTGATAGAAACGTCCGTTGCAAGTCATTATTATGAACTCGATATAAGAGAGTACCATGTGATCTGTGACTAAAAGATTGACAATAAACAAACCCAATCTCTGAACAAGAAACCGACGAGAAACAGCCCAATCTCTGAACAAGAGACCGACGAGAAACAATCCAATCTTTGACAAGGGAAGTGAGGAGACACAATCCAATCTATGACCAACATACTGGTGAGAAAAAGAAGCCGGCGACAAATAACTCAATCTGTTACCAATAGACAGACGGGAAACAATCAAATTTGTAATTAAGAGCCAATGGGACACAACCTGATATGTGACCATATTTCCGTCCAGAATCATCCAATCACTTATTAAGAAAACTGATTAGAAACAACACAATCTCTGATCAAGAGATGACGAGATACAACAGTATCTCTGGGGGAAGGAACTGAGGAGACACAACCCAGTTTGTGACCCAGACATTGACGACAACAAAACCAATCAATAATCAAGAGACTAATAAGAAACAAACAAACATGTGATCAAGGGTTCGACAAAAATCACAAATTTGTAACCAAGACACTGACTGACGAGAAAAGGCCAATTTGTGATCAAGAGACAAATGAGAAACTACCAATTCTGTCCCAAAGATACAAGAAATGACATGGTCTGTGATCAAGAAACCGACAGGAAACAATCATATCTGTGGTCATGAGATCGACAAGAAATATTGAAATCTATAATAAAGAAACTTCAAAGTAAAATGTCATTTTCTAAATATAGAAGTTGAAACGTTGTGATATAACTGTAAATAAATTACAAAGATGTATATAGCAGTAGAGGAAAATAACTAAGACAGCTTCATATGCTTACGGTATTAGGTCATAAAATCTGAGCCATATCTCTCAAAACGAATGTTTTTGTAACTTACCGATACCACACCATTCTGCAGGAAATTAATTCATTGCTTTTTAAGATTGACTCATCTTATCCTGATCTTGCTACAAGTATTTATGAGGTAGTAAATCTTCTACAATGCAGTGAATTGTTTCGTAATTTTCTCTAGGTGAACAATGCTGGTATTGGGAAATACACGCCCATTTTGGAGACCAAACTAGAGGACCTTGATCAGGTCATGAAGACCAATGTCCGAGCCCCATTCCATATTACGCAACTGTGTTTACCGCATCTTATCGAAACTAAAGGTATAATATATCTATAGTAAAGGTATAACATATCTATAGTAAAGGTATAACATATCTATAGTGAAGGTATAACACATCTGTAGTAAAAGTATACCATATCTATAGTAAATGTATAACATATCTATAGTAAAAGTATATCATTTCTGTAGTAAAGGTATAACATATTTAAAGTAGAGGTATTACATATTTATAGTAAAGGTATAACATATCTATGGTAAAGGTATAACATATCTATGGTAAAGGTATAACATATCTATAGTAACGGTATAATATACCTATAGTAGAAGTATAACATATTTATGGTAAAAGTAAAACATATCTATAGTAAAGGTATCACATATCTATAGTAAAGGTATCATATATCTATAGTAAAGGTATCATATATCTATAGTAAAAGTGGTGTAAACCCTTACATCACAGCTCTTTTGTCATGTTGCTATTCTACAAAAATATAGAGGTGTGAATCATCTATTATCCGGTTTACAGGTTGAGGTACCGACGTTAGGAAGTCCAGTTAAAGTAGCAGTCGTCAGTCTGTTGGGTTGTTAACTAGTTTAACGGGCCGAAATACCGAAGTTAGGAAGGTCAGTTGAAGTGACCTTCGTCAGTCTGTTGGTTGTTAACCGATGTACGGATCGAAATACCGACGTTAGTAAAGTCAGTTGAAGTGGCAATCGTCAGTCTGTTGGGATGTTAACCGGTGTACAGGTTGAAGTATCGACTTTAGGAAAGTCAATTGATGTGATAATCGTCAGTCTTTTGGTTGTTAACCGGTGTACGCGTCAAGATACCAACTTTAGGAAGGTCAGTTGAATTGATAATCGTCAGTCTGCTGAGTTGATAACCAGTTTATGGGTGGAGGTACCGACGTAAGGAAGGTCAGTTGATGTGACAATTGTCAGTCTTATGGTTGTTAACCGGTGTACGGATCGAGATGCCGACGCTAGGAATGTCAGTTGACGTGAACATCGTCAGTCTGTTGAGTTGGTAACCGGTTTATGTGTCGAGATACCGATTTTTAGGAAGATCAGATGAAGTGGCAGTCGTCAGTCTGTGAGGTTGTTAACCGGTTTACGGGTTGAGGTACCGACGTTAGGAAGATCAGATTAAGTGGCAGTCGTCAGTCTGTGAGGTTGTTAATCGGTTTACGGGTTGAGGTACCGACGTTAGGAAGGTCAGTTGAAGTGTCAGTCGTCAGTCTGTTGGGTTGTTATCTGGTTTTACGAGTTGTTCTACGGACTTGTGACGGTCAGTTGATCGCGATATAACTAAAAAATTGTTGAAAGCGACGTAAAATACCAATCAACGGTCGATTGAAGATATAATGGTCAAATACTGGAGTGTTTAACTTCATTCACGGGCCCACATGAGGAGTAATAACTTTTGTCGTATGTCCCTATGCGGTGGCTCGACGTATTAGGAAAATAATAATAATATTATCTTTAAAGGACAACAATAAGCAAATATTGTCTTGTATTAATGTTTATCATCAGATTGTCTGTATTTATAGGATCAGTGATCAACGTGTCCAGTATATCCGGACAACGGCCAGTAAGTATCTACGAAGTATCCGATAATAATATACTAATTTCAATCTCACTGAGCAACATATTTGATGTATAAAGCTTTAAGTAGGTTACATAGGAACAAAGCAGAATACCGGCTTCCAATTATACTAAAGATTTTAGCGTTACACAACAGTTAGTTTTTGATTGTAATCACTCAGCCTGCTTGTTTAGGTAGAATTTTACACACATATATATATATCTTTGTTCTAGTTTCCAACAGCTATTACATACTGCATGAGCAAAGCAGCCCTGGATCATTTCACAAAAACATTATCTGTTGGTAAGCCTAAAATGCCTGTAAGTATCCTATACATGACATATCACCGTCAATCCTCAGTATCGTGGCATATATCATTAAAACACAGACAGGACACTTTATATCACCATTCGAACACGCCTTTTTATTCAGAACTTACCAAAGCATATGATTTATTAATGGGTTTACCAAATACATACTGTTACTCAATGTAGAGGGTTTAAACTAGTGTTCTTCCCGATCAATTGATAAATATAAAAGGGTAACTTAACTCTTACTGTATCTATTTTGACCGTTTTTTTACAGATATAATCAAACTTAGTAATAACTTTCGATACTTTTAAAAAACAAATATTATCATATTTTCTATTTCATATCCTTTGCAGAATTTGCGCCAAAAGGTGTACGTATCAACTCTGTAAAGTAAGTAAACAGCTTCTTCTCTAGAAATTTTTGCCAAATTTATGTTATTTTATTACTGCATATATCAAAGAATTGTATAAAACATTTGTTTTATTAGCCCCAATGACAATTTACAAGCCCCCTTAAACAAAGAGAATATAAATTCGACAAATGAAATGTTGATTGTGTCAACGGGGCCTTAAATGCGGGAATTCCGACATACGCATTAGTGATTCGATATAGGTGAAATGTAGAGCATTCTATGTCCGGTAAAAAAAAAAACTGGTACAACAGTGACCAACAACCCTTACGGAAATTCTTCCGATAAAAATAAGAGTTTTATTGGTTTAATTATAATGTGTTTGTAAACATTATTGTGCAAAGAAATGTCCTCTACCATATTCTTTTTTACAAAAGTTTGCTGTTACGGTTTTACCCTATTTATACAATGTTGGAAATTGAATGCCTAACATTTCACGAAAAAGTATGTGAAATGCGATGCGGACGCGTATCTCGGAAGTCCCGTATTGGACGGAATTTCATACATTCAGAGTCCATCAAAGATATTGGCCAATGTTTAATCAAAATTTCTTTGACATTTGACGCTAACTCTGTCAAAAAGTATTCATTATCTAAAAGTGAGAGGGAAGGACATCAGAGTTTACTGTAGGGCAATGTACAATAAAGGAACACTTTGATAGTGTTCAAATTTAAGCATAACTCTATATCCGCATTTCACAGTCATAGGTTTGTTTGTATACATTTGCATAAAAATAATTATGAATAACTGCATAAACGATGTACTCCACGAACACCCCCTCTCTTGAAATAACTGCTTTAAAACATAATCCCTTCACTTGTTTTTACGTTTTTGATAATTGCAGTCCAGGAGTGATCATTACAGATTTTCAGAGAAATTCTGGCATGCCTGAAGAAAATTATCAAACGGTATGTATTATTATTGGTAGGTCTTCTTGCATATTTAGCCGTATTTGGCAGATTAGAATTTTAATTTTTAAGAAATTGATAGTAATTAATGTATTGACATATGAGTTGTATATCGGAACACTTATAAAATTTAAATATCCATAAATCACTCGTACGAAAGTCTGGTTTTTATCGTATGCAGTTTTGTTTTTTTATTTTTGAATTCATATAAGTTATCATTCTGTTTTAGTATCTTCAGCGGCAAAAAGATTTACAACCCCTATGTGGTGCTATTGAACCCGTGGAAGTTGCCAAAGCTATTGCATTTTTCGCTTCCGATGAAGCAGCTTGCATTACTGGGGAGACCATGTTTATTGATGGTGGTAGACATGCAAAGCCTCCTCTATAATTTACCACAAGAAGTTTATTTCATTCTTACTCTGTGGACAAATCAAATTTGAATAGATTCTTATTCCCATATTTCTCGATTAAAATAACTGGAAGATGAGTTTTTTATTTGTTCGTTTGTTGACATTTTATCTACGTTCCAAATGTATATTCAAATGTATGTTAACCCAACTATTCACCGTAGTTTTCCTGAAAGTCCTGAGTCAATAACGAAGTTGTAAATGTTTTGTGGTACTACATGTGTATATTGTAGTTTCCTTTTTCTTTGATGGGTGAATCCTGATTTGGAATGGAGTCATATCGCTGGTGTTGCTGAATCCCTGAATTTCTATAGATTAACGCATCAATGAAAAAATGTTTTCTATGACTGATGAAATTCGAATATACTTAATCTTTCGAGAACAATTCCAAAGAACAACAATATTCCATAAAACAATAAGAGACTTGAACAAAGAACAACAGGGAAATCGAACTACGATATTTAAAAGCTTAACACGTGCTAATAACTATTTTCTGCCTGCTAGTTATACGCCAGCCATGTTGACAATTGAGATCAAACTGAGGAGATACAATTCTAAAGTACTAAAGGGGTATATGAAATAACCTACCATGCGAAAGGTAAATAGTACATCTTCAAATTTCCACAGTGTTTTAAATCATAATTGTCCATGAAATATTAAATTTCCCTTTTATGGTGAATTTATGTAGAATATATTTATGATTGCACGCAATTTGAAAATTTCGACAGCAAATTTTATGCATGTATACGTCCTGTCTGATAGACAGGACTCCTACAGATCACGGGCCTCAGCTGTTTCAGGTGGACAGAGCACGGTTGGTTCATCTTGATGTCACTTCATATTTTCTATATCAAAATTTTATTAAATTTATACAATTTGTTTCTGTTTTTTGTTTCAATGTTTGTTGATTTTGTATGCCCTTCGGTTTCATGATTTTGAGATTTCTTTTCATCATCTTATCATTATAGATTTATAAAAAAAAGTGTTTTTGTATTAAAATGTATCTGTTGTGTGTGTTAAAGTGAGCCTGAAAACACCACACAATTTGAGTGACGATTGTCATGTCAATTGACCAGTTTAAGTCGGCACCTCATCTACATTACAGTGTTATATTTTAATATATTTTTATGTGATTGATCTTGTTTTCTTTTTGCAGCCAGTTTTGTCATTAGTTAATTCGGATATTCTTTGTCGTTTCATTCGTACATGAAATTGAATTAGCTGCCTTTGATTGCATGTTTTATCCATTTTATAAAAAAAAACCGCTCGCAGAATATAATGCATGTATCTTATGTAAGTATGTATGTAATTATGTATACAAATGTAGATTGTTATCACCAAAATCTACAAAGGGAACGTTTGTCCTGGTGTCTTGTACTGAATTTATAATCATAGCTTTTGCACTCCACCCCCGTTGTTCAGAAAAAATATTTTAATATCACTTATCATTTTCTGACTTCTCATCATACCATACAACAGGTAATTTCTGCCACATATAAGTTAAATAATCCTGGAGTGGCATTAATCAATACACACACACTTGTCTATAATTAACAGCTCAATCAACTCCAAATTCAAAAAAAGAATCATGAAACCAAAGCAAAGTTATTCAAAATAAGCGAAAATGGAAATCATTTACGACACAAACAATACATCTATTAAAGAATAATAGTAAACCCTACAAAAGGGAGCGATATCAGGTGCCCGTAGAAAGTAAGCATAACCTGCATGCTAGCAACATACGTCACTGAAGTACAATGGCAATTGTCGAATCGATTTAATTTGATGTTTAAAATCTTACTACATTCTGGATACCGCAATGTCATATTGTAAGATCCTCATAGAATTTCCTCAGCGATGTTCTTATTCTACCACTTACTTATTCCTTAGCTAATCAATTTATGTGAACGTCGTTTTGCCCTTTTGAACGTCATCGTAATGGACTAGCTCTGGCATAACCTACTAAGAAATGAATACACCACATGTATGTGATGATGGGATATTGTTACACATGAAGGAAAGGTTTGTGATAAATATAGAACATATATACCTTTTAATTTAGTGCACCATATGCGCATTTCGACAAGTTATGTCTTTTCAGTAATGCTCGTGGCCGAATGATTGGAATTCTCAAAATATATAAAAATATGAAGAGCAGTGTTGAAGCCAAACTGACCGAAAAATGAATCAAAGAATCTATCTAAGGACAGAGCTATGCACGAGGGAGATACTCCTTGGTTTTAGAATGATTTACTTAATTGATGAAGTTAAGATCGTAAGGATTCTACTAATGTGAGGTGATTAGGAGACCTTCAGTGTCGTAAGATAAGATAATAGCAAGATACGAGGTAGAGTTCTTGCTGTTTGTGGTTTCCTTAACTTTTAATTCACTTGGATAATCATGCTAAAGTAATTCGTAAAATCCGTACAATTATTAAATGAAAGTAAGTGATCGTACATATTTGCGAATGTAAATGTAAACCGGATATTTGCCTCTTCCCTTTTTAGTCAATTCAGCTTTGTGTGAGTAAAGAAATATATCTGAGAGGAGTGGAGGGTAGTTGGTACCAATTGGAATGCAGACAGTTTGTTGGAACATATTTCCCCCCAAACACACTAAAATTTATTTGATCAAAAACTTCAATACTTGATGAAATCAGTATCAATTTTGTATAAGAATCTGCGGTTGCCATTTGTACAACATTTTTGATAATTTCGAATGACAATAGGTCTTTTAATTTTAGATGAGGTATCGTCGTGTAATATGTCGAAAACTCAAAAGTGTATTTAAGGAGTACCTCAACATCATATATCCAAATGAACTCGAGATAGAAGATACAACAGAGAGTGCATCTTCTGGTTCATACCTCGATATACTGCTATCAATTAGTGATGGTGGTTCATTGGTTACCTCTCTCTATGACAAACGTGACGATTTCAATTTCATTATTACCAACTTCACTTTTCTGGGTAGCAACATACCTTCCTCTCCCGCATATGGCGTCTTCATTTCACAACTAATACGCTATACCAGAGCATGCTCTAAATACGAAAATTTCGTACGGAGAGCGAGGCTTCTTACCACGAAACTACTCTCACAAGGATATATTGTCGCTGAGGAAATTCTATGATCGATATAGGAATCTAGTGCAATTTCAGATTCCTCTTTCAAAAATGTTAACCGATATTATGGGACCTGACCGTACAAATAACCATCTTAACTTTTTGACTATACTAGATTTGACATAATACGTATTATATATATAATATATATATTTATATATTAGTATAATATATATATATATATATATATATATAATATATTTATTATATATTTATATGCACTGCCTCACACTACTTTTAAAGACCAGAATTTAATTTCGGGTAGAATTTTTCTGGGTAATTTCGAAACATTTTGTAGAGGAATAAGTACTGAAACATTGTAAATAGGGTTTCATGCAAGTTTAGGTCTAATACCAAACATAGAGAGACCAGATTTATACTTGTCAATTATATCTGAAATAAACAATTTAAAAAGGAATAATTAGGATTCCCTAGGGTCGAATCTAATACTAATGCTTCTGGTAGGCTGTCAAAGTAATACATGTAAACTTCTATTCATTGGAATCCCTATCTACTGGTGTAATAATATAATGCTCTTGAAGAAAGGCACGTTCCGTGATCTAGTCTGGGTCTTTGAAAACCGATTCATACCTCTTACTAAAAGCGTTTTGATTTTGATCTAACAAAAACGTATCCATTTCTACATCGTTTTTCCTGGTATATCTTTTTGAATAGTCCTAACACGAGTTCATGATAATTTCGAAATTGTGGCTTCATATGAAGGATATGTTATATATTTATATTTTACAATTTGTCTACAACTAAATTGAGTTTCAAAATGTAATGTATCCATGGCTTGACTTTAATAAAATGGTGATAAGAGTTTGCCATTTGATGATTTAAAATAGCTGTATGGTATTGACATACCAAATAATACTATATAAACCAGTGTCGCAGTGCAGTGCGTATTTTTCCATTAAGGCCACGCCAGTTTGGTTTGTTGTTCTTCTGGAATTTTGTATAAAATACAGGGCTAAGCGAACGAAACTTTATTTTCAATATTATTGTTTTAAAGCTGCATATATGTTCGTTAATACAGTGCATATTTAAGGTAGATTTATTCTAAATTGTTTATTATATATATATAATATATATATATATTATAACTTACAGAAATGATCGACTCAACCTCACACACCAGATAATGGTATCTCACAAAAAAAGCAGCGTACAACAATATGTTCCACACGTTTTGCATCTGGAAAATTGAGTTTTCAATTCAGTTATAAAGACAGCTTAATGAACCTGATCAAAGTAATGTCTCCATGATACTTAATAATTGTATATGAAAAGTAATGGTGCCATTCAATCAAATACAATTGACATGGCAATCATCTTTAAAATAACTTAACTCTATGCTCTCCATTCCTGATGTAGCTATTTGGATGAGATTTTACTGGGAAGGTCGACTTAAGATTTCTGATGCCTTTATGTGAACTGACACTGTGTCACATGTATATAATTCAATATGAGTGACATGGCAGCTATCTCGAAAATATATTAATGGATTTTCTCCCACGTTTAAGTATAATGTAGCATTTATGAAAACCTGATGTACACAGTTAAAACAACTAGCGCCATGTAATTCAAATGTGACATTTTGAAAATCTTAAACATGATCATTTTTCCCCTTTTATAGCAATTATGATGCTATATATAGGACTGATGTAATTATAATACCCATAACATTAATTACAAAGACCAAAAAACATTAAATAAATAAACAAATAAATAGATAAAACAATATGTAATTTAGGATGGCTTTACGGCGATGTATTCAATTCTTTAGCAAACTTTGTCCAAATATGCATGCATGATCTACCCATGTTACCTGACATAAATTTCTATGATATCTATAATATACATTTTTGTGTTTATTTGATGGTTTATCAAAACCTAACATTTCTTATTTCCTTTAATTTTTATATAATTCCTAAATACCACAATTAAATGAACTAGGTGATATATATTAGCACATGTTTATGTCAGTGATTACATACTGTTGTCTTCACGACCATCTCAGTTGCAAAATATATATTGGATGATAGGAACATGAAAACCATTGCACAACGTAATTACCATTTACAGTGACGAAAGAGCATATAGTGGATGCTTTATTTTTATTTATTTTTTTTTATTATTTTTAAAATTAAACAAACAGAAATGCATAAACTATCATGTGTAATCATATCTCACTTTCAACTGTCCATACTTGCATAGTAATTTCCTGTTTTAGAAAATTTTGCATTTTCTTTTAGTTTTCAAGTTACGTTGTGGAAAATTATGTCTGCCTTCCAGTTCATTATATATTTTGATCAGTGTACTTTGCATTTTATCATTTACAGTTGAACACCTTTTCAGAACACAATTTATAATAAGGAAATTAAACAAAGAATTGTAAGGCAGTGTTCACATTACCGATAATTGTCATTAGTAATACGAAACTCGTATAAAAGCCTAACTATCAATATTTTCATCAATTATTGTTATCTTCTTAAATACCTGTAATAATAGCCACTTTGTCTTTCAGTAAACTCATCGTGTCCTAACTTTGTGCACTAAGGTGTCATATGCTGTATTTTAATATTACCTAATTCTTGTTCGTCCTTGACACCACTTGTCTCGTTATCTTTCGTTTACGACCCACAATGATATCTAGCATTAACCCATATGAGGAGTGAATACTTATAGTATTTAGTTAATAATCTGGATGACCATTACATAACATAACATAACATAAAGAGTCACCACAGCGCAATATCTCCATGTACACCTACCGCATTTAGTCAGTAACTTGGATCATTATGGGGTTCAAACATTGCACAATAGCAATCTGGATATGCCAGACGTATTGGTATATGCAATTATTCTCTTTAAAATATTCAAATTCACATAAACTAACATTAAATAATTTATAAATTAGGCCACATCAAATTTACTATTAGTTCTTCAAGAGCGACCGCACCGAAAATTGTCGATTTCAAATTTAAATATTAAAAAAATAATCCCGCACGAATTTTCCAATCGAACGACAAGACCTATTTTTACTTCTAGATTTGACACTAAGCTTCCATAATATGCTTTAAAAAAAGATGTTACTGTTCTTCATAAACGACCTGATAGATTCCCGAGTCAGAATTGTACACCAAATTGATGATGATTTGCGTTTAAAGGCTTCAAATGGAGTCATTTTTATTGCTTAAGACATCGATATTTTCAAGATGAGGCAGATCTTATAAATATTTCATACTTTCCGTAACTCTATACATGTAGGTCCTTATTTTGTCAAACTTTTGTAATTTCAACTTTATTTTGAAAATTAATTTAATTTATTTTTGCGCCCGCTCGCCCCTTAAAATTATCAAACATGTCTGAAGAACTAATAATTAATTTGGTGTGGCCTTATCTATATTTGAGTTCCATGGACTAACTTGTGAAATTTGATTTTGCAATGAAAATAAGCTACTCCTAGCTACCTGTTCATACATAAGCAAACCACTTCATATTATATAGCTTACATTGTCTTTCATAAATCCCAAAATAATACATTTCTCGACTACCTTTTCCATGTTGTCTTTGTTTCTTGCTGCAAATACTACATTGGCATACGAGATGGCCGTAACATCACCGATCCCCGCACTCAGTCTTGTAAATGAGACAATTTTCAATGTTTTAATATGCAAAGAATTAATTGTTGGATATAAAGCACTTAACAACATCTCATGAAAATATAATTGTATAAATATCAATATGGAAATATGATGCACCATATCCTAACACAGAAACAAACAATTTGTAAATAAATACATAAATAACTGGGAAATAAAAACATAATTCAGAAAAAAAATCCCGAATTTCTGTATTATCATATTTCCTACATATTACACTTAAAATATAAATATTCTATATATGTTTTACTTAGTGAATATTGTTTTGTATTGAATACTGTAAATTAAGCAGTCTGTGTTATTAAAAGCTGTAAATGATAATAAAAATTAGAACATATACAATTAATTTGGTGCACAATATGCGCATTTCGACAACATCGATATTATAATTATCGGAACCTTTGACCTTCCTTAGACTGTGCACTACATCGCCGTAGAAATTGGGATAAGAAATTCTGCTGGATAGGTATTGTAGAAAAGTAACATTTCCGAATTTAGATAAAATGTCTGAATAAGATCTGTAAAATTCACCAAAGGTTTTTCATACTTTATGATATCTATAAGTCGTCAAGTTTATCATATATATATTTGTAGGGATATTGGGGGGGGGGGTGTTTTATTTTAATATTCAAGTCCAAGAAAGGCGTCTCATATTAATATATTTCTCCGCTATTTTTCACTGCTTTCTTTGTTTCTTGCTGAAAGGACTTAATTGGCTTTCCGCTCGGTAAACAAGATGGCCTTTGATTAATCCAATTCCGCACTTATCGTTGTAATACATATAGAACATATATACTTTTGAATTTTGTGCACCATATGCGCATTTCGACAAATGAGACAAGTGTGTAATATTAAATATGTAAAGAATTAATTGTTGGACATAAAACACATGGAAGCATATCATCGTCCCATGAAAACATAATTGTGTAAAATCTATCAATATGGAAATATGATACACTGTATCCGTAGTTGCCGGATACGTACCCTGAGCAAAGAATCAAAAGAGTTGTAAATAAATGCATAAATAAATTGGAAATTATAACATAAAAAACCCCGATTTTTATATTATCATACTGTCTCCAACACACTGCTATTGTAAATACAATATTTATATAAGTCATATTTACTTAATATGTACAAATTTACCTAGGTAAGCTAAATAGTCTATGTTAGGGAAAAGCTGTAAATGAAATATAAGGTATATATTTTCTATATTTACAATAATAAATCTTAGAACAACTACATGAATTAATCTGGTGCTCCACATGAGCATTTTGACAATATATTTCTCTTCTATGATGCTCGTGGCCAGAAGTGTGGAAATCAAAATAATAAATATTTGAGGATCAAACTCATTATCATATCGACCTAAACTCTATGAAAAATGAAAAATGAAACTGTGCAGAAAATTGCATCATTATGTGAACGAAAACAATAGTATTCGCTGCTTCCATGGATAGACGCCACGGGAACATTTTCCACAGTAATAAATGAACAAAATATATGTTAGAAAATTGAATTTGCATGTTTCTCTTAGAGGGCATGTGATATTGACCATCAAAGCTTTAAAAAAATCATAGGTTTACTTTCTATGAGTCTATGTGTATTTCATACAAATTGTACCTTCTTTTCGTCTTGCAAGAATTTTCTATTCTAAAAGTAGGAAAATTAGTTATTAATCATAAAAGCTAATGAGATAGTCAGTTGAAATTTACTACTATATAGCTTTATAAAGATCAGTTATAATAATCGTAGCAGATAAAAATAAGTTTTGTATTATTTATCATTAGTTTGTGTATATTTCTCTTATGCTTTGTATGGTTATGAAATAAATGATCTGATTCTTCATTAAATAATGCAGAATTATTTTAAATTTTTATTTGCTGCTTCAGTGGACAGACGCCGTGGGCACATTTCTCATATTATTAATGTATGAACAAAAATTAAATTAAATTTGCATGTCTCTCCTTGAGGGCTTTTGATATTGACCATCAAAGCTTAATAAATGGCCATGGGTTTCCTTTTGGGTGCCCCCTCCTCTATGAGTCGTTGTGTATTTCATACAAATTGTACTTCTTTTCGTCATACAAGAATTTCCTCATCAAAAAGTAGCAAAATAAGTTGCGCATAATAGCAAATGAGATAGTCCGCTAAAATGTACCTCTATATAGCTTTATATCAGTTAATAATTGTAACAGAAGAAAAATGTTTTGCATGATTTATCATTAGTTTGTGTGTATTCTCATAAGTTTTGTTTGGTTATGAAATAAATGATCTGGTTCTGATAATTCGTTAAGATATTGATAAATTGTTTTTAATAATGTTCAGGGCAGCACTTCGCGTTGTTTGGTTTCTTAATGTGCATTGTGTATGCCACTAAATATAGAAAATCGGTGAAACGTTATTATTATTATTTTTTTCTTTAATGAAACCTACAAAGCAGAAATACAGTGGTGGCCTCGTGTGCTATGAAGGGGGAGACCCGGCATTTACAATGATCGAAATCAAGTCTAAGTCTGAAATAATTCTATTTCCCAATGTACAATTTACAGAGTCCCCATAAGTCAAATCCTACAGGTACACACTTTTCGGTAGATCAATGGGGGTGTTCCTTAGGTAACGATCCATAGGTAGCGTAGTACGCCGCTTCCTTACAAATGCCAAAAAATAGTGAATCCATTCGATTTCTATTATGTGGCAGAAGTCACCATGGAGCTATACAATACATGAATATAAATAATGTACTAGCACATATAACACATTACAAAAATATTTGATTGTAGTGCAATTACGATACCGACTTAGGACGGTCATTTAATTTGACAAAAGCCAAACAAATGGTGTGGTTAACCGAATTACGGGCCCATCTTCCCACTCACCGTAACAGCAGAAAAATCAAAATACGTACATTTAAAAATTTATAAATAATCCTCCATGTAAAAAACAAGGGTCAATAATAAACATTAAATTCAAATTTCATGAAAAACGTGTTGTTTTATGTGAAAATTATTTGCAACACGACAGATTATATCAGTAATAAGATCGGGATGTATGTTTTTCGGAATTTGTCTTTATTTTTTACTGCACCATGAAATATTGCAATTAATGAAATGTAGTTGACATATTTATAATGACTTCTTTGCCCCTGAGTATCAAAAGATCGATATTGATACCTAGTATTATGACCGAAGGTTCCGGGTTAGACTCCCGCTGTGGGCAAACGAGTGTTCTGTCCTTCCGATGAGACAGTAAAACCGACTTAACGTATCATGGTAGAAGTAGAACGTTAAAGATTCCTCACTGCTTCGAGAGGGTTCGTTGCAAATCTATGAATTTCTGTCCAATGCACCAGGCAGATGCCGAAACTATATACGGAAATAACCATGGAGTGATGTAAAACAATAATCAGCCTGAGAATTAATATAGATTCACCACGGCACAGTACTTACATATACTCTTACAATATTTAACAATCTCTATACACGGTAGGGGCCAGTAATATACCATTATGTAGTGGTATAAAATATCGTCATTTAATTATATTCACATTTAAATGATAAGTATTCATGTGATCACTTTTAAAAATTGAAAGTTCAAATATTATTTTCCGTTTTTCATTTTTAATGTTCTTATGTTCCATGGTTATTCTATACTGATTTATCTTGTTATGATGAAGTTTGAAATAATAAATGTTTAAAGATTTAATCTAATACATGGCTTCTGTGAAGTATTAAGGCAAGCATTTTACCAAAGTATAAGATCATTTGATAAATATAAATGATATATATGATATAAATTAAACGGTACCCAAGTGTTGCATGACATGACAAGGAAGATGAAGATAAAATTAAAAAGATTTCCATCCGACAACCGGAAATGAACGCCAGTTTTTAGTTTATACAACTACATATACCTGTCCCTTTTAGAAAATATCGAGAGAAAGGAATTTGTAGAATTTGATAAGTACGATGTGTTCCAATAATAAGAATAATTTTGCGATATATTTCGTAATAGCTTATTGAAAGAATTAAATATGCAAAAAAGCAGCAATTTCTATTTAGCGTGTGAAAGAAATCTAGGAAGGAAAACTACATTTGACATCGGTGTATTACTAAGTCGCCATAGCAATACTGAGAAAAGAATAGTAGATAAATACATAAAAAGACATTTAAATATTATATTATCATGTACCGACTTAAAACACGCAATTGACACGCCAATCGTCACGCAATTAACATGGTTTACCGGTTTTGGGCGCACCTTTTAAGTCCCTACAGAAGCAGTACAACTACAAAGCACACATTATTAAATCTATAAATTATTAGATGATACATGTTGATTAAACTTGTACAGTGGTCCACAAATTACAAAACGGCGAGGGGTGGGGGTGGGGTGGTTCAAATCAGATAGAAAACAAATTAAAGAACATCTGCGCAGGAGAATCAATACACCCGCAAAATGCAGTGTATTCAATTGCTCGTCCTTGATATAGGAAAGACGGATCCATAGGTTATAAAAATATCTAAACACGAATAGTACAATGGAAAAAAATATTCATCATAAAAGATATGAATTGACATCAAAGTGAGCAACCCTGATCTACACGTCTGAGAGCGAACGTGAACTGTAGGAGGGAAAATACATGCATAAAATTGTTCTCGATATTTGCAAACTGCCTGCACGTACATTCATTATACAGAGTAATTTAACATTTTATGTACTGTTAAGAATGAAACAGTTTGGAATGATTTTGTAGTTAATTTCGTACACTACTGAAGTGTGAAATAGTTTTACAGTAAATCCAACTATGGCCCTGATAAAAACTGAAATACTATAAAGCGTACAATGATAAACTCTGAAATGCGCTGACGGTCCTGATTAACTGATTAAGTCTACACTGAAAAACCCCTGACGACACTGGAAAACTCTGAGGTCTTCACTGAAATCTAAAATCTACTCAGAAAAGCTTTCTTACACTGACTTCTATAGCAACACCGCAGTACCATAGCCTACTAGAGGTATTCATGCATTAATCTTATTATATCAATTCTAAGTAGGATAAATATTGAAGATTGGTTTGCTTACATACTATCATAAGGTCGAATCTTATTGAAATACGGTCCACTCAACTTAAATTTTCTAGAATCGATCTGATGTTTTAAAATGATTTTATAGATAAAATGTATATAATTCTACGTAAACTCACTCTAGCCAAGAGGACAATGTCATCATTTGATTACTGTTATGAAATGCTTAAACTGAAAAAAATATTGCCAATTATTAAATGACATTCCCCATCACGACATATGGACTTTCTGATAATAACCCCTTTCCAACAAAATCAATTTACGAAAAAGAACAAGAAAAAATCCCATTTGAAAATGTTGTACATGTATATCCCGCTTAAGCAACATGTTTCTAGCGCAATTCATACGTTAAGATCAAACATGCAACGGGATCGATTTAAAAGGCATCTGTAAACATTAGAAACTGTGGTATATTTAATTTCAGAACGGTTTTCAATTAGTCTCTACTTTTATTATGTGTATTAGAACCAACCACGTTGCCTCTATTATCTTATAGATGGTTATATTTGGTAAGAATATATTTCCTTTTTATTTCACTGTAATAAAAAATCATTTTGGTGATATCCTGCTTAGAGACGATAAGCTTACCAAGTCCATTTCCGTTGCTCAACATGCTACTAATGGGTCAATGTGGAGGTTAACATTTGCCAATCATCGAGCTCTAAATCCTATGTGAATTTTGTTTTTATCTAACTATTCATGTTATTATTATTTGATTCATTATATTGTACATCTGATTATGATTTATTTACAGTATGACAGATCAAACCTTATTGTATAGCGTTATTCACTTTATACGGACATAAATTGAGCAAAATGCTCAAGAATTTGAAATTATTACTTAAGGTCATTCGTACACCTTGTGACTCGATGAATTTTGAAGAAAAACCATGTTATGTTTCTACTACAAAATTAACGATTAATAAAACTATGCAATTAACGATTAAAAACTTTCTCTTAAAGTGACTTTTTACTCTAAATTCTATAGATATTATTCAAACCCTTAATTAAAATTCGGAAATACTATTTTTCAAAACTATGTGTCCAACGGATTCTCCCATCCACATTTCTAAGGTGATCTTGTTTTAAAGTCAAATTTGTCTGGAGCGTTGCACCTCTTACTAACAGGGCGATTGGAATCTATGGCGGGCCTTGTCTAAACCTCAAAGGAGATAAGGTCCTGAGCCGTGTACCCTCTGATTTTTAGTCGGGACTCCAATGGAACGAGGATCTTAGTTCGGGTTTAGAAGAGCAGAGCAAGGCAGAAGTTGAAACACTTTGATAGATAGGTGTTATACTATTATACCTTTGCACAGATTTTGTTTATTTTATCTACCTCACTAAGAATTCCGAATTTTATTCTTTTAAAGAACTTACCCGAATTTCACCCTTTAATGTGGATCGCAACATTTAGGTCACAGACAACATCTATTAACCATAGCGATTATATATTGAACTCGAGAGCGAAAGTAAGAGAGGAGTTCAGGGACAACTCCATGCAAAATTTTATTAAGCAAGGCAGAAAACTTTTAGAATAATTAAATACAATGTATAAAGGGTCACAAAACACTATATAACATTATAGAACACTAAATACCAATATATGTACAGTTGGTATAATTGGTTAATTGAATCATTGACAAGAAAACGAAATATAAATAAATATAATAAGAAAGAAAACAAAGATATAAGATACACAGTTATGCTTTATTCTTTCATTGGTATATTGGAACAATAATTTACAATAACAAAAATTAGATTTGTGTGTATGCAATAATAAATGACATGTATCTATTTCTAAATATGTAGATTTATATTGAATAAAAACTTGTTTTAAATCATACAAGTTACTTTGCATGTCCCCCTCCATCAATAAACATTGTCTCCCCTGTTATACAAGCCGAATCATCGGAAGCGAAGAATGCAATAGCTTTAGCAACTTCTACAGGTTCAATAGCGCCACATAGCGGTTGTAAATCTTTTTGCTGCTGTAGGCACTGAAATAAACCCTTTATTTTTGTAATGATTCTTTTAAACGAATTTAAATATCCAAAGGAAAGGATATGTCGTTGACAACAATCAAATGGTTTTCCCTCGAGTCAACATTTGAAATGTGACGTTCTATAAATTAAGATTCGATTTTATGAAACATGACTACAAAATTGACGATAAAACAATGTCTAGATTGATACAAACCTTTTGATAATCGTCTTCAGTAATGCCAGCTTTTCTCTGAAAATCTGTTATGATCACCCCCGGACTGTAATAATTACAAAAATAACCCAAGAAACTGTTTGTGTGTGTAGTTTTAGCGGTATCTATGTATTTGGGAAGTAAAGAACGCACTTTATGTAGTTTTTCAGTGCATTGCGTCACGTTAATGTAGAATGATGATGAAGAGTATGCAACATTATCATAGATATGATGACATGATGTCTATTGCATAAGTAATGGCGACGCAAATCTGATTAGTAAATGCAGTTGCCTTTAATTTAATCGTTAAAAATTCTAAGTGTCATTATATAAATACTGTAATATAGTAACTGCTGATTGAATTCATCAGAAAATATTGATATCATATTAAGAACAATTTTGCACATCAGAAACCAAGTATTTTATATTTCAAAAGTATCAATCACTAAGAGAGTATTATAATGATTTTTTTCATATTAAAGACACAATAAAGAGAGTCCATTTTCAATTTTATGCATAATTGAAGACAAATGGTAAGACCACAGCATGACATCCGCTAATCCACTACAGTAACATTAAATGCTTGCTCATGGTAAGTTTTATATTTAAAGCAAATACGTCATAAACTCTTTATTAAACATGAAAATTAAAAAAAATAAATAGAAAAGTATTGTTTACTTACTTGACAGAATTGATACGTACACCTTTTGGCGCAAATTCTACAGAGGAAATCAAAACATGTGAAAAGATAGAACATTTGCTGGCAGCATACATCTTCTTGTTATTTGATTTTGAATTCGTTGAGGACGAATACAAAATTAACATGAAAAAGTGCTTTGTCGATCTATTTGCTCGCTTTCATTTTAAGATAAAGTATTATAGATATCAATGTTATTAATAATTTTCTTATATATTATCCTTATTGATCATCTAAACAATTCATTTTATTTTATTTAAGTTGCCAATGTATCAATGCAAATATGATTATATACGTGAGTTATTAATTAAATAATGTCAAATCTCTCCAAGACTCTTTCATGTATATGGTGACAGCATCTGACAGATATATTGTAGATAAATTTATACCTTTATACAAAGGAACCATCAGAAGCAGTGAGGGACCTTTTATGGTGCCACGCATACCGGGACCTCGTTTTCTGCTGTCTCATCCGAAATACAATACACCGGTGTGCATAAGGCAGGAGTCCAACTCGGGACCTTTTGATCACGGGTCGAGCACCTCATTCAGTGATCCACTACAGCTTAATTATATATATGAGAGAGAGAACAATGATTGAAGTGTAAAGACCAATGAAATGGCATAAATGGGTTATACAAGAATTTGTGGCTTACCAACAGATAATGTTTTTGTAAAGTGATCTAAAGCTGCTTTACTCATTCCGTATGGCATAAATGTAGGACTCTAGAACCAAAAACACATACATGTAAACATAAGTTTGGAAAACAAGCAGACGGAACAACCTAGCGATAAAAGAGGAAAGAATGTTTTAATGTTAGAATATCATTATACAAGAAGAACAATATTCTGCTTCTCTGTTCCTTTTGTACACTACTCGACATTCCACACACCGCGAATGATAGTCTCAGCTGAACTGAATTCCATTATCTTATTATTTCATAGATACTTAATAAGGTACTTACGCATCGTAGTGCAGCTAAACTTGACACGTTTATCACTGATCCTAAAATTATCGTATAGTGTTGTTTATTAATCGTATGTATTTCTTCACATAGACATAAACCAAATATAACAATAGCAATATGATATAAATCAATAGTCGTCAATGAGTGGGATGAACATCCTGTTTTAAGACTAATGCATGACGGACAAATATTTAGATTATAAATACATATAGATAAGGGAACCTATTATTGTATCATAAAATTACTATTTTTGGATTATGATTGTCCTCAAAGTCTCAAGTTACCCAAGCTAATGGACAATTGCCAATAACTTTTACGTACTAATTAATCGTCGCATATTCCAATATTTGCCAGTTGGTTTATGACCAGGAAAGTAATATTATTTTAAAATACACCTTGCTTTTTGCCTACGTGCACCTACAGATTCAATGTTCTTGAAAATATAACAAACATCGCATTTTAACGTTTCAAAACATGGAAATCTGTCATTAGAGACCCATATAGTTTCGTTCGTGGAGATCCGATCAAGGTTACTGACTGCATTAATACTTACTTATAAAACGAATCAGCAAACAATCAAAGAAAACACTTACATGTGTATTTTACATTTTCCTAGAAAGCTAACATAGTGCGATAACATATTAATTAAATACATGCATGGTTGTTATTTACACGTGCTTCGATCGTGATACAGAAAAAAGAGCTTTGTCACAATTTTAATCATTGAAATTCGCAGTACACATGTGTTTTTGATTTAAATGTCCAAAGTCTAGGTATCAGGACAAATCGTCCCCCAAACTTCTCGTCACAAGATAATGCGTCACCAAAAAAAAGACAAGTCTTAACATGTCAAAATTGGTGACGAACTGTCTGGTCACCTCGTTACCAGATATAGAAAATATATACATACATACATACATATAGATTCGTCCACCAGCAGTGACACCGGCCTAGTGGTTATAATAGATATAGAAAATATATACATTTGAATTTTGTGCACAGCTGTGCATTTCGATAACTTATGTCTCTTCAGTGATGCTCATGACCGTATGGTTGGAATTCTCATATTAATATTTGAAGAGCAGTATTGAAACCAAAATGACCGAAAAAGTTAACCAAAGAATCAATTTAAGGACAGAGCTATGCATGAGGGAGATACTCCTTAGTTTTAGAATGAATTACATAATTTCATGACGGCCAATTTTAAGTATATATTTCAATTTAGTACAAAAGCACTGAAAACTAGACTTATGATGCCCTCGAGTACTATCCACCAGCAGTGACACCGGCCTACTGGTTATAATAGATATAGGTGACGAGATATCCCGACAACTCGTCACAAAAACTTGAGATTTTCCCCCATAACTTCTACCAGACAACTTGTCACTAAAACTTAGAATTTTTCCAGAACTTTTACCAGACAACTCGTCACCCAAATTAGTGTTTTCCACATATCGTCATTAAAACCTGGAGATTTTTTCCCGAGATGTGAGTAGATAAATCGTCACCAAAGCAATGCATTTATGTAGAAATTTTGAAAAATAACGCGCTATCATAAATCTATATTTTATATTGAAAATAAGGTTAAATTCTCAGCACACATGCATTTTGCAATTGGGATGAATAGAGGATACCACAATGCACAAAGATAGCGATAGCAGTTGTGTGCTGAAAAAAGTTATACGTGGCTTGTGTATTGACTATCACCAAAGCTGGTTGTAATATTTTTCAGAAACCTACTAGACAACTCGTCACCACAAATTTATTTTATTTTCAGGACACACGTAAATTGCAACTAGGATGGATGATGTATTGGATGTGATATTTAATTATTTAAAAATTAAATTATATTTAAATGTTCATTATAAATACGTTATGTAATGTATACATTATTTCACCCGTTTGTTTCATAATAAAATGCAGTTAAAATAAAATAAATCTAACTCACTGAAATTGTATCAATGCTTGTTGTTTTCCCTTACATGGGATGTTATGTCAATCGAGAATCTCATCTAAGTTAATAAAATTTAACTATATATTAATTATAAAACTCATCAGTTGCAAAACCCGCAACATACAACATGATGGAATAAAGTACATTTTTTGTTAAATTATGAGAATGCAACAAGAATATATAACAAAGAAATACATAGATATCAACAATAACAAGTTTGATGACGGATTGTCTCGAACCCATGCGGTTGAAACATAACCATATTATTATGATATTACACTTACTCAAATCCAGTATTGTAAAACATTTTATGTTAGACATTAAAAAGTATTATCCATGTTTGAAACGTTAAAGGGAATGTAATAAGACATACCACACGTAACGGAATAATAATTAACATTTCAACATACATGGATAATTTCGTCGCCCAATTGTTATTGCTATTTTCGTGCAATATGACATTCTTGATTCATCCCAACTGCAAAATTCATGTATACTGATAATTTTAAAATCTTATTTTCAATATTAAATGTAAATTTGTCATAATGCGTTATTTTTCAAATATTTTGCAGAAATTCCTCGTTTTGGTGATGATTTACATATATTTATCTAGTGAATTTTGAAAACTTGTAAGTTTTTAAGACTGTTAAAAATACTGAATTTGGTGACAAGTTGTCTGGTAAAAGTTTCGGAGAAATTCTAAGATTTAGCGTCGAATTGTGAGGTAAAAATAATGGAAAAATTCTCATTTTTGGTGACGAGTTGTCTGGTAAAAGAAAAATCCAAGTTTTGGTGATGAGTTGAGAGGTAGAAGTTACATGTATGTCAATGTATGGGGGAATATCATTTTTTTTAAATGGGGGAGGGATTCTAAGTTTTTGTGACGAGTTGTCGGGTTATCTCGTCACCTGGTTACGAGTTGACCAGATAACTAGTCACCAATTCTGATAGTTGACGACTTGTCATTTTTCGTGACGAGTTATCTTGTAACGAAATGTCTCGGGGACGATTTGTCCAGCAAAGTCTAAACTATATGTGTTCTAGTACTCTGTATATTGTTCATGTGATGATTACTGTAGTGTAGTACAATGTACATTGTGAATATGTATGTGTACATTGTTGGTGTACACTATACACCGTGTTTGTTTACATCGTTGTATAACAAGGAAGACATTGACGAAAACGACAAAGATTAACACTCGATGAAAATGAATCATTTACAGCATTTGTGTATATCTGTACAATGATTCGCACGTAATGCGTCGTGCTTTTCCTGAATATACATACCCATCGATGATACGTCGCCTTCCCTTGAATAGGTTTCAACAAATCTTAATTATGTATGATTTACACTACTGTATTTTACTTAGAAATATGACAACAGAGCTGTGATATTTAGTTTTATATTATTTTTACTATAGATATGATATACCTTTACTATAGATATGTTATACCTTTAATATAGACATGTTATACCTTGACTATAGATATGTTATACTTTTACTATAGATATGTTATACCTTTACTATAGACATGTTATATCTTGACTATAGATATGATATACTTTTACTATAGATATTATATACCTTACTATAGATATGTTATACCTTTACTATAGATATATCATACCTTTAGTTTCAATAAGATGCGGTAAACACAGTTGCGTAATATGAAAAGGAGCTCGGACATTGGTCCTCATGACCTGATCAAAATCCTCTAGTTTGGCCTCCAGGATCGGAGTACACTTCAAGATAGCAGCATTGTTCACCTGAACACATACAAATAATGAAATAGGCCAATGTATCTTACTTTAATATTAACAAAAACCTAATGTACTTACACTTATGGCACAATATGAGACTCTCAATGTTCAGTTTATAAATCACAAAGACAGCACAACCTGATCTTCATTGTATTCAACATTGCAGATGATCTTATCATAAATCTGTTTCTATGGTCTCATATTGGGTCGATTTTTACAGTATACTCTATTATATCAAGTATATACTTCCTACTAAATATTTAAAACTGAGGAATGTAGCAACACCTATCTCAGCGGTAAAATAAGTTGTCTTTGGTTGGGTGTCGAAGCAAAAATATTAGTCAAAATTTAAGGAATGCGCAGACACATTGTTATCAATTGCAGGGAGATTAGATTCAGTCCTTTTTACCCTTCCCGTTAACCTGTAGATAAATTACTTACAAGTATATCTATCTTACGGAATTTTTCTAGGGTTTTCTTCACAAGCGTTTCACACTGATCTTCTTCAGTAACGTCACACTGAACAATTAGAATCTGTGAATGAAATTTGTATGATCAAAAATGAGCAAAATATGCAGTATTTACAGTTACAAATCAACGAAACTGTACAAATAATAACAATGCTGATGACAACAACAATAATAACAACTAAAATAACAATAATAATGATAATAATGACGACGTCGATGATGATGATGATGATGATGATGATGATGATGATCGGTCTCATTAGGAAGTCAATATAACAATCAATGAATTCTGATACCCATAAGGAGGTCTTAAGAGCAATGTGGAGAATAAAGACAACAGACACTTGACTTAGCAGTAGGATCGACTTAACACAATTAACTTAAGTGATAATCGTCACTCATTTGGTGTAGTTAAAAGTTTACAAGTCCACCTTCCTTATCATCATGGAAGTAGTACAGTCGAAGCTCAAACAATCGAACACTCAAACATTTATAAATCAATACATATTTTAGCTTCCTATCTGCGGACTAAACTGCGACGTGTTCTTGACACCAAAAAGGCTATTTTACTCTAGCTTTGTGGAAGCAAACATGATATATGTTGTGGATTGACTCGAATTACTAAAACATTCGAAAGTCCATGGAATGAAGGAGTAAGTCAATTAAGCCGAAAGAATTGCGTCGTCAACCGAGTATTTACAACTGTCATATTGAATTAAAACATGCAACAGGTATTTATACAAAAGCAAATAGCATCATGTTAAATAGCTCACTTTCTCATCCGCAAGTCCCGTTTTAATACAATTCTCTGCTACTTTTTCTAAATTATCTTTGTTTCTTGCAACAGGTATTTATACAAAAGCAAATAGCATCATGTTAAATAGCTCACTTTCTCATCCGTAAGTCCCGTTTTAATACAATTCTCTGCTACTTTTTCTAAATTATCTTTGTTTCTTGCTGTAAGGACTAAATTGGCCTTCCGCTTGGCAAACAAGATGGCCGTTGCTTCACCTATTCCAGCACTCGCCCCTGTATATGAAACAATGTTTGATTATGTATTATATAAATTAACGGATATGAACCACATTCAAAACATCTTCTCGTGAAAATGTAATTGTGAAAACCTTGTTTTATTGACTAAATATGTACAAATTTAATAAAGTAAATCGAAACAGTCTCCTTAATGAAACGCTGCAAAATCTTATGGAGGTGAAAATGGAAAATATACAGAAAATTGCATTTCTTGGTGAAGAAACGCAAGAGTAATGACTGCTACCATGGATAGATGCCGCGGGCACATTTGTACACATTTTGCACACTAATGAATAAATGAAATAGATAAGTTACCATATTGAATTTACACGATTCTCCTTAAAAGTTATTGGCATTAGTTATCTAAAATTTATCAAAGCCCTTAGGCTTATGGTATTTTGGTATTATAGAATATAATGAAATAGAAAGGGAAACTATATTCCAAAACCCAATACAGATTTTCATCACCTTTGAATCATATCACCTTCGATATGTCTATTTTTACTATTTTTAAGTGATGTTGTTAACCTCGAATACCGTTATTAATAGCAACATTGTCCTTCGGTACACTAATCGTGGGTTAAACTTTCTGTACCCAGGTGACAAACGTGCACTTGGATATTGCGTAACTCTTTTTCTAGGTCACAGTTATCTCGCTATAATTCACCATAAGCAAACATTAAATTCAAGTTCAATGAAAATGTAGGGACACAACTGACATGGGGGGTAAGACTAGAATTCTGTTATAGTACCTTTTACATAGACAAAAATATGGAAATTATCTGTCCGAGTGCATGCAACGAAAATCAGCTTTACAATTAAACAATAATCATCTGATAAATGTTATTTGGTTATTCCTTCGTTACTAAATTGGTTGGCCAATACTAAATCATATGTTAGTAAAAAAAAAAACGAAGAAGTGCCGAAGGGTAAACCATTTCTCATAGTTCATGGAATAAAAGAAAAAAGAGGAGTTACCGGCTCAGTTATGTGGCAGAAGTCACCATGGAGCTATACAATACATGAATATAAATAATATAATAGAACATTTAACACATTACAAAAATATTTGATTGTAGTGCAATTACGATACCGACTTAGGACGGTCATTTAATTTGACAAAAGCCAAACAAATGGTGTGGTTAACCGGTTTACGGGCCCACCTTCCCACTCACCGTAACAGCAGAACAATCAAAAGACGTACATTTAAAAATTTATACATAATCCTCCATGTAAAGAACAAGGGTCAACAGGTATCGCATATTGAGAGGTCATAAAAATATAAACATGTAAGGTATTGTAAAAAACATAATGGTATTAAAATATATGAGACATCAACATGATAAACCGTGCTCTGCCAGTCTGAAAGCGAGCTAAGACCCTAGATCTGTAGAAGTCCCGACTAACAGTCAGAGGGGACGAGGTTCAGGACCATATCTCCTCTGAAAGAGGTTTGGACAAGGCCCGTCATATAGTCCCCACCGCCCTGTTAATCAGCGTGAAACGTTCAAGTAAAAGTCTGCATAAGGCTGTAGAGGGGCCAAATACAAGACCTATAGTCTTTTTGATGATCTCAATATCATATTGTCTATTTAGGAGACGTTTGACTATTTTATTACATGATAAAATAACGTTATCGGAGCCTTTTACTTTCCTTAGTTTATATACGAGATCACCGTAAAAATTAGGATAGGAAATTCCATTGGATACATACTGTTGAAAAGAAATATTTCCAAATTTAGATAGAAGTTCTGAATAAGATCTGAAGAATTTGCCGAATGTTTTTCTTAGCTTGTGATATCTGTAACCCTGAGTTAAAAGTTTAGTAGTAATTTGTAAATTTCGTTTATGAAAGTCCAAAACATCGGTGCAGCCTCTGATAAATCGAACTAATTGAGATATATAGATACCATATGATGGGAGTCGAGGGACATCGCCATCCAAGTGAGGGAAATTTACAATAGGAAATCCAAAATCCTCACGTTTATCATAAATATTAGTATATATTAAGTTGTTGATAATTTTGATGTTTAAATCTAAGAAAGGTGTAGATTTATCTCAAGTATTAGCTTTATTCAATGTGAGCTCTGGTGGATATATTTCTGATATAACTTGTTCGAATTCATAACCAAAATGTCATCCAGATATCTGCAAGTATTATTAAATTTGTCAATGAGGTCAAAACGTTTTGATTTTTGAATAGAAACCATAAAATCCCTCTCATAACAATAAAGAAATAAATCTGCTAACAGAGGCGCGCAGTTAGTACCCATAGGAATCCCAACTATTTGTTGATATATCTTGCCATCAAATTGCACAAAAATATTATTCATGAGAAAATCTAGTGCTTTACATAATTCCTTGCAAGTCCAGTATTTATATGAAGTATATTGTTTGTTGGAAAAGAATCCAGAGTTATTGGAAGTACATATGTAAGTTTTAGATTCTCTGTGAAAACACCATTGTATAAGAGATAGCAACTTGCTTTTAATCAAATCATGAGGCAGAGATGTATAAAGTGTAGAAAAATCAAATGTAGAAATTTGAGTCGCTTTGAAATTTAGCGAAAGAAGTTTGTCTATAACTTCATGAGAATTTTTAATCGACCAAAAGTAATTGATGTTACTATTATGAAATGCGACATCACAATATTTGATAATATGATCTTTTATAGCAGTTAGAGCAGACGTAATATGTTTCGATAGTACCGTAGTAGAGCAGTGGCTAGAATTAGGTATGAAACGTGATTTATATGGACTTTTATGTAGTTTTGGGAGCCAATACATGGTTGGTAGATCAGATTTATCAGTTTTAATTTTGAAGTCGGACATGGTCATGAGGTGATCGTGCAAGGTGCTCTCTTTTGAGGTAGGGCTTTCCACATATGTATGAGTGGAGTTTAATTCGTTTTTAAGTACTTCAATATAATATAGTTTTCAAACAACTATTATGTTATTACCTGCTTTATCAGCGGGAACAAAGACATAAAAGGACAATATCTTGAATAAGTGTAATATTCAGACAAATGCGAACACCAATAAAATCGAGGAGAGACCAGGTGCCAGGGAGGAGTAAGCGTCCCCTGGTTGCGTGCTACACCCGCCGCAAAAGTCCTGCAACCACTTTTCAAGTCGAGGAGACAAACACATAAGTACACACGCACGAACATGCGAAGGAGACAAGAACACGAAGTCAAATTTTCCATTCAAGGCAAGAAAAGCTGCTAAACTGACATTCCGGTGTCGGAAACGCACGTGAACAAATGTCCACAGACATACATACACACTGTGTCAAATCAAGCACAGTCAAAACGTAAAGATGGTTATTTTGTATGTTCAGGTCACAAAATATTGGTTAACATTCTTGAAAGAGGAATCTGATATTGCACTAGATCCCTATATCGACCATAGAACTTCCTAAGTGACAATTTCAAAGTTCCTCAATATATCCTTGTGAGTAGTTTCGTGGCAAGAAGCCTCGCCCTCAGGACGAAATTTTCGTATTTAGAGCATGTCTGGCAAAACGTATTAGTTGTGAAATGAAGACGGCATATGCAGGAGAGGAAGGTATGTTGCTACTTAGAAAAGGGAAGTTGGTAATAAGGAAATTATTCCATTATTAACTCGTATCATAGATCACACTTATTTATCCACAAACAAACATGATATCCATTTTTACTGAACACATGTAGGCAAAACACTGACAAAGTTATTCAGTATTAAAAGTGTTCTGCCTTATAAGTACGCATAATCAATAATGTTTCTTAAAAGCAAACACTTCCTTATAAAGGCCCATTTTTCAACACTATCAGTATTTTTGATTAATTATTGTTAACCCACAATACCTGTAATAATGGTCACTTTATCCTTCAGAAACCCCCAATACCTGCAGTAATGGTCAATTTATCCTTCAGAAACCCCCAATACCTGCAGTAATGGTCACTTTATCCTTCAGAAACCTCCTATACCTGTAATAATGGTAACTTTATCCTCCAACAGGCTTTAAAAAGGGCAGGCTTGGTGAAGCAGTTAAGCGCTTGGCTTGCGGCGCCGACGATCGGGATTCGATTCCCGGGTTGCGCCACTATGTTTAAGAGGTTGGTTACCTCCTGCTTCCATGTTGCAATATAACTGAATAATTGTTGAAAGCGACGTAAAAGACCAATCAGCCAACCACCAAACCCCAGTACTTGCAGTAACTCCTCTTTTTTCTTGCAGTAATGGTAACTTTATCCTTCAAAAAAATTCGATTCCCGGGTTGCGCCATTATGTTTAAGAGGTCGGTTACCTTCTGCTTCCATGTCGCAATATAACTGAAAAATTGTTGAAAGCGACGTAAAACAGCAATCAACCAACTCCCCAACCCCAGTACCTGCAGTAATGGTAACTTTATCCTTCAAAACAACCCAATACCTGTAATAATGGTAACTTTATCCTCCAGTAGACTCATTGCGGATAAATGTGTCCGTACACAGGTAAAGAATGGTGATTATGAAATTTACCTCTTGTTCTAGGTCTCATTTATCTCGCTATCTTTGCCATTAATAAACATTAAAGTGTAATCTCATGAATAGTGTGCTCCAAAGGTGATAAAATCAAATGGAAGATTTATGTTACATATCCATCAAAATAATTACTGCTAATAAAAAAATATATTGAACTTACTTTTCGTTAGGTTTGTTTGATTTATATTTTAAAGCTGAAAAAAGAAGTGGTAACTGAGTTTTGTACGATCGACATTCATGTCTAGTAATAACCCAGTGAAGGTATATATATATTGTATATATATGTATATATTCACCACAGCGCAGTATCAACATGTACACTTACAGTTTTTAACAACCTGGACACACATTAGCGATCTGAATGTCGATCTGAATATGATTAAATGATGTTTAACGACACATCAGGATTGTTTCACGTATATATAGGCGGTATCTGCCTGATGCATTACATAGACATTTAGACCCACCCAAAGGAGTGAAGGATCTTTTACGTGCTTCAGTGACACCGGACCTCAGTTTTGTCTGCCTTATTCGAAAGACAGGACGTTGGTGAGCCCTAGGCAGAATGCAAACCAATGATTCCATTAAAGCAAAGGAAAATGTGTATTTGTTATTAATCAACTATTAATCAACAATCCCTTATGTTTGGTGTCAACTCTTTTTATTTGCTACATATAGGTTACTATATTATGTGTATCTTTTCTTCAGATGTTCTGCGAGGTACGTTAAGTATGTCACTTGGGACCTGCATTTTTCGAAAAAAAAAAAAAAAAGAAAAGTGAAATGCAACACTCATGAAAATCAAAATCTGAGACGTTGCTTTCCGATTCACTGCTTCAATTATTGTTACACAATAGATTATAAAGTTGGCAAAAGGTATATTTTAAGCTCCACTGTGATACTGATGATTAACAAACAGTTCCGTTTTTTTTTTTTCCATTATCGATTTGAAACTGTCCTTTCGGTAACAGTTTTATCTGGGTTGATCATACTCATACAAATAACGAAGATAATTCTGTATGAAATTTTATTATTAGTTTTGTTTTTTTTTTTTATTGTTATTGCTTACTTCCCTTGAAAATTGATTATGAGGAATCTAAACAAACATATATATTTTCACGTATACATGAAACTAAATGAATAAATTGCTCAATTAACTGACTATTTATTTATTTTTAATATTTCTTGTAAAACGTTCTATTATTTTACTCTCTCGATATTTTAGTATTAACCAGGGATATATGCATATATACTGACAAAATATACATATGCAGATAAAAGCCGTATTTAATAAGCAAATCAATCAAAAAGTTTACATGGGAGAATGTATACAGTCTTTCTGTATATGTGTTCATAGCAAACACAGCGTGTGGGGGTAGACGTTATAAATAAGTTGCTTCTCTTTTTATTTAATTCTATGATTCCAGTAAGGTTCAATTTGGTATGATTATTTTAATTATTTTATTGTAATCAAAACAAATTTCGTAATATCCTGCTTAGAGATAATATGCTCAGTATACATAAATGCGGTTCCGTTGTTTAACATGACACTGCTGGGTCAACACCCTGGTTATTTGCCAATCATCAAACTCTTAAGTCCTGCGTGAGCTTTGGGTTTTTTTTCTATTTATTCAAGTTACTATTATCATGTGATTAGTTATATTGTACATGTATATGAAAAAGTAATGTATAACTGTAAATCAAAATAGGAGAAATACATTACACAAATTTACCTCAAAACTACGTTAACATTACGCTTAAAGAAACTCGTAGAGTTTAGAGTTGCTTAGTGTTTATCAAGGCGGTCAGGGTTTTTCAGACTCTTGTAGAGTAGACTTAACTATTTAGCAGGGTCCAGTTGTTCAAACCTTTAACTACCGGTTAAGCTAACCAGTGGTTAAAAGTTAAAAGACAATTGATTTCATTTATAAGATTTCTGTATAAAAATCTAAATTACTTTACAAAGCTTGATTAATATGCTACAGATCAGTACACAGACTATGAGTTAAGGTCTGCTTATTTCAAAGATATAGTTAGATGAAATATAAACATTCGTTAACTTAGCCAGTGGTTAAAGTTTCGAACAACTGGTCCCAGATATTAACCGCGAAAAATCAGATAAAAATGGGCTTTTCAAGGGTTTTACTGCTCAAGAGCGATATACTCTGTTAATAACTCAGAATTTTACCTTTCTCAGACTACCTGAATTTTATTAATTTTATGATGTTTTGACTTATGAAATATTTTTATGAAATATTATTCTCATTTTAAATTGAAGATCAAATGCAAAATCCATCAGTCGTGTAAAAGATACCATTACTTTATCGAAATGCAGGGTATCGGTGAGATTGAAATGAAAAGACTCAATTCAAAGGAAGAATTAAAGGGAAAGAAATTTTTATGCAAACATCCGCAAACAATCTTTCCTAACACAAAAACATCAGCTTGGTCAGTTGACCAGCAATTGAAAATGGATGCGAAGCGAATATTTTGGAATAAGTCAAAAGTCAAAACGAACAAATGGAAAATTCATACGAAGTAATTTGATTCGAGAATATGAGAATACAAATTAATATAGGATAAATCTGTACATTATTGAATAGGTACATGTATTGCATTTCTCCCTCCATCAATAAACATGGCTTCTCTAGTATTAGAAGCCAAATCATCGAAAGCAAAATATGGGATAGCTTTAACAACTTCCTGGGGTTTAATAACGCCATAAGGTTGGAAACCTTTTTGCTGATGAAAAAAAAACTGTTTAAAACAGAATGGATACATGAATGAAAACTAATATCAATTCAAAAGAGAAAACAGAAGACATCTGACAAAGATGTATGACACAAATCACCAAAGACCTGCACACAAAAAATGACAACAGCATAATATACTCGGAACAACAGTACAAAAATATTTCATTGCGCTGCGCTTACGATACCGACTTCGGACGGTCAATTGAAGTAACAAACGTCACTCAACTGGTGTGGTTTACCGGTTTACGGGCGCCCACCTTCCCACTCACCGCAAAAGCAGCAGAATCAAAGGACACACATTTAAAAATTTATAAATAATCCTCCATATAGGGAACAAAGATCAACAGGTTTCTCAAGGAGACGGGTCATAAAAAATTATCACACACGAAACAATTATAGAATAATATGTTGCTATCAAAAATATGTAAGGAAATAATATGTTGCTATCAAAAATATGTAAGGAGACATCAACATAAATAAACTGTGCTCTGCCCGATAGTAAGCGAGCAAAGATCCTTGATTAATAGGAGTCCCGACTAATAGTCAGAGAGGACGAGTATCGGGACCTTGTCTCCTCTGAAAAGGTTTAGACAAGTAAAAGTCTGCATATGCGCATTTCGACAAGTTATGTCTCTTCAGTGATGCTCGTAGCCGAATGATTGGAATTCTCCAAATATATAAAAATATGAAGAGCAGTGTTGAAGCTAAAATGACCGAAAAGTGAACCAAAGAATCTATCTAAGTACAGAGCTATGCATGAGGGAGATACTCCTTAGTTTAAGAGTGATTTACTGAATTTGATGACTGAAAATTTGAAGTATATATTTCATATCAGTACAAAAGCACTGAAAACTAGACTTATGATGGCCTCGGGCACTATCAGTCCACCAGCAGTGACACCGGCCTTGTGGTTATAATAAATATAGAGCCTATATACCTTTTAATTTCTTAGAATTATTGCATGGACAGGATGATGGAATAGAATCAAGAGAATTTAGATAGATGTGATTGCATTTTAATTAAATATTAGATTTCTAATATTTTTTTTGTACTGATAGCAAATCAGAGGTGGTTCAAGACTCTCGAAATACTGAGGAATTTTAGATTTGACTCTATGATCACAAAAATATTAGAAATATTAAGAAGATTTAAATCTTTATTCACAAATTTAATCTTGATAAAAAGTACAATATTGTTGATGATGAACATATGATGTCTGTTTTTAGTCATCTATGTGTTTTGGAATTCTATAATTCTTTCAATATATAGCTAAAGTATCAACACATCATCCAATATTTTTCATTGAAATAAAATTCTATCATTTCAAACATACATACAAGACCTTCGTATCGCATACATTCAATAAGGTGACCCAGTGAACCTTTACATGGCTTTTTTATTGTTATTACTATGAAAAACTTTCGATTCTTTGACCTACCCACGAACTGCTTATCCTAACATCGCGACACGCAATGCTCCAACCTGTCTAAATCACGTTGGTCTCTATTACTAACTCGTGGTTTGGATGAGTTATCTTTCTTCCGTTACAAACATCGATGTTTTTTATCCAATACCTAAGTTCTCTTTCTGCATCCGAACGCATCAAGGAGACAAGAACACGAGGGCAAATTTTCCTATTCTAGGCATGAAATGTTGTTTAACAGAAATTCCGGTATCGGAAATGCACGTGAACAAATGCCTATATATATATATTAAGACTCATCGAATATAAACAAATATACTACGACTACAATTCATATAAAATAAAAATAAAACAATGTAAAGATTACTACAAAGTAAGTAATATTGCTGGACGACATTTAACGTCTGGGAGGTCTGCCGGTATCGGGATACACAAGCCTCTGGTGACAAATAAGCGAGTTTTTTTCCAGCGAACTTGCAACCTATAATCCAATAAATGAACAATAAAATTACTCTATCATAGCGATATATTTTCCAAATAAGGTCTATAACGTCTGCTAGCTGCCGTTTTATCTGCAAACACAATCATATTCTTATTTCGCCATTTGTGTATATAATAGGACGTCAGATCTTTAAAAACCCGACACTTCAGCAGCTGACACATTTTTGTAAAGAAAAACATGATGCAACCTCGTCGCGGATGCAAAGTCGCGTTCGGCGAAATCTGACGTCATACTCTTATACACACGAAATGGAGAATCTTGTGTTTTCATGATTTATTGGATTATGGGTTGCAAGTTCGCTGGGCAAGAGTTTATTTGTCGCCAGAGGCTTGTACATCCCGATACAGGCTGGTTTCACTGAAATTCCAACTTTTGCTGAACAAAGTCTTTCTGACCCTCTACCATAAACCGCTGATATCAAAAGTGGCTGAAGGGCAGAGAATCTCGGACTATCTCTTCTAATGTTAAGTCGTCTAATCTGTATACATCTGTCACCACATTGCCATCGTCGCCTAGTTGGTATTCATGTGATGAGCATGAGCAAGAAGACATACATTTGTATAGCGATCTCTAAACTCAAGATATTCCATTTCAGTTTCATGAAAAGTATCAGGCGAGCTATATATATAATATTCAGGCGGAAATTAAACTGCACCAAAAAGATAATCATATTTGAATTCATACATGTATCTTCAAACTTAAACCAGTGAACAAATCTAGACGAATAAATTTCTACGATTGATATAAATTTAGAAATCCAAGCAGGCAGCGGAATCTGTGTGCTAGGATACCAAAGGCACTCTCCCAAACTCGCCTTGCACGGGAGAGACGATTGTTGAAGATCCTCTAATCATGGTCAAGTGCTGTCTTGGAGAATGGTTTCATCAGCCAGGTCCTCAGCGCAAAGGCATCATCAGCTACCAAGAAGAATGCCATGGATTGGTTGTCGGCAGGTAGAGGAGTAGGATCTGGCAGACCGGCGATGTTCCTCTCAATGGCAACCTTAAGGTCAGCCTCTCTCCAGATCTGCCCATCAGAGTATGAGCCAGGATCACCAACTTGCATACATCTAAGCTTGTATTCAGCATCGACCATGGCCATGAGAACAATAGGTTTGTTGCCTTTGTTGTTCCAGTAGATGGAATCTCCCTTAGTTGGTTTTCTGATGGCGACATGCTTGCCATCAACAGCACCGACAGAGTGGGGGAAGTTCCATCTACACCGTCACTCATCAGCTACCTCTACCCATTGATGTGATAGTATTGGCGTGTCCAGGACCTCCATGTACTCTTCCACAATGGCATCACACACTTGCCTCACAAGGCCCGAGATGATGTTGTACGGCACCAGGAAGTCACAAGAGATGGAGTGGTAGGAATCACCAGTTGCCGGGAAGCGTAGAGTGAGTGCCAGCCTCAAACCAGGCCCGATGGGTTGCCTCCAGTTGGTTCTTCTGGAGTCGTGGCTGCAACCACATAGAGATGGGTTGGGGCACACAGACGAAAGTTTTGAACGTTTGGGGATCTTCTCGCCTCAGCTCTGGCATAAGACTGTCGCATTCGTCCAGGATGGGTCTCCTGAGGATCCAAGGCTGTGTCCACCACCTTCTCTGCTTTCTCTGCTTCTTCTGTCCTCTTGTCTTTGCATATCAGGACATTGCCAACAACGTATGTCACCTGTCTGTTGAGCTCCAGCAGCTCCTGTATCAGTTTTACCTCTTTCTTATTCTTGTTGATGGTGAATGAATGTAGAGTAGGGGAGCCCCTCCTACTTATATGATTTTTGGACACTCCTAAAATAGGGACCCTTATCTACCCTTATCAACCCGTATTAATTCCTTATCAACCCGGTTTGACCCCCTATTGACACGTCTTGAACCGTATTTGAATCCTTCACTAAAAGCTTTTCGACCCATGTCGAACCGCTACGACCAGTACCGACCCGGATGTTAACCTTGTCAAAATCCGTTGCATGAAGGCAATGCGGTATACGACAAGGGTCGATGCGATTTTACACTGCGGTTTGAAGCGGGTCAACGTGGTTCGAATTCGAAAAAATTTTGAACATGACCAAAGATTTTCTCTGCCGTATCGTAGCCCTCGGAATCCATCAGGAATTGACACGGGTTACAATGCGGGTCTATACGCGTGGAACCGGATCGATACGGTTTTAATTCCGTGTGGGTCCGGTGCGAAATCCGACCGTGTGTGACTGTAGCATAACGGTTGTCACCTTATTAAACATATCAATAATGGACTGCACATTCGCCATTATAGATCCATAACTGTTTTTGAATTCAGCTACATCATGTGTCACAGGTCCATATCTCCTTAATCTGAGATCTATATCATCTAATTTATTTAGCTTGCAGCAAACTTAATCTAACTTGGCAGTAAGATTTTCAATTTCTGGATCGTCCTCTACCTGATTCATATAACTCACAGGTTGCAACACGGCAGGGTGCGATTCTTGAGTGCGAGTGGCGAGGCAGCGAAATTAAGAAGCGCAACTTGTATTTGAAATGTGCCAGTTGGTGTCGAACATAATTGCTGTTAATGTTGACATTTAACTGACATGAAGTTGTGTAATTTAAATATCAAGAACTATTACTTTGTTGAAGATCGTTCATGTCAGTCTGGTTTGCCTTAGGCTTTCTCGTGCTTTGTCTTTGCTTTTTCCTCATTTTTCATTTTCTAACTATTTCACAGAAATACTTGAACACAAACATGTACATCCCAACACGCCAAACGGTCAATCACTCAAATTTTCGATAAAATTCAGAAAAAAAAATATCAGAGCTCAAAGAGTCCGCCTTACACAACTCGCGCATGCGTATCCTTCCTACCAACTGTAGATACTCTACATATTTATACATTTTGTAATTTACAGGGCCGAGTTCGGGATTAGGTGCCATCTTGTTTGCCGAGTAAAAAGCTAATATAGTCCTTGCTGCACGAAACAAAGAGAAATTACGAGAAATAGCGGCAAAATGTATTGATATGGGACTTATGAAAGACAATGTTAGTAATAGATCATAAACTTACTTGTTTTATAAAAATATATATTATATACTTTATAAAATCAATATGGCATTTGTATGAACTTAGTTCACGACCCAATTCTTTTTGTCTTGATCGTGCACCCCAAATCATTTCGAATGTTGTAAGTAATTTTCATTTGGATGCCCTTCCATTGTGTTTTGATGTTGATACTATTCTTGTTCCTTGCCTGTAGGCAGGTAGAAAAGGATGAAGAAGCTTCTTTCCGTGGCAAAGTCAAATAATAAGTCACGAGTCACCTAAAAATAAATGGCCTTATTATATGTGCTCTAGGATTGTACCGCTATTTTTGTTAGTGGAATAGTAGACCCTTTAACCGGATAACCATATTATGTAACCTTAATGCCCATCCTATGTCAGCACTGCAACTACATTACAATTAGGGGTTACCATGCGGGTGTTTTACAAAAACTGACAGGGTATCGGCGAATATCTTGTCAGAAATTGAAACGGAAATTTCTGACAGGGTATTCGCCGATACCCTGTCAGTTTTTGTAAAATACAAGCATGGTAACCCCATTCTAATGCATTTGACCGAAATAATTAGTATAATTGCATAAATATTCAAGTTTGCCGCGACTGATAGATTTTCGAGTAAAATCAATGCGCGACAATAAATGGTTCCGTCTTTGCGCATCAAAACAATTACACACATCTGTCATATTATAGAGATAAGATAGTTTATAAGTGAAGAAAACCGTTTTTATCGCTATAGCAATAGAACTTTCAACAGCAATTTCATAAATGAATAAGTCGAATGTGAGCCATGACATGACACTTGTAGTTGTAGGCATGCCTGTATCTAAGAATTGTGTATTGAAACAGTAAAAGCTATTCTTCAAGTTATGAGGAATTATTTGGTGCAGAATTACAACCATAGTAGTTATTTACATGGACTACAGAATTGTATACACCAAACTGTCTGGGATTGGCCACAGAAAACTCTGTGCGAATTGCCTCTTGTTGTGAACAACGAGAATACCCGCGCCAGCTTCATCTGAAGGGAAAAGTTGCAGTTGTTGCTCAGTTCCTGCTGCTGCTGTGGGTCGAAGAGTTAGTTTTTGACCTGGATGATGTTTGAGTAAGAACGCTTTTGTTCACTAGAGGAATCTGTATTATAGCTGCGAACACTTGCTTCATTCCTGTGTCCAGATATTTTCATTATTTCTCTGGTTTCAACACCAGCTGATTGGTATAAACTCGGCTATGACCAGCATCTTTTGATATACCCTTCATCATATCATTGAGGGTACGTTCACCTACAGGGACAGACGTGTACAAAACACCAGTGTCCGGTTCTGGAACCCTTTCTTTGGGACGTTGAAAAAGATGATCCGTCTTTGGGTTACGCCGTTCAAGGTACTTTCGTAGAGAAGACAAAGGACATGAAGAATTATCAGAAGCATACATTCTTGGACGACTCTCAGAGTCATGATCCTTCAAATTGTCTCCTTTGTGGTTTTTCGTTGCTTCATTATATGCCATCTCCATGTATTCACATCCATTTTCATCTGCAGCAAATGTGAAGCAGTCATACCTCAGTTGACGTAGGTTTTCACAGCCTCTTCGTGCGAAGATCAGTGTGATGTAGAACCAAACCTTCCTTTGTAGTGACTTAGGAGTGTTCGTGTTGAGGACATCAGAGTTTCGAAGTATTACTAGGTCTCCCTCAGAAATTGGTACATGATGTTTTGTTTTGTCACAACCCTCCTTCTTCATTTTTTTTTCAACATGGCTAAAACATAGTATTTGATTTATGATATTCCTGACCTTCCATGAGAGAGAATGACTTGCAGTATGGATGACCCCTTAAGTGTCTGTTAAGAGAAGCACGGAGCCCTACAAATGTACTTTTACTATAGTATTCTCCATCAGAATTCCTAACCTCTGCATAAAATCGTCGTAAGATTTCATCCAGTTGTTTCATGGGCAAGTTCTCGAAATTTGGATCAAAGTTCCTCTCACAAAGCCATGTTATATATATATATTAATAAAATTGTCAGACATCAAAGATGACCAATCTAATTATGGTAGCAATTATATTTTTTTTCTCTTGTTGCTTCCATTATCTATGCTTCCTATGGATCTGACCCTACTCCATTTGAGTTCATTTATTTGACCATTCACATCTACATGAATCCAATAAGTTGTAAGCTTATGCTTCAACAAAAGTTCAAATACATATAACATGAACTCAAATGGAGTGACCTTAAATCCATCTTAAGTGACAGATTATCGAAGCAGCTAAATAAGGACTAATTTTTATCAGATTAGGATAGGCATATATATCATATATGTCATAGGAGGGATCCACTAAGACTCGAACTAATGACCCTTGGATTTAAATTACATTATACATTGGCCTCTCAACTACATGTACATTGTAAATTTCTCCCTCCTTTTCCTCAAGAGTTCTACATAGTCGAAATCTCACACTAGGCTATACAACCACTATATGTTTTTTTTTTACTTGGGTACCAGTTTTATAACAGGAAGGATACATTGAGATTCGAACTTGCTACCCTTGGATTTAAATGCCAATGCTCTAATAACTGAGTTATTGGGCTAACCCACTAATTGGGGCTAGAAAGAACCTGGTGATGATGCACCAGCACTTTATATTGGCCTCTCAATTATACATTTATCTACATGTAATAGTATAATTTTAATTTTCAATTTCCTACAGTATCTGGACTCATAATTGTTTTACATGTACATAGCTTTTGAATACTTCTTTTTTAAAATAGATTATAAATGTAAAGCATGTTATACCCTTAAAATAGAAAAATCAGTGCATAATGATATACATGTATTACATAGTTTTTTGGCATGTCTGGCGACTTTCAGTTAAGCTGCTCAACCAGGGTTCTATATGTGCTAGACTAGCATCGTCACTGAGGAAGTTCTACGGTCGTTACGAGACTCTTATTACTCCATATGATATCTCGTTGTCCAGACTATTAAATGATATTCTGGACTGAGACCGATTCCGATCACTTTACACAGATTTGACACCTTCTATACTAGAAGGTTACCTACTTCGACTTCTCCATATATAGATACATATGGAATTCACACGATTTGACTCTTTCTACGGGGTATATGTGACGGGTGTTGCTAGCAAGCAGGAGATGCTCACTCTCCCCGGGCACCTGATCTCACTCCATCACAGGGGTTCACATATGCTCTTCAAGTAGACATATTTTGTTATTTTCCATTTGTTTTTCATTTTCACTGATTTTGTATGTCCTATGGTTTCATGATTTTTGGACTTGTGGTTTGGATTTATCCATCATCTTTACATTTGATACATGTATTTGCCCCATATTTGGTATTTTGAGATTTGAATCTTGATGGGCTTTTGATATTTCTTTTGTACTTTTCATGAAAAAACTTGCCATCAGTATTAAAATTTTCAACTTTGTAAGTTTGTTACCATTACCTTTGATCTATTTTCAAAAACTCAAGGTCTTTATTGTAACTCAATTTGATTTGCATACATGTACATTTTTAAAATGATTTACAGAATTTACTTTGATATATGTAAGGTATATTTCTTTCAGATTTCCTGATATCCAGGAACATCAGTGTTTCACAAACACATACTGTTTCATGTTCTGTATCATAAAACTTTTGTATCATTGGAAATACTGGTGCCATATCATCAATACTTTAACTATTTTATTTTTACATTAAATTTCATTGCTTTCACATTCTTTCATTATCTTTATTATAGTGGAAGGTTAATGGTTCAAATCCCTGGTCCGACCAAAATTTCTCTCCCTGTCTGGTACAAATATGGTATCATGGAAACGTCCTTCATGTGATTGTGAAAGAGAACCAAGGCTTTTCTGAAAATTCTTAGATTCTTGTCTGGAAATCTTTGAAAGGGGGAATTGTGACAGTTTCTAGTATCAGACCGGATAGCTCAATGATGAAAGCATCCGTCTTGAAAGCAGAAAATTCATGGTTAAATTCCCATGTATGGCCACAATTTTAATTGGAATTCTAATGCAATATATATATATATATATATATATATATATATATATATATATATATATATATATATATATATATATATATATATATATATATATATATATATATATATATATATATATATATATATATATATATATATATATATATATATATATATAAGTTTACAACTTGTATTACGTACTCTTGAACATTGTCACATCAAACTTAGTGGCTTTTAATGTGTCTCTGCTGGCAGATTCAGATAGAATGTTATCTAGCTGCTCGTCACCCAGATCAGCAAATCGTGATAATTTGGTACAGGTTGACTGAGGTGTGGGTTGATCACAATCCGTATCGTCTACGTCGTCTCCTATGGTAGCGATTTCACTTGTCTGCATTGGCATAGCGTATTCATCCTCTTCTATACCTGGAAGTGCCGCTAGAAGGCCCATATCATCTCCAGACATTACTTCCCAGTCTTGAAAATAAATCAGGGGTGCGCTGTAGCTCTATCTCGAAGTTTGGATTGACAGCAATCGGGGATCAGCTTTCAGATTCCGACATGTTTTTGTTTTTGTTTACAATGCGCATATGAATACACTATTATGATCTTCGTGACGTCATATCAAAAACTGCAGGGTATCGTGAATACCCTTGCAGTTTTTAAATAGGACAGCCAATATGATCGCATGTTACAAACAGAGTGCATTAGAATCGAATATATTTGTGTTGTATTTTTCTGTTTGTATATTTCTATACTCGGCAAAACCGGTTTGGCCTAAAGGATAAAGTGCTCGGCTAGTGACCGAAATGTCCCGGGTTCGACTTCCAACGTCGGCACACCAATACTCTGTCTTTCGGATGAGACAGTAAAAATCTAAGTCTCGTGTCACGGTAGCTGTGGCACATAAGAGATCCCTCACTGCTTCAAAGGGGGGGGGGGTGTCCTTTGCAATAAATTTCTATGGGATGCATTAGGGAGATGCCTTCACTATATACGTGAAATATTCGTGGATGACGAGCATCAATCAATCTCTATACGTCGTAGCTACTTTCTTTGTACAATCGGGTCATCCCCCCTCCCATTTCTTTAAAGATGAAAACGTCAGTAGTATGGAATTGTATTTAAAGTCCTGTAGCTTTTTACTTGTAATTACACAGGGCAAAAATTATGATCGTCCAAATAAACTTTTTGACAAGTCGTTCATACATTTTCCTCGTGCAAAATCATATCATATACCCCATATACTGTTTTCACATTTACACAATTTGTTAATTTGTACCTTTAAATACTTCGTGTATATTGCCACATAATTTAATCAATTTAAATCATAATAATGTTTTTCCAGATCCTAGTTGTCCAATGTGACTTGTCTGAAGAAGATCAAATTGAAAACCTTGTGAAAAGTACCCTACAAAAATCCTGTAAAATAGGTAAGTAAGTAATTTGTATGCAATATCATGGGAACGGTTCAAGAATTGAAACTGTAATATTTCCTCTTGGTCACAAACTCCGTGACTGTGCATTCTTTTAATCTATACGAATGTATATGTATGTGAATAGACATATTACTTAAGACGAATTTAACCTATTTTCCTGCTGAGATATTCGTTGATACATGTCGCAGTTGTCAGTCATTATTAGTAAGTACATACTCAATATGATAGTATGCACTACGAAAATTAAACCATTCTGAGACCAAAGCAACTGATATGTTTTGGTAAAATTATCACATTACGAAATTATAGAAAAACAACCCCATATTTTATATTTTTTTTTATCAAGAAAGAGATCGTCGTATAGTAATATAAGGTCCAACGAAAATCATCTCTTTGTGACAAATACGAGGACGAAAATAGCCCAATCTGAGGCAAACAGATTGATCTGAAACGATCTACCAAGAGACAAACGGTCATAATGAAATATTTTGGTGCGGATCTACTGTAAATATAATTACGGCGAGGTCGACATTCGCTAAAGTTTTGCATTATCAGCTTATGCTGAATATTGAAATTACATTTTGTCCTACCTGTAAATGCATTACGTATTTGTCTATAATTGTCGAGAAAAATATTTAACCTAGATGTGCTGATCGTTGGTATTAAGATGATCTAATCAAAGTCATATCTCCTAAAAGCATGCAAAGAAATATGACTTACAAAAACAAAATCACTTGTAGAGTGAAATAAATTCATTACTTGATGTATTTGACTCATATGATTTTGGCCCATGATAACAACAGAGTTTTGATTTAAATGTATCATGATACATAATATTTTTAAGTCATGAAGTTAAATTGTTGATTGGCAAGAAACTACTTAATTTGTGATAAAGAGACCTAAAAGAAAATAAACGTGAATTTCTTAATATAGAAACTGGAAATAAATTACGTATTTATATACAGTAATAGAGGAAAATATCTAAGAACGTTTCATGGGCTTATGGCATTTAGGTCATATAATCTAAGTTATATCTTCGAATCGAATACTATCGCATGTCTTTGGTGATTTGTGTCATACAGCTTTCTCAGATGTCTTCTGTTTTCTCTTGTACTGATACTACCCCTTTCCACATGAAAAAAAATCATTCCTTGATAAGATTGGCTTATCTAATCCTGGACCGTCTACAACTATTAATACAGCGAAATGCAAAACTTCAACAAGTGCATTACGTTTTGTTAATAATTACAGAGAAGAATATTCAAGTAAGATACATTGGCCTATTTCATTATTTGTATGTTTTCAGGTGAATAATGCTGCCATCTTGAAGTATACTCCGATCCTGGAGGCCAAACTAGAGGATTTTGATCAGATCATGAAGACCAATGTCCGAGGTCCATTCCATATTACGAAACTATATTAACTGCGTCTTATCGAAACTATAGGTATGGCATTTCAATAGTTAAACATATTCTACGAACACGAAAATCACATATCACATCGTCGTCATATTGCTTTTCTACAAAAACAAGAAGAAGTGCATCATCTATGAAAACATGTTTTAACTTCTTCAAAGGAAGGCAACAAATTTATACCTTAGTATGTATATTTAGCCAAAAGCACGGCATATGTCAGTTTTATTAATATTACAGTGAATAAAACCGTTAAATAATGTCTGTTTTATTCACTATAGTAATGTTTAAAAGTATTTATTTTTCATTTTTTATTACTAGGTTGCTCATACTGATTTTTTTATGTAGAAATATACATATACTTATTTTTGATTTAGTATCCATTAGTTTTCACATACTGCTTGAGTAAAGCAGCCCTGGATCATTTCACAAGCGTTTCATCTGTTAGTAAGTCACTAATGTCACAGAGAACTAAAACATTACTTTCCACTGACAAATATCTTATTCTATATTATTAAACATGACTTATCTTACTATTCGAACACCTTTTTTTCAATCGGTACTTGCTGATAATATGAGGTGTTGTAAATTTCTTTCTTTGGAAAATATGTATTCGTCCTTAATCCAGTTAATGGATTTTAATACCTTATAAACAATAGTATCTTGATTTCCTTGCAGAATTTGCACCAAACGGTGTACGTTTCAATGTTGTAAAATGAGATTTACATAATACCGCATTTCTGTAGAACAATTACCAAATTAACGTTTTGAGATTGCATTTATATTTTCACTATATTTGATAAAGACTTGTAATAAGCGTTTCTCTTAATCTTACTCTACATTACTATTAGTGTTTATATATTTTTATCACCTCTCAATTTGAGATACTCATTGCGATGAGTAGAAAATGGGCCCGTAAACCGTTTATCCACACCAATTTAGTACCGTATGTTACTCATTTGACCGTCCTAAGTCGGTATCGCATCTGTTGTACAATCAATGTTTTGTAATGTCATTGCATGTATTTCATGCTTTTTGCCAAGTTTATTATACTTCTCCTTGTTGACTTCTGCCCTACAGCTAAGTCAGATATTTTTCCTGTCCTCTCTTAAGAGTAAAACACGAAGAAGTACCGAAGGGTAAACCATATCTCATAGTCCATGGAAAAAAGGGGGACAATATCGTGTTTAGTGTCATGTTCAGACAAATGCGAACCCCAATAAAATCGAGGTGAGACCAGGTGCCCGAGAGAAGTAAGTGTCCCCTGGTTGCATGCAACACCCGTGGCAAAAATCCTGCAAAAACCTTTCAAATCCAGGAGGTAAATACATAAATATACACTCATGAACATACGAAGGAGACAGGAAAACGAAGTCAAATTTCCCATTCAAGACAAGAAATGTTGCCTGCCTGAAATTCCGGTGTCAGAAACGCAGGTGAACAAATATCTGTATATACATGTATTATGTCAAATCAAGTATTGTCAAAAATTAAGATGGTTATTTAGTATCGTCAGGTCTCAAAATATCGGTTAACATTCTTGAAAGAGGAATCTGAAATTGCAATAGATCCCTATAACGACCATAGAACTTCCTCAGTGACAATTTCAAACGTTCCTCAATATATCCTTGTGTTTCGTGGCAAGAAGCCTCGCTCTCAGAACGAAATTTTCGTATTTAGAGCATGCCCTGGCATAGCGTATAAGTTGTGAAATGAAGACGCCATAGTCGGGAGAGGAAGGTATATTGCTACTCAAAGAAAGGGAAGTTGGTAATAATGAAATTGAAATCGTCACGTTTGTCATAGAGAAAGGTTACTAATGAACCATCGTCACTTATTGATAGCAGTATATCGAGGTATGAAGCAGAAGATGCGCTCTCTTAAGTATCTTTTATCTCGAGTTCCTTTGGATATATGATGTTGAGGTGATCCTCAAATACAGGGTTGTTAATCGACAAAATATCATCGATGTATCTGTATGTAAAGTTGAACCGAGATGCTAATTGTTTATTGCCTTTAGAGAGCAGAGACGGTATGAATTCTGCCTCTTAAGAGTATAAAAATATGTCGGCCAGAAGAGGCGCGCAATTAGTACCCATAGGAATGCCAACAAGACCCATTTACAATTTATGAGCTTTATGAGAGATAGTAAACCTCGTCATACTTTTCTTTAGCTAGGGACATATTGTTAGTTTAAGTCGCCTTTACATAAGATTGAATTCTACTCCTCGAAAGTCCCTCAAACTTCTTGTTAAAATTATATCAAAATTTTTATAAGACTTTAACATTATCAATTCCATGAACCGCGTGGAAGTTCTTAGAGAATTTGTGTGTGACAATGCAAGCTGGTTTCAACGAAAACCAACAATAAGGCATTGATTCCTAATATTTCCATTACAAAGTATTTTCGCAAGTATTTTCTAATATACATATCGATTTTTATTAAGTGCTTTCATTTCTAAAATAAATCTTATTAGTAAGCTGATTATTAAACTGTCTTAACTTTATTTTCGGTTTTGTAGCATAAAAATGTACTGTGTGTTTTAATCTATTAGAATAAATCAATAACATATAATTATTTCCACATTGATATAAAGTATATACAAACGCACGGAGTAAAATTTAGTCGATTTCTGTATATACAATGCCCCTTAATACATAATCTCGGCTGCACGAGAGTGTTCTCTAACTGAATAAGAAGTCGCTTTTAAATTGAATAGAGTATAAAATATATATATAAAACCATTACTGTTTTTCTACACCTTTTCTACACCTTACATCTACACCTTTCTTAGATTTAAACATCAAAATTATCAACCACCTAATATATACTAATATTTATGATAAACGTGAGGATTTTGGATTTCCTATTGTAAATTTCCCTTACTTGGATGGCGATGTCCCTCGACTCCCATCATATGGTATCTATATATCTCAATTAGTTCGATTTGTCAGAAGCTGCACCGATGTTTTGGACTTTCATAAACGAAATTTACAAATTACTACGAAACTTTCAACTCAGGTTACAGATATCACAAGCTAAGAAAAACATTCGGCAAATTCTTCAGATCTTATTCAGAACTTCTATCTAAATTTGGAAATATTTCTTTTCAACAGTATATATCCAATGGAATTTCCCATCCTTATTTTTACGGTGATCTCGTATATAAACTAAGGAAAGTAAAAGGCTCCTATAACGTTATTTTATCATGTAATAAAATAATCAAACGTCTTCTAAATAGACAATATGATATTGAGATCATCAAAAAGACTATAGGTCTTGTATTTGGCCCCTCTACAGCCTTATGCAGACTTTTACTTGAACGTTGCACGCTGACTAACAGGGCGGTGGGGACTATATGATGGGCCTTGTCCAAACCTCTTTCAGAGGAGACATGGTCCTGAACCTCGTCCCCTCTGACTGTTAGTCGGGACTCCTACAGATCTAGGGTCTTAGCTCGCTTTCAGACTGGCAGAGCATTGTTTATCATGTTGATGTCGCATATATTTTTATACCATTATGTATTTTACAATACCTTACATGTTTATATTTTTATGACCTCTCAATATGCGATACCTGTTGACCCTTGTTATTTACATGGAGGATTATTTATAAATTTTTAAATGTACGTCCTTTGATTGTTCTGCTGTTACGGTGAGTGGGAAGGTGGGCCCGTAAACCGGTTAACCACACCATTTGTTTGGCTTTTGTCAAATTAAATGACCGTCCTAAGTCGGTATCGTAATTGCACTACAATCAAATATTTTTGTAATGTGATATATATTCTAGTATATTATTTATATTCATGTATTGTATAGCTCTATGGTGACTTCTGCCACATAACTGAGCCAGTAACTCCTCTTTTTTCTTTCATTTCATGGCATTGTTTCTATCTCGTACATATACTCTATTATTGATGATGGGCCGCCATCAGATCGCGCTTCTGATTGGTTAACGTAGATTGATGCCCGAAATGTGATTTATCAGTATCAAATACAAGTAATCGTTCTTCAAATGTTCGTTTGTTTGTTTGTTTTGGGGTTTGTTTATACCTGTAATTAAATTATGAGAAATTACTGTCAAAATTTTTTGTCTATCGATGTATAGACAAAAACCGGGACACAAACTAAATATACACCGTTTCACTTCCGCTATAGTTTGTACTTCGATTTTTGTCTATACATCGATAGACAGAAAATTGTTTACACTCATTTCTTATATAATAGGAAGGTTATCATAATAATAATAATTAAAAACCATATAAAATGTTCACTGGGTCACCTTATTTTCCTAATTTTAAACTTGTTGATATCGATAGTAAGACCATGTCGTCATTATCGGCAGACCCACAGCAATTGATTTAAGCGTAATGTTAACGTAGTTTTGAGGTAAAGTTGTGTAGTGTATTTCTCCTATTTTGATTAACAGTTATACATTACTTTTACATATATAATATAATGAATTCATATTAATGGTAACTTGAATAAATAGATAAAAACAAAGCTCACTCAGGAGTTTAGATATGCAAATAACCAGGGTGTTGACCCAGCAGTGTCATGTTAAACAACGGAATCGGATTTCTGTATACTGAGCATATCATGTCTAAGCAGGATATTACGAAAGTTGTTTTGATTCATACCAAATGTAACCTTACTGGAATCATAAAATTAAATAAAAAGAGAAGCAACTTATTTATAACGTCTACCCCCACACGCTGTGTTTGGCTATGAACACATATACAGAAAGACTTTATACATTTTCCCATGTGTAAGTTTTGATTGATTTGCTTATTAAATACGAGTTTTATCTATATACATATATCTGTATATATGCATATATACCTGGTAAATATATATATATATATATATCTTTGGATTCTTATAGCCACTTTTCAAGCTAAGTAAACAGTGACAATCAAATTATAAATGAAATTTCATACAGGATTATCTTTGTTATATTTTTGAGTGTGATCAACCGACATAAAACTTATACCGAAAGAAGAGTTTAAACCGATAATGGAATATCAGTAAGTGACAACGGACACTGTTTGTTAATCATCAATATCACAGTGTCGCTAATAATACACCTTTTGCCAACTTTATAATCTATTGTGTAACAATTATTGAAGCAATGAAGCAGAAAGCAACATCACTGATTTTGATTTTGAAGAGTGTGCATTTCACTTTTTTTTCTCAAAAACCGCAGGTCCCAAGTGACATACGTAGTGTGCTTTGGAGAACATATGAAGAAAGATACACATATTATACTAACCAAGCAAATGAAAAGGGTCGACACCAAACATAAGGGATTGTTGATTTATTACAAATACACATTTTCCTTTTGCTTTAAAGAAATCTTAGGTTCGCATTCCGCCTAGGCCATATCGGAGACAGAGGCTCCTTGTTATAGTAGGGGTGGCACTTTTAAGATCCCTCATTCCTCCGGGTGGGTCTGTTGCAAGGGTTTAAATTTCTATGCAATGCATCAAACAAATACCGATACTGTATACGTGAAATAATCGTGGAGTGACGTTAAACAATAATCAATCAATTAATCATATTCAGATCACTATTATCCAAGGTATCAACCCCCTAATATGTATCCAGGTTGTTAAATATTGTAAGTGTACATGTTAATACTGAGCTATGGTGAATTTATACATCTTTATACATCTTATTTACTCCTCCATTGGGTTAATACTGGATATCAATGTCGATCGTACAAAACTCAGGTATAACTATCTTTTTAGTTTTAAAATATAAATCAAACAAACCTAAGGAAAAGTGAGTTCCATTTTTTTTATTGGCAGTATTTATTTTCATGAACATGTAACATAATTTTTCCATTAGATTTTATTACTTTTGCAACACACTATTCATGAGATTATACTTTTATGTTTATTCAGGCCAAAAGATAGCAAGATAAATGTGACCTAGAACAAGAGTTAGGTAAATTACATAATCAGAATGCTTTACCAATGTACGGAAACATTTATCCATGATGAGTCTATTGAAGGATAAAGTGAATATTATTATAGGTATTGGGGGTTAACAATAATAAATCAAAAAAATGATAGTGTTGACAAATGGGCCTTTATAAAGATTTGTTTGTTTTTAAGGTATAAATTCATCTACAATGTATCGGTCAGTAACTGTCACCATATACATGAAATAGTCTTGGAGTACTTTAAGACATTAATTGATTAATCACTCACGTATCAATATGTATCAATTAAACAAATAAAATGAATTGTGTAGATCATCAATAATGATGATATATGAGAAAATAATTAAGAATATTGACAACACATTATCATCTCTTTAGAACACGTTTTACCATTGGAATTGGTCATTGCATATGAATTATGAGTTACTTAAGAGTTTTATATCACATATCTAAAGTTCACTATCTCAAATATACAGTCACTGTAGAGACTTTGATTACACTTATCAGAGATCTTTGTCTGACATGTTGACTTCCTTATGTAATTGTATTTCTTGTAGAACCGTTTGTATTTATTAGTACAATATCACTTTTCACACTTATCATGTTACCGATTGTCACTAAGGTTATACTGTAATCACTTAATGTTAGAACGAGTAACACTCGCACAATCCCATTGCATTGGTGGAATTGACTGGTCAGCAGGGGATGCTCACGTTTCCATCGCATCAAATCCCATCATCTCTGGTTCTTTTATTGGCTTGTGATTACCTATAATTTCTATTTAGTCTATTATTATGAAATGTTTGTTTTTATTTTAGCATTTTACTTCTATATATTGTTCAGGGAAAATGAAATCGAGTAAACAGATCGACATGCATTTTTTCATGTAAATTGTGTATTCGTCCTCAACGAATTCAAAATCAAATAACAAGAAGTTGTATGCTACCAGCAAATGTTCTATCTTTTCACATATTATTAAACTTGTTTTGATTTCCTCTGTAGAATTTGCGCCAAAAGGTGTACGTTCCAATTCTGTGAAGTAAGTAAACAATGCTTTTCTATATCTTTTTTAATTTTTTATGTTTAATAAAGAGTTTATGACGCATTTTCTTTAAATATAAAACTTACGATGAGCAAGCATTTGATATTACTGTAGTGGATAAGCTAATGTTATGCCGTGGTCTTACCATTTGTCTTCAATTATGCATAAAATTGAAATCTCTTTATCGGGTTTTAAATGTTATAATACCCCTTTCTTGATGTTGTGTCGCTGTGGCACTTTCTACACAGTGTTTGTTCACATCCATGTATGTATGCAGTGCTGAATTATATTTGTTTCGTCTGTATTTAAGGACATTCCTAGCTGGTGTGTCCAGCCAAACAGGAGACGCTCACTCCTCCCGGGCCCCTGGTCTCACCTCTGAATTTCCTTGGTCTATGAATGTCCATTGTGAAATAAATAATACTTGGTCTCTGATGTGCGAAATTGTTCAAATATCATATAAATATTTTCTAACAAATTCAGTAAGCAGTTAGTATATTACAGTATTTTTATAATGACATTTACAATTGATTTTTAACGAATTACATTAGAGGCAACTGCATTTTCTAATCAGATTTGCGTCGCCATTACTTATGCAATAGACATCATATCTATGATTATATTGCATACTCTTCATCATCATTCTACATTAACGTGAAGCAATGCACTGAATAACTACATAACGTGCGTTCCTTACTTCGCAAATGTATAGATACCGCTAAAATATGCACAAGCCGGCGTGGCCTAGTGGTATTGCGTCGGACTCCTGATTGTGAGGACGGGGGCTCGAGTCCCGCTCTGGTCATGCCGTTGCCATGTCTTTCGGATGAGACAGTATAAACCGAGGCCCCGTGTCGTGGTATGCATGGCACGTTAAAGATCCCTCACTGCTTCGGGTGGGTCCGTTGCAAATGTCAAAATTTGTATGCCCCGCATCTGGCAGATGCCGTCACTATATACGTGAAATATTCGTGGTGTGACGTAAAACAAAAATCAATCAATCAATCTAAAACTACACACACGCACAGACAGTTTCTTGAGTTATTTCTGTAATTATTACAGTCTGGGGGTGGTCATATCAGATTTTCAGAGAAAAGCTGGCATTACTGAAGATGATTTTCAAAAGGTTTGTATATGTCTAGACATTGTTGTATAGCATTATAATCTTGTATCGTATAGTCATGTTTGATCAAATCGGATTTTGATTTATAGAACGTTACAATTCAAATGTTGACTCGAGGAAAGACTATCTGATTGTTATCAACAACATATCCTTTGGATTCAGATTTAAATTCATTTAAAACAATAATTACAAGAATAAATGGTTTTATTTCAGTGCCTTCAGCAGCAAAAAGATTTACAACCGCTATGTGGTGCTATTGAACCTGTGGAAGTTGCTAAAGCTATTGCATTCTTCGCTTCCGATGAGTCGGCTTGTATAACAGGGGAGACATTGTTTATTGATCGAGGGGGACATGCAAAGTGACTTCTATGATTTACAACAAATTTTTCCTCATTATTAATCTACATACAAAACACTGAACTTAGAAATAGATCTATGCCATTTATCATTGCTTACACACAAACTTAATTCTGAGAAAATCGTTGTTCCAATATACCATTGAAAGAATAAAGCATGAATGTGTAACTTATAGCTTCTTGTTTCCTTTCTTTCTTATTTTCTTATTTTTTGTTCTTGTCAGTGAACCAATTAACCAATTATACCGACTGTACATACATTTGGTATTTAGTGTTCTATAATGTTATATAATATAAGTAAGAGAGATATTGAGAGACATGAATCAACAAACGCATCTCTTGTAAACGCGTTTAATTTATATCTATCAAGTGATCTTAAACTCCGATACAGTGGTTGCCATCATACTCCACAGAAGACATGTATTAGATTGAAACTTTAAACATTCATTATTTGAAACTTTATTATAACAAGATAAATCAGTTTAGAATACACATCTAAACATAAGAACATTAAAATTGAAAAACAGACGGAAAATATTCATAATATTTAAAGTTTCAATTTTTAAATGTTTTCAAAGTGATCACATGAATACTTATAATTTAATTGTGAATATTATTAAATGACGATATTTTATACCAATACATAATGGTATTTCACTGGTCCCTACCGTGTATCCAGGTTGTCAAATATTGTAAGTGTATATGTAATAAATATAGAACATACATGTATATACCTTTTAATTTTGTGCACCGGATGCGCATTTCGACAACTTAAGTCTCTTCAGTGATGCTCGTGGTCGAATGATTGGAATTCTCATAATATATAAATATTTGAAAAACAGTGTTGAAACCAAAATGAACCAAAGAATCAATGTAATGTAAAGATGATGGATAAATCCAAACCATAAGTCTAAAAATCATGAAACCAGAGGACATACAAAATCAATGAAAATAAAAAAACAAATGGAAAAGACAAAATATGTCTACTTCAAGAGCATATGTGAACCCCTGTGATGGAGTGAGATCAGGTGCCCGGGGAGAGTCAGCATCTCCTGCTTGTTAGAAACACCCGTCACATATACCCAGTAGAAAGAGTCAAACCGTGTAAATTCCATATGTGTTTATATTATAAGTCAAAGTAGGTAACCTTCTAGTATAGAAGGTGTCAAATCTGTGTAAAATGATCGGAATCGGTCTCAGTCCAGAATATCATTTACAAGTCTGGATAACGAGATATCATATGGAGTAATAAGAGTCTCGTAACGACCGTAGAACTTCCTCAGTGACGTTGCTAGTTTAGCACACATATAACCCTGGTTGAGCAGCTTAACTGAAAGTCGCCTAGCCCTCATAACAAAATCATTGTAATTTCAACATGCTCTGGAATAACGTATTAACGTTAACTCATATTGAGATATGAATACGCCGTATGCGGGCGATGATGGAATGTTGCTACTTATGAAAGGAAAGTTTGTGATAGCGAAATTGAAATCGTCATGTTTGTCATAGAGTGAGGTGTTCAATTGACCATTAATCTCGAAAGAAAACATAATATCTAAATACGAAGTAAAATTACAAGTTTCTGTGGTCTTTTTTACCTCCAGTTCACTTGGATAGATGATGCTAAGGTAATCCGCGAATGAAGGATTATTAATTGAAAGCAAGTCATCTATATATCTGTAAGTGAAATTGAAGCCAAGAGCCATTTTTTTCCATGTTTTTTTTTTTTCATGTATAGCTCCATGATGACTTCTGCCACATAACTGTGCCAGTAACTCCTCTTTTTTCTTTCCTTGCAACAGCAAAGAGTGAATGAATTCAGCTTCGTATGAGTAAAGGAATATGGCAGCCAGAAGCGGAGCACAGTCAGTGCCCATTGGAATGCCGACAATTTGTTGAAAAACCTTTCCTCCAAACACCACAAAAATGTTATCGATAAGAAAGTTCAACATCTGGATGACAGCTTTTTCAGTGTATTTATTTTTGAAATCAGAATTTTCCCTAACAAAGTAAGTTTTATCATGGCCTATAACTATATATTTGAATTTGCGGCTTGGCTTCCGTTTTTACTAGTAAATGCATTTTGAATAATTTCCGCTAAGGCCATTTCTTGTTAATTTTATGTTTTGCGTCCGCGTGCGGGTAGGTTTTGAATCATTTCCACCAAAAACAACAAAAAATAAATATCATTAAAATTCACTTTAAAATTGTAATTTCACAAAAGTATTTTGTGTGACGAAAAGTTTTTGCAAGACTCGACTTAGACTAAAAAAAAATTAACTCTTTGAAACGCTTTTTAATACGACTTTTGAACGTTGTGACAAGTGTCATCATTACACAGAAGATACTTGCAAGGCCCCCACCTCGCGTCGCGAAAAAAACCTGCTTTTTAGCCCCCAAATAAGGGTGAGGATGGCTGGGACGGTAATATGTGTATCACTTTCGCAAAACTCATTAAGCATTCCATCGCCTTATCCATTTACAGCTGAAAATGAGCAAACTTATTCTCAAATACTTGAGGGGCTTTACTTGGCGAGTGTTAGGGACAGCTCTGGTACAAGATTTAAGAGTACAATAGTTATGTCCGACAAGACATTGATAAAATGTTATCTTAAATGACATTAGAAATCAAACATTTGTGGTAAGCACTAATAATGAACTCTGGTTTCAACATGCGGATAGCTTCATAAACATCAAGCCCTGTAAGGTTAAACTAGTTGACGTAATTAAAGATTACCAATTCTCCCCTTATGATTGTGAAATATCTAAGTGCGGGACCAAAAATTGCAAAACTTGCAACATCTTAATTACAAACAATTCTTTTACGAATAATTTAACCAAACATACCTTTCATACGCATAGTTTTGACCATTTGAATTGTAAGAGTTCAAATATTGTGTACGGTATTGAGTGTTCACTCTGTGGGTTAATATATGTTGGAGAGACAAAGGGACAACTCCGTACAAGAGTATCAGGTCACAGGTCCAAAATAAATTGTGGTGGAAACCAATTACTCTATCGCCACTTGAACCAGCCTTACCACTCTATTCTCTCAATGAAAATTAGAATTATAGAAAAAATATATCACCCCACAAACAATGCCAATTTGAGCACTCCTTTTCGTCGGAAAACAGAAGAATACTGGATAAGACGTCTCGGCACTGCTTCGCCCTATGGATGCAATGACAATATTAGTAGTATTGGTAAACTCACTAGTCCTGTGTGTCAATCAGTTAACGTACTCGGTTTATTCAACAAAAGCCAGAGGAGGCATCGAAGTCATGGTACACGCAAATACAACAAACCTGAAATACGTAATATTTCCTTTGATGCTCTTTTGCCATTTATAAATAAACCTTTGGGCCTTCAGCACATTCGTACAAAACTTTATTCTATTTCACTCAGAAAATTACACAAGTTGTACGTATCGTTCAGACACCGTATATTTACTGATATAAGCTCCGCAGAGTATAGACTAGATGGCATTATTATGGACATATCGACCGCTAGACTTTTTCGTCCCGTCAAGTCAGATATTTCTATGGAAAAATCTAATCGCCCTTTCATCAAAATTAAATTTGCAAATAAAGGCATTGATTATTTAAATTTTGGCCAAATTTTAAATCATAAGTCTGTTTTAGAGAAAATACCTCCATATTTCAAAAACAAAGATCCGCCATGTATTTCCTATAGCTACACGCCATCAGTTGCATCCAAAATTTATAATTACAAAGGGTTTCTACAGTGTCTTGATCTTAGCAACTCTGCATGCCATCCTCAACCGTGTGCATGTTCCTCATCTAATTTCGTATATTCTCCTTGTGCCCATGTCATTACTGGTGATCTCGATATAGTTAAAAACACTAAATTAAGAGAACTTTTACTTAAAGGTCCAAAATACAGAGAACCCAGATCATTCACATGGAGCCAAAATTTTGAGAATATTATGAACTGCTGCGAGGAATATGCCGCACGATGGGCAAAAAGAGAGGAAGTACAAGTCGACACTCTTTCGGAATGGATAAAATCTATTGCAGTACTGCTGAGATCAAAAATTGAAAAATACAAGGTTCTGTAAACACCAGATTCGAATCTATTTTTAAAGATCCTGATGTTGTCAGAGAACTTACCTTCCTCCAAGAACATTATATCATTACACCAGTAGATAAAGCATCTAATAATTATACATTTACACGTAAGAAATATTACTTTGACAGCCTAGTGAAAGAATTAGGATTAAATTCAGCTCCAGGAAATCCTACTCTCACGAACTTTTCGGTTTCGGAAGTACTCGAGAATCATAAATCTGTCCTCAATACGTTTGGTATTGACTCAAATAAATTGAATTTAGAACATCCATATTTGTACTGCATTCCAAAAATGCACAAAACTCCTTACAAACAACGCTTTATCGCTGGTTCCTCGAAGTGTTCCACAAAATCTGTATCGATGCTACTCACAAAAATATTATCAGAAATTAAATCTGGCCTTCATAGATATTGCGAAACAGTATATTCCAGAAGTGGAATTAATCAAATGTGGATCCTTAAAAATTCAAAAGAGTTGTTAGAACATCTAAAATAAAAAAGTTTTACTAAAATTCACTCCATCAAGTCTTTTGACTTTTCGACTCTTTACACAACGATCCCTCATCAGAAATTAAAAGACAGATTAGCGGAAATTATTCAAAATGCATTTACTAGTAAAAACGGAAGCCGCAAATTCAAATATATAGTAATAGGCCACGATAAATCTTACTTTGTTAGGGAAAATTCTGATTCCAAAAATAAATACACTGAAACAGCTGTCATCCAGATGTTGAACTTTCTTATCGATAACATTTTTGTGGTGTTTGGAGGTAAGGTTTTTCAACAAATTGTCGGCATTCCAATGGGCACTAACTGTGCTCCGCTTCTGGCTGACATATTCCTTTATTCATACGAAGCTGAGTTCATTCAGTCTTTGCTTTCGCAAGGAAAAAACAATTGGCTCTTGGCTTCAATTTTACTTACAGATATATAGATGACTTGCTTTCAATTAATAATCCTTCATTCGCGGATTACCTTAGCATCATCTATCCAAGTGAACTGGAGGTCAAAGAAACCACAGAAACTAGTAATTCTACTTCGTATTTAGATATTATGTTGTCTTTCGACATTAATGGTCAATTGAACACCTCACTCTATGACAAACGTGACGATTTCAATTTCGCTATCACAAACTTTCCTTTCATAAGTAGCAACATTCCATCATCGCCCGCATACGGCGTATTCATATCTCAGTTAATACGTTATTCCAGAGCATGTTTAAATTACAATGACTTTGTTCTGAGGGCTAGGCGACTTTCAGTTAAGCTGCTCAACCAGGGTTATATATGTGCTAGACTAGCATCGTCACTGAGGAAGTTCTACGGTCGTTACGAGACTCTTATTACTCCATATGATATCTCGTTATCCAGACTTTTAAATGATATTCTGGACTGAGACCGATTCCGATCACTTTACACAGATTTGACACCTTCTATACTAGAAGGTTACCTACTTCGACTTCTCCATATATAAATACATGGAATTCACACGATTTGACTCTTTCTACAGGGTATATGTGACGGGTGTTGCTAGCAAGCAGGAGATGCTCACTCTCCCCGGGCACCTGATCTCACTCCATCACAGGGGTTCACATATGCTCTTCAAGTAGACATATTTTGTTATTTTCCATTTGTTTTTCATTTTCACCGATTCTGTATGTCCTATGGTTTCATGGTTTTTGGACTTGTGGTTTGGATTTATCCATCATCTTTACATTGTATCCCATTCATCGGGATCTTTATAATCAAATACATACTGTTCATTTTTTTTTTTAAATTTTATTCAAATTTTAAAAATGTTAGAAATGCTCATCTTTATCACGTTGGGGGCAACCTCTCATTTGAGAGATAATCACTCAAAAGAGTAACTATCACTGTATTCAGTAATCAGTTTCAAGGAAAGAACAGAAGTAATCAAGTACTTAAAAATGAAATTTTGGAATTATGATTTGAAATTTCGTTGTGTAAAGAGTCGAAAAGTCAAAAGACTTGATGGAGTGAATTTTAGTAAAACTTTTTGATTTTAGATGTTCTAACAACTCTTTTGAATTTTTAAGGATCCACATTTGACTAATTCCACTTGTGGAATATACTGTTTCGCAATATCTATGAAGGCAAGATTTAATTTCTTATAATATTTTTGTGAGTAGTATCGATACAGATTTTGTAGAACACTTCGAGGAACCAGCGATAAAGCGTTGTTTGTAAGGATTTTTGTGCATTCTGGAATGCAATACAAATATGGAAGTTCTAAATTTAATTTACTTTTGTCAATACCAAACGTATTGAGGACATATTTAGTATTCTCAAGTACTTCCGAAACCGAAAAGTTCGTGAGAGTATAAGTAGGATTTCCTGGAGCTGAATTTAATCCTAATTCTTTCACTAGGCTGTCAAAGTAATATTTCTTACCAGTAAATGTATAATTATTAGATGCTTTATCTGCTAGTGTAATGATATAATGTAATTGGAGGAAGGTAAGTTCTCTGACAACATCAGGATCTTTAAAAATAGATTCGAATCTGGTGTTTACAGAGCCTTGTAATTTTTTAATTTTTGATCTCAACAGTACTGCAATAGACTTTATCCATTCCGGAAGAGTGTCGACCTGACCTGTACTTCCTCTCTTTTTGCCCATCGGGTGGCATATTCCTCGCAGCAGTTCATAATATTCTCAAAATTTTGGCTCCATGTGAATGATCTGGGTTCTCTGTATTTTGGACCTTTTTTAAGTAAAAGTTCTCTTAATTTGGTGTTTTAACAATATCAAGATCACCAGTAATGACATGGCCACAGGGGGAATATACAAAATTAGATGAGGAACATGCACACGGTTGAGGATGGCATGCAGAGTTGCTAAGATCAAGACACTGTAGAAACCCTTTGTAATTATAAATTTTGGATGCAACTGATGGTGTGTAGCTATAGGAAATACATGGCGGATCTTTGTTTTTAAAATATGGAGGTATTTTCTCTAAAACAGACTTATGATTTAAAATTTGACCAAAATTTAAATAATCAATGCCTTTATTTGCAAATTTAATTTTGATGAAAGGGCGATTAGATTTTTCCAAAGATATATCTGACTTGACGGGACGAAAAACTCTAGCGGTCGATATGTCCATAATACTGCCATCTAGTCTATACTTTGCAGAGTATCAGTATCAGTATATATACGGTGTCTGGACGATACGTACAACTCGTGTAATTTTCTGAGTGAAATAGAATAAAGTTTCGTATGAATGTGATGAAGGCTCAAAGGTTTATTTGTAAATGGCAAAAGAACATCAAAGGAAATATTATGTATTTCAGGTTTGTTATATTTGCGTGTACCATGACTTCGATGCCTCCTCTGGCTTTTGTTGAATAAACCGAGTACATTAACTGATTGACACACAGGACTAGTTAGGTTACCAATACTACTAATATTGTCATAAGTACTGTGCCGTGGTGAATCTATATTAATTTACAGAATGATTATTGTTTTACGTTTTACGTCACTTCACGATTATTTCCCGTATATGGCATCGGCATCTCCCCGACGCATTGGATAGAAATTCATAGATTTGCAACTGACCCACCAGAAACAGTGAGGAATCTTTAACGCACTACTCCTACCATGGTACGTTACCTCTTTTCTTACCTTCTCATTGGAAAGACACGGAAGAGTCCACATCGGGAGTCGAGCCCGGAACCTTTCGGTCATTATACTAGGTATCAGTATCGATCGTTTGATACTCAGGTGCAAAGAAGTCATTATAAATATGTCAATCACATTTCATTAATTGCAATATTTCAAACAGTAGGAAATAAAGACAAATTCCGAAAAACATACATCTCCATCTTACTACTGATATAAGCTGAAATAATTTTCACATAAAGCACACGTATTTCAATAAATTTTAATTTAATATTTATCTAAGCCAAAAGATATCGAGGTCAGTATGACATCAAACAATATAGTCCGAGATTCTCTGCCCTTCTCCCACTTTTGATATCGGCGGTTTGTGGGCGAGGGCCAGAGAGACTTTGTTCATCAAAAGTTGGAATTTCAGCTTTACCTGCCGGTATCGGGATGCACAAGCCTTTGCCGACAAATAATCGCTTGCCCAGCAACCCATAATCCAATAAATGAACAATTAACTTACTCGGTCTTAGCAATATCTTTTCCAAATAAGATCTATAACTTCTACTAACTGCCGTTTTATCTGCAAACACGGCAAGATTCTCCATTTCGTCATTTGTGTATAAGAGTATGACGTCAGATCTCGCTGAACGCGACTTTGCATTCGTGACGAGGTTGCCTCGTGTTTTTCGTTACAAAAATGTATCAGCTGCTGAAGTGTAACGAATGCGAAGTTACCTATGTTATCCTTTCAGAAAAAAAAACAAAGATTGCATGGAGAAAGTTGCGTAGAAATGTATTAATAAGCGACTTAAGGATGATAATGTAATCTATATGTTATTTGCTTTGTATGAATACATGTTGCATAGGTAAATAAAAAATTGTTTTGATGCCAAAATAAAATTTCATGTCACAAGTTAGTCCAAGGAGCAAAATGTTAATTTATGAATGTAAGTTAATGTAAATTTGTATAGTTTGAATAATATTTTATACCAATACATCTGGCATATCCAGATTGTTATTGTCCAGCGTTTGAGCGTTGTTGAGACAAGTGTAATCTAGAACAAGAATTAGGTAATATTAAAATATAGCTTTGACACCGGGATACAAAAAGTACACCATGTAGCGATGATAGTAATAAGAAATAATAATAATAATAATAATTATTATTATGATTATTATTATTATCATTATTATTATTATTGTTATTATTATTATTATTATTATTATTATTATTATCATTATTATTATTATGACACCTCTAGATATCTTGATGATACTTTAGTAATCGATAACTTGAGTTGGAAAATTATCTTACTGGCATTTATCCACGTGCACAAACATATATAACAAGCTTGACGACTTTGGATTGTCTTTATTTTAACGGTGATGTCCCTAAACTCCCATCATATGGTAATTATATTAATCAATTGGTTCGGTTTGTAAAGCCTGCATTAATGTTTTGGGTTTTCTTGCACACAATTCTCAAATCACTTTTAAACTAATAATTCAGGGTTACAGATATCATAAAATTTGAAAAACGTTTGGTAAAATTTATAAATCTTATTCAGACATTTTATCTAAATTCGGAAATGTGACTTTTCTACAATACTTATCCAGCAAAATTTCTCATCCCAATTTCTACGGTGATGTAGTATACAAACTAAAGAGGGTAAAAGGTCCTGATAATTGTCATATCGATGTTGTCGAGATGCACATATGGTGCACCAAATTAATTCAGCTATATGTTCTAATATTTATTATCATTTACAGCTTTTAATAACATACACTATTTAGTTCACTTAAGTTTTAATTGATTGATTGATTGATTGATTATTGTTTTTCGCCACTCCACGATTATTTCACGTATATTTTCACTAAATACGGTAAGTGTACATGAAGATACTGCGGTGTGGTGACTCTTTATGTTATGTTATGTTATGTTATGTTATGTTATGTTATGTTATGTTATGTAATGGTCATCCAAATTATTGACTAAATACTGTAAGTGCACATGCAGACACTGCGTAGTGGTAAACATTTATATTATATTCACTCCTGATATGTAGGTCGGAGACGAAAGATAATGAGACAAGTGTTATCTAGAGCGAACAAGGGTTAGGTAATATTAAAATACAGCATTTGACACCTTAGTTTACAAAGTGAGGACACGATGAGTCTACTGAAAGACAAAGTGGCTATTATTACAGGTATTTGGGGGGTTAACAATAATTCATGAAAATATTGATAGTTGAGCTTTTAAAAGAGTTTCGTATTACTAAAGGCGATTAGTCGTTATGTGAACACTGTTTTACAATTCTTTGTTTAATTTCCTTATCGTAAACTGTGTCACTGAGATGGTCGTGAGGACAATAGTATATAATCACTGCAATAAACATGTTATATGCTAATATATATCATTTGTAGCACCTATTTCATTTAATTGTGGTATTTAGGATTTATATAAACATCAAAGGAAATAAGAGATGAAAGGTTTTGATAAACCAACAAAACAACACAAAAATGTATATCATATACATTTTAGAAAATTATGTCAGATTATATATGTAGATCATGCATGTATATTTCTACAAAGTTTGCTAAAGAATTGAGTAAAACCCACTTCTAAAATAACCGTAGAACCATACTATAATATATAATGTTTTTTTATTATTATTATTTATTTATTTTTCACTTTTTTTGGTCTTTGTAATTAATGTTAGGGGTATTATAATTGGATCAGTCCTATAAATAGCATCATAATTGCTATCAAAGGAGGAAAATGACCATATTTAAGATTTTCAAAAAGTCACATTTGAATTAGTTTTTAATTGTGTTCATCAGGTAATTATACATAGACGTGGGAGAAAATCAATTAAACTATTTTCGAGATAACTGCCATGTCACTTATTTTGAATTACATATATGTAACATCGTTTCAATTAACATAAGACATCAGAAATCTTAAGTAGGTCTTCCCTGTAAAATTTCATCAAAATAGCTACAGTAAGAATGGAGAATCAATATCGAAGAAGTACCAAACCGTTAATCATAGAGTTAAATTATTTTAAAGATGCCTGCCATATCAATCGTATTTGATTGCATAGCAACATTATATTTAATATATATTTATTAAGTATCATGACGACATTACTTTTGTCAGTTTAATTAAAATGACTTTAATAACTGAGTTGAAAACTAAATTTTCAAGATGGCGGACGTGTTGAACACATTGTTGTACATACCGCTGCTTTTTTTCAAATGCCGTTATCTGGTGTGTAAGCCGAATATTTCTGTAAGTTATACTCCATATATATAGATCAAAGACATACACTCTACCCAATGTGAGAGGTCTTAAACATGCACACAAGAAATGTGTAATGGATAAAAAATTTACTATTTAAAATTAAAAAGTAACGTCAATTTGAGCCCACGTGCTCTGCTCAAACGAGATAGAGCTAAGACTCGTTTGTTGTCGGACTTTGGTGGGAGCTGATTTAATTCTGTCGCATACATATTTCTCTCTACGACAATTTCAAAGATACTCTTAACATAAGTTTTACATTTTTCGTCTTTGGAAAGTTCTGTATTAATATCGTGTTCATCACTCTATCAAAAATAATCATACGCTCTAAAATCTAGTATTTCTAACCGAGTTCAGATGAAAATTGTCGTAAATACATATCGTTATTACATATGTAACCTCTACATTTGACCCCAAAAGGGAAATTCCTACTCAAATTTGCAATCGGGTATTTGTTTCCTTTTGAGACTTGGACACATAAATATTTTAAATAATTCATCAAAATGTCTGTTAAGATTGAAAAGCGTTAATGAATTTTTTTTTTCTAATCAGTGGCTTATATTCTAAAGTGCCGGTTTGCATGCTATCACAAAGAGGACACTTTTATCTATAAATAGAATACCATTTGAGAGAATATCAGCTAAAACTCCACATATGTTAAATTAACATTTTTAAACACTTTTATGAAAGAAAAAAAATTACAGAGGATTGAAACTGACGTATATTACTTCTGTTTTAATTGGCCCAAGAATTCCGAATCCAGTTCATCGTACAATTTTTCCTTGGATATCTGCATCGCAATTTCTGAAATATTTCTTATTCGGAATAATTTCTTTGAGCTATGTTCAACAACTCTCATATCTATATTACTTAAGTAGATTACTCTTTCATCACGTAAATTTCTATTTATTAAATAAATGAAACTTGAATGGAAACTATTGTAGTTATATGTAGTGCATTAGTAAAGATTCGGTTTTCATTATAGATCTATTAATTTCCAATTTATGTATTTTTACAAGTACTTTCCTTCTTTATGACAAGATGTCTGCAGACAATGCCATGAAGTATATGTTCATATTGACAAGGTGTATGCTTTTTTTATTATCATGAAAAAGATGTTTTAAACATGTTTATTTCCAACTATTGATACTTATATATTCACACTTTCAGAATTTCTTTAATTCACAGGGGCGAGTTCAGGATTAGGTGAAGCAACGGCCATCTTGTTTGCCGAACGGAAAGCCATTGTTGTCCTTGCAGCAAGAAACAAAGATAACTTGGAAAAAGTAGCCGAAAAATGTATTGATATCGGACTTATGAAAGACAATGTTAGTAGTATATCATAAAGTCATTTGTTTTATACAAATAATTTTTTAAATGTGTGTCCTTTGACTGTGCTGCTTTTGCGATCAGTGGGAAGGTGGGCGCCCTTAAACCGGTTAACCACACCAATTGAATTACGTTTGTTACTTCAATTTACCGTCCTAAGTCGGTATCGTAACCGCAGCTCAATCAAATATTTTTGTAATGTCGTTTGTTTGTGTATATTCTACTATTATCATGTATTGTGTGCATGTCCTTGGCGATTTGTATCACACAACTTTGTCGGATGTCTTATATTTTCTCTTGTTTATCTCCTTACATATAAAGTCAATGTCTTAATTCAAATTCTTTATTCACGACGCAATTGTTTTTGGATAGCTCTTGTACCCCAAGTCTTTTCGAATGTTGTAAGTAATTTTCATCTGGATGCCCTTCCGCTGCGTTTTTAATGTTGGTAATATTTCTGTTCCTTGTCTGTAGGTAGGTAAAAAAAGATGAAGAAGCTTCTTTCCTTTGCAAAGTCAAATAATAAATCACAAATTTGTCAATGGGACCCTAAAAATAAGTGGTTATTTTAATGTAAGTTCTGTTTTAATGGATGTTCTTTGTCCTGCTTTTGTGGTAAGTGGAAAATTGGACCCATTAACATGACAACTACCCTATAAGTAGCGCCTTACCACTACATTACAATAACATATCTTTGTAATGTCTTTTTATGTTCGCTCTTTATTTTGCATGACGTAGCGACTTTCTATCATCATTTATACACTTTTTGTAATTTGTAACTGTAAATACTGTATATTGTCACATAATTTAATCATTTCTAATCATAAATATTTTCCCCTAGATCCTAGTTGTTCAGTGTGATGTGACTCAAGAAGATCAAGTTGAGAAGCTTGTGAAGAGTACCTTACAAAAATTCTGTAAAATAGATATACTTGTAAGTAATTAATATGCAATATCATAAGAATGATTAAAAAATTGAAATTGTAGTATTTCCTCTCAGTGACTAACTCTGTGTCTGTGCAATTTTTTTTAAATTTAACGGATGTATGTAAGTAGACACATTACTACGGACAAATTTTACCTAACTCCTGCTGAGAAATTATTTGGCAGATTTCGCATTTCTAAGTCATTATTGGAAAGTACACACTCGATATGGTTGTGTGTACGAATGTACTGCGAGAATCAACCCCATTTGAGACTAAAGCAACTGACACGTATAACAGTAACAAAGAGTCTGGTAAAATCATCTGAAAAGATCTCATCTGTTACTGAGACAGGCGGCCATAACAAAAATATTTTTGTGGAGGATCAACTGTAAAGGAAGAAAGAAAAGTTACTGACTCAGCCGTAATACAGAAATCAACACGGAAATATACAATATTCAATGTAATGATACAAGAAACACATTAGGACATCCCAAAATAATCAGTTATAGTGTAGTTACGATATCGACTTAGAATGGTCATTTGATATGACAATAATCAATTTCAATACTGTTGTAGTTAACCAGTTTATGGCCCCACCTTCCTACCCACCGCAATAGCAGAATAATCAAAGGACACATATTTGAAACTATAAATATTCCTCCATATAGAAATCCACGGTCAGCAAGTGTCTCAAGATCAGAGATCATAAAAATAAATAAACACATATCGTAATGTAGAAAGTCACCATGATATCAAAATTATATCAAGCGACATTAAAATTAGGACACAATGCTATGCCGGTCTGGAAGCAGGCTCAGACCTATGATCTGAAGAAGTCTCGACTAACAGTCTGAAGGAACGAAGTTCAGGACCATGGCTCCTCTGAAGGAGGTTTCAACAAGGCCCGTCATTTAGTTCCCACCGCCCTTTTAGTCAGCGTGCAACGTTCAAGTTGAAGTCTGTATAAGGCTGTAGACGGGCCCAATACACTTATAGTCGGACGAAATAAGATTGTCGGAACCTCCTAAGTTCTCCTAAGTCCTTGACTCTTTCTAGTGGGTATGTGTGACGGGTGTTGCTAACAAGCAGGAGATGCTCACTCTCCCCGGGCACCTGATCTCACTCCATCATAGGGGTTCACATATGCTCTTTAAGTAGACACATTTTGTTATTTTCCACTTGATTTTCATTTTCACTGATTTTGTATGTCCTCAGGTTTCCTGATTTTAAGACTTATGGTTTGGATTTATTCATCATTTTTACATTTGTATACAAGACTACCATAGAAACTAGGATGGGAAATTCCATTGGATACATATTGCTGAAAAGTGATAATTCCGAATTTAGAAAATGTTCTGAATACGATCTAAAGAATTTGCCAATTTTTTTTCTACGTTTGTGATATCTAACTCTCACTTAAAATTTTCAAGCAATTTGTAAATTTTTGGTATGAAAGTCCGAAACACCAATGCAGCCCCTGGCAAATCGAACCAACTGAGATGCCGTTTGATGGGAGTCTAAGGACCTCACCATCCAAATAAGGGAAATTTACAATAGGGATTCCAAAATCACCACGTTTATCGTAGATATTAGTATGAACTTTTGTTAATTATCTTAATTCTTAAGTCTAAGATAGATGTTTCTGTATCACATATATTAGCTGTGTATTATTGAAGTTCAGGTGGGTATTCCTCAAGTAAATATCTTTCAAATTCAAAGTTATCGATAACTAAGATGTCATCAAGATATCTAGATGCATCATTGAATATATCAATCACATCAAAACGTTAAGAATTATATTATCCATCAAAACTCAATAGCTTTACATAATTTAGCGCAAGTCCAGTATTTATATGAAGTATATTTTTTGCAAGAAAAGAATTCAGAATTATTGGAAGTACTAAGATATGTTTTAGATTCAGCAACAACTTACGTTTAATCAAATCATGTGGAAGTGAGGTATATGTGGTAGAATATCAAATGTAGCGATTTGAGTAGCTTGGGAATTACGTAAAAGAAGCTTTTCTATAACTTCACTAGAGTTTTTATAGACCAGAAGTAATTGATGCTACTGCTATGAGAAGTGACATTTCAGTAGTTAATCATGATCTTTGATAGCCGTTAGAGCAGACATAATATGTTTAGAAAGTACAGTGGTGGAGAAGTGACTAGAATTAGATATAAAACGTGACTGATATGGATTTTTATGTAAATTAGGGAGCCAATACATGGCAAAGAAATTTATGACGAGGTCGACTTTTGCTGAAGGTTTGCTTTATCAGCTACTGCTGGATATTGAAATTATCTAATTATTTTGTCTTATCTGTAAATGCATTACGTGTTTGTATATAATTATAGAGAAAAATATTTTACCAAGATATATTAGCCAGTGGTATTAAGATTATCCAATCTCCGTCAAACCTCGTAATAGCATGCATGCAAATTAAACTCACAATTACCACAACTTCAGTTACTTGTAATGTGAAATAAGTAAAAAACGAAGAAGTACCGAAGTGTAAACTATATTATTATTTGATGTATTTGACTCATATGATTTTGGCCCATGATATAACAGATGTTTTATATAAAGATATCATGATACAGTAGTTGTACTGTATCATGATACCTGGCCTGACCTCGATTTTATTGGAGTTCGCATTTGTCTGAATATGACACTAAACACGATATTGTCCCCATGGACTATGAGATATGGTTTACCCTTCTGTACTTCTTTGTTTTTCACTTTTATGTCAAACAGTAAAATTGTTGCATTATTATCATCAGGTGAATAATGCTGGTATGGTAAAGTTTTCGCAAATCCTGGAGACAAAGCTAGGGGACTTTGATCAGGTCATGAAGACCAATGTCCGAGCTCCATTTCATATTACGCAACTGTGTTTACCGCATCTTTTAAAAACAAAAGGTATGTAATTTCTATGGTAAACCATATTCTGCAAATAGTATAATCACAACTCCTATGTAATATTGTGGTGTGAATCATCCATGAAAATATGTTTAAACTATTTACATGTACATGTGTATGTATATTTAACCAAAAGCACGGTATGTGTCAGTTTTACCAATTTTACAATGAATAAAACAATTAAATCATATCGTTTTGAGAGGTACTTACTATTGCCTTTTCTTTCTCCTTAAAATTGGGCAGCTTGAGTATTGAGGGAAGTAATAATAGAAAATGAATTGTCTTTAGATAAGTTATTTAAGTTATTTAGTGAAAGCAATATCTGTCCGTCATTCTTTAGCTTTTATCAACAGATTGTCTATATTTATAGGGTCAGTGATTAATGTGTCCAGTATATCCGGACAACTGTCAGTAAGTATGGATGGAGATGTGATAATTATATGTTAACATCAATTCACAACATTTACAAAATTATTTTGAGCGGTGTGAAGTTTTCAACTAATTACATAAAAAAGAATTCAGTTTTCCCACTAATTAAATATGTTAACATTAAAAACATACATTTCTTTATTTATTATTACTTGGTTCCTCTATCTGCAATTTACATATAGAAATATTCATGTACATATCTTTGATTTAGTATCCACCAGTTATAACATACTGCATGAGTAAAGCAGCCCTGGATCATTTCACAAGAACTTTATCTGTTGGTAAGTCACAAATAACTGAAGCATTACCTTGCACAGGCAATGTTCAAATATCTTACCATGTATCATTAAAACATGAATTTATGCTACTATAACCGCATCACAATCGAATATTTTAAATCGCGTCGGACTCCTGATCGGGATGCTGGGGTTCGAGTCCCGCTCTGGTCATGCCGGTGTCATGTCTTTTGGATGAGACAGTAAAAACCGAAGCCCCGTGTCGTGGCATGCATGGCACGTTAAAGATTCCTCACTGCTTCGGGTGGGTCCGTTGCAAAGGTCAAAATTTGTATGCCCCGCATCAGGCAGATGCCATCACCATATACGTGAAATATTCGTGGTGTGACGTAAAACAAAAATCAATCAATCAATCAATCGAATATTTTATAATGTCGTTTTTCCGTGTATATCAGGTTTTGTGTGCATGTCCTTGGTGTTCGTCCTAAATCCACTTAATTGATTTTGATACTTTTTAAACAGTAATATCCTGATTTCCTTGCAGAATGTGCACCAAACGGTGTACGTGTCAATGCTGTATGGTAAGTAGAAATTTATATAACACCGTATTTCTCTTGAGCTTTTACCAAATTTAAATTTGAGAAAGCTTTTATCAATTTAATACATTTGTCAAAGAATTATATTTAACTTTGTCTTAAGCCCCATTAACAATTCATGAGCATTTTGAGAGAAAGAAAATCTCGTTACACTTTTCTTTAGCTTAAAAAATGTTTAGTTAAAGAAGCCTGATAAAACATTGAATTCTATTCCTCCAAAGCTCCTCAGAGTTCTTGTAAAAGTTTCATCGAAATTTTCATAGGGCTTTGACACTATCAAACTCCGTCAAAAATGTGGATCAAGTTTTCATTATCAAAGAGAACTTTGATATTGTTAGGGAGCAACCATTTGATTTGGGGGGGGGGGGCAGGAAGACCTGGCCCGGCCTGAATTTTTTTTTTTTTTTTTTTTTTTTTGCCAAATTTCAGAGCCAGATTATTATTTTTATTTATTTATTGACAATTATTGGGGGGTTTTGCCGGCCCTTCGGGCCGGATTATTTTTTCCAAAAAATTTGAACCGGACATTTTTCCTGCCCCCCCCCCCTATAAAAATCAAATGGTTGCTCTTTCAAATGATTTAGAATGTATATGTAAGTAATAAGTGTCTTATTGTTGGTTCTCATGGATAATGATGCCATCATGTCACGCGCGAATTCTATGAACCCACCTGACTCTGTCATGGGTTTATCTGCATATATTTTCCTTGAAACAATTATGAATAACCTTTTCTTTTCTTTTTTCTAAATCATTCAAGTCCAGGATTGATGATAACAGATTTTCAAATAAATGCTGGCATGTCTGAAGACCATTTTCAATCGGTATGCACATTTATATGTTTTGCTTTATTTGATATGATAAAATTTTAATTCATAGGAAATAATTAATATGTTGATATTAGAGTTTTACATGTATATTGAAGAATTATAGAATTCAGAAATATCACTTATACAGACATCATCTGGTCATTATCAACAATATTGTACTTGTCCAAAACTTTTCAGAGGAGACAAGGTCCTGATACTCGTCCCCTCTGTCCGTTAGTTGGGAATCCTATTGATCAAGGATCTGCGCTCGGCTTACAGATGGGCAAAGCACGGTTTACTTATGTTGATTTCGGCTTACATATTTCTGATAGCAAGATATTATTCTATAAAAGTTTCGTGTGTGATAGAATTTTTATGACCTCTCTTCTTGAGAAACCTGTTGATCCTTGTTCTCTATACGGTGGATTATTAAGAAATCTTTAAATGTGTGTCCTTTGATTGTGCTGCTTTAGCGGTGAGTGGGAAGGTGGGCGCCCGTAAACCAGTTAACTACACCAATTGAATGACGTTTGTTACTTGAACTGACAATCCTAACCGTAACCGCAGCACAATTGAATATTTTTGTAATGTTTTTTTTTTTTCGTTTATATTCTACTACATGTATTATCATTTCCTGTGTGCATATCCTTGGTGATTTTTGTCATTAAGCTTTGTCGAATGTCTTCAGTTTTCTCTCTTGTTTTGATATTAGAATCATATAAGTATTCATTCTGTTTCAGCTTCTTCAGCGACAAAAAGATTTACAACCGCTGTGTGGCGCTATTGAACCCGTGGAAGTTGCCAAAGCTATTGCTTTCTTCGCTTCCGACGATTCGGCGTGTATAACTGGGGAGACTATGATTATTGATGGAGGGAGACATGCAAAGTGACCTGTATGATTTACAAGTTTCTGTCATTACTACTATACATACAAAACACTTAACTTGGAACTAGATTTATGTCATTCATTTTTGCCTACACACATGTTTATTGATGGAGGGGGACATTGCAAAACCCCTTATGTAATGTACAACACAAACATGTTTATCGCATGATTACTTCCAAATCATCTAACTTAAATAAATAAATTCGTATTCCTATATTCTCAATTGATATCACTTCTGCCTTGGTTTTTTTTTTTTTTTTTTTTTTTTTAATTTTATTTTTTTATCTAAAATCTTCGCTTGCATGCATTTTTTAATTGCTGGTCAACCAACTTATTCAATATATTTTAGTTAAAAGAGCTGAGTTGATAATTTTTTGGGTTATCAAAGATTGATTTGCGGATGTACATGTTTATATAAAAATTTCTTTCCTTTTAATTCTGCTGTTGAACTGAGTCTTCACTTCACTTCTGCCTTGCCTTCACTCTGTATCTGATAGAATAAGGGTATCTGTTTACAATGACTGATGGATTTGATCTTCAAATTCAAATAAGACCAATACATCATTAAACATGAGTCACAAAAGTCACAACATGAATAAAATTCACGTTTAAGATGGTTAGTTTGTTTGGTCATATCCCAAATTATCGGTTAACATTCTTGAAAGCGGGATCTCAAAATACAGCAGATCCCTGAATAACCATCACTTGATATGTTCAACTACGGAATTGCACTTATTCAACGTATCATTTCTATACAGGATATCACGAAAATTGTCTTTGATTACAATAAAAAAAAAATAATGTTTTCATACCAAATGTAACCTTATTGAAATCATTAAATACAATAAAAGAAAAACAACTTCCTCAGAACAACTTCCTCTACTCGCTGCGTTATATATTATGAAAATTCCAATCATTCGGCCACGAGCATTACCGAAGAGACATAAGTTGTCGAAATGGGCATCTGGTTCACGAAATCAAAGGTATATATGTTCTATATTTATACAATAAAGGAAAAGCAACTTCCTCAGAACAACTTTCTCTACTCGCTGCGTTCATCAATAGACCCTTATATACAGAAGCATCTTATACATTTTCCGTGTATAATTTTGGTTTGTATCTGCATGTGTTTATTCTTTCTAAACACGGATACATATATGTATACATCCCTGGTAAATATTGCTGTTCCATACATTTGTATCAAATAATATCGAGAACGAAAAATAAGACAACGCTATACGACAATAAATTTTGAAAATAAATAAATAATCAGTTAATTAATTAAGCAATACATTCATTCATTTACTAATTAGAAAATTCCCATTTTTGTATATATAATGTGCATTCCTATTGACTAGAACTTTCAGTTGATATCAAAATTTTTTACTTTTTCATATTGACCTTTAAGTTTGACCTGCTTTTAAGAAATTTAACCTTGGTCATATCTTTGAAATGGCAGGTGATAGGGCTTTGATATTTTACGTGTGCATTCCTCTTGACAAGAACGTTCAGTTAGCATCAAAATATCTCAGGTTCTTACATTTTTGTAAAATCTAAGTTATGTCAAGCTGGAGTATTCAACACTCAGTTTGAGTTCACTCCATACCGAGAGGAAGAAGAAAAAGAAGAAGAAATATCACAATTAAATTTCATAAAATAAAATAAAGCAAAAGTAGACAAAAAGTACGCTTTTAGATTTCTTTGTTTATAATAAAATGGTACAAATTTTGAATAATAAACTGAAAGTTCGAGTGAGCTATTGTAACAGCGCTTGGTTTGGGAGGCGTTTGTGGTCGCTTGTTTCCGGGTTCGACTCCCGCCATTTATATAGGCACATCCCGTGTCCTGTATTTTGGATGAAACTTTGAAAACCGAGGTCCCGTTTCACGGTCGCACCTTAAAGATTCCTCATTTCTTCAGATGGGTCTGTTGCGATGGTTTAATTTCCATGCAATGCATCAAGCAGATGTCCTCACCATATACGTGAAGTAATCGTGCAGTGACGTGCAACAATAATCAGTTAATCATATTCAGATATCTATTATCCAGGGTATTAACCCTCTAATGTTTATCTAGGTTGTTAGATACTGTGAGTGTACATGTTGATACTGTGCTGTGGTAAATATATACATCTTATTATACATTCACTGGGTTAGTATACTGTGCTGTGGTAAATATATACATCTTATTATACATTCACTGGGTTAGTACTAGATATCAGTGTCATACTCAGGTTCCAATATCGTTTTCAGCTTTATGATATAAATCAAATAAACACAATGAAAAATCAGTTCAATTTCTTTTTGGGTTAGCAGTAATCATTTTATGGATCTGTAATATAAATAATCATTTAGATATGGAATAAATGTTTTACTCACAAATAGTGATAATTTGATCATAGCATACGGAATGACAATACACAACACCAATTATGAGTTTTCTGTAGGAATGAAAGACGGGTCCTGGAAAATTGAAACACTTCCATCTTTCTACGGACATGGTCTGACGTGTCGCAAAGAATTTCCCAAATAGCAGCACACTTTCCGTGAGATTGCAATTTCTTGTTTATTCATGGAAGAAGATAACGATAAAAATGTGACCTAGAATAAGAATTTCATATACACTATTCGTTACTTGTACACAGAATCATTTATCCACGATAAGTCTACTGAAGGATAAAGTAGGGGTTAACAATAGATAATCTCACTACTGATAGTGTTGATGAATGGGCTTTTATAGGGGATTGTTTGTTTTAAGAAAGATTGTTGGTTATGTGTACTAATATGGCGCCACACTTTTAATACTCAGTAACTTTGTCATTTTTTTCACTCATTTTTTGCACTCGGGCAAATAATTTCTTTTCTTATGGGTAATGATAGCGAGATAACTGTGACCTAGAAAAAGAGTTATGCAATATTTAAGTGCCTGGGTACCTGATTAATCTACGATGAAAATACCGAGGGACAAAGTGGCTATCATTTACGGTACTCGCGGTTAACATCACTATAAATTAAACATATCAAAGGTGATATTGATTTATGAATATTTTCAATAGTTTGTGTAAGAGTTATGATCTGTTGGTTGATCGGATTTTCTGACAGCTCGATGAAGAAAATCCGTACTGGTTTGCATTGAAAAATTTGTACAAATGTGTCGACCGCGTCTATCCATGAAAGCAGTCATATACTCAATTCATACATTACAGTTTCAAACACTGCCTCACTTACAGGGTCGAGTGCTGGAGTAGGTGAGGCAATGGCCATCTTGTTTGCCGAGCGAAAAGCCAATATATTCCTTATAGCAAGAAACAAAGAAAATTTGGAAAAAGTAGCGGAGAATTGTATTAATACGGGACTAACGGATGAAAATGTGAAACATGTATGTTATTTGCTTTTGTATCAATACCTGTTGCATGTTTTCTTTCATATTAATTGAATATATTGTAAATTATTGGTTGATGACGTAATTTTTTTCACTAATTGTCTTGATCGTGCAGTCCATGGATTTTCGAATGTTATAGATATTTCGAGACCATCCACAATTTGTATCATTTGTACTTGCCTATAGCTATAGAAAAGTACTTTTTTTGTGGCACAATCACGTTAGAGATTAGTCCGTGGAGAGAAAGCTAAAATATATATTGATTTATAAACTTTTGATTGTATTACTTCCATGATGATAGGAAAAGTGGAATTGTAAACCAATTAACCATCAAATAAGTCACGATTATCACTTACGTGAATCGCCCTAAGTCGGTAATACAGCTAAGTCAAGTCAAGTGTAGTTATTTTGTGTTGGCTAGAAAAGCCAACATACTATGCTGTCGTGCAGCGTGTGGAAGTTACAGGCGAACAGCTACTCATTAAATCAACAACAGTACGCCTTGAGAAATAATTCTCTGTTGTTCGTCAGTGGAACACATTATCCAAATTGATTTATCGAAACAAAACGGCCTGTGAAAAATGCAAATATGTCTCTTTATAGAATTTGGAGTTATTCCACATACTGGCATTTCGAAATATTTTTCGTTTGTTTTGAGAAATCGCGTATGAATATATACCATTGTCAGACAACTACTCAACTTCTCGTTCGATCCTGTTACTAAAATTCGCATCTATTATATACCTTACTTATTATTACTTGGGTGCGTTTTGAGAATGAATGATATCCGAATTTCATAAAATTAGATAGTTTTGGTCCTGATAATTGTACATACATCTGAATAAAATACAAAGCAATTTCTCGAATATCGGTATTTTGACACGATTTACTTTTACTTTTCCGCGAGTTGCCTATCTTGTTTCTACTTCCGCCCAGTTGTTTTCTTGAAAAGCTCTCGAAACAGTCATGGACTTATGTAGATATTAAACTGAAGTTTTGGCAAGTACATATCAAAAGGTTACAGAGTAAGGTGAAGTTTTCGTAGCGATTGACTCATTTTTTGCCAAGCAGCGATTCTTAACTTAGAAAATTGCTTAGAAAATTCAAGTTTTCCAGACTTTCTAGGCTGTTTCATCAGATATATATTGGACCGACAGTTGGCGGGTGAAACGAAACACCGAAACGGCACCTAAACACAGAAACGGCAGGGTAAACACCGAAACGGCACTTATATACTCATTATAATGACAAATTTGCCCATTTCCATAATAGATAGGCTAAACAACATTGGAAATGCTGATTTCTTTTTTAATTTTGACTTATATATAAAAAGATTGGTATTTCGAATTTTCTCTGATTGATATCCAATTAATACAATAGTTTCAATTAATTTAAAAGCAATTAACATTTCAATGCATACATGAAAGGTGCAATTGCCGAGCAGTTATAAGAAACTGTGCATAATAAAGGATTGTCATGGGAGCTTTCGCCAATTATCTTGTAAACAAAAACTTGCCAAATTAATCAAAGTTACGCTATTATCCAAATCATCAAAGTTTTGATAATGCACATTTATAAAATTTCATTTCTTTAATATTAATAATACTGTAAATGCTACAAATTGAAATAATAAGAATAATGAATATATACTGGTTATAAACCTCTTCATGACATGAAGACGGCCATTTTCACAACCTGAAATAGCATGGAAAAGAAAGTGCAATAACTATGTCAATATGCATCAAATCATAATATAACTTGGTCATTGTATGTATAATATATATATCTATCATAAAAAAAGTTGTCTTTTGTTTCTTTGATTAATAGTAAGTGCCGTTTCGGTGTTTACCCTGCCGTTTCTGTGTTTAGGGTGCCTATTCAGTGTTTCAATTCACCGACAGTTGGCATGTGAGTACAGATCAATAAGTTGCAGAGCAACGGGAAGCTTTTAGTGATTAACCTTTTTGTTGCAGTTCCTTCACTTAAGAATTTTCAGATTTCCAGACTCTTTCCGCTGCGTATGCAGATATCAATTTTGTATACAAGTACATATCAATTGGTCACACAGCAAATTTCAGTTTCATAGTGATATCTCATTATTTGCCGAGTTACAGCTCTTGGACTTGGAAAGAAAATTCCGTAGAAATTCTAGTTCCGCAGACTTCTTTCTGCTATTTCTTCATATATTGAACTGAAAGTTGACATGTGAGAACAGATCAGTGAGTTTCAGAACAAGTGAAAGCTTCTTGCTGGTTTACCTGAATTATAGTCAAAACGGCCCACACCAAAACAGCCAAAAACAAAACGGCCCACACCAGAATGGCCCAACTTTTTTTACCAAAATGGCCCAACTTTAAATTTCTTGTTTAAACGGATTTATTTGTTGAAATTTTGGAAATCACTTATTAAATGAATATTGAATTTTGAACTGAGGTTGTTAACCACTAAGAAATTGGTGTTTCCAGCTCTTGCCACGTGGAGGCCACCTCAAGGAAGAGCCAAAATTTTGAAATTTCATACGAAGGAATCGAAATAATTGAAAAAAATATCTACGATTATCTAAGATTACATTGTCCTTATAGACAGAAGTATTTTTTGAAATCAATAAAACTTGTTGAACTGCCTTTAGAGTAAAAAAAGTTAATACTGGCATAAATGCTTCCCTGTTTCTAATTACTTTTTCTTCTTATATATCATAATAATCTCTACAAAATAAAGGGGCTTGTACTTTGTACTGTGCACATATTCGTTATTGTGTGACTTTTCTCTAATAAATAAGACGGCATGGCCTAGTGGTATCACGCTGGACTCCTGATCGGGAGGCCGGGGTTCGATTCCCGCTCTGGTCATACCGGCGTCCTATCTTTCGGATGAGACAGTAAAAACCGAGGCCCCGGGTCGCGGTATGCATGGCATGTTAAAGATCCCTCACTGCTTCGGGTGGGTCCGTTGCAAAGGTCAAAATTTGTATGCCCCGCATCAGACAGATGCCGTCACCATATACGTGAAATATTCGTGGTGTGACGTTAAACAAAATTCAATCAATCAATCAATTTCTCTAATAAATTATGCTACATATATATTTCTTTTCTATTTGTTTTGGGGGGTTTTTTTGTATATATATATATATAGTTTGTTAGTTGTGTACATTATCTTTATGAATTGTCTACATTTGGGCAAGAATTTACAAAATGATTAATTGGTAATGCCCTTGGGTGATGTTGTACTTTACATGAAAAAATCATTGTAACGGAAGTTAAGCAACGTCTCATTGATATATATATATATATATATATATATATATATATATATATATATATATATATATATATATATATATATATATATATATATATATATATATATATATATATATATATATATATATATATATATATATATATATATATATATATATATATATATATATATATATATATATATATATATATATATATATATATATATATATATATATATATATATATATAAAGCACAAATAGAATCAGTGAAACACCTGGGAGTACTATGGACCTTGGATCTCCGAAGAAATACCTGTAGAAAATAAAGACAAATTAGACAAACATATAAAGCACAAAGACACTACAGTTAACAAGGCACCCTATATTTCACTTATATTCGTTCCCCGTCTGGGACTCGAACCCACGACCTATGGTACCGAATCACCTAGCTGTCATGCATCCGACCCTCTAACCGACTGAGCTACCCGAGCTCCACAAAAATGGAGCTTTAATAGCCAATCATTAGCTAATGGCATGCAAGACAACACGGCCGCGGAAAGTGAAGGAATTTACCCGACGTAAACGCAGGCGGATCCCCTGAGAGGATACATCACTGAAAGAGAAATAAACATATAAAGCACAAATAGAATCAGTGAAACACCTGGGAGTACTATGGACCTTGGATCTCCGAAGAAATACCTGTAGAAAATAAAGACAAATTAGACAAACATATAAAGCACAAAGACACTACAGTTAACAAGGCACCCTATATTTCACTTATATTCGTTCCCCGTCTGGGACTCGAACCCACGACCTATGGTACCGAATCACCTAGCTGTCATGCATCCGACCCTCTAACCGACTGAGCTACCCGAGCTCCACAAAAATGGATTTACAATACAAACACACTTTTATATCATGTTTACCAAATTATAATAATAAAAAAAAAAATAATAATAATAATAATAATAATAATAATTAATGCCATGTAAATGGCATCGCCTTTTAAACAATTTGTGAAAGAGAAACGAACTTCAAACGCCCCCCCCCCCCCACCACCACCTCCCTCGTTATGACGAAGAGGCAAACAAGGGCAACCTACTCTGAGGCCACAATCTTTGATAGGATCATCTGTAGCGATGAATACAGTGAACATCAATTTGTGCTGTCTTTGTCATTTATAGTCTTATGCTGAGATTGAGATGAGAACATTGAGATTCTGACATTGCGCCATAAATGTAAGTGCATTATGTTTTGTAAACAATTATAGAGAAGAATATTCAAGTAACATACATTGGCCTATTTCATTATTTGTATGTGGTCAGGTAAACAATGCTGCTATCTTGAAGTATACTCCGATCCTGGTGGCCAAACTAGAGGATTTTGATCAGATCATGAAGACCAATGTTCGAGCTCCATTTCATATTACGCAATTGTGTTTACCGCATCTTATCGAAACTAAAGGTATAACATATCTATAGTAAAGGTATAACATATCTATAGTAAAGTTTTAACATATCTATGTAAAGGTATAATATATTGATAGTAAAGGTTTAACATATCTATAGTAAAATTAATATAAAACTTAACATCACATCTCTGTTGTCACATTGTTATTCTACAAAAACACAGTTGTGTAAATCATTCATAATTAAGATTTGTTTAAACTTATTCAAGGAAAAGTGACGTATTCATCCATGTGATTTATGAGGTGTTTCTCGCGGTTTTAAGAAAATTATATTTGTAGATGCACGTAGGCAATAAGTTTGATTTAAAATAACATTACTGTCCAGGATATAAATAGGTTAATATTTGAATATGCGATGATTTCTTCCACAAAACTTGTTTCGTTTCGAGAAGTAATATATATGGACAATTGTCCATTAGGCTGGGCAACTTGAGGTTTTGAGGAAAATTATAATCGAAAAATAGTAATTTTATGACACAATGATAGGTTTACTAATCTACATGTATTCATAATCTAAGTATTTTTCCGTCATACATTAATTATAAAACAGATTGTTTATCTAACTCTCTGACTACGTTTGATTGTTTATATCATATTGCTGTTGTTATATTTTTATTATGTCTAAGTACAGAAATGCATACGATTGATAAACAATACAATTCAATACTTATAGGAGCAGTGACCAACGTGTCAAGTTTAACCGCATTACTATTAGTAAGTACATTATTACGTATCTATGATATAATCAAATTCAGTTAAGCCGAGAGCAACATTCGCAGTGAATGGAGTGTTGAGTAGTGTACAAAAACATTGTGATAGTCCAACATTGATACATTCTTTCTTTTTTATTGTTAGGTTGCTCCGTCTGCTTGTTTTCTGAAATTATGTTTACATGTATCTTTTATTTGGTTCTAGACTCCTACATTTATTTCATACAGCATGAGTAAATCAGCTTTAGATCACTTTACAAAAACATTATCTGTTGGTAAACCACAATTCTTATATAAACAATTTATATCATTTTATTGGTCTCTGCACTTCAACCATTGTTCTCTCACATATATAATTTAGCTAATGTGTCTCAATGGATGAGGTGCACGATTCGTAATCAAAGGTCACGAATTGGACTCCACCTTGCGCACCTCTGTATGTCGGATGAGACAGTTGATACCGAGGTCCCATGTCATGGTAGGCTTGACACATAAAAGATCCCTCACCGCTTCTGATGGGTCATTTGCAAAGGTATAAATTTTTCTGCAATGTAACGGCAGATACCTTCACCATATATATGAAATACTCTAAGATGTTAAATAACAATAAATCAATTAATCACGTATATAATTATATTTGCATCGACAAATTTGAATGATTTACGATATGTATCGATCAAACATATAAAATGAATTTTAGATCATCATTTAGGATAATATGTGAGAAAGTAATTAAGGATATTGACATTTGCAACACTTGATCTTCCTTTTAGAACATGCTTTTTGCAATAAATGTAAATGGTCATAGTATATGAATTATAAGTTACTTCAGAGTTTCGTATCACATATCTGAAGTCCACTTTCGCAGATTTTACAGTCACTCTAAAGACTTTTTTGCACTTATCAGAGATCTTTGTCTGACATGTTGATTTCCTTATTTGATTGTACTTCTTGTAGAACCGTTTGTATTTATTAGTACAATATCACACATTTCGTGACTTTTTTTGATTGTCACTAAGGTTATACTGTAACCATTTAACATGAGAACGAGTAATACTCGCATATTCCCATGGCATTGGTGGAGTTGATCGGTCAGCAGGGGATGCTTACTGTTCAATGGCATCAGATCCCATCCCTAGTTCTATCAGTGGTTCGTGATTACCAATAATTTCAATTTAGTCTAGTAATATGGATATTTTTTTACTACAGTGTGGAGGTATCTTAGCATTTGCCTTCTATATGCCGTTCAGGAAAAAGGGAAGCAAGCAAAGCGATCACCAATGCATTTGTTTCGCGTAAATTGTGTATTTATCCTCAAGGAATTCGTAATCAAATAACAGGAAGTTGTCAGTTGCAACCTCATGTTCTATCTTTTCACATATTGTAAAACTTGATTTGATTTCCTTTGTAGAATTTGCGCCAAATGATGTACGTATCAATTCTGTGAAGTAAGTACAAAATGTTCTTTTATTATTTTGGTCCGTGATTATCCCCTTTGGTAAATTATTGTTAACACCACAGTCATGTGACACCAGTTTCTGTCGTATTTTACATTAACGTCACACTTATTCCCTTTGCGGTGTGTAGCTCGTAAAATGGTCCCCGTGGATAGTTTGACTTAAGTGTTATTATACCCTTTTTCCTCATGTTGTGTGGCTGTGGCACTTTCTACATAGGGTTTGTTCACATTCAGGTATATACAGCGCTGATTTATATTTGCATTCATGGCGGATGTGGCGCGCCAAACATAAGACGCTCATTCCTTCCTTTGTCTCTGATATGCGAAATTGTTCATAATATGATATCAATTTTTCTAACACATTCAGTAAGTAGTTAGTGTATTTCTGATTCAGTACTTGTACAATGACTCTTAGAACTGAATTTTTAACGAAATTCATTAGAGACAACTTCATTTTCTAATCAGATTTGCATGACCATTACACATACAAGACATCAAAATATTTCCTGTTTTCTATGATAATGTGTCCTACTCTATACAAGCTACTGCATGAATTGTCTTCGTCATCATTCTACATTATTCTCATTTTCCTACTTTTGGAATAGGAAATTCTTGCGAGAGGAAAAGAAGGTACAATTTGTATGAAATACACATAGACTCATAGAGGAGTGGGTACCCGAAAGTAAACCCATGACTATTTATTTCAAAGCTTTGATGGTCAATATCAAACGCCCTCTAAGAGGAACATGCAAATGCAATTTTCTTACATATATTTTGTTCATTCATTACTGTGGAAAATGTTCCATGGAAGCAGCGAATACTATTGTTTTCGTTCACATAATGATGCAATGTTCTGCACAATTTCTTTTTTCATCTCTCATAGAGTTTAGGTCGATCTGATAATGAGTTTGTTCCTCAAATATTTATTCTTATGATTTCCACACTTCTGGCCACAAGCATCATTGAAGAGACATAAGTTGTCGAAATGCGCATATGGTGCACCAGATTAATTCATGTATTTGTTCTAAGATTTATTATTGTATTACATTTACAGCTTTTCATAACATAGACTATTTAGTTTACGTAGGTAAATTTTTACATATTTTATTTAAAACTAAATATAACTTATATAACATATTGTATTTACTCCTCTTTTTTCTTACAAGTGCAGAGTGTTGGAGACAGTATGATATTTTTTTTAAAAATCGATTTTTTCTTATTTATGTTATACTTTCCAATTTATTTACAAGTATTTTGATTCTTAGTTATGTAAGGAAGTATGCTGCAACTACGTATACAATGTATCATGTTTCCATAGTGACAAATTTTATACAATTATGTTTCCATGAGACGATGTTGTAATGTGGTTTACCTCGCACACTTAATTCTTTACATAATAAATCATTTAAAAATTCTCTAATTTACAATGAGGAGTGCGGAAATAAATGGATCAACGGCCATCTTGTTAACGGAGCGGAAAGCCAATTTAGTCCTTTCAGCAAGAAAGAAAGAGAGCATGAAAAAAAGTAACGGAGAAATGTATCAATACGGGACTTATGAATGATAATGTAAGCTATGTAATATAGTTAATAATATATGTAATATATTTATTAAGTAATATTTACAATGCTAGTCTAATTCCTTCGAATAACCATGCTAAACAGACTCGGTTCATCAGCCCATGAACTTGGGTCATGGAAGTAGTACCCGGCGTATAGCAAATCACATGCGTAGTAATATAAAAAGAGGCGGTACTTACTTAATTAAATATAAGAAATGTAATAACGAAATTAATGCATCTGTTAATTTTGAGCAATTAAAGAAATTACCTGGACAGATAGAGTATTTTTAGCATTCTAGACACGCACTATATTGCGTGGCGGAAGTACTTTTCCAATTCAGGAAAATTTGGTCCTTGCCAGTTTGATAACGGGAAATTTGAAATTTTGTTTTCAAATAAAAACCTTTTAAAATGCATTGTAAATATAAGGAATGACTGTCTTTTTTCTAGGTTCATGGGGAATGAACTTAGGTGAGAAACAAACAAATCATTCGAGAACCGCTTCGCAGTTCACATGAATTGTTTGTTTCTCACCCTAGTTCATTCCCCATGAACCTAGAGAAAAAGACAGTCATTCCTTAAATATTTAAATGCATTTTCATGTGGTTACTTTTCTCCTCTTTGCATGTCTTTGGGGCTTTTACAATGCAGTAAAGTGAATTATCTTTTTTCCTTTCTATTCTTTTCTTTTCCGAGCGTTCAAAGTTAACATCGCATCTTCTTTATAAACTGATATTTAATCGCCTTTTCTTGTGCTTACTTCTCTCTTCATCCTATGTCTGTGGTCTATGCTGTTTATTTATTTTTGTTTGGGGGGAGGGGTATATTTGTTTGGATGTTTTTTGTACTGAATATTTTCTCAAAGTTTGCTTTAGTTCCTGGTTGGCAGAGAGGAATATTCTAATGAGATTTACCTTTGTCTACTTTCTTATAATACCATGCAACAGGCAGGCACCACCATAGTATAAATAAAATCATCGCTGGAGTAACGTTAATCAATAAGTTCACATAACTCTACCCTTATATGAGCTTACTATTCGAACTATATTTATACTTAACAAGTTTTTCTATTCTCCGTTACTTGCTGTCCTACCCCAAAAAAGAAATGCGTTACATTAAAATGTGTAAAACTTTTATTATTATTAGATAATTAAAGTGTAATTTAGAATAAGAATTTTTAAAGTTTTAATGTAAACATATAATGCAATACTTGAATATTGAAAATTAGAACAATGAAAATGAAAAGATTAGAAAAATATTAATAATATCTACGCTTTCAATTCTTAAAAAGTGTCAAAAGCGATCAAATGAATACCTATTATTCACATTTGGATATTTAGCAACGACATATCTTATACCATTACATAATGACATATCCAGATCGAAAACCGGTGTGGCTCAGTGAATAAAGTGTTCCACCCGGGTTTGACTGGCATAGGATTCCTCACTCCTTCGGGCGAGTCTGTTGCAAAGGTTTAAATTTATATGCAATGCATCAGGCGCCACTATATATATGTGAAATAATGGTGGAGCGACATCCAGATTGCCGTTATCAAGGGTATTAACCCTCGATGTGTTTCCGCGTAAGCGTACATGTTGATATTGCGCTCTGATGAAATTATACCTCTTATTTTTCACCTTCAGTGGGTTAACAAATATAGAACATATATACTTTTTAATTTAGTGCACCATATGCGCATTTCGACAACTTATGTCTCTTCAGTGATGCTAGTGGCCAAATGATCGGAATTCTAAAAATATATAAATATTTGAAGAGCAGTGTTGAAACCAAAATGACCGAAAAGTGGACCAAAGATACTTGATATCAATGTAGATCGTGGAAAACTTGGACGCCAATATGTTTTTCATCATTGAAATGTACATCAAACAAACTGAAGTAAAGGGGAGTTCAATTTCTTTTAGATTAGCTGCGATCATGTACATAGACATGTAACATAAATTTCCTATTAAATGTGGAATGAATACTTTTAATGCCAAGTTATGATATGTGATTCTAGCATTAGGAATGAAAATAAGCAACACCAAATGTGTTTTATTAAGAAAGAAACACAAGGTCCTGATGAATTGAAATACTTCCATCTTTCTACGGACATGATCTGACGTGTTGGAAAGAATTTCACACATAACAACACGTTTTTGGTGAGATTATGATTTTATGCTTATTCATGGCAAAAGATAACGAGTTAAATGTGACCTAGAACGAGAGTTACGTAAAATTCATATACCCTATTCGTTACTTGGGTACGAAATCATTTATCCACGATGAGTCTCCTGAAGGACAAAGTTACCATTATTACAGGTATTTTATAATTATTAATATAATCTAAACACAATTATGATTAATCAAAAATACTGGTACTATCGATAAATGGGGTTTCATAAGGGATCGTTTATTTATGAGAAGGATTATTGGTAATGCATGCTAAAATGACATAGCACTTTTAACACTGGGTAACTTTGTCAGTTCTTTCCCATACCTTTTTATTAAACTTGAATAATAAATTTGCTTATTGGCAAAAAAGAGCAGCGAGATAAATGTGACCTATAACACGACTTCAGTACTATTCAGCATTTGTCACCTTGGTACGAAAAGTTTAATGTACGATGAATGTACTGAGGGATATGATGGGCTTTATTACAGATATTCGTAGTTTACAACATGATCTGTTGATTAATTTGATGACCTAATAATTCGTTGATGAAAATCCCTAGTGCGTTTGCATTGAAATTTTGTGACTTAATTTTGTTTTGAAATGTAGTTCCTCTTTCTATTTTATTACTTTCTATGCTATCGAAATCTCTTAGACCTATGACCTTTGATAAAGATTTAATAGCAAATACCAAGAACCTTTTAGGAGAAACATGCCAATTCAATTTCGTAACTTATCTATTCCAATCAGCGGTGTGAAAAATGTGTACATATGTGCCTGCGGCGTCTATCCATGGAAGTAATCATTACTTTCGTTTTCAATCACTCAATGATGCAACGATTTCCTTTTTAACCTTCATATCTTACAAGATTTACAGCATTTTATTACATAGACCTTTTAGTTTACTAAGTTGTTGCAGGACTTGCTACGGGTATTGCATGCAACCAGGGGACGCTTACTCCTGCCGGGACCTGGTCTCATCTCGATTTAATTAGGGTTCGCATTTGTCTGAATATGACACTATACACGATATTGTCATGATTGTTCCATGGACTATGACATATGGTTTACCCTTCGGTACTTCTTCGGTTTTTTTTTACTTTCGTAGCCTTATACATATTAGAGAGGATGAGATTTGACTACCTGTATCTGTATGCCGATGTTTAATTACGCGTCTCTTTGCACGTTTTTACACGCTCATCTTGTTGAGAATTCACATCTGATTGTTTTGCGTGCCCGCCAACGTCTACTTACATATTGATGTATGCGTACTTCAAAAAGTTCACATTGTTTCTGGTTTGAGAAACGGACGAAGAGGACAGTATAATTATACGCGCAAAGTCCAAAGGAAAATATTCCGAATTTCCGATGGGCGCTACATCAGACAAAAGGGGAGATGTGCACCTCCAAACCTCCCCCCTCTTTTTTCTCCATTCACTAAAACGTGCAGCGAAGGATCTAGAGAGAGAGCATACGTCTGTCCTCCCAATTTCGTCCAAATGAACTTTGATAGGCCCTAGTCATGGAGAAGATGATGCCACACTTTGTATCATTTCATCACGTAATGCCCTTAAAACCATTCCTGGTTCGGACCCATATTTTGAAATAAAGCTGTGCAAATAATGCTCAAAATACAATGCAAACGAATTCTTCAGTTCCTCAACTGTAAAATTATATATGGTTACATTATGAAGAATTGATTCAAAAGCGAGAATTACGTTGAAGTAAACACTTGCTTGTAAACAGCTTCCTATACGTTCTTGATGACGTGTAGCGTGTGGTCACAGGTGCATGGTACACAGATATCGATGATGTCATACTCTTAATTACCGTCTACACGTACATGTACGCGTTAAAAATGTCAACCTCTCTCATAAATGAAATAAAATAAATGTATTTTATGTATTTATTTACGAGTGTTTTGTGTCTATATTAATGGAAGTTATGGTGACTCTACAGTATAGTGTATTACTTTATTGACAAGGTTTTACCACTGGATTTTTATGAGATGTTTTGAATGTGGTTTATATCCGTCAATTTATACTTTCCCTTTTTTAAATATTCAAACATTGTCTTATTTACAGGGGCGAATGCGGGGATAGGTAAAGCAACGGCCATCTTGTTTGCCGAGCGAAAAGCCAATTTGGTCCTCGCAGCAAGAAACAAAGAGAATTTGGAAAAAGTGGCGCAGAAATGTATCAATACGGGACTTACGGAAAACAATGTGAGCTGTACAACATGAAACTAATCGCTTTTGTATAAATACATGTTGCATTTTTCTTACATATTAAGTCAGTATACCGGTTGTAAATTCTTAGCTTACAACATGATTCTTTCTGACATATTGTCTAAATCGTGCACCCCAACGGCTCTCCGATTGTAGAGGTAATTTGAGTCCATCCACCATATTTATCATTGTTGCTCGCCCAATTAGAAACGTAGCTTCATCATCAATAAAATTTCATGTTACAGATTAATCTGTATAGCCAAATTTTATGTTAATTAAATTGTTTTTAATATGAGTTCTTCGAATGTACTACTTTCGTGATGAGTGGGAAGATGGGCCCATACACCAGTTAATAACACCAACTTAGTGATGAGTTTCACTTCAATTAATCGTCCTAAGTCGGTCTTACAGATAAGTCAAATGTCCTATTTCTTTCTTTCTTTTACAGTCCGCAAATTTTTCTGTTGCTATTAAGACCTTCTTTGCACTTATTAGAAATCTTTGTCTATCATGCTGACTACATATTTGATTAAAGTCCTTAGTTAACCATTTGTACTGTGATGATACAATATCACACATTTTAACTTATCATGACGTTTTCGCGATTATGACCACGGCATTACCGTTAGCACCTGGTATGACTACGGGATGTACTATCTCAAATAATCTTCAGGAATCACGGCGGCTTTGATTGGTCAGCAAAAGATGCCAACGTCTCTAGGCCATCTGACCACCCCTTCTCCCATATATCTATTTTATTTAGTACAATAGATATTCCTTATTAACGATGTTCCGTGTGATGCAAAGATGATGGATGAATCCAAACTACAAGTCCAAAAATCATAAAACCAGAGGACATACAAAATCAGTGAAAATGAAAAATATATGGAAAATAACAAAATATGTCTACTTGAAGAGCATATGTGAACCCCTGTGATGGAGTGAGATCAGGTGCCCGGGAAGAGTGAGCATCTCCTGCTTGCTAGCAACACCCGTCACATATACCCAGTAGAAAGAGTCAGATCGTGTAAATTCCATATGTATTTATATATGGAGAAGTCGAAGTAGGTAACCTTATAGTATAGAAGGTGTCAAATCTGTGTAAAATGATCGGAATCGGTCTCAGTCCAGAATATCATTTAAAAGTCTGGATAACGAGATATCATATGGAGTAATAAGAGTCTCGTAACGACCATAGAATTTCCTCAGTGACGTTGCTAGTCTAGTACATACATAATTCTGGTTGAGCAGCTTAACTGAAAGTCGCCTAGCCCTCAGAACAAAGTCACTGTAATTTGAACATGCTCTGGAATAACGTATTAACTGAGATATGAGTACACCGTATGCGGGCGATGATGGAATGTTGCTACTTATGAAAGGAAAGTTTGTGATAGCGAAATTGAAATCGTCACGTTTGTCATAGAGTGAGGTGTTCAATTGACCATTAATGTCGAAATGACCATTAATGTCGAACTCGCTTACAGACAGGTAGAGTACAGTTGGCTTATGTTGATGTTGCTCAATATATGATACTAGCATATTTTTCTACAAACCTTTCGTGTGAACTTTTTCATCTGGGTTTCCTGATCGTCCTTCTTTTGCTGTGAGTGGGAAGATGGGCGCACGTAAACCGGTCAACAAAACCAACTGAGTGACGTCTGTGACTTTAATTAACCGTTCTTAGACGTCGTCGTAACTAATATAATCGCATATTTTTGTAATGTTGTTTTCTTGTGTTTATATGATTATTATCATGTTTTATATACATGCACTTAGTGATTTGTGTCATACAGCTTGGTAAGGTGTCTTCTGTCGTCTCTTGTATTAATTACAGCTCAGTATCTTAGCACTTTTTAAGATAAAAATGGGAAAACGAAATCCGGCCAGTAGTTTGAAATTGTTTTCATAGTTCAAAATATATTGTCGTCCATACACAGTTTTTGTCTAATCCATTCATAAGTTTGCGTCATATTTCCCAAATCATAAATTTACCCCATATAACAATATACTGTTTGGTAACTTTCCTTTCATTGATATTATTATTGTTATTATCATTATTATTTTTCTTATTATTATTATCATCATTGTCGTTGTCGTCGTTTTTATTATTGTCATTTTAATTATTTGTACAGTTTTATTAATTTGTAACCGGACATACTGTATATTTTCCCATCTTTTCATAACTTTTGATCAAACAATTTTTTTTTCTCAGATCCTAATTGTTCAGTGTGATGTGACTGAAGAAGATCAAGTTGAAACGCTTGTGAAGAAAACCCTAGAAAAATTCAATAAGATAGATATACTTGTAAGTAATTTATCTGCAGGTTTATATACAGAATTGTTAGGAGAACTAAAACTGTTACATCTGCAATTATTGACATTGTCAGTGTCTGTGCATTCTTTTAATTTTGACGAATATATTTGCTTGGGCACCTAAATATAGACGACTTGTACTTATTTCCCTGCTGAGATATTTTAGTCATGAAATTTGATATCTCCTTCATGCTCAAGCTCAGTCCTTAAATTGATTCTTTGGCTCTCCTTCTGCCACTTTGGTTTTAATTCTGATATCCAAATATCTACATGTTATTAGAAATCCATTCAGTTGGCCATGAGCTTCACTGAAGTGACATAAGTTGTCGAAATGCGCATCTGGTGCTTAAAATTATAACATGTATATGTTCTAATATTTATTGATATATTCCTCACTTATAAATATTTTAGTATATGTGTACTTGATATAATAGAGTGTATTGCAAATGAATTAACTTAATATGAGACCATAACGACTGACAGGTATACAGTAACAACAGGTCTTGTGCCAATCATCACATTTTGAGACCAGGAACCTGAAAATCCGGTTAAAGTCATCAACCTCTGAGGAAAATGCTTGTGAATGATATTAATTGGTTGTCAATCTGTGAACGAGAAATGAACCTGAACCGACCCACTTTATGACTAAGAGACAGACTACAGCCTACTACCTAATTATCTGTTGCAAGAAGGGTCAGAATCAGAAACGGAATTAATCAACTAAACTTAATGATTTCATGTCATTCTATAAGGTGGGGTACTGGTAGATCTTATTTATACACCTTTGGGAGACATCGCTTATCATTACCTTAATCTTGCAGGCTAATCCATCTTTCTGGAATATCTTTTTCTATAATTGTGTACAAATATGTAATGCACTAACATAAATGGCACAATAGCAGAATCTCAGTATTCAGCATAAGTTTATGTATACAGTAGTCTTCAAAAACACATGCAATCAAACTGTTTCCTTATTTCGTTATGTGTTTAGGTGAACAATGCTGGAGTAGGGACGTTAGCGGCCATCCTGGAGACCAAACTAGAGGATTTTGATCAGACCATGAAAACCAATGTCCGAGCCCCATTCCATATTACGCAATTGTGTTTACCACATCTTATTGAAACTAAAGGTATAAAATATTTATAAGAAGATATATATATATATATATTAAAAGTATAACATATCTATAGTAAAGGTATAACATATCTATAGTAAAATTAAAATAATAATATAAAGGTTTATCTTTACAAAAGGTATAACATATCTATAGTAAAAGTATAACATATCTATAGTAAAGGTATGATATATCTATAGTAAAGGTATGATATATCTATAGTAAAGGTATGATATATCTATAGTAAAGGTATAACATATCTATAGTAAAGGTATAACATATCTATAGTAAAGGTATAACATATCTATAGTAAAGGTATAACATATCTATAGTAAAGGTATAACATATCTATAGTAAAGGTATAACATATCTATAGTAAAGGTATAACATACCTATAGTAAATGTATAGCATATCTATAGTAAAGGTATAACATATCTATCGTAAAGGTATAACATGTCTATAGTAAAGGTATAACATATCTATAGTAAAGGTATAACATATCTATAGTAAAGGTATAACATATGTATAGTAAAGGTATAACATATGTATAGTAAAGGTATAACATATGTATAGTAAAGATATAACATATATAGAGTAAAGGTACAAGATATCTAGAGTAAAGGTATAAGATATATATAGTAAATGTATAACATATCTATAGTAAATGTATAACATATATATCGTAAAGGTATAGCATATGTATGGTAAAGGTATAGCATATATAGAGTAAAGGTATAAGATATCTAGAGTAAAGGTATAAGATATATATAGTAAAGGTATCACATATCTAGAGTAACGGTATCAAATGTCTATAGTCAAAGTTGTATAAAACCCTAACATCAGCCCTCTGATGTCATGTCGCTATTCTACGAAAAGACAGATGTATGAATCATCTATAGTCAAAATATGTTTAAAGGGAAGGCGAAATATTCATATATGTGTATTTATATTATAGGGGGAAATGTGGATATATCATTGTAAGAATACAAGAATATAAACGAATAATGTAAATGATTTATTTTCGTCACGTACTGATCTTAATTGTTTTCGTTAATGTCTTCCTTGTTCTACAACATTGTACACAAACACGAGAGTAATCCTCACATACACATTATACAGTGTACTATATAGTATATGGAGTGTAGACTTTGGACAAATGAATAAAAAAAAAACATGTGTACTACAAAATTCCAATGAGTTCAATTTGTGTCAAATCAACTATTTGATGTATCACGATCGAAGCACATGTATATAACTAGCATGCATTTGATTAACCTGTTAATGCACTAGTAAAATTGTAAGATAAGTGTTTTCTTTGATTGTTTGTTAATTAGTTTTATAAGTATATGAGTATTAATGCTGTCAGTATGTATCCTTGATCCGATCGACATTTTATGCGCGGCAAATGACATATTTCTTTTTTTGAAAGTGATGAATGTAATAATTTACGAAAAGTATTTTTCATGTTTAGACGAAAATTGTATTTATATGTACATGTGGGCAACAAAAAGGTGAGTTTGAAATTCATAAATAAGATTACTCTTTCTAATTTTTAACCGTTAAATGGTAATATTACCAATTTCTATGTATGAATGATCGAAATACTTTTCCGCCATGCGTGAACCTTGAACGGGATGATCTATCATTATAGGATCAGTGATTAATGTGTCAAGTTTCGTCGGACAACGAGCAGTAAGTACCCAATCAAGTACCTCTCAAATGATAAAGGAATCAAATTTAGGTGAGCATAGAACAGCATCGCCTGTGGTGTGTACAATTTTGAATAGGGTATTAAAACAAAATTTTTTAATGTTTTCCTGTATGTTGATATTCTTATGTTATAACATTTTTTAATCGCAACTTTGCTCAGTCTGCTTATTTTCCAAAGTTATGTTTATATGTGTATACCTTTGGTTCTAGTTTCCTGACGCTCTGTCATACTGCATGAGTAAAGCAGCATTGGATCACTTCACAAAATCATTATCTGTTGGTAAGGCTTATATTCTTATACACCCCATCTATACCTATTCTTCGGTCTTCGTACTTCAATCATTTTTCTGTCACATGTATAATTAAACCGATGTGGCTTAGTGGATGAGGTGCTTGACACATGATCGAAAGGACCCGGGTTCGATTTCTGCCTTGTGCAAACCGGTATCTTTCGAATGTGATAGTAGAAACCGAGGTTCCGTGTCACGCATACACACATATAAGATCCCTCGCTGCTTCTGATTGGCCCTTTAAAAAGGTATAAATTTCTCTGCCGTTATGTTTCACGCATTATGAAAAAGTCTGCGAGAGACTTCAAACTCAAGCAATCACGTATATAATTATATTTGCACCGACACATTGACAACTTTTGATGATTTACAATATGTATCAATAAAAAAACAAAATCTACCAAATAGATCAATTAGGAGAAACATATGATTGATTGATCGATTGATTATTGTTTTACGTCTATCCACGGTTATTTCATGTATATGGTTACGGCATCTGCCTGATGCATTGCATTAAAAAGTCTACCTTGGCAACGGAACGCCCCACCCCCCGAAGCAGTGAGGATCTTTAACGTGCAACGCCTACCGTGAAACGGGACCTCTGTTTTTACTATCTCATCCGAAAGACAGAACACCTGTGTGCCAAGGGCGGGAATTGAACCTGGGTCATCTAGGTCATGAGCCGAGCACCTCATCAACTAATCCCCACCGGCTTAGGGAAAATCTATGAGAAAATACTTAAGACCATCGACATTTACAACACTTTTTCTTCCCTGTTGAACACGATTTCTCATTAGAAATTGTCACCGCGGATGAAATACTAGTTACTGAAGCATTTCATATCACATATCTGATGTTGGCTCTCGCAAATTTTTCAGTCGCTATAAAGACTTCATACTTATTAGAGATCGTTGTCTGACATGCTGACTTCCTTATTGATTGTATTCCTTGTAGAACCGTTTGTACAGACGGGTGCAGTCTTAACACAACATACGCTTTAAGGTGAAAAGCGGTTACGAGGACTGTTTTAGCACACGTATCAAGACTACTCGACCGGACGCACGTACGCCCTATGCGTTAACGCGACTTTCCCATTGTGCGCCAAGTCCAGTCAATTGTTTACCTGCTTAATTCTTTCTTTGGTACAAATAAAGAAAATATAATTAATCTAATTAAATCAGACGAGAATGTCGCCATATATACATGTACAATGTATGTGAATTACGTGTAATGTTAAAGTGACATTCTTCATGAAGTGTTTCATATGAAAAATATATTATTATTATTATCATTATTATTTTATCATTATTTGTATTATTATTGTTGTTGATGTTGTTGTTTATTCCTTATTTATTCCCTAACACATAAGGGTTTTATTTAATTCTAAATATTTTCTTCGCACATTTATGTGTTCTCATATCGATATATAAAGTGAATGTAGCGATCTTCTTTCAAGTTCCTCGATACGTAGATATTAGTTTTAAGATGTAAGCAGGCGAACGTGGATGTCAAGCGCGTTCACACGAAAGTCAGGCGTGTTAACGGGGTCTCGAATTTAATCTGCGTTAACGCAAACGCTTGCGCTCCGCAGTCCTCATTGCACAAAAATAGCAAACTGCACCTTAACGCAACATGATCTTAAATTATGACTATGCCTATGCAATATCACATTTTTCACACTCATCATGACATTTACCGATTGTCACTGCGGTTACACTGCACCCACATAACGTGAGAACTACTAACTAACATAATCCTAAGGCATTGGCAAATGTGACCTATCAGAAGGCCAGGCTTACTGTTCCATGGCATCAGATCCCATGTCTTGTTCATTCAGTGGTCCCTGATTACCAATACTGTTTATTCAGTTATGGATAATTATTTTCCAATTGGTTAACCCTTTTTCAATGTTTATTTTTAACCCTTCGGAACTTCTTCGTTGTTTGACTAATGTTTCGAATTTCAACATTTTACTTCTATATGCATTTGGTCAAGTAAATTTGTGTATTTGTCTTAAAGGAATTCATCATTTAAAAAGCATAGAATAATTAGCAGCAGCTATTCTACATTTTTTCAAATTATCAAACTTGTTCTGATTTCTTTTGTAGAATTTGCACCAAAAGGTGTGCGTATCAATTCTGTGAAGTAAGTAAACATTGCTGTTATGTTTATTTTTATAATGTCCTTGCTTAAAAAATTATAACGATTTTGCTTTGTATATAAGATATGCCATATATAAGAATTTGAAGTTACTGTGGTGAGTACTATAATGTAATGCAGATGTCATACTTCTTCTCATTCAATTGGGCGACGAATTGATATTGGAATCTCTTTATTGTGTCTTTAATTTGAAAAAAAAAACCCCCAAAAAGTCTTTATCATGTTACTCAATCATTGAAACTATGTTGTCCTTAGCCTTTAACATGAATTCCAAATCGGTTTCTGAGAAATATTGCATCAACAATTCATGAATTGAATGATCGTGAAATGCCTGACATTGCACCTTTTGGCACACTTTTTCATTATGACGTCATAAAAAATGGTCTGTCAAACATGGATTTACCTGTGACGTCACAACGACACTACGTAATGGGAGCGGTTAAAGTGGGACCTGGCGATCCCTTAATTACGTAAATGATTTAAAGGGTAAATTTCGACTGTATCAATACGTTTGATATGAGTATTCTTTTTGACTGATATGCAAAAATGTTCATACTATGATATCAGTAGTTTTGAATACATGCAGTAAGTAGTTTGTATATCTCTGATTCAGTATGTATATCACTTGAATCAGAGACAGTTGCATTTTATCAGATTTGCAACGTCATTATTCATGCAATAGAAATCAAACTTAATCCTGTTTTCAATGATAATGTCACACCCTCTGTATGTTTTGTCTTCATTATCACTCATCATTAACATAATGCCACGTACCAAAACTACGCAGAGACAGTGCCTTTGTTCTTTTTTTCAATTATTACAGTCCAGGGGTTATCATAACAGATTTTCAGAGAAAGGCTGGCATGACTGAAGACGACTATCAAAAGGTGTGTATCTATCTAGACATTGTTGTATAGTCTATTATCTATCTATCCATAATGTATAGTCTTGTTTCATGAATCGGATTGTAATTTATAAAACATCACAATTCAAATGTTGACTCTGAAATTCATAACAGATAGAGAATCAAAATCCCTCATGAGAAAATCATCTGTTTATTATCAACAACATATCCTTTCATTTGTGATTTAAATTCATTTATATTCCTCTAAAACAATCATAACAAAATTAAGGGATGTTTTGCAGTACCTTCAGCGGCAAAAAGATTTACAACCGCTGTGTGGCGCTATTGAAACCGTGGAAGTTGCCAAAGCTATTGCATTCTTCGCTTCCGATGAATCAGCTTGCATTACTGGGGAGACCATGTTTATTGATGGTGGTAGACATGCAAGGATTCCTCTATGATTTACCACAACAAGAAGTTTATCATCATTGTTAGTCTACATATAAAACACAAACCTGAGAAATAAATTTATATAATTCATTTTTGCTATACACACATATCTAATTCTTAGAAAATTCTTGTTCAAGTGTATCAATAAGACAATACAGCATGAATATGTATCTTAATTCCTTTTTATACGCTCGTCTTTGACGGGACGTATTATGGTATGGCGTTGTCCACCTGTCCGCCCGTCTGTCTGTCCGGACCTTGTAAACAGGATACAGACCAAACCGTCGGGGCTAAGATTGTCAAACTTGGCAACTCTACTCCTTATACCAAGACAAAGACGCCCATTGTTTTTGTAGGTCAGAGGTCAAAGGCCAAGGTCGAAATATTACTTGGTAGGAAACCTTTGTAGACAGGATATAGATCAAACCGTTGGGGCTAGGGCTGTCAAATTTGGTACACTTACTCCTCATGCCAAGACAAAGACGCTTATTATTTTTCAAGGTCAAAGGTGAAGGTCTTAGTTCTAAATGGTTAGAAAACCTTGTAGCAGAATACGGAATGAACTATTGGGGATGGAATAATTTAACAATTTAGAGGGGGAAGGTTTCCATACTTTCAAAATTCTCCCCTTCAAACTTAGCGACGGGCGTACTTTTCCACGCCAGGCCTTGCTCTTGTTCACTCTCTTACCGGTGAACCAATCAAATGTACTGTTCATAAATTTGATGACGGTATTTAATGTCTTATCAATAATTTGAGACTCTATATATTCAATTGTTGAACAATTTTTTCATTACTTGATGAATTACTGCAAGGAATTAAGTCTTGCTATTATGTTACTTTCACTCTGTAGTTCAGTGGATAAAAGTTATCGTTAATAGATACTATGACTGAAATGTGGCGATTCAAATTAAAGGTTTATAAAATTCTTTTAAACATCAAAATTTAAGAAACGTCAGGTCACATTAAATGAACAATAATGTAGAAAGTTAAAGAACACCAGGACAAATAGAGTCATCACATGATGTAACCATGATTCTTTCAAGCTTGAGTAGCATCTTCTGTCAGTTAGTCATGTCTGAACTTCGGGTAATTTTTGAAAAAAAAAATTAAATTCGAAATTCTTAGTGAGGTAATGAAATAAGCGCTGTCTGCGCAAAGGTATGTAAGTATAGCAATTATTTATCATAGTCTTTCAACTTACATTCTACTTAATCAAAGATAATATTAGAGTTTTTTCAGTAAGACGAATAGATATATTGTGTGTGAACATTATAAGAAAAATACGATTTCCATGTGTTAAATTGTTGAAACACAAAGTTTAAAATGAGTGAATTAAGGAATAGTGCGAGTTAAGCGTGCATCACTTGGATATAGAAAATAATATTACATATTGTATTGCACACAAGTAAAAAGGATTCAGTATTTACAAGTACACATTTTAGGAGCATATTACTGTATACTGTAATTTGTGCTGACAGTTAAAAACTGAAAACAGTAAAACCTTTCGATGTGCACATCACTTTATCTATATATGTGTCAAATATAAAATACCATGGAGTGTTATATTTAATAAATTATAAAATCGATGAAAATAATTGGCCCTAGATCAGCTTATGGTAACATATGTTATATCAATGTATATCCTCCTTGACACTATGGACGTAGTTCACTGAAAATCTCAGCCATGAAGCTATGGCATTATTATATACTCGCTGGATTTTTAGTTTACTTTATCATACCCTCTGGTAAGTTGTAGTGGATAATGGTTAGATATTTTCTTATTTTGCTCCATGTACTTTGTACTTCATAAGGTATGCATACTTTAAGATAATAAGAGATCTGATTCATTTAAAATAACAGAATCCAACCCTGGAATGGAAGAAGAAGAAAGTCGAGGAGAAGAATAAACTGAATACAAAAAAGGACAACAAAAATATATTGCAAACACGTTGTCAATTTTGACGGTCAGTTAACCCCTCAGTCAATTCTTGTCAATAACCATTTTATGAACCCACCACCTCCTGCATCCTGTGAATATAATGTTGTCACAGTGTATATATCTATAATGTCTTAAACAAAGATTAAGTTCTAAGGACTATGGTAGTAATTTAAAGAGAGGTCTTAACCATCATTGAACATTTATTATATAGCAATAAATACGTAAATTGAAATATTCTGTGACATTATGAATGTTTTAGAGATCTCTGTTCATCTGAATATAGTTTATTTTTTAACTTAAAATGGATTCTTGTTTTACGTCACACTACGAATATTCCTCTAACCTGGTGACATTATCTGCCTGATGCAACACACAGAAATTTAAACATATTGCAAAGGACGCTTCCTAAGGGGACGACCATTTGATACGTACAATCTACTATTAGATAGAATATTTATTTACATTTCAGTCAAAGCCAGATTATTTTATTTCCAGCATTTTCAGGGTCAGAATATTTATTTCCGAAAAGTGACACCACCCCCCACCACCCCTCAGAATCAAATCAAATGGTCGTCCCCTAAGTAAGTGTTCAGGGGGATTGACGCTGGGACAAATAGGTCACAGCCCAAGGACCTAATCCATTGAGCTACGCTGGCGACTATTTTGGAGTAGGAACGATTTCTCTATAGCTTGTTCACTAGTGCAACCCTGAAGACAAAGGAAAGACTGAAGTACCAAGATTTTGTATCCTGTAAACTGTTTAGACAAAACACATCATACGGTCTAACATGAAATTTTTCTTAGAGTCCCAGTTTTATTTGTTGTGTTGTTTGATCATGTTTCTCATAATTTACATGACTGATTTTCAATTTATTTGGGCTCTATGTTTTATTTTAATAATAAAGATATTCACTATCATGAAAATTATAATTAAGGTTCATTGAAACACCGGTACGTATGCAAAATGACCTGATATTTCACTACACAACATAAGTGAACATTTTTATATGAGCCTCCTTAACATTCCATTAGTTGAGTTATGAAGAAGAAATTTAATTTTACTGTCTGAATTTTGAAATCGTCGGTTTCTCAATACATACCACCCTATATTGGCATTTATATTCCTAATCATTTCCCTCAAAAAAGTCATGTTAAAATGAAAAAGAAGACTACATCTTGAAACAAAATTCAATTTTTATTTCAAGGATATATATAGAGAGGTACACCACCAGATTACAAAGTTTTAACAAAATATAGTTGAATGTCCCTAATCTTATTCTCTTACAATGTTTTCAAAATATAAGTTAAAATTTGTAAAACATGATAATATCAAGATACACGGTATTGTACATTTTTCTATCTGCATATTATCATTATCAAAAATTTAACACAAAATAAAGCAATTTTAATGAGTATCTCATTATGAATATACAATTCAGAGGATTGTAATGACCATATTTTCATTACGTCAACATCAAAATTTACTAGGCTAGTTGAAAATGAAACTTACTAAAATTCCGAATGCATTTAGCGGATTTCTCCTCTTATCAAATATATATCTAGACTAAAATTTTGTATGTATAACCAAGATGACAACAAAATGTTGATACAACCATCCAAATCGTAAATGACAAACAACACAACCAATACTCTATGCCAGATTTCCCATCTGTTTGTTCGGCAAATTTATAAATCCAAAAATAGCAAAACTATGCATATATATCAGTTTATAAGAAAATTTATTTTATGAGAATATTATTTGGTTGGTTGGTTAATTGGTGTTTTACGTCGCTTTCAACACAATTTCAGTTATATCGCGACATGGAAGCAGGAGGTTACCAACCTCTTAAACATAGTGGCGCAACCCGGGAATCGAACCCGGACCGTCGGCGCCGCAAGCCAAGCGCTTAACCACTACACCACGCCTGCTCAATGAGAATATTATTGATCACAAATTTAAAGGTAGAAATATTTTTTCAGGTCATAAGGTGTATGAATTACCTTAAACAATAATTTCAAATTCTGTACTATGCTTAATTTACCTAAGTTAAAGGGAATAACACTATACAATATGGTTTGATTTGTCATATTGGAAATAAAACACAATCAGTTTAATATGTAGTTTACCAATTATATATATTTCTACAAACATATATTACTGCATGATATATACCACACAGTTCCAAACTAATCGTAAAAGAAAAAAGAGGAGTTACTGGCTCAGTTATGTGGCAGAAGTCACCATAGAGCTATACAATACATGAATATAAATAATATACTAGAACATATATCACATTACAAAAATATTTGATTGTAGTGCAATTACGATACCGACTTAGGACGGTCATTTAATTTGACAAAAGCCAAACAAATGGTGTGGTTAACCGGTTTACGGGCCCACCTTCCCACTCACCGTAACAGCAGAACAATCAAAGGACGTACATTTAAAAATTTATAAATAATCCTCCATGTAAAGAACAAGGGTCAACAGGTATCGTGTAAAATAAACATTTTGAGTAAATTTGATTGGCATACACCTAAATCGAAATCTGACACACCGCACTTTAACCATGTTTATTTAATGTCTATTCCAGCCTTAGTCCAGGAACATCACTGAGTTCTATTTGATTCAGTGTTGAATGTATGCTTTAGTTAACCGTAACCTGATTAAAATCACGGCATATTGAGAGTTATATCAAACGACTAACCTAGTAAAATGTATTGATTTTTTTTATCACGTACAACGTAGATCTACGAAAATATGTATGAAATTATTTTGTTCTTCATTGACATGAAAAGATTAATACTCATTAAATGTTATCGTGTAATTTTAACAATTTGTTACTGTGGTATCATTGGCGTTATTCGAAATCCATCTCATTTGCTCAATGCTGAGATGCTTACTTGGTATTGCCTAACGCCTCAGGCATTTACGGCGGGTGCTTGAACCAAACAGGGAACGGTTACTAGAGCTCCTCCCCGACACCTGGGACCCGTTCTACTAAAGGAACTACGACAAATCCTGAACATTTCACGATACATTAATCGGAGGTATTTGGTAATTGACTGATTTTCTTATTTAGATTTGTATATTTGTGCGTAGTTTTTACATAAACTTAGAGAATACTAAGTATCGCAACTACAGTAACGTCAATATACATGCCCACTTTGTAATTGTTGTGGCGTCTTATGTCAATATGGATTTTAATTTGCGATATCCTGTTATATCTTCCTAACAGGTAAAGGCTTCTCTCGCTACAGACATCGATGTCGTGACCTGCGTTTCGGCCCGTATCACACATGTAAATCATTGAACATGTGGCTTTATAGCAATGATTTGCATGTTTTCTGCCAGTTTTACCGTCGTTACTGCTGTTTGACGTGTCTTGGCGTCTCTTACCCTGGCCGACTTCTAGGCAATAAAGGTTAAAAATTAATGTATAAATGAAACGTAAAAGTACAAGAAAACTTATGTTAAATTATATCTACTGATCGTTTTACAAGTACCTTTGTCTTGTAATAGTAATTCAGTTAGTCTAATTCTTATCACCTTACTTTTTGACACCCAAGACATTTCTGGTACATTTTTCTGGTAAATGAAGTTTTCTTAAAATCAGATTGAATATTAATTTAAACTGTTCAAAGCATTTTATGATAAAACTATATAGCTTAAAACTTTTGAGTACTTTACACTTTATACACATTGTCCTTGATACTTATGTTTTACTGTTTCAGGTCTTCAATGATGTTCATTTCACTCTGTGATAAATCATAAGCAATAAAAGAGAAACTCTAACACTTTCTGATTTTGTTAATATCGTGGAAGATTCCCAGAACATGCCGGAAGGAGAAAATGTATTTGAAGAAAACCCTTTGGATCGAATCCTCAATCCCAGATAACCTAGAGAGAATAAATAACCTAATGTTATCGAATCATCTAAGATATACTTGTATTAGGAATTAAAACTTATACAGTCATGTATGTATCAGTATGTGTTTGACTCTTGCGAATAAGATTTAATATTCTTCTTTTGATATAATTTATGATCTGATCCAAGTAATATGAAAACTTAACACTTAAGCAACAGTCTGCATAAGATGTTATACAAAGTGTATCTTTTAGAAGATATCGATATAGAAGACGTTTACCTATTTTTGAATCCGATGAGATGAATATATTGAAACCTTAGGCTCTCCTTAGTATATGTATTAGATCACCGCAAAATCCAAGATGAGAGATTCCGCTAGAAAGATACTGCTGAAAATTGCTGCATAAATGTCACAGATGTATATTTGAAATTCAGGGTTATCACTTGTTAATATATCACAGGAACATAGCCTGTTGTTAGTCTCTAAAGCGAAATATAATGCAACACGAAAAATCAATTCAAACAACATTTGATAAATTAATTGTACTTAATATAATGTTCAGAGAATAAGATTCAAACGGAAGGTATTTTGGAAATTTAATTTGTTCCTTGCAAACATTTTGCAGAACTTGGCTGAATTTATCTATCGGAACGCAAGATGTTATTCTACCCTAGCTCAATATATACCAAAGAGACCAATGATGGATATTAAGGTGCGCTAACATGGGTTTTATCGTGTTATTGCATTTGTTTAATTCACGAAGGGAGCAGGCCTATAATATGACTAATAATATATAATAAAACTATTTCTACAGTTAGCGATAGTAAACGTCTCTGGAATATCAACAGCCCCCCCCCCCTAAGCTGCATAAGGTGAAGGCTCAACATACCATGTCATTTAGAAAGCAGACATGATCAATTCTAGTCTTCGACTCAACTATAATACCAGCCAAATGAGCGGAGCTACAATGCCATCCTTTTCCCTCCTAATGGACTATGCATGTCTTATCCTAAACCTTGTTACACAAGGGCCAAAACAAGATAACTGTAATCCCAAAGAAAGTCGCACGATGTCTATAATTTTGTCTATATAATAGCGTATATAGGAAGCTCAAGAGTTTTCAGTTGAAGTTACTTCTACATTGCAGACAACGAAAAAGAACTAAACATATGTCATGCTGCACAGAGTTATGCGTAGACTATTTGCTAATCCATCACATATTTAACAGCTAGTACAGCCTCAACAACAACTGGTGTCCACAACCTACGCTACATTATCCCATGCTTGCCAGTATCACCAACAGTCTGTTGATTTCTCCATTTGACTGTACGGAACATTTCCTTACTATGTACCAGAAAGTATTTAAACCTATACCACATTATAAGAGTTCAAGAGACAAGTGAATCACTAATAGCCAGGTTGTGGGTGCTTTTAAACAGTATATACCAATGTCACGTAAAATATGCCATTCTTGTGAAATTTACCAATGCGCAGGCGCAAGTATCAATATAAACATCCCCGTGAAATTTTTCAGTCAGGTGTATTCCGATTAACTGTGGTATATTGTGGTATATTGTTGTTAGTGCCATAGTCATGTGAACCTAGTTACTTTAGTATTTTACATTTTCAAATATTAAATACTTTAATTATTATCATACTTAAGTGATTTCACTAAGATATTGCACATTGGTTTTCATAATGAAATGCAGATACGACTATCTGGTTTTATGTATCCATTATCGGGTCATGTGATTGTTTATAAGAGGCCTATAATCTACTATTGGGAAACATAATTGCCTACCACAGGGTTTACATGTATGTTCTTCATACAGCTATACTTCTTCCTTAAATACTATACTTTGCATGCGCGGATCCAGACATTTTTGTCAGAGGGGGTCCAACCAAAAAAAGGTAATTTTTTCTCTTAGACGAGGGGGGTCCAACCCCCAAAATGCCCAAATATTACCTTTTTTTGGTAAAATTTTCGGATTCCAGGGGGGGTCCAGACCCCCTAACCCCCCTCCCCCCTCTGTATCCGCGCATGCTTTGTCAAGTAGATATGCTAAGACACTTCACAACTTATTTGTCTGAATAAGCCGGTGTGGCTCAATGGATGAGTCACTCGGCTCCTGGCCGAAAGGTTCGAATCCAGCCACCGGCGCACCGATGCTCCGTCTCTCCAATGAGACAGTAAAAACCGAGGTCTCGTGCTACAGTAAGCATAGTATGTAAAAGATCCATTGCTGCTTCAGATAGGTCTTCTACACAGGTTAAATTTCTATGCAATGCATCAGGCAGATTCTGTCTCCATATGCGTAAAATAAACGTGGAACGACAGAAAACAATAATCAGTCAATCAATATTGCACTGCATATTTATTAGGGGTTTTTTCATTCTATTCTATTCTTTTATTTATCTATTTATTAATTTATCTAATATTTATCAGTCTATTTATCTACTGATTTATTGATTCATTCATTCATTATTTATTTATTTATTCATTTATATATTTATTTATTTTTTATCCGAGTTGTAAAACTCGACTCTTATTTTGAAATGAAGCGGGCGGGCTTCCGTGAACAATTGATTTACGGACCATAAGTCCGATACGTTAAGTGCTATCGCAATGAAATTTCATACACTTACTCACCATTAGTGGAAGATGTGTCATATTGTTTCTGGGGTCAAATGGTCAAAGGTTAAGATCACAGAAGTGGGATATCAAAAATTAGTTTCCGGACCATAAGTCCAATACGTTTCGTGATATTGCAATGAAACTTCATACACTTACTCATCATGAGTGGAAAATGTGCCCTATTGTTTCTGGACTTAAAAGGTCAAGGTCATAGTAGTGGAGTATCAAATAATGTTTTCCGGACCAATACGTTTAGTGATATTGCAATGAAACTTCATACACTAAAGTCTTACTCACCATGAGTGGAATGTGTGCTCTATTGTTTTTTAGGTTTGGCAACTCAGCATTTGTGATGCAAATCTCTTCTTTATTCATTTTTCGACTGCCATGTAAACTTAAGTGCGTAATTACATATATATTAACCTCTGAAGTTGGTTAAAATTTTATTGTATTTCTATCATTTTGGTTTCTCACTTTATGGCATAGTTGATTTATGTAACTTATGCGTGTATGATGGCAAGCTGTAGTATAAGTTGCGAAGAAAACTGGAAAGTTGGAGCTGCGATAGTTAGTTCTATACACTTATATAAATTTCTTTTAAATGCACATTTTCTGATGGTGTGCAAAAGTTTTCGATTGATTGATTGAATATTGTTTTACGTCACTCCACGATTATTTCACGTATATGGTGACGATATTTGCCTGATACATTAATTGCATACAAATTAAGACCTTTGAAACGGACCCACCCGAAGCAGTGAGTGATCTTTTATGTGCCACGCCTACCGTGACACGGGACCTCGGTTTTCACTGTCTCATCCAAAAGACAGACCATCGGTGCGCCCAGGGCGGGGTCGAATCCGGGACCACACCTGCTTTAAAAGTTTTCGATATTAATTCAGAACTAGCATTTAATGCTAAATACCGTAAGAAGAAGAACATGACGCCTACACAATATAAAAATATCAAAGCCTTACATATAGATATGCTTATAGACCCTTAACAACTCATTCGAGCTCGATTCTTTGGAGTGTGGCATATGCTTGGTAATACTTATATAAGTGTCTGCGTCGACGAGGAATAGAATTAAAAGTAGATAGGATTCGTTGTGAAACCTATATCAACTATTTTCGGTTGTGAGACGGAAATTCATTTTAGGTGTTAAAACTGTGATTCTCAAAGTCGGATTGGTCATATGACCTTATATGTGCCATGTCTATTAGGGGATAAGTCTCGGGATTTACCTTCGCTTTATAGGAAAAATCCGATATTCAGAAATCCCATTTCTTCAAACTGCTGTCCTATCAAATTTTAAAAAGAAAAGGGTGTCAATATTCGTAAGATTCCTCAATGACTTTCAGCAGGTTTATGACTCATACAGCCCTTGTGTTCAAAATATAATTCAACAAAGTTGCATTACGGTCTATGATAAACACCGAGATTAACCCCCCACCCCCCAAGATGTTACCAAAGTGATAACGTCCCACCTTTGAAAAGTAAGAGTATGAATTAAAAGATGACAAGATGGCAATTATGAAATTCAGATTCTGTCTCGACAATGAAATACTACTGTTCAAACGTTTTGGTATTAACAGAAGGCTCATAAGGGAGCAACCATCTGATTTTTATGGGGGAGGGGGGGAGGGGCAGGAAGACTTTCACCGGCCTGAATAATTTTTTATTGCCCAATTTCAGAGTCGGATTATTATTTTTTCATTTATTTATTGATATTTTTGTCGGAGTATCCCTCCCCCAAAAACATTTGAGCCGAACTTTTTTTTTTTTTTTGCAAAGTCTACCTGCCCCAATCAAATGGTTGCTCCCTAACTTCTACCTACCCAGGAGAATAGCCTACAGTTTCCTCGGACACTACAGTAACACATATTCAAGTTTTCTTTGCCTATAGGGGAAATCAAATTGATGTGATGTTTTTCTTGTAGATGTCAATACATTGAGCTTGAAGGAGTCAGTCTTTAAAACTTCGTTGTTACATGACGGATTCCTGTGGTTACATGTCCCACATGCAAATAAATCGGGTTAGTTCAGACCGTCTGTTAAAGACCAGTTTATACCTGAGTTGTAATGTTTTGGATACTGTAAGTGTTATTATGCAAAATATCTAGCCTAAAACTGCGAATAAAAACTCCGCAAAAATTATGTGAAAACACGTGCTTCGGTGCGTCATTCGGAACAACCTCGCCCTTTACTTGTACCTGCGTAAAAAGACTCGGACGTCACTCGGCGGAATGACTCACATTGATTCCATGCATCAATCGGTTTCCGGCATTGTACTCAGTAATATATCAGCGATGTAAAATGTAATCCAGTACACAATCTATGTCATCTATGTCAAGGAAAGTAATGAAAGCTGCAACAGTTCGGAATTAATGTTTAATTTAAGTCCGTTGAATTGTGAAAGTCTTTTACCGTCTTTATTACACGCCCAGCACTGACCTATTTGTCTGGTATACATGCGAGCGTCTATAACTACAGGAACTAACGTTATTTTTAAATAATGGCTACGAGTGACGTCCGAGCTTTTTTCCGCAGCTACACTGTTTAGATCTCAGTGTGATGTCACGCCGATATCGAGAATGTCCTTGAGTTTGGTGTCGCCGTCTCTCCCTTTCTACGCCTACGAACGCATATGTTAGTGGCGAAAAACAAACATATAAACTGTGTTAAAATTTTGAGACTTGACAAGAATTATTATTAGTATGAAAGACTCTAGCCTGCGAGTTGTCTATCAAAGGATAGGAATTGATTTTGTGTGAATTGAAATTGTTCGAATGAGTCCGTACTAGAAGACGATGGTTACCTGAGCTGAAGAACGTAGGCAGTATCTTAAAGTATCTAAAAGTATTAATATAATGACATCATCAGTATTTAATATTTGCATGTTTTAAGAGAAAAAAATGAACTAATATCCTTAATATTCATGCGGTAATGCAGGTACCTCTCTGTACTACTACTGTACACTACTGACAGAGTACTATGCAGAACTACCAGAAGTCCGCTGGGCCAGGTCACAGGCACTGTGTTACATGAAGAGTGCCTTTTAAAAAGCTAACCCCTCCCCTCCCCCCATATACTCTCGTTCCCCTTTCCCAAAGGTAAGAAAAGACATGCAGAATGCAGCAGAGGTGATATAAAAGGGGGGGGGGTGGTATTTTTTATAAAAGCACTCTTCATGTAACGCAGTACCTGTGGCCAGGTACTAGTCCGAGATTCTCTGCCTTTCTCCACTTTTGATATCAGCGATTTGTGGAGAGGATCAGAGAGACTTTTTCATAAATAATCGGAATTTCAGCAATACCAGCTGGTATCAGGATGTACAAGCCTCTGGCGTTGAATGAACGTAAATAACTTTGTCCAGTGAACTTGCAACCTATAATCCTATTAATGAACATGACAAGATTCTCCATTTCGTCTTTTGTTTATAGAGTATGACGTCAGATCTCACCGAACGCAACGTTGCATTCGCGACAGGTTTCTTTACAAAAATGTGTCTACTGTTGAAGTGTCACGAATGCAAAGTCATGTTCTGCGAGATCTGACGTCATACTGTATACACAAAATTTAATGGCGAAATGAATTCTTGTGTTTTCAGAAATAAATATGGCAGCTAGCAGAAGTTAAAGTTCTTATTTGGAAAAGTAGTTAAAATGTTCATTTATTGGATTATAGGTTGCAAATATGCTGTGCAAACGTTTAGTTTTCACCAGAGGGTTGTACATCCCGATACTGGTTGGTATCACTAAAATTCCAACTTTTGATGAAAAAAGTCTCTCTGACCCCAGTGAACACAAAACTTTGCAAGGGATTTCTGGACATTCGGGCCTGTAATCTTTAAAACATTACTGGACCGAACCAGTAATTACTGGAGAATTTTCTTTTTCTTTTTTTTTTTTTCTGCCTAGATCTAGTGTTTCAGGAACAATTTATGCTACCTATGGAAGTTTCGATACTAAAGTGTTACTACCTGAAAGACAGACATACAGACATACCTGTGTTCATGCATACACATTCCAAACTTAATTTCAAAATGAAGTTCTGCAAAACTGAAGCAGCATAAAATTGGAGCAAGCCATTATACATATCTTGTATAGATTTACTACATGTAACTATGCCCTTGCAAACATAACCACATTGTCACACACACACTTTTCATCTAAAAAATTATTGCATTATTTAACATCATTGTCATCCTTTTCATTCTGGCATGGTACATGTAGTCGTAAATGGCACAGTGCGCAACATGAAATTTATTGGTTATACATTGAGGGCTTTGGATCATGTTATCTACATACGTCTTTAATGAATTATACAAAATAGTCAAGGGATCATTTAATTGAATTTATACTTTTTCTATGGAAAATCTGAAGTGTCCAAAAAAAAAATCTTAAAATTTAAGCCAGAATTATAATTACCACAGACATATAAACACATACTTGTATATATGTCTCTGTAATTACCTACTTGTCCAGCTCCTGTTTAAGCAGTGAAAGGGAAAATCCAATATTTATTGGTTGAAATAACAGCCGTAGACTGTCTGTAATCTTCACTTGAAAATGGGCATGAATATTAAGATTTTTAAATTGAAAAATGACGGGCAGTGGGCATGAATATACAGGTATACACAGGAATCGGCCATTTATTTGATATTTGTAGGCAGAAATCGGCCGAAAGGGTACTCTGTTAGTTTATATAGAGTACTTACTCTTTTGACCAACAAATAAACCCCCCCCACCAGCCACCACCAAGGAAATTGGGGGAGTATTTGTTTGACCAAAGGAAAGCTGGATAATATGACCCACGATGATAACTAAAGCTCCTTTGCTGTGGGAGCAGACTTGAATATCAAACGCAGATGTCTAAGTAAGCATCTTGTGTATAGTCCATAAATTTAAAGTTGGGAAAAGTTGCAGGTTGCACATCATGCCATAAGTCAGTTTCCGGGGAATCAAAACTGAAACTGCAAATGAAGTATAAATATAAGGATATCAACACAATTTGATTGATTAAACTTAAGGAGTTTAAATACGATTTTTTTATCTTAACTGGGGAAATACATGTATTACCAGGCATTTGGTCCAGTAGTGACAAATGTTTTACCAGACCAAACTGATTTTTATCGGTCATGTCCAATGAACCGCTGAGGTTTCTGTTTCACTGGACCCTCTCCTACATACCACCAGTATCGAAAGTGGGAGAAAGGCAGAGAATCTCAGACTATCCAGGTACATATACGTACAATACCAAGTTGGTGGTGATTATACCTTTACAGCTGGTACTGTATGTACCAGGCTCTTAGAATCTTACCATACCATTAAGTTTTGGCTTTCCAGATCTGTAATCTAGATGTTTTGATCTTCACAAAAGATCAGAAACGTCATACTGGTAGATTACCAGTTACTGACTTAGACCAGTTATCAACTACTGTGTTATTTTGGCTTTCGAAGCATGAATTTATGAGATTTTTTATGTGATCATCTGTCATACATAGGGTACTTGCCATTACCATGTATGTTAACCCTACCAATTTCGGTGGATGTCTACCGCTTTTTAAGTTTATCTTCTACCTACCACTTTACAATCCAAATCTTCTGAGCTCTTAAATTTTCTACCAAAATATTGCAGATTCTTCCGATTTTTAGCTTGGCTTGGGAAGCCATAGTTGCTTACAACAGAAATTTCTGTTTTGATGCATTTCCTGTGTGATTTTGATCTTATGCATTAAAACGCTCCAATGGACTGTAATTTGAGAGCCTAATTTTAGGCACCTAATTGACATTGACCATGATTACTTCTCAGTGATTACGCTGTATGATGTTAATTTATGTGTCTTTAATTTATTTTCACAGTAAACTGCAGAAGTAAGCACAAAGGAATGTTGAGATAATACCAGATAGTGATATATGTAATATTGTATCAACAGGATGTCATCCAGTTTTTATCAGCAGTTGCAGACCTCAGTTGTACAACTGAGGACTTTGACTGCGGTCTCTCCAGCAAGAAGAACAGTTTTTACGGTCTCACTGAGTGTAGCTGTGCTGACTCTGCTGGGATTATTCTTTAGACGGAGGAGGCGACAGAAAGTGTCAAGCAATGTACCAAAAACGAAACAAACAGCAAACAGAGTTTCAGGTGTTTCACCAAGAGAGGGATATACTCATCTAAATGGAGGTTATTTTTCATAATCAGAATGTAAAATAATCAGTAATTTTCATGTTGAATGTAAATGAGAATTGCATTGATATGATTCATAGATATAAGTACCTAATAATAAGTCATTCATAAGCCAATGATTGAATATAATATAAAAGCCGGCGTGGCCTAGTGGTATCACATTGGCCTCCTGATCGGGAGGCCGGAGTTCGAGTCCCGCTCTGGTCATTCCTGTGTCCTGTCTTTCATATGAGACAGTAAAAACCAAGGCCCCATGTTGTGGTATGCATGGCACATTAAAGATCCCTCACTGTTTCGGGTGGGTGCGTTGCAAAGGTCAAAATTTGTATGCCCTGCATCAGGAAGATGCTGTCACCATATATGTGAAATATTCGTGTTGTGGCGTTAAATAAAAATCAGTCAATCAATCAATTGACTATAGTATAAAGTTGATCAGTTTACATGTATGTAAAACAATTTCGATACTGTATCTGTCAAAACTGAAATTTGAATCTGGTTTAACCTGTTTGAAGGTCTCTTAAAGTTGGAGAATGACAAAAGATTGAAATAGAAATTGTACCAAAGTGGATGAAACTTCAAACAATAATTAGGAGAGGATAAAGAATGTTACTGGCTCTTCTCCAAATTATGAATTTCATTGATGAAACATCCAAAAAGATTTCTCTTAAAAAAGATTTTATTTATCCACATGATGAGAAAACATTTACATATTTTGTGATCTGTTGTTTACTCTTACTTATTAAAAACGTTTAATGGAGTACAATTTCAAAATGATCGCTTCATTCTATGTTATTTACCCTTTTAATATTTTTTACTTACAGAGATACCTTCAAGCCATATGAGGTACACAGACAGTCCTAGTTCTTATAGGTCATCACTACGGCAACAGAAATCATTGTCAGGGTCACTGTCAAGCTTAGGTGGAGCCTCCTCGGCATCCACCATCACACATCCTGTCGTGGACACGAGTAACATGTCTCCTATACAACTCTGTCATTTAGGTACTCATACATGTGTAACACAAAAGGACAGGGTAAAGTGGGTAAAATAATGTAAAACCAATAGTATATCAGTAATTATAGGGTTCTAAGAGCTTAGAAAATTTTCTCGCCCAATGATATGCCATGATACATTTGGCTGTATGTTAATCTGGAGACATATGATAACAATTGTATTGGTTGTTTCAATAGATATTAGTTTAGTGCCTTTTGGGAAGAATAAAGCAAAATGTAGTAAATAGTAAAACAACATGCGCAATGTAGGTTGATTGTTCAGATTTTCATTTTATTTGATAACATTCTGTTTATATATATACTTGTATAGGAACTAGATTTAGGCATGAACAGTGTTAGTTATAAACTTATGGAAGAACCCCCCTCCTCCTCCTGATTATAATAATAAAAATGTCATGGATGACATCATTTGAGAGTATTCATGTGATTTGAGTACTAGTGATTTTGAGTTATGCTAAGGGGAAAAATCTGAATCAGAAGGGTGGCTGGGAAGTAAAAATAATTTCCAATTTCCATGATTTCTTTAAAAAATCAGGTTGATTTAACCCATATTTCTTAAAAATTTTCAACACTTTGTTACGGCAAAGTACTGGTACATCTCTGTAAATACAAAAAAAAAAAAGAAAAAATACAAACAAAAAAAAGCCCATACATACAAATCAAGGTAACAAAATTAGAGTTAATGTTGTCACAGTATTAAGATTGCTATGGATGCTTACTAGAAACAGGTAGAATTCCTGGCCTTATTTAAAACTCTCAGATATATTGTTCCTTTGGACCTTGTGCTTATAGTACATACAAGTGAAGATTTCGATGTACGGTAATAAAAGTATTTAACATATTTTTAGATATTTCTTCTACTTTTGATTTTTATTTTTTTTTTTACAGGTTTTGAAACTTTACAACAAGCTGTGATATATTGGGAGGATGGACTTATGAAACTCTCCTACAATGAGGACCAATCAAAACCTGCGTTACTGGTAAAATATCAAACATTTGCTGTCAAATGTAGACCAATCAAAACTAACATTGCTGGTATTACTTATTGAATCCTAGAAGTGGTTTAAACAAGATGAGAATGGCTTCACTCGTATCATTTTCAAGTCAGGTATTTGCTGTCTTTTCATCTACTTCTTTGTCTTTGAAGGATCCGGACACAGCTGCTCTTCAGCAACAGATGGATCATCTTTTGGATTCAGCCTATAGGATGATTGACAGCTATGAGAGAAGGATGGAAAGACAAGCTGATCAGGTTGCCTTTGACTCCGCTATAGCTGCCTTCACCGAGGTTGATAGAATGTCCGAAAGAACTCGGAGTATAGACGCTACCTCAATGAGTGATCAAGATTCATTTGTTTCTGCCACTGATGTAAGTATATCTTTAATAATTGCTTCAGTAATAATTGTTTGGTACACATGTACATTATTTATGATGAATGTTCCAGCCCTTGATCTACTTTTAATTAGTTCGTGTTTTGAGACAATGAGACTTATGATATACACTGTTTTCTACAGGATACGCATGTGCTACACCTGATATTACATTGTATGTGAAAAGAAAAGTCTTTACTGATTATCTCACATTATTGTATGTGTTGAAAGTGTTCTAGGCAAGGTGGTATTGCTGCCATCAATGTGAGAATAACTACTGAGTTAAAAGTTTCTGTAGCCTGTTACTTGAATAAGGTATTGGTTGAAAAGTTCTTGAGTTGTGGGAAAGTTTGCAGAGTATCTGCAGAAAACTGGTGAGTCAAACTTAGTTCCTTTGTCAGAGTAAGTGGGAAGGCCACCAGTGCAAACGGTAAAAGGTTGATTGTTTTTATGCCTCTGTCATAGTATGTTTATGGTATGTACATTTTCTAAAGTAATTTTTCATTCCATACTTTTTTGTTATTAGATGGCCAATTTATCTGACTTGGACAATCACAGAGAAATGTTCCAACATCTTCCATTATATGAAGCAGGACTTCTAGAGTTGAAACATGGCTCTATAACATGCAGGACCTTAAGGTGGGAATGATGACATGTTGTGATGTATGTAGTCAATCGGCTGCAAACATAGCAGCACGTAGGGACTACCATATCCATAATCAGTTTGTGATTTTTATGTTATATATCCTTTGTAAACTAATTTTGTGGTCTGAGAAGAGACCAATTGCACAGTATTACAAAAATGTCAGCATTTGATACATGAGGTAATATTCCCTTTTATGCATATGATTTGCATTTTAAGCTTACATTATGAAAATCTTGATATTTCATGATAATTTTAGCTTTTCTAAATTGTCCCTATTATGCCTATACAAAGATATCAAGCAAAATTTTACAATTTTAATTTTTTACAAAAAGTTTACAATGTTTCTCATTAAACATAATCAGGACCATCCATAAACATAAACACTGTCACTTCTGCTTCATTTAATTCTGACATAAAAAGAGGTAGGTTCGTAAATTCTTAAACATTTCCAAGGTTGTGAATTATGTTTAGGAAGATTGTGATTTTCACTGTATGTATATGTCATTTTGTAGGACAGAGATGACTCAGTGTCTGTCTGACACAGAATTTCTCGCAAAGCTTCATGGCATTAGGCTGGCAATTAATGTAAGTAATGAACTTTTGACTTGTTTATTTGGTAAAGGGATACAGCAACCCTCTGTAGTCAAGATAAAGGGCTGGGCTGGCTCACTGTATTCTTTTCACCTCAAATTCGTGTTCAAATCTTGAACCAAGGGCACCTTGCTGTAGTGTGGTAGTTTTCTCTAGATACTACTGTTTCCTTCATTACTATGCTGGTGATTACCATATACAGATGAAGTAACTCTAGAATGATACTAAACAACTAACAGGCATGTCAAAGGTCTACAGTTGGATACTTAATTGTAAAACACAAGTTGAGGTATAAGAGGAGAAGGGGGTAGGTTCTAATTACAATGATGTCATTATACAATGATGTCATTTTTAGTTTTATTGCATTTGCATGTCTTTTCATTGTTATGCCCCAACTTTGAAATGGTTTGGGGCATTAAGTGTTGTACCTGATTTTCCTCTGGTCTTTCAGTTGTAATTTGGTTTCCCATCATTTTCTAAGTAATGAAAAAAGGTATCAAGGAGAAATATGGTATTTACTAGTAGTAGTATGAGTAGAGGCAAGTCAAGTTTGAAGCAAGTCAGTTGATTTTCAAATAAATTATGGCTTTTCCACTTTAACAAATTTCAAGAATGTCCAATTTACAATCAATTTTAGTACGATAAATAGAAAAATTGAAGTGATTGTTAGTGTATATTTGGTACAGTTTAAGTAGGCCTCATCTTTTTGAGTGATGGGCAACTAATGAATAAATTTGGAATATGGCTGTACTTTGAAAGGACACAAACCAGGTCTACATATACTTTCGTTGTTTGATTGCGGTTTTTACATCACTTTCAGTAATTCTTTTCATATCGCGACATGAAATAAGGGGGTAATCTACATCTTCAACAAAATGGTGCAGTCCAGGAATCAAACCCAGATCTTCTATGCTGCGAGTCAAGCACTTGACCACTTCAACAACTCTGCTTTTCATATTGTTCCGGTTTTGTCCCAGGAGGGTTATTGATGTCACCCCAACACATCTAGTTATGACATATATATTTTTTTATTTTGGAATTCTTGCTCCTAAACTGATTGTTCAGCATTGTCTTTTCAAACAAAATTGAGTTATGAAAACCTTTTAATGGAGTCCAGTGTAAGAACATTGTTCAGTATCTTCTTCTTTTGCCATGTCTGTGCCATTTACATTCACTAATGTCACACATGTTTACATTGCAGAGTATATATCAGTATTTAAAATGACGAAGCTGTTAAAATCATGTGCTGCAAGATCTTATTGCTTTGTAAATCTGTTGATCCTGAAAGGTGAATATCCTGGTGTAGACACTATGGGAACATCAATCATTTTTATGGATTTCTTCTTGTTAATTTTAAATTAATTTTAAATGTTGTTGTTATCTCGTTTACAGTCAATTTTTCAAACCCAAGCAAATAAGGACTACTTTATGAAAATGGGTCGGACATTTCTTAGTGATTTATTGATGAAGGCTGACCGCGTAAGTCCATGATTTTATTATTGTTTGACTCTTGTTTTATGTCACACCACAACACTTTTTGCACCTGAACGGTGGCAGCATCCACCTGATGCATTACGCAGAAATTTGTGTCTGTGCAACAAAACTAACCAAAGCAGTGATGAATCATTTACATGCCATGTTTGCCATGACATGGGACATCAATGTTTATTGTTTCATACTGATAACAGTACACCAGTGAGCTACTGGCAGGATTTGAACCGAGGACCTGTTGGTCATGAGCCAGGCTCCTATTCGATTTAGCTGATTGATTGATTGCTTGATTACTGTTTTACGTCACTCTACAATTATTTCACGTATATGGTGACAAGCTTTGTTTGATGGAATTTTTTACCTTTGAAATGGACCGACCCGAAGCAGTGAGGATCTTTTATGTGCCATGCCTACCGTGACATGAGACTTGAGTGCTTACAGTCTCATCCAAAGGACCGAACACTGGTGTGCCAATGGCGGGAATCAAACACAGGATCTTTTGGACACATGCAGAGCAACTCATCTACTGGGCCATAATGGCTTTCAATTGAGCTCCATAGCTGCAAGTCGTTTTAGGGCCACAATACCTTACGTTGCGTAAACTTGCAGTTGTGATAAACGGAATGCCCAGCATGATTCTATGCATTTTGACATCAAATGGAGCAAATATCTAACATATATAAACATTAAGCAAACGATAGGCAATAATAACTTACCCTTGATTTGTCGTCTGAATGCACCACACACATTTTTTCTCAAGCAGTGTCAAATTTGCTAGATGTAGTCTGAATCATCCACATGTTTGATTCTGCTACCGAGATTCAATTTCGCAAATGTGGGGATGATTCAGATTACATATAAACAAACCGGGAAATTTGACACTGCTTGAGAAAAAATGTGTGTGGAGCCTTCAGACGACAGATCGTGGGAAGTTATTATTATCGATCGTGTGCGTAACGTTTATATATGTCAGATATTTGCTCCATTTGATGCCGAAATGTGTAGAATCATGCTGGCAATTCCGTTTTTCAAAATAGCAAGTTTACGCAACGTAAGGAATTGTGGCCCTATCATTTATATATGGCCACGGCTTGCGACTAAACAACTCCCATGATTTTATAAAAATATTCTTCTAGATACCATATATATTACATATAGCTAGGTCAGTATACAGGTACATGTAAATGAGAATATTGTATTTATAGCTTACTTTAGCAGGATTCATAGTATAGTAGAATTTGTGTCGTCATTTGTGTATGATTACGCTTATATCAAGACAATAGACTTTTCTTCCATTGTTGCGTGATGTAAGGGGCAATATCAGACAAAGGAAGTTTTATCGTTCAGATTTGTATCATATTATTGTGACCTCTCAGTCTAAGGATTAACATCTTGATGAAAATTCCAACAAAAAGTGGTTTGTTTGATGTTAGGCCCCTAACCTCATTTAAAATAGGAAAAAGGTTCGATAACTATATATATGTTACCATAGGGGCATCACAGTTTCCACTACAAGGTCACAACGATATATATCACACTCTAATTTGATTGTTTTCTGCTAGAATTTAGTAGTTCTGTGATAAGAACACAATCATACTGTCATTTGCTTGATAGGTTTCCTTAGACAGACTTAAACCTTTTATGCTCTGGAATCTAAAATCATATTTCATGTTTAAGCCCTTTGTTTATTTCAAATCATTCATGTTCTGAGAGTAATTAAGTTCTGTAATGGTATTGTAGGATCCAGAGGAATTCCAAATAGCATATGATGCTATGATGACCTTTATCAGTATACCAGATAATTGGACCAAGGTCGAGGAGGAACTGAAAGGCAGGGGGGTATGTTCTCACTCAAGAATATGCTCCATGTTTCTTCATGTGTCTGTTTGTGATCACTTTGTATTCTCATGCACATGCCTGAATTTTCTATACATTCCAAATATGTACAAATGAAATTTTTGTGTCCTTAAGTTATCAGAATTAGTGTATATATTTACAAAAAGGGTCCACTATTGCCTGTCATATTTTGAAGTCTGTCTGTTGCATTTTCTGCTCAGCACAAGTCAGTCATTGTACTTGCCGAATTAGGAGACAAAGTGCTCGTGTTTTCAAAATTCCAGAATGTAGTCGGTGATTTACAGGTTGCAAATTGATGATGCATCAGCATACTGTTGTCCCTGTCAAATGACTGATTGTGCCAAGTCACTCTAACTGTAATGCACACGCTTTACAAAATACTACATATTTTACAGTAAACGTCATACTAGATGAATAATAAAAAAATAATATTGAACTGAAGCTAAATCGTTCATTTTGAAAACAACAACCATCCTGTGTTGCTGTCCATGACATTTGTGTCATCTGCACATCTATAAGGCCTATCTTCACAAAAATTATCTAGCCTTCTTCCACTCAGAGTCTCTGTTTGAACTTTCCCCTACTATACCCTGTATATTAAATCCAACTCAGAATTTTTGTATAGTAACAACATCATGCTGGATCTACTAGAGCTCAGCCTGGCTTGTTCTTGAGATCCACCATACTGTTTATATTGACAGGCATTTGTATCGCACATTAATACAAATTTAGAATTTGCGGCTTGTAATCTAGTATTTTCATACCACAAATTTACTTTCATCGTCCAATAGGAATACTAGTATGTGTTACTTATGTGCTTGTAGTAGAATGTGCCTTTTACATATTCAGCTACTTATGTATTGCTCAAATTTGCATCATTATATTGTTATGTCAGAATACAAGATTTATATTATTATGATATCAGTCGAAATATACTTTGTCATTAGGCCCCTCATGATGTATCATGTAAAATATGAAAATTTGTGCATATCAGGCAAAAAATGCTTTGTCATTAGGGCTCTTTTGTCATATCAGGTAAAGCATGAATTTGGTGCATAGAATGCTCTGGTCTGAACTAGTGTTAAGGTCTATCATTTTGTTAATTGAATGAATGAATTAGATGCATTTCTAGAGGTACTCTGATATCCACCTCCAATAAAAATTACAAACCACCATGGAGGAGATTTCAGTCATTTAGAATTAATATCTGATCTGTTACTGATCACACTATTTACAGAAGACTGCTTTATCTCTTGTTACAGGTAAAAAACATGACATTTTACGATATTGTACTTGATTTTATTTTAATGGATGCATTCGATGATTTGGCGAACCCACCATCATCTGTCATAACTGTCATACAGAACAGGTGGCTGTCCAATGGTTTTAAAGAAACGGTAAGAATGTATATCCTTTATGATAAACATTATCCCAGTTAGATTGCAGTACCATACCAGTACAGCTAAACTCAAATATGATATCTTGCAAAGCAATTATCCCAATTAGATTGTAGTACCATATACCAGTATAGCTAAATTCAAACATGATGATCTTTCAAAACACTTTCATTCATCAATGAATGGTATCTAATTCAAACAGTTAGATATGTGTGCAAGTGAAGGCTTACTGTATTGCGTAATATTTGCTATAAATAGAAAGATATGTTTTCTGAATATGTAATGTATTTCACAGGCTTTATCTACTGCTGTGTGGTCTGTCCTTAAGGCAAAAAGACGTTTACTTAAAGTAAGTACATATGACATATGTCTTATCATATTATGGTGATCAAAATTGATTCAAAAATCTTGAAACTAAAGTCTTGCACATCATTTATCTTTTAGCTTTGTTTTAATGGATGTACTATACAGTTTTCAGATGGGTTTATCTCCCACTTTTATTCTGTATCGGAGCATATAAGCCCTGTCTTAGCTTGGGGATTTTTAGGACCAGCTTCAGATCTCAAAGATCTTTGTATATGTTTTAAGGTAAATATGATTTGTTTGTTTGATTCCTGTTTTACATCACACCAAATTATTGCAATTACAGAACAGACCAGGTGTTTTAGAGAAATTGCACAAAATACAAGAGGGAAAAAACCCAAAATCATAGTGGGAATCCAGATGTAAATTCACCTGTGCTTATTCACACCTAGGAAAAATACACTGCGTATTGTGTAATTGTTAAAATTACACCTGGATTTGGCCCACTATAATGGGTGAAAAAATTGTAGAACACCTGGACTGTACAGTATGTGGTAACTGCATCTGCCTGCCTACATAACACAGAATTATCACCCTTGTGCAACAGAGCTACTCCAAACAGTGAGGGATTTCTGGCTTGCCAGAGAGCTATTGTTATACCCTCAGTGTCATCGTCATACTTAGACAAAAACTTTAACCTGGATCATATCTTTTGAACCATTAGAGACTAGGCTTTAATATTTCACATATGTATTCTTTGTGCTAAGACCTTTCATTGGTTACCAAAATTTTTGACCTTGTGACCTTGAAATTCGACCTACTTTAAAAAAAAGTATAACACTAGTCATAACTTGTGAACATTAAGAGATTATGTGTATTCCTTGTGACAAGACCTTTCATTATGTATCAAAATGTTTTACATTTTGACCTTGACATTGAAGATTGACCTACTTACAAAAAATGTTTGCTATTTAAATTTGGTTGCCACCAGCAATCTTTGTTGTCTTTTGACAATTCTTGTTAACTTGCCACATTTACCATGACATTGGACCTAGCTTTTACGATCTCATCTGAAAGATGGGGCACCGACCAGTCACCAGAGGGACTCGAACCCAAAACATCTTGGTCACAAGCCAAGCACCTTACTGATAGAGTTATACCAGCTTGTGATAAATACAAAGTTAGCTTGTATATATTTACTGTAACTGCATGTGACTATCAATTGAATGATAGACATTACGTACACATTTTTTTAATTCAGCCATATGTAATCCTTAGGAATTTTGGCTGTAAAAGAAAATCTGATCTTTACAGCAGATATTTTTCCACATATTGTGCCAGATTTTAGCATATCTACATTTATTTGGATTATTTATTTATTTATTTATTGAGATTATATTCATTTTATTTGAATATTCATGTATTTATAGGTATTTAACCCTGCTGTTTATGTTTCTGTCTTTGCAGGGAATCGTTTTAGGATTTATTGCAGACATGTTTAGTTTTGAAGTATGTCGCTACTCTAGCGTGGATGACCTTGCAGAAGATATTATGAAATTAGCCAAAGCAAGGAGCGAAGAGTCTGCAGTACTTCTGTCCACGTAGAATGGCGTAGATTGACTATTTAACACGTGCTCATTTGTTTTCTCTTTTTTTATGGATTTAGATTGTACTGGAATATATCATGATAATGCTTACTTTGTCAATATGATCTACAAAAATATTGATATAATATGAAAAGATTACTTATTCGTACAATAAAATCTACATGTGTATATTGGTAAAATAAGATTTTAATTTTAATTATGACACACAGATTTTACGGTAATTCATTTTATACTGTTACCAGTGTTTTAAATATAACTTTGTGTATTGTTCCAATATTTGGTACAAAATCAGTGAGGAAAATCACATTTTTTGAGAACCTTTAGGATGTGGTAAAATCTATCAATTTTTGAGAGCCTTTAGGGGGTGGTAAAATATATCAGTTTTTGACAGCATTGAGGGGTTGGTAAAATCTATCAGTTTTTGAGAACCTTCATTGGTAGAAAAATCTATCATATTTTCCAGGATTTTTGTTATTCTCATTGAAAATTCTGATATTATTGGCAATTTTATCTCCTTTTATCTTATTTTATGCCCTTGGAATGAAATTCCAAGGGCATCTAGTTTTTGGCCTGTCTGTGTATCTGTCTTGTCTGTGGAAGAAAAACTTTAACCTTCATCATAAGTTTTGATCCTTTACTGGTAGGGCTTTACTCTTTCGCATGTACATTCCTTGTGACGACTCCTTTATGTTGCTACCACAGTTTTTGACATAGTGACCTTTGACCTACATTTCTAAAAACTTTCAGATTTGTCATCACTTTTAAACCATTACATTTTTTTCTAGCTCACCTTAGATGAAAGCTCCAGTGAGCTCTCTTTACTTATATATCTACATAAACAGATGAGTATCACTACTTGTATTATGAAAACTCAAATTTCTCTGTTTAATCTAGCATTTAGTCAGATATTTGTGATTCCTGTCATAAGTCCCAAAAAAACTTACTTTAAATCTACAAAGTGAATCATTCTGTATGATAAAGTATAAGGTAATGAATATATAGAACAAAGGCACAGAGATTTCATTTGCATAATTTTATATATATTTTTAGGAAATATTAATAGCAGCATTTGTAAATAAATTTTTGCTTTTTTTGTTTGTATTATTTGCCATGATTCTTATCATTGTTTCTTCATGATACAATGTAGTTTGTTGTTGACATAGAATTTATAATCATGAATGTTAAATTTAAATCCATTAAATGAATAGCAATCAAAATTAAACTCTTTACTTTGTTGAGCCCATGAACATGGAATAATAGCAACACTAATTTTCGGTGAAAGACTATAGGAAATCACATTTTTGACCGGATTGCAAAGCAATTCCGGTTTATGAATTGGCGAAATCCATCTGTCTGTCCGGTTTCTTGTTATTAACATGAACAAAAATTGTGTACTTTAATTTGATTTACGAGCCTTCAGAGATCTTATCTTAAATTATGCAGTCAAATAACTTAAAATTAGTATATATTTGATTATGTTGATGGGTTATATAAATAAATGTAACTAAAGAATTTCATTGCAAACATAATTAAGATCATTTTATCTCTTCTGATCTAAAGACTTCAGTGAGCTATTGGTAAAGTGTGCCGTCTGTGTCATCCTTAAACTTTTCACATTTTCAACTTCTTCAGAACTGCTGGAAAATTTTTCATGAAACTCGGAAGGGACGAAGTATTCAAGGTCCCCTTCAAGAGTTGTTGTTTTTCAGTCGGATCTGTCAAGGGGTGGATCCAGTGGGGGCAACATAGGCCAAAGAAGCTACCTTTCTTTGACAAACTTCTGCTTCAGACTAGCTGCGTAATTCATGAAACTAAATGCACCAGAGTATTCTAGAAGGGTGTCTTAAGAGATGTTGTTGTTTTTGGTTCCATTCAGAAATCTAATTTTTGATGCTTTTTGGAGACCTTTGTTCTTTTTTGCACATTTTAGGAAAAAAATTTTCGATTTTCTCATTATAGGTTACTTATAATGCATTAATTTTGTGTATTTCATCAGATTTAAATGAAATAATTGGAATTCAAATGCGAAAAATAATTTTTAGAAGAATTTTTTTCAATTTCTTCAGAGATAAAAAAAAAGAAGTGCAAAATGGTACATAATACATGTATAAAGTTTTGTTTGATATCTTCTGAGTCGTATGTAGTGCATGCCGGGCAAATAGTATTATCACTTTAAATTTTCAAAGAAAGCATGTATTTGTTTAAGAAGTATATATCATGTAGCTTGATAAAATCCTGAACGTAGACAGGGGGAGTATGACAAAGAAATCCTCAACATAGACATAGGGGGAGTATGACTAAGAAGTCCTCAACATAGACATAGGGGAGTATGACTAAGAAATCTTCAACATAGACATAAGAGAAGTATGACAAAGAAATTCTCAACATAGACATAGGGGAGTATGACTAAGAAGTCCTCAACATAGACATAGGGGGAGTATGACAAAGAAATCCTCAACATAGATATAGGGGGGGTATGACTAAGAAATCCTCAATATAGACAGGGGAGTATGACTAAGAAATCTTCAACATAGACATAGGGGGAGTAGGTATAAGAAATCCTCCACATGGGCTGTGGGGGAGTATAACTAAGAAATCCTCAACATAGACATAGGGGGAGTATGACAAAGAAATCTTCAACATAGACATAGGGGGAGTATGACTAAGAAATCCTCAATAATAGACATAGGGAGAGTATGACTAAGAAATCCTCAACATGGGCTGTGGGGTAGTATACATAAGAAATCCTCAAAATAGGCATAGGAGGAGCATGACTAAGAATTCCTCAACATAAGACATAGGAAGAGTATGACTAAAAATCCTCAACATAGACATAGGAGGAGTATGACTAAGAAATCCTCAACATAGACATGGGGGAGTATGACTAAGAAATTTCAACATAGACATAGGGGGAGTACATGTATGACTAAGAAGTCCTCAACTTGGACATAGGAGGAGTATGACTGAGAGATCCTCAGCATAGGCATAGGGGGTGGGAAGTATGACTAAGAAATCCACAACATTGACATAGGGGTGGGGAGTATGACTTGGAAATCCTCAACATAGGCTGTGGGTTATTAGAACTAAGAAATCCTCAACGTAAATATAGGAGGAGTATGTCTAAGAAATCCTCAACATAGACATAGGGGAGTATGACAAAGAGATCCTCAATGTGGACATAGGGGGAGTATGACGGAGAGAACATCCTCAACATAGACATAGGGGTGGGGAGTATGACTAAGAAATCCACAACATTGACATAGGGGGGAGTATGACTTGGGCTGTCAACATGGGCTGTGGGGTAGTAGAACTAAGAAATCCTCAACATAGACATAGGGGGAATATGACTGAGATATCCTCAACTTAGCATAGGGGTTGGGAGTATGACTAAGAAATCCTTAACATAGACATAGGGGATGGGGAGTATGACTAAGAAATCCTCAATATAGACATAGGGGATGGGGAGTATGACCAAGAAATCTTCAGCTTAGACATAGGGGAGTATGACTAAGAAATCCTCAACATAGGCATAGGGGATGGGGAGTATGAGTAAGAAATCTTCAACATAGACATAGGAGGAGTATGACTAAGAAATCCTCAACTTAGACATAGGGGGAGTATGACAAAGATATCCTCAACTTAGCATAGGGTTGGGGAGTATGACTAAGAAATCCTCAATATAGACAGTGGGAGTATAACTAAGAAATCCTCAACATAGACATAGGGGGAGTATGACTGAGAAATCCTCAACATAGACATAGGGGGAGTATAACTAAGAAATCCTCAACATAGACATAGGGGGAGTATAACTAAGAAATCCTCAACATAGACATAGGGGGAGTATAACTAAGAAATCCTCAACATAGACATAGGGGGAGCATGATTATGAAATCCTCGACATAGGCATAGTGGAAGTATGACTAAGAAATCCTCAATATAGACATAAGGGGAGTATAAATAAGGAGACCTCAACATAGACTTTGGGTGAGTATGACTAAGAAATCCTCAAAATAGACATAGGGGGAGTATGACTAAGAAATTCTCAACATAGACATAGGAGGAGTTTGACTAAGACATCCTCAACATAAACATAGGAGGAGTTTGACTAAGACATCCTCAACATAAACATAGGAGGAGTTTGACTAAGACATCCTCAACATAGACATAGTGGGAATATGACTAAGAAATCTTCAACATGGATTATGGGGGAGTAGGACAACATATTGTCACTACGGCATACTTATCACAGACACTATAAAGGGGAGTGTAACTAAGAAATGATCATCATAGGCACTATAAAGGGGAGTGTAACTAAGAAATGATCATCATAGGCACTATAAAGGGGAGTGTAACTAAGAAATGATCACCATAGGCACTATAAAGGGTAGTGTAACTAAGAAATGATCATCATAGGCACTATAAAGGGTAGTGTAACTAAGAAATGATCATCATAGGCACTATAAAGGGTAGTGTAACTAAGAAATGATCACCATAGGGACTATAAAGGGTAGTGTAACTTAGAAATGATCATCATAGGCACTATAAAGGGTAGTGTAACTAAGAAATGATCACCATAGGCACTATAAAGGGTAGTGTAACTAAGAAATGATCATCATAGGCACTATAAAGGGGAGTGTAACTAAGAAATGATCATCATAGGCACTATAAAGGGGAGTGTAACTAAGAAATGATCACCATAGGCACTATAAAGGGGAATGTAACTAAGAAATGATCATCATAGGCACTATAAAGGGTAGTGTAACTAAGAAATGATCACCATAGGCACTATAAAGGGGAATGTAACTAAGAAATGATCATAATAGGCACTATAGTGAGCATCTTTAAGAAATACACATAGAGGCCTTTAAATGGAATATCGCTGAAAAATGAGGAACACTCGTAATAGGGACTATGAATGAGAAGTATAAATAAGAAATACATTATGAAAATGTCCATTATAGGTTCTTTAAAGGGTATGCTCTATAAAGGGGAATGTCACTAGGAAATGCTCATCATAGACATCATAAAGCGTACTATCACTAGAAAATATCCATTAAAGGCACTATAAAGGGTAGGTAATATAAAGGGGAGTGTCACTAGGAAATGCTCATCATAGACATCATAAAGCGTACTATCACTAGTAAATATCCATTAAAGGCACTATAAAGGATAGGTAATATACAGGGGAATGTCACTAAGAAATGCTCATCATAGACATCATAAAGCGTACTATCACTAGAAAATATCCATTAAAGGCACTATAAAGGATAGGCAATATAAAGGGGAGTGTCACTAGGAAATGCTCATCATAGACATCATAAAGCGTACTATCACTAGAAAATATCCATTAAAGGCACTATAAAGGGTAGGTAATATAAAGGGGAGTGTCACTAGGAAATGCTCATCATAGACATCATAAAGGGTACTATCACTAGAAAATATCCATTAAAGGCACTATAAAGGGTAGGTAATATAAAGGGGAGTGTCACCAGGAAATGCTCATCATAGACATCATAAAGGGTACTATCTCCAGCAAATATCCATTAAAGGCACTATAAAGGGTAGGTAATATAAAGGGGAGTGTCACTAGGAAACGCTCATCATAGACATCATAAAGCGTACTATCACTAGAAAATATCCATTAAAGGCACTATAAAGGATAGGCAATATAACGGGGAGTGTCACCAGGAAATGCTCATCATAGACATCATAAAGCGTACTATCACTAGAAAATATCCATTAAAGGCACTATAAAGGGTAGGTAATATAAAGGGGAGTGTCACCAGGAAATGCTCATCATAGACATCATAAAGGGTACTATCACTAGAAAATATCCATTAAAGGCAATATAAAGGGTAGGCAATATAAAGGGGAGTGCCACTAGGAAACGCTCATCATAGACATCATAAAGGGTACTATCACTAGAAAATATCCATTAAAGGCAATATAAAGGGTAGGTAATATAAAGGGGAGTACCACTAGGAAATGCTCATCATAGACAGCATAAAGGGTACTATCTCCCAAGAAATATACACTATAAAGGGTAGGCACTATAAGGAGGACACCCTAATGGGGAGTGTCACATGAAATATCCATCAAAGGCACTGTAAAGATAGTTGATTGTTGTTTTATATCGCTTTCAACAATTATTCAGTTACATGGCGACATGGAAACAAGGGGTGACCAACCTCTTAAACATAGTAGTGCAATTAAGGAATCGAACCCGGATCGTCTGCACTGCAAGCCGAGCGCTTAACCACTACACTATGCCTGCCCTACACTATTGAGGGGGAGTGTCACTCATAAGTACATGTACTTATAGGTACTCTATAGGGAGTAGGTCCTACCATAGAAGAGTGCCACTAAGGGAGAAGTCTCGCTACGAGGTAAGTCTCCACTTGTTTTTGCAACAAGAAATTATAAGTAAAAACTTTCCATACTTATATAAATTTAGTCAACGATCACTTGTAGAGTTCATTTTAAAAGTAAACATGTTTATTTATATAAAAAGAAAATCCTTAGCTGGAGTGAAGTGATATGTCAGGGATTGTCGAAATAAAACAGTAAAGTAAATAATCTTGTTTAAATTTCGGACTTGTATCAACAAGTTTTGATTGAACAACCTAGGGAACTCCTTTTTTCTGTTAATGTGATTATTGATGGTTTATTTTAATTCGCGTTTAAATTAATTATCTATATAATAAAATCGTAAGAAGCAAATTAAAAAAGGGGGGCTGGAATCAAATTTTCATATTTAAGGAATAATTCGACAAGGAAAACCAAAATGGAATGAATAGATGTCGCCAATTACATCAAGTATTATATATTATAACATTTACTAAGTCTAAGTCTAATTTAGAACGCTATGATACCATTTTTAGAAATAATATCTTTGAAATTATTTACCACTATTTCTATAATATTTCCAAAATTGAAAAGGGAGTGGAGGTGTTTCAGTTGAACAGCATCATAAAAAGTGGGGCGAGGCCCCTAGCCCTTCACTTTTACGCCTATTGGAAAAGACTTACACAAGTATATATCTACATGTACATATATACGTCCCTGTCAGCGGGAAACGGGATGCAGGATACGAAGGATACGAAAGAAAAACACATCGTCCAAAATACCATGGAGAAAATACATGTTGCTGTTGTTGTTGTTGTTATTATTATTATTTGTATTCTTTGATATGTGCTGGTAGTGGTCAACGATCACGATCCATTTCAGACGAAAAGCAAATCTAGAAGGTAGCGAAGTGTTGGTATATTGTCAGGACAAAGGAGCTATGTGTATTTAGATAACATATTTTATAAATACATGTATGTCATAAGATTCTTTACCTTTTTTATGATTATTTTTTACCCCTTCCACCTGAGAAAAAAGTTTAAATGAGCTTTTGTAATAGCGACTTGTTTGTCGTTTGACCCTCCATCGACCTGTGTCCTGTTAACTTTCTTTTTCAGAACCACATAAATGACTTTGATGAAAGTTGGTAGAGATGAAGTATTCAAGCCTGCCTACAAGTGTTGTTTGTAGTGTCATATGTAATACATGTATGGATAATTTTTTATCAATTACCATATTCATTAGGACTATATTAGTCCTAATGAATATGGTAATTGATCAAAAATTATCCATATTACATATGACAGTAGACTAGATCGGTCAAGTGTTAAAAATTGTACCTTCAACTGACAAACTTCTTCAACCAGATACACATATCAGGAAAACAATCAAACAAACAAATAAACAAACTGAGTACTTAGAAAAGAGTTTTTTAAAACGTTATCTTTCGTCCCTTCCAAAATCAAATTATTCTTTTAATTTTGTCATTATACCTGCTTATAATGTATAAAATTTCGTAGTTTGATGGTTAGGGAAAGGCTTATTTAAAAAAAGGCATTCAATTTTATTTATTGCAAAAAGGAAGGCAATCTATCCTATATTGAATCACGTGACAGACGTAGTTTTCATAACCTAATGATATAAAAGTTTTCAAGATCACCTACTTGTATTATGCGGGTTTTTTTTGTTGGATCCGCTAGGAGATCCTTGATCCAGGACGGAACAAATCAGGTCAGTAAGTATAATCTTTTTATAGAAGGTTCCTTGAGATGTATATCAAGAAAAGAAGAAACAAAATATATAAATACTGCACATTGTAATTACAAATTTTCGGCCACTTAGTGTTGATCAAGTGAAATTAATTATGTTAAAATATAAGCTAATCAAAATCCATTTAAACGTTCCAAATTATAAATGTAACTTACGATCAACAATAACGGATGTCATAAAAATTTACATCCTTACATACTTCTGTGTGAAAAAAATTTATGCTTTAGCTCCATTCTGAAACAGATTTTTTTTCCGTTTATTGTCATTTTTTCGGAATTAGTCGTTTTTTGCTTCATCGTACGGGGTACTAAATGAATAATCTAAACCATTTAATCACACTCAGTTCTTCAAGGACGTAGGAGAAGGGTGATTTGGGGGGGGGGGGGGGCGCACAGGTATATTTGTGCCCTCTCCATCACACTTTTCAGCATAAGTTGCAAAAGATTTATGTCGAAATGAGTCAAACAACTAAATAACTAATTGACACATCTAATGTCTAACATATCTCGTTCATAAAAGTTGAGTAGCAATGGTCTCGACTGACCGGAGCTCTGTGTCTGTAATACCCTTGCAGTTTCCTGGCCCGTGGCCTCAAAATTAAATTTCAATTGTCCCGAAGTTTGTGCCATCTCTCTTGATACAACATCCTGTCAGGATGATTTGCCTTATATGATAGTGACTACTGTTTGGTAAGTGAATGGAGAAACTCATTTATCTGTTGCAAGTATAACTAAACCTGTTTTAAAGACCACCTGTATTGAACAAGCACCTGTGTTTACCGACCACCTTTCTCTGTTCCTTACTACTGGTTGTCTATAAATCAAGCTGTTTAGGAAAGCCACCTGCATTAAATGGCCACTTTCTCTTTGATGGTCTCTTAATACAGGTTTGAGTATATACTGCTGGCAATCTCATTAAATCTACTGTCCAATCGTGACAATGGCCCTACGAAATTTGACGTATATGGAAAAAAGGGAAGGACTGGACATAGGAGGGAAAGGGTATGAAATGAATGAGTTAAAATTCAAACAAGTATCTTTACACTAGCCCATAAACTTAAAAGATCACACAGTAATTTTGTTCCAGATCTTAACTGGTTTGATTTATTCATTAGAAATAAAATCAATGGCATTAGTACATGCTGCGTTCATGATGGTGAGAATTTAAAAGCTCCAGTATTGTATGTGTTCAATATAAAATGTTTATTATAGGTCAAAATTAGAATTTCGCAATAACTCTCCATCACTATAGGTAACAAGATCACAATCAGTATAAAAGACAAGTTATAATCGGTAAATGGCATTAACAGAGGCGGACTACTTGGCAGGTAAGTGTGATGCAAGAAGTAGATAGATAATGTAGTAAGCTGTTCTTTACAAGATATGTAGCAAGCAAAGAATAATAGAATAAAACCTAAAAAATTTTTTTTATTGTTCCAGTGTTATCAACATGTGATATTGTTTTAGAAGTATAATGCGAACACCCTCTAAAAAGGTGGTTGGGGGTATGAGCTGACGTCCGTTTTTAAGCCAATGTTTACATGAAAAAAACATTAGTTGTGGTAATATGTTTTATAACTAAATTCCAGGACTTTTTTTTGGGGGGGGGTGTTTGGGGGGTGGGTTGTTGGGGGGTTTTGGGGTTGTTTTTTGTTTTTTGGTTTTTTTTTTTTTTTTTTTTTTTTTTTTTTTTTTGTTTTTTTTTTTTTTTTTTTTTTTTTTTTTTGTCAGCACTGGACTTCGAGGTTATATTTTCCTTCATCTTCTTCAAATACAGCATTTAAACATCGTCATTTTGCATTCTGAACATTTTTTTCCGATAAAGTGTGGTGAAACAAAGAAGGATGTAGCATTAAGCTTAATATATTCCAACCATTTAAAGACGAGGAAAATATTATTCATTGCCAAGATAGAATTGCACTGTTTGTCAAAATATCAGTTTTCAATTATTGAGACAACAAAGCTATAGATTTTCCATCATCAGACACGTCTCTGATTTTCTACTGGTAAAATGAATATACTACGATTGAAACGAGTAATGTAATTTGTTCCAGTCTGATAAAAATGAATCTCGATCCATGATTTAAAAATGTATGTCATGAATCATACATTAATATTAGATATAATTATCTGTTTTCTAGATTAAAATACAAGCGCACACAAACACGTTTACTAGTGAGCGATAATTGATGTTGTTCCAGTTCTTAACATTTCATCATTAATTGTAAATTTCATATTATATTCCAGTATTAACTTTAACCACATATTAACCGAGTCAGTGCCATACGCCAATAATTTGCTTTTAAGATGAGGTGAAGATTATATAAAATAACTGACCCTTTCTTCATATATCTCTCAAATCTCGGTACATAGATGAAGATTAAGGAAATTTGCTTGAACTACAGAAACTAACCAGAACAAAAACTAAAGGAAAATAAGATAAAAGTTTTCATGTACAGAGAATGTCACGAAAATGTTCGATAAAACGACAATCGAGCTGCTGACTTTGGACGGTTATTTGATACATGTACAATAGTGCAGTTGATGTAATAAACCAGGGTTTGTTTAAGAATATAATATTTTATAACCATCCAAATGTTTCAAAAGATCAACATGACAGTCAGCGTAGTTCGAAGAAAAATATATGAACTTTTGTTTTATAACCCTACTTAATGCTTTATAACTCACAGACTGACAAACAAGAGAGAGAGAGATGGGGGGGGGGGGGGAGATGTTATGGGAGAAGAAGAGAGAGTCCTTAATGTAATTAATTCATCGATTCATTAAATTTTATTTATATATAATTATTTATTAAATGCAAATAAAAGGAAAAGAAAAGAATAAATTGGTTATAATGGACTAAATCTATCAAAGACATCCCAAAACAAATGAAAATATATAAAGACACATTTGCAGAATTCAATCGTAACGATTGACATAGAATCGGCCATTGTAGTAGAATTTCTCCTTTGCAAACAGCTTATCGATCATTCTTACGTGAGCGCATGAATTACATGAAATCTATATAAACATAGATGAGATCGTAACTGCAACAATTTCTATTTCGAAATTCGAAAATTACACAGATTAAGCACCGTCTTCTCTACAAAAACTTGAAGCGTAGTATCTGCACTACATATGTACATGTATATCTCTGCGTAGATTTGAAGATTTGAAGTTAGATATAATTAGATCAATATTATTAATCTAAGAAGAATATTCAAAAGATCAACCTGAGGCCAGGTAGCGCAGTCGGTAGCACGTTCGCTTCTCATCAAAGCGACCTGGATTCGATTCCTGGTGTGGTACGTGATATGGTGGGACTGTCACCAACCAGGCTTCGTGGATTTTCTCGGGGTATTCCAGTTTCCTCCCACACAAACGACACCCTTACGCCAAGATCCGTGCCAACGAGCAAGATTTATATAAGTTGTTAACTTGTTTAAATTTAAATTAGATTTAAAAAGAAAAGATTAAACTCTTTTGTCTTCAAAAGCTTTGTACAATTTAGATTCAATTTGTACATTATAAATGTCATATATTAGGCAATGTAATAATAGAGTCTGACGCTGAACGTCCGAACGTCGACCGACTTTTGGTTGTGCTGCATTTTGTGAGATAGCTATGACATCAAAATGGCATGGCACATCAGTCCATAAAATCCAAGAGTCCTTGTCAAAGCTATGTGCATACTACCAAACTACCCCAATATTACAAATGAAATTTTTCAAGGAGTTATTTGAAAGGGAAAAAATCAAGCAAGCAATCAATTACAATGCATTTTAATTGGGATTTAAAGTTGTATACCCTACAATTCGGTATAATTTCAAAAATTAGGGCATGTAAAACAAAAACTGTATTTTTCTCGTATGGCTGAAGTTATTAACTTTGCGTTAATATCATCTTTTGTTGCTTCGAACCTTCGGAGATAACAAAATAAAAAGAAAATACTTCGTATATAAAGAGGGTATTCCATAAATACAACTGTAACCTGACTTCACGCATGCGCAGTTTAATCAAAACAAATACGACGAAGAGAGACTCCAAAAGATAACAATTTCAGTAAATACTAACTTTAGCAGACTTGAATGCAGATTTTCAAAGCTACTCGTCAAGTTTATTTACCTCGCCCTCCATGATGCGACTTCCGAATTAGATCACGTGATCGGTTGGTTGTAAACATTCTGTTTACAAACATCGCGTTTAGACAGCCGTATCTCACTTAATACGATGAATTTGATCACAACATTTGCAAGGGTCCTTTTTAAATATGTTTTAGACTTATATATACAATCAAAACAGTTTAGAATAAATTTACCTATAATACGCGAACATAGGGTATACAGCTTTAATGTAGACTTTATACCGTGTTCATGAAAGGAAGCTATTTAAGCTAGTTTCAGATCATTAATAAAGATGGAATACGGGGAATTAGTTTGATGATAAAAGACAAATTAAGGTTCGTGTTACCATTTACCCTCCTAATGATAACGACATAGTCATTGTAAGCAAGGTGTCGGTTTTTGTGAAAATAAAATAATGGTAATAAAATGATAAATAAATGAAAACCAGTAACTATTGTAAGCCATGAAGATACCTGTAATAAGAATTACTATTAATTAACTATAGTAATATTACTATTATATGAGATTTCCTGCCCATACAATATGAAATTAAAAATTAAGCCAATATCGACAAAACTAAGCCAATATTGAAAAAGTCGGCCAGTATGAAACTCGGGCGATATTGAAATCACGTGATCAAATAAAGTTGAAAAACAATATGGCGATGTTGCACTAGAGCAAAAGAAAACCAGAAATATACGAGAAAACTAATATTGTCGTTGTCGAAAAAGTAAAGCATATCCATAATCGCAAAATATTTCTTACGAATATTAATTTTTCCCTAGCAGCGATGAATACAACAAAAATGTCAAACTTTGTATCAGCAGTATTGGCTTAGCTGGATTTCAAATTGGCCGAGTTAATTAATAATATGTTCATTAATCAGTGTTTTCCACATTGGTCTTCATGTAGTTATTGCACCTCGGTCTGTCGTGTTGGCCTGAGGCGACAGACCTCGGCGCAATAACTAGGCCAATATAGAAAACACTGATTAATAATCCCATAATACTTTTGTTAAGATATGAAAATTTTAATACCAGTCATGCTCAGATCCAGAGGGGTGGACCGAAGGTCCATATATAATAAGTTTTTTACACGCAAAAACATGGGTGGACCCCTTTTGAAAATTTCATTGGGAGTGGACCCTTCTCGACAAAATTTCTGGACCCACGCCTGCCAGTGCACCGTTTTGTAATGTCAATCAACATCACTATATGTCATGGTTTTTGTATTACAGACATACTTATCTGTTTCACTAAGCAATATACACCTGTTTGATCCGTCCACCTTGACCAGACAAAATACAAGCATTTATTCCGTCCAATTTGCTAGAGCAGTATGGAAAAGTTACCTCTAGCGGGATTCATTCTAGTCGTTGTTGCCTTTGTCCTCAACCTAGCGCTCACCTTCCCCCTGATGTGGTGGTATAAACATAAGGTGACTTCCGGATCCAACAGCGGTACCTTCTACCTGGGTCTGTGGAGAGAGTGTACACGGATTGATATTTCTGGATCCACCACGGACACTTGCTACCGTCACACGGAAGATAACTTTTCACAGGACAAAAGTTAGTCAAAATATTTATCACATGTTTTGCTATTTATGCATTGAAATGTCGCTAGATGACCTCATGGCGTGGACAAGAATTGTGTTATGCCGGTGTTTGATGACATAAACACCTCTAAACTGAGTGTAAACATGTGATAAAAAGAATCTGAAATGAATTTTCATTTCATACGGTACTTATAAACTCGTTGTGTGTTTTATGTCCCTTTGCAAAGGCTCGGGGATATAAAACACACAACTCGTTTCATAAATACCATATAAAATGAAGATTCATTTCAGATCAAATATATATTAATGAATTATTATAGCATAAGAACATGACTTGGTGCGGCGTTTTATAGGGTATTTCAAAAATGAAAAAAAATTAAATACGAAATGATAAAACAAATGAAACTAAAACCTAAAATATACGCATAGGAAGATGGTGACACATTTATTTTATTCCATTGTCTTTGGAAGGAAACAATATGTAACAACTTTCTATTACTAAATACTTCTTTCATTTTAAAGTGTAGTTCTGTAAAAAAAAAACTCTTAAAGTCCAAATGAAAGGCTCATTTTACTCTCAGCGTTTCACTTTACATCTATTGTTTCAGAATACATTGGTGCTGCACAAAGCTACCAGTCATCGGCATTTGCATTACTTTTCATCGCTATTGTAATAACAGCAATGAAGCTCTTCGTGGCTAAATTCAAGTGCAATCCTGCTCTGTTTCCAGTTGCTGCTATGCATGCACTTTGGGGAGGTAAGAATTTTATATATTCCTCATTATTAATTCATCCAAGGTGTTAACTTTCCACTTAGAACTTTAAAAATAATAAGGGTGCTGAATATAATGTATGAAACAAATGCATGTGCATAAAAATTGTCGAACGTCAATATGATACACTATGCACGTTTGACTCGGTGGCCTCCATCAGAAATACCCTCTGTAGGATATTTCAAAATGAATACCTATGCAGTTTTATTAAAATCAGCTGGTGGTTGATTTCGTGTCGTGCTCAACCACCATGAACAGTAATTTCATGTATACAATGTATACAGACGAATAAGTAGATTCTTGTAAATAATATACCACGAGTTACACATTTTCAAACTATTCATACTGTTTCAAACAATCTTCATACATATTTATTTTGTTCGAAAATTCAAAAATAGGTATTTAAGTTCATTGGATAGTTATTACAGTAATAGACAGTCCTCATCAAAATCAACTGGATCTGAGACAGACAAGTTTATAAATAATTTTGGACTAAATTTTAGTTTTATTCTTTTTCAGCGATGTTTCTGATTGCCTCAGGCGGAGCCTTTGGGAGAGGAATACATGACTCTACAACACTTGAGACGTCAAACTTGAACTTTAGCTTCTACTTCACATTCATAGATGGTGTCTTCGGTCTGATAGGAGGAATTTTACTCATAGTGGCCGCATTCAAAGGGAATTCGAAAGCAGCTCCACTAGACACAGCAGATGATAAATAGTATGAGATGAGATATGATTTTATATTGATCATACAGATTTGTAGTTTGAGAACTCCAAAAATATTTCATTTCTACTGGAACACAATTTACTTTCTCTTTTTTCAACCATTTGCAAATGTAGTTCTGGAACTCGAGCTCAGGAATTTGCAATCCTTCATTTAAAATCATCCCTCATTGATAGACATTGACTGTTAAAATACAATTTATACATTTTTCCTGATGCTATGTGGCTGTGACACTTTCTACATAATGTTTGTTTACATTCATGCATATATACAGTGCTGGATTATAATTATTTCGTCTGTAAGTAAGGTCATTCATGGCGGGTGTGGCTAGACAAACAGGAGACGCTCCACTCCTCCCGGGCACCTGGTCTCACCTCTGAATTTCAGGGGTCCACTGTGGTACATTTTGGTTAGTGCCATAGTCATGTGACACCAGTTACTTTCATATTTAACATTATTTATGATGTATGATTGTATTGTTATGTACATAAAACGTCTACATCTACTACTGTTCAAAAGTTAAAAAAATTAAAGTTGACAAAATCATACGGTTGATAAAATAATTCTGTATTTTTCATTATGTACAAAATAATATTAAGTACCGTCAAATGTATATAACTGAAAGAAATATTACAAGATTTGTCAGATTACAACAGAGATATCTACCTGCTTTACATCAATGTTTGTTTTGTTAAAATTAGAATGCTCAGTGATCATAACATAATGATAATTATTATTACAATATTCATATGTATTAAAACCATAATGTTTTGACGTTGCTTAATAATTCACAATATGCCTTAGTTTCTATATATTTTTATATTTATTGTCACCTCTTATATTTTAAGCTGGCGTGGCTCTGTGGATAAGGTGCTCAGCTCGTGACCGAAAGTCCCGAGTTCGACTTCCGCCATGGGCACACCGGTGTCCTGTCTTTGGAACGAAACAGTAAATTTCGAGGTTCCGTTTTACAGTAGGCGTGGCACGTAAATATCCCTCACTGCTTCGGGTGAGTCCGTTGTAAAGGTACAAATTTTTATGCCATGAATCAGGCATATACCGTCACCATATACGTGAAATAATCGTGGAGTGACGTAAAACAATAATCAATCAATCAATGTATTTCAGATCTTTTATGTTATATTAGAATATTTCAACGCCCGTAAACTGGTTAACCACACCAATCGAGTGACGTTTTTTAATTCAATTGACGGTCCTAAGTCGGTATCGTAATCGCAGCACAATCATATATTTTTAATGTTTTTCCGTGTATATTCTACAATTATCATTTATGTGCGCATGTCGTTGGTGATTTGTGCCATACAGCTTTGTCAGATGTCTTCTGTTTTCTCCTTTACCATGTACTTTCAATAAAGAAAAGTTTAAACTGCAATACTTATATGATTTTCGTTCATTAGAATATGTGGAAAATAAGAAACCGAAAATTTAGTATTTTATATAACGATAAGAATTCTGTCACTCCGGCATTCACAACGATACACAAAACAGGAGAAGCATAAAAACAGTTATCAATATGTTAACAAGACAGATACAGGTATGTATGTATGTATGTATATTTCCACAGGATAAAAGGTTAATGTACGAGGTGCGAGTAAAAATGTGTAGGCTTAAACGATAAGATCAAACAAAAAAAGGAAAGCATTTCTTGATATTACAAATTTATTTAATCACACTCAGATTCAGCTTTAGATTTTTTGCTATATGGTTACACCCGTGTATAACCAGTATCAATTAAATGTTACCCATGGACTTTTATCCATGCAGTTTGAATATTTATATTGATTATAACCACTAGCCCGGTGTCACTGCTAGTTGACCGATAGTACCCGAGGGCATCATACGTCTGGTTTTCAGTGCTTTTGTACTGACAGTCTACTTTTCAGTGCTTTTGTACTGACATGAAATATATACTTAAAATTTTCCATCATGAAATTATGTAAATCACTCAAAACTAAGGAGTATCTCCCTCGTGCATAGCTTTGTCCTTAGACTGATTCTTTGGCTCACTTTTTCAGTCATTTTGGTTTTAATACTGCTCTTCAAATATTTATATAACATGAGAATTCCACCCATACGGCCACGAGCATCACTGAAAAGACATAAGTTGCACAAAATTAAAAGGGATATATGTTCTATATTGATTATAAATTCATTATGTGCAATACGATTTACAGTTGTTTGATGCAGAATTTTCCTTTTTAGTATACAAAATATATCGCCAGGAAAAAGATCTACAAATACAAGAATAAATTATTTAGTTTATGATAAATTAAGTATATTAAATTGCTTTTGGTAACATTACGTGCAGGAAATGCATCAGTTTGCTGCTGCTGCACCATCACTAATATGTCTTATACATACATAATTGTTATTTCTATACAGATGTAGTATAATCAAAAGTTTCTTGTCAATAAATATAACATGAATGACCAGGAAAACCAAGTAAATAAGGTTTTCCAAATAATTAACAAATACCATTTAAATGTATCTAATGTTTTCTTGCTGGTATATAAATGATAATAAAACTTCGATATTTTGGATAATCTATACTGTTTATCTATTCATATACATAAATTATTGTCCTCATTAGTTAAAACATGCCCGGATCCAGAAATTTTTGTCAGAGGGGGTCCAACCAAAAAAGGTAAATTTTTCTCTTAGACGAGAGGGGTGGGGGGAGGTCCAACCCCCAAAATGCCCAAATGTCACCTTTTTTTGGTAAAATTTTCGGATGCCAGGGGGTCCAGACCCCCGGTACCCCCTCTGTATCCACGCATGTAAAATATATGCTAAAACACTGTATCAATTTAAGACATAGGAGGACATCCTGGAATATGAGCATATAAATATAAGATGAATGTGATATCGGCATTAGTTGCAGAATAATCTGATAGACTCGTCAGGAAATCATTTATCATCCTATTAGATAGCGCATAGAGAAACACGCTCAATATGTAGCCAATTCGAGAAACCAGTTTTTATTAGACTAGTGCTTTGTATATATTTTCTATCTTTCTTTTCGTGTTTTTATATTTATATAAGTGTTTGTATGTGTGTGTCCTGAAGAAGAAGCAGATTGCTTCGAAAATTTGGCAATTTTTTAATTGTTTTAGTATCGTTATCGCTTACCTGTGCTTTTATATATATATATATATATATATATATATATATATATATATATATATATATATATATATATATATATATATATATAAATGGTTTGGGGGGGGGGGTTTACGGTTAACGCCCCTGTTATACAAAGTTTTCAAATTAAATAGTGATGAATTTATAAATTTTGTTTAAATAAGATTCTCATTTCCTTTAAAACTTTAGATTTTGGCTACACTTTTTCGGGCACTTTTGTTTTAACTCTGCTCTTGCAATATTTATATATTATTAGAATTCCAATCATTCGGCCATGACACCACTCTGAAGAAACATGATTTGTCGAAATGCGCATCTGTTGCACAAAATTATAAGGTATATAATATTAACAAATTAACTTTTAATGCATATATGTAAATATATTTATTTTGTTTTTTTCTAGGACCCTAACATAGATTTCCATAATTTTAGATTTATGTTTCAGGAAAAGATTTCAGCATCTAATTTTAAAGAACATGTTCATATAAACTTAAACTTTATATCAATGTCTTCTAATTCATCCCGCTTGCGGCGCCAACGATCCGGGTTCGATTCCCGGATTGCGCCACTACGTTTAAGAGGTTGGTTACCTCCTGCTTCCATGATATAACTGAAATATTGTTGAAAACGACGCAAAACACCAATCAACAAACCAAGCAACTAATTCATCCTTCTTTATGTATCTTTGATGCTTCTAATGTTAAGTTAACATTAAACACGTTTATTTTATGCGACTTGTTTTCTTGTATAATGAGTTCTCAGTATACAACAAGAAAGTAACAGTTTTTTTTCCCTCTTTTCCCAAAGTTTACCTCAGAAAACAATATATTTATCTAACTGTATGTTAGAAATGTGAAAGGAATTATGAATAAAATGTTATATGAGTTCGAACAAAGAAACACACATACATACACACATGCACAAAGAAACTATAGTATGTATATTACCAGTTTCGAAAAGAAACTGATAATTATTATTTTTTCTTTCAGATTATCCTGGATTGTAAATTACATTACATTAACGTCGACATTGTATCTAATAAATGTTGATGAAGCCTACATATTATACTAAAAGTTCATCATACATTTTATATTTTGAACAGTTTCAAATACATTTACGTTTAGAAAGCCAGTAACGAGAACTGAATGTTATCAGCCCTGTGCAGAGTCATCGTATTTTCCAATAGAAATACATATATAAATATCATACCAAACGAGAACAATAGGTGTGCATTTACGAACGCCGAGATGACCAACACAAGTGGCATTGCATGAGTGATACCCTTCAGGATTTATCTTCAATTTCAATGTAAAATTTTATATTTTATGGTATTTTTTGGGGGGTGTGTTTTGTTTGGAGGTTTTTTTTTTTTTTTTTTTTTTTTTTTTGTTTTTGGGGGTTGGGGGTATTAGTTTTTGTTTTTTTCGTTTGTTTTACTATAATTATGGTTTATAGAGAGATATTAATTAAAAGCATTTCATCTAAGTGTGTGTGAATTTAAATGCTGATATTCATATTTTTACATTGATATTGGTAATATATGGCTAAAACATTGCATGATCGCTTACGATAAAACCAAAATCATAACCCATAATACATCCCGATTCTTTCGGACCTCTTTACATAAAGAATTGGGCATTATATACAACCTCGAAGCGGACACGTATAGCTGGCGAGTCCTGTTACTATATAATGCACACATCACATATTTCACAAGCAATCGGAAGCATTGTCAAACCTTGAATACTGAAATATCAAATATCAAAATATTAAAGAATCCCCGAAAGTGTGGTGACACATAAACATATATGAAAATAATTATATCGATTTTATTTAGATAAGACAATGCGTTAGTGATGCGGAAAAACACATATTCGAGGTGTGTGAATTTTAAAACAAAGGATTCTTCTGTATAAAGCAAGGAGTTATCAGATGTCATATATTGTTTCATCGACATCGTAAAGACATTAACTTGACAAACCTGTCATGACGAAACTATACCCTTCGTGTTTCTGTTTATCACCATGGAGCTATACGCTGTGTATCATATACACCATAACACAATTAAGATTAAGAATTTCAAAGCTTAATTGAAAACTCGGAATTCATTTATTGAAAATCTCCAACATGCACGTTTTTTTTTTTTTTTTACGAACGATGGAAATTTGCGGAATTATTTTATTCAGATGGGATGTATAAAAAAGACGCATATTTTTAAATCATCAGCACATCGGACAATGGCCAGAGGAGGGATGTGGGCACCTTTGACATCGGAAGGTCATCGACAAATTTTTAAGATCAGTTGTACGAGACTATAACCCTGCAACCACCATACAAGCATTGGAAAACAACCCATTGACTTTCGCATGGGCCTCAGTCGATATTCATCAAGAGACCGAATGAGGCTCGGCAGGCGTTTTAACATCGGACGGTTACGGGAGTTCCTTTTGAAATCAGCAGACATAAAACACTGACACGTCCAAGGCATACAGGATCAATGTGACATATGGACACGACCTGAACACAGAAATCCGATGAGAATCGGTTTCAAGCCCGTGCATTTATATAATATTGTGTCCGTATGGATGCCGGCCAATAATAGGAGTTACATATTACTAGCGCCCGGGCCGATGATCTTCTAGCACCAAATTTGTCGCCATTCCATTGCAAGATATCGATGAGATACTCTGATCTCCGTAAATCGTAAAAAAAATCTTCTCATGTATAGTTTTTACATCATAAGTCATATAGTACATAATCGTAAATAATGCAAATTGGGATTTCAGATACATATTTTTGTTAAATGAAATTGTAATAATTTTATATATTCTTTACATTCAATGCCAATAAATATTAATTCAATTGTTAGAAAAACGACGCCGTTTATTAAATCTATATGAATCCAAAATAGCCAGTGGTGGGTGTTAGCTGACGCCAGCCTTCTTTTTCTATCTAACTATGATATTTCGCTAAATCTATAAAATACGTGAATTAATAAAAATACAACATAGAATGGCATAATTTGACACCCAGCTGTAAAATCAATAAATCAACAAACTAGCGGTCTAGTTAGCATAGCGAGACATCATAGCTGAAACATTGAAAATGGAAATTTAACCTTAGGTCAAAGTAATGACACAGCACTGACCTATTGGAAACTATAATTATTGTGTGAGTTATGAAGCATATCCATATTACAACTATAGTTATATGGTCAGGAAACTAATTTTGATTATTAGTTCACCATGACCTTGGCCATAAAGGTATACAAAGAACATAAAGAACAAATCTATGCCTCATGAAAATTAAAAATAAATTTACTGTTTGACGTATAGCACTGAAAAGAAATATTTTTTTATGATTTGACTCAAATTTTTATTTTGTGATGACCTCCGTTCTTTACTCCTATGGATACACTCTATTTTCATATCATAATCTGGAGTAACATTATAACGTCTCAAAACGTGCAAATATCAAAATCACAAATGCAAACACTTTTTAATTAAGTTTCATGTTTTATTATTTTTTTTTTTTTTGTCATTATCCTCAATGTAAAATCAAAGACAACATTGAAATGACCCCTTATTTATAGCAATAATGGATACAATCCTTTTTTTTAATCTTGGAGCTGAAGGTTTGTATCCAGCATTCAAATTTTCAAAATGACAGTCTCCGGCAAATAAACCCGATATAGTCGACACAGTTATTGCCGTGAGATGAGCACCTTCAGTCTGCACAATGGATTCCATGTCACATGATTATTTTGAGTCGGCACAGCGGTAGTCGTGAGATATATACTTCAAATTTTCAGTCATCAAATTAAGTAAATCACTCTAAAACTAAGGAGTATCACCCTCATGCATAGCTTTGTCCTTAGATAAATTCTTTGACTCACTTTTCGGTCATTTAGGTTTCAACACTGCTCTTCAAATATTTATATATTATGAGAATTCCAATAATTCTGCCACGAGCATCACTGAAGTGAAGAGACATAAGTTGTCGAAATGCGCATCTGGTGCACAAAATTAAAAGGTATATATGTTCTATATATATGATCACCTTCAGTCTGCACAGTGAATCAGTAATTGCCGTGTCAGTTGATACCCTTAAGTCGGTAGTGATTGTCCTGAGATAATCATCTTCAGTCTCCACAGTAAATCAGTGAATGCCGTGTCAAGTGATCGTCTTAAGTCGGCACAGTGATTGCTGTGAGATAATCATCTTCAGTCTTCACAGTAAATCAGTGAATGCCGTGTCAAGTGATTATCTGAAGTCGGTACAGTGATTGCTGTGAGATAATCATATTCAATCTCCACAGTTAATTAGTAAATGCTGTGTCAAGTGATCATTTTAAGACGGCACAGTGATTGCTGTGAGATAATCATCTTCAGTCTCCAAAGTAAATCAGTGAATGCCGTGTCAAGTGATCATCTGAAGTCGACACAGTGATTGCTGTGAGATAATCATCTTCAGTCGGCACAGTAAATCAGTGAATGCCGTGTCAAGTGATTATCTGAAGTCGGCACAGTGATTGCCGTGAGATAATCATCTTCAGTCGGCACAGTAAATCAGTGAATGCCGTGTCAAGTGATTATCTGAAGTCGGCACAGTGATTGCCGTGAGATAATCATCTTCAGTTGGCACAGTAAATCAGTGAATGCCGTGTCAAGTGATCATCTTAAGTCGGCACAGTGATTGCCGTGAGATAATCATCTTCAGTCGGCACAGTAAATCAGTGAATGCCGTGTCAAGTGATTATCTGAAGTCGGCACAGTGATTGCCGTGAGATAATCATCTTCAGTCGGCACAGTAAATCAGTGAATGCCGTGTCAAGTGATTATCTGAAGTCGGCACAGTGATTGCCGTGAGATAATCATCTTCAGTTGGCACAGTAAATCAGTGAATGCCGTGTCAAGTGATTATCTGAAGTCGGCACAGTGATTGCCGTGAGATAATCATCTTCAGTCGGCACAGTAAATCAGTGAATGCCGTGTCAAGTGATTATCTGAAGTCGGCACAGTGATTGCCGTGAGATAATCATCTTCAGTTGGCACAGTAAATCAGTGAATGCCGTGTCAAGTGATCATCTTAAGTCGGCACAGTGATTGCCGTGAGATAATCATCTTCAGTCGGCACAGTAAATCAGTGAATGCCGTGTCAAGTGATCATCTTAAGTCGGCACAGTGATTGCTGTGTGATAATCATCTTCAGTCGGCACAGTAAATCAGTGAATGCCGTGTCAAGTGATCATCTGAAGTCGGCACAGTGATTGCCGTGAGATGATCAACTTCTGTCGGCACAGTGAATGCCATATAAGGTGATTACCTTATGGAAAAATTCCATGAATTTCACGTAATGCTGGGCAAATTAAACAACAAAACATTTTATTTTTTTGTAATTTCATCAGAAACCTGAAGAAATCCGTTATTATTAATGTCATATGCAATAGTGCATTACATTTGTCCGTCAAACTAAATAAAATATATAATGTAAATGCAGTACAAACAATCATCGACAAAAATTAATCAGTGAAATCACATGAAACTGTGCAAAAAGCCTTCAAAAACGTAGTAACACGTCAAACACTTTATTTCAGAATGGAATCAAAAAACTATTATATCTATTCGTGCATTCTGTGAAATACATTTATTCATTTTTCATATGGCCGAAATCTAATAACACTTGTAAAGAATCTTTAGTTCTTTAATCTTTTTGTTGTTGTTTTTCTTGGGTTTTTTTTTTTTGCCGACGCCTCAAGTGAGCTATTGTCATAGTTAGTCCGGCGTCCGTCGTCGTTCGTCGTTCGGCGTCTGTTGTCAGTCGTAAACTTTTCACATTTTCGACTTCTTCAGAACTGCTGAACAGAACTTGATGCAACTTAGTATGCACGAAGTACTCAAGGTCTCATACAAGTGTTGTTTTTTTTTTCGTCCGGATCCACTGACATGTGGCGCCACCATGAGCAAAAGTAGATCAGAGAGGTTACCCTCTTTTGACAAACTTCTTCTTCAGACCGGGGGCATTCAGAGACAAACCAAATCCATAGGAATGATCTAGACAGATGTGTAAAGAAGTGTTCTTATTTTTGGGTCCATTCCGAAATAAAATTTTTATGTTTTTTCGACATTTTTTGGACTTAGTAATTCCAGTTAATTGATAATGATGAGTTCTTATGGACTATTTTGATCATAATTATGGCAATGAATATTACTGTGAAAGCCAGCACCGTCAAAAGTAGGTCATAAAAGAGTACCCTCCTTTGACAATGTTCTTCTTCATACTGGCTGTATACAGACAAACAGATTGCATAGAAATGATCTAGAGGGATGAATGACATTTTGGTTCACTCCAAAATCAAATTTTAGAAATTTTTTCGACATTTTTGACCTGGTGATTTCAATGCAGAAAAGTATCATATTTCCTAGTTGATGATGATTTTTTATGGACCATTTTGATCATAATTCTGGTAAGGAAGGTTATTTCAAAAGAATTTTGTCAATATCGCAATTTTTCGAATTTCTATGAATTTTTTAAGACTTCCAAATGAGGGTGTATAGGGACAAGTCTTAACATTTTTAACTTCTGCTGTTATACCACATGAAAGATTTTAATGAAACATGGTATACATGAAGCACTATAGGTCCTCTGTCAATTTTTACATCCAAATTGGTCAACACATGGTGCCACCATGTCTTAAAAATGGGTCTCACAATGGCACATATACCACTTGGTAATTAAAATATGGAGAGTAGCGGTTCAAATCCCGCTGTGGTAAAAAAGAAATTTTTTCATTTCTTTACACATCTAAATAAGTTTTTAAATGTTTCTCAACACTCAACATATTAAGTTAGGCCATTTTAAAATGAATCTGGACAATATTTAAAACAATTTTTGTTCATGACCCAGACTTGAAATCAGTCAACAAAAGGCCCCAACTAAAGAAAATGACAAATTTGTTGCCCTGAATCACATCTTGCAGAGACAGAGCAAATGCTTAATATCAAAATCACCTGAATTGATGTGCAAAAAACTGTTGTTGTTTTTTATTCTGGTCTGAAATAAAAATTGACATATTTTCAACATTTATGTTGACTTAGTCACAGAAATGCAGAACAATAACTTCTTCCTTCCTGCATGACTGATAATCTAGGTACTCAGATGAGCGATATAGGCCCACTTGCGCCTCTTGTTTTGTTTTCTTTTGTTTTTTTTTGGGGGGGGGGGGGGCGGTTGTAATTTTTTTCATTCGCGATACTACTATGTCTAATGTACCGTTTTAGTGCCTTTTAGTGCTAATTTTATCTCGTATTATGATGTGTCGGAGCAAGACATACCCAAAATAATAACTTTTACTATTTTAGTGATTAATCATTACTATATGTTAAATGCATGCATCGTAAAAACTACAAAATGATTAAGTTTCTTATTTATATGCATGTAAATAAAGAGTTCAGTCAATATAGATCATGCATAAACAGTTTTAAAAATAGAGTTGGACACAAGGCAATACCAAGGTCATTTCACAAAGATGGTGGCACTTGACATAAGAATTGTTGGAGATTTAACACACCTACCCAGATCAGTAATCGAATGACCTACATTCCAATTAAGAGATATATGAGAGATCGTATATGTATATATTCAAGTTTTCGGCGTCTAATTTGTTATATTCAGTTCACAAACTGATGTTTTAGACAACAAGTAAGCGACATACAAAGGAATCCTTCATGTACATCTCTGTCCTAGGATTGGTAGTTTGGCTCTTTTTCGGTTATTACTTTCCTCCTTCAGCGTCACTAAAGAGACATAAGTTGTCGAAATACGCATATGATGCACTGATTCTATACACGTAAATATGTTCTGATATTTAATTTGTGACCTTTAAATCGTCCCGCTATATCCTGGAAATTTGAAAACATAAGCATGCCATATTCATTCTTATGCAAACTTTGTTAAAATTTCACTTGTGAAATTTCAAGAAGAAGCTGGCTAACGGCTGATTGTGCTGATCTCGTTATGCATTACGAAGTTGACTTTGCATTTTACAGTAAATATCTCCCTTTGATTAACAAAATAGTTTCTATAAATTAGAATAATTTCATTTATTGGGATAAAAATGTCGTATACACATTGTTCTCTTTGGTATCTTTTCAGCACCTTTGCTAATCTACAAGACATCGTTAAGAAAACTACTTGGGTTGAAAGCGAATTGTCAAACTCTGAATCTGTTTGGAACAATCGTCTACTATGTACTAATTATTAAATCCCAGTCCTTAATTTCAGCATAGAAATTGCTGAAACTACACGGCACGACTGGATGCGATCCCCATATCAGTCAATTTTTTATACAATGTATTGATATTGATATTTACAATAAACAGCATGTCGTTACGTTTTATAGTGTTTATATTTTCCTCTCTTTGCAAAGCACGCACGGAACAATTAAATGCAATGGGGTGTTGTAGTGAAAGCAACCTAGGGCTTAACCACTGCACCAGGCCCACAAATTCATTTCAAGGAATGGAATAGGTTATGGCTATCAGCCCTTAATGATGTTTACCCCATAGACCTACTAGTTTTACCATTTTGCTGAGAGAGAATTAGAATGTTACAATTTGTAGGATTTATACTGCTCACTGGGAGCTGTCTGTTGACCAAACCTGAATTATATTAGATGGTAATACTCCAACAATGCGTCAAGTTGGACCAAAAGTAAATAAAACCTGTCAATTTGCATATATTATATTTTAGTGATTCACACATAAACGATTTATAACAATAGTGATGATCTTATGCAAAACAATAATTACAGTACTGCATCTATAATATATGTGTATAAACCAAGCTGAATGACCGGACATCTGTATCCGGCTAGAGTGTTCGTATTACCACAACTTTTTCTTTGTAACCGGTGTTTTCTTTGTTTTGGTTTTGGTACTGGTTTGTAGTTATTTATTTATGTATTTATTTATTTATTTATTTTGCTGGTGGTGGTAGTGGGAGGATGATTGGCTACCGTTGGTGTTAATTTGTTTGTTTGTTTTATGTGTGTTAGGTTGGTTGGTTTTCTTGTCTTCTTTGGCGAGAGGGGTGTTTGGCATCCTAGGTGTGATTTTTTTCTCGTTATTTCATTGACTATACTTACTTGACGAAATTCATTTTAAATCCGTCAAAACTGAAACACGAAATACTCCAGGAAAAATGCAAACAAATATTATTGATAATATATTTAGCATAATGAAATGACTTTGATTACACTTCATACAGGATATGCATAATTGTGTTGCAGCTGCACAACTATTAAGGAATAGGAAACTATTCTCATAACATCAATATGGTGAATGTAAAATTTCCGATTAACACACAAAATACAGAAAACCAGGAAAGAAAGTAAATTGGTGTTCCATATAATTGAACATGTAACATCAAACTGTCATAAAATTTATTGACTTTCTAGAATATAAATGATAATAAAGCTTTTATATTTTGGATAAAATTTACTGTCTTTCTATACAACTGTATGAATTATTGTCTTCTTAATCTAGCATAAAAGAACATAAAAGCTAATATATTCTAACATATTAAGAACAGAAGGAAACATCCTGGAGTACAAGCATATAAATATAAGATAGATGTGATGTCGGTATTACTTGCAGAATTATCTGCTAGAATCATCGGACACTCATCATGAGTACTACTGTCCTTCTTCTCGCTCTCTTGGTTGGAGTAATGCTTCTCACCAGCACTGAAGGAGCGCGATATGGTAAGAATGACAAATCATACATACATGTAAAGTATGTTCAGATTTCGAGCAAATAAATTTCATTTCATTTCATATATATTTATACATGTACTTACTTTCTGAACTTGAATACTTGATGCAGGACTTTTGCAACAGGTGCTGTATGCATGCAGGGGACTCTCCGGCACCTGGTCTCACGTTATTTTAATTGGGTTTCGAAAATGTCTGAAAATGACATTGCACAGTAGTCCTTTTATTGCATGGACTTCGAGATGTGGTTTAAGCCTCGATACTTCTTCGTTGTTTACTGTGTACTTGTTCTGGTGTTGTGTGGTGTGGCACTTTCTGTACAGTGTTAGTCTCATCGATGTTTATTTCATATATCTCGTATATCTCGTATGTGCACTTTCAACTAGTTTCGTGCCTCTGCGTTTGGGTCATTTGTGTTAGATAGAGCTGACCAAATATGAGACGATTACTCTTAGGGGTTTTAACGTCTCGTCTACAATTTTACAACGTGGTATGTTATTGTACGTTATGTGACATTACATAAATATTTGTGTATATATATAATATATTCGGATTTGAGAAATTTCATCGTACTTTTGATTTATTATACATATTTGTATGTCCGGGTATGATATTTTCTATAAAATATTAGTCTCCTAGATGTTTATCATGTATATGTATTTTTTAATTTAGTTTCGCATGCCTATATTGGTCATTCTTGTTCGGTGCCAAAACACGAGACTCTTGCCTTATTTTCTTTAAGGGATTTACGCATATCCAACATTGTATGTTGTTGTGCATGTCACAGGGGAATTTTATATGTTGATTTTTCACAGTGTTACAGCAAGGAAGAGTGGTATAGTGTAACAATAAAAGTACATTGAATTTTATTAAAAGATGTCACTAGAGACACTTGAGGTAGCTTCAGAAACGGCTTCTATTAGTCCATAGTGAACTACAGTTCATCTGAAAAGAGAAACAGCATCAGATCAGTACTTATCCGAAACATTAGATCATAATGGATTCAGACGTACTGTACTTTTTTAAATGAGACAAGGATAAACCAAGAATCCCGGGTGGTGAGAGGCTATATGTAGTAAATATACTGGCACACAACTGAGACATGTTTTCCATCTCATCTACCCAAATATAGATATTCCTGTTACATTTTTAGTTGAATTAAGTTTTATTATGTTATATGTGCAATTATACCATTACTTTTACAGGCTGGTGGCGGCCGGGACATCGCTATGGGCGTCCCGAACCAGAACGAAAAGGTCGTTCGGTCGGGGAACCAGGATACAGATACCGATATGGCCGTGCCGCCGGGGAACCAGAATATAAATACCGATATGGTCGTGCGGCCGGGGAACCAGAATATAGATACCGATATGGTCGTGCTGCCGGAGAACCAGAATATAAATACCGATATGGTCGTGCTGCTGGGGAGCCAGAATACAGATACCGATATGGCCGTGCTGCTGGGGAGCCAGAATACAGATACCGATATGGTCGTGCTGCCGGGGAACCAGAATATAGATACCGATATGGTCGTGCTGCCGGGGAACCAGAATATCGTTATTATGGTTGAAATTAATTTCATCTGTAAACAGGTACTTTATACGAATATATATATCTGACTACACTCTCCTACATATTGATTGATTGATTGATTGATTGATTGATTGATTGATTGATTGATTTACGTCACTCCACGGTTATATCAAGTATATGATAACGGCACCTGCCTGATGCATTACATAGAAATTTCTACCTTTGCAATGGACCCACCCGAAGCAGTGAGGACTCTTTTACGAGCCACGCCTACCGTGACACTGGTCACGAGTCGAGCACCTCATCCACTAGGCCACACCTGTTTCTTCCCTACATACATAAACATACATACACACACAAGAAATGAACGCGTGTCCCACTATTTCCTTGATTTTCATTTCGTGTCAGAGATATTTTTTCTAGGGTCATACACGGTGTGACATTCAGCTGAGTCAGGCGTCTTATTCACAAAGAAAAACTTAAGCCTCAGTGTAAAAGTTGAGACTTATAATAGCATGTGCCATAACTCTAAGAACTAGTAGAAAGTTTTTTCTGTGAATAGTATGCCTGATAATCCCTTCACAGAGAAACTTTTGACTAATTCTTACATTTACAACACATAGACTTAAATTTCTTTGTGAATAAGACACAAGATCTCTATTTTGCCCGAGAAAGATTGCATTATATTGTCCATATACTCTTCCTCTTCATTGATAATGAAAATACTTGTATTTAAAAAGGACATGTTCGTATATTACATTTACAATTTAACAAATTCAGAAATGAAAAAAAAGGAAAATGTCAATAGGCCTGTGATCAAAATTCGGCTCAAATTGCAGAACGAATTTACTTTATTTATCTGTAGGTCCCGCAACACAAAGTTCTACATTTTCATTTTAAGATTCAGGTATGAATGTAAGCATCATCTAGTATGTACATATACAAGTAATTGATAGCAACATACTAGTGTTGAGGTATCGTAATCTATCTCTTTCTGTATTTTTATTCTCCATACTGTTTATTAACTTCATCATTTACTATTAGTTCTTCGAACTACGCCAAGCATTATAAAAAACCGTGACACGTGCACTTCTCATAATACTGGACATGAAATTCGTATATTGTGTGTTCCTCCCTATATTCATTATGTTACTTTTGAATTCGCTATAGAATAAGATTTTCTTATCTTCATAACCTGCAAGTTCATCACAGTAAAAAATTATTCAGATTATTGGAATTATTTATTTATAAAAAGAGGGGGGGTGACATAATTCTTAGATTTACGAACTCAATCTATTTAAAAAAAATTTAAAAGGTCAAAAAACAAAATATTGTTGTATCGCTGAAAAGTACAGCAATATGAGGAATTCAAAAGTATGCTGTACATGTACTCACAATCTAATGAGGAGTGTGCTAACTTTGTGTTAGATTTGCATTCTAAAGAGGTACATAACTCCTAATGTAAATTCTATTTTCTCTACGATCCTTTTCCCACTTATTTTCCATTCCTTTCTCTCCTTTTGGAATCGCTCCTCGGTCGTCCACGTTCTTTTTTTTTATACATTCTCCTCCATTTTGTTTAGTTTAAATATTGCAGGCATGCAGGTTTCCTCATGTATAGTCTTGTCCCATGATTCCTTGCATTGTATTTAATGTTAACCCCTCAACTAGTTGAAATGACATATCGTTTTATTCCGATTATTGAGATCTCTAAATTGTATTTCTGAATGAAGTAATATCTTCGATGCTGGACAAATAGACATGTACTTAATTTTTCTAGATTTATGCCTTGATCACAAATATCCGGGCGACACAGCTTTAAATATATATAATCAACAATTTGTTTTCAAATAGAAACTGATTATTTATTATTTTATCTAAACTGATTTATTATTTATTTAAAATGATTATTTATTATATTAATTTATAATGTTTTTATTTCAGGTGTTTCTGAAAATCCTGTAATCCTGTAAATTTTACTGCAGCAATGTCGACATTTAATAAAAATCACAAAGCACTCAAAATTATTTATTTGAATGGATCATGAAATTGATTAAAATTGAACATTGTTCAATAAGAGTACCTTAAGAAATAATGAAGGAATATAGTTCCAAGTGTTCTATAAAGCCAGAGAGTAATATAATATATATATATATATATATATATATATATATATTATTTGCATATAAGATTTTTTAATCATTCGAACATGCACTGATAATTATTGTATTGGTATAGAAAATTGCTGTCAGAGAGCAACCTTCTTGGCTAAAATTGTTAAATACAGTGCACTATACATGATGTTTCGGAAGTGTAAATCAGTTTAAGGAACGTAACAAAACATATGCCGTCTTTTAGGGGGAAGGACATGAAATCGTTAAAATACAGAGAAGAGATACAAGTATGTCTGACCTTTATATGTCTGCCCTTTAGAATAAAGAAAATTACACGTGTTATTGGCCAAACGTTAACAGTATAGACAGTTTTGATGGTGGTCCTAGATCTGGTATAGCTCGAAGAATATACAAATATACCAAACTTTTCCTGGGGGAGACCCCCCGATCCCCACCAGCAGGAGATGGTGACCCCTCCGTCCCTATCCCTTTTCGACGCTTCGCGCCTCAGTGGTCATCGGCTTCATTTGGCCTACACTCAAAACACTTACCATGCTACCACACTGGATTCCTTCTCAAATACGTCCACTGAGACATGTCATTCACAGATAAAGAGGAACCAAATATTTACATCTATTAACAAACAGCATATACAGAGAATTTTTTTTATTAAAAATGACCAACGAAGATACAAAATATCTACACTACTACACACTACAGGCCATAATGTACATGTAGATCTCTCTGCACAATTACCCTTTAATCCACTTGTATCCTTTAACATGCATTTATACATTATTATCATTATACGTTATAACCGTATGCACATACACTCAAACACACACACACACACAGACACAGAGTTATATATATATATATATATATATATATATATTTATATAATTATATATATATATATATATATATATATATATATATATATATTATATATATATATATATATATATTATATATATATATGTCATCTTTTAAAATTGCCTGATAAAGGTCGTGTAGGCCGAAAATTTGCAAAATACAGTGTTTGTGTTCTTTTATTTTTTATGTATCGGACTTATTATCATTTTTATTATTATTATTATTATTATTATTATTATTATTATTATTATTATTATTATTATTATTATTATTATTATTATTATTATCATTATCATTATTATTATTATTATTATTATTATTATTATTATTATTATTATTATTATTATTATCGCAATGATTCAGCCTGAATTGCCAAAGTGAACTGATCGTGGCGTGACATATAACAAGCATCTGGTGCACAAAATTAAATGGGGGGGGCTTGTTATATGTCACGCCACGATCAGTTCACTTTGGCAATTCAGGCTGATTCATTGCGATAATAATAATAATAATAATAATAATAATAATAATAATAATAATAATAATAATAATAATAATAATAATAATTATAATTATAATGATAATAATAATAATATATCTACTTAAAACAATGATTTCAGAATTGCATCATAAATGTGTATAAGATATACTGATTTTACAGTTTTTGTTTTGTCATTTTCGATTGACAAATGGAACAACCTCATATCTATACAACTTAAGCTTGGGGGAGGGGGCTTAAAATTATTTCAGCATTCTCGTGTATCCTAGAGGTAGAGGTACTTTCTGAAATACATTTTTAAACTTGTTAAATAGTTGGATGTTGTATATTAAAGAAAATAGCTATGATATAAATAACACTACATATCATATGCATTAATTTTATTCACCATAAGACAACTTGTATCTCTTCATTTGAAGCACAAAGCAGAAACTTTAAATACGGTTTATAATAATGATGTTTATACATTGCCCTTTTTTGGTCATTTTGGTTTCAAAACTACTCTTCAATTATTTGTATGTTTACATGAGCATTCCAATCATTCGGCCACGAGCATCACTGAAGAGACATAAATTGTTGAAACGCGCATCTGGTGCACAAAATTAAATGGTATATATGTTCTATATTTTTATTTCATTCCAAACAGGATATGCATCACTTTTGCTTTGATAGGAAAAAATAAATGGGCATTATAAAATCTTCATAATATTACTTTACATTGTTGATTTATTGCTTGAATGTAAAAGGTAATCAAACTTTCATCATCAAAAATAATAAATAACGGTAATCTATTCATCATATGATAAATTTTCCTGATATTATTATGTACAAATTTTTAAATGTACGTCCTTTGGATTTACTGCTTCTACGGTGACTAGTAAGGTGGGTACCCGCAAACGAGTGACGTTTGTTACTTAAAATGAAGTCCTAAGTAGGTATTATAACTACAGTACAATCGAACATTTTGGTAATGTTGTTTTCTATGTTTATTTGACTATTATCATGTTTTAAGTGCATGCCCTTGATGATTTGTGTCATACAGCTTGGTCAGATCTTTTCTGTCTAATTTAATGTAAATGCTGAAATATTACAACATATATAATAAGGAAGCATCCTGTTGTGAGATGAATGTGATATCGAGTTTAGTTGCAAAATAATCTTCTAGAATTATAAGGCACTTCAAATTTCAAGTCGATGGATTTCATTGTACTTTTATTGTATCTGTTTCGATCGGGTATAGCTGTAGCACTTTCTATAAACTGTGCATGTCTATATTCAGCGTTATATCATGTATGGAACGGCCAAATATGAAAATCATATATTTACTTACAATTAAGGGATTTATAGACATTTTACATGTTGTTGTGTTAGTCACAGTGACATTGAATCCATTAAAATCGTACTCAACACATTATTTGAACAGGGTCGACAGGACCAGATATCGTTGTAATATAATGTATGTTGCCTATAAAGTATCAGGGTTCAGTTATTGAAGACCTGCAATTAAAGGTGCTAATACTTGATGAGTATCCCTTGGTCCTCCGGTTTTCTCCACCACTAAGCGAAGCATTGACAGTTACTAAATAAGTTAAATGTTAAATATGTTTCAATTAATATCTATGAAATTAATATTGTTAGCCACGATTGAGATGAGACAACAGTGAGTCACGGCGGGACTGCGATCACAATACGTTACAGACAATAAGACTGGGAAGAGAGTTCAAGAGAGTACAATCAGTGATAAGCAAACACTGTCTTGTAAATTGAGATACATTAGCGATATCTGGACCTTGGCTTCTATAAGTCTACAATGAAGTGTAGTTCAACTGAAAAGAGTAGCTCGAGAGGATCACTGATCATCCCACACAAAACATCACGATAGAATTAGACAACTCCACGATTAAGATACTATGTTAAGTGGTTTAAGATGCAGCAGGAATGACGAGCCATGATACAAGGTATCCTATCATAACTACTGGAAACAGGTATTTTCTAACGGGAAAAAAATACATCTGAGTATCCGTAGTGCATTCATAAAAACAATATCCGTCTTGCGTTTTCCCTGTCTACAGGTATATATTTTCAAAAATGGGTACCTGTGACATGCATTCCCTTCTCGAATGCCCTTGAGTTCTGTAATGTATTTGTGGTGACGTTTTCATACCCCTGGATCGATAGATCGGAGGCATATTGCTTTTGTCCTGTCTGTCTGTCTGTTTGCCTGTTGTCAACATTAACCTTGACTATAGCTTTTGAACCGTAAGGGATAAAGATTTCATATTTCACATACGTACTCAACTAATGAAACCCTTTCAAATGATACGAAGGTCGATGACCTTTTGACGTTGACAATGACCTTCACGCTAAAAATTTTTTTGTCTGTTGTCAACATTAACCTTGGCCATAACTTTTGAACCGTGAGGGATAGAGACTCCATATTCCACATGCGTACTCAACTAATGAAGTCCTTTCAAATGACACCAAGGTCGATGACCTTTTGAAGTTGACAATGACCCTCACGCTAAAAATAACATTTTGGTCATTGTTGCCGCCGGGGGTCTCACAAACACAGCTTGTGTCTTTATAGTATGATCGCGGAGGTTTTTGTCAGTTAGCTGGAATAGATTTTTTTGCCTTGGGGGATACGGCTATGTTGTTCAGATATCCTTTCTATTCATTCATTATGATGAAAATACTAGTGAAAAAAGGACTTGTCAGTATTTTCAATTATACACGATCAGAAAGGGAGATATACGGAAAATGCAACTGCGACTAAAATAATTGATTTAAATAATTGTGACTTTGGTGTTATAAGATTATAAAATGTTTATTTTCCCTCTGACTTTTTTTTCATCCAGTTCATAGTTCATATCCCTTATGTTTTGTTAAAATGTATTTATGAAGAAGTTAATGACGGAATTTAATAAATTGTATGACAGTAAATGTTGAATACGCTTTCTTCACTATTATAAAATACGTAAATTATTAATTGTTAATGATGTATTTTAACTTACCATTGATAGAAACACTTGCGAGATATTACATTATAATATACTATACAGTATAGTACAGTATTCACGTATTTTGGCTAAAAAGGCATTATTGTTTATAAAATATATTACGACATCAAACATTAAAGAATAAAAGTTCTCATACTAATTTACCTATGTATTATTATAAAATTGAAGGAACTCAGAAATGCAGCAGAAATGTGCATAGATTGTTTCGTCGAATGAGAAAATATTACCTACATCTGACAATAGTTTTTCTTAAGACAAAATGTCTTCAGAATTCAACATTTACATCTACTAATAAAGAACATACGAAGAAAAGTTTTCTCGATTTTCACAAATGAAATAATGACATATTAGTGATTATCTACACATGACAATGGTTACAATACTGCATCATAAATATCCGTTTTTGTTTCATCAATTTTCATTGGCCGAAACAAAAGGTCCTGAAATAGATAGCCACGGTATATCGTCCTCGATTCGACCAGCGTGGTGGGGAAGGGGCTTTACAACTTCATTCCCGTATTCCCTCATAGACTATGATGACTTCATATCTTCATATATTGAATGCATAATATTGTAGGGAAAAAAATATAAGACAACAAATACAAAAGACATATTAAATTGCTTTTAATTATATAACATACAGGATACAGGATATGCAACATTTTGTTGCTGCTATACAATCACTAAAATTTTTCAATCTAATTTTCAATGTGCTGCAAACCTTGTCTATACATACGTTATAAATAACCAGGAAAGGTAACTAAGGTGGTATTACATATAATTAAAAACGTGACATGCAGTTATGTATGATTTATTGGAATATGATTAAATACATGTATATGACATGCAATTGTATATGATTTACTGGAACATAAATGGTTATAAAACTTTTATATTTTCGGATAGTAGATTACTCTTTGTCCATTCATACATGTGAATTATTGTATCATTTCTCAATATAAATGCTAAAGTATTACAAAAACATCCTGGAGTACGGCATATAAATATGAGATGAATGTGGTACCGACTTAAGTTGCATGATAATAATTTCCTAGAATCATCAGACCTTCATCATGAGAAGTGGATTTCTTATTCTTCTTCTTCTAGCTTTCTTGGTTGAGGTTACGATTTTCAAAACCACTGAAGGGGTGCATTATGGTAAGAATAAAAATAGTAAATCATCTTTATATCAAAAGCCGACATACTTCAATGTACTTTAGCTTGTATTATTCTTGTTCTGCATATTACATATGTTCCTGTTGGGTTTTTTTATTTATTTTATTCATTCTTTTATTTATTCATTTTTATTTATTTATTTATTTCATTTTTTTTTTTTTTTTGTTTGGTTTTGTTTTTAATTTTTTCTTTTATCTGTTTGTTTTTATTCTTTTTTTTTTGTAGGGGGCGGGGTATTTTCTGTTTCATTTCGCGTATCTGTATTAGTCATCTGTGGTTGGTGTAGTTGTCCAGCTATGAGGAGTGTACTCCTCGGGCACCTGGTTTCACTTCTGTTCTAACAATATCTACATTTATGGGACGCGTACTCCTCGGGCATCTGGTCTAACTTCAGTTCTAACAATGTCTACAGTTATGAGACGCCTACTCCTCCAGCACATGATCTCACTTCAGCTCTAACAAATATTCAATATAATTTGTTTCTGACATGTCACAGGGACATTACATGGATGGTTTATCATGTATTTTACACGTTGATCTATTTGAAATTTTGACTGAAGTGCTCAAGTCATTGGGTTTTTTTTAATATGTTGCCTTATAAACTTGCTGGGTTCAATCGTTAATTGGGTTACTTATTAGTAGAGAGATTACATCCATTGTACTTGCCAATACCAGATAAATTTCCCTATGTATACCGGTTTTCTTCCTCACTTACCATTGACCTCCACCACGGAAAAAGGTGAATCTTTGTTTGTACATGTATAGTTCAATTAATAAATGAGAAGCACGTGACTACAGGAAAAAAGACATGAGATCTCTGATCATCCGAGGTATAAGATCACAATCAACCAATCACGTCAAAGATAAAAGAATGCACAGATTACGACACGCTGATTTAATTTAAGGCAATAATGAAACAACCATCGTAGATGATGAAAGCTGTGTATGTTGAATTTCGGTACACAATTACTATTCTCTATCATCTATCCAATTAACGTATTTAGATTTGAATATTCCTATCAAATTTATAATTGCATTGAATTTATATTGGAATTGCATAGTTTTCTTTGACTGAATTTAGTATTATAATTTCATTTTAAGGCTTGCGGCGGCCACGACCTCGATATCCTGCTGGTCTACCAGAACCAGACCGAAAACGTCGTTCAGTAGGGGAGCCAGAATACCAATATCGGTATGGTCGTGCTGCCAGGGAACCAGAATACAGATACCGATATGGTCGTGCTGCCGGAGAACCAGAATACAGGTACAGATATGGTCGTGCTGCCGGGGAACCAGAATATAGATACCGATATGGTCGTTCTGCCGGGGAAACAGAATATTGTGGTTGAAACTGATTTCACCTTAAAACTTAGAAACATGTAAGAGCACTACCCTATATACATTTTGATATCCGCGTAATGACAAATCATTTTATCAAAAAGCTCGACCTCCCCCCCCCTCCACCACCACACACACAAACACACACACACACACACACACACACTCACACACACACACATACACATACTTTCAAAACTGTGGAACGTGTCCCACTGCTTCCTTCTCATGTGACTTTGTTTATTATGTCTTTGTATTCACTTTTCCTCTATACTATGATTGGAGGGCCTTTATGTGTTAAAACGAGTCAGATCTCTATCATGTTATGCTTTTTATGCTTTTACCTTGCCAGGAAAGGATTTCGTTATATTGTCAATATATCTTACTTCTTCGTTCCTGCCCAAAGTATTAATGATTAAAAGGGATTTGCCCATGCATTACATATTCAATTTAACGAGTTCAGACATTTTGACATAATTCTTAAGAACATGTACATATAAATTTTAACTGCTTTGTTATCTAGATGGGTAGTGAGTAAGTCTATTAGCTGTGAGATCTTTGATATCTACTAAGTATCACAAGATAGCCATGATTTGTAATTTTCATAGTGCTTTATATGAACTTCTTCAGTTACATTTATGTACGAATTGTCTTTAGAGAGGTTAATCAAGTATAAATAAATAAATAAATAAAGTAAAATACAATAGAAAAGTAAGAGTTTCCTATCCTACTTTATCTGCAGTTTGTCACAGAATAAAATTAGGTCATCAACATGTATGTTTAAACTTAGAAAGGTTTCAGTAACTAAAGCTTATATAAATGGAATATAGGGAAACACCACAAAGAAGCTTAACTTTTGTTTTAAGATAGAAATTGTCTATTTACATGTTTGATTATTCTTTTTCTTTCAGGTATTTCTAAGACTGAATAGCAAATTATGTTGTGGACATTATCTTCTAATAAATATTGCGTAAACTCAAAATTCGTTTTTATGAATCATTTGCGATATCGATCGAAATTGAAGGCATATTATGGAATTATAATTATAATTATAATTATGAGTACTTGTACCCTGTGTTTGTTATCAGCCTGCAGCAAAACCAACGTAATGTCTATTACATATGTGTACAACTTTTGATATTGTTAGATCGGATCGCCTATCCTCAATACATGTATAATTCATGAAGTTGTCATCGGTCTGGTTTTGTTGTAATGGTAAACATGAATGCTGATTAATGAATTCATTATTCAATCCCAAAAGTTGTCACACATATAACGTGTTAATAGTATAAAGAGGTTTTCAGTATTTTTAGATTTTGTCTTTTATTTGCCCGACGGAAACTAACATTAAATAACAAAATTACGACAAGTGAATAATAGGTAGAGTCGACATCCGGGATTTGTGATTTCCAACATAAATACATTATGTAATAAAATGTTAATAGATGTCAAATATTGTTTCTCTGATATATTAAGGACGTAGAATAACAACTCAGTTATGACAAAATTAGACACTTAGTGGTTTTTCTTTATGTACAATTTTATCGGCGTTTAGCTATATCCGCTCTATACCGTACATTTGTATCAAGCAATTCAGATATATATTAAAAAGACTGAAAATAGATTAATATTTCCTGAATTTTTCTATATCATTTTATATAGCAATCACAGTATCGATTACATGAGCTCTATTAAAAAATATTAATTCGTAGTACCACTAAATGTCCGGTATTCAAAGGCTGGTCTTGAAAACGATTATGTACGGTGACGCCCTTTTACCGATCTGAAAAATTGCGGAAAACTGGTGCTGCATGTTAGCAGGAGACACTCAATCCTTCCGGACACCTTGTCTCAAACAATTTGGGATTTGCAATTGTTCTCGCGAAAAACAGTACCTGTGTTATATAGTAGTTCTCCCTCTAGCCATCATCCCCCCCCCGGAAAAATGTCTATATAGCAGTTTTTCTCGCGGGGAAATGGCTATATAGCAGTTTTTCCCGCGGGGAAATTTGGCTATATAGCCTTTTCCCCCTGTTATAGCTATTTTCCCCCGGGGAAAACTACTACATGGTGAATTTCCCCTTAATGTGAAAATCTGGATTTTCTTTTCACACAAATAAATCCAGCTTCTTACTTTGTTAACAATAGATAGAGCGATTTCTATTTAAAATCGAGATATCTCAACTTTTGTTAGGGAGATATCTCCATTGAATTGAGATATATCATTTTCTTACATAGAAATGCCTTTAATCACTTTTATAAATACAGATGTATATATTTGGAATAGAGATATATCTACTAGAATTTCATTTCAGATATCTTTATTTAATCCCAGAAATCTCTATTTATACAATCGGAAATAAGAAATATAAATTCGTTTTATGTCCCCGGAATGAAATTCGGGGGCATCTAGTTTTTGACCTGTCTGTGACTGACTCTGTGGCAAAAACATTGACTATATCTTTTGTATCAAAAGTTTTATATCAAATTCTAGTCATTGCTCTGCAACTGTGCTATCTAAACATATAAATTTTGAAGCAAATAACGTTTCTACTTTTGATTTTTTCTACACTATATACCTCTCTACCTCATGACCCAAATTGTTGTCTCTCATACGCTGCTGTTTCAACAGAGAGTCTAAATCATACCTCTGTACTTCAGTTACATCTAGATATTTCTCAAACAAACAATATGATAATTATAAATATTGGACTCGTACTGAGTTCTGTAATGCCATCACAATGTTGATGGATAATATTTATGTACAATCTAATGGCAAGACTTATCAACAGATCATTGGGATTCCTAGAGGCACCAACTGCGCTCCCCTTATAGCAGATTTTTTTCTATACTGTTATGAGAGAGACTTTATGCATTTTATTCAAACCTCTAAATGTTTAGACCTTATCGATAAGTTCAATGACATCTCTAGATATATTGATGTAATTTTAGTTATCGATAACCCTTAGTTTGAAAACTATATTACTGACATTTATCCAACTGAACTTCAATTAAACAAAGCCAATACTTTGGATCAGGAAACACCTTTCTTGGATTTAAGTATTAAAATTATGAACAACAATATTCATACAAACATATAAGACAAATGTAAAGACTTTGGATTTCCTATTGTAAATTTCCCTTATCTAGATGATGATGTCCCCAGACTCCCATCATATGTTATCTTTGTTAGCCAATTGGTTCGGTTCCGTAGAGCCTGCACTAACATTTTGGATTTTCACGCAAAAATATCTCAGATTACTTTTAAACTTCTTACTCGGGGTTATAGATATCATAAACTTCGAAAAACTTTTGGTAAATTTTACAGATCTTATTCAGACATTATATCTAACGAAATGTGACTTTTCAACAATACGTATCCAGCGGAATTTCCCATTTCCGTTTCTACGGTGATTTAGTGTATAAACTAAGGAGCGTCAAAGGTTCCGATAAGTTCATATCGGCATCGACATCGACAAATATGACCATAGGTCTTGTATTAGGGCCCACTACAACCCAGTACAGACTTTCAAATGAGCGATGCACGCTGACTAACAGGGAGGTGGGGACTCTATGACGGGCCTTGTCCTAACCTCTTCAGAGGAGACAAGGTCCTGATCTTCGCCCCCTCTGACTCTGACTGTTAGTCGGGACTCCTACTGATCAAGGATCTAAGCTCGCCTACAGACGAGTAGAGCACGGTTTACCTATGTTAATGTCGCCTTATATATTTTTGATAGCAGCATATTATTCTATAAACGTTTCGTGTGTAAAAAAAAAACTTTTATGTCCTCTGGTCTTGAGAAACCTGTTGAACCTGGGATCAAATCTAGAGTCGTTGTGTGACGCTATAAATGACATCTATGCGCAAATAAACGACAATTTTTTACTATGAAATAATAAGATAAAGTACCATACTACGGTAAATATATAAATAGAAAGAATTGTACACATTTACAACAAAGCACATAGAAGTATATATATGCACAAGCACTGTAATTCCTGAGATAAAGCTTTCAAGACCTATGTATTTTATTTCTGTATAAAGTACATTGATCCGTGACATCATAACGCCCCATATTTGACCCACTTTTCAACACAGAAAGCGATGTTTGGCAGACTTTTGATTGTTAAGCTTAGGACGTCATAATGAAAGGTTCGACATTTCCAACATTGCGTGACGTCATTAAAGTCGTATTTTGCGCTAAAGTGCTTGACATTTGACGAAAGTATGTCATTCTGGATAAGCGTTACGTTGTCATGGAACACCGGCTGTTTCTTTCAACTTATAACTTCCCTCCGGAATGATTTAATGATGCAGTTTATAAATAGGAAATGAAAGTTTCCAGTATGATATTTTGGAGTTAAAAGCGCATATACATGTATATGGAATAAGTGTCTTATTTTGTGTTTTCATGCAGGAATAAAGTACAATGGCTGATGCATTTATTAGATATAATGCGCGTTAACTTATTCTATATATAGAAACCCATTAACCATAACACCATCGGTTTGATCCACAGGCTATTACGGTACGGTACGGTACTATGGCGGAAAGACTATAATATAGTAATTTTGCCGCCATGCTGAAGAATAATTATATAGCCATTTTTCTGGGGGAAAACCATATGACATCGATTTGTTGTTTTAAGTGGACTTTGAATACCGAACATCAAGTAGTACTCTTTAGAATTATATATTACAAACCATCGGTACCCCTATGGGCACTATCTCTCAGCTTTACTGGCTGTTTTACTTCTTCATTCTTACGTAGCTTTCTGGAAGACACCTTTAATCTAATATTCAGATATACTAATGATGTATTGTCTATAAAGTAAAATACGAAAGTAATTAGTGCCGCCTGAAACTCAGAGGTAAAACCAGGTGCTCGGGAGGATTGACCATCTCCTGTTTGGCTAGTCACACACGCCGTCGATGCCCTTGAATATCAACGAAACAAATACAGTTCAGTACTGTATATATACATAAATGTGAACAAATATTGTGTAGAAAGTGCAACAGCCATACAGCATCAGGAAAGGGGGTATAATAACACTTAAGTCGAAACCTCGGTGGGGAACTTTTAAAAACTTTTATACATATGTAGACACGAAATATCCTTACTCGAAACTTGAAATCAAACATACAACAGCGCTTCGGACTTCAGACTTTTTTGAAAGTTTAAAAGGTAGCCGCAAGTCGTGGCCCTATATGAATGATAGGGCCACAATTCATTACGTTGCGTCAACTTGCAATTTTGATAAACGGAATGGCCGGCACGATCTACGCCTTTCGGCATCAAATGGAGCAAATATCTAACATATGTAAACACTAAGCAAACGATCGGCAATAATAACTTACCCCCGATTCGTCATATTAGGGCTCCATACATATTTTTTCCCAAATTGTGTCATATTTACCCGGTTTGCTTACATGTAGTCTGAATCATCCATTTACGCATCTGTGTCTACATTTCATTTATAAAATATTTACCAATTGCAAAAAGCTTTGGTGTCGATATCGTTATGAATGCTATGAACGCGCAAAGAGACCTTTGCATTTTTCAGTAAACGTCTGAGATGAAAAACAAATAAAATCTGTGAATTGAAACCATTTCATATATTTTAGAAAAAAAATACATGCAGATATATATATATATATATAAAGCACAAATAGAATCAGTGAAACACCTGGGAGTACTATGGACCTTGGATCTCCGAAGAAATACCTGTAGAAAATAAAGACAAATTAGACAAACATATAAAGCACAAAGACACTACAGTTAACAAGGCACCCTATATTTCACTTATATTCGTTCCCCGTCTGGGACTCGAACCCACGACCTATGGTACCGAATCACCTAGCTGTCATGCATCCGACCCTCTAACCGACTGAGCTACCCGAGCTCCACAAAAAATGGAGCTTTAATAGCCAATCATTAGCTAATCGCATGCATGACAACACGGCCGCGGAAAGTGAAGGAATTTACCCGACGTAAACGCAGGCGGATCCTCTGAGAGGATACATCACTGAAAGAGAAATGAACATATAAAGCACAAATAGAATCAGTGAAACACCTGGGAGTACTATGGACCTTGGATCTCCGAAGAAATACCTGTAGAAAATAAAGACAAATTAGACAAACATATATATATCTCAACTCAAATTTTTACATAGAAGCTGCATTGTGCTGGAATTACCAGATATATTACAGCTAGGCCCGAAGTGTTCTTTAAGTCCACATTGTATACACGAACAGGTATTTGTATCGCACAAGAAGACTAATTCAAATGAACAAACAAAATCTGAGATTTTTCCTCTACTAACAAATGATTCGATGACATATTAGTGACTATCTATGTAAAACAATGTTCACAGTACTGCATAATGAATAATTGTGTATATAGCATTCTAATTTAAAACTGTCGTTGTGTTAATTTCAATTGATTTTAACTAAATGACCATACATGTGTAACCAGGAAATGGAAACCATATGGTGTGTTTACTAAAACACACTCTCTCTCTCTCTCTCTCTCTCTCTCTCTCTCTCTCTCTCTCATAACTTAATGAAATTGTAACAGTCAAATATGTGATTGATATCATAGGAACTATGTATAACTTGAGATTGATTGATTGATTGATTGATTGATTATTGTTTTACATCACTCCACGAACATTTCACGTTATATGATGACGGCATCTGCTTGATGCATTGCATACAAATTTAGACCTTTGCAATGGACCCACCCAAAGCAGTGAGAGATCTTTTACGTTTCACACCTACCGTGACATTGTCTCATCCGAAAGACAGAATACCGGTGTGCCCAGGGCGGTAGTCGAAACCGATACCTCAAGATCACGAGCCGAGCACCTTCTCCACTAGGCCATATATATATAGATATTGTTTGTGATTACATTAGGATACAGGTTACATACAGGATATACGTTGTTTTGTTGTTGCTACACGACTACTTATGTGTAGATAACTATTCTCTTTATTTCAATATTTTGTGATTAGAATTTCTCTCAGTGCGCAAAACATGAATAACCAGGAAAGGCAAATAAATGTTTATTACATATCATGAAATATATAACATTAAAATGTATTTGATTCATTTCTGGAATATAAATGATGATAAAACTTTTATATTATTTGGATAAAATTCATTATTTATCAATTCACATGCATGAATTATCGTCTTCTTGCAACAAATTAAGGAACAGATGGAAACATCCTGGAGTACAAGCATATAAATTTGAGATGAATGCGATATAGATATTGGTGGCAGAATAATCTGATAGACTCCAGACACTCATCATGAGAACCGGTTTCCTTCTTCTCACTCTCTTGGTTGGAGTTCTGCTTTTCACGAGCACTGAAGGAGTGCGATACGGTAAGAATGACAAATTATACATATACTAAGGCGTGTTCAAATTTCAAGTCGATAGAATTCAAAGAAATTTTCATTTTTTTTATACCTGTTCTGATGGTGTGTGGTGTGGCACCGTTTGTATAGCGTTAGTGTCATAAATGTTTATTTCGCACATGCATTTTCAACTATTTTCGTACCTCTGCGTTTTGATCATTTATGGTGGATGTAGCTGACTAAATATGAGACGCTTACTCCTGAGGCATCTCACATCTGGCCTACAAATGTCCAACGTGATATGTTATTGCATGTCTCTGTGACATCAAATAAATTATTTTCTTTAATTCTATATCCATTGCTTTTTCCATTTGAAGTGATGGATGAGGAGGAGGTGTGCTAAGTGTCGCTACAGTATGAAATAGGATGCCTATATGCCCAGTTTCAACTATGTAAAATTGCTAAAATTTGATGATTTTCCCTTAGTATTCCGGTTTCCGTCTTTCTCTAAAATTGACCACCACCAAAAAAGATAAAGTTAATAGATAAGTTAAACAAATCTAATAATGAGAGTATAGATAATATTAACTCATGATCTCTCCATGGATGCTCGAATTAGCTCCGGACCACGGCTACCATGAACCACTGTGTGGCAGTTCATATAAAATGATTAGCTACGATAGATCATTGCTTATCCCGAAGCATTAGCTTACAATGGAAAAAATTAATGTGTCATATGAACTTATACTGACATACATGTATTAGATATTATCTTTAACTGAATTCATTTTATATCGCAATTTTTGATATGGCATATGTGCAATAATACAATCGCCTTTACAGGCTGGTGGCATCGTTATGGTCGTCCAGAACCAGAACGAAAGGCTCGTGCGGCCGGGGAACCAGAATACAGATACAGATATGGTCGTGCTGCCGGGGAACCAGAATATAGATACCGATATGGTCGTGCTGCCGTAGAACCAGAATACAGATACAGATATGGTCGTGCTGCCGGGGAACCAGAATACAGATACAGATATGGTCGTGCTGCCGGGGAACCAGAATATAGATACCGATATGGTCGTGCTGCTGGGGAACCAGGATATCCCGTTTAAGCCGGACCTTAACTTCACTTGGAAACAGGTTAAGCATGTGCATGTATTTTATGGGAACATTAGATACACGGTATGTGAGTGATATTCGGTGTCCATTGTAGTATGAATATTCAGTCTGAATGGCAAGATAACTGCTTACCGTCCTCAGTCTGTACGCAACTGATGTGAAAAATTAGAACTTATTTTTCTTTAAAAATTTTCCACTGAGAAGAAATGTATTTATTTTACTCAGTTATATGTCCCCGAACACAAAATTTAGATTAAGGTGATAGAATGCAATAGAAAGGCTTCCTATCCACATTTATCAGCAGTTTATGACAGAAAACAATTGATTTATTTTAATGCATGTTAGATCTGAGAATACGCCTACTTACACAAGCTTAAATGCAATATGTGAAAGCACCAAATGAATCCTGGTTATGTATAATTACTACTTTGCCTTCAAATATAAGTTGATTACTTTTATTCTCTCTTTCAGATTTTTCTGAATCTGGACAGTAAATTGCACTGCATCAATGTCAATATTTTATTCTAATAAATATTGTTAAAGCTCACAAATTGTCTTACATTAATGTTTCGTGATTCTGATAAAAAAAATCAAGACATTTTAACATGTACTTTATGGAATAGTACTTTCTACACAGTGTTTGTTCACATTCATGTATATACAATACTGAATTATACTTGTTTCGTCTGTATTTAAGGGCATTCGCGACGGGTGTGGCTAACCAAACAGGAGACGCTCACTCATCCCGGGCACCTGGTCTCGCCTCTGAATTTCTGAGGTCCGTGAATGTAAACTGTGGTACATTGTTTTAGTGTCATAGTCATGGGACACAAGTTACTTTCGTATTTTACATTAAAGTCCTACAACGTCGATACTGGGTACAAGTATTCACTATGTATCATCAGCTTGGACCATAGTCAACATATTGTCGATGATTTGACTGAAGACGCCATGGTGACTGCCGTGCCATCTAATATTTCTATGATATTAAATTTAGCAATTCTTTTGATTCTTTTTATTTTCGTCAGAGATGAGCATTGTCACATCAGCTAAGAACTTCCTGGGACTTCATGTACTTTGCTCTGACTTAGATCCACCCCCTGGTCAATTAGAATAACAAATCCTGTTGGAATCCTTGCACACTTCATTCTTGCTTATTTTCATAAAAATCTTTCATTAGTTTTGAGAAAATTTTTCGTCAAGCTAAATTACACATTCACTGGTTCATCACCTTCGTTGAAAAAAAAAATAATAACGAAAATCATATTTCATCGCATTTCTTTTCCCTACACTAACATTTTATTTCTCTTGAAAATAAAATGCATATATACAAATTAATGCATTTAATCAATGTAATATAAAAATTTTAAAGACATTCCATCGATCATATGCGTGATTACGGAATAGAACAAAATATTTAACACACATCCCTTAACAATACTCGGATGCACTGATAATGAAGTCGTTGATCTGGCAGTCGAGCTGTAGACATTTCTGACGAGGGTGAGCTTCTTGGTGGTCTGTGTCCCACACTGGATACAAAATAGGCAGTGTCTATCCAAGATATTCCTGTACATCAACAACGTCAGTGGCGGATCCAGGATTTCCGAAGGAAAAGGGGGGGGGCACACGTGTAATACCCAAACTAATCAACCATTTTTGGTGCAAAATCTGGATTTTTACTAGTAAATATGTGGCCAAAAGGGGGTCCACCCGCCCACCTCGAAATCCGCCACTGGACGTTAACATTTGTAAGACTTGTGAAGTATTGAGTTCCTACCCAAATTGGCCATAACGATTCAAGAGTCGATGTTCAAAATTTTGAAATGACATTACCTATACACAAATTTGAAAAATACATAATCAGGAATTGATTAATTGCTCGTTTACGTCACTCCACGATTATTTTACATACATGATACTGTGCATAGATATTTATACCTTTACAACGGACCCATCCGAAGTAGTGAAATATATTTTACGTGCCACGCCTATCGTGACACGGGACCTCGGTTTTTACTTTCTTATCTGAAAGACGGATCGTGCCCAGGGTAGGAGTCAAACCCGGAATCTCTCGTTCACGAGTACAATGCCTAATCCATTGAGCTGTACATAATCAGTTAATTTACGTATTACCCTAACTGTTTATACAGTGTCTTCACAAATTTACCTAAAGGTCTCTCAAACTTTAATCACATATTAGTTTAGTGGATTAAAGTTTTGAACAGCTGGGTCCACATAGTTATGAAGAAGATATAACAGCAATAGTCGAATCCCCTTTCCAACTTCTACCCCCAGTACCTCCCTCTTTTTTCTAACCTAAAACTGAGCCTAGTTCTGAAAGGAATCCGCCAGGCTATATTTTACATGCAACAGTCTCGTAAAAAAGTTCCCCGCGGAGGGTTTGACTTAAGTGTTATTATGCCCTTTGTCCTGATGTTGTGTGGTTGTGACACTTTCTACACAGTGTTTGTTGACATTCATGCATTATGCAGTGCTGAATTGTTTTTTGTTTCGTCTGTATGTAAGGGCATTCACTGCGGGTGTGACTTGCCAAACAGGAGACGCTCACTACTTCCGGGCACCTGGTCTCACCTCTGAATTTCAGGGGTCCGTGAATGTCCTCTGTGATACATTGTTGTTAGTGCCATAGTCATGGGACAACTGTTACTTTCGCATTTTACATTATGAATACGACACGCTTTTCTTTTAAAAAAAAACCCCAAAATACAAAAATCGGCCTCTTGGTCTTTATCGAGTGAATAATCGATCCATCGACAAAATCCATTATGAAGAATCTCATTTGTTCTAATTTGTTGCGGTACGGAAGTTCAGACTTGTCGGCTCTTTAATATCTTAAACAAAAAATAGTGGAGAAAAACGTTTTACATTCTCAGAAAAAAAATATTATTGTATATTTACCACAAATAGTTCTATCAGAGTTTAATCAGGTGATTGAGCTATTAAACTCAAGAGGACAAGGTCAGTGGCTAATGTAGGCATATGTAGATCATACGGTTGAAAGCACTATAAAATAATATGAGTGAAACTCAAGATTTAACGCCCAAAATGATTGTGTAATTTGACTAAAACCTGACTTTCATTCCCCGACACCCCCCCCCCTCCTTTTTTCGGAAATCCTGGATCTGCCACTGTTGATAGGTACAGATATTAAGGCAATGATATAATTCTACATGCAATCTCGAGGAGAAACTTAAGGGTGCAAAATAATGATTCTTATTAATTTTACTCAAAACCATAATCTTGGTATTTCCGAAATTTCGGACCAAAGTAGTAGTGGTTCCATACGAACATCGGATTTATTTCCTTTCCCGGAAAATGTTCGGCACTGAATCTGCAACCCATAGTTCCGAATAGTGCAATATTGCCCAAGCTTATTTTGTATACCTTCTCCTTTCTACCCGGGGTCGGCGTAGCTCAATTGGTAATATGTAAATGCTCGACTCGTGACCGGGACGTTCCGAGTTCGAGTCTCGCAGGATCTTAACGGATGAGACAGTAAAAGCAGGTCATGGCAGACTTGGCACGTAATATATCCCTCCTTCGAGGGAGTCAAAGGTTTAAATTTCTGTGCATTGCATCAAGCAGGTGCCGTTATTATATGCCCAATATGACCTTGACGTAAATTGATTGATTATTGTTTACGTCATTCGACGGTTATTTCACGTATATGGTGACAGCATCTGCCTGATGCATCATATAGAAATGTTTGCTTTTGCAACGGACCACCCAAAACAGTGATGGATATTTTACGTGCCATGCACACCGTGACACGGGACCTCGGGATTCATCGTCTCATCCAAAAGACAGTACACCGGTGTGCCCACGGAGGGAATCGAACCCGGGACTTTTTGGTCACAAGCCGAGCATTTCATCCACAGGGCCACACCGGCTTGGTATAACATGAAACAGGAGTAAAACAAACGCTTTCAACACTGTGTCACATTGCGTCAGTCCTAGCGTTCGTTAAACGCACACGTATACAGGACCAAGTCTCAAAAAGTACGTATGATAATTTAGGTTTCCATTTCTCCCTAACCGATTATATTGCACTCTTCATAGCAAAAATAATTCTTAAGTAATCTAGTCCAAAGAAAATTTACGCTCAAAGCTTTCATTAAAATAAAAATGAGCCCAAATGAGTGAAAACGTCATCGAGAGGAACTGTTGCATTACACACTGTAATATGAAATAATTATATCACTTGGCATAAGCAAGACATTGCTCAAGATCAAACAAGTAAATTTAATAGACACTTTATCCATGTCTGTTGTCTTTGCAGTGGTTGTATTTCTATGACAACAGTCCATTAACCTTTTTATGTTGAATCCAAAATAGCACTTGCCTCACTTGGTCATTTTACAAAATCTATATACATGTACATGTATTGTTTCCGGCCATGAATTGTTTGTTAAGGTTTTTTATGGAGTCTTCTCCCATCACCACCATGTGTTTGATGAAGTGTGACCTAATTGAGTGATCGTCAAATGCCCGGCATCACACTTTTTGGCACACTTGTTCAATATGACGTCATAAATAAATGGCCCGTCAAACATGAATTCAACTATGACGTCACAATGGAACTACGTAATGGGGGTGGTTAAAGTTGGATCTGGCGATCCCTCAATTAGGCCTATTACTATCCTGACATACAGGTATCATAGAAATGCTGACTACATAAAACAATAATCTTTGATAATCACAGCTTTATTCATGTCAAAAAGTTCATTATAAAAATAAACCCACGATCTGGATACAACAATGGAGTAAATGATCACATTAATATGGAATAAATGTCTATAAACTATGACATCCCAATATACTATAACAAAAAACAAATGTCGTTTGTATATCAATTATTCTATTACACAATAAAGTTATATGTATCACGTTTGCACATGTAGCAGATTCTGATGTCATACGATTTACATCACAGACAAGTTACAGATACTGTCATGGTTCATGAAGGTAACTACCTTTTACTCTTTCTAGGATGTAAATTTTCTTCGATACATAATTGAGAATTAAGGGATGGAAAAATTGTTTAAAATCATATTTAATGCTATTTATTACTCCAGCATACAATAACAGTAGTCTTAATGTTTTCATTCGATTTTCAACTGTTTTGTCCATTATGCATTGCATGAGAATTGTAGATTTATGGTATACTGAAATAATGTAAATTGTATTTTCTGGACATTTCGATTGTATACAACATAAAGCACAGAGTATGTTTTGCAGTAATCTTCATAGCAAATGTCAATACAATAAAAAGGTAAAATACAAACATGTAAATTCTTCAATAATTATGCCGTAAATACATCGATCCACTTTTAAGCACAGAAAGCGATGTTTGGAGGACTTTTGATTGTTATGGTTATAATTTCATAATCAAATGTTTCGACTTGTCTAACTTAGCATGACATCGTCATATTTTGCGCTAAAGTACTTAATATTCAACTAAAGTGGATCGGTGTATTTCAGATACAAAAAGTCAAAATATATGTTAAATTCTCAGTTAACACTTTCAAATTTTATATGTATATTGAAAATAAAGACTTAATATCTGAAAGGGTTGTAAATGTGGAATATAATCATAAAAAGAATCAAACAATTGCTTGTTTTTGCAAAAAAGATTTATTTCCCTTTCTTGGTAGGTATCTGCCATAAAACCATTGTGAGGTCATACAAGTACTACGGAAATTTCATTTATGCCCCCCTTTTTTCCCCTTAATTTTGCATCGATTTTCCATAAAGCAGTTTTACTTCACAGTTATTCTACCTTCGATACCTTCCTAAAAGGGTAAATAACTCTTCAAAAGCAAGCAACCCCTGAAAAAAAAAATGCAAATCACAAGTAAGTTAATTCTTCAATATCATCGTCTACTTATATATATTTGTGATTTAATGAAACACTCTATTATTATAGTCTCATACCACAGTTTTAGAACAATATTAATATGTGTGCATGAATTAACATGGAATAGGCAATGTCATGTTTATCATAAAAAACCTGTCCCGGTCTTTATAACTGTATAAAATTTTTAAAATAAAAACCTTTTATTCAGATCTGTTTTTAAACATTTAATATAAATAAAGCTATGCTCTAAACAAGTACATGAACTAAAATGACAATAAAGTCATGTCATTGAAAAAATTTCATATAGACCATAAAGCAAAACACGAGATCATATTGTAAAAGTTAATTCCTCAGCTAAAGAAACTAACCTGTGAAGACGGCAAAACAGCGAGGTAAGATATGGATAGACGAGGGACACCCTTGAGAGCTGATGGATTCTCTCCTTGCACTTATTTACTTGCTCTGTGCCATTAACGGGAAAAATAAGAATAAGGAATGGATCCATCAGCAATCAAAGATGAAGGACATATTATTCCTAAGTGCTGATATGCTTCACATGGTTTAACATGTTTTCAGACTTGACATTCACAAAGACAGCTCTTTATCATAAGGTTCTTTGCCATTTGCAATGAAGGTTCTTCATTATCAGGCTCTCTGCCATATACAAACACTAATACACAGTACAATGTCATCTAATAAGCAACTTCTTTTTTTACAAGGAAACTACAAGTACCTCTAATAATTGCCTCTTAGTCTAATATTGCTGACTTTAATAAAGGAGATTCTAAAAACATTATTGCCCATCTGATGAAGTGATCAAAAGAGTTCGATGTCATAAACTAAAACCCATCCTTGGCACTCCCATGGCATTTCCACTTAGTGCTTAAACACCAAGAGCAAATGCCATGAGAGTGCCAGTGATGATTAACACATTTCTTAATGACTCGTACAAGGATGTCATCACGGTGATTGCCAATTGATATAGTTATCACTTTAACAAATAAATTACCAATGATCACCAAAAAACACCACAATGAACCTGAGTAAAATCACTATAGATAAGCTTCATTAACATAGATTTTCATAGGAGTTACTTCCCTTGAGATAAGTGGTCTGCCATCTTTGAGGTACAGAACTGAATATTAGTTCAAATATACCAAATTATGTAGGTAATTTCTCCGAACTAACAATAATTCCTGTGCATTTACAATGCTTATGCAAATTTTGAGGAATTACACAATGTAAAAAAAAAGTTTCTAAATAAGTGTAAATTTTAACAACTTTCTAAAAAAAGTTAATTAAACTAAGTATGAATGAGGCAAAGAATCATGCTTGACCACAAACATGGCCGACAAAGGGAGGTAATTCCAACTAAATTACTGCTAATGAAACCTCTCTATATAACAATTTAGTAATCATTCTCATGATAAAGGTGTAAGCTACTTTATGAGCTGCTAGATAAATTATCAATCTAGCACAGGGCTCCTATACTAAAAAAAAATCACTTTTGCAAAGTGTATATACATGTAGTCGGGCATAAACTACAGACCAGATGTTCCTGATGTTTTACCAAACAGAAATTTTTTGTCATATACTTTGGGTGATATTGCTGCTGTAGAGTTTATCCGCCTTCTCAAAACAAGAAAATTGAACTGAGCAACCTTTCCAACAAAGAGTCCATCTTAAGGCGAAATGGAAATTGTTGTATTTCTGGTAACCCAACTGACTCCATTTTATGGCGCCGATCCAACAGCCAAATCGAAAAATTCTGGGAAAGAAATTTGGGTTCAGTCTGCGATTTTTAAATGTTTTTCATACAGATCAATACAGTGCTTATTTGAATAAAATATTGCATCAAAGCAGGAGCCCATCAAAGCATGTAAAATACGCTGATCATTTTTTCACAAAACATCAGGTATGAAATTTGATCAATATCAAAAATAGAATTAAAACAATTTTTTTAGCAACATTAATGAAACATAACAACCTCTATATTTTGCTTAACATCCCAAATACTCTGCAACTTGAATCAGTCTACATAATGCCATGATACCCATACAGCAATATGTAATAGTAAGCATTCTACGTAGTAATGATGACAATGTAGGCAACATACAACCTTCTCTATGTCTACGGGAAAGAAAATGATTGTCGTTTTATACAATCAAACATGGAAATCTTTCAACAACAAAATGCAACCAGGCAAACACCTCATCTACTTCCTGTAACTTGTATCATACACTGCTTTTACCTTGACTATTGACAATATGTAGCTTACCAATTGTGAATCTCTTTTAAGTCCAGTTTTACTAACAATTCCATTGGGGACTAAAATAATCCATTCAAGTTATCAGAAGGTCAACTCAAAGATCTACTGACACTACATTACAGTTAAGTGAGGACTTTTGGAACTGGTGGGACTCAACTAAAGTTATCAGTAAACAAGTATATACTCAAACGAATACCACTCAATGTATTGTGTTCAAAGTTGAGTTAAAAAAACTGCAAATTCGACAGTGATGATTTCAGTCAGAACGATTGTGAATCCCAAAAATCAACTATTGTATTCAATTAAAAACTAACTTGTTTTAAAAATAAATGTCATGATATCAGTAAATGATAAAATATACAATAGACATGCTATACTGTGTTTAGTTATGTTACATATATATTTAGATCTTCTGTACACGTGTACTACGTACTCAGTTATGGCACGTATGACATCATAGAGAAATTATTGGCAATATTACACGTCACTATTATCAATGTTATATAAGCAAGTGACAATATCTCACATTAATAATAATAAATAAAAATTCATACATATCTATACTCTTATGTATAAAGTTGTACAAAAAACATGTAGTTTGGATATTGAAGGTTTATATTGATAATTAGATAACTTAATGATATTATAACAACTGAAAACTGCTATCTTTGAATTAAAGGTGGTGGATATTATCACACAAATGTAGGAACTTGAGAAATTACAGTTACAGTCCAAAAGACAAAAATGACACACATCCTCGATTTGTCTTTCTCCAAATCAAACCATTTCATTCAATTAAGGAATGAATTTGAATTTTTTCTTTGAATGGGGGTATACCACGAAAAAAGGACAGAAAACTGCATCATTGCACATAGCACATAATGCACAAGTTTATGTCAGCTTTTTTATGGTATAGCCTCATCCAACCAAAAAAAAATTTGATTCATTCCTTTTCATTTCATTCTTTTCAAACATGTTTTATATTCTCAGAAACTGCTAAGTTATGTCTGCATTATTGCTCAGCATCTCTAAATTTCTGCCGCAGTGGTGTCAATACATTGACGTTACACAGTTTCAAAAACATGGAAAATCACATCCTCAGAGAAAAAAAATTTCATGGATGAGATATACCACTAATTTTTAAACCAATCAAAATGTGTCTTACTTTTGAAATTAAATGATATAGGGATACTCAAAAGCTTTTTACATATTTGCTGATATCATTTACAGTTTTCAGGTTAATCAGCATCTATCTCATAATATAGAGCTTATTTTCTACTCCTATTCAAGTACATGTAGTAAATGCACCCATTTTTATTGTGCAACTTTTTTGTGCTGCTTTACCTGTAATTTATGTTAAAATTTTGTCATTACAATATAAGCAATATTACTTAACAATTTGCTATCTCAACAAACATCTAACCAAATTGACTCATCCATTTATATGCAAAAAATTGTTATATCAGATGAAATCACAATAATTTACATCAGTTGTACCTTGGAAAAACATTGAAAATGTATTGTGACATCAAAAAATTCAATAAATATTTCGTGCAAGCAATGGGTCAATTCTGAAATCATGATAATAAGGTCAAGAAAAGAGCTACAAGCGTAAACTAATTAATAAAAAAAGTTTAAGACGGAAGTTTGTATCACTGAGGAAATCCAGATAGAGGAGATAAAAACATTTACCCTTCCCAAAAATATTGATTTCCCTATCCCTCATTTGCATGTTATCAATCAACGCTTAGTTTACGATATGTCCCAGTAAGGCATTCCATGGCATCTTGGTTCGATTTGGAAGACTTAGCAGTGCCATCTACCAGGCCATATTTGGCTTCTTCATCATACTCTGCATCACACTGAAGTAACAACTCCATCCAGTCCTGTATCAAGAAATACATTGATCAAAGAATTTGAGAAAACACTTCGGTAAATTTGATATGAAAATAAACATATAGAATAGAATAAGCAAATTATTATATACATACTAAAGACTGAACCATACTCTCCTCATTTCTGTAGCTTTTACTGTATCAGAATTTTTAACTCCTTTTGACTGTTGCACTACTTTTATAAATCATTTAAGCATTCATAGTTGACAGAATCTCTTTTCCAAGACGCTCACCTAATATACTGTATGTCATATACCATTGTATACATGCCTTTCTTTCTATGGTACTCAAATTATTTGAGTATTTGCGTCTTCATCCTTTTTTCATTTTGGTTTCAAACGATTAATTTCTATTTTTAAGCTCCCTCACCTTTATTTCTAATGTTTCACATTTTATGCCAATTGTCCTTCCCTATTTCTATAGTTGAGTATATTTTAAACACTCTGCTTTTCCCAAAATTCTTTTTATCTCACCTTATTGGAGAACTTGGGTCCCTTCCCTCCATAGTCTTCAGGAATGTGTTCAATATCGATAAACTCAGCAAGCTCTCCATAATTTTTTCCATGAAAATGTAACTGCAAAAACAACATCAAACTTCATTATATTCAATTGAAAAAAAAGTCCACTTGAGCCTTTAATCTCTCATTTAAACAACCTAGGCAAGTGATAAATAAAACTTTTCTAAGAAAGAGCAGCACAAAAGAATCTATCTCCAAAACATCAATGCATCTGTGAAAAACACTGTGATACATTTAATCGGGCTTTTTTAATATTATGCAGTTTACACGAATTTTCTCTTCACAAAAGACAGTACCTTCCTCGATCTACCAAAAATACACCATCACCACCAAAAGGAAACCGAATTTTACCCCCAAAAAATTTCTACAACATAGTAGAACCTACTTTAAATGTCTACTCACCCGACTGACTGTCTTCTCTTTCATGAAAGGCTTCACAAGAGCAAAAATGTAATCAAATACAGCTGGCTCATTTAGATAATGAATACCTTTAAATCGGGCTGGAAAAGCATCCTGAAAATAAGTAAAATATCATCAAATGTATGCATCCAAAGTTAAACTAGTCAATCTAAGTCCAGTCTGAGATATCCTGATTCAGTCAATATAGTTGAAACTTGACAGTTTAAATTCGTTAAAAATTGAAACTTTGTTTAAGTCAAAGTCAAGTTCAAGTCAAATTTTTCCTTTAATTTCTTTGCAGTTTTAATTCAGTTAAGTCTAAATGGATTAAGTTGAAATTCTGCTTAGGTCGAAGGCATTTTGCTGATCATTAATCTCGAAGTCAAAATGTTTGCTCTGGTCCCATGGACTTCAACTTCATGAGTTTCAACTGTACATTTGTATTAGCTGGGAGAAAAGTTAGGTTGGATTTGAAAATTCTTGACTCTTGTTTTATGTCACTCCACAATTATTTCATGTATATGATGGTGGCAGCTGCCTGATACACTGCACAGAAATTAATATCTTTGAGACAGACCAACCTGAAGCAGTATGGGAGGTCTTTTAGTTGCCACACTTACTGTGACATAGGACCTTGGTTTGCAGTGTCTCACCTGTGAAACGGAACACTGGTGTGCACATGATGGTAATCGAACCCAGGACCTCCTGATTACAATCCAGGCATCTCATCCTCTGAGATACAAATGTACACCATTTGGAATTTTGGTTAGAGGGATGAAATAAATATGAAGGGAAATGGAACAGAATGAAATAAAACCACATAAAATCAAACTAGACAAAATGATCATTCACATCAACTTGTTCAGTTTTTATTCCATTTTAATCGCTGTACAATGTCATTAATACATCTGAAAATTGCAAGTTTGGTGTAAATCTGGTTTTAATTCATTTTTGAAACTGCATTTCTGGCGTAAGGTGTTTCCCAAATATTAAACGCAGCTTTATGTAGTTAGTGACAGGTTTCCTTTAGAATTACTATCATACCTACCTGTATCAATGACATCACTCTTTTTGCATAGAAAGGTGAGATATTTTTAGCATGTGAGAAGCCAACGCCTTGAAGATCCATGCACATCAGGATTCCATTCACTTGTGTTGTTTCATCCTAATAAAATATATTTATCAATAAGAACTATCCTTTAAGCTTCTTAAACCCTACTGATGGAAGTTTTATTTCTAGTCCCCTACTGGCGAATTTCACCGAAAGGGGACTTCAGGTTTGCATTTCATCCATCGGTACGTCAGTCTGGCCATCTGTCAGTTCAGCAAATCAGATATTGCTGGGGGTTTTTTTTGTCATGCTTGCAGATTATAGTTTGATATATGGTAAGTTGCTTTACCATGACAAGTTACAGATCAAGTTCAATGTGTGATCCTATTGTAGGGTAGCACCTCAATTAGTTTGGTTCAGGAAGGTGCATTGTGTTTGCAAAGAGTGTTAACAACTCTGTGAATGTTTCTATCTTTAATGAAACCTTCAAAGCAGCAAGACAGCAAATACTTGGTGTGCTTGTGATAGGGGAGACTCAGCAGAGTCAAGGATCTCACTGAAGTTTTATTCTGGTCTAAATTTAATCATGTTTCCCAACATGTTTATTTACCGTATTTACTCAAATATAATACGCACTTTTTTTCGCCAATTAGGGTTAGAAATCTGGAACTTTTGTTTTCCACGCTTTTAAGCTTCAGTGGCGGATTTAGAGGGGTGCGCGTGTCCGTTATAGTATCTAAAGCCATCAATCAAACCCACGAGGCGTGAGATATACATGTATCTATTGTCTATATACTGTCTGCTTCCCGTAATAAATGCTCAGGGCGATAACAGGAGTAATGTCTACAGTGTGTCATTCAATGAACACGATAGAATACTTACGCTGTATTATTTAGCAATATCAGATTCTACGGGTGATAGAAAGATTTTTCCCTAATTGGTTATCGATAGTTACGTAACAGGTGAAACTACTTGACCGTAACGGCACGAGCATTGACAGTTTGGATAACACTCATTCATTCATTCTTTATATATTCTGTCTTCATAAACATTTGCGATCTCCGTGTAAAGTTCACGTAGTATAGTAGACACGCACGTTCATTCTAACAACAGAGAAAAAAATGAAGCGATCGTTTGGGACGAGGGTACTAGTTAAGACATTTGTAGTCTATGCGAGTTTGATTTTAAATGAAATGAAAGAGAGAAAAGCGTTGATATCACACGATGAATAAAAGCTGGTCATTCTGTGCCGCTTTTGATAATAATACATGTTATGCGATTACAGTATAAAAGGTATACTGGTAGTGTACCAGTTACCGGCTAAGACTAATTACCGGCTACTACATTATTTCGGCTTTTGAAACATGAATTTCTGAGATTTTTTCACGTGATCGTCTGCAATACATAGGATACTAAATATTACTTATGAAAATTTCGACAATTCACGTTTTGAATACCTTTAATAATGTAGTAGCCAGTAACTGGTCTTAGCCGGGGACTGGTCCTTTGCCAGTACGGCAAAGCAAATTCAGCTCGCAGTCTTGCTGTTTCAACAGGAAATTGACTTCTTGTTTTGGATTTTTCCCCTGCGTATTATACACGGAGTTAGACGTTTTTTCATGATTTTCGAGGTCATTTTTAGGGGTGGGTATTATACTCGGGTGCATAATATATTTGAGTAAATATTTTACTCAAGTACTGTCAGTATCCATAGACCATATTACTAAGCAGGCCATTGAACTGACCATCCATACTATGTGCCCCACAAAGCTATTGTTTATCACAAATTTAGAGTGATTAAATCTGTAACTCGGTTACAGAGGGTACATGAACTAATTTATATATTATTAACACTGTCCACTAAATTAGTAATACAAAAGTTCAGCCCAATATATCAACAATAAACAAGTTCACTTATTCTGAGCACCTGGACATTAATGTCCATGGGAAATTCTCGGGTATTCCATGACGGATCCATAGGTGGTGATCTATAGGTAGCAATCCATATGTAGCATGGTACACCGCTACCTTACACGATTCGTTGATTATTTGATGAGTTATGGTTCCTGGACTTGGGCAATTAATGCAAATACTTGGTTACCTGCACTGTTTTTGTCATGCTTGCAGATTATCATTTGATATTTGGTACATTGTTTTACTATGACAAGATACAGATCAAGTTTGAATTTTGTTCCAGTTCACCTACCAGGGTAGTGGGGGAAAATGTTATCCATCAATCATAGTAGGATTCACTTATGCAATGTATATTCAAAGAAATATATTTACAGTATCAGCCTCTTATAAATGTGTGCATTGTAAAATTTGTTGGGTAGGGTAAGAGACATGCACTGCTTTAGCAGTACTCTCAGAATGCTTGTTTATATTCAATTCTCGATTCAACATAAACGATTCCACCAATAATGTGATTCTAAATGCGATGTTAAAGCAAAAAACTGTCAAAGACAGTATGACCAGATTGCAAAACAGAAACCGTTAGCATCAAGATTTCTCTTGTACAATTTTGTTCAGGTATATGTCTCATCTGAAGATGCTTCCAGTTAAAGTTAAATGCAAAATCAGTCTCTGTTCACTGACTAATGAAATCAAGGTCAAGGTCATGAATTTTGTGACGGACTGAAAGAACTTGTCAACAAACCCTATAAGGTTGACATTAGTATAATTAATGGCATGCAAAATATCAAGCTAAATGTAAAATCAATCAGTGTTGACTTAAGAGTAAGGTCAACGTCATCAAATTTTATGTTTGTCAGGAAGAATTATCAATGACTACAAACCCACGTAGCAGAAGTATCACCGAAGAGTCAAACTAAAATGCAAATTACAGATGCCAATTTGTATTTGTAATATAGAATTGAAAGAAAAATCAGTATCAGTGAAGCACCTTTCAAGTAAGTTTAAATAAAGCTTCTGACGAAATGATAGAATAAGATAATGTATGTATACCTGTATCAACTTTAACATTGAGATGAAGTTTGTTCGAAATACATCATCTAAAGGAAACCTTCCTGGATCCCACAAACCTACAATGTCAAGGTCAATAGTGATAAAATCACAAAGTAAGTATATATCATTTTCAGCTTTCAAGTTTATTAAAGATACAAAATGGCTTTGAATCATTCTTTATTATATGAGTACAGTAATTCACATGTCTTACACAATAAAGTCATGTACTTATTTTACCCAAGAAAAAAGACTATACTGCCACAACATCAACAAAACGTGAAGTTAGAAATTGTTAGAAATACGACCCTCGTATATAACCCACTTTCATTAAGTGAGAGGCTGAGAATGTTATGTACTGAACAGATAAACATGTATGGCACTGCATGTATTTATTCTACATGTACATGTATAGCCTCATCTTGCACTGATGGATAGGCAAATGATACTATATGAAACTGATTTTAAAAATCACTATAGTAGACCCTTATAGAGACCATATGCATCTTTTAACATATGTTTAATCACCTTTACCTACTTTAAATTTCATGTCATAAGCCTACACTACTCTTTCTTTTGGTCACTGAAATGGGCTCTGCGGTGGGATCAGAGAGTAGTGAGATCTCATCATTTCAGTGGTCAAGAGAACTAGAGTAGCGAGATCTCAGTGGTCAAGAGAACTAGAGTAGTAAGATCTCTGGTCAAGAGAACTAGAGTAGTGAGATCTCAGTGATCAAGAGAACTAGAGTGCTATGTTGGAACACTGTAGCATCCCATCTTTGAAAAGTCCCTATTCATCTCTACTCAAAAGGCAAGCGGCAAAGGCCTACCAGTGTACCTACTGGAGTTGGATGCCTTTCTCTCCAGGCAATTCTGTTTCCTCCCTCACTAAACACTGACCACTACTGCAACATCTCAGTGGTCAAGAGAACTAGAGTATGAAGATCTCAGTGGTCAAGAAATCTAGAGTAGCGAGATCTCAGTGGTCAAGGGAACTAGAGTGGTGAGATCTCTGTGGTCAAGAGAACTAGAGTAGCGAGATCTCAGTGGTCAAGAGAACTAGAGTAGTAAGATCTCTGGTCAAGAGAACTAGAGTAGTGAGATCTCAGTGATCAAGAGAACTAGAGTGCTATGTTGGAACACTGTAGCATCCCATCTTTGAAAAGTCCCTATTCATCTCTACTCAAAAGGCAAGCGGCAAAGGCCTACCAGTGTACCTACTGGAGTTGGATGCCTTTCTCTCCAGGCAATTCTGTTTCCTCCCTCACTAAACACTGACCACTACTGCAACATCTCAGTGGTCAAGAGAACTAGAGTATGAAGATCTCAGTTGTCAAGAAATCTAGAGTAGCGAGATCTCAGTGGTCAAGGGAACTAGAGTGGTGAGATCTCTGTGGTCAAGAGAACTAGAGTAGCAAGATCTCAGTGGTCAAGAGAACTAGAATGCTATGTTGGAGCTCTGTAGCATCCCATCTCTGAAAAGTCCCTGTTCATCTCCACTCAAAAGGCAAGTGGCAAAGGTCTACCAGTGTACCTACTGGAGTTGGATGTCTTTCTCTGCAGGCAATTCAGTTTTCTCCCTCACTAAACACTGACCACTACTGCACAATAACTTCCTTTAAAATTAATCTCCGTAAACATTTCACATAGTGCATTTTGTACCATTTCCTCTCATCGCAATTCACTAAACTGGCCAAGGAATACAAGTGAAGTGACCCTGTTATGCTGATGCAAATATACAAAGAAAGAAACAAAATGGAAAACAGTACTAACCTGGTCTGAATATTATTACTTTCCTGCCCAGTTTGTCTCTGTGGGGTAACACACCCGTTACACCAGCTTCTAGAACATGTTTCACAGCTGACGGTCGAAGGTTGGTAAATAATTCAGGGTTGTTGACTTTCATCTTGTAATGAGTCATAAGAAGGTTGAATGATCTGTCATAGTCAAATTTCTTGGCTCGGAGGAATCTCAGTAGAAAGGCATCATCCGTCCTCACATGTAGATCTGTATCATAAATAAAAAAACCTTAGTAACATGAATTATGGCTTTGTACCAATAGTTTAACTACATTTTTAACAACATTTTGACAATGTATTAACCAGCATTCTTACACAAACTACACTGACTAAGCATACAAGTAAGCTGCATATGGTCAGATTGCTAATTAAACTCTTCTGCTGTGTTTTAAACTTTACCTTTCTGTTTGAGGACCATTTCCCTGAGACCCTGTATATCACGACTTCGCCATTCTGCCTTCTCATTCAACTCTTTTTCAGCTTTTTCAATCAACTCTGGACTTAATGTGCATACATAGGGAGGAAAAGATGGTTCAGCCATCACATCTGAAGAGAAACTTTCATTTTTCATGTTTAACTACAAAACCCTCAACAATAATCATCATCATCATCGTCATCAAAACACAAACTTAGAAGGGGGATTTGACACTTGGTCATAAAAAATCGATTGACTGATTATTGTTTTACATCACTCCATGTTTATTTCATGTATATGGTGAAGGAATCTGCCCGATTCACTGAACTGAAATTTATACTTCTACATCGGACCCGTACGAAGCAGTGAGGTGTCTTTTATGTGCCATACCTACTGTGTCACTGGTCCTCGGCTTTTACTGTCTCCTCCAACCGAAAGACACCGATGTGTCTATAGTGACTACAGTGGCATCATAACCAATATCAATTTTGTACACATGAACATGTCCACCAGCGAGATGTGACTAAATCCTGCAGGCATTTCCACAAATAATCGTAAGTTTTTCCATAAGTTTTTTACATACGGATACCTTAATTACTTAAGGATTTATTTTGTACGTACATAAAAGAAATTACGTATGATTCTTTGTGAAAATGTCTGCAGGTACCTAATCTCTGACAGTTATTAAAAGGGTGGTAGTATGGTTGGGAACTTTGTTGTGCCAATGTTAAATTCAATACAGAACAATGGAGCACTCGATCCTTGAAGCATCAGTAAAATTCCATTTTTTTCCATTAAGTTTTTATTCTTACGGTAAACCTACCACCAGCTGTCCAAAACAGCCAACTAAAGTGGAATATTTAGTCAAACCTCTCTTAGTTAATGTGGGTGTCCAAATATTTTTAAAAAGATATTATCTAAATAGCCATACTTTTGTTTTGCTATGGGACAAGTTTTCAATACTACTACAGCATCAGCTTGATCTTGCACATTGTCAATAATCAGTGTTTATTCAAAACTGACATTTCTTATCTGGGTTCAACTGACTATCACTTTTGTTGCAATTCACTGCATTTGTTTTCATGTATTTAAACAAGATGTTTTTGTGAAGTACATATGCCCCTGGTGGCAACAAAGTCCAAGTAAGGCAAAATTTGCAATGTCCAAATATCTTGATTTAATATGATTACACCCCACCCCATGAAAATGTGTATGAGAAATATGACAGCCCTAATTTTTACAATTCATAAGTTATTACAAATGTTAATTTTTGTTTTAATTTATGTCGAAATCCAAGGTCAAGGTCACAAGGTCAATGACCTATGTGTAATTTGAAATGGCTTTATTAATGGAGTATGCATGCTAAATATGAAGTCTTTACCTCTTACAGTAAAGTTATGGTGAAGGTAGAGGGAGGGGACATAAAAAGATGGAAATTAACTTGGAATTCACATATCCTGATGATCTCCACTATGTGTCCTCCAAGAACGACCATCATGATCATTGACAACTTTTTGAGTACATATTGCAGCAAGTTCTAACAACATACATCATTACAATAGGTCATATCCTGTTATTTGCCCCGCTCTCTCTAAGTATTTTTACAATGTCTCGTTTTACTACGTACATTATGAAATAAAGCAAATGGAAATTAATAAAAAGTTTGCAAACATGCTGTTTCAGTCTTCACGAAAAACTTTTTGAGGCACAGGCCCTTCGGGCCTGTTAAGATACTAATTTTACAGGCCCGACCTGTTTTTTACAGGCCCGACATGATTTTTATTAATTTTAAAAATAATATTATATATCTGTGTATCCATGTATATATTTGTACATGTATGATGCCTATTTGATATTGTACATTATAGCCTAAGACTTGGTATAAAAAGATTATTAGTTTACCCAAATGAAAATTTGAAAGAAAAAATATAATATAATACATAAAAATAGAATAGATACACTTGTATACATATCTTTATGACACGAAGATGTCCATTATTCACAATCTCAAATGACAGTAAACAGAATGCCACAACTCTCTTAATATTCATCAATACATAGATAGATATATTATTTTTTACGTCGCACCGGGAATATTTCACCCATATGGCGACTAGTGTTAAATCTAGGATTCCAAAAGGGCACACAAATTTCCCCATCAAAAGGGCACTTTTTAACGCGATATTTGGTAAAAAGGGCACTTAATTTAGCAACTTTAAATGTCACCAAATATATTTAAAAATTTAGTTTAAAATTGCATTATTTCCTCGTTTTAATTACATAGATGATATTTGAAAATGTAAAAGACAATTGTTATTGATAATTTGATGTAATTTGCAATCCTTAACATTGCTTTGGTTGAAAATCTTAATTCCAGCTTCTCTTCAGAATAAATTCCTTTTCAGAGTTGTAGGAGCTATAATTACTTAATATCTGTTACAATTACATTATTGCAATAATTATATGCTTTTGAGTATTGCATAAATTCCTAATTTGTAAACTTATACTGTTTCATGTTCATAAAAATTTATTCAAACTTCTCCAAGCTTAGACCAGCACTGCCCCTTCTGTCTATTACTGGCAACATGAGATACTGCAAGTTTTGTCATTGTACCTTGAACAGTCTTTACAATGTATCATTATTTTTTACATAACTTAAATATTTGAATGACATGCCATTATTTTAGCTGAAAAGAATGTGTCATTAAACGAAATGTTATGTGGGATCTATAAGTATGCATGTGCACAAAGACATAAACAAGTTTATAAGTCCTTGATGTGCAGTTGTATTTCTGGGTTGATATAAAGTTTTAATTAATCTGACCAATATTTTGATGAAAATAAAGAAAACAGTTTGCTACTAACAAAACAAAAATTTCTCTCAGCCTCCAGCATCCACCCAATTTTCCTTCACAAATAAACTCCTGGATCTCGGTGCACTTAATGCACAGGAAGGATGTGTGACTGACGTTTGAATAATTCAAATTCAAAATCTTAGAGGAAATTGTTGGAAGCATTAATGATGGGAAATATAAAGTGTATCTGTCCCTTTAAAGTTATTAGTTACTTTAGTTTTGTGACTGCTTTATACCACGATCTTTGTAAATAAGTTGCTGGCCCAAATGATTGTCTCAGCTCAAAGTACTTACCCGGTAAGTAATAGTAATAAATTATAATGGTTAATGTTCATTCACATTTATTGACTTACAGATCGTAGATATTCTATTGATTCTAGCAAGGACTTAGCCCTTGATTCTAGAAATACCAAAAAGTCATGTTTTATATTATAATCAGTTATGTTGTTCGATCAGCTCTTTGATCGTAAAAAACCGACACGTCTGATAGTGTGAATACACTTCGTGTGTTTGTTGCGTCTCTTGTTGCAACTACTTATGATGATATTGTTGTATCAAATGAAAAAAATGTTCTGAAATATCATCTTTGCCGGAATTACTAAACAATATTCAAAATTATCAGAGGAAATGTGGAGAGTAGATCTTTAAATATTTGGTGTCAAATTGAGAAAATTAGTTAAATGATATTAAGTAAAGCATTTAAAATGGGTAGCGATCGTGACCTGCTATGTAAACCAGTCACTTTTCATTTAATGTTTTACTTTTCGTATAATCCTAGAATAATTGCTTTTAAAGATCAAACATCCTTTAATTTTCTTTAATATCTGACTGATAACAGATGTGAATTTGACCTGCAAAATTACTATTTCGGCATTCAGACAACCATGTCAAACTCTGTCTGTGTACAGATGTAACCTAAATATAAGAAGGTAACATTGATTAAATTGCCCCAATTAACACCTGAAAAGTAGCAGACAGTGCAGTACACAGGTTACGGCTGATATTTAGCGGGTCAAACAGCTGACTTAGACCATTACCAGAGACATATATACATATATGTCTCTGCCATTACGTAATGTACGGAAAGTGTTACCAAATTCTAAAGAGGGCATGTCCGAAGTGATATTCGTAATATACTGGCCCTGTAAATAACGATCTTTTTGAGGGTTTCGTATTACGTGAACAAAGATTGATCTTCTTTAGTCTCATAAAATAATCACATAGGGAAAATAAGGGCATGGCGCTCAGAAAAAGGGCATGGCGCAACATAAAAAGGGCATGGCGCGGCGCCATGCTATTTCGCTTTAGATAAAACACTAGCGACGTTTTCATCAATACATTATATTTAAGTATAATTTAGTCATAATAGGTATAACATGTATAACTAACTTAAAAACATGTTTCTAGTAATTCTGATTAATATAAAGTGCCGTTTCTGTGTTTACCCTGCCGTTTCGGTCTTTAGGTGCTGTTTCGGTGTTTCGATTCACCAGTAAGACTGGGGGTATACATAGGCTAGCCGTATACATAAGACCTTTACGTGTGCTTGTGACGTAATCAACCGGTAACAGCCGGTTAGGGAACAAAGTCAATACTCTTTACAATTTTTTTAATTATCTTGAAACGTAAAAATTTGTTTTGAAAAATGTGTAATGGCGAAAATAATCACAGGCCCGTCGGACTCCTGAATTAGAATTTTTTACAGGCCTGATTCCGATTTTACTGGCCTCGGGCCTGCGGTTAACGTCGAAGACTGCTGTTTTAGTCAAATACATGTAGACCCTTTCACGTTAAGCTACATTCGGTTCACTTTCGACTTTTCATGCCCACCAGAACAATCAAATTACATCATTGCATAACCGTGCATGTTACAATCTGGCGTAATATGACGTCATTTTATTATGTTGGTTGGCAGAAGTGGCGTTATTTTTCAGGAAAAAGTTCCGAAAGAAACTAAACGTGAAAGGTTTATAGGCATCAATTATTATATACAACATACATATTTATATACCGTATATATACAACAGTTGAAACCTGTGGGGCAAATAACAGGATATTGCCTTACAATATAATTAAAGCGGCATATTATCACTAATCATGTAAAAATTCTAGGGAGAATCGAATTTTCTCTGACCGCTAACTAAGGAAGAAATGTCAACTTAAAATACCATCTTAAATAGTACATAATCTATTTGTATATAGAGAAAAAAAACATTTTCACTAGGTTATATAAACACATAATTGTTAATTACATGTATACCTAAACAAAATAATTGAAGTTTTCTTAGAAGAAGGTAAAGGCCGCTCAATCAACAAATCCAGCAGGGTATAATTTACTACAACCGTTCCCGTGTTAATAATTACTCTTTGATGGGGGCTGGATTTAAAGGTGTCAATGGAATAAACCTTGTAGTAAGCATACAAATATGGGGCATTTACGTTAAACCAAGGTTAATTTATGGCCTAGCATGCCTTACATTGAGGAAACAAGACATACAAAGGCTTAATCAATATACCATAAACAAACTCTCAAACGTATTCTACACATATCAGAGAAGACAGCAGATGCAGGCGTTTATATCCTAGCTGGTCATTTGCCAAAAGAAGCAGACCTGGACAAAAGGTATCTCACCTATATGATGAGTATATTTCGAGGAAACACAGTGGAAAGGGACCTAGCTGAAAGACAACTAGCCATCCAGGATAAAAGCTCAAAAAGCTGGTTTATATATGTAGGAAAGATTCTAGAAAAATATAACCTCCCGTCGATGTATGACCTACTCGAAAATACCATCAATAAAAATAAGTGGAATGAAACTAATTACGACACACACTGTGTTAAAAAAAAAAAGCAGGGTTGAAAGCAAACCTTCTCTCTGGGAAATACAGACTCCAGACCACCATATCAAAGTATCAAGTACAGACAGAAAATAATATCTGCAAATTGAGTAATGAACAGGAAGAAGATATGGCCCATTTTATCCTAAAATGCAAAGCAACTGAAGAAAGCAGGACAAAATATATTGATAAACTGTTCAAAATACTAGGGGAAAAGGACCTATAAACCTTTTATAAAATAAATCCAGCGCTTCTATTGCAACTAGTGCTTGATCCAACCCATACAACTACTCCAATGATCTTGCAAGACGAGGACACTATGCGAAAAATTGAAGAAATTACAAGAGGCACGTGTTACTCTGTACATTGCCATAGAAATAAACTGCTTGGTATTCCATCAATATAGATAGTCAAAACAATGCACTCTACAGTATTACAACAAATACACTCCTTTAACAGACCCACTACAACATTCAATATAATAAAATTTAGGTAAACCGGTATAATGTTTAAAATATGTTAATAAGGGAAAGTGATCCTTTTAAATACCCTGACACGTTTATGTACATATGCCCCAAAATGTAGACAGACATGTTGTTATTTTAACTGGTTATAAAATTATATGGCCTCGATATAACCACAATAGGTGTGATAAGATGCAGATACAGCTATAATAATGATAACTCTAAACTAGATATCCTGGTGCCAAATTTCAATCTAAAGTGATATAATATTTTATACTTTATATTTCAGAAATATAAAACAAGAGGCCCAAGTGGGTCTATATCGCTCACCTGAGTACCTAGATGATCAGTCATGCATGAAGGAAGAATTCATTTATTTTTGCATTAATGTGACTAAGTCAACACAGATGTTGAAAATATGTCAAATTTTAATTCAGGCTAGAATAAAAAACAACACTTTTTTGCACATCCATTCACGTGATTTTGATATTAAGCATTTCCTTTGTCTCTGCAAGAAGTCATTCAGGGCAACAAGTTAGTCATTTTCTTTAGGTGGGGCCTTTTGTTGACTGATTTCAAGTCTGGGTCATGAACAACAATTGTTTCAAATATTGTCCAGATCTAACTTAAAATTGCCTAATTTCATATGTTGAATGTTGAGAAACATCTAAAAACTTATTTAGATGTGTAAAGAAATGAAAAAAAAAAAATTCTCCATATTTCAATTACCATGTGGTATATGTACCATTGTGAGAACTGCTTTTTAGACATGGTGGCATTATCTGTTAACCAATTTGGATAAAAATTTACCAAATTGATAGAGGACCTTTAGTACTTCATGTATTCCTTGTTTCATTAAAATCTTTCATGTGGTATAACAGCAGAAGTGAAAAATGTGATTGAATTGTTCCTATACACCCTCATTTGGAAGTCTTAAAAAATTCATAGAAAATCCAAAAATTGAGAAATTGACAAAATTCTTTCAAAGTAACAATCCTTACCATAATTATGATCACAATAGTCCATAAGAAATCATCATTATCAATTAACTAGGAAATATGACACTTTTTTTTCTGCATTGAATCACCAAGTCCAAAGAAATGTCGAAAAATAATTCTAAAATTTGATTTTGGAAGGGAACCAAAATGACAATACGTCTTCACTCATCCCTCTAGATCATTTCAATGCATTCTGTTTGTCTCTGTATACAGCCCGTAAGAAAAAGAATATTGTTAAAGGAGGGAACTCTTTTGTGACCTACTTTTGACTATGGTGGTGCCACCTGTAAAGAGGTCTGGACGAAAACAACAGAATTTGAAGAGGATCATAAGTGACTTATTTCTATCAAGATTTATTAAAATCCTTCAAACAGTTTTGTAGAAAAAGTTGAAAATGTGAAAATTTTTATTTTGGAAGTCTTAAATGTAAAATTCCTAATTTCATATGTTGAGTGTTGAGAAACATCTAAAAACTTATTTAGATGTGTAAAAAAAAAAAAAATTTTTTTTGACCACAGCTGGATTTGATCCGCTACTCTCTATATTTCAATTACCAAGTGGTATATGTACCATTGTGAGACCTACTTTTTAGACATGGTGGCATTATCTGTTAACCAATTTGGATGAAATTTACCACATTGATAGAGGACTTTTAGTACTTCATATATTCTATGTTTCATTAAAATCTTTCATGTGGTTTCGTAGAAAAAGTTGAAAATGTGAAAAATGGCCAACCCCCCCCCCCCCTTTTTTTTGGAAGTCTTAAAAAATTCATTAAAAATCCAAAAATTGAGATAATGACAAAATTCTTTCACAATAATATTCCTTACCACAATTATGATCAAAATAGTCATTAAGAAATCATCAATATCAATTAACTGAAAAACATGACACTTTTCTTCATTGAAATGACTAAGTCCAGAAACACGTCAAAAAAGCGTAAATTTCTATTTGACGGATCTTAACCCCGAACACAATTTTTAATAACCCATCTTTATAGATTGTTGAAATGCAACTAGTTTCCCCATTTATGTACTGGTTCTGGAGAAGAAGATGTTTGAAGAGGGGTACCCTTTTGGGCACTTTTGGTCCCACCCTGGATCCACCCCTGAGGGAATCTGGATCCCGAACACAATTTTAGTAGGGGACCTTGAGTACATCATTTACACAAAGTTTGATCCAAATCTGCAATGTAGTTCCAAACAGTTTTGTAGAAAAAGTTGAAAATGTGAAAAATGGACACCCCCCCTTTTTTTTTTTTGGAAGTCTTAAACGTAAAATTCCTAATTTCATATGTTGAGTGTTTAGAAACATCTAAAAACTTATTTAGATGTGTAAAAAAAAAAAAAATTTTTTTGACCACAGCTGGATTTGATCCGCTACTCTCCATATTTCAATTACCAAGTGGTATATGTACCATTGTGAGACCTACTTTTTAGACATGGTGGCATTATCTGTTAACCAATTTGGATGAAATTTACCACATTGATAGAGAACCTTTAGTACTTCATGTATTCCATGTTTCATTAAAATCTTTCATGTGGTTTCGTAGAAAAAGTTGAAAATGTGAAAAATGGCCAACCCCCCCTTTTTTTTGGAAGTCTTAAAAAATTCATAAAAAATCCAAAAATTGAGATAATGACAAAATTCTTTCACAATAATATTCCTTACCACAATTATGATCAAAATAGTCATTAAGAAATCATCAATATCAATTAACTGAAAAACATGACACTTTTCTTCATTGAAATGACTAAGTCCAGAAACACGTCAAAAAAGCGTAAATTTCTATTTGACGGATCTTAACCCCGAACACAATTTTTAACAACCCATCTTTATAGATTGTTGAAATGCAATTAGTTTCCCCATTTATGTACTGGTTCTGGAGAAGAAGATGTTTGAAGAGGGGTACCCTTTTGGGCACTTTTGGTCCCGCCCTGGATCCACCCCTGAGGGAATCTGGATCCCGAACACAATTTTAGTAGGGGACCTTGAGTACATCATTTACACAAAGTTTGATCCAAATCTGCAATGTAGTTCCAAACAGTTTTGTAGAAAAAGTTGAAAATGTGAAAAATGGCCACCCCCCCCCCCCCCCTTTTTTTTTTTGGAAGTCTTAAACGTAAAATTCCTAATTTCATATGTTGAGTGTTTAGAAACATCTAAAAACTTATTTAGATGTGTAAAAAAAAAAAAAAAAATTTTTTTGACCACAGCTGGATTTGATCCGCTACTCTCCATATTTCAATTACCAAGTGGTATATGTACCATTGTGAGACCTACTTTTTAGACATGGTGGCATTATCTGTTAACCAATTTGGATGAAATTTACCACATTGATAGAGAACCTTTAGTACTTCATGTATGCCATGTTTCATTAAAATCTTTCATGTGGTTTCGTAGAAAAAGTTGAAAATGTGAAAAATGGCCAACCCCCCCTTTTTTTTGGAAGTCTTAAAAAATTCATAAAAAATCCAAAAATTGAGATAATGACAAAATTCTTTCACAATAATATTCCTTACCACAATTATGATCAAAATAGTCATTAAGAAATTATCAATATCAATTAACTGAAAAACATGACACTTTTCTTCATTGAAATGACTAAGTCCAGAAACACGTCAAAAAAGCGTAAATTTCTATTTGACGGATCTTAACCCCGAACACAATTTTTAACAACCCATCTTTATAGATTGTTGAAATGCAATTAGTTTCCCCATTTATGTACTGGTTCTGGAGAAGAAGATGTTTGAAGAGGGGTACCCTTTTGGGCACTTTTGGTCCCGCCCTGGATCCACCCCTGAGGGAATCTGGATCCCGAACACAATTTTAGTAGAGGACCTTGAGTACATCATTTACACAAAGTTTGATCCAAATCTGCAATGTAGTTCCAGAGAAGAAGTCGAAAATGTGAAAAAGTTAACGACGGACGACGACGCCGACGACGACGACAACGACGACGACGGACGACGGACGACGGACGGCGCACTATGACTATAGCTCACTTGAGCCTTTGGCTCAGGTGAGCTAAAAAAGGGGGCAGAAACATTATCCAAAGGAGGGGTGTCTTTATACTGAACTGAATATCACCTGATAATTTATTTTTTCACATCATGAATATTTCTTCTATGCAAATTCAATTTTTATATATATCCGGATGTATTCATGATCGAAACCCTATCGTTATGAAAACGGAAGCGCCTGATCCTAGCTATCACTAGTTAGTGTTACCGAATCCATTTTAAATCCTGTCACTGGCTTTCATTGGTCAAAGCATAACTTACTCTTTTCCCGTCTACCTTTACCTTTATCAAGGACTTATAAAAGTCCTCACCCTTACTATAATTCGTACTCCTGACTGTCGACCCTTGCCGTTGGTTTATACGGGCACTTGAACTTTCCCTAGTGTTGGTCTAGACTCCTGAACCTTTCTCTAACGTTGAGTTATATAGATAAACAATATTTCATCTGTATTTTAAAATGACCAAAGAATCTCCAAAATAAGCACAAGAGGGAGAGATGGCGTAGTAGATGAAGCGTTGGACTTGTAACCCAATCGGCCAAGGGCTCAATTTCAATTTCTTAACCACAACACCACCGCTCTCTCTCTCTCTCTCTCTCTCTCTCACACACACACACACAGTGGAATACCCCTGTCACAGCATCAGAGATACTCACCCTGGTCATTACTCTCTTTCTCTCTCACTCACACACACACACATCTACACACACACACACACCCCGGAATACCCCTGTGATAGGGGGTATTCCGGTGTGGTGGCACCCGTATTAAAACATGCTGGAAATACGGACCACCCAAGCAGTACATAATAAACACAACCCTACAGGTGCCATATATAGTTGCTGCGAAGGTACAATAACCTGAAGACGTACCCTATAATGTCCTGTGGTCCAACTTTCAATAGTGTGAAGGTCTGACAATAAAAAGACCGTAAGACACGACAGTTCACAGGTCCAATAAATGATTTCAGAAATTTTCGTCCACTTGACCTTTATCAAGTGAACTACCGGTAAACAGCGTTGACGTCGTTTATAGTACTTGTCACAGACTTTCCACCACTTGATTGGCCTTTTTCAATAGAAATAAACGATGTAAGCATCGTTTTTGTCACTTGAAAAAAAGGGCAAAGAAGTCGAAAAGACAAATTTTTATATATAAAAGCTGTTTTCGGCTCGAAACTCTTTTTACAAGATTTTTGTAAAACTGGAGAAAATCCCATTTAATGGCATAATGAATTTTAAACATAAATTAACCTTTTAATAAAGAGGCTTTTACATTTGGTACACCAATCCATGTAAGTCATTTATACCATTAAATGGGATTTTCCCCAGTTTTACAAGAATCCTGTAAAACGGCTCCGAGCCGATATCAGAAAAGCGAAGGGTAGCGTAGCGCCCACTGTATTAGAGATTGAAAAAACAAACGTCTTTTATTAATTACATAAACGAGGATATTTGAAAACCAACAAGGAATCCATATCCAAGTGTAATGTGACTTTGGCTTATGGCCCCTTTCATCCTCCTCTCGCTTCAACTAACGCACATGTAAATGTACTTGTGAAGTAAAGTGATCGATAAAGAACGTCCTTAAATATGAAATTATATAAGGACGTTACTGACAGACGGATCCACGTGCACAAACGGATTCTAATTTATCCCCTTCAAATCTGCAGTGTAGGTATATAACACACATTGAGGGAGTATACTGTGTTTAAGTAATACATGTGTCAAACGACCCCGAATTTGAAATTTATAAAAAAGAGTATGCCTCCATATGGGACCCTCACACTAGCGGACAGATCAACCAGATAGAGGAAGTCCAACGTAGAACGGCACGATTCGCTTCAAGGAACTACTGGGATAGGAAAGCAGGCAGCGTCACCAACATGGTCAGCTCCGTGGGAAGGGAACCGCTACAGATCAGAAGAGTAAAGATCCGCCTTCTGTTGCTATTCAAGATCCAGCGCAATCTAGTGGCCATTCCAGGAGAACGTTAACAATACCTAATCCAGACAGACACCAGGACAAGGGGACAACATACCTTTCGCATCCCAACAGCGAAAAGGATGTATACCGGTTCTCCTTCTTCCCGCGTACCATCATGGATTGGAGCAGATTTCCATCAGCAATGCCATCAGCATGTTCCTTGGAGGACTACCGGACTGCAATGGGCAACATATCACCTGCCCACTTCAGCTTAGGATGAGGATCAAAGATTTTAACTTTTTAACAGTGAGACTTTTATCTTGACTGCCACATGAAGTATAACGCTCAACTTTTGAGTACACTTCGTATTGGAAGAAGAAGAAGTAGTACTTTGTAAATATGGAGTTCGTATTACTGAAGGACTTATGACAAATCTTTTGAAAATTTGGACATATGCATTATCTAATAACGACACGTATAATATAAATTACTTTAAAACTCCCAAATAAGTGTTGTTTTCGTGAAGAACTAGCAAATTAAACAAACTTCAGACAGAAAATCAGTCATTTCTTCAAATATCTTCGTTCATGTAATAAACACGACGAGGGCTCCGTACTACTGAGAATTGCAGACAAATATATTCAACATTAGGTGTAATCGTTTAATTGCGATAATCACCCGATAGTCCGAAGGTCCGATAGTTTGCGAGTCCCATAGTCCAAAAATTCGTCAGACTCAGAAGGCCAGAGGGTCGGAAAATACAAACTAATCGCTACTTGGAACAGTTTAGTTGAGTTTCTCCATACAGTAAACCAAATGTGCTTGTATTTTAACGATCATTTATATTTTTCAAAGAAACTAAATAGATGCCGTCACGTCCAAACCCGACCATCGCCATCGGCATTCAAATCAGATCTGTGTGCTACTTCATCCACTCAAGATCCCGTCTCTAGTATTTCATTTTATACCTGTATTTGATACACTATTGTCTTTTTAACATTAAAACAAAGCAAACATCTCACAATGATGGATTTAGAGGGGAATCTATTATCGGGGTGCCCGGTCCACTTTTATTTTGCCATTATTTGGCACCTAAAATGGCTGAATATTATGGCTAATACTTGACTTTCATGTGTGCCCACCCCCTTCCGCACTTTTCGGAAATCTTGGATGCGCCACTGACACCAATAAATAAAGTACAAACAGATAAACATAAAATCCAAATAAAAGAAAAATAATTGCAAAAGAATAAACAAAATAAAATAAACCCCAACCAATAAATGAATAAAATTAAAATAAAAATGGATACCCAAATTGTTGTCACTTCTAGGAATTAGTTTTTAATCTTATAGCTCCTTTCACTATTACTTCAGTCGGGAAAGACCTTTTGGTTGACAGAATCATAACTGTTCCCACAAAATGATGTCAGAGACAATCAATATTTTATTATGTAGTAAATTTTTTGCAAAACGTCAGTATCGCAGTAGTAGTGAAGGGGTCTATTCTATATTATATTCTAAACAAGACAGTATCTAAGACCCTGACCAATCTAAAGCAAGTCAATAGAATCTTCAAAGTCATCCAAAGGGAAGTCCAATATAAGTAATAAAACACAAACAACCACCCCCCCCCCCCCCCCCCCCCCCCACCCCCCCCCCCCCCCCCCCCAAAAATCAAATATGTAATAAAATACATACTGTTTTCATAAAACTTTAAATTCATGACGTATGTGTAACTGAGTTTTTGTGTTTTATTACTTTAAAGCAAGTTGGCAAGTATTATTAACAATGCAGATGGACAAGACTTCTCCTTCAAATGAGTCATCGATGAAATCGAAGATACGACAAGCGCCTAAGTGACTCAGGTTCTATTAATAACCGGAGTTCGGATAACATATTTTATACCGAGCCCATGAACCTGGCTGCAGATGCAGCGCTGAGATGATGGGATAGATAATTGTTCCTAATTTATCCCCTTGTATTGTACGTATGATAAGAATATGAACAAGATGTTTTTTTTATTCATGAGGTATATATATGTGTGTTCAAGAAGGTAATTCTTTATATTGAATTATACATCCTGAAGTTTTAAGTTAAAACATATTTAGAAAAATAAAAAGAAATCTATTAGATCTATCTAATAAATGCGGTATATAGACTTATTAAATGTTTACCTGAACTTAATCGCCAAGATTATTTCACTTACATGTACCTTGTGGCGCAGTTCTCTGGAGTATATTTTTTACCTAACTGTATACAACAGACCCTGTGACCCAGGGCAGTGAACATTTTTTGTGTGATTTATTTATATACGATGCCGTCCGGTGCTTATTACATATATTTAATGTACTTTTACTTTACAAAATGTACTCTGCAATATACTGTGTGTGACATCAAGTGGACCACAGTCTCGGACTTTATACTCTCTGATTCAGAAAACAGAAATTATATTATTATAAGTGTTGCGGATGGGTACCAGTCAGGATAGCTCAGTGGTGAGAGCGTTTGCCTTGATATTAATAGAGCAGGAGGATCTGGGTTCAATTCTGGGTTTTCACCACATTTTTTTCTCCAGCCTGTTATATAGGTTTTAGAATTATCAGAGGAATAGTACATTAACTGTATACATGCAATCAACATTAATCATGCTATCAATACTACAATAGTGTGATTATCTTCTGACGAAGAGGATAGACTGCACTGGAATGGAAGAAGAAGAAGATATAATCTTTATTGGATAGCTCATTCGTCATTGCTCATTTGATCAACAACTCTATGCTCATTATTTAGTTGCTTATATAGAATGATCATGTCACACATAAACAAAGTAATAACACCTTGAAATTGAATAATTTCGCCTTAATTAATTCAAAATGGTATCATCTCATATTCAAAGTGATATAGATTTATAACTATATCTATATAAATTTATGTGTAATGTTACATTTTCAGTAAGTAACCCTTTCAGTGGCGTCTAGTCTTAATGGTGACAAGCTTTCAATGAGGCCTGATCCCTGTATCTGATTCATCATGACTGGGTTGATATAATAGATAGAAGAATGGCAGAATTTGGTTGGGGTTTATCAGAGGAGTTAGTTAAGAAAGCACTGACAGAATTAGGAGAGGTTCCAGAAGAGAGAACTCAATATCTAGATGCTGTTAGGGAACAGATTGAAACAAGACCCGATATCAGTAAGTCAGACAATGATAAATGATAACACACTATTAGCTTGATATCATAAACAAAATAATTTCACACTCATAACTAAAAATAATATCTTTAAGTCAGATAATGATAAATGATAACACATTACTAGCTTAACATCATCAATCAAATGATATCATATTTGTAACTCTGATATCAGTAAGATGGACAATGACAAATGATAATGCATTACTGTCTTGATATCATAAATCAAATAATATCCCATTTGTAATTTGATATCAGTAAGTCAGCAAAACTGGATATCAAGTAATCAGGTAGAATCGTATGAATAAGTCAGTGAATGACTGAATCAGATAGTTTCATAGGATTGAATCAGAGAGTATCACCTGATACCACACTACTTACTTAGTTGATATCAGTGATTCACTCAGTAACTTGATATCAAGGAATCTGACAATAACACTTGATAACACCCTACATTTACTTATTTACTTGATATCAGTGATTAAGTCAGCTAACAAGTACTGACCTGATTCAAGGAATCTGCAGGAATTAGCAATGCTCTAAGAATGGTTGTTATTTTGAAATTATTGATAAAATATTGATGGATAACTAATCAAAGATAGAAAGATTTAACTTTAAGTTAATTAAGTTAATGTTTTATATGAAATCTAGTAAATTTACCAAATGAATTAATTTTCTATATAATTTCTTATCTTTACAGCATTTCTAAGGACAGATGATAAATTCATTCTGCGCTTTTTGCGTGCTCGAAAGTTTGACTCATTTGAAGCATTCAAATTACTTGCGAGGTATTTTGAATATAGACAGGATAATCCTTCTCTATTTAAACAATTCAATGCCTCAGAAAATGGTTTAAAAGAGGCATTGAAAGATGGTCTTCCAGGAGTGCTTCCAAACCTTGACCACTTTGGCCGCAAGATCATTGTCCTGTACTCTGCCAACTGGGATAATAGTCGCTATGGGTTGGTGTCTATTTACAGAGCAATATTATTGACTTTGGAAAAATTAATAGACGATGAGGAGAGTCAGATAAATGGATTTGTTATCATCGTAGATTGGAGTCAGTTTACCTTCAAGCAATCTACGTGGCTGAGACCTTCTGTGCTGAAGTTAATGATAGAGGGTTTACAGGTACAGTATTTCATATAAAAAAAAACTCAGTGCTCACACAATATAAATCATTGATAATTTACTCAAAATCTTGAATATATGAATTTTAAAAAATACATACATGTACTTTACTCTGTATTGGTGGGGAAAGTAAATCTGAACATGAAGTAAATCTGGTTGGTTTGTTAAAATGATTTTATATGAGCAAATTTTGAATTGTCCATTGGCATACCAGTACAGTTTAGAAAGATCTTGTTCTTTCAAGTTGTGCAGTTAAAATGACATAAAATGGTCAATAATTAACAAAAATAGCGATCATCTGTGTATACCAGTACCAAGCATCCAGAAGTACCTTCCCAACCAATTTAATTAATATAAGATCTTTTCATATCGCTACAATACTCTCCTTTTCCAGCGTGCAATATGAAAAGATCTGATTTTAATTAGATTGCTTCCCAACCAGTATAGCATTTCATTTTATTAGTATATCAGTGTTCAACTATTGCAGTTCTATGAAGTTTAATAACAAATATCATTCCTTACTTAAAAGGACTGTTTTCCTGCTCGATTTGGGGCCATCCACTTTGTGAATCAACCGTGGTACATAGAAGCAATATTTAAGATTATTAAACCATTTCTGAAAGAGAAGAGCAAAGATCGGGTGAAGTATCCTTTCCTTTATATAGCTCTACTAATTAAATTCAATTATAAAAAAAAAATAATTTATGCATTGGCCTGTCACCCAATACATTGTATTGGTATTCTATTATCTATTGTCTATTAACTTTTCATTATTAACCCCCTTTTCTCCTGAGGAATAAGTCATCACTTAAGGGACATAAGTTGTAGAAATGCGTGTATGGTGCAGCAAATTATTATACATATATATGTTCTAATCTTTATTATTTATATAAGATCTTACCTAAAATATAAGATATACATATCAAACTTAAAGTAGGTCTTATGTAATAATATTCAAAATTGTGTTACAACTCTTAAAGTTGTATACCCTAAAATTCGATATAATTTCAAAAATTAGAGCATGTAAAACAAAAACTGTATTTTTGTCATATGGCTGAAGTTATTAACTTTGCATTAATAACATCTTTTGTTGCTTCAAACCTTCAGAGATATCAAAATAGAAATAAAATACTTCGTAAATAAAGAGGGTATTCCATAAATACAACAGTAACCTGACCTCACGCATGCGCAGTTTAATCAAAACAAAAACGATAAAGGGAGACTCCAAAAGAAAACAATTTCAGTAAATACTAACTTTAACAGACTTGAATACAGATTTTTAAAGTTACCCGTCAAGTTTATTTACCTTGCCCTCCATGATGCGACTTTCGAATTAGATCACGTGATAAGTTGGTTGTAAACATTCTTTTTACAAACATCGCTTTTTAGACAGCCGTATCTCACTTAATACAACGAATTTGATCACAACCTTTGCAAGGGCCTTTTTAAAATATGTTTTAGGCTTATATATGTATTCAAAACAGTTTAGAATAAATTTACATATAATATGCAAAACGTAGGGTATACAGCTTTAACTGAATTTTCCATGTTATTTTTTAAACTTGTGAGTTTTTTCTTGTGCATTGCTTTATGATGACTTTGTGATTATAGATTTATATGCATGGCATAAATGTGGGAACGCTGCACATACACATACATAAAGAAGTATTACCAACAGAGCTAGGAGGGACACTACCTCCCTATAACAATCTACTGTGGGCAGAGGAACTCATTGGCGATGAAAGCTTCAGCTTCGGTGATAAGCACATATACTGGCCAGATCACTGTTACATCAAGTAAGTGATCACCATCGTCACCTGCATATCATATAAGATAGTTCTTTCTGTTGCTAATTGGTAGACAGTAATATTGGCTTGGATATTTTGTAGAGCATCCACACAGTAGAGGTGGTTTCTGGGTTCAACTCCTAGTCTGAGCACTTCTTACCCAGCCAGTAACAGAATTTAAAATTCCATCTGCTGCTATCAGAAATATTTATTACCCAATCTACTAAATGAATTTCTATTACATATTTTTGACTGTTTCATGATTATTTCGCTTTGTGTGATTGGTGGTAACAGTTTGCAACCAGCTAACAGTTAAAAAACTAATTTGTCATTTCATGCAGTGAACTGTTGTCATCCGGAAACGTTTTCATGATCAAGGATTCAAATGAATTTCAAACCGAGACTACTTATTGTTTACTGACTATTATTTTACGTTATGATGTCATAAGACTATTATTTATCTCAAAACAATTGGGTAATAAAACAGTTATTTCATGCCTTTGTTCTCGGGCAACAGTTTTCCAGGTCTTCTCCATTACCTTGGGACACTTTGACTATTCCTAAACTAAATGTATTAAAGTGTTTTAAGGGAAGTGTCATTTTCATAAATTGATTATGAAATGAAATTTCTAACAAAATTTATTCTTATTTGAGAAAATTTTGATGCTAAAATTCTTAATTTATCATGTGCTCAAATGAATGATATAAGCCCATTTGCCTATTTTTTTTCCCCCTTTAACCATAAAAATTCTGTTTTACAGAAAAAGATCAGAAACCTTTCCTTCTGATGACTTTACTAAGAAATTAGCTGAGGATAAACATTGTACACACCTGGATGAAGAATTTTTCCTGATTGAGTGACAGAGAATATTTCCGAAATTTACTGCGAAAGCATTTTGTTTTTGAAAACTTTGTAAAATGTCACAATTTAGTAGCCTCAAGTACTCTATAAATATATTAAGTATTGTGATAGGTACAATGATTCAAAGAAAACATTTTCTGTGTTAATTAGAATCAATGAAAATGTTTTAATTCTGTGTGGAATTCTCCTTGAAATGCAGTTTGCAAAGACAGTTTCATGTTATTTGTCTACATTCTAAAACTTTTATTTAATTAATTTTCAGACTAAATCTTTAAAGAAAAGATGCAAAACACTCATATCAGGTTTTTCAGCTTACCTGAATCAAGGGCTTCAATGAGCTTTTGTAATAGAGTTCTATCTGCCTGTCCTTTAACTATTCACATTTTCATCTTCCTAATTAGAACCACTGAAGGGATTTCAATCACATTCATAGGGATGAAGTACTCTATGACCTCTCAAGAATGTTACATTTTTTTGCCTAGATCCTTTAAAGGCTGAAACCATGATGGACCGACAAATGCTCATAGATTATCCTTCTTTCATAAGCTTCTTCTTCAGACTGGCTGCATAGATTATCAAACCAAAAGAATAAGACTGATCTAGAAGGGTGTTTTTAAAAAAAGTGAATTTGTTTTGATCCTATTCCAAAATAAAATTTTTTACTTGCTTTTTATGTCTTTTCAAGTTTTGTCGTTTTTGCAAATTTTCTAGTAATTTCTATGATTTTTCTCATATATTGCTGATTATGTATTTATTTTGTGTATATTATCTTATTTCAGGGTAATAATGATTGCAAATTAAATTTGTATTTTGGCTAGACCTATTCCAATGTAGATCATGGGCTTGGCAATGTAGTTTTAAGAGGGTACCCCCTTTTGCAAATAAAAAGTTTCAATAAGCTGTATAAAGTGAAAATTAAATATTTCAGTGTTCTAGATTCTGAATTGAACTTTTTACTTCTGAAAATTTTGATACTTTTTAATTTTGTAATGTACACCAAGGTGTTCGATGTGCAAAATAGGTCCATATTGGTCTCTTGTTAAAAGTGAAAACATGAATTGAATCAAAGTGTTCAATTTAAGAAAATTATAGGTAATTTCACAAGCCTTTAATTCCTCAATATTGGTATTATGGTATTCATGCCACATTCAGAGTACTCTTGGGGCATGTCAGTCTGCGTGTTCCACATTTATGAATTTTGCATGCCAGTATGCGTGTTTCATTTTCAGGAATTTTGCCTTATTTAGGTCCATTGCTACTTCTGTGGACAAATGTATTTTTTTTTGTGCCAAAAGTATTTTAGATTTAAGTCCCGCCATAAAAAGCCAAAGTGTTGTCATGTTACCATGGATATGACTTTTTTATGTATATCCAGCCATTGTGCATCAGGTGTTCATTGTTGTTGTTTACATTGTTGTACCAGATATTATACATGTTGGTAAGTCTCCTTCAGTGCACTCACTATTAACATGGATGTCATTTTATGCATTATTCATTATTCTTACAAAAATCTCAATTTATGGATGACTTTTTAAAGCATTAATTTTTTATGTACATTGGATGTTATAACTTTTTATGTAAATTTCATTTCATGTAAAGTTTACTTCATGCTGATTTCATTTTCTGTATTTATTTATTTATTTATATTTATACATTTTTGCATAGAATTGGACATATTGGTTATTTTGTAATGAACTTTTTACGTTGTAATGTTTTAACTTCTTTTTCTGAAGGAAAAAAAGTTCTAGCAATACTCTGTTTTCTCTCATATCTGCGTATTTGATACAGAGCAGGCCCATGTAATACAGTTATGTGATATTCATGTGTATCACATACCACGTGACGTCATTGTGACGTAATTATTTCTGCACCGAACACGACGACGTCTCAATAAAACGTCAATTAAAAACTCCTTTTTGTACATTGTTTTACAACTTTAAGGCAAAGAGACTAACGTTCACGGTTTATTCATTTAGAATAAACCATTTTCGAGGACGCTGAACACGATTATAACAAAAATTTCCTGATTCGATAAAGTTGAATATTTTCCGATTTTTTGGAAAATCAATATTCCTTCAAAAATATGAGAGAAAAAATACTCTTTTATAGGCTGCTATGAAAGATGCATCAGTGACACGCTCGGGTCTCAAAATCATGCAAAACCCTCGGCAAGCCTCGGGTTTTACTTGATTTTGAAACCCCTCGGGTGTAACTGATGTATCTTTCATAGCAGCCTATAAAAGAGTCTTATAGTCTATCTGCAGTAGTTTTAGAAATGATAAAGAACTCTCTTCTGAAACACTAAATCCTGTATAAAGATGTTAGGGCAAATGGGAAAGTTTGCAAGTTTTATTGTTTCCTCCACTTTGAAAGAGTGGCTGCTTCCATAGAGGTAAATTAATCCTGATGAGGCAAAATCCCCTTTTAGTACAGCCAAAGATCACTATATATAGATGTACATATTGTAAGAATGGTGTTCAAAATTTTTACAGGAGTTATGACCCTTGAAATGCATGTGCTGTTCAAAAATGTCATATATGTATTTGACTTTTGCTGCCGGCAGCGGGGCATTCATGGCATATCGACACTTCTTGTTTCATTTGTAAGGCTTTGAGAGAATTTTTTCTGTGCTGTGGTATCAAATGTAGGCCTACAAAAGAATGATGAAATAAAAGCCTCAGAAAATCACTTTGACTAAAATATCTAAAATCACACACACAAAAAAAAAGAGCTGGTCATAGCTGGTCCAATACCAGTATCGTCTTTGTTTTATACAGAGAGAGTACATGTATGAACAAATCAGTTATGAGTTTTTGAGAAAAAAAGGGCATTGAATTTGTTACCATTTCAATTTTGGAATTTCATTACTACCATATTTTTAAATGCTATATATGATTATACAGAATTTGTGAAAGATATCGAGGCCCAGATTTGTCAGTGCATCAAACTGTTATGTGTAGTAAAAAAAATGGAAACAAAATGATATATTTTACCCATGAACTTTTCATTTGGTGCGTTGTTATGAAACATTAATTGAAATGGTGTAATGGTTTTCCATGTGCAATAAAACCAATGTGTTCATTTTTTTTTGTAGAGAAATTATTTGTATTTTGAGTGCTTTACATACACATTGTTCATGTACATGTATGTCCCAGATTCACTACACCTAGATTCATATGGGGTGTATGTGAAGTGATCTTTAAAGCTGACTTATACAAAATATTACAGTCTTAAAAACTTTTGTGTGTGGAATAAAACATTATTATATTAAATTAGAAATAAGAAATACTCAGTATGTTCAGATTTACAGCCACTTGGCCTTGATAAAGTTTGTGAATACCAAGTACATGAATTTCTTGTTACTTAGTTAATTTTACTTCCATTCTTTGAAGGAGAACTTCTTATCATTTTATAATTAAACCAATATCCAAAACATTAATTACACAACCTTTAATTTGATCTACATAAAAATATACAACTTTTAATCACAAAACAGTATATATTTATTTAGAAGTGCTTTCATTGATCATGTGGACCAACCATAAGACTGATAAGTTTGTAAATGAATTTTTTGTCCAAAGTAGATAATGTATAAAGGAAATGATTTAGTGGTACCTCTAGTTTATATTGCACCAAATATGGAGCACTGAGGTTATTGTTCTTCATTTGTGTTATATGAAGACTGAATTTACAGGAGCTTTTGCATGTGTTGTACAGTGTACAATGATTACTTGAATATGTTATTTACATTATTTGTATTACTTTTGTTTTGTTATATAGTTTACATAGTACTACTTAATAAATCAATGTGCACAGTGATGTTGTTTGCCATTTCAAGAGTAGTTTTGAGCTGGCATAGCTCTATCAAGTACGTATTTGGCTGGTTACCAGAGAGTCCTAGTTCGAGTCTCATTGATTGATTGATTGATTTTTGTTTTACGTCACACCACAAATATTTCATGTATATGGTGATGGCATCTGTCTGATGTGGGGCATACAAATTTTGACCTTTGCAATGGACCCACCCAAAGCAGTGAGGGATTTTTAACGTGCCATGCATACCACGACACGGGGCCTTGGTTTTTACTGTCTCATCAGAAAGACATGACACCGGCATGACCAGAGCGGGACTCGAACCCCAGCCTCCCGCTCAGGAGTCCGACACGATACCACTAGGCCACGCCGGCTAAGTTCGAGTCTCACTGGTGGCTTATTAGTGTCCTGCCTTTCAGATAAGCTGACATACCTCTATCAAATAGGTATTTGGCTGGAAACCAGAGAGCCCCAGGTTCTAGTCTCGCTGGTGGCTTATTGGTGTCCTGTCTTACAGATGAGACTGTACATTACAAGGTCTCATGTCATGGTAGACATGAAAGATCCCACACTGCTTTGGGTGTGTCCGTTATACGTCTCAATTTCTGTGCATTGCTTCAAGCAGATGCCGTCTCCATACAAGTGCAATAATCTTTGTGTGATGAAACAAGAATCGAACAGTGTATTTCATGAATATTATGCTCAACACAGAAAGATAAATATGGTTACTGGGTGGTCTAAAATACCTGATGGCATTATCAAAATTTCTGAAGTACAGTAACGCTTATAGCCATGATTTGTTTTACATTACCTCTAGATCATTTTTCCTGTACAAGCGATGTGGCAGCTGTTGGACTCTTCACATTAAATGGGTCTTGTACAATGGACCCATGCAAATCAATGAGGGATATTTACCTGTGAAAATCCACTATAATGTAAAAGACCGGTTTCTTTGTCTTGTGTGAAATTTAGGACATAAACGAGTCACTGGTTGGACTTTAACCTAGAACCTTCTTGTCAAGCAAAGTATGTTATTGATGGAGTTATGCCAGTTCCTACAATTTAGAGTTGTATACTTTTTCAATGCACCATGTACAGAAAACTGAAGAAAAATTTGATCGATACTGATTTTTCATTGATTCTTTGTAATTGGCAAGAAATTTCAAATGTCAAGATAGTTGAAAATAACAAGATTTATTCTAGTTAATGCCTTTTCATTAAAATGATAAAATGTATGACTACATATGTTTTGTAAAACTTTTGCCCCCACAGTGGCAGTTTTGTCCTGATCATTTACCTTTTGACCCCCCAAATCAATAGGCATCCTTCTCTTTCGATATTGTTTTATACATCCAAATATGATTTGTATAGGACACATGGTACTTGATTTATCACCTGAAAACTAACAATTATTCAATTAAATGATCGATTTAAAAATATTGTTTTACGTCACCCCAAGATTATTTCACGTATATGGTGATGCATTGCATAGAAATTTGGACCTTTGCAAAGGACCCACCCGAAGCAGGTTCTTTTACGTGCCACGGGACCTTGGTTTTTACTGTCTCATCCGAAAGACAGAACATCGGGGCGCCCAGGGCAGGAGTTGAACCAGGGAACTCTCCTTCACGAGTCGAGCATTTTATCCACCGAGCCACACCGGCTAAACAATAAATCAACTTTTATTAGTGGCAATATTGATTTTCGACCTATTCACCCAAAATTTGCTAGGTATCACTCTCTTTTGATAAGAATCAGTACATCAACATTTGGTTTCTATAGAATGCAGGGTACTTGAGTTTTCATCCAGAGACCAATAACTGTAATCTACTTTTATTAGTAGTGACCCTAAACTATCGCTCCCCAAATCTGATAAGTATCCATATATCCAAATCTGTTTTTTAAGGTGCATGGTACTTTTGTAAGGCCATGCCTTTGGCAGGGGCATAAATTAAATCCTTCTTAGATATTAACCAAGGCTTTGCTGGACAGTCAAGGTATGCAGAAAATGCCCAAGCCAATCTTAATAAGCAGGTAGAAAATAATTTAAATTCAAAATTTTACATTTATCAGTCCCCTTTAGTAAAACCAGAGAGGATTACAGGTTTCTAGTACAGTCCAGTGACATTTGATAGGTAAGTTTTCCAGTATTTTCTACTATCTAGAAAGATATTGAGGAAACTCACTATAGCAATTCATATGGGGCTACTTTCATATATCAGCAGTGATTACCATCTTGGTTGACACATTTACCATAGACTTGAAGCACTTTGCAGAAAATTAGTTCGTTGGACTATTCTCCGTTACCTTACAAGATATCTAAATCTTATATATCAAAGGCCTGAAAGGCCATAAAGGCATCGAGCAGGATTAATTATCAAGCCGTTTGAAGTGCAAGTGGGACAATGAGCAACTATGTTGATTAATTTCTTTAAATTAACTATGACTGGATGCATGTGACAACAAGGGTATGATAGTAGGTCTCCGGACATTTGTCCTGGCAAGCTAAACACTAGAGCTGTCCCAACGTGACAAATACCTCGCGCGGCAAAAAAGTTGAACATGCAATAATTCAGGAAGTCTTGCCAAAATCCAATCAGACATGAGTTTAGACACCAAAGAAACAGCGACCTTGAACTATGCCACACCCTTAGGTCATGGACAACAATCCTGCGAAATATTATCCAAATCTATTAACCCAATAACAACATATTGCCTGGACAGGATCTTTAACACCAAGTACACCGTGACCTTGATTGTTGACCTTCAGTCAAGATCATGACACACCCTTGTCATGGGCAATAATCCTGTGAGATATTATCCAAATCTACTGACCAAATAAAAAGATACGATCCGGACACGATTTTAATAACCAAGTACACATTGAACTTGACCTTTAAACTTGGGTCAAGGCCATGACACGCCCTTGGGCGATGGGCAACAATCCTGCGAAATATTATCTAAATCCATCAACCCCATATAAAGATATGGCCCGTATAGTATTTTAACAACCAAGTCCACAGTAACATCCACCTTTGACCTATGACCTTGGGTCAAGGTCATGACACATCCTTCGGCAAAGGGCAACACTAAATCAATCCGTCCAGTAAAAAGATATGGTCCGGACAGGATTTTAACAACCAAGTCCACATTGACCTTGGGTTAAGGTCATGATACATCCTTAGGTCATGGACAACAATCCTGTGAAATATTATCCAAATCTATTGACCAAATAAAAAGTTATGCTCCGGACACAAAGTGGCCAAGGATTTACCATCAAAGAGGTCTTAAGCCAAGGTGAAGGTCACAGTGACCAAATTTTGGTACATGACACATCCCGTTCCCATGAGACATTCACATACCAAGTTTGATCATCTTGAGTCCTATGGTACATAAGTTATCAAGCGGACACGAATCGGGACGCATGGACAGACGGACATGGTGATTCCTACATAGGAACCCCCCCCCCCCCCCCAACTTCCTTAACGGGGGTATCATGGTAAATATTTCCAAGTCCTTGGAATTTGGAATTCCAAGTCTATAAAGTACATCAACGACTCTGGTGCAGTAACTCTCGTTACAACGGCCATGTCTGTATTTCTGAATTTTGTCATTTAAACGAATTTAAAATTGCTGATATATACGAAATGTTGCTATTTCGTATAAAATTATATAAATAATCAAAGGACTCAAAAGTCCTGAGAGTCGGCTTTGCTGATTTTAAGTATGTAATCATTTTACCATTTTAGTGGCGGATTCAGGATTTCAGGAAAATGGGGGGGGGGGGGGGGCAAAAATTAGGTCTTTGTTGCAACTACATCGTCATTATACCTACGTACAAAATGCTAATAAAATTTGCTCTCTTCATACTATCTTACGACAAAGAGTTTGCAATAGCTTGTATCCGAAATGAACGTGCAATCGACAACTTCATGGAAACAAGTTTTACTGCATTGTTGTCACGAGTCGAAGCTGAGCCAAGGAACGACATTCCTTCATTTGCAAGAGACATTAAATAACCATCTTATTCACGATTCTCATAATGTTTTAACATCATTTATATTTAGAAACATACAACATTTACCTAAATATTTATATTGCATTTTCATTATCAGAGGAAATGCGGGAACATCGATCTTTAAATTTGTCATATATGTGAAAAAGAACTAAAGTACCAGAACATGTTGGGGAAAACTTTAATTGAAATATCTCGATAAAAACAAGCGATACAAGATCAAGACAAATACTTTGTCCGGAGAATTACACAATCGAGTACATCCGACGGTGTCGGTGGTATACACATCGTAAAGTAGTCACAACTACATATTATTACGCGAAATTTGAAAACATTATTGCAACTCCTTTTTCGAGTTATTGAAACTAGTTTATGTTTAGCTTAAATTAACTGAGCTAAAGGTACATTGTGCTGATCAAGAATTTTTAAGACAACATCAGTAATTTTTCGGCACTTTATTTTTCAGCGGCGTAGTAAGCTCTATATCGGTAATGAAAGTTATAACCCCTGAAAAGAAAGTGATTGCAATGAGTGCGGCTTCACCGAAGCCGACTCAAAAATTGTTCAATTAATAAACTTGGAGACAACTATAATTACGGTCATTACCGAACTCTATTGTGTTCTGTTTAATTTAAATGTACAGTGTATGTAATGCATAAAATATTTACATAGAAATACTGACTGTAGAATAGACATATTCCAGTTCCTGCATAATTAGTGTTTTATTATTTCAAATGAAGCCATATCAGGGAAGTATAGTTTAGTTCTTAAACTATACATCCTTGGCCATATGTACAGGTAAACGCATGTGCGTTGTAAAAAAAGCAAATAACAGACTAAACCGCGTGCCGGATATTTGGTGCGGTCAGCCGTGAAACCCCTTGTCGATAGATCCTAGATCGGCAGTTAAGGTAGTCTGCCGGTGTATAGAATTTTAATTGGTGTGAAAATGTACATTTGTTCTGTGCTGCTGATGCCAGAAGGCGAATATGCCGGTATAAAGAACACAAATAAGAGCATGTACTTTTATTACGGACAGATTTCTGCCGATTTCGGAGTATGCAGCTATTTCAAGTGACGTTGTAACGAGAGTGGACTGTATATACCATTGACGTTTATTAACAACAAATAATGCAAATGCAGTTCAAACTTTCAAAATTCAATTCACTACTGTATCTACAGTTGCATACTCGTAACTACGAGCACAGTTCACAAATCGATCTTTAATGAAAACATGACATCATGTATCCTTACGCCCCAATATCTAAGTTTATAAACAATATTCGGAATAATCTCGCCTTTTACATGAAAAAGGTCGAGGATATCCGAAAGCATAAACGTCGAATTTGACCCTTGGTTAAGGTCATATCTTGTATATACCTCCGCATAATTTAATCATGAATCACAATGTTTACGTATGTCATTTACGTCACATTGCATATTAAACATCTCTACGAATAAATGTTTCAAGGCAATAGAAGAAAATCTGCAGGCCCCATGACCATAAAGATTTTTAAACTGAGAATATTCTTAAGTCAAATTTTCAAAAGTGATTTTTACATTTATTCAACTGACAATGAGATTCAAATGTGTAAAATATTGCTTGAATTTTCAATTAGAATATTTCTTATTACTTTCTCGCCATTTTATTCACTACATTTTGAAATAAGAGCATTTGAAAATTTGACTTAAGAATATTCTCAGTTGAAAATTCTTTATGGTCATGAAGCCAGGAAGTATAATTGCATTTCTAGAATCTAATATGAGCATTCAAAAGAAAGTACTATTTTCTTTCGCGAATGAGATTTGGCCAGGAAATGCGGCGAAGAGGTAAAATTTTTACGTTCCCTATAGGCTCTCGATCATGCTTTGCATGCTCGATGCCTAATAATAAGGATTTAGGGTCACCGTTACTGATCATTTTCCACTGCAATGTTTATGTACTTTTACCAGAGTTACACTCTCCTTTGCAGGAGATGGAAAAATCAAAGTCAGAGATACGGATCATTGGGTACCTTAACAACACACAATACCTGTGTGCTTGTTTCCAGGGCATTCACTCCGAACGAAGAATAAATGATAAAACAAATTCAAAATATCTATTTAATAAAGTATAAAACATCATGCTGGTTACAAATATATAGCACTGATTATATTAAGAAGTGATTGATTTGATTGGACCTTGCTTCATTATGCGTATGTAATATAAAAGTAAAAATCTGATTATACATATACACAGATAATATGTTTATGAAAATAATTTTAATATATGACCTTGACCTGCAAGGTAAACTCCTTTGGACTATATAAAATATAAACTAAAGGACAAATACTCTCTGCAGGAGCACATTTAATAGATATCATTATTGAAAGATATATACTAAGTATGGTAGAAAAGCTACTGGAAGAGCTAGCTGAAAAAGTTACAAGGAGCAAATTACCTCCTGTAAAATTGTTAAAACCAGAATATGCATTTATCTGGTTACACATTTACATACATGTACCTATGTTTACATATCGAATGCATTTCCCTGATATGCAAGTTAGTAGGGCAACTGCACTGCTTTTTTCAATGTTTGCAGTCACTGTCATCGAAAATATGTACATTTATGATATCATTCTGGGATCACCTTTTCTTTTGCCCTTAAAATCATGACAAATAATGCAATTCTTCATAACCAAACAAAAAATAAAAGTTAAAACATTTGTGTCTCTAGGAAATTGGAGTTGAATCGAGAACTACTTGTCAATTTCTAAATGACAGCAGAGCAGCTGTGTTACTCCTCTTGGAATTTCAATTTGGACATACAGAAAGGGATATCCAGTGGGATGAAAGTATGAAAAAGATATATTCATATACAAGTTAAAGGATTGTTTTTCATCTCTTTTTGAGGCATTGGGGTATGCTTGAAGTTGGTCTTGGAAAAAAATTCACTGTGCTGCACCGATTTTTTTTTTTAAATTTGTATTGTAGTGTAAATATTTGGCTATTTCGGGATCGGGTTTTTATTATTATATATAGAGAAGTTTCTGTGAGTAGCTAGTCACCAGTTATTGATTTAGTTGTGTATAGCCCCTTGACATCAACGGACGTTGTTTGGCCACGGAGCTGGAAAGCGCAACTCGTCGTGGTGAGTAACTTTTACTGGTTACCCTCACTACACCTCGTTGATAATACTAACTTATAGATATATATACCTTATTAATATTGCACTTCACTTTATTGGCGTCGCCGGTATAAAAATCAATACAAGTGGAGTGTAAACAAAGATTTTGAAAATCGCGGGAAATTTCTTTGTTGTTGATCGTCAGCCAATATTTAAGCGGGTCATCAATCATTTTCTCTCTCTTTCTCTCTCTCTCTCTTTCTTCCAATATTATTATATAGTCGGATTTTCTGACAATATAATAACTTTAATATATAATCTCATCTGTATTTTCAAAACATTTTGTCTAATATTTGAAGATTTTCTAGGAATAAGTTGTTGTGAAACCCCCCCCCCCCCTTACTTTTCTCCTGAGTTTTGGGAATTAAAGTACATGTTAAAACATCAATATGGCAAATTCAAGTATTGCAGTTAATATCAATGCTGCCAGTTTAGAGGAACTTAAAACGATACCTAATATCGGAGAAAAAAGAGCAAATGCAATTATTAAGTTAAGGCAAGAAAAGGGGGCTTTGATTTTAGAAGACGTTGTTCAAATAACTGGACTCCCAAATACATTCTGGGATCAATTAATAAATGAAGGCACTGTAGTTTTTGGTGAAACAATACAAACAATGTCACAGGAAGATGCACTAAAATACATAAAAGATTTAGAAACAAAACTTCATAGGCAAGCTAAGCAAATAGAAGGCAAAGACATTCGAATTACACAGTGTGAAAATGAAATCGCAGCAAAACAAGTAGAACTGAAACACATAGAAAACACATTTAAAACACAATTTAAAGAACAAGCAGTTACTTTACAAGAAAATTATGAAAAGGAATTAAATATCATGATACAAAAATATCAAAAGACCATTCAGGAGGAACGGACGACAAAGAAAGAAGAACTACAGGAAATGAAACAAAAATTGGTAGATCAGGAGGAAAAGTATGGCAACCGTGTGCAGTATCTGGAAGCAAGGGTGAAACAACTGGAAGTAGACAAAATTGCACCTGATGGAATATACAGGAAGTCCAAACAAGATATTGGCAATGGTGAATCAAGTCATGTGAAAGGTCCTGCCCCACCAAAAATGTCAACTTTTGATGGTAAGAGTGATTGGAGGCCTTTCTTCACACAATTCACACATATAGCAAACAGATACAAGTGGACCGATCAACAGAGGTTAGACAAGTTGATAGAATGTCTTAGGGATAGAGCGCTGAAATACTTCAGTTCTAGACCAGCAGAGGATCAAGACAGCTTTAAGAAACTGAGTGCCAAATTAGATGAGCGTTTTGGAAAGAAAGACCTTCCACATATCATCAGGCGACAGTTACAGGACATCAAACAAGATCCTGATGACAGTATAGAAGAGTTTGCTGACAAGGTGCAGGAAATGACGTCTGATGGTTACCCAGATACTCCAGATAGCTGCAGACAGACAGTTGCCATAGATGCCTTTTTAAGGGGATGTCAGAATAAACAAGCTGCCCTTACAGCCATGGATAAAAATCCTTTAACACTAGATAATGCAATACAGCACATGAAAAGTGCAATAACAAATCAACGCCTTATTCTTGGAAATAAAAAAACAGAGGTTAGGAGGGTTAAGTTTGAAACTTATGAAGAAGAGAGTGAAGAGGAAGGAGAGAAAAATACAGTCAGGGCAGTTTACAATCAAAATAAGACAACAAACATAGAACAAGCAAATTACTCCAAATTAGAAATCAGAATGAAGAAAATTGAGGATGATAACAAAGAGACAAAAAGTAGATTAAAGGAAATCTTAAAAATTTTGACAAATGGAAATCAAAGTCAAAATCAGAGGTCAAGGTCAAACAACAATGAGAGAGTAACAAATTATAAAATTAGGTCCCCACAGACAAGCCCTAGTCGATGGACTTGTTTCAATTGTGATCAAGAAGGACACTTTGCAAGAAACTGCCCACAGAGAAGAAACAGATCTCCTTCCCCTCTGAAAATTTCTAAACCTTTAAACTCCCAAGGGTTAGAGAAGTAGGCCATTCTCTAACCTCTTCTCATATATCTGATAGGCCACCTCCAAAAGTGAAATTTAAAGTAGGTCAGACAATGGATTATTCCCATACTAGTTTGGGATGCCTTCCTTCAAAGGTCAAACAAAAAGTTAGAGAAGTAAACCTTTATTCAACTAATTATCAAAGTAAGAATACTCTTTACATCTCATGCCAAGTAGAAAACAAAGATATAAAAGCTGTGATTGATACGGCTGCACAAGTTACTGTTATGAGCTATGACCTGTATAAAAAACTCAATCCTACACCACAGTTAAGTGAAGAAATCCAATTGAAAGGTGCAGGAAACAATATTATTAATGCAAAATTAGCTAGAAAAGTCAATCTGAAAATAGGAAAAGTTGCTTGGAAGTGGAATGTAGTTGTAGGGGAGATTGGAGATTCACTTCTTTTAGGTCTGGATTTTATGAAACAATACAAAAGTGTCATTGACCTTCAAAAATACACAGTAACCTTTGGCAATGTTACCGTACCTATAATGAAGATACATACACCTTTCTCAGATCATGAGGTAAATGTCTATAGATTATTTGTCCAAAAGAGGTTGGTCATACCTCCTCAGTGTATAAAGTATGTCACTTTAAACACAGACAGACCTATACATACTTCCATTTGTGTAGAAACAAATAAAGATTTACAAGGTCTAATGTCACCAAATTCTGTCATTGATAAAGAACAAATGACAATTCCATTTAGAAATCCTACAAATAGGTATATTACTCTGAAACATGGTCAATGTATTGGTACAGGAATGGAAATAGATGAAATTTCATACATGGAGTGCAGTGAAACTTTATCAGTTAACAATGTTACAATAGAAAACAATGCACAAATCCCAACACTTGAAAATTTAAAATTACAGTTGCCATCTCATTTACAAGATCTTTTTGAGAGTTCATGTGTAAATCTCAATAAAAAAGAACAGTTTGAGATTTTCTCACTATTAAATAAGTTCCAAAAAGTTTTTGCCAAAGACGATTTTGACCTAGGTCTTTTTAACGGTAATATAAAACATCAAATAAATACTTCAACTGCAAGACCTGTAAAACAGAAATTACGTAGAACACCCATGGGGTTCGAAGGGGAAGAAAAGAAACACATAGAACAAATGCTCGAAAAAGGCATTATTCAAACCTCTACTTCAGAATGGGCATCCCCACCTGTGTTGATTAGAAAAAAAGATGGAAAAATAAGGTTCTGTATTGACTATAGAGCACTTAACAACGTCACTACAAAAGATGCATTTCCAATTCCCAATATACAAGATTGTATAGATTTGTTGGGAGGGAATACCCTGTTCAGTTCTCTTGACATGGCTTCAGGGTACTGGCAGGTCCTTGTAGATGAAAATGACAGACCAAAAACAGCATTCATAACAAAGTATGGTCTTTATGAACATATAAGATTACCATTTGGCCTCTGCAATAGTCCTGCTACCTTCAGTAGGGTGATACAACAAGTTTTAAGAGGTCTGAATTGGCAAGAATGTCTAGCATACCTGGATGATGTAGTGGTATTGGGTAGTGATTTTACTTCTCATGTGAAAAACCTATCTGCTGTACTAAGTAGATTTGAAAAGTACAATCTCAAACTTAAACCACAAAAATGTGATCTTTTTAAAAAAGAGATCAAATTTCTTGGAAGAATAGTTAGTGAAAAAGGTATTTCTGTTAACCCAGATAGTGTAGAGACAATAAAAAACTGGCCTTGTCCAAAAGACATCAAACAATTAGAGTCATTCTTAGGATATGCAAATTACCATAGAAGTCATATAAAAAATTTTGCACAGTTTTCCATTCCATTATATCAATTGGTTAAAAATTCTAAAAAATCAAATTTTAGTTGGACTGCTGAACACCAAAACGCATTTGAAAATATTAAGGTAGAAATTATTAATGCTGCTATCCTAGCGTATCCAAATTCAGAAGACAAATTCATTTTAGATACAGATGCATCTGATCATTGTATTGGGGCTGAATTGAGTCAGTTACAAAATGGTCAAGAAAGACTTATTAGTTTTGCTAGTAAGGTTCTTACACCAGAACAAAGAAAATACTGCACCACTAGGAAAGAATTACTAGCAATTATAACATTTACCAGACAATTTAGACATTTTCTTTTGGGACGTTCATTTATCTTGAGAACTGACCATAGCAGCTTGGTTTGGCTTTTAAATTTCAAAAATATTGAAGGCCAGCTTGCTCGTTGGATAGAAGAACTTTCACAATATACAGTAATTTTGCAACACCGAGCTGGTAAAGACCATACTAATGCTGATAGTCTCTCCAGAATTCCTGATAATGTTGACCCTTGTATAGAGTATAAAACAGGAATACCATTGTATAAACTGCCTTGTGGTGGGTGTCATTTTTGTACAAGAGCAAAACAACAATGGTCAACATTTGAAAATGACATTGATTATGTTGTTCCTTTGACTATAAGATCCGTTGGTAGACACGATGCAGTTCAACCTATCATGTTAGTGTTAGAAATCTATTCCCATGACGAATTAAAATTACAACAAAAGCAAGACTCTGATATTCGAAAGTTGGTTACATGGTTAGTCTCCAAAGTACAGCCCAGCCAAAAAGATCTGTCGCTTAGTAGTCCGTTTGTACGATACTTTTGGGCATTGGCCTCTCAGTTAGAGATCAAGCAAGGTGTTTTGTATTATCGTTGGGAAAACGGTATTAGTTCAAGGTACCTTTTTGTTGCACCGAAACAGATGCGCCAAGACATCATGCAGTACTGTCATGACAATAAAACTAGTGGTCATTTGGGTCAGGCAAAAACATACGAAAAGATTAAAAAATGTTCAATTTGGTATGGTATGTCACAAGATTCAAAATTATATGTTGAAAACTGTGGTGTATGTAATACAAACAAGAAACCAAATATTAAAGCTAAAGCACCATTAGGTCAATACCATGCTGGATATCCTATGCAGAGAATTCATATGGACATTTTGGGTCCACTTCCGGTATCGAAAAATGGGAATAAATATATTCTTATGATAATCGATCAGTTTACTAAATGGTTAGAATGCTTTCCCATTCCCAACCAAAATTCAGAAACAGTAGCAAAATCTTTAGTTGACGGGTTTCTTTCGAAGTTTGGTTGCCCCACAGAACTTCATACGGATCAAGGGAAAAATATGGATGGGAGTTTGATCAGAAAATTGTGTGAAATATTGCAAATTGCTAAAACAAGAACAACACCGTATCATCCCTCATCTAATGGCCAAATAGAACGCTATAATCGCCTGATCCTTCAAATAATCCGTTGTTATTTGAAGAATAAACAAAATGATTGGGATTCTAACCTTCAACAAATAGCTGGGGCAGTTAGGGCCACTGAAAATAGACAAACCGGGTTTACACCTAATTTTATGATGCTGGGAAGGGAAGTGGCTCAACCCATTGACCTTATGTTGGGTACATTGGAACTGAACAACCAAAATCAAGACATTCCTGAATATTTACAGACTTTGTTATCTAACATGTCAGAATGTCATCAAATTGCTAGGGAAAACATTCATGAGGCACAACATAGGCAGAAAAAATATTATGATTTCAATCTTGTGATCAAAAGTTATGGGGTGGGTGATGTTGTTCTTAAATTAGATTCTGCCAGAAAAATTGGACAATGCTCAAAACTTAAAGCGCCGTGGAGGGGCCCATACATTGTTTTGGAGGTAAAGTCTCCATTATTGTACAAAATTGTAGACAGGAGAAATCGAGAATCGATAGTTCATCATGATAGATTAAAGATTTATAATGATACAGAATACCCTGGATGGGTAAAAAGACTCCGAAACAAAATATTAGGAGACAATGGTGCACAAAACCTTTATTATGACACTAATGACAATGACATGGATGGTGTGGCCGAGTTATATGATGGACAGATACATGATAATGCGTCGGATATTCTGATGCAGAATCAATGTTACCCAGATACACCAAAAGAAAAGTCAAACGACTTGCAGGATTTAGAACAGGTCATAGCTCGACCTAAAAGGAGTCAGAAAATGCCAGCATACTTAAAAGATTATGTTTAAGACTAATTAACCTAGAATTATCTAAAAATAATAAAAATTTCTACGAGATGTATACTTGATGTTTATAATCCATATTTCATAAACATGCAGGATAACATTAATTCTATAATATCATATAATATGTAATATAGCATATCATTTTTATCATAGTGTTCTCATGTTGAACTGAACACGAGAGAAAAAGATATATATATTGTAAAAAACAATAATAGTTAGTGTTAATTTACAATTAACACTAAATTATTTGTATATACATAAATGTTCTGAGGATTATCACACATATGTTTTAGAAATCATGTCTGATCTGGAAAATGAGTCAAATTTCATTCCCGACTACGAAGAAGAACTACCACCAGAACGTATTCCTGGCTCTACCCAAAGTAAAAAGGGGAAAAAATGTCCTACATGTGTTGGGAGATTTACACATGTTCGGCGACATGTGATACAAGAACATTTACCATGGTTCATATATCCTAAGACATGTTGTTGGGAATGTGAACTGGCTTTTGGTCAAGAGAGAATGCTAACAGTCCATATAATAGAAGAACATGGCGGGAATACATCTAGAGCTAAATATAATCTAACGACTCATGGAAAACACTGGATAAAAATGATGGAAAAATTTTTGGATAAATTTGGCAGTATAACTGATGTTATTACATTCATTAATTCACAAGAACGCTTTTTGACGTGCAAAGGGGCTGTTTGGCAAAAAGATGACATCCAACACATTACATACTTTCTAAGCAATACAGAGAACTTAAATGTTTCATTAAGTGATGAGCCATTTCCAGTTCAAAACATCACAAGTTTATTCCATTGGAAAATTTTAACCATTTTAAATACATGCAAGTTATCAAAAATCTCTGGATCCAACAAAATCAACATTCCGAAAGTAAATTTAATCCCTATCAAGGATGTCCTCATTATAGGATCGTCGATTGTTTACTGGGCTCAACAACGAGCAATCCATTTAAATATGGATAACAATTTAAATCTAAAAGGAATCCAAATTCATTGGTCTGGAGAAAGGGGTATGAAATGGAAGTCATTTTTGGAAACTGTATATAATGTACCAGACGATAAATCGCCAGATATTTTAATTGTACATTTGGGATCCAATGACATTTCACACTTTTCACCTGTTCCACTACAAGAGAAAATGAAATTAGATTACCAGCTATGCTTTGAAAAATTTCCAAATACTTTGATAATATTTTCGGAACTTTTGAGCAGGCAGAAATGGAGGAAAATGAGTGTTTTGGAAGGAGAGGACAAGAAAACAATTGTAAATTTCAATGTAGGAAATTTTGTTCAAGAAAGGGGAGGGAAAGTAATCAAACACGAGGAAATTCAGTGGGGTTCCAGGCATTTGTTCAGAAAAGATGGAGTTCATTTAAATGATGAGGGAAATGACATATTTTTGGATGATTTGAAAAGGGTCTTAAATGCAATAGTATAAATATGATGATTGTAGTGCTTGTAAATAGAATTTATTTATTGTTTATAGATGTTGACTTGTTTGTTAACCTCTTCTAGTGACTTGAATCGGATATTCTGATTTATGTCATTTGAGAAGAGTACTAGTATAATTCTTTTAAAAGGGGGAGGAATGTAGTGTAAATATTTGGCTATTTCGGGATCGGGTTTTTATTATTATATATAGAGAAGTTTCTGTGAGTAGCTAGTCACCAGTTATTGATTTAGTTGTGTATAGCCCCTTGACATCAACGGACGTTGTTTGGCCACGGAGCTGGAAAGCGCAACTCGTCGTGGTGAGTAACTTTTACTGGTTACCCTCACTACACCTCGTTGATAATACTAACTTATAGATATATATACCTTATTAATATTGCACTTCACTTTAGTATCAAGTTTATTTATTATCTGTGTTACGTCCCCTTAAGAAATGTTGCAACGATGACACACCTAGTAAAGTCTTTTTTTATTTGACCAAATAACAAAAATAAAATTCATATTAGCTCCTACTGGCATCTACAAAATGCCTTCTTGAAAACCAAGTCTTGTTAAAATAAAAGAATTCAAAATATAAAAAAAGAAAAAGGCGAAGATAGAGTGAGTTGTTACAGACACCAGACTTTGTTTCAGAAGGTAGTATGACTAAATATGTATAAAATCAGACATCTGAAATAAGTATTGTTTTTTGCAATGACTAAAGCAACAACAGAGGGGAAGGTGGAGAAATGGTGACTTAAGGCAGATGGCCTCTTAATACAGGTTGATTATATATAGACAATTAGTTGTAATGAACAGAGTAAAGTGGTTGTTTAACTCAACTGAATGCTAAATACAGGTGGTCTCTAGAGCAGGTTTTACTGTAATATTAAAATATTTTATAATATCTATATTAGTCATAGCCATGTCATGAACAGATAACATCACTCATATTTCATAATTGCGCAAGAACTATTATTTACGTAAGAGTTATAGGAAATGTATTTATATGTATACAATGAATTAAACTTGTAAATCTATTAATAAATGATGGAAAAAATTACCAAAAATCAGACAATAACACATGGTAACATCCAAAGGCTATGGTTGCATTCGGTTTAAACATTATTTATTAATTACATATACATAAATCAATCAACAATTAAGAACTATCAGGGTCTGGCAACAAGATGATGATCTTATGTTAAGTCATCTCCTGGACAACATTGTTGACTTTCAGGAACAAAACAAGAGAGCAGACAGTATACATTTAACTGGGATATCTTTAAACCATTTGTGACTGAAGAGAAAGAGTAATGATAGGTAGTAAGAAATTGGGCTGCATATGCAACATGGATAACAGTTTCCTTGCTTAATTCGTGAATGATTTGAAGCACTTAATGAATTATTCCTAATAATTAAAATCTGTAACTTTCACCAACAACTATTTTTGAGTTGCAACTGGATGGGACAAGAAATCCCTCTTCATAAAACATAGTAAAATAAATTAACATGCAAACAAGAATCATTTGATGAACAATTTAAAAAAATTGAGATATAATGTTCAGTTAAAATTAAATATCATGTCAACAGAAAAGGTTCAAATGTGGGTACAAAAAGCAAAAACGAAGGCATTCAAGTAACATAATGAGCAGAAAATGACAAGGATTCCAATTTTCGCGACTTGACATTAATATCTTGACACTGATTTAAACCAATTATAAAAATCTAAAGAAATTAGATGAAGTTGCAAAAACCCTGGGCAAGTGTAAATAACCCCCTTCTCAACTGGGTTAGAAGTTTCATCACTGAGTGTTACCTATAAAGATTGGATTATCTGACAGCATGTATGAATGAATACAGAAACTAGGCACCCATAAAACAAGGAGTTACTACACTGGCTGATACAAAGATGCTAGCAACTTAATTTTGCACCTTCTCTACGGAAAAAAAATAAAAAAACCCAAAAACACAAGAAAAGAGCAGAACTTAGTTATACTGCAAGCAAGACTATATATGATCCACAGACATTATTCATGCTGTTTTGAAGTCATCCTTTCTTACAATCTCGAAAAAAGCATTTTGATTTGGAAGCTGTTCATTATCACCAATCTGGATACACATGATAACATTAAAGATTATGAGTTCAAAGAATGTTGTATACATGTATATCATTTGTTTACATAAATGTTGTAATATAATCATATTCTTACTACAAGTGGTCAACACAATGGTCTAATAAACTTCCTGACTACAGAGATATATTCATACATTTAGTGCAGTAAAATCTAATATGCATTTGTTACTTCTATGCTATCTTAGGACTGTTACATGCTCTGGTTGAAGAAGATGGGATTCCATGCAAGTTAATGCCGCTAATTCATGGCAGAGCGTATGTTGTAACATTTTGGGTCACTGGATCATTATTTGTCACATCAGCAGTTGTTTGAGCATGTATTGTTGAAGTAGTTCTAGCTGGAGCACTTGTTGGCTCCTTCGTTATTGGAGCATTTGTTGTTGTTGCAACATTTGTTGCTGGAGCATATGTTGAAGTCGCATGAATTGTTGTAGGATATGGTGATTGCTTAGTTGTTGTAGCTTGGGTTGCTGCTGGAGTTGGTCTTGATGGTGTGTAGATGTTTAAACCTGTTAGAAACATAGACATCACAATATTTCAAGGAATGTTCAATATTATTCCCCATATTCACATTAAACAAATTATTGTATTAAATTTCTGTGTTATGTAGTAAATTTGAAAATACAGCTAAAACAATAATGTTCTGTTTTTCATGCCAATCACTTCTCAGAGAACTGAAGGGAAAATTAATTTAAACCTCTTCTTTTGGTAAAAAATTGGTTGTAACAAGAGTTGTTAGAGGACAACATAGGTCACTGTTGGGCACTGTCAGAGGGGTAGCATGTATTTTCAATCTTTTCTAACTTCAAGGTTATTGGGTCAAAAATTTTGGTACAGAAAGAAAGGTCTAGCCATAGTAAATACAATTGTAAACAAGCAAATTCAGAGAATTGTGGTCCCCTGCTTGGGCATTCTATCAGTAAGGCTGCAGTGATATGTGACATAATGTCATGGTTTTGCATGTCTACAGACACACATGCCAAATATGAAGGCCCTACATCTTGCGATTAAAAGGTTACATTGAAGTAGGTCAAGGTCACATGATATAAAATTCTGGTACCAATGGAAAGGTATTGCAATTAGGGACGCACATGCTAAATATGAAGGCCCTACGTCTTACGGTTAAATAAAAACTTATGACCAAGGTTAAAGTTTTTGTGACAGATGGACGGACGGCACGACAGACGAATTAGATTTAATGTCCCCATGCTTTCGCGAAAAGCGGGAGACAAATATGAAAGCTCTACCACCAGTAGTTGATGAGTTATGGGCAAGGTTGAAAATTTAGGAGGTAGATCAAACATCAAGGTCAAGGTTGCAGTGTCAACAATGATGGTACCAATGGAAAGGTCTTGTCACAAATAATGTACATGTGGAATATAAAAACCTGTTTTTAAACAGTTTTGAAGGTATGGCTGAGGTTGAAATTTTTGTAAAGTGGGTCAAACTTCAGGTTAAAGGTTGTGGGATTGAAAATTTTGGTATAAATAGAAAAGTCTAGCCATAAGGAACACAAATTTAGTCGACGAATTTTGGACAAAGTTAAAGTTTTTGAAAAGTGGGTCAAACTTCAAGGTCAAGATCATGGGGTAAAAAATGATGGTACCAATGGCAAGGTCTTGTCACAAGGAATGTATGTGAAATATGAAAGCCCTACGTTTAATAATTTTGAAGGTACATGTATGGCCAAAGTTAAAAGTTTTTGTCTATGCTGCCGACACTAGGGCTATGACTAGCTCTCCAGACATTCGTCCCAGTGAGTTAAAAAGTTAATGCAGTAAGGAAACTAAGTAACAAAATGAAAATTTAAAAACATCTGGATCATTTTAAATACCAAATAATGCACCACTTCTACAAAAAGCAATTTTTCATTGTGATGACGTCATAACAGGTCTGACAAAACTCCAACAAATAACGTTTTGTTTATGACATCATAAATAGAACAACTGAAAAATGTCTGAATGTCATATTCTTTAATGAACCATGGAAGAGTGAATGTGCAGAGTTATCTACCTGTAATTTGCTTAATCCACTGAATACTATCTATAACACTTGAGTATAGTGCTGGGTGATAGTCTTTGGCCACACATCCTGGATAACCACGTGAAGTAACTCCTAGTAGTTCCCAACGCCCTCTGTTATTCTGGCAAACAAGGGGTCCACCAGAGTCACCCTAAAAAACAAATATTATCTTTCATGCATTGATACATCAATAATCTTGAGGGTATTAATAATTTGATACATTATAACAAATTAGGTGCTTAACAGTTTCTTTGTCTATGACAAAAAGACAGAGAAAAATATGTAGGAATGACACCACTGTTGATAATCTCAAATATTTTGAACACAGAAAAGAAATGTGAAATAATATTGTATTGGTCCAAGTAAGAAAAATGCCTTCAGATAAACTTTCCTGAAATTTTGTTCAAATCAATTTCTCAATTAACAGTTTTTATTGAAATAGACCTTTTAAATTAGGAAAGGCTTTTCGAAAATGACATTTGTAAAATTTGAAAAAGATCCACTAGACCTTGCCTCTTTTGGTTCAATCACTCAAAATGTTTTCTTTGCCTTAAGGAAGATGTAAAATGTTATGCATCTGTGCTAACTGGCAGACAAGACTTATAAGACATCTAATTCCATTATGGGTATATCCCATAGCATGGACCATAGGTCGAACATTTACAATATTCCGGGCACAACGTTTAGCAAGCTTAAGGGACTTTGGTTTTTGAACATACATGTCATTATGGGCAAGACTCCTTATATATAGTAGGAAACTCCTGGGCAGCATGCATCCATGATACACAGATTTATAGCCTCTAGGCGAGACATAAACCACAAGACCAGATATAACTTACATAACCTAAAACATGCAATACAATCAACACCACCTCACTCCTATTATATCCAACTGCTTCAAATAATTATCCTTTTGTCATTTACTTGATGGTTTGTCTTCTTGAAACCCATATAATTTTATAGCATTATGGATTTTCACATTAATGTACAATGAACTTACATAACAAGTTGGATTAAAAGGTTCCTTATTGTCTACACAGATCACTGTGTCTTGAACTTTCATACTGCTAAGTGTATAATTCGCCCACTGCTTTCGACATGTGGTCAAGTCCACTATCTGCACAGGTGCCTCTTGGAGAATATCAGGTTCTATCACTGTGTTCCCTGTAGCAATATAAAAACATAAGACAAACCATTGTTCATATTTGAAAATTGTCAAGTCAAGGTCACGCTGAAGAAATTATGGCATCATTCAAAATCTCTATGCACAATCACGATAGTTACTAAATATGAAAACCATTATCTCCTAATATTAGTCAAAAGACATGGCAAAGGTGAAAATTTTTGAAATGGATCCCTAAGGTCATGGTCACGAAGTATAGTATCAATTAAGAGTTCTAGTCCCAAGCAATATAGATGCTAAATATGCAAGGCATATTTCTTACCATTCTAAAGAGATTTGGGAACTTTGTTGTCAAATTTAGAGATACCACTTTCTTAAGTTCGTTGTTCTGAACAAAGAACAAAACCACAAGTGATCATTAGAGGTATCAGGACATTTCGGTACAAGGATATTTTGGTTAATAAAGTAAGAGGTTTTGGTACACCTTAAATTAGATATGTTTAGGTACAATTAATTGGTCATTTTGACATTTGTCATGAAATGATTCAGTATATGTCGTTACAATGTTATGACTTAAAGTGGAATCAATTCCCATAAAGACCATTTTGAAGTTAAAAAATCTTTTCTATTTGAACCGAAAGTCTCAATTTAAGTACTTAACATCTTTCTAACAGAACGCCCTTGTACTAAAACATTATTCTATAATTGGTAGTCTCTATCATACAAACGTTGATTTCCATCAACTATAGGGAGAAATGGAGCCAAACCCCTGTATGACATAGATTATTAGATCAGCTGTGATCTAATTTTAGATTGGATACATGGATATGGATATACACTTAAATTAATGTTGATTTGTAATATCCTACGAATTCAATTTCTATCAACAATTCATGTAAATTCTTTGAGTTGAAGTAGGGAATAATCAATCGGGAATTTTCCAGCCTGAAATTGGGGGAAAAAAACCCCACATTTTGGCATTGGTAATTAGCGCTGAATTGCTACCCTCTACAGTAACCCTAAAAAAACCTTGCTTGAATAACAATAGTATCATGCTCTCTCCATGAGGAATACAAATGCTTATTTTGATGATCCTAGCCCAAATGTTATGATTTCTATCTTGTTTATATGGTTTCCAAAAAATATTATCAGTGACCGTAGCTTTGACCCTGTATGTACAGACTAGTCTCAATGCTACATTTTGCATCTTGTCTACAAGATTTTCCTACATAATTAAACTTTGACCAAAATACCATGACCTTGAAAAAAAGTGTTGTCCTATTACCAAACCTCAGTAGCATGTCATAACACTTGTTTATGTGTAAATATGTAACAATATGTCAATATGATCAAATCAATAACAGGTCTTACAGCTCTCAAAATAGGAGTATCCCCAGCCTGTAACATAACAATTCTGAATATTTTGTAAAGACTGTCCCAAACACACTGGGCGAGTCAAGTTATCGTATGTTAGAGGGTATGACAGTCGGAGTAAGGCTATGTCCAGATGGTCCAGTCTGCTGGATGAGGTGAAGTTCGGATGAAGGTATACTCTCTGTACCGAGATATGCTGTCCTCCACCTTGTCTAGTATTGTAGTGACGCTGGTCAATGTTACCCGAGCCAATGTAGTATGAGGAACCGTCACTATAAAAAAGGGAATAAAGTTTAACTAAAGTTATACATAATGTATATATATATATATATATATGCTTAGAGAGAGAGAGAGAGAAAGATCTTAATTTCTAAAATGATTTTCTTTAACAGACATAGTATTTAATAATTAAAATAGAAGAACGAAACTGCCTTAGACAATTAATGCAGATGAATCGGACAGCTACATATCATAGAGATCAAAGCCCTGAAAGTGTTACTATTAGAGATCAATTTTCAGATGGTGTATAAATTCATGGTGGTCTTCAAGTAGTTATTTTTTGTTTTTATGAGACTTTGTAATACAGCTTACATGTAACCTCTTCTACCTGAGTTGACCAAATGTTAATAACTTGTTTCTGTGACAAAGCCATTGAAAATGTGAATCCATTTTTTTCCATTTAGATCACAATGTCCAGCTCTCAAGTTTAAAACAAGATCTTTATAGATGCAAAGCCTTATGTTAATCTGTTGCCCTAGATTGTAATTAAAGTGGTGTTACAATTAAAAGCTTTGTACACAGGGCACCATATTTTTTATCACACAGTCTCCACTTAATCAGGTCTTTCTTCATGTAAAATATGATGTGTATCATTTGCAAATGCTGACAATTTATCAAATAAGAAACTTGGACAGGAGTCAATTCACATTTGTTGGTCATGTACTGGCTCTCTTATAATAATGATATTTCTTTATTGGACATGCTTATTGCTTATTCCATTTATCTAACTTCTGAATCAGACATACGAATTCAGAATATTCTAAAAGTAGACGACAATAACTTACTCCACACAATGAGCTGCTGTCAGCACCCAGTATTTGTCTATAACTGATCCCCCACAGGACCGACTGCTGTATGAACCAACTCCTACTTGCCAAGGCCACTCTCCTGGTAAAGCGTCTTTGCCACTTATCACCATTGTGTCTAACAGCGATGTAGACTGGACACCACACTCCTCAGCAGCACAATACAGCCTAAGTGAATAGCAAACAGCTACTCTTCGTAAGGAATGATGAAGTATCACACTGTCGACATTGTTAGAAGGGGTGGCCACTAAACCATTTACAATCTGACTCCACCGATAATGAGCTATGTAGGCCCCACTTCCTGACAGTGAACATATGTAGTCTGCAGTGTTTCTGTCAATATTATCATAACAAAGTAATCCCCACTGACCACTACTGTGAATCTCTACAGCACCAGTATTGTTGTTGTGCTTCACACAACGATATTCATCAGATCGGTCGGGGCATTGTGGGACACCATCACAACGTTGAGAATCCATCACACAGTTATGATCTGTACACTCCCACTGACTACTGCTGCAGTTAGCTGTATACACAATGAAATAGAACATGTAATTACTTACTTTTAATAACATAATACATGGCATATATCAATAGCATGTAGTTCCTAGCCAAATGACAAGGTAAAGTTTGAAAAATGATGCCCGAATGGAACTATATTGCTCATCTTATCATTTTGAGCACAACTCCTCCTGGCCCTTTGAAAGAAAAATATTCTCACATTTTAATTCTTTATAATTACATTTATTTCCCTAACTTCTGAGCAAATACATAAAATCGATGCTTCATAAGGTATCTAAAATGAGAAAATCAAATAAACAAACCCAAAACATGCAAAAGTAACAAATTCTGGAAAGTCCATACAATAAAATTTATTTCTATATATATAATTTAATAAAATCATATTCTATTATCAAATTTAATGCATTAATTATAAGTACAGAAAATGTGCAAAAAATTACTCCCCCCCCCCCAAAAAAAAAATTATTTGATTTCTGAAGGAACCAAAGTCAACATCACTTCTTAAGACGACCTTCTAGATCACTCTGAGGCATTTGGACTCTCAATTTATTCCTAAGCCAGTCTGAAAAAGAAGTTTGTCAAGACAGTTTGAAAAAGAAGTTGAACAAAGTAGGGTACCCTCTGGGTCCTAAGTAGTCCTTGCCTAGGGTTCACCTCTTGACAGATCCTGCCAAAACTTAATATCATTTGTAGGGAACTTTAAGTGCTTCATCATTACCAAATTTTAGTTCATTTGTGCCTTAGGCTTAGGTGCACTAAAAAGTTAATCTTTCTCATTTCAGCAAGTTATGAATGAAGAAAATGCTATAACAACCATAGATGAAATAGGTCAGTGTAGACTGAGCACATGACACAGTGGGATTAGTTTTGAATAATGTTCAACAAAATTCACTTAAAATCTAGGGAAATATGTGATAACATTTAGGAACACATGTGCCAATATGTAGGCTTACTGAATCAAATTCAATGAAATTTAGCAAGATAAACAAGTTGATATGAGGATCATACTGGATACCAGTACTTTCTTGTTTTTAAATGAATTTACATGTATTTTGAGCTTTACAGCATGCACTGACATGTGTGGTCCATAAATAGAATCCTTAGAATTAGCACTTAATGAAATTTGGAAGAACCAACTACACTATTAAATTAGTTCTGAGGAGGAAGTGCACCAAAGCTTCCAGTATTATTACATGCTAATAGTATGTCCCACACCATTTCTTAGTCTTTTAAAACTTGCAAAGATTCCTCAGAACCTATATTGTCCTGCTCTGGATCCTATCTTGACAGATCTGCTTGAAAAATAACAGCACATGTAAGGGGATTTAAGAACTACATCCCCTCTAAGTTTCATCAATATCCTCTCAGCAGTTCTGAAGAAAAAAGTGAAAATGTAAAAAGTTAAGGACAGACAGTCAGATGGATGACAGGCGATATATAGTTCATTTGAGCCTGTGTCATGTGACACCTTTTGAGTAAAATACATACCACAATCAGTTTCATCCAGGCCATCAGTACAGTCTGGAATGCCATCACACCATTCTTCATTAGGTACACAAGTACTTCTTGAATCACTAGGTTGGCATGCTCTCTCCCCATACATACAGACTGAATATCAAATTGCATACTATAAATGGTATTGTAAATCACTGGTATTTCGTATGACAATTTTTGTGATGACTTCACTGTGTAAATATTATCGAGAAGCCATATACCAGTATACTTATTACATTTTTTATAGTCAAATCCCCTTTTTTCACATGGAATTTTACTCATGAAATAACAAAGCCATTAGAAATGTTTAACATTACCTATAGCTAGAAACAGATAAAATTTCTACATAAAAGTTTAACTAGAACAGTTATAATGGGACACCCCATGCAGCAGCTAAGTGGTATACCACTACATTGCAAGAAAATTGGTGACTGCACTCTCACTGATATATCTCAATTTTGGATGGTCACTATGATTTTGATTTTCAAGGCAAGTCAAGCAAACTAATATCAGAAAAAAGTGACCTAATTCCGACAGAAAGGGTCTACCACTACACAATTCTAACTTTATGTGTAGTTGTTCATAAAGATTATGTACTATTCTTCAGTCCAGTACATGTATCTCAAAAGAAACAAAGTCTGGAAAACTGCTTCTACAGACAGATGAACAAAAAACATAATTTAATTCAGTATACACTCCCACAACTTTGGTTGCAAAGGTATGACAAATCGCATGAAATACATATATGAGTGATATACAGTCGTTTTCTCAGATTACAAACTAGGGCAACGTAAGATGTACTAGTGACTTACCAGAATTGGAGCAGGCAACACCTACATAGGAGCTGTACACATCCTTAGAGGTATCGCTACAACTCGTCAGACTACTCCAGGGACAGGTGCTATCATTCAGGTACTTAGAGTTATAACCACAAGTGAAAGAGTGCAGAAAGTAATTCCATGATCGAGGCGAACCAAATTTACTGCCATTAAAAGTTTTCACTGCACCCCTGAACAATAAAGATAATGACCCTAAGTCTCTCTACATTTATAATGTATGATCCAACACTTTTACAGTATCAAAATGATTTCTATTATTAGTAACCACTAAAAAAGAATCAATATGAGATTAGCAGCAAAAATAAATCTGTTGATTTTATTGTACTTAGAACTAGTGCATTTTACCAAATCTGAAAGTGCAATACTCATTTATAACTTTACCATCCTGTGAGGTACGATCTACCCTGTGGGTTTCACATGATGAAACCTTTTTTATAAACATTATAACATTTAGATTTTCATTCAGTTTATACAAAGAGGTCAGAATGTTCATATAGTCGCTGTCTTTTGATTATTCTTTGTTCATAAAATACCAGTTTTTCAAAACTTTAATCATGTTTAAAGATGTGAGTAGTGAAATGCATAAAGAGGTGGGTATAACTGCTTGTACACAAGGTGCTATTCAGACTAACTTACTTAATATATTCTTATGGTCTGCTAGTCAAACTTTCCTTGAGATTATTTGTAAACACATCATTGTCAGGTCTGATTTGCATGAAAGAGACTTACCTGTAGCCTAGCTGTCTACACACAGCATCAGAGTTGTATTGACTCCAGCCATTCTCACACACAGCTTTATAGAAGCCAGAGAAGCTGTCATACACCTCCACTCTACCATAGGAAGGATCTCTGCCTCCTACCAGACGTACGGCAACCTCATTCTGTTGGTTACCCTTTACTACTACAGCTGTAAATATTACAAATATATAATGTGATATATTTCAATATGATGCCTCGAAAAACACATATTTGAAGTAAAACACATTATGAAAAGCAGGACAAGTACTTCCTGTAAGCATACCATTTGAAGATAAAGAGCTACAACTTGAGCGAAAGTAGATCAACTATGAAGAAATGCTAAGGCAGTCTGTAGTTGTTGGTAATAAAGATGTGTATTGACATGTGTAGTGAAAGTGCAGAACACTTGCATTTCTATAAAGAGACAGACGAAACACTAGACACATTAACGGATACCTGCGTACGTACTCTATTTACTCACAATTTTGATGCAGGTTTATAATGAAGACAATGTTGGCAACTAATATCTTGTAAATGAATAGTCACTTACACAACAGTTGAGCTCTGTTTAGATTATAAAGAGCCATAAATCTGACAAAAATGTTGTAAAATCAAGAAAAAATACAATTCTGTTTCAACAACATATCAATGGTCATCATTCTACAAAATAACTGTGAGAAATCTGTGCAAAGATAAATGACAAGTTGCTGACATGAGAACTGTAGACAGACAGAAGGATGAACAGATTTGGTAATACATGTATAGGGTACCCCCATCTTGATGCAGTGCCTTTAATAACCCTATACCAGGACTTTATCACCTACAGGGTGGCAGCTGGTTTAGTAAATGAGACCAGAGTACCTGGAGAATATCTGCGATCTTCAGTTGATAGAATCCTCCTCATTAGGATACATAGACAGACAATATTCGTTGTAAGACTGACAGATCTTCCCCATTATCCTGTATGTAGGATTGAAATACACACTATACAGAAGTAAGAGGCCAAACTGAGTTTCAGTAATATAATGACATTATTACAATAATATATAATGAAAAGTTATCTTACCTTCATCAGCTCCATCCTGGCAATCCTTGATTCCATCTCTCACCAAGTACTTTGGAATACACAAAGAGTCTACGTTGGTACACTGAAACTCATCGTTGGAACACGTCACTGTCAATCAATTCAAACTTCTCATTAAAAATTTGTTCACAAAATCTTTTATTCTTATCATTCAATTTTATTAAAATATAATCAAGGTTAAGCTGTAAGATTGCCCAAAAATTTATCAAATCATTAATAAGAACTCTTGCCATAAACAATGCATAAGCTGAATATGTAATTGATTATATTATCCCTAACTTCATTTAAAGAGGCATAATAATCTATGTGGAACATATAAATACATATAAATCATACTTAGTAAATATTGTTTATCATATCTATAGAGATTTCAAAATATAACTACATGTAGCTTGTGATTATGGTAACTTTGCAGGTTTAATATTCAAAAAAGCTATTTGATAATGAATTGGTTATTCTTTATTAAGAAGTACATATTAATTACTCCAAACCTTTTTTTGAGCAACTTCCTCCTTCTTCAAAAGACACATCATCTAAGGCAAAAACTCCAGGTTTATATTCAAAAGGAGACACTGTTGCTTCAAAGGTCACAAAAACTCTCCCTGCTGAGATAGGCACCTCAGCTAATGCCCACTTATCCCTTGATACACCCATACCATTCAGAAACAATGCAGTACTTCTGCTGCCATTGTTATTCACAATGACTTTGACGTCAGAAGCCACGCCTCCTTCAATGTTGTAATAAAAGGTAAGACAACCATCATTGACATCTTCAGTAGGAGAGGTCAGAGAAGTGCGGAATGGATAGTCTCGCTCAACAAACATGTAGTGCCCTGCGAAAGATGAAAGACAATGAATCAGTTTCATGACTGCATGATTTTTGATTGTCAAAACAGAGAATTTTATACATTTATAGATATGATTGTTAACAATGGTCAAGCATAAGGACAAATTTAATACTTCATGCATCATCAAGAAGATTACTAGGGGACAAGTACACTTTAAGGGCAAATGAAATTTTGGATATGCAGCTGTAGGATATATAGTATTATATTGTATTAAATCTAGTATACCATTGAAGTCTCCTCTGGTATGATCTGCCTCAGGTCTATGAAAGGTGTACCCTTTTCTACGACCAAACTGGGAATTGAAACTGTAGCCACACAAATACTCCTTCTCAAAGTCACATCCGATTGTGTAGTCTGAAATGTATGATGAATATACAGCATTTAGAGATAACAGGATATCAGATACAAATTATTATACAATGATGAAGTAATAAAACTGCATGAGACCCACAACTGTAAGTTCTATAACAAGAGGCCCAAGTACCACAACGCTAAGCCAAAATGATATCATTTAAAGCAATTAATTTTTTGAATATTTCCTACATTACATGTACAAGAATAGATTTGCCTATCAATCTTCATCTATATAACACTGAACATATCTGATTTTCATCACAGGTGCACAATAAACAGACAGTAAGAATACAGCTGAAACTGTTTTAAGATCATCTGTATTACACAAACCACGTGCTTTCAAAACCATCTTTCTCCTTTCATTATAAATAATTATTTCTACAAAATCAATCTGTTTTAAGAGACCACCTGTCTTAAGTGACCACTTTCATAGATCAATAGGTTTCACTCCAACTGCATTACTCTACAAAAGCCTATGTAAAAATATCAGGGGGAGGGCTAAATACTGCCACTGAGACTTTCCTTGAGGCTTCATACTACATGTCATCAGGAAGCTGTGTATCAAATATGAAGTCACTGTCACTGGTGGTTCTTTAGAAGATTTTAAAAAAATATTTCTTTAAATTAAAAGTCTATATCCTTGCTACAAGTATGTCATTGCAGACTCTCATATTTCAGTACAAGTTTTAAAAGATTTAGCCAATTTTTCCTCTTTTTTCATCCTTATTAGACCCTATTCAAGGGCATGTGCAATGGCCATCATTCCAACAAAACTGAATCTTCAAGAATATATCTTGTTAAACACTTATCTTAATTGTAACTCGAAATCTATTTTGGGGATTATCAACCTTTTGATATATAGAGACAAGAAGCCATACTGACTAAACTACAAGGTCACAGGCACTTGTAACCTATAAGATGCCCCCTTTGAATTGATATACGACCTTCAGTAAGTAAAGAAATTTAGTAAATAAAGTTTTTCCCTTTGTTTTTAGTCTTTTCTAAGTCAGTAAGTAGGCTGTATATCAATTTAAAGGGGCTATATAGGAGGTAACAAACACCTTTGTACAAGATGATAAATAAAAGTTTTAACATGATTTTTGGTATGCAAGGTTTCAATTCATGTACCCATTCATAAGAAGTTGGATAACTGCCAGAATTTTACAGATAATGGATGGACAAAAGACTACAAATGACAGACAATGACACCTTCACAATAGTTCACATTTGCCTTTCAGCTCATTGGAGCTTAAAAGAGCCTTCTGCTTAAGGAATCTACAAATCCTAAAATAATTGCAATATTCCAAGTGTGTTAAAACAGTTTAAGAAAAAATTGCATGTGGTGTGACTTACTGCAATTAATTTCATCCATTCCTGATTGACACTCCTGAATCCTGTTACACATTATGGACTCGGGGAAACATACACCAGGGTCACACTCAAACATACCACTGGGGCAACCTGAAACAAGTAGCATATCATAAGCATCAATGAGATACACCTGGAAACCAAGAAAGAAGCAACATGCACCCACAGAATAAAATGATAAACACTACTAGTACAAAGGAGAGATTCATAGGAAAGTATGAAAAAAGTGTGAAATATTTCTGAAATGTCACTCTTGTTTAAAAATTTTGAATTTTTTAAAGTTCTACCCAAATTTCCACACTGTCCTGAAGTGAGGCTGATATCATCTATGGCACTGTATTGGCTATAATAACTTGAGTGATTAAAGAAAGCAATCTCCAAGTATGTACGACCAGCTGGTACGATCATCTAAATCAAAGATAAAGTGTAAAGATTACATAGCAATAGTAATGGCGAACTATAGAAATATAAATTTTATAACACAATATAGAAAATTTATATGCCTTCATATACCAATAATATGATAAGAAAGTCTGGAGATTTTCTTTGACCGAGATTATTAAGGACAATTCTTGAACCAGGAAAGAGTTGGCTTATTACTGCAACTACACTTTCTCCTCTTTACTATATGACCTGTTAGAATATCTTTCAGACCATGATAGAAGTGATGCCAGTCTTAAGGTGTTCAATAAATGTTAGAGTTATAAGATGCATGAGTATGCAATGGGTTGATGTTTGTTTTGAGTACACTAAATTTCCAATTATGCTTTCTGTAGTAATGTTTAATATGTTGATTTGGATGCAAAAGTTTACTTATTAATAAATCAAATACTTTAATGCTAGAAAATAAAACAAAACCAACTATGCTATGAACACGTCAAAACAGATGATAGTGTTGACAGTAATGAGTCAAAGTGAATGACCCCTTTTAAAATGAGATTATCCCAACACGTTACAACACACAATTTCCCATTCACACAATTTTCAATGTACTTTGGTGCTTTTTATCAGTGACATAGCCTTGTCTAATTAACCTTGATACACAGAAGCCAGTGTGGCATAAGGTGCATGGTGTCTGACCAAGAGGTCCTGATTTCGACTCCTGTCATGAGCACAAAGTTATGTCTTTTGAATGAGACAGTAAAAACCAAGGTCCTGTGTCATGGTAGGATTTGCATGTAAAAGATCCCTTAATGAGTGGGTCCATTGCAAAGGTATAAATTTCTATGCAATGTATCGGACAGATGCCACCACCATATATGTGAAATAATTGTGGAATGACATAAAACAATAATCAATCAATAAATAACCTCGATTAAGGGTCATAATACATCCTCAGAACACAAGTAACCTTTTTGTCAGTTATGAGCTTCCATTTCTCTCTCTTTTTTTGTAACAATAAAAACCCCAAGCAAATTCAGAGAATTGTGGTTCCCCGCTTTTGGGGTTCTATCATCAGTAAGGGTCTTACGTCTTATGGTTAAAAAGTTACATTGAAGCAGGTCAAAGGTCACATGATAAAAAATTCTGGTATCAACGGAAAAGTATTGCCATTAGGGAAACACAAGCCAAATATGAAGGCCCCACGTCTTACGGTTAAAAAGTTACTTTGAAGGTCAAAGGTCACAGTCAAGGTCACATGATAAGAAATTTTGGTACCAATGGAAAGGTATTGCAATTAGAGACACACATGCCAAATATGACGGCCCTACGTCTCAGTTAAAAAGTTATGACCAAGGTTAAAGTTTTTGTGACAGACAGACAGACAAATGAGATTTAATGTCCCCATGTTTTCGTGAAAAGCAGGGGACAAAAATGTAGAAAGTTTTTAAATATATACCTGTGTTGGTCTCCACATTGAATGCACAGAGACAAAGTTGCTCTTTAAGACTGTAAACAGATTGCTAGATACATCATCAGTGAAGATCTTCACTTGCATGTCGGCATTGGTTATATATTGGTATCTTAGACAAGACTCGGTGAGGACTGTCTCTTCAGGTGATCGCAAGGTGGTAATGTTATACTGATAGGACGTATAGTAACCAAGGAAACGACCTGGAAAGTGTAAACAATTATGACATCTGATCTCTGATAATTATCAATTACAAGTGACTTAGGAAATCTTGTTGTTATACTAAGTCTACAGTAAAGTCATGTAGATTTAAAATGTACAACAATTTACACAAAGTCAGGCAAGAAAAATTTAGATTACATAAACAGACAAATATCTACGATAATACAGTGACATAAAGTGAATTCTAGATTAAGTTTATTGATGTTTTGTAATATTCAAAACTTTTTAGTTCAATGAACAAAATGTAGATATGTATGTTAACATTGGCCAGATTCCATCACATTATGAAGCTTACACTATATGGTATTCATAATGATGGGAACCACTTGGTGTCCAAGAAGACTTTACTGCAACTGAGGCCACATTATGGTGGTGCTTACTTTATAATGGGAACCACAGTGATACATGGTGGTACCTAATTGTTATGTGATCTATATTTCAATGGATGACTCATACATAATGCAGACAATGATGTGATAAGTACATTGTTACAGGATATACTAGTGATATAATCCTAACAAGATTGTGAAGAGAGCATAATATTACTAATGTAGGACTTTTATCAATGTGTCCGATATGGAAGCATAAAATTACTAATGCAGGACTTTTATCAATGTGTCTGATATGGAAGCATAACAAACTGAATATAAATAAGTGACTGATTTAGTAAAATGTAAGGAAACAGTTTTGAACTTTCAATTTTGTTCAAATTTTAAGTAAAAATTGACCCCTAAGATCAATCCAAGAAATGGAACTAATCTTGATTGTACCTGTACTAATCTTGATTGTACCTGTACTATTCTTGATTGTACCTGTACTATTCCTTGGATAACTGATACTGACAGGTAGCCGATCCAGCCACTGGAATGTAACACTGCTGTAGATAGAGGCATTAGTATAACCACAGTGATAGGAGTCTTCAAAGCCACAGGCAATAGAACGATCTGAAAATATAATAAATAATACACAATAAGTACTATACATCACATGTAGTATGCAAGTGTGCACTATATGAAATCTTAAGACAATATATTAACGGAACACTCTGGAAACATCATCCGTTACACTTGATGAGGATTTGTATATTTGGAGTATACTGGCTAAACTTGGAATAAACTACAGGAGTCTAGTGAAATTACACACCTCTGGTTTTTTACATCTGTAACAAAAAACCCAAAGGACATTTAAAGTCACCCGAAGAGGCAAGTTCTTTTGATATAATTAATAGAAAGGACACCCTATTTTCTACTTTACGTCTTACACTTCAACATTTGAACACAGAAAAAAAAATTACAGTTTCACTGAAATTCAAACATATGAGTATTCCTAAAAGGAAATGAAAATATATAACTATACACTCCATCTTAGCAAACCAAACATTGATACAATGTAAAAATTTAGCTGTTAATTATATGAAAAGCAAAAAAGGTCAAATCTTATATTTAAATAGAACACATAATAGAGGAACTCACTACAATGTGCTTCTTCATCAGACTTGTCAGCACAGTCTATGACTTTATCACACACTCTGTGTAATGATGTACAGCGGTCTAGGCAGGTGAACTCTGTATCTTGGCATACTATGTAAAACAAAAAGACATATTAATTAAGTTATACAAGCAATATTTGGGTCAATTCAAATTCATGAAATGACAGGAAATAAGGGATAAAAGTATGACATAGTTCATTTCTATGCATATCCCATTCAAAATACAGTATATGTCCACACTGAATTTAGTTGTATTTTCCATGACTCTGGATGAAAATTTACAAAATAATTTAAAGTGGCCTCACAGTGCTGATATGGTTTTCATAGCTAATGACAAAACATGTTTTTGATGTGTATTTTGAATTAATTGCATGTTTTTCTGCTGCATGGAGATTAAAAGCTCACCTGTTCAATGATCACATAAAAAGAAGTCAAGCTCTTAATTTGGCTAGGCAGTAAAGTAAGACCATACTAATATCCAATGCATTTTCTTGAAAATTTAATTATGTAAATTTTGCAGTGTTTAATATTCAGATAATGATTGAAGAATGAGCTCAACGTGATGCACCCTTGTTATCATGATTTTGCGTTAAAGTTACATAATAATTTAAGCTCTAGTTTTGTCATTTAATATAATGCAAAGCCATGTCCTTAACATCTCCATATTCATTTTCAATAACAACATATGCAGACAACCCTTATCATATATCTAAAATACCATGACATTTTCATGAGAAGATCTGACTAACCTAATGGCTGGCATTCCCCATCAGTAACAGTCATACTATCTACTCCAAAATGTGTAGGTATAGACCATGGAACGATGGCTTCAACGGCAAGAAGGTACTTCCCAGGATTAACGTCAGTGGTAATCTGAAACTGTCCTTCACTCCAACTTGTGCCATATTCTGCCTTACTTGTCCACTTAATCTTTTTGATGGTTGAAGATGTAGAAATAATGCCAATAGAAAGGCTGGGCAGCTGCCATGGCATGATATAACTGGTGCCATAAACTGTACCCACAAAGTAATCAAATTTGATACAGGTCTTGAAAGTATGGTTGAATTCTGGTGATACCATAACCCTGTCTGATGTTACACCATAATTGTCATGATTTGCCAACATGTAGTGACCTAAAATATTGGGAAATACAATGTAAACTATGAAAGCAATTGGAGTTATATTGCTGCAGCACTCACAGCAATATACTTCTTTGAGGCTCATTAACCCGTTAGACATTTTTAAAGTCAGATTACCTACATCAAAATGCTTCATGCATGTGCTTCCTGCAAAAATGATTAAAAAAGAGATGGACAAACTATTTATGGTACTAGACCATACAATCAAAGGACTCAAAAGTCCTGAGAGTCAGCTTTGCTGATTTTAAGTATGTAATCATTTTACCATTTTAGTGGCGGATTCAGGATTTCAGGAAAATGGGGGGGGGGGGGAGGTGGCAAAAATTAGGTCTTTGTTGCAACTACATCGTCATTATACCTATGTACAAAATGCTAATAAAATTTGCTCTCTTCATACTATCTTACGGCAAAGAGTTTGCAATTGCTTGTATCCGAAATGAACGTGCAATCGACAACTTCATGGCAACAAGTTTTACTGCATTGTTGTCATGAGTCGAAGCTGAGCCACGACATTCCTTCAAGTGGGACATTAAATAACCATCTTATTCACGATTCTCATAATGTTTTAACATCATTTATATTTAGAAACATACAACATTTACCTAAATATTTATATTGCATTTTCATTATCAGAGGAAATCCGGGAAGATCGATCTTTAAATTTGTCATATATGTGAAAAAGAACTAAAGTTCCAGAACATGTTGGGGAAAACTTTAATTGAAATATCTCGATAAAAACAAGCGATGCAAGATCAAGACAAATGCTTTGTCCGGAGAATTATACAAAAGAGTACATCCGACGGTGTCGGTGGTAAACACATCATAAAGTAGTCACAACTACATATTATTACGCGAAATTTGAAAACATTATTGCAACTCCTTTTTCGAGTTATTGAAACTAGTTTATGTTTAGCTTAAATTAACTGAGCTAAAAGTACATTGTGCTGATCAAGAATTTTTAAGACAACATCAGTAATTTTTCGGCACTTTATTTTTCAGCGGTGTAGTAAGCTTTATATCGGTAGTGAAAGTTATAACCCCTGAAAAGAAAGTGATTGCAATGAGTGCGGCTTCACCGAAGCCGACTCAAAAATGAATTTCAGATATAAATACCATTTATTTTCAATCTTAAATTACACAAATACTGCTTTAAAATTCAGCATTATCTTCCATATTTGATGGTAAAAATATCTAGCGGAAAATGAAAATGAGAAATTCTGAAATTACCTGCATATGATAGACATGCTGTAAGACATCCGAAGTTTGTATACCCTTTTGACAGATTTAAATGACTACAGAAAATTAAAGATAAAGAATGCCTTGCATAAATTGGGCAACAGGCCTCTTTAACAGTCTGAATTAAATCTTAAAGGGACATAGTCCGAGACTGGAAAATTTTAGCATGAAAAGGATAAATTACGACAATATCTTATTTTTCCTGTATTACATAAATTATAAACTTTGTGTTAATTGCAAAATTTAAAACTAAAATCCCTCAATGTTTTCGTAGAATAAAGGTAATTGAGTCGAATTAAATTCGGCTGGTATCAATTTCCCAAATAAGGCGATGCTCTGCCCATAATCATGTGCGTGCGCGGATATTCGCTGTAGAAAACAACAAAAATGGTTGACATGGAGGAATATGAGCACGAGAAAAGCAAAAGTGTGGTAGAAAATAACTACAGATGGGTGCAGTCCTAACATAACATTCACGTTAACGCGAAAAGCAGTCGCGAGGACTGCTTTAGCACACGTGCCAGGACTGCTCGACCGGACGCGCGTGCGCTCCCCGCGTTAACGCGGGAGGGAATTCGCGTTAACGCGATTTATTCCCGCGTGCGCTCGGTCCGTCGCACGTTCACATGTCTATATTTGTAATTCTCTATGCAGTGCGGACGGAGAAAATAAAATGGATCTAATTAAATTACCGCGAATGTTGCCGTAAAAACGTGTACAAGCCAGGGGAAAATTCACGAGCCAAATATGATATGAATTCATTGCACACATGGAAAATTTTATATTTAATTAGTTAAATGGACTAAATTTACATTTTGATTTTAAGCTTTTGTCAAATGGTTGGGTCCTTTTGTAACATCATACACATGTATTAAAAAGTTCATAGTATCCATTTCTGGAAGCACAGTCATATACCAATAACCCTATAGTTCCCGAACTACAATAACTATTGTAACTTAGCTTAATCTAGTAATACATTTTACATACGAAAATTATTCTAAATGAACTTTATCTTTTTTTTCTATAGAATTAACATGTATATGGACATACATGTGTGTTACATAATAATAATTATGAAAACATATACAACAAAGATATATTTGTATCAGTTTAGCTACAACTACATTAACTGTTTTGGTTTTTTACCGATGGAAATAATTTACCTGACTTCAAATCTGTGCTTGGTCCAAAGTTCTTATTATCATAATTAGTTCTAATCCATCCTCTGTTACTACTTGTGAAATTGTAGTACATGCACAAATAATCATCTTCAAAGTCGCAAGTTGCTGTAGAGGCTGCAATGTATATATCCATGTCATAATTAGCATCAGATGAAAGGTTCACCCACAATACTGCATTAATATTTTTCAATAAAAATCTATATGTATGTTATTTGAAAGATAAATTACCTGTATTTACACTAAAAATGTTCTAATGGGATATATACCAAAGCAAACTCTTATCTCATGGGTAACAACAGTGGGTAGCAAAATACACATCTTAGTTACCACTATGATTTAACACATTGAGCTCCATTTTGGACATAAACTCACTGTGACTATGACCTATGAAATATAGTCATAGGCCAAGGTCATCATACTCCCTTGTTTTGTTTGGAAAACAAGTGTTTGGAACATGAAGCATGGTTACTGCTATAGTTCAGAGACCAGAAATCATTGTCAGCCGATGAATCAATACAACCAAAATCTGAAGATTTAAATTTTGGTCAAGGTCAACAACAATCTCTCTAACATGTCATGCGAGAAAAATGTGTAAAGTATGAAGCAGATCCAGAGTAATGCTACAGTTTTGTGGACTGGACACCAATTTTGGTTGCAAGTTCACGGTAATCTTGGAAGTATGACTTTAAGGTCAAAGTCATAATGCACCGTTGTCATAAGACTGTAAGACTGGAATGTGTATCATCTCAATAGAGAATCCTTCATACTGAAATGTATCTTGTAACATCTGATAAACTTTCAGACTGAAGAGTAGCTTACCTCATCTGAGTTATCCAAAAATCAAAATGTGTTATATCTTATCTGAGAAGCCTTCAGACTGAAATGTATCTGCTCTCATCTGAGATGTCTTCAGGCTGCATTGAGCCTTACCACATCTGAGAAATCTTCAGACTATATTGTACCTTATCACAATTGAATAGTCACCAGAATAAAATGTGCCTTATTTAAACTGAGAATCCTTTTGACTGAATTATAGATGATAACATCTAAAGTACATGTAAATCCTCAGAATGAAATGAACATTATCTCATCTACCCTGAAGCCTGAAGTATAAGCCTTTAAACTGAAATGTGTCTACACTAATATCCAAGTATCTTTAAAAAACCTTTAAATGAAATGTACTTATCTCATTTCAGTAGCCTTCAAATTGAAACATAAATAAATGTGACTTTACATACCTCTACAAAGTAGTTCCAAGACTGACATTAATTAACAGAAATGTGACTTTAGTTGAAGTTGAGAAGTGCATGGATTGAAATATTACCTACATGTATATCATATGGACAGTGTTTAAAATGAGATACAACTAAATTTCCATTGGCAGTATACAAACTGGTATGCAATGTAACCTTGCCTTGCATGTTAGACTTGTTATATTTTAACAGGACAGGGTAAAGAGTGGAACCAGACTTGCTATTGCCTTGAGAGTCTAGAAAATTATTTATATGTGACATCTAACCTGGGCACGCTGAAGACTTGATGGCAATATCATCTATGGCTATGTCAGACTCAAAGCCACTACCTTTCTCAGCAAGGAAGAAGAATTCAAGATCATCACTTGAGGAACTGATATCAATACAACCCTTAAACAAATGAATTATAATTCATAAGTTAACATGAAATGATATTCCATGAGACTTAAAACAGTAAAACTTTTTAAAATTAAGAGCAACTTAATAGACTTTCAAAAGTTAGTAAATCAAGAGGCCAAGGGCCATAACATTCACATAAGCTAAAATAATCTAGCTCTTTTATGTGATAATAATGAACTGAATACTGGTAATTTAAGTTTTATATGATCATGAACTTTACATTTATTACACTAAAGTTTAAAACATTAATTTTATTATGTTTAAACTTTGTTATAATAAAGTTTGAACATAACAAATGTTTTAAACTTTAGTGTAACACATTTTAAAACTAGTGGTAATAAAAGGAAGATAACTCTTACTATTTCATAAGAGTTATCTTTCTTTTCTACTCCATTATCATTCATCATTCATTATTCTATTTCACTGTTACAAATAAATATATTTACAATTAAAAAGAATTTTGTCCTATATCTATGAATATAATAATAGCAATATATATGTCAAGTATCAATGATGCTACAACTCATGAGTTGCAGTTTTAAACAAAGTAATATTCAAACACCGTATTTTCCAATGTTATAATAAGCCTACAATTGTTCACAACCTTCAACTCATGCCATTCAGGCAAATATTGCAGCAATAGAACCTTCCCTTGAACATACTTAATACTGCATGTTAAAGGATGTTGTAAATCAAATGTGAAGTCAATGTAACTTAAGAAGAATTTTAAAGAGTTAGCCATTTTCCCTCTTTTCTTGGCCTCTCTGACTTCTGTTCAAAGTTAACAAACATCATTTGAACAAAATTGCAACTTCTTAACATAAGGATATGCCAGATTCCATTCAATTCCATGCAGCAGTTTAGGAGAAGTCCAAAATGTGAAAAGCTTTAATCTATTGGACAACAGACGAAAGACGTATAACCATCACAATATATGGTTTTGGTAGGCTAAAAAAATGTACCTACCCTATGCCAGACATTCATTTGATTTCCGGACTTATTCCAAATGCTGGAGACCTGTCCCGTGCCCATATTATGGGCTAGAACCGTCAGACTTCCTACATGACTACCCCACATGTGATACCAGAATCTCAAGCTGGACTGTGTTGAAATCCTTACAGCCGGGAACCATAAATGGCTGCGGTCTCCAGTTCTACCATATGATCCCTCTACATACAAGAAATGACCTAAAAGAAAAAAAGAATGCAGGTAAATTCAGCAAATTCTAAAGTTCTGGGTTAGTATGTTTGACTTTGGAGATTTTCTTTAATCATTATGTGGGTTTGGAGATAATATAATTCAACTAGAAAACTGTCTAAGATACATATTGCTCTGCTGTGTGATCTTGACCTTGTCACTGAAATCTATAAGCATGTATCTCCAATCATTCTCTGTATGTAAGCAAAAACTGTACATAAGAAAGCTTTAAACAATGAATCTTTCATAGATCAATAATTTTAGAAAGGAAGGGGATAAAAAAGTCATTCATTGATACTTCATTATGTCTTTAAGGCAAATTTGTTTCTTACAGAATTTGTTTTCCCCCTCTCCCCCCGCCCTTATCTAATGCCCTTTATGAAGGGTGTCATTTTAACATAATATGTTGTTCACAAATGTTGTACCACAGCACAGAATAACCTGTGCATGCCAACCTGCAACTGGACTGAGCACATGTTGGAATAAGTTATGTTACATGAATTTCTAGCTATGTTAATGCAAAAAAGTGCATGGGGAACTGGTGGAGTCGTCCTGCCACATGTTAGGACTGCATCCATCTGTAGAGTGCATACTTATTGCTGAATATGTTTACCATTGGAATTGCCGCTAGCATCAGTTAATGGTCCTGTGCCAACTGATGGTGTTGGTCCTGTTCCTCTAGACCACTGAAATGTGGAACCTTCAGTACAGTTGGACTGGTACTGACACATATGTGGGTCTTCTACTGTGCAAATAACTTCAAGGAGTGGAACTGAAATGGTTACAAAGCAACAATATGAAAGTAGATCAAATGTTTTCTGGTTTACCCCACTAAAGTGTTGATAGGCGAATCAGTATAACGAATCAGTATATTGCAAATTAATGTTCATATTATATACTTTGTTTTCATTATTACATTGTATACATGTCACATACAAAACCTCTATTTCAACAAGATCTCTTCAGAATAAGACATTCTCCTCTGTATAAACTGTCTTAATAAAAGCTGTCTTATCAGAGTAACTACTCATGTTATACTCTTCTTGTGACCTTAAATAAAGACTTTAGACCTTAGATCATAGGCCAAATACATGTGCACCCTTGTATTATGGGTAACAAGTCTGCAAAGTATGAAGCAGATCACAGCAAATATATAATAATAATAGCTACACATTTAATGGATTGGATATAAATTACATTCAACTGTGACCTTGACCAAAAGTTAAGATCAAAATACACCCTTGTTTCATGTGCGTAAATTGCATTAAGAAGCACAAAGGTTTTACAGACCAACAATTTCAGTGATTAGCTCACTATGACCTTAGCTTTGGTGGTATAAACATGATTCAAGGTCATGACATTCCCTTATGTCATGGTAACAATTCTGCAAATTATGAAGCAAATAAAAGTAGGCATACCGATTTTCTGAATCAGACCAGAATTTAAATCAGTGGTTCCTTGTAACTTTACCATATAAGCATGCTTTTTGATAAAGATCAAGACATTGCTATTAATTGTATTTAGTATCATCTTGATCTATCAGTTATTACAATTTTAAATGTACAAATTAAACAAGAATTTCAAGTGAATGCTAACTGTGACCTCAACCTTGAGAGTATGACCTTGAGTTATGAAAAATCACTGTAAACATTTGATCTAAGTCTAGTACTTATATTTAGTCATCAACATAAAAACAATTTAACCCCCCCCCCAAAAAAAAAAATTGCATTTTGTATTTAGAAAAAAATTGGGGGTTTTTTTTTTGTTTTTTTGGTTTTTTTATAAGAAAATGGCACTGAATAAATTCTAGTCTCAAAATATGATAATCTTACTTGGACACTTTCCATATTCAACTGAAACATCATCCACTGCAAAAGTACTGTAGCAACCATCGCCATGTTCTGCCACAAATGTTAGAGAGGCTGTATCTGGGCTGGCTGGAATATTAACACAAGCCAAATACCACTGCCTCCCTCGATTTCCCACCACTGTCAATGCTACATCTATCAGAAAATATGGAAAATGATAATAATGAAATAGAAGAGACAATAAAAGTAGAATAATGATCATAGTTTTTATTGAATGATAATAGTTCAATGTCACTCCAGGTATATTTCACTTAAATAGTGACGGCATCTGCCTGATGCATTGCATAGAAATTAATATTTTTGTAACTGACCGTCATAAATAGTGAGGAATCTTTTATGTGCCACACCTACCATGACACAAGACCTTGGTTTTTAATGTCTCATCCGAAAAACAGAACACTGGTGTGCTCATGGTGGAAATCAAATCCAAGACCTCTTGGTCACCAGCTGAGCACCTTATCCACTGCGACATGCAGATATTATTTCACTTCAGTTTATGGAGATAAAAAGATGATTTTAGATATATGTTTACAGCATCTTCCTGATACATTGCACAGAAATGTCCACATATTAAGTTATCTTTTTTGGGACAGTCGAGACACTGACAAATCCCTGTCGCACTCAAAGCTGGGATCTCTTCAACATGAGTCGAGCAAGCTATCAAATGAGCTATATTGGCACCATTCATATTAAAATCAATTCTCAAATTGAACACTATTAACCAATAGCCCACTGAATATCTATTGAACCATTTTTTGATAATTCATTTATTTGATACAAAGTATTAAATCAGATACATTAATTCCCTTTTTTATCATATGTGATAATCTAGAAATTTAGGCAAACCATTTCGTTGATTGTTCCCATTATGTCGATTTATAAATACTCTGAATCTCCCAATGTTCTTTCCATTCATTTGATAATAGAATGATATCCTCATTTCTGTTGTGGTGGAGAAGGAAGGTGTTGTTAGACTGGCTTTATCCCCTTCTTTGAAACCAGGTAAGCAAGCACTTGTCATCGCAAAACCATCTGTAATCACACCCAGACGTTCTTAATGAAACTGACGAGTTAATTATTACACCCATAAAATGTAAATAAAAATTGTTCAAATTTCAATCACATAACTAGACTGTATTATTGATATGTAAAGATTGAAGGGTCAATGTTTCGGTTCATACCACTCGCAGGTCAAATCTCAAGACCTAGGAACAGTCTTTTGTAAAGGTAAAGTAACACTAGCACAAAAAATTTTACGATGGTTGCTAGAAATTGGAGATATATGACTATTGTTGAAGACCAACTTAAAGTCAAAAACATAATCTAGCAGAGGTCCAATACCTACAGTTCTTATTGTTCATCTTTTAAGGAACCAGAAAACTGACAAAGTCATGAAATGATTTGACACTGAAATCTATAGGCATGTTCCATCTATCATCCTTCATCTGTGTGTGATATACGAAACCTTTAGGTTGAACTATTGAATTACAACTAAAGTGTTGACAGAAGGACAAACTGACAAGCAGAAAGACTTACGATGATCCTTCATGGCATGAAGGAAGACAAATCTAAGGGGGCTAAACTCATGAGAAGACATATTCCATATCTGGACAGATCTCATACTGACCTATAATGGGCTTCACCGCCATTTACTGTAGTCCTAATGTTAAGGGAGGAAATGAAATGTATTCCCGCAAAGATGACATAAAGAACAATGAAGCGTACTTTTGATGTTATAAGGTTGCTAACGTTTAACGTCTTCTCTAACTCATAATACACAAGCGCTGCCTGACGGATGATAATGGACGGCGTAGCTCATTAGGGGAGTGGTAAAGATATACTACATACTCAGCAAAACCATGGTAGTGGTGAGAAATAGCAGAATAGTGGTGAAACGAAAGGTTTCAAGGTCACAAAAATCAGGATAGCAGAGAAAGGAGAGACCATAAACTCACAAGAATAGTGATGAATGAAAAGAAGTCATACTAACCAGAAGTGAGAGGACAAGCCTAATCCTACCAGAATCAAGGTAATGGTGAGGAACAGAAGTCATTTTCATCTGAATCAGAGGGGTGGTGAGTGAACACATTTTATATTCACCAGAATCAGAGTAGTGGTAAGTAGCCAGTGGTCAAATTCATCACAATCAGGGTAGTGGTGAGTAGCCAGTGGTCAAATTCATCACAATCAGGGTAGAGGTAAGTAGACAGATCAAATTCATCGTAATCAGGGTAGTGGTGAACAGACAGAGGTCATATTCACCAGAATCAGGGTAGTGGTGAGAGGGCAGAGGTCATATTCACCAGAATCAGGGCAGTGGTGAGAGGACAGATATCACATTCACCAGAATCAGGGAAGCAGTGAATAGACTGTCATATTCACCAGAATCAGGGTAGTGGTGAGAGGACATAGGTCATATTCACCAGAATCAGGGAAGTGGTAAGTAGACAAAGATCAAATTCACCAGAATCAGGGTAGTGGTGAGTAGACAGAGGTCAAATTCACAAGGGAAGAGGTGAGCAGACAGAGGTCAAATTCACCAGAATCAGGGTAGTGGTCATAGGACAGATCTCAGACTCCCCAGAGTTGTGGTAGTGGTTAAAGAAGAGATCACAAACTTACAAAAATCAGGGTAGTGATGAGAGGAAAGAACTCATACCTTAAAGAATCAAGGTAGTGGAGAGGGTAGAGCTATCATATTCGGCAGAGTCTATGTGGTGGTAAAGGGACAGATCTCATACTCACCAGAATCAGGTGAATGGTCAGAGGATGGACCACCATGACTAGAACCACTCAGGCTGTAATGCCATCTGAAGTTATTCTCACTCTCCACCTCATAGCCACATAATGATCTGGATGGGAAAGTGCAAGAAGCAAAATCTGAAAAACACAAAAATGATAAAATCTCTTATCTTGTCAGCTTAAAGTGACCTCATTGTATTATTCTGAAAAAAACCCCCCAATTTAATAAAACCTCAAACAAGATAAACAACCCAAACACACTTTACTATAATAATAAATTCATGTTAATAACAACAACTCCAAGACATACAGCATTAAAACATGAACTCATGCCAATCAAAGTCATACAACTTTCTATGTTTTAATTACTTGAGGACTGATATTTAAACTACTGATCTTTAACTAAACTGATCATCAATATTGCAAAAATTAGTTATTCAACACTAACGTGGACAGGACTCCTCTGTAAACTGGACGGTTGTGACAGATATATTACTGTTATAGGCTACCCCTCGAATGGCCTTGAACTCTAAGGTTCCTACAGCATACTGCTCTGAGGTAAAGTTAGTGACTGGTACACAGAGCCATTGCCAATTACTGGTTAGTGAATGCTGACGCTCTACCACTAATACACTGCGAGCATCATTCTGGTAAATCATCTAAAACACAAAACAACAACTTGTAATTTTTCCCACCAGTTTTGAATTGCTATATAGATATTTCTCTTAACAGAAGTAAGACCTTTGATGGCAATAAATGTTGATTATTTTTAAGATAAACAAAAAAGATTTCAAATTTCTTTTTAGCAAGGTAAAATTGGACACAAACCATAAGTACAATGTATATACACACTATTGTTTTCATGTAAATCTTTTGTTACAACCAATGTATCAAATTCATTCAAAGACCAATGTAGACTGAAAGGTTTTAAATAACATTTAATACTTCTCACAGTTGTATCATCTTCATTCTCTGATTTCTGCAAACTGGGTATATTACCTGGAAAGTGCTGGAAGAGGAAGAGTTTTCCTCTGCTTGACGGTATTGCACTCTCAAATTCTTGGAGCTGGAAACATTAAAATCCAGGGAAAATGTAGCTTCATCACCAACTGCACCGTAGAATGAGTCAGCAGTTAGGTATGACCCTGTATAATATTCAAAGTCAAGAATGAAAACTGTGTATAATATTCAGTAGTTCTGAAAAATGTTACAGCAGGTGTTATTTTCATTTGACTGATCCAAGAATGTCCTGAACCATTGACAAAATTTTATGATCTTTATCGCAGTTAACAAGTCTTAGTACTGGATGACAGGTATAACTTTTACTGAATGTCTGAAAACATATTTACCTTTAGTGCTGTTGTCAGAATCTGTGGAGTACAGCTTCCAGGTGTATGTCTGGGGATCCACAGTGGTGTGACACTGAATGTTAAACAAGCATTTCCTGCGATCGTCAAATGTGCAAGGACTTACTGGGAATGGTGCTAAAGATATAAAGCGAGAAAAGTGCTATATTGATACATATATATATATATATATATATATATATATATATATGTATACATAAATTGGTTCAATTCCATTAAAGAATCTTAGGGGATTGGAAATAATGATATTATTATACAATACATTGAGATTTATCAAGTTTGGTAAATTTATAGATGTAAGAAAAGAATTTATCATAATACTGAGAAAGGATTCATAGTAATGGGAGTTTAAAAGCCTAATTTTCGTAAAATTTACAAATTTAAACGTACAATTCAACAATATCAAATGTTGTGATTTTTTTATCATTATGATAAAAGTACTCAGTCTGGTTTCTCTTGTATACATGTACCAACAAATGCTCACTTTAGCTGCACACAAAATGTCTGAAGACATAGAGTAAAATCTACCTTCACAAGAGCTGTGTGATTGCACTATGTTATCTACAGCCATCAATTCCCAGCTAGTTGTGTATCTACTTTGACCCAGGAACTTCACTATTAGTCTGGACTCTGGTGGCAAATTGAGACAACTCCTTATCCATACACCAGAAGGATATCCTGAAATAAAATTCATATTAACGCATTTCTTTTTTTTTTTTTTAATTACAAAATTAGTGTACATCTAATCATGTATCTTTTTTTCATATTCATGGTAAATGAAAAAATTTGAAATACTTTAAAATGTTTTTAGGATGATGTTAGGTATATCTTATTTTCAATGAATCTATGTAAAATCAATTAATACATATTTATTTGGCTCTCTTTGTGATAACTATATACTGTATATCAAAGCCTATAGACTAGGATTTCAGGAATGAATCTAATTTTTTTTCGTTGGATCGAGGTGAAAAAAGTACAAAAAATTGCATCACTGCAAGTAGCGCATAATGCATAAGTTTTCCATCCTTTTTTTGTGGTATACGTCCATCTAATGAAAAACACATTAGATTCATTCCTTATGATCATTTAATTCCTTTCAAACATGTTATATATTCTCAGAAATTGGTACGTTATGTATGCAATATTTCTCAAAATCTCTAAATTTCTGCCGCAGTGGTGTGAATATTGACATCACAGTAATGAAAACACAAGAAATTACGCTGTCATCGAAAAAATTTCTTGGATGAGATATACAACTAATTTTCAAACCAATCAAAATGCCTATTAATGAAAAGTTAAATGATTTATGAGAAATTATTTCAGTTTGAGTAGTAGTCACTGGCTAATGATAAATGACACTCAGGTTGAATGGTAGTCACAGCCTGATAATGAATGACTTAAGGTTGAGTGGTAGACACTGACAAATGATGAAAGACTTCAAGTTGAGTGGTAGACAGATTGATGATAACAGCGAGTCTTGGTCAAAAATGGCAAAAACACCAAAAAATGTTGAAAAATACTTTAAAAAGATGAAAATGGAAGGTGCACACCTATATGTGATAATATAGCTAAATCTATAATTTCAATGGAATCAAGCCGGCATGGCCTAGTGGTATCGCGCTGGTCTCCTGATCGGAAGCCGGGTTCGAGTCCGGCTCTAGTCATGCCTGTGTCCTGCCCTTCCAGATGAGACAGTAAAAACCGTGGCCCATGTCGTGATATACATGGTACGTTAAAGATCCCTCACTGCTTCAGGTGGGTCTGTTGCAAAGGTCAAAATTTGTATGCTCCGCATCAGGCAGATACTGTCACCATATGCGTGAAATATTTGTGGTGTGACATTAAACAAAAATCAATCAATCAATAAATGGAATCTATGGGAAGCTGAAAAAACTCCGGACTATCTAGAGAAAAAAGTCCCAAAATGGCAAACGCAACAAAAAATGGCTTCCAAGAGATGGAAATGGGAGGTGCACACCTTTAAGCGGTTATAAAGCTAAATGTAAAATTTCGATGGATTCTGTGGAAAGGTAATTGAGAAAAACTCTAGACAAGGATGTGTCTTCAGATGCCGGACAGACAAACAAACAAGTTGACTGATAATAAACATGATTTCAGTTTTAGCGATAGACAGACTGATGATAAATGAAATGATTTCAGGTTAAGCAATAATCAAAGACTGATGATAAACAATCTAATCCTGATGTCCGATAATGATAGAAAAATCTACAAACTTGAGTGCTAAGTTCACTTTGTCTATGCCAAGGCATGCACTAGTTAACTTGTCATGAAGGTTTGTGGATTTCTCATTCTCATGGACTACAAATCCACAAACTTAAGTGTCAAGTACACTTTGTCTATGCCGAGGCATGGACCAGCTAACTTGACACAAAGGTTTGTGGATTTCTTTTTCATTATCAGACTTTAGGGGCTAGTAACTGTTTTTCTCCTATTGATTAAGTTGTCCCTTAAAATTGTCATTTTCCCCTTGGTTATGTTAGAAAATTAACAAAAATTAGATCGCCTGACATTGATGCATGTTATGTGTTGCTTATAATGTCATTACAAATTTAAGTAGGAAATAGGTCATGTAGCTTGTCAACATGCCCCCTGTGGTTGACAGGCTGATCATTTCACACTTCTTGTGAGGAGCACGGTGAGTATGGAAGAAAAATGACTTCAGGTTAAATGGTAGTCACATATTGGGAATAAAGGACATCAGGGTATGAGGTATTCATAATCTTGATTATTATAGTAACATCTAATTTAGGACCCATATCTTTAAGTGTAACTGAAGATTTATTTTTAGTGACTGTATGCTTAAGACAGTTAAATGAATGCACAAGTAATTCTCCAGAAATGACCTCAATAAACATCACTTAAGCTGCATTTAGGTATAATGCTGCAATATAATTGTATTAAAACATGTATTTGCAAAACACTCGTACCCTCAGTGGTGGTCAATGTTAATATTTTTGAAAAGCAGGTCAGAGATCACAGTCAATGTAAAATATATATAGGGTAGAAAAAAGTTATTGTCACATATAATCATGAAATACATAAGCCTATCTCTTCGTGTCCATTTGTGACTTACGTCAAGTATGATTTTTTTTAAATACAAACAGAAAAATATTTTATGTAGACCGACCAAATACTACATGCAAATATATCTGATTCTTGTGGTATAAAAACCAGAAGTTATGTATGGATCTGGAATCCTGATAAATGACAGATACTATTTAATTCATACCTGTGTCTTGATAAAAGTATTTGATGTAAGATTTTCTTGATATAAGAATAAAAAGAGAATTAACTTTTATGTGCTCAGAAACAATAGTATAGCACTAAAAACTTCGGTATTCAAGTTATAATCATTAACCGTTTCAGATAGAATGACAGAGGAGAAACCTGTAGTCCTTAGCTAATCTAGTTTTATTTGTAGAGGACTAATCATATGTGACAACAGATAAACAATGAATACAAACTTCAGAATCACTTACCTTCAAAGGATTCCACTGTTTCAGACCCGCTGTCAACATTCAAAATAATGACCTTTAGCATTGTATATGTATCCAGTGGATTGCGAATTTTGAAGGAAAAAGTCATACTAGTCACTTTACTGGTTGCAATGATAGGGGATATGAAGTAGCTAGAATGATTGTTTCCTGAATAGAACATCACTTGGTTTGACACTGCAATGAATAAACAAAACCTGTATACAACAATACTACTATACCTACTGCTCACTTTGTACATTGAATTTGAAAGAAATGCATTCCAAATTGCAAAATTTCTCTTGCATCTCTTTCTTGAAAATGAAATTATTTTTTGTGAACAATGCATTTAAATCATTTAAGACGTGGTCACAATAAATCATTAGAAGACATAACATACCAGAAGAGTAGCAAATAACCTTTCCATTAGATTTTTATATCGGTCTCAACATATGAAGACTACAAAATTCCCAAAATACTCACACAAATTCAAAATCATTCTCCTCTAGTAAACACTTTAATTTAAAGTCAACAAGAGCAACACTAAGCATAGCATCCCCTCGCGAGGCATAAAATTCAATCAATTTTTTACCATTCCAGCCCACTGTGAACTTGACCTTGAGCATTTGACCCTGAGACAAGGTCATGACACTTCCTTGAGATGTAAGCAACAATCATGTGTAATATTATTGAAATCAATCAAGGCATTAAGAAGTTATGGCCCGGACAAGCGAACACACACACACACACACATACATAGTTACATACATGTACATACACACAGACGGTGGCTTTACTATATCCCCTCCGCAACATGTTGCGCAAGGGGATAATTAAAATAATAAATGAGTTGGCAATCTTTCAAAACATCTAAAACATGATTTGTATGAAAGACATTTGACAAAGTCATAGTCATTCTCACCTATTCTCCATTTAGTATCTGGGAATGAGTATCCACAATATCTATTGTTGTCAAAATTACAGGTGAGAGAAACTGCAACTGTTACATCTATAACAGAGAATTAACATCTGCTAGGAACTAATTCTAAAAATAGATCCTCAAGTTTCTGAATCATTCTTTTTTATTGTACAGTCATTAAACATATTAAGCTCCATTCTAGGAGCTGAATCACTACCTAAAGGGTCATGAATTTCATAATTTTGGCAGAAAGCTTAATGCTCTTTCTAATTATATATTCATACATATAATCTACTCTTGGGCTCATGAATTTCACAACTGTAGTAGATGGTTTCATGCTCTTTTTAACTATGCATACAGTTTTCTCTCGGATATGCAGCAGTAAAGTAGAAGATTTTTAAAGAATGAACTATCTTTAGCAGTTTTCATCCTGCACCCAAGGCCCAAGGAAGTTGACAAAATAAAATTCACAATTTATGTTCGTTTTATCCCAAAAATACTTCAAAGTCAAATTTGGTGATAATTGGCCTAGTAGTTTTCAAGTAGTTAATTATGTTCCAATTTAAACAGACTATGAATAAAAGATGGACAAAGACTAATTTCAATAGGCAACTTGAGTCATTTCGGTGACCTAATAATCTGTAAAACTTATATACAGTCAAACTTTGATATCTTGAACACTGATATCTCCAATAAAGGGGATATCTCGAAGTCGAACGTGGGTCCCAAAAAAAATCCTTCATATTATGATTAAATTCACCCCGGATGTGTTGAACACTGTTATGTCGAATACCATGCTTATCTTGAATACATTTTCAAGTCCCGAAGTTCTTATTTACCCGGTTTATCTCGAAGTTGGCTTCTTATTGACAATATTCCCTGCGGCGTTTACCCTAAATGACAGGTCGCTCGCGTGGTGTGATCAATTGACCATGTCGTTGTACGAAGCTGCAGTAATTACATAATCGATCGCATCCGTGCATACCCTGTTATTTATACCAAATATTAATAAATGATGATAGCTTATTAGACTCGACACAAAATTGGATAATTAACATTAAACGTAATTAGTGCTTTTTCATACCTGTGTTTAAAGAAATTTCTTTACACTATTCATTAATTACTTTTTCCAATCCGTGTGTACAGTATGTCTGTATTTTTATGCAAAGTAATAGTAATTAAATCAAATTATGACGTGTGTCTTTATCTTGTCTTACGTGTTAGCCCGTCCTCGGTTTTAGGTATAGTATACGACAGTTATATCCAGTATTGGATTTAAATTACGATGTTACTGAAAAGGAAACATGATGTTTTCAGTTTTGGAGTATATTCTCTATATATTCATAAAATATAAAAGGTATGATGAGATTCAGATTAATTATTAAGGAACCATACAATATGCACATCTTCTTGCGTATTTATTAATAAATACATGCATATCTCATACATCTACTATAATAATCACAAATGTCAAATGAATCAGCGTACATTAACAACTGCAAGATTTGTGATCCTAAACTCGAAATTTGGATATCTCGAACTACGGATATCTCGAAGTATTTTCCACGGTCCCTCCGACTTCGAGATAATGAGGTTTGACTGTATATGACTTTTGTTCTTGATAGGCATTTCTTGGTGTTAGGGAAATACCTTTTAAAGCTTGCTGGATTAATTTCTCACAGCATTAAAAATCAAATACAAATACAATACTTTTTCAAATCATGTGCAACATGTACAAGCTTAAATCATTTTCTTGATAGTACTAAATAAAGACAACAAATCTGTTTGACTGATAGCCATGTCCAAGAGCCTGAACCCCAGTCTCAGGAGTCATGCATTTACAATTTGGGTAGAGACCTTCACACTCTTTTCAAACCTGTATTCATTATTTTTCTTGATGTATATGAAAAATCTTACTTGTGTTTATGGTCCTGCTTGTGGTTGTGCTATATACAGCAGTTGGGGGAGACACAGTGGTATTGCTTGCAAAATCTGAAAAAAAAATATCAAGAAAGTGATTTACTGGTAGGAATATTAGAACTTGACTGATCTCAATTCATTCTATCCAGATGGAACGGTATTCTGTCTTTGAAAAAAAAAATTCTTTCCTCTTAGTTAACAGCTATCAATACCTAGAAGTGATTTTAATTGTATATCATATATCAAACACTTCAATCTCAAATTTTTAAAATGAATGAGAATAATAAGGCATTTCACATTTTAACAAGAATCTGGATGAAAATTTGAACTTTGAAAGGACAAACATGTAATTGCAAATGCAAATGTAAACATGCAATAGGTCACTGAGAAAATTTCATTTAACGACAAAAGTTTCCAGCAAAATGTTAAGCCGGCGTGGCCTAGTGGTAGCGTGCTCATCTCCTGATTGGGAGGCCGGGGTTCGAGTCCTGCTCTGGTCATGCCTGTGTCCTGTCTTTCGGATGAGACAGTAAAAACCGATGCCCTGTGTCATGGCATGCAAGTAAAGAACCCTCACTGCTTCAGGTGGGTACCTTACAAAAGTCAAAATTGGTATGCCCCAAATAGGGCAGATGCCGTCACCACATACACATGTACATGAAATATTCGTGGTGTGACGTTAAACAAAAACCAATAAATCAATCAATTAAAAACCAGCAAAATGTTGATTAACTGATTATTGTTTTACGTCCCTCCACAATTATTTCACGTTTATGGTGACAGCATCTCATTCTGTTTGATGCATTGCATAAAAATTTATACATGACAAAAGACCCATCAGTGATGGATCAGTTGCATGCCAAGTTTACTGTGACATGGGACCTTGATTTGTTTTCACCGTTTCATCTGAAAGATGGATCACCATCGTGACACAGCGGGAGTTGAAGCCGGAACCTCTGGGTTCACGAGTGAAGCATCTCATCCACTATACCACTTACACTTCCAGCTAAGTGAATAATGAAAAGCCTTAGCTCATATTGTCACAACCAGTGGTTATCTATAGATTTCAGACCTCTGAAAATTTGACTTTATTCCAATTTTCAAAATCATTACCTTCAAGAGTAATATTATAACAGTTGTTATCTGGCAAAAGCAGACAGTAGTGGTTCCTTATGGAAGACGTTATATTTTCAATATTGCCATATGTAGAATAACATGGACCTTGATACTGGAGCAAATCTGCTATATCTATAAAAAAGGTACAAGATTTTCTTGATATTTACCAAAAACAAAATTTTCATTATGTATGTATATAATATATATTTAAAATTTAGGCTGAAAAAGTGACTGTCAGATGGAAACTCTAAACTATTTATCCCACTAACTCAGCTTTCATCTACATATTCATTTCTACTGAACTCCTCCCCAATAATTTTCAGTTTTTACATGAAATCTTATCAAACAAACCTGATACCTGTAATATGTTGTAAGTTTTATTTTAAATCTTCTTAATTATTAAATTCATGCAGAAATTTTTAATTAACGGTACTCTATTTGGCCTACTGACCCCAACCGCAGATCAAAGCTGAACTGATTTGCTGGTTGAGAAATTAATTTTCTAGAACACTTGTTATGGATCATCAGTACTTTTTGTCCAATGATGACTGGTTGGTTGGTTGATTGGTGTTTTATGTCGCTTTCAACAATTTTTCAGTTATATCCTGACATGGAAGCAGGAGGTAACCAACCTCTTAAACATAGTGGCGCAACCCGGGAATGGAACCCAGATCGTCGGTGCCACAAGCCAAGCGCTTAACCACTACACCAAGCCTCCCCCACTCCAAGATCTGAAAGCGAGGTCAAAGGTGTCAAGATATGATGAACATACATTGAACTATAGTTGCTCTTCATCAGAAGTTAAAAATATGAATTGTTTATGCATAACTCATGATAACAGAAGTTGAACAAAGTGAAGACAATAGGTCACTTGAGCCTTTGGTATAAATCACCAGACAATATCATGGATTTCACATACACATAATGATACTTTAATTCAAGGTAAGTTTGAAATTTCAATCCACTGCTTATCTCACTCCACTTTTCACTTCATTATTCTTTCTGGCATTATGATTTTACCTTTTGGCTTCGTAAATTATTTCAAATACTATGTGCTTACCCATGCAGGACTGCTGACAGATTTCAGTGTTTATCCCATCATCACAAGTTGGAAGGAAAATTGAACACAAAAAACGAGATGCAACATTACGGCACTGTTGTGTAGGCAAGTAGTTTATCACATTTTGATAATAATATATTGCTGACTCAGCCAAATATAAGTCTCTATGGCCCAAGATATTAGGAAACGTTGTTTGGTTGAAGCCAAAACTCTTACAAAAGTAAGATTGAATAGAAATACAGGAATCTGAAAAAAAAAAAAATCCTGCATGAAAATATTACATTCATTTGGTTTTAAGAAATATAGAATTGTTCGATCTATTTGAAACAGAATGATGATTAATTAAGCACAGTAAATACCATAATTTATAAACTAATGGAACCAAATAAAATATTCTAGAATAAAAAGTGTTTTCATTTATTTTCATGGAAGAGTTAGAATGCACTTGAATCTAGTAAATACTTGGAAACTCTCCTGTTCCTACTTATGATTTATTTCACATACTTCATATCCTAAGGCTTATATAATGTTGTAATCTTTATTATATGTATTATACTATAATCATACTGAAAGAAGATATCCACCATATATATTCTACTGAAGAAAAGTATTTCCAACATACATATATTCCATATTGATGGGAGGTATTTGCAATACAATTACCACATTGATGGAAGATTGATTGATTATTGTTTAAATTATGTTTAATTGTTTCATGTATATGGTGACATCATCTCCCTGATGCACTGCATAGATATAAACACCTTTGCAACGGACCCACCAGAAGCAGTGAGGGATCTTTTACTTGCCATGCCTATCATGAAATGGACCTTGGCTGGAGTCATTGATGGAAGATGTTTGCTATGTATATTAAACTGAAAGAAGGTATTAGCAGTATATATACTACACATATACAGAAAGAAGATATCTCCCATATACTCTCTGTTGTCGGAAAGGATCTATACTGATGATTGATATCTGACTGACATACAAAGTATACAAAAGTTATATGCAAAACAAACAGAAGACAAAGGAGATTACCTGAGAAATTCCTATGTGCAAACTGAATTCATACATATTCTACTTTGTCATATACCTGGTACACAAGGTATGATCAAAAAGTTCTTGGCCCGATATACTTTGATACAATAAATAAGTATAAAATCCCAATCAAATCATATTGAGTGTTTTTTGTACAAGAGAATAGTATCTCAAAGCTTTTGTTTATAAACAGACTTTGCTGTTAAAAGTTGAAGGGTTAGTCAAACCGACAAAATGTAGAAACTGAATTTAAAGCAGTGATTAAGTATCTATGTAAGAGGGGGATGACTACCATGGAAATTCCAGAGGACTTCATGAAAACTCGTGGGAAGGAGTCCCCTCCTTGTAGTACTGCTAAAAAATGGACTGCTGAAAAAAGGGGGAGGGAGAGAATTGAAGATGATGAATGGTCTGGATGTCCCAAGGAGGCTCCCACAGACAAAAACATTGATGTTGTGCATACTCTTGTCATGCGTACAGAAGGCAAAACCTCCGAGAGACAGACAGAATGTATGGTATAAGTTATGGGGCTGTTCAGTCTATTTCAATGGACATCTTAGGTATGTCTAAGGCCTCAGTTAAGTGAGTCTCTAGAATGTTGACTGAAGATCAAAAGAGAAACTGGCATACTTTTTCTTTGCATCTTTTAAGTCTCACTACGAAGATGATCCTGAAGACTTTAAGGGTGAAATTGTCACTCAGGACTTGGGTTCACCATTCTGATCACAAATCTAAGAAAATGCATGCAATGGATTCATTATGGCTCTCCCCCTCTTAAAAAACTCAAGAGAGTTTCCTCCGCTGGGAAAGTTGTGGCCTCTTAATCTCACAGGACAATCTGAATTGAGAAATAATCATTCGAGGTTCCTTCTCATACCAAATATTCTCCAGATTTAGCCCCATTTAATTTTTTTCTGTTCCCAAAACTAAACTCTTACCTATGTGATAAGAATTTGGAAGCAATAACGATGCCACGGACACTATATATGAGTACCTAGAGAACAAGAGTGAAGTATTCTATTTTGAAGGGATTCAGAAATTGGAACAGAGATAGAGAAAGTACATTGAGATAAAAGGAGATTATAATGACCAATGATAACTACTTTTTGTAGTTTGATGTTATTTCTAAACAGAATATGCAGAAGTATGATCAAGGCACCATTTCAGTGACCTGCAGGTAACTCATTCTATAAACAATAGGAATATTTCTCAGCATGACCTGACAATGATGATGAAAATTAATTGAAGTATACATTGCCCTTCATCTTGAAGAAAATACCTTAGTTTAAAGGGACCTGGTCCGAGATTGGAAAATTATAGCATGAAGAGGATAAATTACAACAAAATCTTATTTTTCCTGTATGGCATAAATTGTAAGTTTTGTGTAAATTGCAAAATTTAATACTAAAATCCCTCAATGTTTTTGTAGAATAAAGGTAATCGAGTCGAATTAAATTCAGTTTGTTTCAATTCTCCACATAAAGTGATGCTCCGCCCATAACCATGCTCATGTACGGATATTCACTGTAGAAAACAACAACGTTTCATATGGAGGAATACGAGTATGGAAAAAAGCAAAAGTGCGGTAGAAAAAAAAATATACACAGACTCAGAGGCCAAAAAAGAAAAGTGGAATTGGGTAAAGCTCAACTTTCATTGTCACGTGATTTCCTCTGACCGTCCTATTCAAAGAGTTGGCGTGGTTATGTTGCAAATTTAAAACGGGCATATCTCGTTAACGACATCGACTTTGGTAACGATACTTCTTAAACATCTTAGATAACATACAAACAATCGATTACCGTTTAAGAAATCCGGAAAAAATATACACAGACTCAGAGGCCAAAAAAGAAAAGTGGAATTGGGTAAAGCTCAACTTTCATTGTCACGTGATTTCCTCTGACTGTCCTATTCAAAGAGTTGGCGTGGTTATGTTGCAAATTTAAAACGGGCATATCTCGTTAACGACATCGACTTTGGTAACGATACTTCTTAAACATCTTAGATAACATACAAACAATCGATTACCGTTTAAGAAATCCGGTTACATTGTTTTTACTTTTCCCAACTTCAATCGGACCATGACAATTTAAGTCATGCCACACTGCCATTAAACCAGAAACACTTGTACCAAGTATAACCTTGATTAAATATGGCATACAGAAAAATTGGACTGGATGAGGTGTTACAGCAAGATATCGACATACAATCATTGATCCATCAAAAATGTGTCACAAATACAATTTTTGTTATATCTAAAATATACCCCACATTACCGGACAATATCTGTCTAAGCAGTATTAAACTTACCTGAAGTTAGATTTTGCTTTGTCCCATTTGCTGAAACTGTCAAACTGGTATATTCATTTTGCTGTTTACCATAATTTTCATCAGGATTTTCTACAGGTGTAGCATTTTCTACAGGTGTAGCATTTTCAGACTGATCATCCTGCATATGTTTGTACTGGTTTTGAACAGGTGTTAAATCAGTTGTTCCTGGTTCTGCTGATGGTTCTGGTGATCCTTCTGGTTCTGCTGATGGTTCTAGTGATCCTTCTGGTTCTGCTGTTGGTTCAGGTGTTACTTCTGGCTCTGCTGATGGTTCAGGTAATACTTCTGGTTCTGCTGATGGTTCTGGTGATCCTTCTGGTTCTGCTGTTGGTTCAGGTGTTACTCCTGGCTCTGCTGATGGCTTAGGTTCTGCTGATGGTTCTGGTGATCCTTCTGGTTCTGGTGATGGTTCTGGTGATCCTTCTGGTTCTGCTGTTGGTTCAGGTGTTACTTCTGGCTCTGCTGATGGTTCAGGTAATACTTCTGGTTCTGCTGATGGCTCAGGTGTTACTTCTGGTTCTGCTGTTGGTTCAGGTGTTACTTCTGGCTCTGCTGATGGTTCAGGTGTTACTTCTGGTACAGTAACTGGTCTAGTTGTTGGTGTTGCTGAAATATAGATTGCTTATGCTATCAACACTATCTCTTAAATGAAGTATGTTTGTTTACTTTATTTATTTTTTATGTTGTGCCAAGATTATTTCACACATATGCATAGTGAACTTGAATCTACATAAAGAACCAATCTCAAGCAGAGACACGTTTTAAGAATAAATTAAATCTTCATTACTGTCAATTTTTTTAATAGACCATGCAGGCATCGATGCTGGCCATTGGATCATTATGACCTTAACCTCAAAAATATGTTCTTAAGTCAAATTCATAAAACCTTCTAGTATCAGGGCTGTTACACCCTTTTTTAGGACAGGGGCCAGGGCCAGTGGATTTGGGAAAAATCTCGTCCTTTTTAGTGAAATTGGGAATTTTCTTCCATATAAATTTCCTAAATGTTATATACATGTACAGGGACATACCTTTACAAATTCAACATTGGGGCCAACTGGGCTCCAAGCTTTAAAAATTTAGGAGCGCAGAACAAAAATTTGGGGGTCCAGAAAAAAAACCCACATAAGATTAAGTTGGCATTGAATTTTACCAATCTGTTCTAAAGTGACGACTCCATTATTTTATCATAATTCTTTTGACATAGGCCCTTTCATGTTAACTGCAGGATTGATGTTTTGAATGGAAAACAGTTTTGTTTCCTGTGAAATATTTGACGTCATAATGTAATTTCATTGTTACAGAGCCTTACGTCATTTTGCGGGAACAAAGTTGATTTTGCCACTCCATACATAAGTCCTGCAGTTAACATGAAAGGGTCTATTGGTTGTTTTCATCTTCAGTTATCAGTACATGTATTTGCTCCTTTTACTGGGGGCCGAGACACCCCTTCCAGGAATATCCACATCGTTGGTGATCTGAGCTTGGCCGTTGATGTTTTAAAAAATCTACATTATTCATGTATGCGTTCTTGTCATCGCTTGCATCAATTTATTGTCATATATGACAATTTCACATTTCTGAGAGACATTTTTATGCAATTATAGCAACATCAATGGCCTGTAATTTGGGTTAAAAAATTAATGTGTTTACATTTAGATGTAATACAACCATTAAATTTAAAGGGTTTTGCTGATTAAGACAGATTCTTTTAAAATGGCTGAAGCTGTGTCCTGGAATTTGATTCAAAACGCAAGTGTTTAAGTGTTTTTATAACCTGCAGTTTTTTAATTTTCAATTGCCAGAACGATCAGGACTTGAGGTTTTTGGGGCCCAGCTAAAATTTTCATGCCATTGGCAACTGGGCAACTGCCAATTTCTGTCCCTGATGTACATGTATTGAGCATTTTTGTAGATTGTCTGCATAGATCTTAATAAACGTTTCCCCACTACATATGATCATGATGTAAGGGGCCTTATGCCAGATATGCTATTATTGCTGGGATTTTCGTTGTGACATTGATGAAAGCATAGTGACGTCAGAGTAAAATGATGCAAATTACAGTATGTCTGGCAATGGAATGAAATATAAGCTAAATCAAAAGGAAAAAGGTGTGTTCTATAAACATTCACATCAAATCTTTATCATTCTGGCTTTTTCTTGTCATCTGAACCAGAGATATATGTATAAATGTCTCTGTCTGAACTCTAGCCACTGTTAAGCTCTTTCATCACTGAGTGAAATATGAACTTTCTTGATCAACATCATGGACATGAGACAGGCCACATTGAGATTTAGCATTCTCACCATTATGGTCATCTGAGATTTCAACTCCATCATGTTCAACTTCTCCACCGCTATTTTCAATTTTGATTTTTTTTCCTGGGCTCCCCAAGCCGTTGTGCTACAGCTTGTTGTTTAAAAGAATATCAATTCCTTTACTTTCTATTTTAATACTAAGCATCTTTTGAGTACTAGTCTATGGGTAATTACTGTGTACAATGCGTACTTTTTTCATAATTTCTTACGTTGATTTTCGTGGGTGCACATTATACATGGGAACTAAAAATATATCATTTTTTTCCCCAAGGATTTGCAAGTAATGTTAATCTGAATTTGACCGCCAAAATGCCAGCATTCACTAAATTCACAGCAGGATTGGCTATGAATATACTAGTCTATACCTTGTTCTCGTACATGTATGTCTTATCATTCAGATGTTTTATGTATTGATGTATTCAATAGAGTTTTACAAGTTCAATTATAAGTTACTCTGAACGAGGGTTCGATGTTTAATAAGACGGTCATAAAGTCACCGCTAATAAGTCCATTGTATACCTTTCACCTACACAGATACCCACTGTGCTTTGTATAAACGTCACCTTCTAACAATACCTGATCAACCTACTGCTAAGTGTTGCACACACACACATCAATCGGACAGGAACATGGTGTATATCTCCAAATTTGTTTCAGACTTATGGTAACCATATTATCATAATTATAAATACCGCCAAAATTAATCCCATAACTAATATAACCCAATGGATAAATTTTGTCAGGGACATATAAAAATATAAGGAATTTTGTCCAGTTTGTATCCAGAATTGCTATATGAAAAACGTTAAGTGCCGGATAATTCACGCTACTGTACATCAACAAAAGGGATAATAGCTTCACAGGCACTCGCTATTTATGTGTTTTTTAAATGCGCAATATACACGGGTAATTACGGTACATACGAACATAGTCGAATCTAAATCTGCATAACATCTGCTGTCTTGATTCTTTTAACACTGATCTTTTATTCTTTTATATGGAATTTAATAGTGTTTACGCAAACACTGAAACAGTGAATCTAATATGTTATGCTGATTATGGACATGGATCGAGATGCTTGCAAGTAGCAAAAGAAAAAAAGAAAAGTACAGGTACGATGTTTTTACAGAGTCAGTTTGGGAATTTCTAGCGCTGAAATTGGGAAAAAAAAGATACTTTTTGGCATTGGGAATGGGGCTACATGAATTTCGGCCCCAAAAATGCCTAATTGATTGCCCTGAGTATCACAAAACACTTACTCTGGTTACATGATAAGCCATTTGGTTGTAGATCTAGACCATCTGGACAAACACACTTCCTACCTCCCCATGCTGTTGGTAAACAGATATGAGAACATCCTGCTTTGCCATTAGAGCAACCATTAGAACCTGAAAATAGATTATTATACTCATGATAAAAACTTCCTGTCAAATTTAGAATGTCAGTCATACACAGTGTAATATGCTTCATTTAAAAAAAAAATTATGCTGCACATACACAAGAGGCCAATGGACCCTATTAGTCATCCAAGTCATATATATATCCTCTGAGGATTTACAGCTACTATTTATATCCACCTATGACCTGAAACCCCGACTCAAAGGCAATGAAACTCAAAGATTTAGGTAAAGGCTCATGCATTTCCTACTGTTTATTCATGTATATTCTCACAATACATAGAGAAAGAAAAGAAGACTTCCAAAGTCTGAGTACATCGATATAACTAAAGCTATATTGACCCCAAATAAAAGCTGCATCCTTAAGCAAAAAAAAAAAATAAAAAATATATGTTTGTTTCCTGTAACATAACCTAAAAAAAGATAGGGTCGGTAGGTAGGCTTTTCTTTTCTTTTTTTTTTTCTAATGGAAAATGTCTTGACATTCAGATGGACATACATAATGTATAATAAAAGGTATTGTTCATGTATGACGAGGTTTGATGCCTTGGGGGTAAATGGCGAAAAAAAAAAAAGAGAGTCCGCGCCATTTTTGAGGGGTCGGACAGGTTACAGGAAACAAAGATATTTTTTTTTTAAGCAAGCCTTATTAAGGGGACATAAATTATATAATTTTCATAGAAAGGGCTTTATGTTCTTTCTAATCATGCATACAATTTTTCTTCACAATGAATGGCAGTAGCACAGATTTTCAATGACTACATTTAGGTATATTAAAACTCCTTATCGCTAGCCGTGTTACTGTCAATATAGCACTGATTCATCTTGTTATCAAGAATTTCACAATTATTGTATTTAAGGACATAATGCTGTTTAATTAACCATGTACTCAGCTTTGCTCAACAGTGCATAGAATGAGAGGCAATTTTTAAACACATTTCACTATTTTGACACCGCTGTAGGGGATGAATGCCTACTCTGAGTGTCATGAAATTCACAACTTTGGATAAGGGCTTTATGTTCTTGCCTATAAGTCATCAATTACTGAGGATAGAGCTTTCAGATTTCAGAATTCTGTTGATCAATGGAGGACCATTTTGTTGGTACAAAAATTGTTGTCCCCACAGCCTTGAACTTGAATTAAGAAAACATGGAAAATATATCCTTTCCCTCTAACAGTGCTCCTCCAGCAACTTATGTTGTCTTATGACAACTCTTGTTGTCATTGGTATAGAATGTGTAGGCTATGACCCAGGTCAATGCTTAGATTTTATAGACCAAACACCAATTTGTCATAGGTTCAATGTCTGAATGAGACCTTGAACTTGAAGATATAACTTCATGATATGTCCTTATGTCATGGGTGACCATCGTTTGAAATATTAAATAAATGTATGTACTGCAGGATACTCTTGATTTCCAGTGTTGAAAGTGGCTGAATGGCTTCAGCAGGACTGTGCTAGAAAACTCAGCATAGTTTTTATCATCATAAACAATGGTAGGTTTTACAGTACATGTGTACCAAGTCAAACAAGAGTATCAGTAAAACTGATGGATGCTCCCCGAATGGCAGCTATACTTATAATGCAGAAAATTGATGACTCAATTCATATACAAAAATCAGTAAAACTGATGGAGGCTCCAAGCAGCACAATAATAATGAAGGAAATGAATGATTCAGTATATAGGAAATCATTGTATTTATTGATGATGATTTCAAATCTCAATGTATCAAATGGATATCCACTTGAGTCAATTGTAGAACAACAAGTAATCACAGTATCTTGAACTAAAATGAGTAAGTTTGACCTTGATTAGTTATGAAATAAAACTTGTCATCCTGACTTTGACCTTTCAGATTTGACCTCGCGTGACCTTTGTCAAAAAGCATGTTGGTTGGTTGGTTGATTGGTGTTTTACATCACTTTCAACAACTTTTCAGTTATATTGTGACATGGATGCAGGAGGTGACCAACCTCTTAAACATAGTGGCGCAATCCAGGAATCGAACCCGGATCGTCAGCACAGCAATCCAAGCGCTCAACCACTACACCAAGCCTGCCCCACTCCAAGATCTGAAAGCGAGGTCAAAGGTGACCTTTCAGAAATGATCTTGAGTTTGATTAAATTCTGATGAAAGGTGTAGAGGTTATAAGTATTTCATGGTATTTTAAGTCATAGTTAGTAAGTGATCATGACCTTTCAGAAATGACCTTGAATGACCTTTGTCTAAAAGCACTTAACCTAAATAACATTTTGGTGAAGTATGATCAAATTCTGATGAAAGGTATAGGAGATATAAGTACTTCATGGTACTTTAAGTAGTAGTTAATAAGTGACCTTGACATTTCAGAAAGGACTTTGAGTGACCTTTGTCCAAAAGCCCTTAACCTAAATAATATGTTGGTGAAGTATGATCAAATTATGATAGAAGGTATAGGAGATATGAGCTTGGACAGACAGACACATGGACACGACAGCGACTATTTGCTCCCCCAAAAATTTTCAGGGGACATTATTCTCTACAATATTAAGGAATAAGTAAAGAAATATGGAAAGAAAATCAAACCTGATATTATCATTCCTGTGGAATGAGCATGAATATCATTGAGGCGACTAAAGCTAGCAGGACCAAAAACCATTTCATTGCTACCATTAGTGTTGACTTTCATTACTGATCTGAAATCAAAAATTTAGAGAATTATGTTTTCTGTTCATCATTCATAATCTATAACCACTCAATCTTTAGTTCAGTAAGAATCTTTAACTAACTGACAAAGACGATACATTGTCCATTTCCAAATACGTCTTAATGAATTCTTGATACATTTTGATTAAAGTAAAACATTTTCTAACTTGGGTATTCAGTGATGTAAAACATTTGTCTTACCTAGCTCTCCAAGTCAGTTATGTATAACAACTGCCTCACATGCTTACCCAGTCTGTGATGTATAATAATGATACTCAGTCAGTGTCTTACCTGCTTACCCTCTCTGTGAGGTATGATTATTGTCTTACCTGTATCACAAATGTCTTGTCTGTTTCCCCAGTAAGGGATGTATAACAATTGCTTTATGTATGCTTACCCATGCTGTGAAGCATGATAGTTGTCTCACTTGAGTACTCAGGCAGTGATGTATAACAATTGTCTTATCTGAATCCAAAGTCAGGTTTTGTATAACAATAGTCTTACTTCAATCCCCATTCATTAATGTACATGTACATATATATAACTATTGTCTTCTCTGGCTGTCTAGTCAGTGATATATAGCATGTCTTTTCTTACTCCCTATTTAGCGCTGATTAACAATTTTTTGCATGGCTGCATAGTCCGTAATGGACAACAATAGTCTTTCCTCCTTTCTCAGTGATGTATGAACAATTGTCTTACCTGCTTACCCAGTCTGTGAAGTAAAACCATTGTTTTACTTACTTACCCAATCTGTGAAGTAAAACAATTATCTTACTTGCTTACCCAGTCTGTGAAGTAAAACAATTGTCTTACCTGCTTACCCAGTCTGTGAAGTAAAACAATTGTCTTATCTACTCACCCACTAATACCCAGTCTGTGAAGTAAAACAATTGTTTTACTTACTTACCCAGTCTGTGAAGTAAAACAATTGTCTTACCTGCTTACTCAGTCTGTGAAGTAAAACAATTGTCTTCTCTGTGTACCCAGTCTGTGAGGTATAATAATTGTCTTACCTGGGTACTCAATCAGTAATGTATAACATTATGTTTTACCTGGCTATCTGGTCAATGATCTATATAATAATTGTCTTGCCTGCTTCCCCAATCTAAAGATCTATTATAATAATTGTCTTGCCTGCTTCCCCAATCTAAAGATCTATATAATAATTGTCTTATCTGCTTCCCCAATATAAAGATCTATATAATAATTGTCTCACCTGCTTCCCCAATCTGTTAGGTATAACATATCATTTATCAGAGTTATTCCAAAGAAATGTGCTGATTTAGTAAATATTGTGTATACTGATGTTCCATCCAAATTAGCTCTTTTAATTGTTCCCCTATCACACCAATACATTTTGTTATCTAAAAAATAACAAAACAATTTTATTAGTACAGGACTGGGTGTTTAGGGGTTACCATGCAAGTGTTTTACAAAAACTGACAGGGTATCAGTGAATACCCTGTCAGAAACTGAGTTTCACTGTGAGTCGTTAACTGAGCAGTGAAGTGGAAATTTCTGACAGGGTATTCACCAATACCCTGTTAGTTTTTGTAAAACACAAGCATGGTAACCCCATTCTAATGCATTTGATAAAAATAATTACAACTAGAGGCTATGGTTTTCCAAACCAAGTCGCTAATCATAGAGACGTCATATTAAAAACTGTAGGGTATCGTGATGTCACAAATCAAAAACTGTAGGGTATCATGACGTCGTATAAAAAACTGCAGGATATTGTGAATATCCTTGGGGTTTTTAAATCAAACAGCCAATGAGATCGCATGTTACAAACAAAGTGCATCAGAATTTGAAATTATACTATATTTTTTTTCATAACTAGCTGATATTCCAACTCATATCAAACAAGTATCAACACTTCTTTATACATTTTTATAGATAACAACAATCAATTATATAATCTAGGTATCATTACAATGTAAGCTATCACAATGGCCTCCTTCCTGCCCCTTAGCCATCCTTCCACTAATGCCAGGTAATTAAAAATATTTCTTTTATGGAGAGAACATAACAATAAAGCACAATATCCCCTTGTGCATGAAATAGAACTCGAAAAGCAAATAATTACAGAGGGGTGCATACATTCTGTTCCAAGAAGATGTAAATAAATTTAATACATATGATCATGGGAAAAAAATTTCTGTCACCGTGGCCTTGTGACTTATGCTCATGGGTTCAAATGATGACATATGATGCATTATGGGAAACAATTCTGCAAAGAATAAAGCACATTAAAGTCATTAGAAAAGCTATATATCTAGGACAAGACTTTTGGTCATAGGCTTGCAGTGACCTTGCCATGTGAGCGACCATGTAGACGATTTTTGGTTGCCCACTGGTAGCTTTCAGTCACCAATTCGAGTGAGCGAATGCAAATTTTACTCCCTGCAGAAGCATTCTTCTGTGTTCTACAACGAAGTTAAAAAAAAAAAAAAAACAGCTGTGTTTGTGAAACACTAATGCCCCAGCGGCACAAAAGTCCAAAAAGTTATTTTTAGTGTCAAGGTCATTGTCAAGGTCAAAAGGTCATTGACCTTTGTGTCATTTGAAAAGGCCTTATTTGTTGAGTATGCATGTCAGATATGAAGTCTCTATCCCTCACAAATCAGAAGTTATACCGGGGTGGCCAAGGTTAAAGTTGACTACAGACAAACAAACCAACAAGCAGACAGACAGAACATAAACAATATGCCACCAATCTATCAATCCTGGGGGCATGAAAATTCCTAAAATTGATTTTCTACATTCCAATCTTTCACATTAACATTTATTTCCAAATTCCATCACAACAGCTCCCTTGAGTCATTACCTAGATAAATAAGTTCAGTATGTTTACTGTTAAGACAGTACACTGATGTAATACCAATGAGTATCATCAGGTAGTGCTTGTCACTCACCCTTGAAATCTATAGCTAATCCATTAGGCCAAGTAAGATCCTTGGTCACCAAGGCTTGTCTGTTGCTACCATCATAATCAGCTGTTTCAATTGTGGCATCTGATCCCCAATCAGTCCAATAGATCTTCCTAGACAAATATATTTTAAAACCTGATTTTACCTAACGGACATCAGTACAGAAAAATTCTTACAAAAATTAGTACAGATAAATTCTTACAAAAATTAACTTATCTATTTGGTTAATATGTACGTCATGAAAAATCTTTCCTACAAGGGAAAGAGGAATTGGCCTTCAGAATAAGTTTTTCCAAGGTACTTTTTCATTGCTTCGACAATATCAGAGAAATTCATATGAATATATTTGACAAGACTTCTAAAAGGTTTCATTGTAGAATTGAAGTACTGTTTCCATGTGGGACTCACTTTTAACTACAATGATCTCCTGTTTAAAACTGATTACACATATAAGACTTACCAGAAATTAATAATGATAACTAGGCATTTTTAACCTTAGTTGATTGATTACTGGTTTACCTCACTCCACGATTATTTAACATATTTGGCGACAGCATCTGCTTGATACCTTGCTAGAATTTATACTTTTGCAATGGACATATTCGAAGCGAAAGGGATCTTTTACATGTCACGTCTAACAACACACTGGACCTTGGTTTTTACTGTTTCATCTGAAAGACAGGACACCAATGTGCCCACAAAGGGAGTCAAACTCAGAGAATCTCGGTCACAAGCTGAACATCTCATCCACTGAGCCACACTGGCTGATGTTTAGTGAATTGAGGACCATTTTTATTTTATCTGATTTAAGAGCAACATGAGTGGCAGTAAATCCTTCTTCTGGTTTCAAAACAGTGACAATGACCGATGATTTTAATTGTGCAATGATATCATTGCTCTAAGTGAAAAAGCCTGTTCATGAATTTTAACTTTAATTTCCACATATAGTTGAAATTTGATAGCTCGAAGATAAGAAGCCTTCTTAATTTTAGTTTTAACATGTTTGAATTTTGCATGCTGTTTGAATTTTGCATGCTGTTAATAAAACAAACAGAAACATGACGATGGTTCTTGATTCTTGCACTCTACATGGAATAATGGCTATGCTGTAGGAACTTTTCTGGATTTGTAAGAGACAATGGAGGTTCTGGTTCTAGGTGTTTTAGGTGACTTTATTATAACTATACATCACTAACTCTTTGTCACTTAGTGACAATGACCCTTGGTTCTTATATTATTTGGAAACATAATACTGTATCTAGGTTTGTGGAAGGTGAAAAAACGATCACACTTTTTGTTGAATAGTGACACTTACGCTGTTAGCGGATTAGTGACAATAGCTCTAGGCTCATCTAAATTTTTATCTATTATTATCTTTGATGCACTTCCGTCCATTGTCATGACCACAATTACATCATTTCCTGTATCTGTATAAAACAGAAGTCTGGATAGAGAATCCACAGCCATTCCATCCATAATAGCTGAAAAAAGATTTGTTAAAATTGCGTAATATTACACTTCACTAATTGTTGTTGTATATTAATACATGGTGTCAATGACTATATACATGAAGAGAAAAATGAAGGGGATCACCAACAGAATATTTCCCATATTTTTAAGAAAGAAACTTCATCAAAATATTTATCAATGAAAGTTTTACAAATCTGCATAATACAAATACATATGATATAAATATATTGAACAGACAGACATCCAGAATCATTATTGCATATCTGATAATATAAGATAACAAATCATCTAAATTTTCATGTCATTCTACTGATTTTCCTCAAATATCATATTCTATGGATTTTATAAATTTCTTGAATGGAATGGCTTAAAAGACTTTAAGTATTTACTGCTAAGAAGTCTTGATCAGTGTTAAAAGGTAGAGAAAAACCCACAGACCTTCTACAAGTACATTATCAGACCCTTCCCACTTGTCCTTATCTGGATATGAATTAAGATTTGACAAAGATGAGAAACCCATAGCGCTATAGCTAGTCCATCTATCACAAAGGCTTCAATCTAGGTTTCCTTAAGTTTGGCATTTGCCACATACTTTTTGCAATAAGATAATCAAAGGACCTGAAGGTCCTGAAAGATACTCTTACTCACATCTTGTTGTGAGTAGAAATCTTTATGCATCACACTAAGGACACCTCGACCTCATTTTGTATGAAGTTGGTTGAAATGAGTTATGTTAAATTAAATGAAGATAAGGTAGTGCACAGATAAACCTGCTCGTAAGGATATCCCATCATGTGTGATTCAGTGTGACAGTGGTGGGTTCAGTGGGGGAGGGGGGGGGGGGGGAGGAGGGGGCTCTTCCCTCCTTCAACCACATATTTACAAGTATCCAGTATACAAAAATCCAGATTTGGCACCAAAATTGGCTGAGTAGTTTAACTAATACACATGTGGGCCCCCCTTTTTGGAATCCTGGATCTGTCACTGCATGGAGTGTCCATCTTTTCCAGTTAGATTTTTTAAATTTTTATTCATACTGATTTGTATATTTAAAGGCTAGATTGGTATTCAAATTATGCGATGAGATTGATGAACTAAAAGCAACAATGTTCCATGCAACACGTTATCCCTTTAGTGAAGGTTACATGCTGGGTTATGATGTTTCCACATACATCCTTAACTCTCAGTAACGACAGTGTATCGCAATGAAAATAGTCCAAGATTCTCTGCTTTACTCCTACTTTTGATATCAGGGGTTTGCGGAAACTCCAACGTTTTATGAACAAAGTCTCTCTGACCCTCTTTCACAAACCACCGATATCAAACATGAGACTGAAGAGCATAGAATCTCGGACTACCACAAAAACTGTAAAGCAGTTCCTAGACAAGTTGATTTGACCGTAGTTCGGATAAAAGAAAGTACGAATAAAAAATCGTTTCATAGAACATATCTTCATACATTTGTAGTTTAAAATGCGTTATCTTTATTATTATATGAAATATGCGAAAAAACATTTCAAAATATGAAAATTAAGAGAAAGGAGATGAGAGAAGAGACGAGGAAGTCGGCAATTAATTACATGTATGAATGTACATTTCAAAATGTGAAAATTAAGAGAAAAGAGAAGAGACAAGGAAGTCGGCAATGAATTACATGTACGAATGTTGGTCAACACCATTTGGACATCCTCAACCTTTACGTAGGTACAAATAAAAGGCGAGGTTCTTCCGAATGGGTCAACACGAGTGATGATTATGAACATAAATTCATACACCGTCGTTTTCGCCTTGGCGGGGAGGGGATGTTTTCTAAAAGAATTCACACAATTGTGGGCAAAACTTATCTTTAAGAAAAGATTCTTACAATAAATTGATTAAATCATCACAGCTGTCCTTGCTAGAATAGACAAACACTGACACAGACATCGCACTACTTCTTCAAACTTTGTAAAAATCTGACCTTTGAACTTTGAACATGATAACAGTAAGATACTCCTTGATAAGGAGTATCGTAAAAATGCCTGGAATGTCTGTTTTAAAACTGGAGGCATTGAAATATTAAAGCAAATCCATGAATCAATTAAACGAGAAAGATATGATTATCTCAGACAAATGGTCGTAATCCATATAGCTTCTCAATTTTGATCGATATCATAATTACCATAAAGTCTTAATACGAAATAGTTACAGAATTATCCTTTCACTGTATAATTTGCAAACGGCTATAAACACGAACTTGAGACGTCGAATCAGACAGAGTCATGTGATGAGACACTAATTTTACCGCTTTATTAGTGAGTTTGATCAAACTTACATTGTGATGAATATGTTAGTACTTTTTCATTGCTGCCATTTAACATAATGCTATGAAGCTGTTTGCTGGTAACGTCAGTCCAGTACAGAGTGTCCTCCACCACATCATAACCAATAGCAATCGGGTTAATATGGTACTGAAAAGGAATAGTTACGTAACTCCCAGACTCCAGATCCATTCTATATATAGCATTTTGATATGAATCTGTCATGAGTAGGAAGTTGTCTGGTGTAGTTACTGAAAATGAAGGAAAATTAGATGTAATAAATATTTTTGTTTGATTCAGTATGAACACAGTGGGCAACATTTAAGTTATAAGTAATTCAAAAAGATATCTGTCATGATTATATAATGTAACAAGAGGTCAAAATGGGCCAATATTGCTCAGTTGAGCAAAATTTGCTCATTTACAAACAAGTGCATTTAGTGTTTTTGAAAGTGACAAATGACTATAAACTTGCTACTCTACACTGAATAAACCCTTACACCAAGACATAAAAATATGTGAAAGTCAGAATTTTTTCGTTATTTTTTCCCTTTATATCTTAGTTAACATATTAAGTGTTGCAAAACATCCAAAACCTTGCTCTGGTGTAAAATTATATAAAAATAATTTTGCCTTTAGTGGGGTTTGAACCACTACTCTTTAGCATGCCAGAACTGGTCTCTATCAAAATAAGAGAAAAGGTAATAAAAAATAGAGAAAACTGAATTTTGAAAAGAAACTTTCAAATAACCTTTGAAATTTAGAAAATTTACATCAATTAAAAGTGGAAAAAAGGCCTATTCAACATTAACATACCAAGTCAACTCCCAATTACTTGAACTAAAAGGGCCCTTGAAAAACAGTTTGAGTTAAGCAGATTTCCAGTAAGTAATATAACATTTATATATGGAAAATAAGATCAGGACTTAGTAGTTTATAATCAGTTTGACCTATCAAGAGTTCCAGTTTTCAGTGTTGGAACTAACAAGCCAACTGTATTTAATATCATAAAATTAGACAAATATAGAAATTAATGCAAAATAAGCAATCAGCTATAAAAAAAAATCAAAGAAATTATTAGAAAAAAAGATGTTAAACAAAAACTAGAACTGTCTTATTATTAATTAATGGGACAAATACCTCCCAACAGCAACAAAATTCAATAAAGGGAAAAGACTAAGGTAAAGGTCATGAGGTCACAAAGTTTGGTACTGACAGACAGGTCTTGCCACAAGGTATACACATGTGTAGTATGAAGGTCCTATCTCTTTAGGTTAAAAAATCGTGGCTAAAGTTTAAGTTTTTTAAAAATGTCAGATGTTAAGGTCAAGGTCAGGAGTCAAAACTTTAATACACATGTTTAGTATGAAGGCCCAATCTCTATCGGTGCAAAAGTTATGGTTAGCGTTAAAGTTTTTCAAAACTAGGTCTAACGTCAAGGTCACTGGATAAAATATTTTGGTACTGAAATTAAGTCTTGTTAAAAGGAATATACATGTGTAGTATGAAGACCCCATCTCATTTGATTCAAAATTTATGGTCAAGGTTAAAGTTTTTCAAAAGTAGGTCAAACATCAAGGTCAAGGTCACAGAGTAAAAAAGTTTGGTACCAACAGAAAGGTCCTGCCAAAAGGAATACACATGTGTAGTATGAAGACCCCAACTCTTTGGTTCAAAGTTATGGCCAAGGTTAAAGTTTTCTGGACCGACGGACAGACAAGGTGATTCCAATACACCCCCCCCATCAACTTTGTTTGGGGGGGGGGGCCAGTGTATAATTAACTAATTAACTTCTTAAGACATCTTTTTAAACCGCTGATTTAGCAGAAAAAAAAATAAATAAACAAAAAAACCTAAAAAACATTTGTAAGGCATCTTCATTCCTACAAAGTTTTGGCTTATCCCTTCAGTGATTCTATAGCAGAAGCAAACATGTGAAAAATATATGGACAACCAACAGACAAACTAGAAGCACAAGTACTTTGACTATAGCTCACTTGAGCCTTCAGTTCAGATGAGCTTTACATTTTACAACTTGTCTCTGTAGGCAAGAAAAGACACAAAATTACAAGGAAACAAAGAAATTACTACTGCATTATTAACAGATCTGGTGTATAAATAAAAAGGAGGAAAAATAAAGCATACATCAAACAACTTCATTTCCAATTATCCTGACAACTGTACCCTTTATATCATTTTGATACATGTTCCCTTTCTTCGTACCCTTCATTTAATAAGCAAAGGGTTAGACAGCTCAACATCTGTACTTTAAATCTTAACTTTATACTTGTTTTTGATATCTGCACACTTTTACCTTGTGAACAACTAACTCCAGCATCCTTGTAGTGCATACAGTTGTTTATTCCCCAGCCATTTGATGAACACTGAGAGATAGAATCTTCTGCACCAGTACAGTTAACATTGTCCAGCCAGATTTGTCCACTACCTTCTCCATAATATCCTCCAGCTATTGCACCATATCTAAGAAAAATGGATATGGTAATGATTAATCATATTTACTGTCATTGATTATAAAGGGGTTGAATATTAGAAAATTGGTTCATCTTTCATACAAATATTGGAAAACTGAACTAACAATAATTATGATTAGTTTTTTTAATCCTGCCTCTTTTTAAATGTGCAATCAACAAAATTATAGCCAGAAATTGACAAGTCTGAAGTTCCCGGCTGGTCATATCTTTTAGTATGTCTTACTAAATTAAAAGTAAAGGTCTAGATCTAAGCACGTTGACTTTCATTAACTCAAATACAATAACATGAATTTTCCATTCACTCAATATTAATTCTGAAGTCCCAATTCTTATTTCTCTATAAACATATAAATCTTTAACTCAAACTCTGCTTCATTTAAACCACTTTTCAATCGTACTTCGAGTTCCAGTTATTGAGAGTCGACTGTACCTGCACATGGTAAATTGTATTGTCTTTGTAATTGAATTCCTTCCATCACTTTAAAGTGGCTACCATATGTATGAACAGTACAGTCCGGGTGGAACTTAATTTATCCACTGGTCACAGTTGGCATGTTTAGAGTGGACATTAAAAATGTCCACTGGCCACAGTGGACATTTTTGTAAGAGCCAGTTAGAATTAACATACAGGTAAGTGGACAGCTTGATAGCTCAGGTAAATTTCCACTCCTAATGCCCACTGAAATTTCAGATGGACTGCCCACTGTGGACAGTGGGCATTCAAAGTTCCACCCGGACTGTACTGTAAGTGAAATAATTCTAGTATGGCATCTAAAATTGTCCTTGAATCTTCATTAAATTCTGACTTTTAACTATGTCTAGACTTGCACTTAAATTAATCAATGTTTATATACTGGTTTGATATTTGATCACTAGAATCTTAATTTTTATTCTAAATTATTGACATCAGGACGAATCCTCTGGAAATAAGATATACTGGTAAAAACCATTTTCCCTTGGCAGGTGGAGTGGTAGACTTTATTCTGAAACACCCTAAAATAATTCAAATGTCAATTTTAATCAAGATCCTTAAATCCTGAATCATGCAATACAAAAAGTAGAATCCCATGGGATACACCAAACCTTTGACCTATGATTTGGAATAAAAGTAGGTTGCAGTTTCAGGAAATAAAGATTATTATTCTATTAAAACCTAATAAACCCGAGCACACACAAAACTTCCTACATGTACCTCACTCATGCACCATTTTTTTTTTTTTTTTTTTTTTTAACTGCCTTCTGAGGCTTTTATCTTGACTGCCACATGAAGTATGAAACTCATTTATGAGTACACTTCATAATGGAAGAAGAAGAAGAAGAACCATATCTATGGAACTGTTAACAAAATCAAATGGACGGATCGACAGGCATATAGACACATTTTACCAAAGGACTAAACAGCTAATATATATGTATACTACCCTCACTAAAATGTTTAGCAACATCAAAATAAAATACCCTCTATCAGGTCTCGGGGTGTGGAACCATACCCAAGTCCTAAATAACTATACCCACGTCCTACATAACTACAACAAAATGAAATTATAGATATTCTACCACAACAAATGTCTTTGGTCAGATTCATGGATAATAGTATTCCACACATGTACATCATGTATCAGCTCAACCACTAGACCCAAGGCTTGGTCGATATATTTTGTTCAAGATAAAAACTTACCTGGAATAACCCAACATATGGCAAATAACACCAGCTGCTGCACTATCCCACATGTCATTACATATTGTACCCCATTGTCCAAAGGCAAGCACTTCTACTCGACCAGAATATGCATTTGTGCTATTAACTAATCGTATGAATACTTGATCTGATACAGAAGTTGTCAAAATGGTCATCGTTGTGGTGCTGTCAACTGCAGTCATGTTAGCAGATGCTGGAAACAAATATATACCAGACTACAGTCAACAGCTGATTGTACAAAATCAGGTAAAAATTTCCCATTAACAACACATACATGTACGCTATGGAGGTTGTGGATTGTCCAAAAATTCTCCGCGTTTTGCGTTTGACTATTTTGACGCAGACGGTTGCGTTCAACACCCCCGCAAGTCACCGCTTACCACTGTCACGGTCAATCACAGTGATTCACCACAACTTTGCAACTGATTGCAGCTATACATCATATAACTATTAAACATACATTTCAGCATCTTAAAATCTCGTCTAACAATCGAAGTGTAAGACAGCGGTTTTGCTTGAGGGCTTTGCGCCATTTCTTCCAATTAAATGCATTATCAATTATCTAAATATATGCCAGAGTCATTCTTAATTGTTTTAGAAAATGATAGATTAAATATGAGAAAAATACAGATGAGAATACATGATTGTGTCTAAATTTAATGATAAACATTCTAAATAACATTTTACATAAACTTTTTTTTTTCCAAACAAGCATCTGAAATTACAAAACAATGAAAGGTATTCCGTATTTATTACCTATATGCAGTGGATACAGAATAGAAAGAAATCTATTTAATCTGATTGTCATCAAAGTGAACTCAAACCTCTGTCTAACAAAATCGTCAAACTTAAGGTAATTTTTTTTTTGTTTGCATTCTTGCTATGTTATTATAAAATTGCCTTTAGATCCCAATTTGATTTGCACCCAAGATCACATAAAGTTGATGAGAAATATGTGTAATGTTTACTGTAGGGCATTTGAATAAAAATATTTAACCATAGTTTACGTATTTGTTGACAGTAGGGTCAATGTGGATTGCCCCAAGGCTGCGGTGATTCACTACAATCATTGCAGTAATTTGCGATGATTCCGCGTGAATGATAGGTCAATTAAAGAGCAAAGAATGTGGTGATTGCTAGCCAAGACTTTAAAAACATCGCAGCGTTGATATGACAACTGGACAATAGCCATTCTGCATAGTGTAACACAAAATGAACAGTAAAAGTTGATCAGTAAAAGTTCATACTTGATTAAGATCTCTCTGTAACAATTATTGCTAGTGGTAAGTAATAATAATGTTTATAACAGATAATTACTTACTTGTACTTGTTGAATAAGATAAATCTGTCAAGGTAACGTTATCAATGCCCACATAAGACTTGTATCCAATGACATTGAACGAAATACTGAAGTTGCCATAGGTAGTAAGGGGAACGCTGTAAGCTACCCACTTCAATTCCAGAGTAAAAAATTCACGTATTCCAAGCACCTGAAACAAAAAATGATTCAGAATAAATCTACATTCTTAAATTCATTGAGCCATTTATTCAAAAGCAAACCTGAGTCAAGAAAATTCATTGTACAGTAGTAGAAATTTAATTCATACAGATTTCATTATGACATCATAAACATATGTTCTGTTGTAAATGAATTTAATTGTGACACCAAAATGCAACTACGAAATGAGTGTGTTTACAGCTAGATCCAGTAATTCCTTAATTGTTATCTATACATCAAGGCATTTTAATGTTAAACTTAATCTAAACTTGTATTTGTTAAACTGTCACATTTCATTTTGACATTGCTAAATGACAATATAAATCTGAAATATTTTATTGAGAAAACTATGTCAAAAAATCACTATACAAAGTCTACCTCTCTTTATTATGATTATGTACATTACCTCGTATGAATTATAGACATCTGTGTACACCACACTCACAAATGTTGTCGAGTAAGGATGCAAATGAACTAAGGCTATATTAAAAGTCAGCTGAAGACTTTTTGTTTCATAAATTCTTGGAGATTTCAGACTTGCTGTGTATTCTCCATCCATGTTGCCACTCACATAAAACTGACCTAAATTGAATAGGTAATAGAGTCTTACAACACAGTAAATATGATACATCTTCTGTGAAAAATACACACAATATTTTACTTTTTACAAATTCATGAATCACTAGATGTGATCCAACATTTTGACGTAACCCAAGATGCAGATTATTAATTATACAGACAAAATTTTACCATGTAAAAGCTACTAATTACAAAAAAAGTGTCAAAACTCGAGATGAGGTTTTGAACTACTTTTGCAGCGCACACTTTGCTCAACACATGTCACCTGAAGATCCTGTGTCTAGATAAAGTCGAAATTACTATGCACAGCCATGTCATTCCAAAATGGGGTCCAAGTGGAGTAATTCTGGTTTGCAACATGACTGTATCAAATGACAAAATCTAATGGTCCTTGGCTTCAAAGTATACAAAATATGATCCACACAAGACTTAAATCAACTATGCTGACTCATATGATTTCTAAATGAAGTCAATAGTATCTACTTTAAAGCCAATATAAACATGGTCAAAAAGGTTCCATAACTAATACGGTTTATGAATATAGGTCTCCTAAGGTACAAAATATATTCACTGTGTTGGAGTCCTTCATGCACAGGCATTTAATTCTCTGAAGACAGTAAGACTAATGGACTGCATCACATCTTTCTCCTGAGATGCATGATCACAGACAAGTTTGGATGTCCATAAAAGATAAACATTTAAACATCATAAGCCTTTGTTTTCAGTGGTAAAGTAAGTAAAATCCTTGCCATTTAATTTACATTCTGTTTGACAAGACTTTCAATATCCAAACTCAGTTAGCAGCTTGTAAGTGCCCTATATTTCAGATAAAACAGTGAAAATTGAGGTACTATGACATGATAAACATGACCTTACAAAATCCCTCACTGATTCAGATATGTCCATTGCATAGGTCGAAATTTCTATGCAATGCATCAGTCAGATGCCTTGTCACATATGTGAAATAATCCAATTCTTATGACTCACAAAAAGCAAACCAAAGACATATTTTGATTGTCAAAGCCAACACCCATCATCTCTGGTATATTTCCCATTCTGTTCCTTAGATGAGTACTGGGACTCTGTTCTGAGACAGAAAGAATAATCAGACTACAAAATGCTACAATCCACGCAAGTTTTTCAATTATCCACACATTAGAGGTATATCTGTATTAACAGGATCCAGACCAAAAGGCATCCCAATACCAGTATAAAGAAACTGTACCTACCTTGGAAACCAGATGTATCAGTGAGAGTGATGGAAGAAATGTTTTTATATTGCACCATCTTAAATCCTGTTGCTTGGTAACCACATCGGTTATCATCAAAGTCACAGGTTACATTGTAACCTAAAGAAAAAAAATTATTCATTTACAATAAAATCAAATATTTTGAACTGTGACTGCTGCTGCCTGTTACCTGTACTGTAATTTACGTCCTTGAAAGGTTATTACACAGTGCCATATATGTTTTGAAATAAAATATGTTGTAATGCTTCTGAGGCTGATTAGCCAAAAGGCTAAAGGCAAAATAAACCATACCATACCAGAAACCAAACTTTCGTAGAATTGGAAAGCCAATATAAGATGATAAGGACTTGCCTTATATATAACATCTTCTACATCATAGCTGTGTTAGTTCTACAACTTTTCATGTTAAAGCTACAAGCCTCATACATCATTTCACTCTCTGTATTACTGAGAAAAATGACCAGAATTGTAAAATTCTTGAAATTCATCGACACCTGCACAAGGGCAGGGGACCACCACTGTGCCTAAGACTTGCAATCTACAATGCGACTTGCAGAGTTGTGATTTTAGTGGGATTTTTTATGGTTTTGTGTTACAGTAATCTCTTAAATCTCTTGTGTAACGTAAATGTGCCTAAAGTCGTCACTATTTTTCTGCCTTTGATATTCTCCCGTAAAATTTGTTCCTGTATATATCAATGTTTGGTATCATCTGGTTCAAAAATCAATCTAGTTTCTGATTTACTCTCTATTACATTGACGTAGTAAGTATAGGGCAAGATAATAAGGGTTAAATGAAGGAGGTGTCCGTATGACGACTCTAGGACGGTGCATTCCTTAAGTCGTCATGTCGTAAGTCCTAAAGTCGTCATTGCTATTGAATAGAGATCATTGAGTCAGCATGGTCGTTATTATACATTTAATTACTCGCTATCAGGTCAATATCGCAAATTTATGACCCAAAACCTTACACTGGCGGTGGTCTGACCTAACTGAAGTCAGAGGTCTTAAGGTTTTATCATACCGAATTTTTATATACCAAGAATAACGTCATTTAGTAAAACATTCGTACCTTGTATTGTTGACGTACATGTAAACAAACAAGTTATCAAATTGTTATTATTGAAGAATTCTACATCTGTCATATTTGGCGGTCATTAATATTAATGACCCAGACATTATATCATTTTCTGGTCAATAGTTATCACGTGGTTTATTTAAGTCATAAATCTAGATTGAAGTTGTTTGTTCTAATGCTGCTAAGATATATGTATCTAGACAAGTTGGTTGGTTGAATGGGGTTTTACGTCGCTTTCAACAATATTTCAGTTATATCGCGACAAGGAAGCAGGAGGTTACCAACTTACCAACCCCTCAAACATAGTGGCGCAATCCGGGAATCGAACCCGGGTCGTCCGCACCTCAAACTAAGTGCCAACCAATACACCAAGTCTGCTCTCTATCTAGACCAGCAATGCCAGCCTATAATAAATCTTTTTAATGGTTCATAATCAACCAATCAGTCATAGAATTTTAATAGAGGTATAATAATATTTTTTTTATTATTTAATGAATGAAAACCCATACTTCATCAAGATATCATTCCATAACACAATGGGTTGATTGATTGATTGATTTTTGTTTTACGTCACACCACGAATATTTCACGTATATGGTGACGGCATCTGCCTGATGCGGGGCATACAAATTTTGACCTTTGCAACGGACCCACCCGAAGCAGTGAGGGATCTTTAACGTGCCATGCATACCACGACACGGGGCCTCGGTTTTTACTGTCTCATCCGAAAGACAGAACACCGGCATGGCCAGAGCGGGACTCGAACCCCGGCCTCCCGATCAGGAGTCCGACGCGATACCACTAGGCCACGCCGGCTTAACACAATGGGCATATGCTGAAACAAAATATATATATTCTGTACAATCAACACCAGTCCCTGTATACGGTTATATTCCGTACAACTAATGCATGCAATGTTCTTGTGTAATATATATTTTTATTTATTCATTATATATTTATTTATTTATTCATTATTTATTTATATATTTAAAAAGCAAATTTATTACAAGTATTATACCCTATATATTTATATCAAACTCATCATTGACAGCTGATCCCTATTTTAGAAAAATTGTAACATTATAAATGACAGTCCTAAAGTCGTCACCCCTGTCCTTAAATCGTCAGTTTTCTTTTTGACCTCTGTAGCGATATGTCGGGGGTGAGGTGATCCAATAAGCGTATTTTTATGTAAAAGATTCTATTGAGCATTTGCTTCACTCGTGATATACGTATGTCGTGTCTTTGAATAACGGTAAATTGCATTCGCCCAAGAGAATATGGAACTTGAAAAGGCATCGCCCGTACGATGTCAAAGTGAAATTTAATATTCCTTGAAATATTATGAATTCTTTACTATGATTTGTATAAAATGAAAATGGTATTTTATATAGAAACATGGAACATACTTACCTCTTTCAAAACACGTCGCCCTTTAACTTCTTTGAGTTCTCGTTTTTGAGAAATAATGCGAGATTTGAGAGTGACGACTTAAGGACTATGACGACTTTAGGCACATTTACGTTAAATTGAAACTTTAAAGTTACATTGTTAGGGCCAGTAAATATCTGTGAAACTGACGGAATCACAGAAATGACAATCTGAAATGGAATCTGCTATTTTTGTTCTGAAAATTTTTATTTCATATAATATTATTTTCCTGATATTTTTGCTTTCTTTCTGAGAAAATCCTTTCAAAAAATGATCTATGAATTTTGCTATTCGTTTACAATAGTCCTTTTCACATTTACTGCAGGACCAATGCTCAGGGAAAGAATAGTAATGTTTCCCATAAAAATTTTGATGTCATAATAAGATATAATTGTGTTTGGTGACATCTTGCAGGAACAGTGATCATTTCTTCCCGCAAGATGTCAGTTCTGTAGTTACTGTGATAGGGTCTAAACTTTCCTTGCAAAATACGACGAGTATTAACAAAGCATAATTTTACCACACGGAATTCAACCAGTGTTTGATTTGTGTATAGAAACGTTCCAATTTGACGGATCAAAACCCCACAATTGGTAAGAAAAAAGAACATCAGTGCTGAGAGCTGTGCATTACACTTTGCATATGAATTCTATAGTGACAGTAACATTCTTTTCTTCAAGTTTTGTTCACATAGTGTAGATTTTTATCAGCTAGATACAATGCAAAATACATGAAGTCTGAGAAACATAAGAAGAACAAAAAATTCGATATGTAAATTGGACATATAAGAGTAAGGAGTCTGGCAGTGAATGCAGATAAGTAATTTTGAAATCTGTATGATGATACTGCCCACCTAATAGCACTCTATACAAGAATGCTTAACCTCATCTTATGTTTTATAGATTAAACAAGAGCAATGCCTAGCGTGGCATAATACGCCCGTCGCTTATTTCGGACAGGATCAATTCGCATTTGGCATGAATTTCATGAAAAACATCTCACGTTTACTAAAGTTAATTACGTTTCATAGCATTTTATCATAGGAATAAGTCAAAGGGCAATAACTCCTGCAGAAATGGTCCTATCCAACCCATCTTGGAACTTGACCTGCAAAAAAGAAACCTGAAATTTTTTAGGACAAGCCCCCCCCCCCCTTAAAAATTATAAATTTCTCAAAAATGAAGAAAAAGATATTAAAACCCGTAATATATGTGATAGTTGGTACATTTTACTTGTTTCATAATACATTTCATAATGTTTTGACAAAAAATAGATTTTTAATGAATTTCTGAAAAAATCTTGAAATTTATAAGTCCAAGGGCCATTAATCCGTCAAAAGTAGATCAATTGTAACAAAACTCGAACTGGTACTGACGCCGCTTTAATAAAGCTATATACCAAATTTCAACTCAATATCTTCAAAGACGGCAAAAAACAGTCCGGAAAACATGACCTAGGACATATGGTCAACCCCCCCCCATAAAATTATAAATTTCTCAATAATGAAGAAAAAGATATTAAAACCCGTAACATATGTGATAGTTGCTACATTTTACTTCTTTTATGATAAATTTCATAATTTTTTGACCCAAAATAGATTTTTAATGAATTTCTGTAAAATTTTTGAAATTTAAAAGTCCAAGGGCCATAAATCCGTCCAAAGTAGGTCAATTGTAACAAAACTAAAATTGGTACTGACGCCGCTTGAAATAAAGCTATATACCAAATTTCAACTCAATATCTTGAAAGACGGCAAAAAAAAGTCCGGAAAACATGACCCCGGATGGACAGACTGTGCCATAACATAATATGTCCCGTCTAATGACGGGCGTATAAAAGCCCACCTTCGTTCACACTGACACAGCACTAAGAATAGGAATATTGAGAAATTAATTTAAGTACTTACTGACCATCATGTTTTCTACATAGCTTTGGTACCCTAAACTTAACTAAAGTTTCCATGATGCAAAATTTTTACATGTAAATACATGTACATTATTCATGCAATTCAGTAATCATAATAAAGTAGATACATGTAAATTTTGAAGTACCCTACATGTACAATTAAAGTCTGAATTAGAATTATTCAACATAATATCTTAAATTATTGTTATAAAAAGTTTAATCTTTAGAAAACATACCACAGTTTTGTTCATCTTCCCCTGCACGACAATCTACTCTCTGATCACAGACACTAGTCTCAGGGATACAGACATCCTCCTCACTACAATAAAACTCATCCTCTCCACAGCCTGAAAATAAGTAAACAATCAGCAACATTACCTTGTCTGATGTTAGCAAGTAATCAGGAACAATCAGTCTTGGTGAAATGTGATTAAAATCTCTATGTTCACAAGACGTGTTACTATATTTATTTACTGGGAAACATAACATCGTTAAAACTGTATAAAATCCACCTAGCTAGGCATAAAATGGTAAAGGGCAGAATAAACTTTACCCTTCTCAAATAACTTCCTTTCATAATTCATTCTATATTATAGTTTGGGTGTGGTTTTATCCCACAGTAAGATTATTCAATTTCAAAGTTAACAAGTGTTTGTGGCACCACCAAGATGCTAAACCTTATATATTGGACCCCTGTCCAAAGCAACTGCCAACCTGGACTGAGGCCTTGGTATATGATGTATTATATGGAGAATAGAAGGGTCTAGATGGCAGATGATGAAAAATCATCATATAAAAGTCCGGCATGGAATCAAACCCATGATAGAAATTCAGTGTGACCTTGACTTCTGACCTCCAATCTTGTCATAAGGAGTACTTGCACCAAGTTTGGAAGTCCTTGACATCAGAATTCTGACTACTTATAAATAAGACAATCCTAGCTCAAACAGTTCAGTCTGAATTATGGTTAGAGGCTGTATCAAAAAAGTATATCATGTTTGTAAATATTTATGTTTTGTTACAATGCATGTAAGAGTATGCATGTTTATGTGTAATATGTATGAATGTGTATCAGTGTAAAGAATATGAACATAGCTATAGATTTTCTATTACAGGTTTAGAATATTTTGCATATAATGAGGAGTAGCATTGGTCCGATGTGTTCTCAAATTGTTGTAAATGGGCAAAATAATGTCAATAAAAAAAAAGTCTATCTTGTGACCTTGACCTTTGACCATGGACCCTGAAATCAATGGGCATTGTATGTCCTTTTGTCATAAGGGATATATGTACCAAGTTTGAGAGACAAAGACCAAGCACTTGAGCCTGCATCTTGTTTGCAAAGCTTATCAAAAAACTTTAATGTGTGAATTTAACCTATGACCTCGAAAAATAATAGGTATTGTTCTCTCATCATCAGAAATAAGTGTACCTAGCCTTATGCTCCTAGCTCTCATGATTTTGTGTGTATCATGTTTACAAACTCAATGGACAGAGATATGCACTGTCAAACAGTTGCATTACCCAAACTTACTTTCATTCAAAGACTGGCATGGTCCAGGAGTTAGCATGACATCATCCAGATATATAGGTAAAGACCGAAACTGGTATCTTAAATGTAATAAATGGGAGTCCTCAAAAACAATACTGTATTGTCCAGGTCCTACATCTATTTGACGCTGCTTCCATACAACTGAACTATCCTGAAGGTATGCTAACTCTTCCATGGATTCCCCAGGTAGCAGTTTCAGTACACGCAGAATATATGCTGTTCCACATCTCAACCGGAAAGACAGGCAGGAATGCTGGTAAATTGTCTCAAGAGGTGATGTCAGGATGTTTAAATATGTAGATATGGAATATGTTGCATAAAATGCCATCATTCCTTTAAAAAAAGTACTCTTTCATTACACTGGGTTAGCAAGATTTCTCATCAACAAATACTGTAATATATAATCAAAGGACCTGAAGGTCCTGAAAGATACTCTTACTCACATCTTGTTGTGAGTAGAGATCTATATGCTTCACACTTATAGGACACCCTGACCTCATTTTGTATGAAGTTGACTGAAATGAGTTATGTTAATAAAAATAAGGTAATGCACAGAGAAACCTGCTTGTAAGGTTATCCCATCATGTGCGATTCAATGGCAGTGGTGGGTTCAGTTGTGTGTGTGTGTGTGTGTGTGTGTGTGTGTGTGGGGGGGGGGGGCTCTTCCCGCTTCCGCCACATATTTACAAATAAAAATCCAGACTTGGCACCAAAAATGGCAGAGTAGTTTTTGACTAATACACATGTGGGCCCCCCTTTTCGGAAATCCTGGATCTGTCACTGCATCCAATGTCCATCTTTTCCAGTTAGGTGTTTTTCATTTTTATTTATACTGATTTGTATATTTAAAGGCTAGATTTATTATTCAAATTATGCGATGAGATTGATGAACTAAAAGCAACAGTGTTCAATGCAACACATTATCCCTTTAGTGAAGGCTACATGCTGGGTTATGATATGTTTCCACATACGTCCTTAATTCTCAGTAACGACAGTGTATTGCAATGAAAATCGTCCAAGATTCTCGGTTGCTCTTCTCCCACTTTTGATATCAGCAGTTTGTGGAAATTCCAACGTTTGATGAACAAAGTCTCTCTGACCCTCTGTCACAAACTACTGATATCAAAAGTGGGAGAAGAGCAGAGAATCTCGGACTACAATAAAAACTGTAAAGTAGTCCCTAGACAAGTCGATTTGACCGTAGTTCGGGTAAAAGAAAGTACGAATAAAACACACTGTTATACATTTGTAGTTTGAAATGTGTTATATTTATCATTATATGAAAATGTGCGAAAAAAGAAACCATTTCAAAATGTCAAAATTAAGAGAAAAGAGAAGAGACGAGGAAGTCAGCAATTTAGTAACACCTACGAATGTTGGTCAACACCATTCGGACATCCTCGACCTTTACGTAGGTACAAGTAAAGGGCGAGGTTGTTCCGAATGGGTCAACACGAGTATTGATCGTGAACATAAATTCATACTCCGTCGTTTTTGCCTTGGCGGGGGAGGGGACATTTTCTAAAAGAATTCACACGATTGTGGTCAAAACTTATCTTTAAGAAAAGACTCTTACAATGAATCGATTAAATCATCACTGCTGTCCTTGTTAGAATAGACAAACATTGACACTGACATCGCACTATTTCTTCAAAGGTTGTAGTTGGGTGGAGGTAAATCTGACCTTTTGACTTTAAACACGATAACAGTAAGATACTCCTTGATAAGGAGTATCTTAAAAATACAAATAAACAAACAAAACCATGGTATCAAAATTATTCTTCTAAATCAATTTCAAGATGAATTGTCTTAAATACTCTGTACCTAACATTTGCTTTCAATTATATTTTACAATATTATTTGCCAAATATCTACAATATTTTTACTTTGTTTATATCACACATGCAATAACCAAATACTCCTCCCTTTTGTTATCACATTTTATCCATTGACAAGAGTATGATAACTGTGCTAAGAGAAACATGTGACAAGTTGGTTACTTCATACTGTCCTCATAGTAACTGTATCATCAATGCATACTATTACACAATGCTTTATCCAACCATGTTCTATTCGTTGTATCTCATACCTAAACAAGTGATCCGGGAATATTTTTCCCTGAAATATATTCATTTAATAAGTTCAAAGCTATACATTTTTTATAAGGTACTATTTTCTCTTTCTTTCTTTATGCAGTACATAGTACATACAACTTACCCTGAACTGGGGTAGCATATACATACCGGTACATGATGTATTTGGGTTTAATTATCATGATGCTGTCCTTAATGAAAAATCAGTATGTTAGGAGATATATCAAGACCGATGAACTGATTGTTTACCTCCATTTTCTGTTGCATTTGCAGTATGTCTTCTCACACTGCCAGACAGATGGTATCCACAAAGATAGGTATCATCAAAGTCACAGGCTATGGACTTTGCTGTAATTACACAAAAAAACTGTCATTACATGCATAGTAAGTGATTCTCCTGTAATGGTATGCAAGATAATGGTAACTATTGACTAAAAGTTGGAGGTTTGCAAGTGTAGTAAAAGTTTATGCTGTGAAGACTTAAAAGGTAAAAGCAAATGAGAGTCACAATTCCACACAGAGAGCCAGACCTTCAGCTGAAGCTGAAACACTTAAAATTGGACAAAATGTCTTGTTGATGAACATGACATCAAAATCCAATAGTCTTACATGTTACCCCTTAATCCATGTGCTTCACTTCAAAAATATACATGTAATATTAATGTCATTATTTCAAATGTTTGCGTAAGTTACTAATCATAATGAGCAAAATTCCCCTTTACAGCTATGCTTTAACAAGATAAATACTTTACTTTCATTTAAGTTTGGTTTTTAAGTTTACATTATATAAATAATAATTATATTAAGTATAATAATATAATTTATAATCAAATTTCAAAGAAGTACACAATTTTCATTTAAGTTTAAGCAGTTACTGTAATAACAATTAAATAATACTTCTGAAAAAAGACTTGACTTCCTAGGACAGGAAACTGCTATGATTGTGACATCACAGGGTATTTCACTTAATATAAGATATAGCAGAAAAAGAGGTGTAAAGATGAACTGCTGCAAATTAGTATAAATGTTTATACTGGAGGAAAGGACTTACGGCATACATCCTGTTCATCACTGCCATCAGAACAATGCTTGATTCTGTCACATGTCTTTGTTCTATCAATACATATGCCATCCTTCACACAGGCAAATTGATCACTGTTACAATCTGTTAAAAAAAGTTTAAGAACACTATTGAATATATCTGATCCTTTACATTCACGAAATTTCTTAAATAAAGTAAAATTCTACTGGTAGACAAGAAAATTTTACCTAAGTTGACACCCATCTCGACTTAAAATATATTACTGTGCATGACACAGTTTTCCATCTAAGAACTTTTCTTCCAAGTACTTATTCCAATAAAATTTGGGGAAATACTAGGCCAGAAAATAAAACTTCATCAAAATTTCCTCTAAATGACGTTGACCAAGAATGCATGACCCCAAGCAACAGGTCATGACACATCAATTTCCCATTCGAAAAATTTCTACCAAGTAAAAATTAATTCCATGAAGGTTGTACAAAGTCATGTACATATAGAAAATACGACCTGGACAAAGGGTGACAGACAGATTTCATTGCACCATAATATATCCAATCCAACACCGGAACATAAAAAGAGAATATTCACTCATGAATGTAATACATTATCACTTCAAGACTTCCAAATTCTGACATAAGCCGGTGTGGCCTAGTGGATAAGATGACCTAGAGGTCCCGGGTTCTATTCCCGCCCTGGGCACACTGGTGTTCTGTCTTTCGGATGAGACAGTAAAAACCGAGGTCCTGTGTTACGGTGGGTGTGGCAGGTAAAAGATCCCTCACTGCTTCGGGTGGGTCAGTTACAAAGGCAGAAATTTCTATGCAATGCATCAGGCAGATGCCATCACCATATATGTGAAATAACTGGAGAGACATAAATTTGGAAATGTCGAACCTTTCATTATGACGTCCCAAGCTTAACAATCAAAAGTCTGCCAAACATAGCTTTCTGTGTTGAAAAGTGGGTCAAATATGGGGCATTATGACGTCACCGATCAATGTACTTTATACAGAAATAAAATACATAGGTCTTGAAAGCTTTATCTCCAGCAATTACAGTGGTTGTGCATATATATATAGCTGTACTTAATAATAATATAATATAATCAACGCACATGGAGAGAATACACCTATCCACATTCGTCGAGTGTCTAACACTTTACCGCAAAGTACGACTATAATGACGTCACGCAAGGTTGGACAAGTCGGACATTTGATTATGACGTCATAAGAATAACAATCAACATTCTGCTAAACATCACTTTCTACACTGAAAAGTGAATCATTGTCATCCCTTAATTCAGTCTAAGTTATATATTATGCTATGTTTAACTTGTATATCAATGTAGAGAAATATCATCCCTTAACTTTGTTCAGAATAAACATCAGGATAGAGAAATGCCATACCTTATGTATAACATGTACAGGTATGTATGGAATTGTCATCCCTTAATTATGTTTAATCTATACCTCAACACAGAGAAATTTCATCACTTCGTTACGATCATAGATATACAAATGAAATAGATGCAAATTTGACACAACCAGTAGAAAAGTCTGTGTATTGCCTTTTAAAGACAAATTGGAGGTAAAGTATTATTGCCAGTTGTTTGCTTGACGTTTATATACATATGATATTTGTTTCTTTTGATGCTGGAATGCACTAAAATAAAATCTTGCCTGCCAATCTGTTTATCAAAAGTGCAGGTTAATGCAAGGTATTTAAGGAATTTTATTATCAGGCAGCTTCAACTTCACTGGGCCACATCTTGTGGCTAATACAATCCTACTCTCTACTCATAAAGCAAAGATGACAAAAATGACAATTCTTAGGCATAAAAGATTTCTTTATAAAGACTCTTACTGTTTCCTTAATTTCAGCTAGTTCTACTCTAAAGTATATGTTTTGACACATTTTCCTTTCCGTAAACTGTATTATTAACAAATGTTTCACTCCAAAACGAAAGTAAGACAAACATACAGATGTACAGAAAAAAGATCAACTCCCATTTGAATCATGATAAAAGGAATGAAAAATCTACCTGGAGGAGGACAAAGGCCTTCTGTGACCTCTACTTCTTGGATACCAGCAGTAAGATAATAAGTGGAATAAATATAGTATGGTAAGTTGTTCAGATAAAATCCAATGTAGAATGATTTCAAGGTAGTCTGTATATTCCACCTGGTCCAATTTGTAGGCATAGCAACAACCTCATACTGGTGGGCACCATTCTCAGAATCTTCAAACCTGCAACAGTCCATACAACATTCAAAAGGCCTGCAATCATTCAAAAATTTGAAATTTCGACTAAAGCACGCTATAACACCACTATCCTGAATTCTAAAAATCCAAACAAGTCTTGAAAGTTTACCGGTAATTTCACAGAAGTTTAAACAACACTCACATGCTTGTATACCATAATCATGCAACTATCATCATGTGAGAGCATTGAGATAATTTTAATTCTAGGATGGAAAGTCATATCCTCCAAGTACATGTAGTTATATGTGGTAAAAGTTTTTTTCATGATACATGAATTATATTCAGTAGGCTGTTTTTATCCAATCCTACTCTGATGTTGTATGACTATGACACTTTCTACATAGTATCATTCCATTTGAGATTACAAATATATATCGTTGAAGTATTGATGTATACTACAGGTGTTTATGGCAGGTGTGGCTAGACAGAAGCTTACTCCTCCACAGCAGCTAATTTTTCAGGGATCCAAGAATGCCTACCATGGTACTTTCCAATCTTACATTTACATTTCACATAAACTCATCTCCTGTGTAGATTTGAAGTATTGTCTGTATGTTTTAGATCATTCATGGTGGCTATGGCTAGCTAAACAGGAGAAGCTTACTCCTCCAGACTACTTGCTCTGAACTCTGATTCCACAGGTTCTGTGAGCACCACAGCAACATATGTTACTTTCATATTGTATGATATGTATTATAATCCTTGTATGATGTTTAGAAGACATATTCAGTAGTTTAAGAATAGGTAATAGTATTTAGTAATGCTTAAAATACAAAAGTGAATAATGACTTGGTTTCAACAACAGTGAAATTTCACTACTTAAGCATCAGTGGATGCCATGAGCTCCTGAATGAAAGGATGTCCTTAGTTATTTATCAGTAAGATTTCAATGGTATCACTTACAAGTAGATTTTCACAGTGACTATCAATGCACACTATTAGATTAAGTATTCCTGGGTATATTAACCATTACACTTGTGTTATTTTGATCCTAGATATCTGACATGAACCATTATACTTGTGTTACTTTGATCCTAGATACCTGACATTAACCATAATGATTATACTTGTGCTACTTTAATCCTAGATACCTGACATTAACCATTATACTTGTGTTACTTTGATCCTAGATACCTGACATTAACCATTATACTTGTGTTTCTTTGATCCTAGATACCTGACATTAACCATTTTACTAGTGCTAATTTGATCCTAGATATCTGACATTAACCATTATACTTGTGTTTCTTTGATCCTAGATACCTGACATTAACCATTTTACTAGTGCTAATTTGATCCTAGATATCTGACATTAACCATTATACTTGTTTTACTTTGATCCTAGATACATGACATTAACCATTATACTTGTGTTTCTTTGATCCTAGATACCTGACATTAACAATTTTACTAGTGCTAATTTGATCCTAGATATCTGACATTAACCATTATACTTGTGTTTCTTTGATCCTAGATACCTGACATTAACCATTTTACTAGTGCTAATTTGATCCTAGATATCTGACATTAACCATTATACTTGTGTTACTTTGACCCTAGATACCTGACATTAACCATTATACTTGTGTTACTTTGACCCTAGATACCTGACATTAACCATTATACTTGTTTTGATCCTAGATACCTGACATCAACTATTTTACTTGTGCTACTTTGACCCTAGATACTTAATTGTCTGTTACAAATGTCACTTCAAAGTATCATTAAGAATTGACTCAAAACCCAAATGGCGAGTACTTACATGACAGTCAGATTCATGTAATTAGAGTATTGCATAGGCGTGTAATCCAATCGAAAATGCACCATTACACAGGACTGTTCTGTTGCCATGGATACCAAAGGACTCAATATTGTTGAAGACGGTCTGGATACGTCACGATTGCTGATAGTTGTTGTTATGTAAGTATCTGTTTGTAATAAATGCATTATCAGTTTGTCAAGTCTGTAGATAAAACAAGCATTCTGAGAGTATTGCTGAAGCTATACATCCCCCTACCATCCCCAACAAATTTTACAATGCATACACAAAGCATAAGCGAGTCATACTTTAACTGAGGGAATTTTTTTTTCCAATACCTGCAAGTACAAGTAGTATACATGTAGCCAAGGAACTATGAAAATGTAACAAATATACACATCACAAAAAGAAGGCAAGAAGGAGTGTAAAATGATTATTTTAAACGATTTTTTAATCGTAGAAACAGTTTGAAGGAAATGTTAATACACTATGTACTACATTTCAATAAAAATTCCTGAAAACAAAATTTTCATTGACAATAAGTCAACAAGGTTATTTGGAAAGACAAACATAGAGACAGAAAGGAAACCTATAGTCGTCTCCAGTATCACTGGTAACTTCTACAAGAAAAAAAAAATACAAAATAAAAGTATCTCCCTTCATGCACATCTCCATAATGCTGTTCTTCGTTTCTGCCCAGTTTGGTGAAATTCCATTAAATGGTGCAGGAGGAATTGTGATGACAAGATATGTCAATATAATGCATAAAGTTTCTAAGTTCAAAGGGCCACAACTCCTTCTGAAATTAATAGAACAGAATTATCTCCCTCCATACACATATTCATTTGCTGTTCTTCATTTCTACTAAGTTTGGCAAAAATCCGTTGGATGGTCTAGGAGTTGTGATGACAAGGTTTAATTCAGACAAATGGACAGGCAGTGGGACAGCAAGGAAACATATACTAGCCTCCTCCAGTTTCGCTGGTAGAAGACTATTTACTATATACATATATCTATATCTAATCTTACAGCCTATTTTTGGATATGAGGGATAGAATATAAATGTCTCCAAGTTATGTATTGAATACAAATGTTCAAAAATATCTATGGTCAAGCAAGTGGTCAAATGCTAAATTGAACAATTGTGATCCAAGTTTCTCTGACATTGTCATTCTTCTTCTGTCAAATGTTCTTTGTGAAAAAGCTAGTGATGGATGACAGACAAAGTGTTACTTGCTCACTTGGACCTCAGACTCGGACATGTTAAAGTACCTCGTAAAATTATCACTGCCACACGGGTGTAATATTCCCAGCACGACATAAAACTCATAAAATTCTCATGACAAATGTTACATTAGAAATAGAGATTAAAAGCACCAACCATTTTCTTCCATCTTCCATATCCAATTGTCTCCACTATAGCCACAAAGATCCTGATCCTCAAAAGAACAGTTAGCACTTCTTTCTGTTAAAAGAGTAATTATATAATCTGAGATTAATGGTATACTATAGGTAATCTATTTTGCTGGACACAGTGATAAAGTAAGAACTGAAACAAGTAAATCCTTTTGAATTAAAAAAATAATGAAAATCATAGTTATACTGTATACTAGTGGAACTCATCAAATAATATTTTTTACATTATGGTTCTGTTGATAAACTCTTATATGAGACTATGTGTGTTGACAAAATCATCACTGTTCCCATAAGATGGCGTAAGAGACAACCAAATTTGCAATATGATGTCAAAAATTTTAAGAGAAATGTTATCATTTGCAGACCAAATTGTCCATCCTGTAGTTAACATGAGAGGGTTTACAGATAAAGCGTAATCTGTAGGTTTTAGACATATATCTATGGCCAGGTTAACTTGACACAGTACAGAGGTTTATCAGGCATTTTGGAAAAATCAATCTTGGATGAAACAAAGAACAATTTACTCAGTATTCGCAATATTTCGGTCTCCTGACCACCTTCCAGTGAATTTTATTGGTATTGGTGGCTTAAGTTATGTAATATCCATCATATTTCATACCTGATATATTGGATAAAACAGGATTCTCTACTGTGTAAACTATGTTTGCTTGTAGAGCTAGTAGTATGTATAACCCTGATTAACCCCTACAGTAGGGAGGTGGTTGACTTTTATATTAAAGAACTCAAGATCTGCTTATTAAATTGTAAACAAAATTATTAAAACATACCACTTGGAAGAAAAACAATGCTATCCTCACAAAGAGTTCAACTGATCACGGGTATAAATCTAAATCAATAAAACAGCCAATAAATTTTGATCTTTTTATTACCTGGACAAGAGGAGCTGGAGTATTTCAATGAATGCAGAGTAATCTGTTGATAGGGATTTGATTCTTTACGTGCTACTATTCCTACATACTCTAAAGTGTCATTTCCATCAAAGTCAACACAAAGTGATCCTGATTTGTCAAGGAGTCTACTTTGAACGTGGTGAGTGGTAATTCGCCCAGATGAAGAGGTCTGCAGACTCAAACTTTTTGATTGCTCATAATCAGATATGCTGAACTGAAGGAGAAGAGAATGGCCTGCAGACACAGTAAATCCCGGAAACTTTATCCATGCTTCATCCCCTGCCATACCATTATGGAAATCCACAACAAGACTATAATCTGTAAAACAAGACATATTGGTCTTTTGACAACCACAAAGAAGAAGATTAATCTTGCCATAGTGGTAGGTTTGTATGCATCATTTTAGTAGAGACTATGTATTCACACCATATCAGTGATATTAAGTGATGTATTCATGAAAAAGAGATCACGTCAAATCCCTTGACCAATATTCAACATTAACAATTGAGGGTATAAATCTCTTCATTTAGAAAATTATCAAAATCATTTCAAATAAAGACTATCTTGTAATATAAAATTAATGATGAAACTGACACTAACCCGAAGTAACAAGTATTAGAAATGAAAGGCAATATAGACAATTATTAGCTCTACCATTACATTAAAAGAACTTACTTTGATAAGATATTTGAGTGTATCGCCAAGCTAACTGAGATCCTTGATACATTCTACAACTGTCTGACTGATCAGAGAAGACAGACAACCTTGTAAAACTGTAGGAAATAAAAACATAGAGAGTTACTACAATTAAAGTCTGCTTCAGAGAACTTGCAGTATTAAGGTATCACCGTCTTAAGCAGCCACCTCTCACTGTGACTTTTTACTTATTTGGCCTTTTCGTTTCTTCCCATTTGAGACAGTATCTGAAGTAAAACAGTGATAACGTTATCAAATTTTGTGGAAACCGATCTAAAACTTACTAGGAAATTGATGGTCCACAAATGAGGTATTCATACAAATTGATGTCGATAAAACTGTTTTACATCAGATACCGTCCTAAATTGGAAATGTCTCTGTTTAACAAAAAGACTCATTTGTTTGAATAAAATAAAGCCGTCTTAAGACGCAACCATCTAAAGTAGCCAAAATTCCAACCATTCCCGTTGTGACCACATTAAAAGGTTTGAACTGTAACAAGGAAAGTAATGCAAGATATATTTACAGGATTCTGTAAAATGTTAATATAATAATCAACAGTCTCATGATACAAATTACTGATTAAATAGATAAATGTAAAATCTAAACTAGTATTAACAGATGTCCATGTTTTACAGCTGCTGATATGCCATTCTGGAGTGCCACTTTTGAATATCTTTAGTCATACCTTATTATCTATAATGAATATGAGCATTTCTTTTTCTTACACTTACCCACATGTTTCCCCGAATGCAAATTGACAGGTCTTGTAATCACTGAGGACTTCACCTATGTATCAAAAAGAATCTATGTATAATGGAATATAATATTAATGATATCCATACAAAGAAAATACAATGCATGTATTGACAACAAGCACCACATATCAGTACCATAAGGGGCCTCACTAAAATTATATTATAATACTTAGTCAACATCAATTTTATCAGCACTTTTTTTTTGGTCATCTTGTGTTTTTGTGCTCAAACCTTTTGTAACTAAACTTGGATCCACCAAGGCTCATGGGCAGTGTCTTTGACGCATTCGTACCTGGGTGGTCAATATGGTACGATGACTTTAATATGTATCAATATGGTACGACGACTTTAATATGTGGGTACCTATATGATCAAAGAGAATGGCCATAAGATAGCCATTATCAAAAGTTAGTACTGGTCATAAAAATAAGGCTCATTTCATATATAAGCCTGGACCGCTACTACCTGGTCAGATGCACCATATTTGATAGACTTACCATATACACGAAATTTACTTTTGCTAGATTGTAAGATTATTTGGCAACTTAGAACGGTGAATCTCCCCCTTTATTTGGATCTATCTATCTCTTTATCTATTTGATTCATTCAAAAAGTAACTGATTGTATTCTTGATTCTACTTTATGTTTGTCTAATTCGTACATTTGATTGTTTCTGTAATGGAATCATTTATTGCTTTAAGTTAATCATCTTGATTTATATATATAACTTTATTATTACTCTCTGTAACAATACAGGTTTTGGTTATTAAAATTATCAAGCTTTATTAATTCATTATTATTTTGTTGACTTATTAATGTTCTCTTTCCACTAATTCTACAATCTCCTGCAGCTGAGAAACTATTGAAACTACAACGTTATATAACACTTTCCTTTCTTTTCTGAAATTCTGGATCAAAATTAAGATGGAATAAAGGAAACGTCATCAGATGTAAAATCCCCCCAAAATTTAATACAATATAGAATTACCTCGGGAAAAGTATATAATACATACTAAAACTTGTAATATTAATTACAATCTATTCTACAATGTACCTTCAAATGTCATAATATACGAAATAATATATTTCATCTTACGTACCTTTAAAAGAAATAAAAGTTTTCTTGTATTTTGAAAATACAACTTTTTTTTTAATGTCATATTCGCTGAACTAACTTTTCAATACTAGAGGAGGCAAAAATGAAGTGTAGTAATATTAATTACATTCATTATACTGCCTTGTAAGAGTATATATATATTATTACTACATGTAGATGTATAAGAACAAAGTTGTACATTGAGAATCTCTGTGAAATGTGATGTCATCCAAGGCAGCGAATCCACCCTCTTTGATAAACAGGATCGTCATATTATTATAAGCTTTCTTCATGTTCAGACACACGCCAGTCCACCTCCAGTCGGTGTTCTCTGTTGTTGACCACAGAACATCAATGTCATTCAGAAACTGATTACCCTCAAAATATTCCTCTATGCTGTCAAAGCCATTCAAATCTGAAAATCAAAATAGAAGTTTATACTACTACTCTGCTTTTCTTAAGCAGGAGCTTCATAAATAAATTATTGCTCAATTAATTTCCTTAATGACATGTCTTTTAAAAATCAAGGCTTTTTAGGATTTGAAATTAGTAATAATTGAGAATTATAGTATTATTCAGTATATGAAGGGACGAATGGTTTAGGGAAGTCCACATCCACAATACATGAGGATAATGAACGAGGAGGCCCAGGCACACGTTTGTTCACAGGTATCACCTGAAACTCACATCCAGGTTTGATTGTGGCTGTCATTAGATTATAAAGAAATTCTTAGAAAATATAGTCATGAATATTATAGTCCAAAAAGATTTAAAAAAAAACAAAAAAAAACCAAGAGGCCCAAGTGGACCTATATCACTCACCTGGCCTTAATTTCTTTATTCAACTGACAGCTTGAAAAATTTGCGTATAAAAATATATATTCTTAACCCTTAAATCTATATTAATTAACAGGAAAGGAATGCTCAACAAAAGCAATGCCTAGTGTGGCAAGATACATCCGTCTCTTAGTTTAAAAGGAAAACCAAAATTAAAGTGTGGAGGCTCCCCCCTCCTCCAATTATTCAGGACTCAAGATAACACATGCTTTAGCCCTGTGCAACAACCCTGTGTAATATTATTGAAATCCATAGGGCAGTAAGAAGTTTTGCCCCAAAGAAGAATTTAAACCCCCTCCTTTTTTTTACCTACTTCAGGTATGTAAGAATACAGAAGAAACAAGAGTATCAGTAAACTTGATGGATGCTCCCGGAAGGGCAGTTATACTTATAATACAGAGAACTGATGACTCAATTTATATACAAAAAATCAGTAAAAGTGATAGATGCTCCAAGAACCAAAGCAATAATGGTGGAAATGAATGATTTAAAATATAGGAAATCATTGTATTAATTGATGATGATTTCAAATCTCAATGTATCATATGGATATCCAATTGAGTCCACTGTAGAGCAAGTGATCACAGTATCTTAAACTAAAATGAGTAAAATTGACCCTGATTAGTTATTAAATAAAACTTTTTATCATGACCTTGACCTTTCAGAAATGACTTTGATTGACCTTTGTCCAAAAGCCCTTAGCCTAAATAATAGTTTTGGTGAGGTATGATCACATTCTGATGAAAGGTGTAGGAGATATAAGTACTTCATGGTATTAGAAGTCATAGTTAATAAGTGACCTCAACCTTTCAGAAATGAAAGTATGATCAAATTGTGAAGAAAGGTGTAGGATATATAAGTACTTCATGGTATTAGAAGTCATACTTAATAACTGACCTCGACCTTTCAGAAATGATCTTCAGTGACCTTTGTCCCAAAGTCCTTAACCTAAATAATATTTCAGTGAAGTAAGATCAAATTCTGATAAAAGGTATAGGAGATATGAGCTCGGACTGATGGACAGACGGACATACACAGTGACTATATATTCCCCTGAAAGTTTTTGGGAAGCATAATAAAAACCAGTCACTTATATTCATATTAAGTGAATGTATAATTCTAGCTCAAATTTAAATTTGAAAGAGATTGAGAGAAAAAGGAATTTTTAAAGATTTTCTAAATATTTTTATGAAATAAAAATCAAAGACTCATAACTCTGTACTGACAAATGTGATATTTTTCAATTGAAAGGTATATTCTTTTATTTTATCTTGAAAGACGGCAAAAAAAAAGTCTGGAAAGTCATGGACGGACACACATACGGACAGCGCCATAACAATACGTCCCGTCTAATGACGGGCGTATAAAAATGTTATATTGAAGTAGGTCAAAGGTCACGGTCAAGGTCACATGATAAAATATTCTGGTGCCAACAGAAAGGTATTGCAATTAGGGACACACATGCCGAAAATGAAGGCCCTACGTCTTAAAGTTAAAAAGTTACATTGAAGTAGGTCAAAGGTCATGGTCAAGGTCACATGATAAAAATGTTGGTACCAACGGAAAGGTATTGCAATTAAGGACACACATGCCAAATATGAAGGCCCTACGTCTTACGGTTAAAAATTTATGACCAAGGTTAAAGTTTTTGTGACAGACGGACGGTATGACTGACAGACAGACGAATGAGATTTAATGTCCCCTTGATTTTGCTAAACCAAAGGACAAAAATAACAACTTTTCTTCACAAATCCCCCTCTAGATCACTCCTATGCATTCAGTTTGTCCCTGTACCAGGGATATGCCCCAGGTCTGAAGAAGAGGTTTGTCAAAGGAGGATACTCTCTGTGACATACTTTTGCTTGTTGTGATGCCACCTGTTGATGGGTTGGGACAAAAAGCAACAACACTTGTAGGGGACCATGAGTACTTTATTCCTATCAAGTTTCATAGAAATCTATTCAGCGGTTCTTGAAATGAAGTCGAAAATATGAAAAGTTTACAACAAACGGACAGACTGACAACATGCAATCACTATAGCTCACCTGAGCCTTTGGCTCAGGTGAGCTATAAAACCATAAAAAATTTAATTTTGGATGGAAGTGAAAACAACAACACTTCTTAAGACAGACTTGAAGATCACTTTGATACATTTGGTTTCCCTACATCGACATTCAAAACAAGACATGACCCAGTTGGTTAAAACTTAACAACTTGCTAAGCAAACCAGTATTCATCTTACAACTAATATGCAGTAAGTATATTTCTACATATAGAAATACATAAAGTACCATCACAAAATTTGTCTTTTTCAATCAGTGTATAAAGTCCTGAACTACTGATGTTACAATATACGATCAAACTTTGATAACTTTGAAATCTCTTTGAGTATTGGCATAGACCAGTTTCTGAAGTTTCTGTGCCGTTGAAAAAATTAATAGAAATGTTGTCCAGATCCCATGATTGTTTCGAGTTATAATTCATACTAAAATCTCACAAAGACTTCCAGAGGGAAGCGCTCTGGTTATAATAATAAGAACATTCTGTCACAAATTTTTCGGTTACTAAAAGCCAACTTGATAAAGGCCAAGTACCCGAAAATTTTTCTTCTTATCTTTAATAATTTTATTAATACTGTTTTCAAGTTTTAGATGTTCAATTTATCAAAGTTTGACTGTTAACATTTGTACTTACTCTGAGCATCTAATGCAGCCACAGTTAATTTATGTCTTATTGGCTGCATTGTATAGTAATAAAAACTAAGACTCTCCACTCCTCTCACTTCTGTAAATGGTGAAGCTAGCACCAGGGGAAATCCCGAGGAAAACTCCACAAAGGATGTAGCAAAGTAGTGTGCTGAAAATATTTGAAACATATATAGAAATCAAACAAAAATCCGACATTTCTAGGAACTTTATTTTAGAAATTAGAAATAAAGATACTATTGATATCCATGCAAGTTATAAAGGACCCTACTGAATTCTATATTTCCTCAATGTATTTACTATATAATCTTTTATTCTTTGAAAAAGCATCTGCTGTATCATAAGCCACATATGTAAAATAACAAAAAATGCAATGAATGCTCTATAAAGGAGAGCATTCCCATTAGATTACAATCTATTTTGACCTCTTACCTTGAAAATCAGTAACATTACTCCTCATGCTATAAGTATTGGTTACACCAAGTTTCATAAACCTCTACAGGTATTACAAAATGTTTTTTCTACAGTGTTTCAGAATATAGAAAGAATGTCAGCTGATCAACAAATGGAACATGTGTTGTTAGAATACAACAAAGCTTGACGGTGTAGTTTTTTTCCATCATTTGATGGCAGCATGTCACGAGTGTTTATATGTACAAGATTACGATTCAAAAAACATAGCAAAGGTTTAAGTTTTTGAAAAATAAATCAAAGGATAAGGTCATTAGGTAAAATGTCTCTCAATGAAAGCACTGATCATGAAGAATCTACATGTATAACATCAAAACTCTACCACTAACAGTTCAAAAAATATATCCCAGGTTAAAGTTTTTGAAAAGTATGTCATGTCCAAGGTCAAGGTCTCTAGGTCAAAAGACATAGTATCAAATGAAAGCTCTGATTGTGAGGAATCTACATGTGAAATATTAAATCAATAACAGTTCTAAAGATAAAGCCCAAGTTAAAGTTTTTTGTGCATGAGGACGCCAACGCTGACCCCTGACATGAAAGGGTATAACAATAGCTCTTCAAGTATTTTGTCCCAACGAGCTAAAAATGCACTTCTAGATGCTCAAACACATGAAAATGTCAGTATTTTCTTTTGGTGCCAATTTGTGCAAAAGTAATTTTATAAACAAGTATATGTAAATACCAAACCAGAGATTCATGTCTATTTCCAGTAAAATACTAGTGTAGGTGGTACTAGTAAAGTTTTATCATACAGATGGATGAATTTGTAACACAACATTTCAATTAATGTGAAAAGAGGACATGAGAACTGCTTTCATTAGCATATACGGCAATACATGTACTATAATTAATATATTAAAATAAATATAAAACTGGGTGTATGTGATATATAAAAACAGAATACAGTAATCTCTTTAATTTATTCCTTAACACTTAGAGGGGATTTCATTTAATCTTCATATTGAACAGCATTACGATTGCATCTATTAGCAACAATCGTCTGACTATGTGCAACAGATAACATAGTAATCTTACTGCATTCAAGTGAGTTAATGCAATTCTGAAATAATGAAAACATGTATATTCAGCAGTAATAATCGCAAAGCAATAGAAGAATTTCATGATGTTTTATGCTAAGACTACACCATGCTGTAATTGCTATTAAAAAGATGGATGGGAGAAAATCCATTCTTGGATTTTCAAGATGGCTGCCATTACTGATGGGCCGATTATCGATAATAATCAATTAGCGGCGTGTTGAAGTCATCTAATTTTGATAATCGATTGTAAAGTCAAAAAATCGATAGTGGGAAAAATGTTTCGACACTGACCGTATAACGTATATACAAACACATGGAGTAAAATTTAGTCTATTTCTGTATAGACAATGTCCCTTCAAGTGAAACATACTCAGGGCCACACGTAAACAATCTAGATTCGGATCTATATATTGAGAGAGATCTAACTGAATAAGAAGTCGGTTTTAAATTGAATAAAATATATAAAAAATATAAATCACTACTGTTTTTCCTTTCATTACATGGTATTCTGTCTATCTCGTAGATATACTATCTCTATTATTGAGGGACTGCCATCAGAACGCAATTCTGATTGTCTAACGTAAAACTGATGCATGAAATTTGATTTATGACAGTTTCAAACATCAGATGTAGTTGTTCTTGAAAAAAACTTTTATTTTGAAATACCTGTAATTAATTTATAAGAAATGACTGTAAAAAATTAATTTTCTAGAACAAAAACATGCAAAAGTTTTGGTAAATATTTTCAATCTACAAATTAAATGTAATGTTTGAATCTAAAACTTTTTCCTTCATCATGTTTATTCTAGTCATACAAGTCAAATCTAATTTAATTTAAATTTCTTTTAATCATTATGATTTATGTAGTAAATTTAGACTGTACGGCGGCTTCGCCTAGCCTACAAAGCATGCCGCATATAACATCACGCCACGGAGACAACTGAGGTCCAGTTATTACTACATAGTTTCTGTTAATAAATGAAGTTAAATCAATACCCAGATATTATCTGGTTTGTACGTCAAATGTCACATCATACAGACAAACCTGCTTTAATGAATTAGTTTTGTTTAAAATTTACATTTTATTTTACTTACTTAATGTATTCAAGTAGAATATCATAAGTTTGGTTATTCATGATTAAATAAATCATATATTACTGTATTGTTGGTCTCTAAAAGTATATTAACGAGAAATATATGTTTTATTTGGATAAAAATGGTTAAATTGACTAAAAAGGTGATTAAACGATTATAATCGGTAGAATTGCATCAGATACAACATCCGATTCCAACTGATTATTGATTATTATTTTGAACCAATTTCCCATCACTAGCTGCAATAGTGACCTTATGTAATTATGTATGCTGAATCATCCAAATGTTTGCCATTGCATCTCTGAAGCAGAAACAAATCTATGATTCAGATTACATATAAACATATCATTACTGTAACACATAATGATAATTCAAGAAAAGTAAGGGTATTGCCTTCTAATGACAGATCATGTTATGTTACTAGAGGTCCAGTTATTACTACATAGTTTCTGTTAATAAATGAAGTTAAATCAATACCCAGATATTATCTGATTCATAAGTCAAATGTCACATCATACAGTCAAACCTGCTTTAAAGACCACTTGTATTAAGCCATCACCTGTCTACTGACTGTCTATACAATTTCACCTGCATTAAGAGATCACCTGTCTTAAGTGACCTCTTTCCATCTCCCCTCTAGTTATTACACTCAGAACAGGAATGACTGTACTGTGAATGTTTATTACTTACTCTGCCATGAATTTGGATTCGTGTGGTCTGAGGCTCCTGGTGTTTGGGGTCGACTGTATAAACGCCAGGTGGTGTCAGAGCTACCAAATCTACCGCTGATGTATGAACCATTTTCTCTCGCTGGAAAGACATTTTGGTAACCACAATCTCCCGACTCAAAATCACATGTCAGGTCACCTATAAAATAAAGAAATTAAGTGCAATAACCTCTAAAAATAAATACTTTCTGTGAAAATACAAAAAGAACAATGGAGTTTTGAAAATACTCTGTATATGATCTGCATAATAAATTCCAGTGATGTCAGTACATGTACTGAATATACAGATGGGTGCAGTCCTAACATAACATGCACGTTAACGCAAAAAGCGGTCATGAGGACTGCTTTATAGCACACGTGCTAGGATTGCTCGACCGGACGCTCCTTGCGTTAACGCAGGAGGAAATTCGCGTTAACGCGATTTATTCCCGCGTGCACTTGGTCCAGTCGCGCGTTCACATCCCTAACATTTGTAATTCTCTATGCAGTGGTAGGAATGGAGGAAATAAAAGGGATGTAATTAAATTACCGCAAATGTCGCCATACATTACATGTATTAAATGTAATGTTAAAATGACACCCCGCATTAAGGGTTTCATATATAATATGATAGTGGAAATTACTGCATAGACATGCACTAAGGTATTTATGAAAAACTTTGTCAGTTTATAGTCTATAAAGAATCTAGGATAATTACATTCTAATTCTATTTATTTATTTATTTTTAATTAATTAAATTCTGTATTTATTTCTTATTTGTTTATTTATTTATAATTTATTTATGTATTTATTCTTAATTTATTTATTATTGGGTTTTTTTTAATTTAGCTATTTTTCATAATATATGAATACCATGATTATCATCATTATTATTTTTATTTACTTTATCATTATTATTATTATTATTTTTATCCTAAAATAAGAATAAATTTTACTACATTCAATGTTCGGTAATTGTATTCAATTTTTTTTTAAATTTATCCCTTAACTCGTAAGCATTTTATTTAATTCTAAATATTTACGTACATGCACACAGTAATATGTTTTTATATTTAAATATACAATGTATATATCGATTCTCCTTCAAATCTTTCTCTATCTACATGTTAATGTAATTTTTAAGTTGTAAGCAAGCGAACGTGGCTGTCAAGCATGTTCACGCAGCAGCCAAGCGCATGAACACGGCAGTCAAGCGCGTTAACGCGGTCTCAAAATTAAGTTCACGAGGAAATCTGTGTTAATGCAAACGTGTGTGCTCAGCAGTCCTGAGTGCACAAGGAAAGCAAACTTCACGTTAACGCGACTTTAACATAATGTTATGTTATGACTGCACCTTACTGTAAAGAAGATTTTATTCTAGGGAAACTTCAATAAGTACAGATCATAATTATTTCATTACTTTCCTATCATGATATTAATAGGTCATCAGTATTGATATGTTTGGTACTTCTAGACTCATTTCTCAAGTTAAAGATAAGGTATTTTATCTTTTGAACTTTATTTTTTTCAGTAGAAAATTGACAAGCTGTATTTACTCTCCTTGCAATTCTCAAAATGCATGGGTATTACAATGAAACTAGCAATGGAACTAAATTAACTTGTGTAATAAATTTTTATCAATGAAATAAGAACCACAAAAATATCATTTCTAGAAACTTCTAAGATGAATATTGAACTGGGGGCAGAAAAACAGCAAAAATTACAAATAAATTATTTTAATTACTTACTAATAATGATGACTTTCCCTGTCTTAAGTGGCCATCTGTCCGAAGAAAGTCCTGAAATCTTGACTAAGCACTGGTAGTTTCCTTCATCAGAAAGGTCAAGGTCATGGATTGCCAAAGTGAACACTGACAATTTTCCAAAGTAAGTAACATTGACAGAGTACTTAGGCAATCCAGATGTAGGTAAAACAGCTGAAAATTAGATAAAACTCCTTTGAACTTACGATACTTTTTTGATGTGACACACTTTAAGTATATATATACAAGAATAATCATTATTATGATTTTTGTCCTAATACATGAAAATACTCTCTTTTCTCTGTTAAAGAGAGAAAAAGTTTTTTGTTCTGACACCTTCGATGTTAATAGGTTACACATTCGTTTGAAGTGATTTGACATGTCTTTTGTAATCCCAGTTTAGCATAGCACAAAGATTTTCCTTTCATATATTCCAAAGTGCTTCAAAACAGGAAAGTTAATCTGCTTGGAGGGGAATGTATTTAATTACAACAACCACAGGGAGTTTACTTTCACTATGTGTTTCCCCCTTTTTTTCCTACAATTATACCAACAATGAAAGTTGAGCAAATTTGTACTACTGGTATGTCTAAATTTTGGAAATTAATTAAAAAAAAAAATCGACCTGAAATTCTAAGATATCAAGTTGAATATTGAATAAAATGTTGTGAGGTACAATTTAAGAGCATTAAGATTAATTGTTTAAGCCCAGTAAAAGAATGCAGCCAAATAGACAATCATTTTGGAAAAAAACCAGCATTTTCCAATCTCATATAATTACACTGTTGACCTTTTAACTTGTAATTTCTCCATAATATTGAACATAATTATAAATCCTAAAACTTCATAATTTTCTCGTACAAACAACAATATTTTAAATTAATAACATTTTGAGAAGAAGTTGGTCTTTGATCTCCTGAACTCGAAACTTTGTCACAGTATTCGTAATACATTTACAAATAACTTCTTCATATAACGTGTGCACAAAAAGTATATACATGTATATACTTTTTAATTGCATTTTCAGTCTTTAAATGTAACTATCATGATTAACTTAACATTTTAATTCCAGACTTAAAACTTTGACAATAATAAACAAGTAATTTCTTTATCAAACTTTATAAATTTACCTATGTACATGAAAGGCAACAGTTACATATTTTTCTTTGTCAGAAAAGTGTAATTTTAAGGTTTTGGTAATTTTTCAATCACTTTTATTTACCTTTTGACCTTTAAACAACATAATAACCATTTTATGTAACATGTGATTTAAATGCATAGATATCTAACATGTAAATCAAGATGCTGCCTAGTCAGATAAGTGGTCATTTCTTGAAAAATTTAGTTTGAAAACTATCTTGACATTTACAACATAACTGCATGTATATGCACCAAATCTGAAAGACACCAGACCCCTGATTACATTGCATTCCATATTTACCCCTTTCTTAGACCTTTATGGAGACTAGCTCCTAAATGAAGCAGCTTTCCGGCACAAGAATACTTCTTGGGGATTTTTTAAGATGTTGAAAATTTGAAAAGTTTACATAAAACAATGGACAAAATGTTATCATGATCCTTCAGCTAAAGTGACATAGTAAATCCAGCTACCGGTACATATAGCAATCTATACTTTGTCAGCTTTTTAGAGTGGAGTTTCAGTAAAATTTTTAGTCCTTTACATTTTTTTCATAAAGTACAAGTCTAGCTTTTACACAGTATATTACCTGTTGATGTGACTTCTTCATCTCTGCTGATAAGAGATTTGGACCCTGAACTCAGCTTACTCCATTCCACCTTTCAAAGTGATCAATGCATGTAAAAATAATTATATGGCAAATTGTGATCAAGGAATATATTAAGATCAATAGGTGTGAAAATGAGTACAAAGCAAAATGTGATCAATGGTCATAGAAATAACAGTAAGAATTTCATTATAAATTTTGTAAGAAAATATTTAACATAGCAGTGCATTTGTCTATACAAAATAAGCAAGACCTGGTGGTAAAACAATACCAGCGAACAACAGCTCTGACAGATAATCAAACTACTTTTTCAACTTGGACAATCTAAAGTATCAAGATTACAAACTTTTCGCTTAAATCTAATTGTACCAATGTAATATTGATGAATAATTCTCATTTGCTACCACCCATTTTGCTATTAATTTAGCAGCAGTGTAATACTTATTAGACACTTACAACACTAGAAGCATCCTTGCTGGAGACGATGCAACTCAAGAAACCCCTTTCAGATGCCTTTTTCTCCTCTGTAATAATATCACTCACAATGCGCTGCTCCTCCCACAACCCTTGTGAAAAAAAAATAAAAACATTTATTTGCATTATGCTTTCTAAAAAAATGTTCTTATCTATTTACTCAAACGATATCTCCTTTGGTCCTGTTTTGAGCTATGTGATAATTACTCCCACATTTTACAAATTGCAAACAAGTGTCTCTAATACTCTTGAGACTATTATCAGATGAAAAGAGAACCAGTCTTTGAAATATACCACAAGCCCGATATCTGAGACTTGTAAAATTGAGATCGGGCTTGTAAAAAATTGAGACCGTAAGCCCACAGGGCTTATAAACATTTCTTCATTATTTGGAAATTACTGTACTAAGATTTTTGTTTTAAAATATAAAGAAGGGGTCGATTCTTGTCAAAAATCGATTAAAAAAATCACCCCCCATCAATTTAGGAAAGAGAGGGGGGAGAAAAAAATAAAATTACATGACAGAGAAAATTCCAACAACATAGATGCAATGATTAGACTGTGTAAGCAATATAACTATGTTTTGTGCAAAATATATTGCAAGTGATGTCGGACGGAGTATGTGGGAAACTGAAGCTTCGAATTGGGATGTGATCACTTCATATTATGTTCTGTAAGGGGTCATGATGGATCTAAATGGAACAAATATTACTCTTCAAAATATTTACCTGTTACTGAATACAGCTAGTGATTTATATATTGACATGGAAATGAGTGAAAGTGAAATCGAAAGAGAACTTTAATTTTTAGTAAAAACTGTACAATTTCTTTTTTGACAAATCAAAGTATGAAAAAAAATTCAGGATTGTGAATATGTTCTGGATTTTTAATTTTGTCTGATACTTGCCCCTTGGGTTTGTATTGAAAAAAGTTTATTTCAAAGATTGGAGAACAGTAAAATGGTGCTTTGAGCAAAAAAATCGGAATGAATTTAAGAAAACAAACTTGTAAAAGGGAAGCGTACTAGTTATAATGACAACAGAAACACTCAATATCACAAATATTTTGCCTCTTGACGTCTTTATTATTACCTGTCCTGTAAGTGATCAAAATGATATAAAAAGATAGCTATGCAAAATCCATCACTATCCATGTATACTTTGGCACAGAGGCCAAGAGGCAGAAAATCCATGATATTGCATGTCTCTGTTTTTATGTATATGAAATTAGTTTTGAAGAAATTGTGCATAAGAATAATACACCAAATTATTCTGTGTAATTAGCATAGTTTACTCCTCATTAGGTTATCTATTCTAAGAAGAAAATGTTATTACATACATCCAACAAATAACATACATTAGTAAATGAAAGGACATAAATGTCTTCTGATACAATCCTACCATTTGATATCAATTATTTCAGATACCAATGACTTCTTAAAATTATAATATGAAGATCCTAATTGAGTGCTTTTATAAATATAAGTAAAAGAAAAAAACAAAATCCATGTAAATTTGTCTGCATTATCTTATGAAACAAAAATGTACTGAAATACTAAAAAAAAAATGGACCACAGGGTAACAGTACATGACATATGTCTGTGTCTGACAAGGTATACATAAATCCCAATGTCAATGGCTGCATTAGATTAGCAAAAATACACAGCACTTTCTCTACTATGTAATAGTTTATTTACCAAGTCCTACTGTATCTATAGCAATATCTCCAAGCGGTCCATCTCCCTTCACAGCAATAAAAGTTACTTGTATTGTTTCTCCTACATAATTTGACAGCCTATAACTAGTATACAGCCAACGGTTCCCTTGGTCTCCTGTTTTACTCCAAAGTACCGTCTTTGAACCATCAGATTTTTTCTTTACCTGACCAAAAAAAAAATGTTAATGTTATAATATAAAGGTTCAAGACATACATATATTACAAAGGGCAAAGTGAATACAAAAAGAAATCTACCTGCATTAGTAGAGTGCCTACATCTTCACCATACATATGATAGAAAAACTGCAAACTGAGGTCATTTCCTCTAACCAGGAATTCTGGGAAGGTAAGAGCAGAGGCATCTCCATGGTTGCCTACAGAGGCTTCCACATACATGTACCAACCTGCAAATATAAATATTTACTGTTTATTCATACAATAAAGACATAAGTTGAGATGATTAAAACAGCTTCAATGATGAACATATTCTAGGAGTTTCTGTGAAAGAATGAAAAATTTCAAATATAGGATACTATGTGAAAGAAAACATTAATTTTATTATCTAGAGAAATGACAAAATAGCATTTGAATTTGCAAGCAAAAATTTCTAACAGTCACCCATTCACCAACCATTACTTGAATCCTTAGTTTTATTAAATCCAGTACATTTACTAGGATTCCGTAGAATACATTTTTCTCAGCAAACCAGTTTGGGATGACAAATGCATGTATACATTTATCAGAATCTACAGAGTATTAATCAATGAACTTAAACCCTACATGTGCCTGTAGATACATGTTTATTGAATCTCCCAACATATGCTCTTCAAATTACTTTCTAATCTATTTATTCTAATACAAAATTGAAAGTAGTAACAGTTACAAATCACAAGTATATTCTATAACAGGTTCATCTTACCTGTGCTGGATTTCCCAGTTACTAGTTCATTTCCCCTCATTTACTACATAAAGTAATGAAACACCACATATTTAACCATACCTGAACTGGATCTTTCAGCATCAGAGGAGGGGCCCGTAGACTTAGATGTAGTATTACCAGACCCATGTCTCCATTTAAAGACAGGTAACTCTTGTGTACATGTGGTACAATTGACTATGTATCCACATATCTCTGGTTGATTAAAATCACACACTCTGTTTTCAATACCATCTGCAATAACATTAGTTTTTCTCAAAAAGAATACACATTGTTTTCAGCATCAGTGTTTACATTTACATTCTTTACACATCATATCTTGCAATTTTGAGAAGAACAATATGATTATATATTCAAAAAAAGAAAAGAACACAAAAAACCGCTAAAGCTGGTATCATTGCCAGATTGCAAAGTTGACTGAAATAGGGTCAAGTTCAAAAGGTCAAAAGTTATGGTAACAATTAAAATCTCTATTCATAAATTACCTTTGTGCGAAATATCAAAGTCCTACCCCTATTGATGAAAGACATACAGCCAATATTAAAGTTTTTTAAAAGTAGGTGAAAGTCCAAGGTCCAAGTCAATGGGTCAAAAGCTTTGGCATAATTTGAAAGCTCTGGTAATAAAGAATTATGTGTGAAGTATTGTATTTATACTCCTCCTAATTCCTGAAGTTTTGCTTCAACCAGAAACTTAACCAAAATGTTGATGGACAGACATGCAGATGGACATCTCCAATCTATAGACCTGAATTGCTTTGCAATCCAGCCAAGTACAATACATTTGTACTACTAAAACAAAATATATTTCCTTCTGTAACTTCCAAATGAATTACGAGAATAAACAGAAGAAATTTAGAAATTTATCCATTTCTTAGAATAAACAATTTCTTTGATCTGTCAGATGAAGCTGGAAATAACAATCAACCATTAGACATACAAGGCAATTAAAGTATCAACCAAAAAAAGTAGCAAATGATGAGATAAGAACCGGATATCTAAAATTTCTGAAAAGGATTGAATGACAAAATGATACTTTTTTTTTAATATGAATAGAGAAGTACATCTGAAGAATTTTATTTTAAGATAATGATATATAATTGATACATACTGGGACACTGTCCAGAATCCACCATTACATCATCTATAGCTATAATGCTATCAGTAGAGCTCCCTCGCACTGCCTGGAATTCTATGGACATGTTTTGATTGGAAGGCACATTCATGCATCCAAAGAGCCAGAGTGAGCCTAATGATGTGGTCTTTTCCATGACTGAAGTCTTATTGTCACTCACAGTCAAAACTTGGAAGGACCCAAAGTCTGGTCCTGTCATCATGTAGTAAAATGTAAGCCTAGCATTAGGGGGTGACATAAACTCTGGAGTCATTAGGCTGGCAAAATCACCTTCAGAACCTTGTTTACTCGAGAAGTACATATAATTTCCTGAAAATATTAGAAAAGTTAGGAAAATAACGATGTTCAAAATTTCCTGCCTACAAATACAATGTCATAAGAACTGTAACATAAATAAAAACTTGCTTGTCTCATATTTAAACTTTTTCTCATTACAAGTTCCTTCCAAATTTCCGGAGCTATTTTGGGTACCCCATTGGGGTTTGGGTTTTTGGGAGAGAGGGGAAGGGAATATCATGCATAATATATATTATCAGGGACCCAATATATGTGCTGCAAATTTTTGAAATCCTCCATCAAAATCATTGTTAACAATGAAAACATAAGTGCTGGTTTTTTAAATTGTTATATAGTGTGTACTGCACTCTGGAAAATTTTGTCATATCTTAGAGCAAATTATTGCAAATTGCAAAAAAAGGCGATTGACAGTGTAAGTCCCAATTATCAAATAAAAAATAATCACATTCATTTAACTGTTTAACTTATAAGTTTGCCCAATCCCTGGAACTGAACAATCTCAGAATTTTACAAAGTTTACCTCTGCTAGCTCCAGTCTCCATGTTTGGTGGAAGCAGCATATTTCCGTAACGCCATTTATTTTTACCAAGTGTAGTGTAATTACAGTGATGAGATGTGAAGGAACAGTTGACACTTTGAACGATTTTGGTCCAGGGACAAACTTCTACATCATCTGTATAATCTGAAAGTAAACAGTTGCCTTAAGTCCACCAATTACCTGTTTCATACAAAAAAGTTTTTTTTACTTCTGTAGGCCTGGAAACAGATTAAATACAACAATTGAGTGACATTTATCATTTCAACTGATCTTCATAAATCAATACAACACCTGCATTACAATAAAATATATCTAAGTGTTTTTGTTTTCTGCATGTCCATGGCCACTTTTCTCATACAACTTTTTTACCAATTCTACTTTTTATGATTGATTGATTATTGTTTTAAAAGTCACTCCATGATTACTTCGAGTATATGGTGACAGCATCAAACTTAACAAATATATACATAAGAAATGAAATGAAAATCAACAAGCTGTGTTTCTGAAACACTTATGCCCTTGATGGCAACAAAGTTATTTTTAGCGTGAAGGACAATGTCAAGGTCAAAAAGTCATTGACCTTGGTGTCATTTGAAAGGACTTCATCAGTTGAGTACTCATGTCAGATACGAAGTCTCTATCCCTCACGGTTCAAAAGTTATGGTCAAAGTTAAAATTGGCAACAGACAAACAAACTGAAAGACAGACAGGACAAAAACAATATGCCCCCAATCTATCAATCTGAGGGCATAAAAAAGTTAAAACATATGATACCCTTGCAGCTCATAATAATTATAAGTGTTGACAACAGACAGACAGGACAAAAGTACATCGACTTTGGTGTCATTTGAAAGGGCTTCATTAGTTGAGTACGCATGTCAAATATGAAGTCTATATCCCTCATGGTTGAAAAGTTATGACCAAAGTTAAAGTTGACAACAGACAAACAAACAGACAGACAGACAGACAGGACAAAAACAATATGCCCCTGATCTATCGATCTGGAGGCATAAAAAAGTTCAAACATAATATGATACCCTTGCAGCTCATAATAATTATAGGAGTCAGCTATGGAAGTTTCGTCTGTATACACCGAGACATTAATCTAGTGCACAACAAATTTAAACTTTGACAAAAAAGGTCTCTTCCATGATGCTCAAGGCCAAATCTATGGTAATCTTAAATAACTGTACGGTAAATAATCATAAAAATGAATTACCAAAAACTATACTATAAACATCACTAAACAAGCAAATTCAGAGAATTGTGGTCCCCCGCTTTTGGGGTTCTATCAGTAAGGGTGCAGTAATCTGCAATATATTGTCATGGTTGTACATGTCTACAGACACACATGCCAAATATGAAGGCCCTGCATCTTACCGTTAAAAAGCTACATTGAAGTAAGTCAAAGGTCACGGTCAAGGTCACATGATAAAAAATTCTGGTAGCAATGGAAAGGTATTGCAATTAGGGACACATATGCCAAATATGAAGGCCCTACGTCTTATGGTTTAGTTACATTGAAGTAGGTCCAAGGTAACAGTCAAGGTCACATTATCAAAATTTTGATACCAACGGAAATGTATTGCAATTAGAGACACATATGCCAAATATGAAGGCCCTACGTCTTACGGTTAAAAAGTTAAGACCAAGGTTAAAGTTTTTGTGACAGACGGACGGATAAATGAGATTTAAGGTCCCCATGCTTTTGCAAAAAGTGAGCGACAATAAAAATTATTGTGTAAGCTGACAGAACATTGCAAGATCCTCACCACATGATTTAGAGAGGATATACAGTTCATCTATACTGACATCAGATGTGTAACTTGTTCCTCGCGTGGCAATTATTTCAAGGGATACCTACAAAAGACAATTCATTCACATTTCAATATGATAAACAATATGCATGATCTATAATTTACAGACTATTTTTTATTTCCTACACATAGGAACCTATCTAGTGCTTCAACCAATACATGATCAGATTATCTCTCTTTTGTAAAAAGAAATAATTTATACATGTTTTAGGTGTCCATTATACCTATATTTTAAAAAAAAATAATATGACTTTTATTCTAGAATAAGATATCTATACTTAAACGTCCATCTAAATATGACGGCTTAACATATTGGTACTATTTTAATGTGTGTATGTGTTTGTGGGTGGAAATTGGGGGGGGGGGGGGGGGAGTTTATACATCAGGAGCCCTGTGGTATATCTGTTCGAAGAAAGTACAGCCAATCAATAATAGAATCAACAAGTATTTTGTTCTTACTATCTTTTCATACATCGTATCATTTCCTACGGATATAAATTCTCTTGTGTAGAAATGGACCATAGAACTGATTAGCCAATGATAATGTACCACAATGTTTATAGAGTGAATATCAAGAAACCTGAAAGAATTAAACTTCACTAGTTTAATGATACCTCATCAATGATTGTTATGGGTCCAGAATGCAGGCGACATACAAAGATATAGTTTTGCATATTACTTTTACTACATCTGTATGTTTCCAGGGATTTTCCTAGAACCCAAAGAGCAATGCTAAGCATGGCATCCCCTCACATGGCACAAAATTCAATAAATTTTTTACCATTCCAGCCAATTGTGACCTTGACCTTAAGACTTAGACCCTGAGACAAAGTCATGACACTTCCTTGAGATGTAAGCAACAATCATGTGTAATATCATTGAAATCCATGAAGGTGTTGAAAAGTTATGGCCCGAACAAGCGAACATACACACACATACATACAAACACACACTGACGGTGGCATTACTATATCCCTTCCGCTACAAGATGTGCGAGGGGATAATAATGTGCATGAATAAGAGGCCTTAATGGGTCTATATCCTCACCTGAGCTTTCTGAGCACAAGAGAAATATTGTTGAAAACAATATAAAAAACAATCAACAAAACATCCAACCAATACTTAGCTACCCAAAACTTTTTGATTTTATCACTGAATGGAAAATGTATGTCATCTGATGCATAGGTCACCTTGGTATCTTAAAATTAATCACTGATGCAAGTTACACTAGTGTAGGCACTTTGTCCAATACCAAGTTATCCCAAACTTCATAACCAGACACAAATGCTGACACCAGGGGGTACAGCATAAGCTAATTTCAACTTCCTTGAGGTAAACTAAAAATGTCAAAGTTTGAATTCAGAGAGTAAATACTATAATACTTCTTACGACAACCCTCTAGATCACTCAGATACATTTGGTTTGTTGACCTATGCAGCTGGTCTGAAGGAGAGTTTTATTATAACAACAACACTTAGGGAACCACAAGTTGTTCATTCCTACCAACTTTTATCAAAATCCCTCCACCAGTTCTGAAGAAGAAGTCAAAAGTATGAAAAGATTACACTCAAATGACAGACCCTGGGCCTAGAGTGATCACAAGAGTTTGCTTGAGTTTTCAGGTGAGCTAAAAACAAGTCAATGTAATACTTTTCTATGAAAATACTCTGCTGTTTGTCATGGAAACTTTTTGCAACTTTAACAAAGATCCATTACATCATGAAAAGCATAATTAGTACTGGTATCACTAGTAACATGGTCAAATAGTAGGGTTGGACAGGATGATACAGGGTCAGTAAATCTCATACTCAAAATTGTCATGAAATCAACTGTTTTGATTTGATTACGCATGTCACATTACTATGTATTATCCAATACTGAGACCTGGTATTAGTCATTCGGAATGCCTCTGCATTTTATATTAACTTTTGTCATTAAACTGTTATCTAAGCATGATCTTTCATAACCTTATGTATTCTCAAAAAGAATTCTCCAAATGAAGATTTTGATGAAATATAAGAAACAAATTTAAGGGTGATGTTAATTTACAGACCTTCTCATTACTGATGGCTGGAATTGTAGCATAGGCTTGATGCCACTGGTTTCCCTGATTCCTCTCTCTATACCACAAAGTCTTCTGTACAAACTGGTTCAAGGCAGTGGTATATGACATGCTGACATTCAAACTTCCCATTGCAGAACCATACATATGATACCAAAATACCAAGCATCGCTCAGTACCTACATATTGGAGAATAAGAGTCAGAATTTGTGGAATTCCATTATAAACCATTCATAATATCATTTAACTTTGAATTATCAAAATTCATTCACATAAAAATTAACTTGGTAATCCTGATCAGACCCAATTCAAGTAGCTTAATCCATACATTATTCAATTCCATCAATTATTGTTGATCTGATCCAATTCCATCAACTGTAACATTGAAAGGACATAATTCCATTTAGTAAAACATTATCATGTAATTTGTTAATTACATGTATAAAGTGAAATCTAATGCTATCAGTAAAATGCCTACCAGACCAAACATCATCAACAGATTTTTCAAAAGGCCAAAAAATCCTTCCCAGTCACTTCAGTAAGTAGACCCTTCTTCAAACAATTCAAAGTAGGAGATACCCATAGGTAACTCTAAGCAGATCTTGTCAAAGAACAACAAAATATGTAGGAGACCATGAGTACTTCTTTCCTACCAAATATGATAATCATATATGGGTGGTTCTGAAGGAGAAAGACATTCTAATTTTGTGGAGCTCTATCCTAAGTACAGCATTACAACACTCGCCCTCCCCACCAATTTCTTAATTTTTTTCTTATAGCTGAGAAAAATCCTACAGAAATAAATCACTAGCATATGTACTACAGATTGGTTGTATTTTCTAGATAAAGTGCAATTAAATATGTTGAATACAGACATAATTGTCACTTTATCATGAAATAAGGTTGAAATTAAACTTCAATTGACTAAGCCCAAAATAGGTCAACAACACAAAACTTGATTGGGAGGTGAAACCAAAACAATATTTGAAACACCTTTCTAAAACACATTATCTTTTCAATTAATGCAAGATGGTCTATGAAGAAATTTCTAAAAAACAAGTATTTTATTAGACCTATTTACAACAACCCTGAACAGAAATGGTAACAAGAGCAAGGCCTAGCGTGGCATAATACGCCCGCCGCTTACTTTGGACGGGATCAATGTGAACGTATGGATTATTACCACTTTGGTAATACTTTTATGAAATACTGAAATCCAAAAAGAGGGATCCAAGTCCCAAAACTCTGTAACAACAAAATTGAATTCGTTCAAAACTGAAAAGTGGCTTCCCCTACACTATTTAAGCATTCTGTATAAGTTTCATGAAAAACAACTGAGGTTTACTTGGGTTATCACGTTACATAGCATCTCCATAGCATCTTATCATAGTAACAAAGTTTTATTCACTTTGCATGATGTGACCTTGACCTTTGACCTTGGGTCAAGGTCATGACACACCCTTGAGTCCTAAGTAACAATTCTGTGAAATATTATTGAAATCCATGCACAGGGGAAGAAGTTATGGCCCGAACAAGGTATTATTCACTTTGCATGTTGTGACCTTGACCTTTGACAGTCAAGGTCATAAATCAAGCTTGGGTGCTAAGTAACACTTCTGTGAAATATTATTGAAATCTATGCACAGGGAAAGAAGTTATGGCCCTGACAAGGTTTTACTCACTTTGCATGTTGTGACCTTGACCTTTGACCTATTACCTTGAGTCAAGGTCAAGACACACCCTTGGGTCCTAAGTAACAATTCTGTGAAATATTATTGAAATCCATGCACAGGGGAAGAAGTTATGTCCCGAACAAGGTTTTATTCACTTTGCATGTTGTGACCTTGACCTTTGACGGTCAAAGTCGTAACACACGCTTGGGTGCTAGGTAATAATTCTGTGAAATATTATTGAAATCTATGCACCAGGGAGAAGTTATGACCCGAAGAAGGTTTTACTCATTTTGCATGTTGTGACCTTGACCTTTGGCCTATGACCTTGGGTCCTAAGTAACAATTCTGTGAAATATTATTGAAATCCATGCACAGGGGAAGAAGCTATGGCCCGAAGAAGGTTTTACTCACTTTACATATTGTGACCTTGACCTTTGGCCTATGACCTAGGGTCAAAGTCATGACACACCCTTGGGTACTAAGTAACAATTCTCTGAAATATTATTGAAATCCATGCACAGGAGAAGAAGTTATGGCCAGGACAAGGTTTTACTCACTTTGCATGTTGTGACCTTGACCTCAGGTCAATGTTATGACTCACCCTTTGGTCCTAAGTTACAATTTTGTGAAATATTATTGAAATCCATGCACAGGGCAAGAAGCTATGGTCCAGAGAAGGTGTTACTCAGTTTGCATGTTGTAAACTTGACCTTTGACGTATGACCTCGGGTCAAGGTCATGACACACCCTTGGGTCCTAAGTAACAATTCTGTGAAATAGTATTGAAATCCATGCACAGGGGAAGAAGTTACGGCCCGAAGAAGGTTTTACTCACTTTGCATGTTGTGACTTTGAACTTTGACCTATGACCTTGGATCAAGGTCATGAGACACCCTTGGGTCCTAATTAACAATTCTGTGAAATATTATTGAAATCCATGCACAGGGGAAGAAGTTATGGCCCGGACAAGCTTATCCTGGACGCCGGACGGACAACGCCATAACATAATAGGCCCCGTCATAAGACGGGCGTATAAAAAAACAACTGTTACAACACTTCATTCCCATCAAGCTTGATTCCAATGCTATGGATGTTTATTGAGAAGAAGTTTCAATGAGCATTCTTCATGGATCCATGATGAAAGACAAAAGACAATTGCAATAGATCACCAAAGCTTTTGCCTCAGGAGCCGTAATTAACGCATACCTGAGCTTATCTTGTTTGCTTTGCTATTCAATTTGACTTGATCACCAGTATATCTGCTTGTGGCTTCTAGGTGTATATAATAGTATCCCTGCTTGGCTCCAGTTGGTCCTGTACTACTTGAGGGAGTACTACCCTGAAAGTAAAATAAGAGGTAGACTAAACTACATCCAACTCCAACTACTTGTACTTAAGTAGTAAATACCTGAAAACAAAGGTATTTCAGCATAAAACTACATGTATAAACAAGACTACCTAAGATTTGGTCTCAAAAAACCTTTTATTTATTATGGTTTTTTTCTGTACTGTCTGGACGCAATCCCTCCCATGAACATATTTTTAAAATCACAATTCAAGTTAAGATATGTCCTTTGCTTTATTTTCATTCTGTCATAACTCTTTCGTCAAACTTTCCTGGAATAAACACACTAGTTTCAAATAATAACAGAAAATATATTTAAATATAAACTTTTTAATGTTAAAACATTGAGCTATATTTGGTGGGTAAAAGTATCATAGTGGACGAATCCATGATAAGAGGGGCGTTAGTTCCTTGCAAATAAAAGAACTTCGATACTTCAGGAACTTTCCATTTCAGTTCTCTTTTAAATGACCTAAAAAGCCACCGAATGCATTCCCTAACCTCTGGATTTATATTCAATTTCTTTGCCATTATAGTGTTTAATGTTTTTATATATAGAGGTCACACCTCTGAAAACATTTGGCACTCAACTTTTCAGAACAACTTTGACCATTCCAGATAACATCATAGTGTGCCCGATGTTTACTTGTGTAAAAAAAAACCACTGTCTTCTAGTACTTCATGATACATTTCGTTTCTTCATTTTCTTTTATTTCATTTACAGTTCACTCAATCTGATTAAAACCAGATCTTTTTTCCTCTATTTGTCCAATTGCGGATATCCGTTTTAATCAGATTGCAGCTCACTGAAAGTTTTATCAAAATACCTTCAACAGATCTGAAAATGTGAACATTTAACAGACAGTCACCACATGACAGACAGCTGTACAGATGACACTATGATTATAGCTCACTTGACTTGAGTCTTAAATGGCTCAGGTAAAATAAAAATGTTATAATAACCATTTTATATTATTACAGTAACATAAATCCAGAGGTGGTTCACAGTGTCTGCTATGAAAATGTTGTTTATATAAAGATAACCCAAATTTTTTAATAAGTTAACAAGAGCAACGCCTAAAGACTACAAATGTATAAACAAAACATTTAATTTTTAGAATATAATTACCAGTAATGTATACATTGAATATGTTTGTAAAAACTATGATGTCCCTCCCTGAAAGGAGGCAATAGCCAGATATATTTCGGAAAGACAAGGTCAAAGTTGATATCTATAATTATTAGATTTTTTTTTCCTAGGAATATGCAAGGTCATGGTTAACATCAGGGTCCGGCGCCATAAACTGAGAATATACTTAAGTCAAATATTTCATTTCAATTTATTTCAATATCAAACATTCAAATAAATTTTCATGTACAATGGCTTAATTCTATTTATAGATAGAACAAAACTCAATAAAATCCAAATCTTAGTTATTAATTCATTGATGAACAGAAGAATATGAAATTATGACTTAAGTATATTCTCAGTTTATGGCGCCGGACCCAGGGCCTTTAGTCAGTCCAATAGTACAGCCACAGATTAACAGAATGGAGAAAAACTACATATACAAAATAAAGAATTCAGGATTTATTATAGTTTTCCAACTTTTCAGAAAAAAGTCAGCAATGACCTGCTTTATATATAGAATATATATAGAAAGTACAATGACTGATGCATTTATTAGATATAATGCGCATTAGTGCATTATATCTCATAAATGCATCAGACATTGTACTTTATTCCTGCATGAAAACACAAAATAAGACACTTATTCTATATATATGCGCTTTTATCGCCAAAATATCATACAGGAAACTTCCACTTCATATTTATAAACTGCGTCATTAAATCATTCTGAAGGGAAGTTATAAATAGAAGGAAACAGCCGGTGTCCCATGACAACGTAACGTTTATCCAGAATAACATACTTTTGTCGAATGTCAAGCACTTTAGTGCAAAATACGACTTTAATGACGTCACGCAAGGTTGGAATTGACGAACATTTCATTATGATGTCATTAGCATAACAATCAAAAGTCTGCCAAACATTGCTTTCTATGTTGATAAGTGGGTCAAATATGGGGCGTTGTGACGTCACTGATCAATGTACTTTATACAGAAATAAAATACATAGGTCTTGAAAGCTTTATCTCAATTACAGTGGTTGTGCATATATATACAAATAAAACAGAATATGTCAATTAATAAAATGAAAAACTATTTTTTTCTATTATAATTGTAAGTATTCCATTGTTTGACTTACACTCCTCCTTGTCCATTTTAGTCTGTTGCTTGACAGTTCTTCAAACCAACAGTTATTGTCATAATTCCAACCAGAATTTTCAAATGAACAGTGGCTTAGAATCTCTGAAAAAATAAAAACAACATTTTTAATATTTGCATACAACAGATATACTACTACAGAATTTATGCCCCTTGCACAAATAAGATAAAACTTGTGGACTTGAAAACATATGGAAGCAAGATTATGGTAAGGATTTAAGGAGAATCTTATAGTAAAAGTGTATCATACAAAAGCAACTGGTACTATGTATTTGGGGCACATGTTATATTTCATAATGGTCCATCATGGACTTCTAGAATCCAAAATCAAGAAGTAAACCTCCCTTGTTTTGTTAGACACATATGCGCTAATGACATAGGTGATGACACACATGTCAGAGAACTGATCAAGATTAACGATGCAAATTAATCATCACTCAATTACAGAATCACAAACACTGAAGACAACAACAAATATCTAAATACAGGAGCTATTCTGATGGGGGAATTGAACATGTACATTGTAAACATGTCTCAATGAAACAAATTTCAGTTTTGTGGTAACTACACACTTGTTCTTGACCAGGCTTTAGTGAATCTGTAAAAGTGATGCACAGGAACTCCCTACAGCCTTTCATCTTTGTGAAGTTCAAACTCCAGTTAAAACAAGTGGGCAAGCGCACCACTGTATCTGCTCAAGACTGATGGGTTTTTCATGTACCCTGTTTTCTGAAGCCATGCACTAAAAACTGGCAGAAATGCCAACATACCACAGAAATTATCCTAGTGTGATGTGATAAAAACCAAAGATCATGATTATTAGACATCAAAAAACAGTGTGCTCTGCTTCTTGAGGTCAAAATTTTCTACAATTAGTTGTAATTAAGGTTTTATTTTTGCCATTGTATTTTGATTTCTACCTGATCTATTGATGTTGATTTCCTCATGAGTGACTTGTCCACACTGTATCCCTACATTATACCGATGATCAGCACAGACTGAGTATGAATATCCCCAACCTGAGTGTACACAATTTCCTATGTTAGACTCGTATCCCTGACACCCAAGGTTACTAAATCCTATACGTAGCGATGGATCTGCTGTCCCAAATATAGGGTAAGTAAAGTAGGAAATGTCAGCTGTATTTAAACTGAAACAGAAAGTATACCTCATGATGGGCCACATATTTCTCAGGCACAGTACATGCCAAACTGTCAATGGCCCAGTTGCCTATAGCATTTACTGTCTTCAAAAATATATTCTTTTTCTAAGGAAGAAATTTTTATCTGCTCTCGGTTCTAATATATGTATACTGAAAGGATGAAAACATTCAATAAAAATTAAATTTTTATTTAAAAATCAAACCTCCTCATGCTCCTAAATATACACCTAGCTTTAGTCTTCTTTATTTACAACACTAGTTAGTAGAACTGTTCTTCAATCTAATCATTCCCTTTCATTACAAATTTAATAGCTATGAAAAACCTGTGAATTCAACACATTACAGATAGCAAAGATATAATAGTCAATTTATACATAATGTATAATATAGGTATACTACTTACTTGTAACCTAAATGTCTGCAGGTTACAAGGGCATCATATATTCCAAATCCATAACCACAGATTGTGCCCCATTCTCCTTGGTATTTTATTTCAACACGACCTTCATTACACCCAGAACCATTCACAAGCCGAATTTCTGAAATAAGAGCAAGCAACGGAAGTTTTAATGGTCACCTGAGAATAAATGAGGCCGCAGTTCTGAATAACAAGTTTCAGTTTCATTAGAAGGCCTGATGTTCTTCATAATTATGCATACGAAAATATAACCACAGTGCAAAGTAGTATGTTGTAACATGAGAATAATCATTTGGGTTCTGTGTTCTCTAAATCCTAAAATCCCTGACTATGAGTAAAGAATTTCACACTTTTGATAGAGGACTTCTTCAACTTCATTTTCAAACATACATTTAAGCCAGTGTGGCTCAGTGGATAAAGTGCTCGACTCATGATCAAAAGGTCCCAGGATCGATTCTCACTGTAGGCACACCAGTGATAAAACAGTAAAACACCCATCACTTAATTCTAGGATAGCACAAACTGGGCCAAAAACCCATCAAAAATGACAAAAGGCAATATCATTTGTAAAGCACATAATTGCGACAAAAGTTTAACTACATCTGTAAAATTCTAAAGTAAAGATCAATACACAATGAGTTTAACTTGAATATCAAAAATTATGACTGAGTACTGAATTTCAATAAAGGTCAATTATAACTCAAGTATATTTTTGTTAAATGGGGTCCACTGTCAAAAAAAAAAATAGAATTTATCCATACTACCTTATACTAATTATAACATACACACCAAGTTTCAGCTTAATATCTCAAAGCATAACTGAAAACTTTCCAGAATAAAATAGTCTTGGACTGAGAGATGGACGGACAGCATTATAACATATTAAGTCCCTTCTAATGATAAGTATATTGAGATGTTCAATTAATAATTGACAATGACGAGTGATGACAAATGATAACTGGTCACGTGAGTGACTCAGGTGACTTTAAATATATAGGAAAATCAGTGAACCTGATGGATGCTTCTCTAAAGGCTTACTTCATGTAAAGTAAGTGCAGAATAAACCCCTGAAAATGTTACCAAGAACATTTTGAATAACCATGACTGTTAAAACAGACTGAAGGACAACAAGCAAAATTTAATACAGAGAATTGTGGTCCCCCGCTTTTGAGGGTTCTATCAGTAAGGGTGCAGTAATCTGTGACACATTGTCATGGTTGTGCATGTCTACATGTATCTGCAGCGGAACCTTGTAAAGTTTGATGGTATTATACTAGATTCTAACATGATTGAGAATTTTCCCCTATATTTCCCATAGTGTTCAACCAAGCATTATTCTCCAGTAGACTCACGGCCTGAATAGCATAACCCAAACTGGTTTTCTGGAAATCCAAATATTGAGTTTACTGCCAAGGTCACATAATAAAAAATTCTGGTACCAATGGAAAGGTATTGCCATTAGGGACACACAAACCAAATACGAAGGCCCCACGTCTTAAGGTTAAAAAGTTACATTGGTCAAAGGTCGCAGTCAAGGTCGCATGATATAAAAGTTTTTGTACCAACGGAAAGGTATTGCAACAAGGGACACGCATTCCAAATATGAAGGCCCTACATCTTACAGTTAAAAAGTTATGACCAAGGTTAAACTTTTTGTGACAGACGAACAGACAGATGGACTGACAGACAGACAGATGAATGAGATTTAATGTCTCCACGCTTTTGCGAAAAGCGGGGGACAAAAATGAATTTAAGTGATGTGGGGTTTTCAAGTGAATAACTTAAGTTTAAATGTCAGTTTCTCTGTAGCATACAGCAATCGGTTTCTTTTTGACTATTTCAACAGGTATGCTTTTGGGCGGCCATAGTTTAAAAGTTCAGGTTATGTGCAACATTTGCATTCCGTATGATCATAATCTATTGATCTGGTAAGAGGCTTAAGGATCAAGTTGTTGATATTTCAAATGATAAATTCTAAGTGACCTTAAACTTTGTGATAAGACCTTGTCAAGATTTCAAAATGTGTGTCACAATCAAAGGCTTCTGTAAAAAGGTATCATTACTCAACAATATATGTATTACAAATAATAATTTCCCAGTGACTACATATATTTTCAAGCTACCTTTACTTTTGAGATATGAACTTTGACATCTGTGATTTAAAAGCTTGCATCATATTGATACATGTATACCATATTCATGTAAAGTAAGATTATTGGTACGAAGGTACCAGTGTATAAGATATTCTTAATGACAATTTTCATGTGACCTTGACCACTGGCATACTAGATATGTTATCATGATTCTAACGATTGTGTGTAACACACCTATGCAACGTATTATCAAAGTATGATTAAATTCCATGCATTGAATGATGTAAGAGTGGATGGATAGACTGAAGGACAAATTTAAAAATTATGTTTATGACATCATGCTCTGCCATAATTTTGTAAAGGAGCATAAATATCATTCATCAAATTTTACAGAAACATAATTTTGATATGAAATGAAAGTTACCAATATCAGAAGAGCTGTTGTAACCAGGAGTGGTTGTTATATTGCGAGATGTTGTTGTCCATGGTGTCGACATTGTCGTGGTGGTATTTGGGCAGTACTGTTCATCAAATCCACTGTTACAATTACTATAGCCATTACAAAGCTGATAACGGTATATACATCTGGTCTCATTATAGCAGAGAATTTGAGATGATGCGCATGCTGTGAAATCAAAAGTGGTATAGATGAATCAGCTATCATACAACTAATGAGTAAATATTAGATAGAAGTGGTGATTGAATGTTGTAAAGAAAACAATAAAAGCACAAGATCCATTGCATTACATGCATGGAGTCATAAATTGCAGGTCTGAATTGTGTGCAAAAAATCCATATTTTCTGGGAAGAAATAAGAATGGATTGAAAAAGATTTCTAATTGTCCTGAAAGTTCTTTAAAGACTTTGAGAAGTCATCATTCCTTAGAGGATGATAACATAATCAGAAAAGAGTTTTGCTTGAAATTTTGCTCATTGTTTAGCATTGCCAGGTTAGAGATCCTTAAGGGAAATAAACAAAACTTGGGAGGAGTCAACATTGGTGGGAGGAATTTACATTACCAAAGAAGAGTTTACATTGCCTGAGGTGACATTCCATATTAATATTTAGAGTGCAAATTTAACTCTTACCCTCTCTAGGGTCAGGTGGAGTAGATGCAGTGAATACAGCATGAAAGCCATTCCTGTTTACGCTGCCATCTGATGTAAATCTAACAGTCATCTGATTGGACATGGTGTATACATCTTTAGGTAAAGTGCTTCCATCAAATCTTCAAAGCATAGCAAACAAATATGACAAATTTCTAACAAATATAAAAGAGTTCTATGATAATAGAAATATCATCAATTTCACTACTTAAATATATAATTAAATATCCATAAAGTACCAAATATAGAAACTATTAACAGTTATCTAGCAGTATATCACAGAATACACTTACAAACCAATCCTCTCATTATTGTTTCCTGCATCATAAACATAAACATAATCGTAGCCACCTTCTGTAGAGAACGCGAGGAACCTCAGTCGGACCACATAACCAGAGGGAACAGTGATATACCAATTGCAGTTGGCATATGAAGGGTAACTGGAAGGGTAGTTTGGACTATAGACATTTCCTTGCATTCCGGAGTATTTTCCCCCACAACCTGCAAATGATAATATGTTTTGCATCATAGATAACAATGACATTATATTGTTTACAGCTGTTTATCTTTAACAACACTGAAGAACTTTCACACATACCATACTGGCACTACCAATGTCAATGTACCAATGTATGCTCCTAACACTTCCAATGTATGCTCCTAACACTACCAATGTATCCTCCTAACACTACCAATGCATGCTCTTGACACTACCAATGCATGCTCCTAACACTACCAATGTATGCTCACACACTTATCTGCTTTTTTCACACCTCACCTAATTTTTTCATCAATTCAAATTACAAAGACATTAAAAAAAAGGCAATATATAATTAAAAGCTTATTTTGTAAAGAACATTCGTATTCAGTGTAATCATAATTCATTGATTTGGTGAGCAGCTTTCAATTTTTTGTGATACATGTACTAAGTGATAAATTCCTGTCAACCTTGACATTTGATATGACTTTGTATCAAAAATTTCAAAATGTGTTTTATAATTTACCAATTTAGTGAAAAACCTGGAGTACTACATCCATATTATGTTTCATCAAAATCTCTATATTTGTTCCTAAGAAACCAAGGCAATGCCTATGTTGCACAATATGCTTGTCCCTTAATTCAAAGAGAGCAAATATATTCAAACAGCAGAATTTAAGTACAAAAGTGCAGTAACTCTTATAATTATAAAAGCAATATGCATCATTCTCTGTTCACATTCTTGTATAATTCTTGATAAATGAAAACCATGATTATTGCACTTAAATGAATATGGTGACAGCATCTACCACATGCAATGCAAAGAAATTCAGAGCTAAGCAACAGACTATCTAAAAGTGAGGGTTCTTTAACACACCATGTCTACTGTAATTAAGGAACTTGTTTTTAATATCTCATCCAAAAAACAGGATAAAGACAAGTCAAAGGCAGGACTTGAACTCAGGAGCCTCTTGATCACTAGCCAGGCACCTATCTCATAAAGAGCCTGTGCATGAAGTTTGACAAATCTATCCTAAATGACTCTCTCTGTTCCATCTTCACTCATCAGTTTACCAACAATATTAAGCATGTGATCTGGACCTTTGATTCTTGACCTTGAAAAACAATAGGCTTGTTTTTTTTAATTAAGGTGAATGTGTACCAAGTTTGATACTATTCCAAGCTTGTATCTTGTTTACAAGGTTTCTTTATAATATCTAGCATGCAACCCTAACCTCTGACCCCTTACTATAAAAAACAATAGGTGTAGTTAGTAGTATTAAAGGCGAAACGTTAACAAAGTTTTGTAAACGTTTACACAGAAGGCAATAAACAAAACCTTACCATTTTAAAAATATTTTTGTGAATGAGTCTATCCAGAGATAATGACTGTTTTTAACACTTGTATCTGCTTGTTTATTTGGTTGTATTTAACAGATGAGTAACAGTGGATGTCAGAGTGAACAGACAAAAGCATAAATGTACAGATACTTAATACTGTTTCACAGAAGAGTAATTTTGTGCATAGAATAAATAATACAATCACATTCAGGGATTTCAACAAGAGCTGGCAAAATACTGCCACTTCAAATGACAGAAATCGCAAGTTCGAATTTCCTTTGAGCACAAATTTACCACTCACATTCATGCATACGGTGCTCAAAATGATACGTTTAACAGTCTTAGCCAAAACAGTATGGTCTGTGTTATTGTACAAGCTTTATCAACAATGTTTAGCATGTGACTTTGGCCTTTGACTTCTGACCCTATAAATATTTGTACCAAGTTTGATGGTAAAAGTCTAAGGGGCTTCAGTCATTACCTTGTTTACAACGTTTATAAACAATATCTTAAGTGTGATTTTGACCTCTGAACACTGGCCATGTAACATAATAATGGAGTAGGTATTCCAAGTTTGATGGTTCTGGCACAAGCTACAACAAGCATTTAACATTTGAAAATGTTAAAAGTTAATAGACTGATGCTAAAATGATGCTGGATGAAAGGTTAATATGACTTTAGCTCACAAGAGCCTTTGACTCAGGTGAGCAAAAAATAAATGCAACGTAGTTTTCATTTTTGAATGGAAAAACAAAATGACAAAAAGGGAACAAAGATACGCACAATGTCTGACAACAGATCAACAGAAACACAGTCTCAATTAACATAAAAAGGATATACCGGTACATCAAAGTTAAATCAAACTGAAGTACCAAACTCTTCTTTGTTGAACTTGGTCAACTTAATTCCAATGAATTAGACTTGATGAGTGGTAACTAAGAATTCACATTTAAATATACATGTAGGATTTGTTACAATCTCTCACCTGGCGTTGGCGTATGCATTGTTGTAGTAGGTCCTGTAATGCATAAAGTAAATAAATGCAAAGGTCTATTAAAGAATACTTAACGTTACAGGGCTAGCAGAAAATTGCTCCATCTCAAAGGCAAAGAATTCAATGAGAAAGTCAGCCTTAATGAAAATGGACTAATACTGTTTAATATGTATGGGGAAAGAAACACATAATAGATCTGTTAATACCAGTAGGCAAAGGAGCCCTAGACATATCTGAACAAATCTGATCATTGATTTTCTGACAACACTGGTATTCAATATCATTTCTCTGTAAAAACCTGTAAAATTCAATAACACATGGCCACGGCATGTCATTCAGGGATTTCAATAAGAGCTGGCAAAATACTGCCGCTTCAAATGACAGAAATCGCAAGTTCGAATTTCCTTTGAGCACAAATTTACCACTCACATTCATGCATACGGTGCTCAAAATGATACGTTTAACAGTCTTAGCCAAAACAGTATGGTCTGTGTTATTGTACAAGCTTTATCAACAATGTTTAGCATGTGACTTTGGCCTTTGACTTCTGACCCTATAAATATTTGTACCAAGTTTGATGGTAAAAGTCTAAGGTGCTTCAGTCATTACCTTGTTTACAACGTTTATAAACAATATCTTAAGTGTGATTTTGACCTCTGAACACTGGCCATGTAACATAATAATGGAGTAGGTATTCCAAGTTTGATGGTTCTGGCACAAGCTACAACAAGCATATAACATTTGAAAATGTTAAAAGTTAATAGACTGATGCTAAAATGATGCTGGATGAAAGGTTAATATGACTTTAGCTCACAAGAACCTTTGACTCAGGTGAGCAAAAAATAAATGCAACGTAGTTTTCATTTTTGAATGGAAAAATAAAATGACAAAAAGGGAACAAAGATACGCACAATGTCTGACAACAGATCAACAGAAACACAGTCTCAATTAACATAAAAAGGATATACCGGTACATCAAAGTTAAATCAAACTGAAGTACCAAACTCTTCTTTGTTGAACTTGGTCAACTTAATTCCAATGAATTAGACTTGATGAGTGGTAACTAAGAATTCACATTTAAATATACATGTAGGATTTGTTACAATCTCTCACCTGGCGTTGGCGTACGCATTGTTGAAGTAGGTCCTGTAATGCCTAAAGTAAATAAATGCAAAGGTCTATTAAAGAATACTTAACGTTACAGGGCTAGCAGAAAATTGCTCCATCTCAAAGGCAAAGAATTCAATGAGAAAGTCAGCCTTAATGAAAATGGACTAATACTGTTTAATATGTATGGGGAAAGAAACACATAATAGATCTGTTAATACCGGTAGGCAAAGGAGCCCTAGACATATCTGAACAAATCTGATCATTAATTTTCTGACAACACTGGTATTCAATATCATTTCTCTGTAAAAACCTGTAAAATTCAATAACACATGGCCACGGCATGTCATCAATTTTAATGTTTTTCGGTATATCACATCTATATAAAGTACTAATAAAAATGTGAACTTTAATTTTGTCAATTTGCTTGCCATTACCACGGCAAACATGGCTGAATTTACAGAATCTGAAACATTGTGAGAAAAAGGCATTTTCATGAGGCTCGTTTCCATGGAAACTGATACAGTACTAACTTCAAATATCATTATTAATGGTTTAAATTTTCATCAGTAAAAGTAATTTTCCAAAATTATTTTTTTCTTCTTATACAACTTCCACATGTGATCAAAAAGAAGGACAAAACATGCCTTGAAATGGTCCTATTTTTTAATGTTTTGATGCCTTTTTTTGCATGTGTTTGCTTGTTGTATGATTTAAGATTTTGTAAAGTCACTATGAGTACAAACGCCTATCAACTAATAAGTAACAATTGCATCGTAGAACTGTGAGAAAATCATTAAAATTAAATGGAGAAACTTCCATATTTTTACAATACAACAATTAATATGGTTACTATAGCAACATCTTGTCATAAACTCTAAATAAATAGGATGAGTTGACAGTGTATATTTATTCATCTCTACATTCTATTGATGCACAACTTAATAAGTACATATATTACATCTGTTAGACACAAATCAACGAAATAATGACCTTGACTTCACTAAAATATAAATGACCAATTTTTATGTACTTTTTTTATTGTTCATGAAAAAGAGATGAAATTTTCAGGAAATCAAATTATTTTGAAGTAAATCAATTGCATGCAATAAACAATTGGATACACCTTTAATTTGTTTGGATAAGCTGCAAAGTTGTTACGTTTCTTTGAAATTCCTAATTTTTGATGCCTTTTTATAAACAAAATCAAAAAATCTAAATTTTCTTGCTTCTTTTGTAGGACCCCCATTCAATAATAGAAAATATTCAATCACAAAACATGATGTTTTTCCTTCTCATAAGCTTCAAGTTTATGAGAAATATTTCTAACAAAATTATTTTAAAGAACAAATAAACAAATTTACTAATAAAACATGTAAAAATCCCCATTTTCAGCAAAATTTTAGTCTAAAATAAGACATGACCTTGACTTTAAAGTAAATGACCTTAAAAAATTTTCAGGATATCTGGTAAAGTAGTAATAACATACATGTCCCTGCATAGACATTCAATAACATAAGTCATGATACTAAATGTAGATACAAATTGATTTGAATATATGTTATATGTGATCATATACATCTGAAGTTGCTATAGCAACCATTTTTGATATTGAATGTTTAAAAGCTGTTGATTTCTCCACAAATATTTTCATATTTAATTCAAATACTGACATTTTTGTTTGTTTGTACAAAAAGAATGGTCTTTATTACTTTACTTCAGTAGATATTTAAACTTGAAAACGATCAAAAGCAAACAAGACTTTATCTTGAATTCACCATATTTGTATGCTCATTACTGACTTATTATGACTCAATATAAACTATCACATACTTTGAATGTCTCTTTAGAGCTGGAGGTACAAAGACTAAAATGTATTATTATCAAAAGCTTTGATGATAGTTTCCATGGCAACAAGTTGTCCAACAAAAGCAAAGCCTAGCATGCCATAACATGCCGGTCACTTAGTTCGAAGGGATAAAATCTGAAAGTATTTCCCTTTGCCAACAATTCTGCGAAATATTATTCAAATACATGCAATGCATAAAAAAGTTATGGACTGGGCAAAGATTTCCGTATCACATGCACTGTGACCTTGCCCTTGCAGATATGTAGAGATGCTTGTGGGTTATCTGAAAAATTCCTGAAATTACTAACTCATTCAGAAGCTCAGAGGATAACGATGCTCTGAGATTGATTCTGGCATATTTATTGGTGTTTCTGACTATATCAAAGGACTTAAAAATAATGGTATTGCGATGTATCATTCAATATAAATTTCATATTCCTTATAAGAAAGGTGAAACCACCTCAAGTTTAAGATACCCCAGCTGCAATTCCAAACATATTAGAATATGCATGTCCATGTATTAGTGCTATCATCGAATGAAAATACATATAACAAATGTCGTCAGGTAAACCCGATATGAATTTCGAAAGTCTGCCTAATTACCAAAATTGAACGATATGGATCGTACTAAAAACCGGAATAGTAATCGAACTCCGGAAAGATTACGAATGAGTATTAAAAATCTGGAAATCCAGATATCTAACATCCCTAGATACGACTTTGGTTCAAGGTCATAACACACCCTTGGCTCCTTGGCAAGTGTTCTGTGAAATATTACTCAAATCCATGCAAGTGGTGAAAAGGTATGCCCAAGCAAAGATTTACCCATCATATGCAATGTGACTTTGATCTTGCAGATATGACCCTGAAAACCAATAGGTTTCATCCTCCAGTCATAGGAGATAAGTGTGCAAAGTTTACAAGATCTGGCATAAACAGTTTGGTCTGTACCTTCTTTAGAAGTTGTATTCTCAAAAATTTGCTATTTTTGCCCCCAAAATGACCTTGACATTGATATTGAAAATCAATTGGGATTGTCCTCATGACATAAGAAACAAAGGCAATGCCAACGTAGCATATGCCTGCCCCCCCTGGTTATTTTTGTAACTCCTGAACTTGACCTAGATAAACTTAAGATGTATTTGTATGCAAAATATCAATTCCGTATCTCTATCCATTCCTGAGATAACGAGCGGAAACTGCTAACTTTAAGAAAATTTAAGTCCAAAGGGGATCACTATGACAAAAAATATTGAACAATATCCAAACATGAACTTGACTTAGATATCCTTAAGATGTATCTGTATACCAAATATCAATTCAATATCTTTATTGGTTCCAGAGATAATGAGCGGAAACTGTAAATGGACTGACCGATGGACAGACAGCAGTAAAACAATATGCCCCTCCTTCTTCGAAGGGGGTATAATAAGGGTACCAAGTTTGAAAGTCCTAGCTTAAATGATATGGTCTGAATCATGTTAACAAAGTGCAGACAGACCCACAACACCATACGATAATATATCTGTCCACAACGAGTGTATATAAATGGTTTACTTGACAGTATCTGAAGAGTGCCCATATGACAGACCTCAATACCATTGCAGACAAAACTCAATTTGGCCAAAAACTTTATTTTCACCTTTTGAGCATTAATTATGCCAATTGTAGAGGAAATCAAGAAAATCTATAATGTCATGACCAGTTGATTTTGATTCTTACAGAGAAATTATATTAATTAATATTTTGAAGAGATGAAAGTATGTTAAAAAAAAGGTGATATCTTACTTGGACAAATGCCTGATGTGAAAGTGATGTCATCTAATGCAATGTCACTCGTATATGAACTCCCTCGATAAGCGACAAAATAAATCTGAAATAAATCAATTATCGGCTTTTTGTGACCATAAAATCTGTAACTGACATTTTAAAAACAGACAAAAACTACAAGAATTCAAAAGGAGAAATACTCCCAGCACACTCCTGCAGCAACAAATTTGATCATAAGATAATTGTGACTTTGACCTTGGATATGTCACATCAGATCAAGGTTGTAACACACCCTTGTCTCTTGAATGTCAATTGTTTGAGAACTGAAGTGATAGAAGATTGGATGAACAGATGGGCAGTCTAACAGACAGGGTGATTGATACATGTACCCAATAAACTTCATTTGCAGGGAGTATAAATAACCTGCCTATATATCTCCCAATCTTGGTAACTCATTTGCAGGGTAAAAAAATTTTAACTGTCTAAATGAAAGACAGAAATCTGTTATCAAATTGATAAATTTTTTTCAGTGTAACTGTAAACAGCAAATTTAAACCGTGCGGCGGCTTCGTCTAGCCTACAAAGCATGCCGCATATAACGTCACGCCACGGAGACAACCCTAAAAAAGGTTGTTCCAATGACGTACATATATTACGGCATGCTTAGCAGACACCGGAAATGAAGTTATGACTTGAAATTGGTTGCACGTGGCTCTGTTCCGAGGTGGGGATATCACATCCTCGACACCAGCGGACGTCCATGTAGGTGCATATGTTATATATGTAGTTAAATTTAAACCGTGCGGCGGCTTCGCCTAGCCTACAAAGCATGCCGCATATAACGTCACGCCACGGAGACAACCCTAAAAAAGGTTGTTCCAATAACGTACATATATTACGGCATGCTTAGCAGACACCGGAAATGAAGTTATGACTTTAAATTGGTTGCACGAGTCTCTGTTCCGAGGTGGGGATATCACATCCTCGACACCAGCGGACGTCCATGTAGGTGCATATGTTATATATGTAGTTAAATTTAAACCGTGCGGCGGCTTCGCCTAGCCTACAAAGCATGCCGCATATAACGTCACGCCACGGAGACAACCCTAAAAAAGGTTGTTCCAATAACGTACATATATTACGGCATGCTTAGCAGACACCGGAAATGAAGTTATGACTTTAAATTGGTTGCACGAGTCTCTGTTCCGAGGTGGGGATATCACATCCTCGACACCAGCGGACGTCCATGTAGGTGCATATGTTATACATGTAGTAAATTTCAAGTGTAAACAGCAATATACCCATCTTACCTATGACAGGTCTCGGAAATTGAAAAAAAAAATTTGTCTGAAAAGGACAAAATACCCCTGAAGGTGCATACTTCAACAACTGGATTCTTAAAAGGTGTAAGAGCAAGTAAATGAGAGTACAAAATTTGTATTAAGCAAGGGCTATAAATCCTGTGTAGTAAGTTGACACAAACTTCTCAATAAAAATTCTTCTAGAGAGTAAATCAAGACTTGAGTCTGAAAAAACATATATATATATATATTTATAAATGTATGATATAAAATTTTTCAAATATATTTAAAGTACATGGAATAGGTACTGCATACTGATGACCAACCCTAGACACTACAGCAAAATTTTCTAAAGCTTTCAACAATTTGTTTATACAAATAATGCACAAACCATCATAGTCTTAATTTGGAAACTGTAAGAACAGGCTTTCAACAGCATTCACAATTGCCACTATGGGATTTAAAACACCATTAACTTTTATAATCTTGAACATGTGACCTTTTTATTTGAAAAATTGTGCAAAAAAGGCATCATTTCTGCAAGGCAACCAAACTACATTCATATGTAAATGTAAGTTCAAATAAGGAAGACTTGAAAAATAACTGAGAGATGTTTGCAAGAATAATTGATCACTATACTGTATGGACATTTCATATATTAAGTGTTGGTTTGACACAACAGTGAATAGAAAATGGTAAAAACAATTACATTATACATGCAGGGATGGTTGTCAAGAACCTATAAAATTTCATGAAAAATAGGCAGTGCTGGAATCCGTTTCAATTTGAATGAAAGCTTACTACGATAGCTTGTGATACTAGAGCTCTTATTTTGTAAATCTGAAGCAGGCATAAGCATGCATAAAACAAACAAGAAGTCAAGGTGAGTAAAATAAATCAGAATGAGTAGAGAGTTGTTTTTCTTTGTTACTTGTTAGTTTCTAAAATTCTGTTTGTACAATCCTTGAAATATTAATAAATAAGTAGTTTATGGTCATGATATTACATGACCTTACACAATGAAACATTTTAATTTTAATACATTTATGTGAATTAATTAGTTTGGTGGGACAAATCATCATAAAAAGATATGAATTCTTTGAAAAGGTTAGGGTCTTGTATATACTTTTGAGTGGGAGAAATTTTATTTTAAAACTAGATGGAGCCTACAGCTGAACGGGACTATCGGTGAACAGGACTTTTAAGAGCCCCCGCAGCAGAAATGTGTCAGTACAACGTGAATGCCCCCGCTGACAGCTATCTTTCAGTCCCCTCCCTCCTGTAAAAATTTTCTGAGCAGAGTTGTCCCCCTTCATGCACATCTTCATATGCTGTCCTACCTACCTGTGAAGCTTCGTGAAATTCTGATGAACAGTTAAGGAGGAGTTGTGATGACAATGTGTGCCCTCGAGAAATTCACATAATATTATTCAAATTTTAAACTCCAATAACTCCTGCAAAAATTTTCTGAGCAGAGTTGCCTCCCTTCATGCACATCTGCCCTACCTACCTGTGAAGTTTGGTGAAATTCATGATGAACAGTTAAGAAAAAGTTGCGATGACAAGGTGTGGCCATGAGAAATTCACATATTCAAATTTCAAAGTCCCATTACTCCTGCAAAAATTTTCTGAGCAGAATCGCCTCCCTTCATGCACATCGTCATATGCTGCCCTACCTACATGTGAAGTTTGGTGAATTTCTGATGAACGGATTAGGAGGAATTGCCATGACAAGGTTCAGGCATATGCAATGTACATTTTCTAATTTCAAAGTCCCATAACTCCTGACAAAATTTTCTGAGCAGAGTTGCCTCCCATCATACACATCTTCATATGCTGCCCTACCTACCTGTGAAGTTTGGTGAAATTCTGACAAACAGTTTAGGAGAAATTGTGATGACAAGGTTCAGGCGTATGCAATGTACATTTTCTAATTTCAAAGTCCCATAACTCCTGTAAAAAATTTCTGAGCACAGTTGCCTCCCTTCATGCAAATCTTCATATGCTGCCCTACCTACCTGTGAAGTTTGGTGAAATTCTGATGAACGGTTTAGGAGGAGTTGCGATGACAAGGTTTAGGAATGACGGAATGACAAGGTGCAACACTATATGCCCCTGGCCATATATGGCAGGGGCATAAAAATGTCAATTTTCAGAAATTTAGATGAATATTCTACTTAAAGAGATCAGTACTCTACCCCTTTCCAAAGCACAAACCAGAATTCTGTTACTTGACAGGGTAAAGACTTATACACAGGTATGCTTCTTATGTATAACTTTTTATACATTTTGCTTGAGGGAGATGATACAATACATTACAAATGCAATCTGAAATATGAAAATAACATTCAATTTGTATGTATCATACATGAACCTTAACCAGGGACAAGTGTTTAAGTCCCACAATGATCATAATTCAAATTAAACAAGAGCAACGCTATGGGTAGCATCCCCTCGCGTGGCATAAAATTTAAACACACTTAAAATGTTGTAATTAATGTGTTGTCAAAAGTTTTATCCAAAATCCCTTTGGTACATTATTTCCATTCCATTCCAGCCCATTGTGACCTTGACCTTGAAAATTTGACCCTGAGACAAGATCATGACACAACACTTCCTTGAGATGTAAGCAACAACCATGTGTAATATTATTGAAATCCACCAAGGCGCTGAAAAGTTATGGCCCGAACAAGTTTTTACCATTCCAGCCCATTGTGACCTTGACCTTGAGAATGCGACCCTGAGACAAGATCATGACACTTCCTTGAGATGTAAGCAACAAACATGTGTAATATTATTGAAATCCATCAAGGCATTAAAAAGGTATGGCCCGTAGAAGCAAACACACACACATGCATACATACATACAGACGGTGGCATTACTATATCCCCTCCACAACAAGTTGCACGAGGGGATAATAACAATTGTGAGTGTCTATTTTCTTACTTGATAACCATATGATGTCATGTTTGGATAGAGCTGAATGTTCTTTAGATGCCAGGAATTGCCTTGGTTGTCCCTGACTGACCATAGAGTAAAGTAGTTATTATAAATTCCAGTAGAGTTGAACCGCACATGTAGAGACCCCATACTTCCTACATAGTCAGATGAATACATGTGATAGGCAAATGAAAGGCACACATAGTCATCTGTAAAAAAAGATTAATACTTGCCATGAGAAAAAATTATATAGCTATCTTAAAATATGATTAATGAGCAAGTAATGAATCTAAAAACAAAGAGAATTTTTTTCTTGATATAGTATTCTTCAGAAGCCATGCGATATAAATAAACTAGCGCTGTCCTAACGTGACGAATATCCCCCACGACAACAAAGTGGAGACATGCATTAATTCATCACTTTATGACAACCCATGAGGCATCCATAGAGCATGTATAACAAGGTCTTAACCATTCTGTCTACTGTGACCTTGACCTTTGACATATGATATTGGTTCAAGGTCACGACACACCCTTGGATCCTTAGCAACAATTCTGTTAAATATTATTGAAATTGAAAGAAGTTATGTCCCGGACAAGGTTTGGTGGACAGACAGACAGACAGCCAGCCAGCCAGACAGACAGGGTGATTCCTATATACCCCCCAAACTTTGTTTGCGGGGTATAAAAATAACAATACAGATCATCCACTAAGTATGCATATCAATTTCATTCTCCTCATCGTGTTTGTTTCAAACTCCATCTATAAGGTAACAAACTCACGGAATAATAAGTATATATTCAAAAGATTTCTTCAGATTTCATACATATCATTTATCATCAAACTGTCTGCATCATCATAAATATATTCTATCTGGTTCAGATAACATGGTGAAAATCCTTGGATTCTTAATGGAAATCCTTGGATTCTTCAATGTGTTTTGGGGGAATATTTGTTTGCATCAGCTTTTAACATTATAGGTATCATTTCAATAAACAGTATATTTACAAGAGAAGTCTAGTGAAAACACTTCTAACTGGTGACAGAATATGATTTACATGGTTCTTAAAGTGCACCAGAAGTCACCAGAATATTCGCAGGTACATACAATTTTTTTTCCCTCCATAGCCTAACTTTAAAATCAAAAACATTTAAAAATCAGTGTAAACAAAGGATATCTAATGCAAAGACTTACAATCCCTCATCAATGTTGATACAAGTGTAAAAGTATCATTTAAACTCCCTCCAGTTGCCTCTGTGTACATATAGTAAGACCCTCTGTAGGCACTGCTAGGTCCTGTTCCAGAAGATGGTGTACTGCCCTGTGTATGTATATATTAACAGATAAAACTGCTGTAATATCCACTTTGTAAATAAAAAAAGATCCATAGAATGGTGAACTGCTCTGTATATATCAGGATGGGGGAAACTAGGATTAAAAATATATCACCTCTAATCAGTTGGCAGAGCAACTACAGGCTAGGCAGTCAAATTCCTGTCTGTAAATCACTTTTACACTTCGCTTTTTAAAATAATGGTTTATGGTGTTCTTTGTAGACTGCCTTGAAAATCTGTATGATTTCTGAAGCAGACTTGGCATAGTTGTTAAGCTCTTGGCTTGCAATGTTAGCTATCCAGGTTTGATTGCAGGATTGAACCCACTAAGTTTAAGAGGATGGTAACATCCTGAATGACTATGTTTAAGAGGATGGTAACATCCTGAGCCACTATGTAACACCTGAGCTGCTATGTTTAAGAGGATGGTAACATCCTGAGTCACTTTGTTTAAGAGGATGGTAACATCCTCAACCACTATGTTTAAGAGGATGGTAACATCCTCAGCCGCTATGTTTAGGAGGATGGTATCATCCTGAGCTCCTATCTTTAAGAAGCTAATAACTTTCTGTTTCTAGTCAAAATATAAATGAACCAGTGTTGAAAATAACATTGAACTCCAAACTATTCATCATCTATAACAGTTATTAATAAAGCAAATTATTCAATCAAGATCGACAAAGTCTGAAAAAAAGAGTAAACTTAAAATGAATCACATTCTCTCCATATCACTATACATGTATATCATGATTTAAACTTTGAGTGAATAGTATTATCAATTCTATGTGAGTAATTGTACTGTAAGTAGTAGTAGTAGTAGCAATTATAGTAAATTACAGTAGAAATGCCAAAGTCGTAGTTGTAGTATCAGTAGGGAAGAAACAGCAGTAGTAGAAGTAGTATTAGTACAATGTAGTAGTACCTGTAGTAGTACAACTGAACAGTTTTGGAATATGTTCTATTATATAGTAACATTAATTTGATCATCTCAATGACAAATATTCCAAGTAAAAAAATCGGAGAAACTTCTACCCGTAAATTTTCAGTGTGATTCTACAATCTTCCTAGAAACATTTTTTAACATTTTGTCATTCTTCTGGCGAATTGAATCAGAATGTTATTTTTAGAAGAAATTCAATTTTTAGTTGGAATATTTTCAATTTGTACCAGAGTGTATGTTTTGCTAAAAGAACAACATTTATGGGGTGAACAGAAGAAGGAATGGAATGCATGGACTTTTGATGTAATAATTACGTCAGGAAGAGGGTGAATTAATTCTTTAGTCTGAGACATTTGATAATTCAAAATTGGGGAAAAAGATTGCTTTTCTTTTCAATTGGGAATTTTAAGCCACAGAATATTAGCTTCAATTATGTAAGGTAAAAAAAAGCCCTGGTAGTATTAGTAGTAGTAGTAGTAGTAGTAGTATATGTAGCACTATATTTACATTAACAATTATGGTAGTATATCATTATCAAGTTATTGTAAGTATAAGGGCTATACTGCCTTATTTTATTCTCAAGGCAGGTGTGATGTATCAACAGAAGATGCTTGTGCCACAGACTGGGCACCACACAATTACTCCATTAATTTCATCATTAATTATGGAGAAGCAATTACGAGGAGTGCTCAAAATCAATGAGGGACGAATGTCAGATGATAAAATTTTTCAAAAATAAGTCTTATCAAACCTTTCATATCAATTTATTTCTTTAGCTTATTTTTCTATTCCAAAGAAAAAAATTACGCTATATATAATCTGACTCAGCAAATGCCTGAGGTATGCATGAAATTTAAACTTTTGCAAAAGACCTGCTGATTAGGAATCCAACAAGAGCGACGCCTAGCGTGGCATCATAAGCCTGTTGCTTAGTTTGACAGGAAAAATTTTAAAGTGTGGAGGCACCTCTACCCCCAATTATTCAGGACTCAAGATAACATATGCTTTGGCCCAGGGCAACAATCCTGTGTAATATTACTGAAATCCATAAAGGCAGTAAGAATTTAACTCCCTCCTTTCTTTCATTTACATCAAAACTGTAAGAATACAAAAGAAATAAAAGCCAGTAATACATATTTAAAGTAAAGTTAATATATAATTCTAGCACATATTTAAATTTGAAAGAGATTGAGTGAGAAATGAAATTCTAATAATTTGGAATTCTAAAAATTTTTCAAAAATTAAAAAATCAAAGACCCATAACTCATTACTGACAAAGGGGATATTTTCAAAATCAAAAGGCATATTCTTTTCTTTTCAGAATATTCAGTATAAGTTTTATGAAAATCAATTCATGAATACTCCCATGGAAACTGCCTTTATGCTATCAATGAAAAAAATCTTTTTTCTAAGTTCAAGGCCCATAACTCTGGCAAAACCAAGTCAATCATACTCAAATGCAAATTGGTACTTACCCTCATTGATATAAAGTTATAAGCCAAGTTTCAATCCAAAACCTTGAAAGGCTGCAGAAATAAGTCCCCTAACATGGTAAAATCCTTGAAATTTTCTAAGTTCAAGGGCCATAACTCTGGCAACACCTAGTCAATTATACATGTACTAAAATGCAATTGCTACCTATCCTCATTGATATAAAGTTATATGCCAAGTTTCAATTCAATACCTTGAAAGACTGCAGAAAAAAGTTCAGAAAACATGACCTCAGACGGACGGACGCCATAATGTAATACATCCCGTCTTACGACGGGCATATTAAAAATTGAACAGTTTAACTCTCAACTATATTCTCATTTCTAACAGCCTTGGATAACCACAAGTATTTACAGTAAGTGATAATACAACTACATACAGTGACAGTAAATAAGGATTAATGAAGGTTATGATGATATTGTAATAAATGATTGGGAACAGAATAGACTTACTGAATTTCTTGTCCAGTTTTTCGTGCTGGGTGAATTGGAAAGGAAACAAGATGAATCAATATTCTCAAAGGAGCACTGCCTGTGTAATCCTGTAAATACAGTGGCAAAGAAAACATTAATTTCCATTATCTTAAAGCGAGTCTCTGTATTTATAAAGTCTATGGAATTAAGAGCAAATGATTCTTTATGGAAGACGTTTGAAACAGTCGTACATCCTATAAACAGTTGCATTTCATACATTGAGTCTGTTATTCTAAGAGGCAGCAGTATTAGAATTACAAACTCTATATAAGTGTTGCTAGAAGACAACACAGATGGCAAACAGATTTAAATAGCAAAAGTTTTATGTAAATAGGCCAAAAGTCAAGGTCATGGTTACAAGGTAAAACATTTTCGAACCCAATGAAAGGTCTTAATGTTACAAGGAATACACATATAAAGTATGGAAACCTTATACTTTTGCAGTTCACAATTTATGACCAAGGTAAAGTTTTTTTTAAAGTTAGTCAAACTTCAAGGTCAAGCTCACAACGTCAAAAACATTGGTACCCAATAAAAGGTCTTGTCACATGGAATACACATTTTAAATATAGAAGTCCTATCTCTTGCTGTTCATAAGTTATGACCAAAGTTAAAGTTTTTGTCAACAGATGATGCCAGGGGTATGAAAACAGCTCTCTGTACTTTTATTCTGGCAAGCTAATAAGAGATGTAATTGTTATGCATAAATCATACTTATAAACAAAAACCAGAAATATGATGGCCATGACTTAAGTCACAGTTTCACACAGAATTTTGTATCAAGGCAATGCATGCTCCAAACTTAACACAATTATCGGCTATTTTCACACCTAAATTTTTCAACAACTAATCTCAAATAACATTTAGACATTTTCAAAAAATCGATACATAGTTTAAAGCTTATTCTGTAAATAACACCTGTGTTCAGCGTAATCATAATTCATTGATTTGGTGAGCAGCTTTCAGTTCTTTGTAATACTAAGTCAGAGATCACCCTAGCCTCTCAGACTGATGAGAAAGAAATCTCATTTGTTCAAAAACAATGAGATTTTTTCAATTTCAATGAGATTTTGAATGTATTAGATCAAACAAAAATATACAAAATTGTAGAAAAAAGTTAAACAACCAATCAGATTTATAGTATTTTGTTTCCTGCAATCTGAATGGTTGTCTAATTTGAATATATCACTTTCGATTTGGACAGCAACTTGATATTTGTAGCAGGGAAAAAGGATGAAAATTACATACTTTGGTGTTGATATGGCTTGAAGTAGGTAGATAAGTATGAAATACAGTTTTGTAAGTTGAATCATTGTAAAATTTGCATGAAAATCTACTGTAAATTCACCGCATTCAAATTGACTGCAATCAACATGGAATGAGCCTATAAATGGATTCCGTCTGTTTCAGCGACACAACTCAAATGGGAGCAGAGACAGAATTATTCGGTCTACAAGCTCACTTAGACAACTGTGTAAGTGTTTATAGTTGTATATATAAATTTATACAGTTGTCTGAGTCTGCTTGGTCCTTGTGGATAGAACTGAATGCTGACAACAAACGGCTGAAAAGCTGAAGATGAAAGACAAAACTTCTTGTCCTAGCGCTTTATATTGACCCCAGTGCTATTGTTGCTTAGGATGAATGTGTTTTTGGCGTGACAGAAAAGAAAAATGTAATATTTGTGGAAAAAATGTGAGAATATTGCAATATCACGTCCTAGGGTGATCCCTTACAAGTGATAAATTCCTGGTGACCTTGACATTAGATATGACTTTGTGTTCAAGATTTCAAAATGTGTTTCATAATTTACCAATTTGGTGAAAAACCTGGAGTACAACATCCATATTATGTTTGATCAAAATCTCTATAATCTGTTCTTAATAAGAAACAAAAGCATTGCCTATGTTGCACAATACGCTTGTCACTTAATTCAAAGAGAGCGAATTATCAAAGAGCAGAATTTAAATACAAAAGTGCAGCAACTCTTATAATTATAAAAGCAATATGCATCATTCTCTGTTCACATTCTTGTTTAATTCTTGATAAATGAAAAAGTAAGATTATTGCACTTATATGCATATGGTGACAGCATCTGCTAGACGCAATGCACATAAATTCGTAGCAAATGACCCATCAGAAACAGTGCGGGATGTTTCACATGCCACGTCTACTGTTTTTAATATATCATCCAAAAAACAGGACACAAACATGTCAAAGGCAGGACTTGAACCCATAACTTAGATATTTCTGTGAAAGAATCATGGGCATAAATGTACAGATACTTAATACTGTTTTACAGAAGATTTTTCCATTCATAATACTTCTGTGGATAAATAAATTATACAATCACATTAATTAATCAAATAATCTGAACTGACCCTTTCAAATATCTGTTATTGCCCTACTTTATTGAAACAGGACTAGATTTTGGAATTGAGGGATCGCCAGATCCAACTTTAACCACGCCAATTACGTAGTTTCATTGTGACGTCACAGTTAAAATCATGTTTGACTGGCCATTTATTTATGACGCCATAATGAAAAAAAGTGCCAAAAGGTGGGATGTCGGGCATTTGACGATCAGTCAATTGGATTTTCACGTTTGCCTTAAGTTACTTTTCCTGTTGTAGCTGCATTCATTTGGAAATATGAATTTGTCAATAGTGTCAGAGTTAAGGGCTGCCCTTAGTTTGGTTACAGAGCCACTGGCCATAGAGAACATATGCTCTGATGACATGAAGGCTGTGGGCAAATATGGTCACCTTCTAGCCGATGTCATAAGCTTGAGATAGTAAGATTTCAGCATCATTTTTTCTTACCAAATAAATACAGGAAAGATTTGTGAGCATATTCTCATATCTTTTGCATGCTATTTTATTTACACCTTTAGAGTTCTTACAAATGTTTATTGTCAATCAATCAATTGTAGTTTTGGCCCAAAAAGTTTGGTATATATTGTTTTACAAGCTTTATCAACAATGTTGAGCATGTGACTTTGACCTCTGACTTTTGACCCTATAAAACATGTTCCAAGTTTAATGGCAGCCTAAGGGGCTTCAGTTAGTACCTTGTTTAAAGGTTTGTAAACAATGTTTGGTGTGTGATTTTGACCTTTGAGCACCAGCCATGTAACATTGTACTATTATAGTAAGGAGTGGGTATTCCAAGTTTGATGATTCTGGCCCAAGCTACGACAAGCAAATAACAACTGAAAATGTGAAAAGTTAATGGATGCTAGTCAGATGCTGGATGAAAGGTTAATTGTTCAAAAGAGCTTTTGAATGAGGTGAGCAAACAGTAAACATAATTTGATATTCATGTTTGAATGGAAAAACAATGAACCGCTTAAGACGGTATGGCTGGATTGCAAAGCAAATTCGAAACAAGGTCAAGGTGACAAGGTAAAAAATCATGGAAACTAGAGCAACAATAACCAAGTTTCAACTTGACCTAGATTTCCTTGAGATATATCTGTATACCAAATATCAATTTAATAATATCTTTATTGGTTCCAAAAGATAACTAGACAGGGGGGAAACTTTGTAAGAAAATCTTAGGGGCCAAGTGGGCCCCTAACTTTTAAAATTTAGGAGCCCACTAAAATTTTCACGGGCCCACATCTTTTCCATGTACTTGTTCAGTTATGCAGATGAAATTCCAGAATAATGAATGCATATTTTGTATAAGAGATTTTAATTTATTCAAAACACACAATTTATTCAAATTCTATCTCCCTCTCAAATTCCAATAATCTGTCATTCACTTCACTTTCATCTTAAAAAAACAATCAAGGATGAAAGGGCAACTAAACGAAATGGCCGATGTGAGTTCGTTTGGTTGCCACTTCATTCTTGATCGTTTTGAAAATTGCATTTAATCGTAGTAGTCAAATATTCTACTAGGGATATATTGTATTGATAGAACTACCTTATCTGTACAATATTTTCTACAGAAAAACGGAATCCTGCCCTTCCTGATAGATTTTATTAAACCTTACGCATAAATTGATAAAACGTCTATGATCGAAAAGGAAAATGAGCGAGACGACTTTATGTATCCATCGACGCTCATTCGGAACATCCTCTCCCTTTACTTGTACCTACGTTAAAAGATTTTTTTACGCAGGAAAAGGACGAGGATGTTCGAATGCATCGACGCTTTAATCATTCGGAACTATCTTGCACTTTACTAGAAACTTATTACGTAGGAAAAGGTCGATGTTATACAGATGACATTTTATTGAGTGTAACAGGAACTTCGCACATAAACTGCCATGCTGCGATGAGCAAAGACCTCTCGATGTCTTACGAAAAATACATTCGCCAAGTGGGCGATTTGTTTTGAGATTTTACGAGCCCACACCCAAGAACTGGTCGCCAATGCGAGTGGAAAGTTTCCCCCCTGCTAGAACTGTCCTAACGGGACAAATACCCCCCCCCCCCCAACACCAAATTTCAAAATAGGGCATAGAACTATATATATGATCAATATTTAAGTTTTGGAGAGGGTGGAGGTCAAGGGGGTTGTGCAAATTCTTCTTGTATCAGTGTACAGGACTTGTCATACAGAATACACACATGTAAAATGGACTCCCTATCTCTCTATGACTATACTTTACCGTCAAATTTAAAGTTTTTCCAAAAAAAAAAGTAAAATGTCAAGGCCAAGGTCACAAGGTCAAAATACTGATACTGACTGAAAGGTCTTTCCACAAGGAATACTCATATATAGTATGAAAGTCCCATCTCTTTTCTTTCAAAAGTTATTGCTAAGGTTAAAGTTTTTAAAAAGTAGGTCAAACATCGAGACCAAGGTCACAAGGTAAAAAATGTTGGTATCAACAGAAAGGTCTTGCCACAAGGAATATACATGTGTAGTATGAATACCCAGTCTCTTTTGGTTCAAAAGTTATAGCTAAGGTTAAAGTTTTTAAAAAGTAGGTCAAATGTCAAGTCCAAGGTCACAACGTCAAAAATTTAGTACCAAAAGAAAGATCTTGCCACAAAGAATATACATGTGTAGTATGAATACCCAGTCTCTTTTGGTTCAAAAGTTATAGCTAAGGTTAAAGTTTTTAAAAAGTAGGTCAAATGTCAAGGCCAAGGTCAAAAGGTAAAAAATTTTGATACCAAAAGAAAGGTCTTGCCACAAGGAATATACGTGTAAAGCATGAATACCCAGTCTCTTAGGTATAATAAGCAGAAACTGTAAATGGACCAACCAATCAACAAACAGACTGACCGACTGACTGCCCGACCCACTGACAGCAGCAAAGCAATATGCCCTTCTTTCTTCAAAGGGGCATAAACAATAAAAAGTTCTCGTCATTTAAAAGCTATGTGTGAAGCATCAAAGCTCTACCCCTATTAATTCAAAAGATATATCAAAAGTTAAAATTTTATAAAAGTAGGTCAAAGTCCAAGGTCAAGGTCACTAGGTCAAAAGTCATGGCATAATTTGAAAGCTCTGGTCACGGAGAACCTATGTGTGAAGTATTACGTTTGTACTCCTCTTAGTTGCCAAGATTTTGTTTCAACCAGAAATTTTAACCAAAATCTTTAGGGACAGACAGATGAACGGACAGACAGCAGCAATCTATACAAAGGAATTTCTTAGCAATCCAGCCAACAAAATGGGATTATAGATATACCCAAAGTCTGTCAACTGATGAACAGAAATATAGACTCAAGTAACCTAAAAATGATAAACATCTAAGTTAAATCAAAGTGAAGTATCAAGTTCTGCTTTGTTGAACTTAGGACATTACAACTAATATAAACCAAATGACTTGTTGAGTGGTAACTAAGAATTCAAGAATTCACATTTGAATATACATGTAGGATTTGTTACAATCTCTCACCTGGTGTTGGTGTAGTCATTGGTGTAGTGGGTACTGTAATGCCTAAAGTAAATAAATGCAAAGGTCTATTAAAGAATACTTAATGTTACAGGAGAAAATTGCTCCATCTCAAAAAATTCAATGACAAAGTCAGCCTTGATGAAAATGGACTAATACTGTTTAATATGTATTGGGACAGTAACACATAATAGATCTGTAAATAGGCAAGATTAGGATTTATATGAACAAATCTGATCATTAATTTTCCAATTCTGACAACACTGGAATTTAATATTTTGGAGAGATGAAAGTATGTTAGAAAATGATAATATCTTACTTGGACAAATGCCTGATGTGAAAGTGATGTCATCTAATGCAATGTCACTCGTATATGAACTTCCTCGATAAGCGACAAAAAAAATCTGAAATATATCAATCATTATCAGTTTTTTCTGACAATAAAATCTGTAACTGATATTTGAACTAGAAAAATGTGTCTGTCAATACGACTGCGCCTGACAGTGGCAAAATTCATAGTGCATAATATAGCATAAATCATATTATTTGACTTGACTTTTAATGTGTCAGTGCGACATAAATGCCCCCGACCCACTGGCAGCTAAGCTAGTGAAACATAATTGCCAGAGAACTATTATTTTCAAGAAATTTAGACCACACCCATATTCAAATCTGACCTGCATTTTCCCTTGATACATCGATATAGCGAATATTAATTTAATCAATCAAAGCTTCAAAGAGAAAATGAGAGGAAACTGTCATTTTTAAGAAATTTTCTCTGTTCAAGGGCAATATCTCTCTCAAAAATTACCAAACTACAACCATATTCAAACTTCACCTGCATTTTCCCTTGATACATCTATATACCCAATACATGTATCAAATTAATCAATCAAAGTTTCAAAGAGAAAATGAGCAGAAACGGTTATTTTTAAGAAATTTTCTCTGTTCAAGGGCAATAACTCTCTCAAAAATTACGGAACAACACCATATACAAACTTGACTTGCATCTTCCCTTGATATATCTGTATACCCAATATCAATTTAATCCATCAAACCTTCAAAGAGAAAATGAGGGGAAACTTAATGAGGACGGAATGACGGAACAGAGTAACACTGTATGCCCCTCAGCTATTTCATGGTGGGGGCATAAAAACAGACATGAACTACAAGAATCCAAACAGATGAAATACTCCCAGAATTCTCCTGCAGCAACAAATTTGATCATAAGATCATTGTGACCTTGAACTTGGATAAAATTATATCACCTCGGATCAAGGTCCTAAAAGACTCTTGTGTCTTAGATGTCAATTGTGTAAAGCTGGAAGTGATAGTAAATTGGATGAACAGATGGACAGTCAAACAGACAGGGTGATTGATACATACCCAATAAACTTCATTTGCTTGGAGTATGTTACATGTCTACATATCTCCCACTTTGATAACTTACCTGCAGGGTAAGACCATTTTAACCATCTAAATGAATAACAGAAAGTATGTCACCAAATTAATAAAACTATTTTTAGTGCAACTCTAAACAGTAATATACCCAGCTATCTATGACAGAAAAAGGTTTCGGAAATTGAAAAAATAAGGCACCATTGAATGGCACATAATATGCCTGTATTTTGTTATCCTAGGTGTTGTACAAACTAGATCTAAATATCTAATCTAACTGTGGTAAATGTATATTGCCTTTGACACTGGTAAAATAGTTCAGTTTTCTTTTTCAATTAATAATAGGTTACTTGATCTTCATGCATCCATCATTTCCTATGTTAACAACCCCCTTTCAACCCTCCTTTCATAAATACAATGACTACACAGTATTAAATATTGAGAAGATGTGAAAAATCCTGTTCTGCATGCACATCTTCATAATGTGACATTTCTAATTGTACCAAGTTTTATCTAAATCCACTAAAGTGTTTAGGAGGTTTTGCTAAGAAGTGTATTTTACATAAAAAAATTTAAGTCAAAGTGTTATAACTCCTGTAAATTTTTTGGAACAGCATTTTCCTATCAATATGTGCATCTTCATATTGTGTTCTTTCTTTGTACTATGTTTCATCAAAATACCCCAAAAGGTTTAGGAGAAGTTGAGAAAGCAAGATATTTTGCATAGAAAAATTTAAATCTAGGTGTCATAACTCATGTAAATTTTTTTCAGCATTCCCTTTCCAATATGCACATTTTAAAATGGTATTGTTTTTTTGCACCATGTTTCATCAAAATCCTTCAAATGATTAAGGAGAAGTAGTGAAAACACGATAATATGCATAAAAATCTTTAAAAAACTCTAAATCCAAGGGACATAACTCTTGTAATTCTTTTAGACTGCATTCTTCTATCAATATCTACATCTCCATACGATGTTCTTTCTTTGTACCAGTTTTCATCAGATTTCACTGAAGGGTCTGTATGAAGTTGCAAAAACAAGGTTGTTTAAGAAAATTTAAGTCCAAGGGCCATAACTCCTGCAATTATTTTTGGACGGCATTCTCCTCTCCAATATGCACATCTTCATATGGTGTTCTTTCATTGTACCAAGTTTCATCGAAATATCCCCAAGAGTTTAATTTGGATGGCAATATAGGTGGGACAGACAGACAGACACACAGATGGACAGCAGTATAGCATAAGTATGTCCAAATTTTATGCAAATGTATAAAAAGATTTGTTTTAACAAGACAAAATACCTCTGACAGTGCATACTTCAAAACAGGATACTTAAAAGTTGTTAGAGCAACTACAGGAGACTACAAAATTTGAAAGAAAATTCTCAGCCATCATGTGCATTTACACATTTCAATGAATAAAATTCTTCGAGAAAGAAAATCAAGACTTGTGACAAAAATTTCAGCAGTATTAATGCAATTAAATTATCAAAATTAAATCTTATTATTTCTGAAAGGAACACTTTTACAGACACCACAAGGGTTGAATATCATAATTTGAAGTGAGTACACACGTTACTTTGGAAAATATATTTGGCATGGAATAAATACTGCGTACTAATATCTATCCCTAGTCACTGCAGTAAAATTTCAAAAACTTAAAGCAATATGTTTATATAATAATGCATAAACTGTCATAGTTGTATTTTGGAAATTGTAAAAACAGGCCTCTTAAAAATGGCATTCAAGAATAATGCTATGGGATTTAAAATACCAATAACTTTCATAAACTTGAACTTGTGATATTTTGTTCCCCTTTAGTTAAGGAGGAGAAGCCCGGACAAGAATGGATGGTACGGACGAACAGTACGATGGACGGATGGACAGACAACAGCGGTATAGCATAATACGCCCACATTTTTAAATGCGGGCGTATAAAAAGACATCATTTCTGCAAGGCAACCTAAGTACATTTATATGAAAATATAAGCTCAAATCAGGAAGGCTTGAAAAATAATTCACAGATGTTTGCAAGAATATTTGATCACTATTTTATAGGTGTTGGTTTAACATAACAGTGAATAGACAATTGTAAAATCAATTATGACAAAAGACTATACATGCAAGGAAAGGAGTTGTCAAGAACTTATAGAACTTTATATGAATAAGAGGCATGTTAGGATGTTTTGGTTTTGAATTATAGCTTATTACAATAGCTTGTAGTACTGGAGCTAATTTTTTGTAAATCTGAAGCATGCATAAGAATGCATACAATAAACAAAAAGTAAGGAGAGGAAAATAATTTGGACTGAGTACAATAACAGAGCTGTTTTCCTCTATTAATTATTTGTTTCTAAAATTGTGTTTGTAACATCTATCAAATTTTAACAAATATGTAGAAATCATGACATATTATAATAGTTATGGTCATGATATTGCCTGACCTTGCACAATTGGGTCTTTTCATTATACAGGGTTACAGATTTTGAAGTTATTTCCAAAAGTTTTTTTTAATGAAATGCAAAAAATCAAACTAAACACAAAATCAGACCGTGTTCACTGAAGCATAAAATACACGTCAAGGTCACCAAACTGACCAAAATTGAAGGTGGTATCATTAACTGTATGCCAGAGATCAAGCTAAACACAAATTGGTGACTACAGACAGACAGACAGACATCATCAATTCATAGACCAGACTTGCTTTGCAATTGGGTCAAAAATCATCAAAAAAAATTTAATTTTTGTAATGGTTATGGTTTTGTATGTACTTTGAGTCTGAGAACTTTTTTATTCAAACAAAATGTCAGTTTTCAGATATTTAGATGAATATTCTACTTAGAGACCAGTACCCCATCCCTATCCATACCACAAACCAGTATTCTGTTACTTAACAAGGTAAAGATGGACATACAGGGATTATTCCTATTGTATTTGAAACAGTATTAGACATGAACCAGGGACAAGTGTTAAAGTCCCACATTGATCATAATGTCAAATCAAATAACAATTGTGAGTGTCTATTTGCTTACTTGATAACCATAAGAAGTCATGTCAGGAGAGAGCTGAATGTTCTTTAGATGCCAGGAATTGCCTTGGTTGTCCCTGACTGACCATAGAGTAAAGTAGTTATCATAAATTCCAGTATAGTTAAACCGCACATGTAGAGACCCCATACTTCCTACAGAGTCAGTTGAATACATGTGATAGGCAAATGAAAGGCACATGTAGTCATCTGTGAAAAAAAAGAATGAATACTTTGCAATAGGAAAAAATTATAATGCTATCTTCTATGATTACTGGGCAAATCATGAATCTGAAAACAAAACAAAGTTTTTTTTATTTTCATTATACTATTCATCTTCAATCTCCATCTACTAGACATGCAAGCTCACTGAATATAAAGTTTATATATTATTAGAATTCCAATTTTTCCAGTAATCAAAATTAAAGCAAATATATAATATTTATATATTCACAAGACTTCTTCAGATTTCATACAAATCGTTTTATATCATAAAACTGCTTGAATCATTATAAATATATTCTATCTGATTCAGTTAACATGGTGAAAATCCTTGGATTCTTGAGGAAATCTTTGGATTCTTCAATGCGTTTTGGTGGAATATTTTTTGCATCAGCTTTTAACATTTTAGGTATCATTTCAATAAATAGTATATTTACAAGTTAAGTCTAGTGAGAGCACTTGTAACTGGTGGACAGAATATGACTTACACGGTTCTTAAAGTGCTCCAGAAGTCACCAGAATATGCAGGTACATATAACTTGATTAATTGCTCTTTAATCAAACAGGGATGACTCAAACTTTGTTATGTTTCAAATCAAGTGTAACAAATTACTGTTTATGTTGAACGGATAACTTTAAACTATTTCTCTTGGTCCTCAGTGAAAAAAATTGACTTATTGAGAGAAATCATCATACATAACAAAAGAATAGTCTTAATTAAATAAAAAATATTCAATCACATTGTAACATGTTTCACATTGTCAACAAAATTCACTCAGTGATATTCCTTTTCTGAGAACTTCTGAGAATAAACTTGGCAATTCTTTTTTTTTTCTTTTCATCTAGTTTTTTTTTCTGGGAGCTAGACAATATAAGAATGCTTTTTTTTCCCTCCACAGCCTAATTTTAAAATCAAATACATTAAATCAACAAGATTTGTCAGAAGACAACAGAGCTCACCAGTGGTGCATAGCCAGAGGGAATGCATGTATTTTCAATGTTCTTTTAATCAAAGTCAATTGCAAGGTAAAGGTTCAAATGCTGGCAGTGCAAGGTAAAGGTTCAAATGTTGTAGCCAATGTTAAAGTTTTTGAAAAGTAGGTCAAACTGCAAGGTCAAAGGTCATGGTCCCAAATCAAAGGGCCTTCCACAAAGTATCCATGTGTGAAGATTCAAAGCCCCATCCCTTTTGGTTCAACAGTTATAGCTAAAATTAGTTTTTGAAAAGTAGGTCAAATTCCAAGGTCAAGGTTACGGGGTCAAATGTCACGATCTCAAATGAAAGGGTCTTCCACAAGGTATCCATGTGTGAAATTTCAAAGCCTAACCCTCTTGGTACAAAATTTATAGCTCAGGTTAAAGCTTTTGTCTACAGACGCTGACAACTACGTTGTCAACACGTGGGTATGACATTAGCTCTCCAGACTTCCATCCTGACAAGCTAAATCAAAGGACTCAAAAGTCGGGAGAGTCGGCTTTGTTGATTTTAAGTATGTAATCATTTTACCATTTTAGTGGTGGATTCAGGATTTCAGGAAAATGGGGCCAAAAATTAGGTCTTTGTTGCAACTACATCGTCATTATACCTACCGGTATGTACAAAATGCTAATAAAATTTGCTTTCTTCATACTATCTTACGGCAAAGAGTTTGCAATTGCTTGTATCCGAAATGAACATGCAATCGACAACTTCATGGCAACAAGTTTTACTGCATTGTTGTCACGAGTCGAAGCTGAGCCAAGGAACGACATTCCTTCAAGTGGGACATTAAATAACCATCTTATTCACGATTCTCATAATGTTTTAACATCATTTATATTTAGAAACATACAACATTTACCTAAATATTTATATTGCATTTTCATTATCAGAGGAAATGCGGGAAGATCGATCTTTAAATTTGTCATTTATGTGAAAAAGGACTAAAGTTCCAGAACATGTTAGGGAAAACTTTAAGTGAAATATCTCGATAAAAACAAGCGATACAAGATCAAGACAAATGCTTTGTCCGGAGAATTACACAATCGAGTACATCCGACGGTGTCGGTGGTATACACATCGTAAAGTAGTCACAACTACATATTATTACGCAAAATTTGAAAACATTATTGCAACTCCTTTTTCGAGTTATTGAAACTAGTTTATGTTTAGCTTAAATTAAGTGAGCTAAAGGTACATTGTGCTGATCAAGAATTTTTAAGACAACATCAGTAATTTTTCGGCACTTTATTTTTCAGCGGCGTAGTAAGCTCTATGTCAAAAATGAGTGTAAATAAAGGATAATTGATACAAAGACTTACAATCCCTCATCAACGTTGATTCAAGTGTGAAAGTATCATTTAAACTCCCTCCAGTTGCCTCTGTGTACATATAGTAAGACCCTCTGTAGGCATTGCTAGGTCCTGTTCCAGAAGATGGTGTACTGCCCTGTGTATGTATATATAAACAGATATAACTAATGTAATATCAGCTTTGTAAATAAACAAAAATAACCATAGAATGGTGAATTGCTCTGTAAATATCAAAATGGGGGAAACATGGATTAAAAATATATCACTCAACTCAGTTGGCAGAGCAACTACCGGCTAGGCAGTCAAATTCCTGTCTGTAAATCACTTTTACACTTTGCTTTTTACAATAATGTGTTATGGTGTTATTTGTAGACTGCCTTGAAAATCTGTACAATTTTTCAAGCAGACTTGAAATAGTTGTTGAACTCTTGGCTTGCAATGTTAGCCATCCAGTTTCGATTGAAGGATTGAACCCACTATCTTTAAGAGGATGGTAACATCCTGGGCCACTATGTTTAAGAGGATGGTAACAATCCCGAGTTGCTATGTTTAAGAGGATGGTATCATCCTGAGCCTCTATGTTTAAGAGGATGGTAACAATCCCAAGTTGCTATGTTGAAGAGGATGCTATCATCCTGAGACCCTATGTTTAAGAGGATGGTAACAATCCCGAGTTGCTATGTTTAGGAGGATGGTATCATCCTGAGCCTCTAGGTTTAAGAGGATGGTAACAATCCTGAGTTGCTATGTTTAAGAGGATGGTATCATCCTGAGACCCTTTGTTTAAGAGGATGGTAACATCCTGAGCCTCTATGTTTAATAGGATGGTAACAATCCCGAGTTGCTATGTTTAAGAGGATGGTATCATCCTGAGCCCCTATGTTTAAGAAGATGGTACATGTAACAAGCCCGAGTTGCTATGTTTAACAGGATGGTAACATCCTGAGCCTCTATGTTTAAGAGAATGGTAACAATCCCGAGTTTCTATATTTAAGAGGATGGTATCATCCTGAGACCCTATGTTTAAGAGGATGGTAACAATCCCGAGTTGCTATGTTTAAGAGGATGGTAACATCCTGAGCCTCTATGTTTAAGAGGATGGTAACAATCCCGAGTTGCTATGTTTAAGAGGATGGTATCATCCTGAGCCCCTATGTTTAAGAGGATGGTAACATGCCCGAGTTGCTATGTTTAAGAGGATGGTATCATCCTGAGCCGCTATGTTTAAGAGGATGGTAACAATCCCGAGTTGCTATATTTAAGAGGATGGTATCATCCTGAGCCTCTATGTTTAAGAGGATGGTAACAATCCAGAGTTGCTATATTTAAGAGGATGGTATCATCCTGAGCCGCTATATTTAAGAGGATGGTAACAATCCCCAGTTGCTATGTTTAAGAGGATGGTTACATCCTGAGCCCCTAGGAATCCATAAATTGAACAGTTGGACTCTCAACTATATTTTCATTTCTAACAGCATTAGATAATGACAAGTATTTTAGTAAGTGAAAATACAACTACGTACAGTGACAGTAAATAAGGATTAATGAAGGTTATGATGATATTGTAATAAATGATTGGGAACAGAATAGACTTACTGAATTTCTTGTCCAGCTTTTCGTGCTGGGTGAATTGGAAAGGAAACAAGATGAATCAATATTCTCAAAGGAGCACTGCCTGCGTAATCCTGTAAATACAGTGACAAAGAAAACATTAATTTCCATAATCTAAAGGAGAGGCTCTGTATTTATAAAGTCTCTGGAATGAAGTGGAAATTATTCTTAATGAAAGAAGTATTAAACAGTCTCACATTCTATAAACATTAACTGCATTTCATACATTGAGTCTGTTATTCTAGTATAGGTAACAGTATTAGAATTACAGACTCAATATAAGAGATTCACTGTTATGCTTATACATGTACATACTTATAACCAAAGGCTAAAAATATCGGGCCAGTTGTTTGAAACTTTAACCACTGGTTAAGCTAACCTATATATATGTATATATATATATATTTTCTATATACTATTAATTGCCTTTGCATAAAAGTTTTACTATAACAGGGATGGAAATTGGCGGTCGCCCAGTCGCCCATGGCTACCAAAATTTTAACTGGGCCCCCAAAACCTCAAGTCCTGATCGCCCATGTGGCGACTGAAATTGAAAAACTACAGTTTACAAAAACACTCCAACTTTTCGCATTTTGAATGGAAATCCCGGATACGGCTTCAGCCATTTTAAAAGAATCGGTCTTATTACTCTTAATCAACAAAACTCTTTAAATTTAATTGGTGTATTACGTCTAAATCTAAACGCATTTTTTATCCCAAATTACCGGCCACTGATGTTGCAATAATTGCATAAAAATGTCACTCACAAATTTTATCTTGGCATATATAACAATAAATTAACGTAAGCAAAATCATCATTGCTCCCGCAAAATGACGTAAGGTACAATGAAAATTACATTATGACGTCAAATATTTCACAGGAAACGTAACTATTTTCCACTCAAAACATCAATTCCACAGTCAACATGAAAGGGCCTATATCAAAAGAATTATAAAAAATAAATTGAAGGACTGCTAATGCGGCATTATCTCACTTCTCAAAGATTGGTTAAAAACGCCAACTTAATTTTATGTGGGTTTTTTTTCTGGGCCCCCAATTTTTGTTCTGGGCTCCTAAATTTTTAAAGCTTGGGGTCCAATTAGCCCCCATGTTGAATTTGTAAAGGTATGTCCTGTATACAATCATATTACCTTAAGAGGTTGTCATAAAGTAAAATCTGTAAAATCACATTTACCTGGCTGTCCAGTTGTCGGAAATACAGGGGTTGTAAAGTTAGCATTTCCTGAAAATAAATCATTAATCAATGTCAGAAATTTTTCATCTGTTTCATTTACACCTTTAAAATTGTTCATCAGATATTTCAAATAAAGTTAGGTGTCTTTGCATGAAATTTGCAATGCATGAATTACCTGGTTGCTCACTTGTTACGAAGGTAAGTGTTGTTGACCATAAAAATATTACATTTTATTATGACAATCATGCTATCATTGTTTATATTGTTGCATTGTTTTCTGCATATGTTAAAACTGAATTCAACTATCATTATTTTACTTTATCATAGATTTGTTGAAATTCCTACTTTTTATCAGCTAGGAATGATAACTGAATTAGCAGTATCAATCTAAAATATTACTGGAAAATCTTCATGACACAAATCAGTAGTTAAATATGCAACATCTATCTCATTGATGGATCTTGACCCAACACAACAAGAGTGGCAGGAACACAGCAAAACTTGTCGAATCAATTTAAACGCAGTAAAGTACCTTCTACTCGTGAAACCTTGTCTTTACTTTAAATTTCAAATATGCAATTGAAAAGATATGGCCAAAGTTAAGGTTTTGGAAATTTTACTTCAAAGTCTAGGTCACAAATTAGGAAAATACAATATCTGATTCAATCAAAACCTCTAATCACAAGGAACATATATTCTAAATATGAAAGCTATATCTCATGTTCATCAAAAGATATGACCAAAGTTAAAGATTTAAAAAATTTACTCTTAGATTAAGGCCATCCTCACAAAGTATGAAAATATGGCACCAATCAAAAAGTTATTCATAAGAAATATAGACATTAAATATGAAAGCCATACCTCTTACTAGTCCAAAGATATCAAAGCTAAACTTTTCACTAATTACCTCCAAGGTAAAGGTCAACATAATAAAAGAAGAAATTACACCATGTATCAAAACCTCTACTCACAAGGTATTTAAATACTAAATATGAAAGCCATATCTCTTATTATTCAAAAGATATCAGTAAGTTTTTTAAATTGACCCCAAGGACAAGGTCAAGGTCAAAATTTTCTGCTTCAAGTTGTCCGGAGAATTAAAGTATACACAATTTAGTGCGAAATTTAATACAACAAGCATTCTGAAAGTATTGCTTAGGCAATACTAAGTCCCCTACCGGCAAATGGAAAACTAAGAACCCCAAAACACACACACACACACACACACCTACACACACACACACACACACACACACTCACACAACATACTGTCTTTCAGGCTGCCAGCAAGTTAAGTATTTGATCACAACCTTTGATGATGATGAAAACTAGAACTGTCTCGAACTTGATCTGTAACTCATGGTGGTATACTCACACACCAAAAATTGGATGAATATCTAGAAGCATTTAGAAAAAAAAGTCCGGAAAACTGCTATTTTAAAGAAATTTTCTAATTCCAAGGGCCGTAATTCCGTCAAAAATCAGTGGACCGAAACGGAACTCGAACTTGATCTGTAACTCATGGTGGTAGACTCACACACCAAAAATTGGATGAATATTTACAAGCATTTAGAAAAAAAAGTACGAAAAACTGCCATTTTAAAGAAGTTTTCTAATTCCAAGGGCCGTAATTCTGTCAAAAACCAGTGGACTGTAACGAAACTCCAACTTGATCTGTAACTCATGGTGGTAGACTCACACACCAAAAATTGGATGAATATCTAGAAGCGTTTAGAAAAAAAGTCCTGAAAACTGCTATTTTAAAGAAATTTTCTAATTCCAAGGGCCGTAATTCCATCAAAGATCAGTGGACCGAAACGGAACTCGAACTTGATCTGTAACTCATGGTGGTAGACTCACACACCAAAAATTGGATGAATATCTACAAGCATTTAGAAAAAAAATCCAGAAAACTGCCATTTTAAAGAAATTTTCTAATTCCAAGGGCCGTAATTCCGTAAAAAATCAGTGGACCGTAACGAAACTCAAACTTGATCTGTAACTCATGGTGGTAGATTCACACACCAAAAATTGGATGAATATCTACAAGCGTTTAGAAAAAAAGTCCGGAAAACGTGAGTGTGACTGACGGACTGACTGACTGACGGACAGACGGACGGAGTGCAAACCTATAGTCCCCTTCGGCGATGCCGGTAGGGGACTAAAAAGTATTTAATATATTCAGACTATGTATTCTATTTTGCTCATCTATGTAAGTAATATGCTACTCATTCAACATTCTCTGTCACATATGTGTCTCTTGATTAAACTTTACCAAAACACGCATGATTATTAAAAAGAAGTAGTGTTATGAGATATCCTCAAAATCTGATTGATATATTCAAGAAACTGGTATATTTCATTGGTAGTTATGCAAGAGTATAGTTCATGACTTTTGGTCACAAGAAAGAGGTCACATTGAATAGAGTAAAGTGCTTATACAGAAGCAAGTGTACAAAATTCATGTTGAACCCCTAAAAGAATTTTGTATAATTTATCCTCTGTCCTACTGTTCCATTTTTCATAGAACAAGTAAAATTGAATATGAAAGGGAAATAAGCTCAAGACATTCACCATGTTCAATTATATATTAATTACAGTTGACTCGTTTACTTGAACACAGGTAACTCAAATTCCTCATGAACTTGAACCGTTTTTAAGTCCTGATAATATTTTCAATATGTCAATATATATCCTAAACACGAACTCCCACTTAACTCCAACTGTTTTAAATGGCCCTTTGTGTTCGAGTTAATAAAAGTCAACTGTATATATGTATATAAATTTTCAACATATTACAAGCCTCTATAAAAGATCACATTCATACCATTGCAGTTCACTCCAACATCTTCATAATGTACACAGTTATTTACACCCCAACCTATATGGTAGCACTGGCTAATAGAACTCTCATTGCCATAACATCCCAAATTATCTAACCATATGGGTCCTGTGCCCGCTCCATATGCTCCACAACAAACTGCCTGAGCATTGTATCTAAAATAAAAATTTGAAAATTAGAATGGTAATACCTATCAGATGTTGCTTGAAATTATCTTGAAGTGCAAGAAACAGAGTTAACCACTGTTACATGAACCAAATAGCAGAATACCAATTTCCTGTACAAAACTTTGCTAATTATCTAACGAGAAACTGGGTCCATATAACTCATGCACACTCCTCAAACTTCAAACAAAAGAAAAGCATGCAGACAACAATGCTCATCTAAGCTAAAATGATCTCATAATGGAGTGCCAATGTAAATTTTTTTAAATTAGGTCAAATGTAGGTCAATCTTCATAGTCAGGGTGAAAACCTCATAAAAATGACATGACTCGAAAGGTATCATCACAAGACATGTACATATGAAATACAAAAAGATGAAGATCCCATGGTTATAAACTAATGGTCAAGGATTATTCTATAAAATGTAGGTCAAATATGGAAGTCAAGGTCACAATGTACTAAATTATGTTACCAATGTAACAGTCTTGCCACAAGGAACAAACATAGCTGTAAGTTAAACTAGAATACTGACAAAGTCTGGAAGGGCAACACCAAGAGTCTTCTATAGAAACAGTAACATCATTTCTCGTCATATTCAATTTAATTAACATTAAAAGTTTGTTTTGTTCTCATTTTAAAATCAATGAATGTAACATCTTATTATGATGTTGACCTTTGACCTCAAAAGGTATATGCGTCTATAACTAGCCTTTCTCTATATATGTATAAAGTCTAAAAATTCTAGGATATTATATTTTTGTTAAGTTATCACGTCAGAACTAAGTATTAATGTGTCAAAACCATGTTTTAAATTTACATCTGATTGTGATCTTGACCTCTGACCTAAAAAGCTTTTGGTGTTTTCCGCTCACCATCTTTTGTCTTATTTTGCATGGTATTTATGATAAACTTCCAAAAAACCCTCAAGTTATATGTGCCATAGAAAGTGCTGACAGGAAATAATTCTATTAGCATGAACAAAACTTTTGAAGTCCAATAACTCTGTAAATACAAATTAGATAACCTTCAAAATCGAAATGCTTCTTCCTCTCATTCATTTAAACATTATATATAATGTTTATTGAAATTTATTTATGAAAATTGTTCAAAGGAAACTCAAGTTATCGCATAAGGAAGAAATTCCTCATTGACAGATGGATGGACTGACAGACAGGTGGACAGACAGAAGAATGGACACGATTAAAATAGGGCACCCGCCATATAGCAGGGACTTATCATGCAGTCTAACTAGAAGTCTGTGATAAGACTGAAGCAATTCATTCCTAAAAAAAACAAGGCACCGCTAAACTGGCACATAATATGCACACATTTTGTTATCCTAGGTGTCACACAAATTAGATACCTAATCTAAACCCCCCAACCTTCCTTTCACAAATACAACAAATGAAGGTGTACTAAATTCTGAGATGTGAACATTCCTGTTCAATATGCATATCTTCATAATGTAATCTTTCTTTGTATCAAGTTTGATAAAAATCCACTAAAGCCTTAAAGGGTTTAGGAGTAGTTGCAAAGATGAAGTATTTTGCCAAAAAGAAACACCATAAGTCCAACAGTCATAACTCCTGTAAATGTTTTGGGACAGCATTCCCTTTCCAATATGCATATCTTCATTATGGTGTTCTTTCATGGTTCATAAAAATCTGCAAAATGGTTTAGAAGGAGATGCAAAAACAATTTGGTGTTGACAAACAGAGAGATGACATTGGTATAGCATTGTTTTAAATGTATAACTGTTTTAAATGACATCAGTATAGCATTGTATGTATAAATGTATAAATTTTTTAAATGAAATCAGTATAGCATTGTTTTAAAGGCCCACTTTGTTTTAAAGTGGGTGTATAAAATCCATCAAATTTCAGCAAATAGGTAGATCCAGTCAAAAGAGCAACAGTACTTGTAATTTAGGTTGAGCATATTGCTTATGCAAAATTTCATTAAAAACCATTCCATTTGTTCTTAAGAGAAAGTGCATCAAACTTTGCATACTGGTATATATCATATACAATATTGCACCTCCCCATCCCACCCCACCCCACCTCCCAATTTTCCTTTTTCAATTTTAGCATTTTTTTTTCTTAATTTCTAAAAATTATTTTTGTATTCATGCTCTGTACAATTACAATTATTGCTTAAAGTCTGATAAAATACATAAAATTAGTGCAAAATAAGCACCTACCATAAGAAAATGAAAGAAATTTAAAAGTAACATGATGTTTTTTAAACACTATGTCCCTGCTTGTAGAAACAACAGAATAGAACTTCATCAAGAACAAAGGAATTCATTCTAGTTCCTCATATTCAGCATTTTATAATATCAATCATATTTCTCCAGGCAAAATTTACATAGTGTAAGACAGAAAAGATATATATGCCTGAATAAAATCTGTCTTAGCTCTTGATTTTGGAGTTGCTACAATATCATTTAAACATATCATAGCAAACTTGAGACATTGCAGAAAGTGCTGGCAAAAAAACAATTTTATACATACAGATTACAATAACAATACCTTGTATATCTTTTAATAAAGGGCATAAAGATGTAAAAAAAAGAAACAAGTCTGAAAAGGAAATACAAAACCAATGACAACATTTCTTAAGACACTTTTCCAGATCAGTCTGAAACATTGGGACTGTTGATCTTTGCAACTGGTCTGAAGAAGTTTTCACAGAAGGGGACCCTCTGGCACATACGTTGCCCTTTTTGGCGACATTGAGGACTTTATCACTACAGATGGGTGCAGTCCTAACATAACATACACGTTAACGCAAAAAGCGGTCGCGAGGACTGCTCTAGCACACGTGCTAGGACTGCTCGACCGGACGCGCATGCGCTCCTCGCGTTCACGCGGTAGGGAATTCGCGTTAACGCGATTTATTCCCGCGTGCGCTCGGTCCAGTAGCACGTTCACATGTCTATATTTGTAATTCTCTATGCAGTACGGATGAAGAAAATAAAATGGATCAGATTAAATTACCGCGAGTGTCGCCATAAAAACGTGTATTTAATGAAATGTTAAAATGACACCCTGCATTAAGGATTTCATATGTAATATAACAAAGGAAATTATCGCGTAGACAAACAATAAGGTATTTATGAAAAAAACTTCGCCAGTTTATACTAGCATGATTACTTTCTAATTTCATTTATTTATTTTTTCTAATTAGTTTATTTATGTATTTATTTCTTATTTGTTTATTCATTTATAACTAATTTATTTTTGTATTTACATGTATTTCCTATTTATGTATTAATCATTATTATTTTTAATTAAGCTATTTTCTATATTATATGAATACAATATCATCGTTATTATCATCTTTATTAATTTTTATTTCATTATAATTATTATAATTATTATTATTATTTTTTTATTATTATTATTATTATTATCATTTTCTTAAATTAAGAATAAATTTCATTAAAGTCAATGTTCGGAAATTGCATTCAATATTTCTAAAATTCATCCCTTAACTCGGAAGAGTTTTATTTAATTCTAAATATTTTACTTACACATTAATTAGTTTTTATATTTAAGTATAAAATATTTATATCGATTCTCTTTCAAATCCTTCTATATGAACATGTTAATACAAGTTTTAAGTTGTAAGCAAGCGAACGTGGCTGTCGAGCACGTTCACGCGGCAGTCAAGCGCGTTAACGCGGTCTGGAAATTAAGTTCACGTAGAAATCTGCGTTAACGCAAACGCGTGTGCTCAGCAGTCCTGAGCGCACGAGGAAAGCAAACTTCACGTTAACGCGACATTAACATAATGTTATGTTAGGACTGCACCTCACTGTACAAAGTTTCATCACAACTCTTTCTGTGATTCTGATGGAGAAGTTGAAAACACCACACTATGACAATGGCTAAAACTGTAAAACAGGGTGTCAAGATTGCATACAAAACAATGACAGTTTTCTATAGATGCTGCACAAAAAGCAAACTTAGAACAAGTGAACAAACAAAATTGTTTATACCATAGGTTACCATTTTCAATACAGGAGAAATAAACATGATTTATCTTTACCTGTAATATCCCAACATGCCACATACAACTTGTGCATCCTGATCTCCAAAGCTGTCATCACAAACTGTACCCCATGTGCCATTATACAGTACCTCAACCCGTCCAGAGTAAATACTTGTACCATTGACCAGGCGTACAGGTACAAATGGCACACTCGTGGTCTGCCAAGGGGCAATGGTAGTAGTATGGAAAGATGTATTGGTAGGTCTTGATGTAGTGTTCGCAGGGATTCCTGTAAGGATGGCATATAATTCATGAATTAAGCAAACATCCACTGACCTAGTACACCCTATCTTCAAAAGAAAAAAAATGTGAAATTTGCAAATGCGTTAAATTAGACCACTCTTGAAAGAGATGGCCATCACATTTTCAGGAAAAAACCAATTAAAATACAACTGAAACTCATTTAGTTGAAGTGCATTGGACCAGAGCAAATATTTCGACTTATCCGGAATTCGACATAAATATCAGTTGTTTGCATAACTTTTTTTTAATGAATTAACATCAGAATATTGTGTATCCTTTACCTGTTATTCTTTCATATTTTATATCTATGTAATGCATACTTCTACCTAATAAATTTTAAATTTTCTTTTAAAAATTGTTTTATCAGCCCTTTATATTGTTATTCACTTAATAATTTACAAGCTGCGAAAAATGGTTCACAACTATAATCTTCTCTAATTGAGGATGTTTTACTAACGAGATGAGCGTATTTTAAAATGACACTTTCAATATAATCCAATTATCTTGATTAATCATTCTTGATCAAGGTGAAATAGCTTCACAGTCAAACAATCGGCCATTACTGTAAAGCCTGCTGGGATAATTGGTTGTTTGCATTTCTTCCACTTTCATACATATTGCTGAGTCAATCAATTTATTTTGTACAAAAAATGACAGATCAAATAGCAAGTTTAAAATATATTGAAAACAGAGTTTGGGGACTGAAAAATGCCTTGACATATTTGGAATTCCGACTTCAACTTAACAAAACTAAAATCATAAAGGAAAAATCTGGAATTTGAGCTTGACTTTGAGATAAATGGAATTTTGACTTAAGGGACTTTGAGATAATGAGTTTCAATTCTAATACTCTATTCTTGGTTTATACAATATTTCATTTCAAAAAGGTTAAATGAACATACTATATAAGACTTGAAAATGACATCATCAAAAAAAATAATATACAAAGAGAAATTACTTTCAGTAGGTTCTGCAGAATTAAAGTATTAAGACAATATGGCACAGTCCTGGAATTGGCAGTCATGGCCTGTTTCCGTTATTGTTTAATATTAAAATCTTAATTTTTACATGGAAGTGTTTGTCTGTAGGCACATGATATGAAAGAAATTCTTAAGTATTTTGAAAATATGGCCCAGATAAGAAAATTCCATTGGTGTCTACAGTAACCTTGACTTTAGAGCCATGACCCTGGGTTTAAAGTCATGACACATCGACTTATAAAGCAGAATTGTGCCAAGCATTAAGTTGCAAAACCATAAAACATTAAGAAAATATAGCTCCAACATGCAGTTTGACTTTACCATACCATAATAATTCTCATCTCTAGCTGGGTGTATTATAAACTCAATCCTATTTTTTATTTCCTCTTTTTTATTTCAATTCAACTTAAGATTTTAAATCTGAAATGCCCTAAATATAAAATACAAAAACTTTTGACATACAAAAAGAAGACTTTATCACAGATTACATTCATACCATTGCAATTCACTCCAACATCTTCAAAATGTACACAGTTATTTACACCCCAACCTATATGGTAGCACTGGCTAATAGAACTCTCATTGCCATAACATCCCAAATTATCTAACCATATGGGTCCTGTGCCCGCTCCATATGCTCCACAACAAACTGCCTGAGCATTGTATCTAAAATAAAAATTTGAAAATTAGAATGGTAATACCTATCAGGTGTTGCTTGAAATTATCTTGAAGTGCAAGAAAAAGAGTCAACCACTGCTACATGAACCAAATAGCAGAATACCAATTTCCTGTACAAAACTTTGCTAATTATCTAACGAGAAACTCCTGTGGGTCCATATAACTCATGCACACTCCTTAAACTTCAAACAAAAGAAAAGCATGCAGACAACAATGCTCATCTAAGCTAAAATGATCTCATAATGGAGTGCCAATGTAAATTTTTTTAAATTAGGTCAAATGTAGGTCAATCTTCATAGTCAGGGTGAAAACCTCATAAAAATGACATGACTGGAAAGGTATCATCACAAGAAATGTACATATGAAATATAAAAAGGTGAAGATCCCATGGTTATAAACTAATGGTCAAGGATTATTCTATAAAATGTAGGTCAAATATGGAAGTCAAGGTCACAATGTACTAAATTATGTTACCAATGTAACAGTCTTGCCACAAGGAACAAACATAGCTGTAAGTTAAACTAGAATACTGACAAAGTCTGGAAGGGCAACACCAAGAGTCTTCTATAGAAACAGTAACATTATTTCTCGTCATATTCAATTTAATTAACATTAAAAGTTTGTTTTGTTCTCATTTTAAAATCAATGAATGTAACATCTTATTATGATGTTGACCTTTGACCTCAAAAGGTATATGCGTCTATAACTAGCCTTTCTCTATATATGTATAAAGTCTAAAAATTCTAGGATATTATATTTTTGTTAAGTTATCACATCAGAACTAAGTATTAATGTGTCAAAGGCATGTTTTAAATTCACATCTGATTGTGATCTTGACCTCTGACCTAAAAAGCTTTTGGTGTTTTCCCCTCACCATCTTTTGTCTTATTTTGCATGGTATTTATGATAAACTTCCAAAAAACCCTTAAGTTATATGTGCCATAGAAAGTGCTGACAGGAAATAATTCTATTAGCATGAACAAAACTTTTGAAGTCCAATAACTCTGTAAATACAAATTAGATAACCTTCAAAATCGAAATGCTTCTTCCTCTCATTCATTTAAACATTATATATAATGTTTATTGAAATTTATCTATGAAAATTGTTCAAATGAAACTCAAGTTATCGCATAAGGAAGAAATTCCTCATTGACAGATGGATGGACTGACAGACAGGTGGACAGACAGAAGAATGGACACGATTAAAATAGGGCACCCGCCATATAGCAGGGACTTATCATGCAGTCTAACTAGAAGTCTGTGATAAGACTGAAGCAATTCATTCCTAAAAAAACAAGGCACCGCTAAACTGGCACATAATATGCACACATTTTGTTATCCTAGGTGTCACACAAATTAGATACCTAATCTAAACCCCCCAACCTTCCTTTCACAAATACAACAAATGAAGGTGTACTAAATTCTGAGATGTGAACATTCCTGTTCAATATGCATATCTTCATAATGTAATCTTTCTTTGTATCAAGTTTGATAAAAATCCACTAAAGCCTTAAAGGGTTTAGGAGTAGTTGTAAAGATGAAGTATTTTGCCAAAAAGAAACACCATAAGTCCAACGGTCATAACTCCTGTAAATGTTTTGGGACAGCATTCCCTTTCCAATATGCATATCTTCATTATGGTGTTCTTTCATGGTTCATAAAAATCTGCAAAATGGTTTAGAAGGAGATGCAAAGACAATTTGGTGTTGACAAACAGAGAGATGACATCAGTATAGCATTGTTTTAAATGTATAATTGTTTTAAATGACATCAGTATAGCATTGTATGTATAAATGTATAAATTTTTTAAATGAAATCAGTATAGCATTGTTTTAAAGGCCCACTTTGTTTTAAAGTGGGTGTATAAAATCCATCAAATTTCAGCAAATAGGTAGGTCCAGTCAAAAGAGCAACAGTACTTGTAATTTAGGTTGAGCATATTGCTTATGCAAAATTTCATTAAAAACCATTCCATTTGTTCTTAAGAGAAAGTGCATCAAACTTTGCATACTGGTATATATCATATACAATATTGCACCTCCCCATCCCACCCCACCCCACCTCCCAATTTTCCTTTTTCAATTTTAGTATTTTTTTCTTAATTTCTAAAAATTATTTTTGTATTCATGCTCTGTACAATTACAATTATTGCTTAAAGTCTGATAAAATACATAAAATTAGTGCAAAATAAGCACCTACCATAAGAAAATGAAAGAAATTTAAAAGTAACATGATGTTTTTGAAACACTATGTCCCTGCTTGTAGAAACAACAGAATAGAACTTCATCAAGAACAAAGGAATGAATTCATCCTAGTTCCTCATATTCAGCATTTTATAATATCAATCATATTTCTCCAGGCAAACTTTACATAGTGTAAGACAGAAAAGATATATATGCCTGAATAAAATCTATCTTAGCTCTTGATTTTGGAGTTGCTACAATATCATTTAAACATATCGTAGCAAACTTGAGACATTGCAGAAAGTGCTGGCAAAAAAACAATGTTATACATACAGATTACAATAACAATACTTTGTATATCTTTTAATAAAGGGCATAAAGATGTGAAAAAAAGAAACAAGTCTGAAAAGGAAATACAAAACCAATGACAACATTTCTTAAGACACTTTTCCAGATCAGTCTGAAACATTGGGACTGTTGATCTTTGCAACTGGTCTGAAGAAGTTTTCACAGAAGGGGACCCTCTGGCACATACGTTGCCCTTTTTGGCGACATTGAGGACTTTATCACTACAGATGGGTGCAGTCCTAACATAACATACACGTTAACGCAAAAAGCGGTCGCGAGGACTGCTCTAGCACACGTGCTAGGACTGCTCGACCAGACGCGCGTGCGCTCCTCGCGTTCACGCGGTAGGGAATTGGCATTAACGCGATTTATTCCCGCGTGCGCTCGGTCCAGTAGCACGTTCACATGTCTATATTTGTAATTCTCTATGCAGTACGGATGGAGAAAATAAAATGGATCAGATTAAATTACCGCGAGTGTCGCCATAAAAACGTGTATTCAATGAAATGTTAAAATGACACCCTGCATTAAGGATTTCATATGTAATATAACAAAGGAAATTATCGCATAGACAAACAATAAGGTATTTATGAAAAAAACTTCACCAGTTTATACTAGCATGATTACTTTCTAATTTCATTTATTTATTTTTTCTAATTAGTTTATTTATGTATTTATTTCTTATTTGTTTATTCATTTATAACTAATTTATTTTTGTATTTACATGTATTTCCTATTTATGTATTAATCATTATTATTTTTAATTAAGCTATTTTCTATATTATATGAATACAATATCATCGTTATTATCATCTTTATTAATTTTTATTTCATTATAATTATTATAATTATTATTATTATTTTTTTATTATTATTATTATTATCATTTTCTTAAATTAAGAATAAATTTCATTAAAGTCAATGTTCGGAAATTGCATTCAATATTTCTAAAATTCATCCCTTAACTCGGAAGAGTTTTATTTAATTCTAAATATTTTACTTACACATTAATAAGTTTTTATATTTAAGTATAAAATATTTATATCGATTCTCTTTCAAATCCTTCTATATGAACATGTTAATACAAGTTTTAAGTTGTAAGCAAGCGAACGTGGCTGTCGAGCACGTTCACGCGGCAGTCAAGCGCATTAACGCGGTCTGGAAATTAAGTTCACGTAGAAATCTGCGTTAACGCAAACGCGTGTGCTCAGCAGTCCTGAGCGCACGAGGAAAGCAAACTTCACGTTAACGCGACGTTAACATAATGTTATGTTAGGACTGCACCTCACTGTACAAAGTTTCATCACAACTCTTTCTGTGATTCTGATGGAGAAGTTGAAAACACCACACTATGACAATGGCTAAAACTGTAAAACAGGGTGTCATACAAAACAATGACAGTTTTCTACAGATGCTGCACAAAAAGCAAACTTAGAACAAGTGGACAAACAAAATTGTTTATACCATAGGTTACCATTTTCAATACAGGAGAAATAAACATGATTTATCTTTACCTGTAATATCCCAACATGCCACATACAACTTGTGCATCCTGATCTCCAAAGCTGTCATCACAAACTGTACCCCATGTGCCATTATACAGTACCTCAACCCGTCCAGAGTAAATACTTGTACCATTGACCAGGCGTACAGGTACAAATGGCACACTGGTGGTCTGCCAAGGGGCAATGGTAGTAGTATGGAAAGATGTATTGGTAGGTCTTGATGTAGTGTTCGCAGGGATTCCTGTAAGAGATGGCATATAATTCATGAATTAAGCAAACATCCACTGACCTAGTACACCCTATCTTCAAAAGAAAAAAAATGTGAAATTTGCAAATGCGTTAAATTAGACCACTCTTGAAAGAGATGGCCATCACATTTTCAGGAAAAAACCAATTAAAATACAACTGAAACTCATTTAGTTGAAGTGCATTGGACCAGAGCAAATATTTCGACTTATCCGGAATTCAACATAAACATCAGTTGTTTACATAACCTTCTACGATGATTCTAATTAACATCGGAATATATGTGTATCCTTTACCTGTTATTCTTTCATATTTTATGTCTTACATATGTAATGCATATTTCTACCCACTAAATTTTAAATTTTCTTTTAAAAATTGTTTTATCAGCCCTTTATATTGTTAATTCACTTAATAATTTACAAGCTGCGAAAAATGATTCACAACTATAATCTTCTCTAACTGAGGATGTTTTACTAACGAGATGAGCGTATTTTAAAATGACACTTTCAATATAATCCAATTATTTTGATTAATCATTCTTGATCAAGGTGAAATAGCTTCACAGTCAAACAATCGGCCATTACTGTAAAGCCTGCTGGGATAATTGGTTGTTTGCATTTCTTCCACTTTCATACATATTGCTGAGTCAATCAATTTATTTTGTACAAAAAATGACAGAACAAATAGCAAGTTTAAAATATATTGAAAACAGGGTTTGGGGACTGAAAAATGCCATGACATATTTGGAATTCCGACTTCAACTTAACAAAACTAAAATCATAAAGGAAAAATCTGGAATTTGAGCTTGACTTTGAGATAAATGGAATTTTGACTTAAGGGACTTTGAGATAATGAGTTTCAATTCTAATACTCTATTCTTGGTTTATACAATATTTTATTTCAAAAAGGTTAAATGAACATACTATATAAGACTTGACAATGACATCATCAAAAAAAATAATATACAAAGAAAAATTACTTTCCGTAGATTCTGCAGAATTAAAATATTAAGACAATATGCCTGGAATTGGCAGTCATGACCCTGAGTCAAGTTTATGACCAAACATCTTCTCATAAACAATAAAAGGCCATTTCAGAGTTTCTGTTATTCTTTAATAAAATCTTAATTTTTATATGGAAGTGTTTGTCTGTAGGCACATGATATGAAAGAAATTCTTAAGTATTTTGAAAATATGGCCCAGACAAGAAATTCCATTGGTGTCTATAGTAACCTTGACTTTAGAGCCATGACCCTGGGTTTAAAGTCATGACACATCGGCTTATAAGGCAGTATCAAGTTGCAAAACCATTAAACATTAAGAAAATATAGCTCCAACATGCAGTTTGACTTCACCATACCATAATAATTCTCATCTCTAGCTGGGTGTATTATAAACTCAATCCTATTTTTTATTTCCTATTTTTTATTTCGATTCAACTTAAGATTTTAAATCTGAAATGCCCTAAATATAAAATACAAAAACTTTTGACATACAAAAAGAAGACTTTATCACAGATTACATCCATACCATTGCAATTCACTCCAACATCTTCAAAATGTACACAGTTATTTACACCCCAACCTATATGGTAGCACTGGCTAATAGAACTCTCATTGCCATAACATCCCAAATTATCTAACCATATGGGTCCTGTGCCCGCTCCATATGCTCCACAACAAACTGCCTGAGCATTGTATCTAAAATAAAAATTTGAAAATTAGAATGGTAATACCTATCAGGTGTTGCTTCAAATTACCTTGAAGTAAAAGTAATAGTATCAATCATTGATATGCACCAAATACTAGTAGCACAATATTAATTTCCTGTACAAAAGTTTGCAAATTATCTAATAGTAATAGGTCTATATCAATCATGTGCAAACTTTAAATTCAAAATAAAACAAAAGCCTATGGACCACAATGCTCACCTTAGCTAAAATTATCTCATAAAATGAGTGCCAAAAGTTAAAGATTTTTCTTTAAATTAGGTCAAATGTAGGTCAATCTTAATGGTCAAGAAGAAAATGTGATACAGAAGAGCTGTCAGAAGACAACATAATTCATCGGTCAGAGTGAAAGCAAGTATTTTCAATGTCCTTTTAATTCAAAGTCAAGACCAAGGTAAATGTCAAAAGTTAAACAGATGAAAAGCTCTTGCCACAATGGATCGACAGGCGAAATCCCTATCAGTAATATCTCAAAGGAAAAATCCCACGTAAAAGTTTTGGAAAAGTAGATCATATTCCAAGGTCAAAGTCACAAGGTCAAAAGTCATGGTATCAAATGAAAGGTCTTGATATGACAGACCTATGTGTGAAGTATCAAAGCCTGACCCCTATTGGTTCAAAAGATATAGACAATGTAAATGTTTTTGAAAAGTAGGTCAAAATCTAAGGTTAAGGTCATAGTATCAAAAGTAATGGTATCAAATAAAAGCTCTTATCATGAAAAACATCTGTGTGAAGTATCAAAGCTCTACTCCTATTGGTTCAAAAGATATAGCCAAGGTTAAAGTTTTTAAAAAGTAGGTCAAAGTCCAAGGTCAAGGTTACACCGTCCAAAATCATGGTATCAAAAGAAAGCTCTTGTCATAAGGAATCTGTGTGATGTATAAAAGCCCTACCCAATTGATTTAAAAGATATAGCTAAGGTTAAATTTTTTTGAAAAGTAGGTGAAAGCCAAAGGTCAAGGTCACAAGGTCAAAAGTCTTGGTATTAAACGGAAGTTCTTGTCTTGAGGGACTAATGTGGGAAGTATCAAAGCCCTACTCCTATTAGTACAAAAGATATTACTAAAGTTAAAGTTTTCGAGAAGTAGGTCAAAGTCCAAGGTCAAGAGGTCAAATGTCATGGCATTAATTAAAAACTCTTGTTATGAGGAACCTATGAGTGAAGTATAAAACCCTACCCCTATTGGATGAAAAGACATAGCCCAGGTTAAAGTTTTTTTGTGCACAAGAATGCCGTTGCTAACGCAGGGGGGAGGGGAGACAATAGCTCTCTGAACATTTTGTCCCAGCGAAATAAAAATGACATCAATGGAAAGATTTTACAACAAGGAAAACATGTTATTTATCATTTATATTTCTTGAGGCAAAGTTGAGTTATTGAAAGACAATGATATTTGAAGAAATTCTATATTTAGATCATGACAACTGAGGTGTTATAATATCATTAAAAAATTTCATGGCAAACTTGAGATATTGCAAGACATTGCAAATGCTGAAAAAAAAATCTTTTTTTGACATACAGGTCTTAGTCACTTGGTAAATGATCTTGGTGCCACAGGACTGGACTTGAATAGTGGAGTAAACAGCCAAATATGAAGTCTATCTTTTATGGCTCAAAAGTTATGGGCAAGTTTGTAGATACTGACTGACATACAAACAAAAAAATAAAGAAAAAACAGACAGAACAAAAACAATATGTTGTTTTTCCCTTGATAAAGGGCATAAAACTGAGATATAAATAAAAAAGTTCAAAAGAAAGTAAAGAAAAAAAAAAACTCAAAATGGCAACATTTCCAAAGACACTTTTTTCCAAATCAGTCTAATACACATGGTTTGGTTTGTAGAACTATGCTTTTCGTCTGAAAAAGAAGTTTGTCAAAGAAGGGTTCTCTCTGGCACTTATGTTGCTCCACTCAGGATCTATTGCTTCATGGGTCTGGCAAAAATAAAACAAAAGGTTTTGGTGACTTTGAGTACTTCATTGTTACAAGTCTCACCTAAATTCCTTCTGTGGTTCTGAAAAAGAGTTTGAAAATAGCATACTTCCATGATGACAGTGGCTAAAATTGTAAAAAAAAAAAAAAAAGTGTTTCAATTTGCATACAATATCATTCAAGAGTTTTCTGTAGCTGTTACACAAAAACTTAACTTAGAAAAACTGGATAAACAATATTGTTCATATCATGGGTTACCATTTTCAATACAGGAGAAATAAACATGATTTATCTTTACCTGTAATATCCCAACATGCCACATACAACTTGTGCATCCTGATCTCCAAAGCTGTCATCACAAACTGTACCCCATGTGCCATTATACAGTACCTCAACCCGTCCAGAGTATTTACTTGTACCATTGACCAGACGTACAGGTACAAATGGCACACTGGTGGTCTGCCATGGGGCAATGGTAGTGGTACCGTACGAAATATTGGTAGGTCTTGATGTAGTACTCACAGGGATTTCTGTAACATATGGTATATCCTCCAAAAATGAAGCATAATCCAGTTCCTTATACATTAGTTTAAAAAAAATGTGAAATTCAGAAGTTAATCTCTTGTACTGAATGAGCATATCATTTTGGAGTGGAATATGATTAAAATAGTACTATCCTTAGTTTAAATAATATTTATTTCTGGATGGTTATGTAAAAAGATAATACAAGAAATGACAGCATAAAGCAAAACTCCACTGATGAAAAATCTTACCACACATAGATATTTAAGAAATGACTGCAAAAAATTCCATCGACAGACAGAAAATTTTTTAGTCATTTCTTATGATCTATTTACAAGTATTTCAAAATAAAACATTTTTCCAAGAACGATTACATCTTGTATTTGATAGTGATAAATCAAATTTCACACATCAATCTTATGCTAGCCAATCAGAATCGTGATCTAACGCAGCCCCATCAATAAGATACAATGTACAAAGAATACCATGAAATAAACATGAAACATGAAATAAAACAGTACTGATTTTATATTTTTTGTATATTTACGCATCTTATTCAATTCAAAACCGACTTCTTATTCAGTTAGAGACCACTCGATATAAACATTGTAGATCTATATCTAGATTGAACTGGAGTTATGTTTTCTCGCAGCCCCGATTATGTATTCCTCAAAGGGACAGATATATAGAAATAGACTAAATTTTACTACATGCTTTTGTATATATATACACGTTATACTGTCAATGTGGAAAAAACTGAAATATAATGAAATGTCTACAAAAGTAATAATTAGAATCACAAAAACAAATGAAATGCATATTTCTTTATCAATGGTATGACTTTGTGCAATACATCAATAAAAAGTATGAAGTCTCTCCGACATGTTTATGACCCATTCAAAGTTCACAATGCTGCCTGCTAAGGACTTGAGATGTGAAGAGACATTTCTGCAATATGACAGTCATTATATGTTAAGATGTAGGTTTGACCATGCACATCTGTTGGAGTGTTGTGAACTTGTGATAAGTCTTCATTCACTACAACCTCTGGTCCAAACTCAAGATAGTATGACAGGGGGTTTTGTCATCACTAAGAAATCCTTCCCAATAAATATATTTCATGCTCAAGAACATCACAAACAAACTGACTAATAAACTGGCAAAAACCGATAAAAAAAGGATAAGATCACTTGACTTTACTTGCAGTACTAAATAAAATACTAGCAAATTTATTTATTTTGGAACACTTAAAAAACTTACTACAAGCTCCTTCACTGAGTTCTATTTTATCTAATGCCATGTCACTTTTGTAATCCCCCACTTTTCCCTCAAACTGAACCTGTAAAGAAAAAAAAAAGATGAAAATTGAAAACAAACAACATTCAAGGCCAAGTGAGTCTTAGAAAGTTTTGTGTACAAGTTTATGCCACACTGTTGAATCAAACATTTTGTTACTTTATAATTTACTTATAGCACAAGTTCATACAAAAAAATGCTTAAGACTTTAAATAGTTTGTCAAATCTGAATTTAATATCACAAAAGATCATGATAATAGTTTTAAAAAGACATATGTCCCTACTGAGTCCTAATCTGTTTCATGTACTCCAAAATGATCCACTGTGAGACTAAATGAGTTCACAAAAGGACATAATAATAGGATAGTGAGTAATAAACTCCAAACATCAAAGGACATACAATGACAATATATCACAAGAAGGAAACAGACTTTCTTCCTTCAGTAAGATGTGTTTATGAAACACAGATGTCCCCGGTACCCAACAAATTTGTTTGCAGGCAATACAATGTGGGGCCCCAATGAGAACATAACATTATAGTTTTTTTGCATAAAATTTCACAATGTCCTAGATAGTGACCCCACCCAACCCCCTGGGTCTTAGGTCAGTAGATGCTGCAGAAATGTGAGAAAGTGCAAGATACACATGCAGTTGAATTTTGATGAGTTGTAAATAAGAATGTAAAAACTCCATCTTTCTTCAAGTGGGATATGGCATTACATAACAGACGGACAGACAGAAGATCATCCAATTGCCAAATGCTTCCGGATCTTTCAGACTGGGGGCATAAATACAATGAGTAACTTTAAAAATCTGCATTCAAGTCTGCTAAAATTAGTATTTACTGAAATCATTTTCGTTTGGAGTCTCCCTTCTTCATATTTGTTTTGATTAAAATGCGCATGCGCGAAGTCAGGTAATGGTTGTATTTATGGAATACCCACTTTATTTATGAAGTATTTTATTTTCATTTTGATATATCCGAGGGTTTGAAGCAACAAAAAATGTTATTAACGCAAAGTTGACAACTTTAGCCATACGAGAAAAATAGTTTTTGTTTTACATGCCCTAATCTTTGAAATTATACTGAATTGTAGGGTATACAACTTTAATGTTGAAATATGAGCTTTCAAGAAAGGTGAGAAAAAAAACCACATATGAAGTATATATATATATATATATATATATATATATATATATATATATATATATATATATATATATATATATATATATATATATATGTATGTATGTATGTATGTATGTATATAGACATACATACATATAATATATATATATGTATGTATGTATATTGACATATATATATATATATTTATATATATATATATGTGTGTGTGTGTATGTGTGTGTGTGTATATATATACTCAGGGACTTTAAAAACACCTATCTAATATCATTATAGTTTAATCAACAACTAGGGTAAATAATTGCATCAAACTTGATTTATTTCGAAAATTTGAATTATATTTTGACAATATGATTGATACTATCACACGTTTCTTGTGTATTGTTTACTGATGAGTATGCCCCCAATCTGCTTTAACGCATGCACGCAATCTGGACCGCATGGACTGACATAAAGTTCTAATTTTTCTCATAGGAATATTATTCCACTCCTCTTGAAAAGCACGTGCCAACTCATCCACAGTTCTTGGTTGACAGTGACGTTTATGTAAGCGTCTCCCTAACTCATCCCACATGTGCTCTATAGGATTGAGGTCGGGTGAACGTGCTGGGAAATCTATTACATTAATTCCCTGGATGTTTAAACAGTTTAAGGTGACTCTAGCCAAGTGCGGAAGTGCATTGTCTTGTTGAAACGTCAAAGGATTGTTAACAGTTTGATGACGTTGAATTAATGGAAGGAGCTCAGACTGTAAAACGTCATTGATGTAGCGCCTCGCAGTAAGAGTGTTCCTCAAAATAACCAGTGATGACTTAAAATGTTGATTGATGGCTCCCCATACCATGACCCCACCACCGCCAAATTTGTTACGCTAAATTATGCAGTTTGCGGCAAAATGTTCATAGCATCTCCTATAAATACGCTGTCTTACGTCAGTCATGGACAAATTGAATCTTGATTCGTCGCTGAACACGTCATGCCAATTACGTCGATTAGCAAACATGTTCCTGGACCAGGACAGACAATTTCTTCAGTGGCAAGGAGTTAGGATCAAGCCTTTCAATGGGCGACGGCATAGCAAACCTTGCTCTTTCAATCGTCTGCGTAGTGACCTGGAGTGGCATACTGGCCTACCGTGACAACCTATCACATCTCTTAACGTGCTTACGGCTGTCACAAACCTGTCACGTAGATGACGTTGCCTTATGAAAACGTCTTGTTGTTACACATGGCTGACCACTCCGAGGACGATCCATAACACTTCCTGTGGTCCGATACTTCTGTACAAGTCTCATGATTGTAGACAAATGGACGATGAAGCGTCCTGTGTTGATACCTTAATTTACAACGGCATCTACAAGGCCAAGAACAGCATCCCTCTGTTGCTCAGACAGTCTCGGCATTTCACACGTTTTTAATGAATCAAAGTTTGAAATCAGGATAGATAAAGGCACTAGGTACCAGTATACATTATTTCTGAAGAAAATGACTCAATGTAGAGCACGTGGTTGAGTACTTATTGAAAAGCTTACGGGTGAGCAGTATTACGTTATGGTTGAGTGATCTGTCTCGCCGATAGCATGAAAGTTACCGCAATCACACAATATTAAGCAGATATTCAAATCGATTTATTTTCAAAACATAACTGGACTGAATCAGTTACTACTAGACCGAAGAATTTTTCTTTTCTGTTTTTTTTTTTTTTTTGGGGGGGGGGGGGGGGGGGGGGGGGGGGGGTTGTCATTTTTCTTAATAACAAGTGTTTAAGGAACAATTTATGCTAGCTATGGTAGTTTTGATGCCAAAGTGTTACTACCCGAAAGACAGACAGACCTTTGTTGACACAGACACATTCCAAACATAATTTCAAAATGAAGTTCTGAAAAGCAGAAACATCACAAAAATGGAGCAAGTAATTATACTTATTTTGTATAAACTTACTACATGTAACTATTCCCTTGCAAACATACACACAATGTCACACACACACACATTTCATCAAGAACATGATTGCATTATTTATCATCATTGTCATCCTTTTCTATCTGTCATTCAAGCTGTCACTCAAATGATTCGTTCGGAACGGCTTTGCACTCTTCAAATACTGAACGAAAAAATAGATTGTTAGGGTAGTCGTAAATGGCGCAATGCACATGAAATTTATCGCTTATACATTGAGGGATTTGGATCACATTATCTACATACGTCTTCAATGAATTATACAAAGTAGTCAAAGGATCATTAAATTGAATTTATACTTTTTCTGTGGAAAATCTAAAGTGTCAAAAAAAAAAATCTTAAAATTTAAACCAGAATTATAATTACATAATTGTTAAGCTCCTTTTTAAGCAGTGAAAGGGGAAATCTAATTTTTATTTGTTAAAATAACAGCCTTAGACTGTTTGTTATCTTCATTCAAAAATAGGCGTGAATATAAGACTTTTAATTGAAAAAGGATCGGGAATAGGCATGGACATACATGTATACACAGGAATCGGCCAGCGCCAAAAGGGTACTCTATTAGTTTATTTTTACATAGAGTACCTACTATTTTGACCGACAAATACCACCCCCCAGGAAAAAAGGGGATATTTCATCAACAACCCAAAGAAGGGCTGGATATAATTTGATCCACGATGATAACTAAATCTCCTTTGCTTTGTAAGGCACCCCCACCTCCAATGAATAAAATGTGAACATACCGATACCGACACAATTTTATTGATTATATTGTTAAACTTAAGGAGTTTAAATACCATTTTTGCTCCTAACTGGAGAAATACAAGGACTTATTAACAACTTGTTTATAAATCCTTGGGAAATATTACTTGACACTCAGTCCGGTAGTGATAATTTCTTTACCAGACTGAACTTATTTTTATCGGTCATGTCAGACAGACCAACGAGGTTTTGGTTTCACTGTATATATATATATGTAGTTGAAGTATAACGCTTGACTTCGTAATGGCAGAAGGAGAGGATATAGTGAAACACTTTTAAAAAACAAAGTCTTTACCTTAAATCCAGCAATAATAAAGTTATAATCAATTGTGAATTGATCTCTGTGCCAGATGTTTCCCTGTGTACCATTCCTTGTCCACATTGTTATCCAAACACCAAATCTTTTGTAGAAAATCTTTGTATTCAGAGTACCCATGTGATCACCATACATATGGTAAGCAAATCCAAGACAAACAGAGGAATCTGATACAATAAAACAATAAATACAACATTGTAAACTGTAACAAGGCATCTTTATCTTGACCTTTTACTCAGTCTGATACCTTATACAATGAAATTTCATGTTTTAATAGGAAACCTTCGAGAACTTGCAAATGCATTATCTGAAGTATTTGTGAATGGGTCTTGAAAACAGCAATGATTAAAGAAATGATACTATATCAAAACATACAGAAAATGTCTGATTAATGAATATCAAATTTTACTACACTAATGTGATTAATTTATTGAGTTTCCAAAGACTATTTCCTATAGTTTATTTAATGTTCCCAGTTAGATAATAGAACCTATTTTCAAAATGTTTGCTAACTCCAGATCAATGATCATCTTGTTGATCTATAGGTTTTTATTAATAAGATATACACAGAACTGTGTGAAATATAAGAAGTTGTGGGCAAGTTTTACTAGTGCTGAAGGTGTGAGCTAGGCCTGCTAGGGGGGTCCAAAGGCATGCCTCCTGGAAAAATTTTTAAATTCAAAAGAAGAACATAATATCTAGATGTTCAGTAACATTCACATAAAATGTGCTAAGTAATAATTTTATAGATTACACCTTCTCATACATATACATGTAATGGAGGATAAGTGATAAGGCCAGCTTACTGGTTAACACCACTTATTTTACTATTTGCTGTACATAAATTTAAATGGTGTACATCCAATAACCTTTTGATTGTTGTCATATTGGTACTGGATAAGTATGCTTTTATTCATAAAACCATAGAAAGTGAGGGAACTAGAGCTGTCCTAACAGAACAAACACAACTCCCCGGCATCAAAGTTGAAACATACAATATATCATCACAAGATACATCACTGGTATAAGCATAACAGATGTCCCACCTGTACATCTTAATAAACCTGCTTTGTTAAACTTCTTAACAGGACAGACGGTTGGACAGTGTGATTCCTATATATATACTCCCAAACTTTGTGTGAGGTATAAAAAGAAGGAAAAAAAGAGGGTCAAGGTTAGACTAGCTTATCTTAACGAGTCTGACAATGTACTCTCCCTTTGCTAGATAGTATTCCCAATACTATTAAATAAAATACTACTTATTATGGGCATTTATGGGTATATTATTCCAATGAAAGTATTACAAAATTCTGCTTTAATTTCTTCAAATGCATTTATTCACTAGGTTTCTTATGTCTACAATGTTCCAGGATTTTTGTAACTTTCAACTTTCCATGAGAAAGTGGACTCCCCTCAAATTCACCTTCTCATGGAAATCAACTTTTCTATATATTTTAACATTGTATTAAGAAACAAAACGTAATCAATAATGGAGATTTGTACAACCCCAAAGACAATGGACTCATTTGTCCTCTGGCTCCAGTTCACACTCCTTCCTGGGAAGGGGATACCGGTAGTACGTTTGGCTACACCACTCTTGAGCCACAGGGCAATATCTTGCCCAGGTTTATGCTCTGGAACTGATGGTGCATGACTCATGTTTAAACAGGATGATAACATCAACATTATACTTTACAAATTAACAAGAAGTTATCAATTGTTAATTTGATTAATTATACTCTGTATCACAATTGTATAAGTTTGTTACAGACATTCGAAATTTCAACGGCGACAACGGTCAGCGCCAAATATGTTATGATGTATAATCCTTATAAATACTGTTTTACTAATATGAAATGAAGAAACACAATATTTTGAAATTCAATGGAACTTTTTCATTTTGATATGAATATTTAATACTGCAACACCTATCCCTTATTAGAAACTGGGTTTTTTTTTCCCACATCATAAAGTTTTACTTTTTAGGTGGTTTCATGCCTTCAAGAAATAGCCACATCCTAGATAATGTCTACAATCATACAATCAATATCAAATCAATGTTTTATGAATCATTACGTAAGGGTAACCAACCTTTGACAAATACTACGGCGCCTTCGCCATTAAGAATCGGAGGATATTACAATTTGTAAATCTTTCAAGATGTGAATGAATAAAATGAAAAGGTCAATGATATACCAAGGGTTATCATTTTCGGTATTTATTGATAAATATAGAATAGGGAATTCCAAATTTTCTTTAAGCCAACTGGACTTCTGGAAAATGCATTTCACTGGCCGAATCAAAACTCTAATTATGACCCCTGTTTGTACTTGCTGTTTTATAATATATGTATTTAAGATATTTTTTTATTGAAGATGGAGCCAGACAAAGCAGATGTATATCTTTTTCCTATATAATAAATTTGCAGGTTCAGTTCTGAAAGTTTGAATTCCATAATCATGTTAGGTGTACACTTCACAGCTAAAATGTTAAGTGATGTAAAACAATTCATTTACTTACTAGGATATATATAATCTGATTCCAAAACAAATCTATCTCCTATGAAGTGACCAGATGCTTCTGTATAAATGTAATATAATCCATCATACGCATAGGAAGGGCCTGTGTCTGTTGATATAGTTCCACCCTATTTCAATACAAAAATGGAATGTAAATTATGACAATTTCATTAAAACAAGGAAACAAATGACTCATAAAATGAAATCTGTACCCTATAAGCTTCAGTTGTGAGTAGAATGGACAAGTGATCATAATAGATTACGAGAATCAAAATAATCGTAACAGATCACCAGAATCAAAGTGATCATAATAGATCACCAGAATCAAAGTGATCATAACAGAACACCAGAATCAAAGTGATCATAACAGAACACCAGAATCAAAGTGATCATAATAGATCACCAGAATCAAAGTGATCATAACAGAACACCAGAATCAAAGTGATTGTAATAGATCACCAGAATCAAAGAGATCATAATAGATAACCAGAATCAAAGTGATCATAATAGATCAACACAATCAAAGTGATCATAATAGATCACCAGAATCAAAGTGATCATAATAAATCAACACAATCAAAGTGATCATAATAGATCACCAGAATCAAAGTGATCATAATAGAACACCAGAATCAAAGTGATCATAACAGATCATCAGAATCAAAGTGATCATAATAGATCACCAGAATCAAAGTGATCATAATAGATCACCAGAATCAAAGAGATCATAATAGATCAACACAATCAAAGTGATCATAATAGATCACCAGAATCAAAGTGATCATAATAGATCACCAGAATCAAAGTGATCATAATAGATCAACACAATCAAAGTGATCATAATAGATCACCAGAATCAAAGTGATCATAATAGATCACCAGAATCAAAGTGATCATAATAGATCAACACAATCAAAGTGATCATAATAGATCAACAAAATCAAAGTGATCATAATAGATCACCAGAATCAAAGTGATCATAATAGAACACCAGAATCAAAGTGATCATAATAGATCAACACAATCAAAGTGATCATAATAGATCACCAGAATCAAAGTGATCATAATAGATCAACACAATCAAAGTGATCATAATAGAACACCAGAATCAAAGTGATCATAATAGATCACCAGAATCAAAGTGATCATAATAGATCACCAGAATCAAAGTGATCATAATAGATCAACACAATCAAAGTGATCATAATAGAACACCAGAATCAAAGTGATCATAATAGATCACCAGAATCAAAGTGATTGTAATAGATCACCAGAATCAAAGTGATCATAATAGAACACCAGAATCAAAGTGATCATAATAGATCAACACAATCAAAGTGATCATAATAGAACACCAGAATCAAGGTGATCATAACAGAACACCAGAATCAAAGTGATCATAATAGATCACCAGAATCAAAGTGATCATAACAGAATACCAGAATCAAAGTGATCATAACAGAACACCAGAATTAAAGTGATCATAACAGAACACCAGAATCAAAGTGATCATAATAGATCAACACAATCAAAGTGATCATAATAGAACACCAGAATCAAAGTGATCATAATAGAACACCAGAATCAAAGTGATCATAATAGATCACCAGAATCAAAGTGATCATAATAGATCACCAGAATCAAAGTGATCATAATAGATCACCAGAATCAAAGTGATCATAACAGAACACCAGAATCAAAGTGATCATAATAGATCACCAGAATCAAAGTGATCATAATAGAACACCAGAATCAGAGTGATCATAACAGAACACCAGAATCAAAGTGATCATAACAGAACACCAGAATCAAAGTGATCATAATAGATCACCAGAATCAAAGTGATCATAATAGAACACCAGAATCAAAGTGATCATAATAGAACACCAGAATCAAAGTGATCATAACAGAACACCAGAATCAAAGTGATCATAATAGATCACCAGAATCAAAGCAATCATAATAGAACACCAGAATCAAAGTGATCATAACAGAACACCAGAATCAAAGTGATCATAATAAATTAACACATTCAAAGTGAACATAATAGATCACCAGAATCAAAATGATCATAATAGATCAACACAATCAAAGTGATCATAATAGATCACCAGAATCAAAGTGATCATAATAGATCACCAGAATCAAAGTGATTGTAATAGATCACCAGAATCAAAGTGATCATAATAGAACACCAGAATCAAAGTGATCATAACAGAACACCAGAATCAAAGTGATCATAATACATTAACACATTCAAAGTGATCATAATAGATCAACACAATCAAAGTGATCATAATAGATCACCAGAATCAAAGTGATCATAATAGAACACCAGAATCAAAGTGATCATAATAAATTAACACATTCAAAGTGAACATAATAGATCACCAGAATCAAAATGATCATAATGGATCAACACAATCAAAGTGATCATAATAGATCACCAGAATCAAAGTGATCATAATAGATCACCAGAATCAAAGTGATTGTAATAGATCACCAGAATCAAAGTGATCATAGTAGATCACCAGAATCAAAGTGATCATAATAGATCACCAGAATCAAAGTGATCATAATAGATCACCAGAATCAAAGCGATCATAATAAATCACCAGAATCAAAGTGATCATAATAGATCACCAGAATCAAAGTGATTGTAATAGATCACCAGAATCAAAGTGATCATAATAGATAAACACAATCAAAGTGATCATAATAGATCACCAGAATCAAAGCGATCATAATAAATCACCAGAATCAAAGTGATTGTAATAGATCACCAGAATCAAAGTGATTGTAATAGATCACCAGAATCAAAGTGATCATAATAGATCACCAGAATCAAAGTGATCATAATAGATAAACACAATCAAAGTGATCATAATAGATCACCAGAATCAAAGTGATCATAACAGATTACCAGAATCAAAAAGATCATAATTATACATCACCAGAATCAAAGTGATCATAATAGATCACCAGAATCAAAGAGATCATAATAGATAACCAGAATCAAAGTGATCATAATAGATCAACACAATCAAAGTGATCATAATAGATCACCAGAATCAAAGTGATCATAATAAATCAACACAATCAAAGTGATCATAATAGATCACCAGAATCAAAGTGATCATAATAGAACACCAGAATCAAAGTGATCATAACAGATCACCAGAATCAAAGTGATCATAATAGATCACCAGAATCAAAGTGATCATAATAGATCACCAGAATCAAAGAGATCATAATAGATCAACACAATCAAAGTGATCATAATAGATCACCAGAATCAAAGTGATCATAATAGATCACCAGAATCAAAGTGATCATAATAGATCAACACAATCAAAGTGATCATAATAGATCACCAGAATCAAAGTGATCATAATAGATCACCAGAATCAAAGTGATCATAATAGATCAACACAATCAAAGTGATCATAATAGATCAACAAAATCAAAGTGATCATAATAGATCACCAGAATCAAAGTGATCATAATAGAACACCAGAATCAAAGTGATCATAATAGATCAACACAATCAAAGTGATCATAATAGATCACCAGAATCAAAGTGATCATAATAGATCAACACAATCAAAGTGATCATAATAGAACACCAGAATCAAAGTGATCATAATAGATCACCAGAATCAAAGTGATCATAATAGATCACCAGAATCAAAGTGATCATAATAGATCAACACAATCAAAGTGATCATAATAGAACACCAGAATCAAAGTGATCATAATAGATCACCAGAATCAAAGTGATTGTAATAGATCACCAGAATCAAAGTGATCATAATAGAACACCAGAATCAAAGTGATCATAATAGATCAACACAATCAAAGTGATCATAATAGAACACCAGAATCAAAGTGATCATAACAGAACACCAGAATCAAAGTGATCATAATAGATCACCAGAATCAAAGTGATCATAACAGAATACCAGAATCAAAGTGATCATAACAGAACACCAGAATTAAAGTGATCATAACAGAACACCAGAATCAAAGTGATCATAATAGATCACCAGAATCAAAGTGATCATAATAGAACACCAGAATCAAAGTGATCATAATAGAACACCAGAATCAAAGTGATCATAATAGATCACCAGAATCAAAGTGATCATAATAGATCACCAGAATCAAAGTGATCATAATAGATCACCAGAATCAAAGTGATCATAACAGAACACCAGAATCAAAGTGATCATAATAGATCACCAGAATCAAAGTGATCATAATAGAACACCAGAATCAAAGTGATCATAACAGAACACCAGAATCAAAGTGATCATAACAGAACACCAGAATCAAAGTGATCATAATAGATCACCAGAATCAAAGTGATCATAATAGAACACCAGAATCAAAGTGATCATAATAGAACACCAGAATCAAAGTGATCATAACAGAACACCAGAATCAAAGTGATCATAATAGATCACCAGAATCAAAGCAATCATAATAGAACACCAGAATCAAAGTGATCATAACAGAACACCAGAATCAAAGTGATCATAATAAATTAACACATTCAAAGTGAACATAATAGATCACCAGAATCAAAATGATCATAATAGATCAACACAATCAAAGTGATCATAATAGATCACCAGAATCAAAGTGATCATAATAGATCACCAGAATCAAAGTGATTGTAATAGATCACCAGAATCAAAGTGATCATAATAGAACACCAGAATCAAAGTGATCATAACAGAACACCAGAATCAAAGTGATCATAATACATTAACACATTCAAAGTGATCATAATAGATCAACACAATCAAAGTGATCATAATAGATCACCAGAATCAAAGTGATCATAATAGAACACCAGAATCAAAGTGATCATAATAAATTAACACATTCAAAGTGAACATAATAGATCACCAGAATCAAAATGATCATAATGGATCAACACAATCAAAGTGATCATAATAGATCACCAGAATCAAAGTGATCATAATAGATCACCAGAATCAAAGTGATTGTAATAGATCACCAGAATCAAAGTGATCATAGTAGATCACCAGAATCAAAGTGATCATAATAGATCACCAGAATCAAAGTGATCATAATAGATCACCAGAATCAAAGCGATCATAATAAATCACCAGAATCAAAGTGATCATAATAGATCACCAGAATCAAAGTGATTGTAATAGATCACCAGAATCAAAGTGATCATAATAGATAAACACAATCAAAGTGATCATAATAGATCACCAGAATCAAAGCGATCATAATAAATCACCAGAATCAAAGTGATTGTAATAGATCACCAGAATCAAAGTGATTGTAATAGATCACCAGAATCAAAGTGATCATAATAGATCACCAGAATCAAAGTGATCATAATAGATAAACACAATCAAAGTGATCATAATAGATCACCAGAATCAAAGTGATCATAACAGATTACCAGAATCAAAGAGATCATAATTATACATCACCAGAATCAAAGTGATCATAATAGATCACCAGAATCAAAGTGATCATAATAAATCACCATAATCAAAGTGATTATAATAGATCACCAGAATCAAAGTGATCATAATAGATGAACACAATCAAAGTGATCATAATAGATCACCAGAATCAAAGAGATCATAATTATAGATCACAAGAATCAAAGTGATAATAATAGATCACCAGAATCAAAGTGATTGTAATAGATCACCAGAATCAAAGTGATTGTAATAGATCACCAGAATCAAAGTGATCATAATAGATCACCAGAATCAAAGTGATCATAATAGATCACCAGAATCAAAGTGATCATAATAGATCACCAGAATCAAAGTGATTGTAATAGATCACCAGAATCAAAGTGATCATAATAGATCACCAGAATCAAAGTGATCATAATAGATCACCAGAATCAAAGAGATCATAATAGATCACCAGAATCAAAGTGATCATAATAGATCACCAGAATCAAAGTGATCATAATGCATCACCAGAATCAAAGAGATCATAATAGATGAACACAATCAAAGTGATCATAATAGATCACCAGAATCAAAGAGATCATAATTATAGATCACAAGAATCAAAGTGATAATAATAGTTCACCAGAATCAAAATGATCATAATAAATTACCAGAATCAAAGTGATTATAATAGATGAACACAATTAAAGTGATCATAATAGATAAACACAATCAAAGTGATCATAATAGATCACCAGAATCAAAGTGATCATAACAGATTACCAGAATCAAAGAGATCATAATTATAGATCACAAGAATCAAAGTGATAATAATAGTTCACCAGAATCAAAGTGATCATAATAGATCACCAGAGTCAAAGCGATCATAATAGAACACCAGGGTCAAAGAGATCATAATAGAACACCAGAATCAAATACATACATATAAAACAATACTAATTGCTCAAAGTGTGGTAAAACACTGCAAACAAAGTCCTTTCCAAGAATCAGCAATGTGATTTCAATACAGTATACCAAAAATAAACTATTAGTTATGAAAATTACTGGTGTATGAATTGGAACAAGAGGCCCAAGTGGGCCTATATCGCTCACCTGAGTACCTAGATGATCAGTCATGCATGAAGGAAGAATTCATTTATTTTTGCATTAATGTGACTAAGTCAACACAGATGTGGAAAATATGTCAAATTTTATTTCAGGCTAGAATAAAAAACAACACTTTTTTGCACATCCATGCAGGTGATTTTGATATTAAGCAATTCCTTTGTCCTGCAAGAAGTCATTCAGCGCAACAAGTTAGTCATTTTCTTTAGGTGGGGCCTTTTGTTGACTGATTTCAAGTCTGGGTCATGAACAACAATTGTTTCAAATATTGTCCAGATCTAACTTAAAATTGCCTAATTTCGTATGTTGAGTGTTGAGAAACATCTAAAAACTTATTTAGATGTGTAAAGAAATGAAAAAAAAAATTTCTCCATATTTCAATTACCAAGTGGTATATGTACCATTGTGAGACCTACTTTTTAGACATGGTGGCATTATCTGTTAACCAATTTGGATGAAATTTACCAAATTGATAGAGGACCTTTAGTACTTCATGCATTCCATGTTTCATTAAAATCTTTCATGTGGTATAACAGCAGACGTGAAAAATGTGATTGAATTGTTCCTACACACCCTCATTTGGAAGTCTTAAAAAATTCATAGAAAATCCAAAAATTGAGATATTGACAAAATTCTTTCAAAGTAACAATCCTTACCATAATTATGATCACAATAGTCCATAAGAAATCATCATTATCAATTAACTAGGAAATATGACACTTTTTTTTCTGCATTGAATCACCAAGTCCAAAGAAATGTCGAAAAAAAATTCTAAAATTTGATTTTGGAAGGGAACCAAAATGACAATACGTCTTCACTCATCCCTCTAGATCATTTCTATACATTCTGTTTGTCTCTGTATACAGCCCGTATGAAAAAGAATATTGTTAAAGGAGGGAACTCTTTTGTGACCTACTTTTGACTATGGTGGCGCCACCTGTAATGAGGTCTGGACGAAAACAACAGAATTTGAAGAGGATCATAAGTGACTTATTTCTACCAAGATTTATTAAAATCCTTCAAACAGTTTTGTAGAAAAAGATGAAAATGTGAAAAATGGCCAATCTCCCCCCTTTGTTTTTTTTTGGAAGTCTTAAACGTAAAATTCCTAATTTCATATGTTGAGTGTTGAGAAACATCTAAAAACTTATTTAGATGTGTAAAAAAAAAAAAAAAAATTTTTTTGACCACAGCTGGATTTGTACTGCTACTCTCCATATTTCAATTACCAAGTGGTATATGTACCATTGTGAGACCTACTTTTTAGACATGGTGGCATTATCTGTTAACCAATTTGGATGAAATTTACCAAATTGATAGAGGACTTTTAGTACTTCATGTATTCCATGTTTCATTAAAATCTTTTATGTGGTTTTGTAGAAAAAGTTGAAAATGTGAAAAATGGCCAAACACCCCCCCCCCCCTTTTTTTTTTTTGGAAGTCTTAAAAAATTCATAAAAAATCCAAAAATTGAGATAATGACAAAATTCTTTCACAGTAATATTCCTTACCACAATTATGATCAAAATAGTCATTAAGAAATCATCAATATCAATTAACTGAAAAACATGACACTTTTCTTCATTGAAATGACTAAGTCCAGAAACACGTCAAAAAAGCGTAAATTTCTATTTGACGGATCTTAACCCCGAACACAATTTTTAATAACCCATCTTTATAGATTGTTGAAATGCAATTAGTTTCCCCATTTATGTACTGGTTCTGGAGAAGAAGATGTTTGAAGAGGGGTACCCTTTTGGGCACTTTTGGTCCCGCCCTGGATCCACCCCTGAGGGAATCTGGATCCCGAACACAATTTTAGTAGGAGACCTTGAGTACATCATTTACACAAAGTCTGATCCAAATCTGCAATGTAGTTCCAAACAGTTTTGTAGCAAAAGTTGAAAATGTGAAAAATGGCCACCCGCCCCCCTTTTTTTTTTTGGAAGTCTTAAACGTAAAATTCCTAATTTCATATGTTGAGTGTTGAGAAACATCTAAAAACTTATTTAGATGTGTAAAAAAAAAAAAAAAAATTTTTTTGACCACAGCTGGATTTGTACTGCTACTCTCCATATTTCAATTACCAAGTGGTATATGTACCATTGTGAGACCTACTTTTTAGACATGGTGGCATTATCTGTTAACCAATTTGGATGAAATTTACCAAATTGATAGAGGACTTTTAGTACTTCATGTATTCCATGTTTCATTAAAATCTTTCATGTGGTTTTGTAGAAAAAGTTGAAAATGTGAAAAATGGCCAACCCCCCCTTTTTTTTGGAAGTCTTAAAAAATTCATAAAAAATCCAAAAATTGAGATAATGACAAAATTCTTTCACAGTAATATTCCTTACCACAATTATGATCAAAATAGTCATTAAGAAATCATCAATATCAATTAACTGAAAAACATGACACTTTTCTTCATTGAAATGACTAAGTCCAGAAACACGTCAAAAAAGCGTAAATTTCTATTTGACGGATCTTAACCCCGAACACAATTTTTAATAACCCATCTTTATAGATTGTTGAAATGCAATTAGTTTCCCCATTTATGTACTGGTTCTGGAGAAGAAGATGTTTGAAGAGGGGTACCCTTTTGGGCACTTTTGGTCCCGCCCTGGATCCACCCCTGAGGGAATCTGGATCCCGAACACAATTTTAGTAGGAAACCTTGAGTACATCATTTACACAAAGTTTGATCCAAATCTGCAATGTAGTTCCAGAGAAGAAGTCGAAAATGTGAAAAAGTTAACGACGGACGACGACGACGACAACGACGGACGGCGCACTATGACTATAGCTCACTTGAGCCTTTGGCTCAGGTGAGTTAAAAAATCAATCACTTTACAGCAAGGGAACTGATAGTCCATTCAGCAAACATAAAATCTGAAAAGTTTTCGAATAAACCTCTCATAAAACAAAAATACAAATATCCAATGGTAATACACCTTGAAAATAAATGGAAACAGTTTTTTCCCTGAAATATGAAATAAAGCAAAATACTGACCCAATACTTTTGACAGCTTTCAAACTTTATTGCTCAAAAGTCTCTCAGAAATTTTTGGGGTGTTTTAAAATTCAATGTGCAAAATAAATGATAGACCTAAGAAAGAGTCTACAAAAATCTGGTCTTATCAACAGGAATATTTGCTGAAATCATTTAAATACTTTATTCAATCAGATCTCATCAAAATTCAAGAATCTGTAAAAATTTCACTTATAAATCTAGCACCTCTCCATAAAATAAAGTGCTCATTAAAACTTAATTGAAGACAAATGGAATTGAGAAAGTCAGACTTGAAATTTTGTGAAAGGAATTCTTTTTATTTTAAGGCATACACCTGCATGGTCTAAACTACCTAAAATTAGTACTCTGGTTCTACAAGTAACTTGATATTAAATGGGTTGTAGATTAACTCTTGAAAGCTAGGGAGACGAGGACAGTCGAATCTCTGAGAGCCCAGTGAGTCACAAATTCTGGAGCACAGTAAGGCTATTATAGGTAAAGATCATATTTTTAAAGTATGCAAATTATTGTTGAAAATTATGAAAGTATTCCAAACTTTGTTAACCAACGGATCTGTAATTTGTTTTTAATATACACTCAATCTTTTATTGTTTTATAAAATATACCTTCTAAGATCACAATATTCACATTTTCAATTAGGTGCCATTTCTCTGCACCTCTTTAACATCTCTTTCAGAGTTTCGTTTCACCAACAGATTACAAATGGTGCATTTTTAATTGCGATTACTTTGACACTTTTTTAATAAAACCCAAACAAGTAAAATCTTCCATAGGGAAGTCTTTGTAAAATTACTTTTGCATGTATTCATCATTATTTTGCAATAGTAAAGGCATCTTGGTTACACTATTAACTTAGTCCTTACTTTTTCCTATCAAATTCTGCTGATTATAATCATAAATGTGCCCAGATGATTAAATTTATTAGATAGTGAAATATAATCAAGAGACATTTAGCCAGGGGTTCAAATCCAATCCCTATCAGGTGATTCAGGTAGGCTACTATCTGGAAATCCAGCAGATAATTTGGTCACCATTGGTGACTGGGCTACTGCTTATCTCACCAGCACCCCTGCCTTATCTATTTATATGTATGTAGTACACATACTTATGTGTTAACAGAAGTAGTGGCATATTCTAAACAAAAGCAATGGCTACATTGCAAAATACACCGTCGGTTAATTTCAGGCAAGCAATGGAACATGTGTCGCCTGCCTTACATTTGTGACTAAATGTGTGACCTTGACCTTGTATGTGACTTTCCTTGAATGTTGCATAATCCCATCATAAATGATCTTCCCCCAAGTTTCATGCCTGAATTGGTGAACCTCAAAGAAAAAATCATCAAAGTTCACAGTGATGAATCCCCAAATTTTACAATTTACAAGTAACTTTGAGTTTCATCGTGTGAAACCTACGGGATAGATCGTACCTCACAAAACCCGTGGGACAATACAAACAAAAACCATCAGAACTCATTAATATTCATGTCATCAAACATCGCCCCAATAACCAATCAAATCAATTCTACTTACGAAAGGAAGTGTTTGAATTCCTGTTTGACAGATATGATGACGTCATATCTCTCCATAACAAAAGATTGCAAAGGATGTTTCTGAAAATCTTGTAATTCTTTTAATATGAAATCTTGCAGCACCTTAAACTTGGTATAATATCTTCAACGCCACCATATTACAACACTGGTAACATAACCCTGTATTGCCGATACTAGGTGTCATTTCATTGGATCACCATGGCATCGTGGTGGAGCAATGAGATCACAGGATTTCAGACACACCTTCCAAAGGTTTTTGTTTGTATTGTCCCAGCTGGTTTGTGAGGTATGATCTACCTCGTGGGTTTCACACGATGTTTGAGTTTTTGTTTTTTTCATTGTTGGTCTACAGGAATGCAGATCGGTCTATAGGAACTTAATATTCTTGTAGACCTACCTATAGTATCATTATCTCAGAGTAATAATTTCACAATGTTTAGGTATCTAATGTCCCAATCAATTCATGATTCCTAATAAGTATATGGATTATGTTGAAAATAAAATGCACTCACAGTATGTATTGTCCAAGGAAATGAACCATTAACACCATTTTGAAAACCGCAGGTTCCTTCACCTTTTTCAAATGAACAATTCAGCATTCCTGCCACTGAAAATGAATATATATATAATTAACAACTAAAGTTAAATGGAGAACTATATTAATAAACTTTCAGCACTTTCAACCCTTAATTATTCATATTCTATAAATTATGTTATATATTGCTTTTATTAATCCATCGACTGATTTATTAATCAGATTGTCCATTTATTTATAGTTCAAGGATTTTCTACCAAGATGACATTTCTAAATCTCTGACCCCATGGTAGTTCGCCGGAAGGTTTGTTTGAAGTTCAAGACCTGAGCCAAGGTAAAATCAAAAATTCTTTGTTGCAACTGCATAATTATCAAACATTCATATAATATAAATAAATGCTCCTACACTCAGAGTTTATACTACTGATGTCTTTAACCAGAATATAACATTCTTCTCCACTGGGCTAGTTACAACTGCAACGGAAGAGCTGGAAGAAACGGGACAAAATAGCTCTTCCGTTGCAGTCGCAACTAATTGGATACCTAGTATTCACTATGGATTTTCAAAAACCGATGGTCTCTGCGACATTCTCACTGCGAGTTACTCGTCCACTATGATTACAAGACATGCATGTACTGTCAGTCGCACTAGTAGTAGCCGTAAGCCTAGCACTAGCAGACGACGTGACTTCATCCCCTCAGATTTAGTGAGTAATCTTGACACAGTCACGGTGATGTGTAGAGATTCTAGTCCAGAAAACATTCTTTTAAATTTTGATAATGCAACTGCTTTTGACGAGACAAGAATAAGAACATGAAGAAGTCTTTGCTTAGTTAAAACTTTCCCTCAACCCCGGCGCTGCAAAGCCCTCCAGAAATTGGATAAACAACTTAATTTACCTTGATCCCGAATATTTTTTTTTTAAGTATTGTACTAGTCCAAAATGTCGGCCTAACTGAGGACTTGAGGAAGTTTATGAGTCCTTGGTCACCCCAAACATGAATCTCATGCTTGGATCTGATATTTCGGACGAGTATTGTACACGTACGCGCCTACTTTTTTTTTTTATTGGGGGGGGTTCAAAAATGCTATTATTACTTAATCGTCATTCATTATGTCATGAATTACCAGCATGTTTTGTTTTAGCTTTGCTTAGCTTGTATGTATATTTACCTAGTTGCTTGCATGCTTGTGGTATTTTCTTTTCATTAATTGTTGCTTAAATTTGTTATGTCGAAATCAAGGATATATATATGTATACGTATACGTCCCTGGTCGAAATACATTATACAAGCTCTTCTGAGCTTATATAACTATGTTATACTGATATGTTCGACATAATATAAAGCTTCTGTATCTGTATCTTAAAAGAGTACTTTATATGATTTATTTTAAAAAATCCTGTACTGTATAGGTATCCTCATCATAGGTTTCTTGTCTGAGTTTGTTCTTTAGAGTACATGCAGTTAAAGCTCAAAGATCAAGGACACCCCTAAATCAGTAGGTCTGACCAGACTGATACATGTACCTTTTTATCATATCGAAAGATATTCTATAGATGGTTTTCTTCTAGCTGAATTTAATTGGAGTGATTTCCCTTTCTGCCATCTTGGAGGTATATGCGTGAATATTTGTATATATAAACCAACCAAATTATGTAAGGGTTTTTTCAAAACTAAAAATTCTTTCCAAATATTAGCATTTCCAATGCAATATCTGTTCTATTCAAGAAAATTTAGAAAAATCTTTTCAAAAAGGTATAAATATATTTGTAGACAATTTTCTGAGACAAAATTAAATGAACTAAATATGGCTATGAAGCAACACCTACAGCTAACCCCCAAGATGGCTAATGAGATAAGAAAATCAAATTAAAGTCTAGACCTTAAGAAATCTATCCATAACAATAATATTAATGGACTAATTATATACATGGATACAATCATGTAGTTATAGAATGCATTTACATACAATGCATTTCGTCATTAATGATTACTTTCAGCTAAGTTTTCTATCTCAAACATAAAAGCATATAAATATTATATATACTATATAATAAGGTTCAACTAGTGTCTGTTCGTTTCATTCTTGTTTTGCGTCCCTCCAATATTATATATTGTATCTAAATGATGGCATCATGATCAGCAAGATGCAATCAGGCAACGGACCAACCCAAAGCAGTGAGAGATCTTTTACGTGCCGTGTGTACCGTGACATGGACCCACCCCTTTAAAACATCCCATCGATGAGCTTCATCGGCTCAGGATTAACTACAGGTAAGACATAGGTTTAAAAAAAAAAACTCACAAAAATTTAAACTATGCGCTCATATTAAAAATACCTACAGAGATTTGTCTGAAAATCGTGCAAAGAACGCAATAATTTGAGGATTCATGGCTTATTTGATGGTTGATATTTTAGGTATAAATAATACTTTCTCACTCAAACACTTTGTGTTCGAAGTAAACTTCCTTGCCCAATTAATTTAAAGTGCTATTAGAATGATCACAATTTTTATACATTATGTGCCTATCTACATAAAAGAGTCGCTCATAAAATATTATGCTCATGCGTGACGCCGATCTCAAGATATATACAATAAGCAATAAGAAGTTCGATAGCTTTTTTCAGTATATGTGACGTCAGAAGTTGTACAGGTGCTACTTTTCCTTGATTTTTCATTATTACGTTAAACTTTGAATTGTGACGTCATACTAAATGACGTTAAAAGTTGTACAAAGGTTCTGTAACAAGTTAAACCGGAAGTCCTTTATTTTGTTCGTGATACTAGGCAAATCTCCAAGAGAAATACTGAAGCAGGAAAAGTTGTAATTTTCATCAATGGAGGAATAATCCAAGTAGTATAACATGAAAACGCAAAATTCTCCAGCATTTTAATAGCACTTTAAACTCAAAACAGAAGTTTATTTTATTCACTATCCCAAAATCTTTGAGTTAAACAAAACTTTTATGGACCATTGTCCTTTGACGATGAAAAGAGACCTATTTCAGAATACATACGTACTTTTCTATTTTTGATCTTAAACCGATAAACCGACCCAGTATAGAACTTCCCCCACGGATAAAACGACCCAGTATAGTTTATCCCCTCTGAGAGCAGTACGCTTTCCCCTTTAAGAGATAAAATCAGGTTTGGTTCGAATATAAAACTAAATATGCATAATGCGTTACCATGTTTATTGACAAAATCTCATTGGATATCGACACATTGCAGTTTGAAATTAAAATATGGAAAAATCCGATTTCCCTACATATAATGGCATGTGGTTTATTTTGCAAATTAAAAATATTTCTTTACTTAAGCTGGTCCTAGGTGAGAATCAAATTATGAATTGATTCTCCATTAGGACACATTATCACCTACATGTCGAGCAAATGCAGATATAAAAACATAATTTTGATCAAATTACATTTTAGAAGTGCCAAAATTGCATTTTTAATTACCTGAGTGAAAATGGTATGAAGTGACATTCAAAATTCGTTTAACAAATTATTGGATCTTGAGAGTGAACGTAACATGCAAAAAATATCGGGGAAAGCCAAAAGGATGCAAGAGGTCCCTACAAGTTTTGCGAGAAGTATCACTGACGAGAAGATGTTTTTATTTTGGGAAGCTCTTTTCAGTATTTGTATAAGGATCACACGATGCTGCATACCTACATATATATTTACATACAAGCCTCTCTCACATACATGTAGCCGTCAGTATTATGCATCAGTAGTTTTTGTCCTGTCTGTTAGTTTGTCTGTCTGTTTGTCTACAAAAACTTAGACTTTATACATAATTTTGAATGCTTTGTGATAGAGTTTCCATTTTTTACACGAGGGATCCTTGTTAAAAGAGACCAAAGCACAGCAATTCCATTTCCCGTAGGGTCCCATGTTAAATTACCAAACTTCCAGCAATATTTACACAACATCATACACTTTAGCTATATATAATCCATATATCAAAATGTTTGTCAGACCCTCCTCTATCAGAATTTTAACAGCATACCATAGGTTATCCACCTTAATTTCGAGAAAATCATGCTTGCGAGGGGTCACTCCCAAAAATTTGCCAAAATTAAAATGTATACAACAACCACTTTCTAGGTCATGAAATTTTTACATTAGCGAAATGAGAAAAAATTAATGATTTTACAGCAGAATCAACCTTTATTTATAGATTGATCAAATAATTTCATTCACTCACCGCCCCTGATACACTGAAATAGTAGTCCCTCTTGTTTGTTTTTGTTTTTGTTATTTTTGTTTGTTTTTTGGGGGGGGGGGTGTTTGTTTGTTTGTTTTTTTTTTCTGCGTCCTTGTGCCATAAGATTTTGAACCCCAAACCATGAAAACAACCAACGGAAAACCATTTAAGGGATTGAAACTTCTTTTTCTCAATACCAAATCTTTTCTATTCTGAAATGTGATCTAAAATATGAAATGGCATCTTGACGTTTACAATGATAATGAAATTATCCCACTGATTCTGCTCAATAATTATACATGTATATCTTATTTTTACTTTTTTGCTATGTATTTGATATAGTCTACACCATTAAGAATGATGAAAAGGGAACTTTGTTTTGTATACATGGTTGTTTATTTTCCTCCAGCTAGCTGGTAGGTACATGTATTTCAATTTCAAAAGGACGTAAAATCAAGACTAAATTACGGTTTGAGTTTTCCGATTTGAAGAGATTCCGGAATCAATAAGGGGTGGGGGGGGTGAACCCAGGTCGGTTTATCCGCCTAGGGAGAAAGTCTGTGCTGATAATCAGAAGGGGGAGAACCGTACGACTAGAATATCCCATTTAGAGGGGGGGGGGAAGATCTATACTGGGTCGGTTTATCCGGGGGAGGGGGGTCTATGCGGGGGATAGTCTATGCTACAACACCGGCTTTACCGGAGCGCCAACTAGTCCAGTCATAAAAGTCGTACCGATTGTGTGCGCGATTGAAATATTCTGGATTCGAACCCAACGACAAGTAAACGGTACAAGATATAGTAAGTATAGTATGTATATAGACGAGACTTCTACGAGTTGCTTAGTCCGTAAATGAGGAACAAGCTGAGGCAATTTTAATCATACCAATTACATAGTTTCACCGTGACATCACAATTATTGATCATTCCTTTATGAAAAAGATGTGTTTGTGAGTCACGAATGCCCTCGGTGAAAACAATATCCAAATAAGGCAAATTTTGAAATGTAGGTTAGACGTCACAATCAATGTCACGAGGTAAATGACCTTGTTTGAAAGGGCTCTATAGGTGGAGAATGCATGGCAAATATGAAGTCTCTCTCTCACGTGTTCAAAGTTATGAGGAAGATTAAAGTTAACAACAGACAGACAAACAAATAAACAGACAAAACAAGCATACAAATAGACAGAAAAGGCAAAAACAATATGCCCCGATCTATCGTTCCAGAGGCATAAAAATGTACCAACCAGTGCGATGTTCTAAGCGTCAAGATCAGTTTTCATTAAGAATATATCAGTTTGCTTGAAAGGGGATGCCAAAGCAAATAAAACCGACAGACGTAGAGCCAGAATACGTTCAGTAGATGTTGAAATATGATATCCACAATACTTTTGTCTTTGAAAGATACTTCACTTTTTAAAACTATGATTTTGACAAACCTCTACATGAATCTGCTATGGTGCCATCGGAACAGTTGCAATAGTAGCCCGACGTCCGCCAGTAGTAGGGTACACACACCCCTAGGCTACCACATGGACCAGCATCACAGGGGTTACAGGCATACCCGGTCTCATTCCTGTATTGACCACTGTAATAATTACAACACATGTACCCTCCGGGCTTTCCTCGCCAACATCAGCGCCAACTGTAACCCAACGAGGTGTTGGTCGGGAAACAGGAACCTCCACTTCCACAAGGTGATGAAATGCAAGCATCTACCATGAAATAAATCATGAAGCAAAATGTAGATTACACTTATTGTCTCTGAAACTGCAGAAAGAGTAAATTATAGTATATTATGCTTGTATCTTGGGCGTTCATGGCAAGTGTGCAATGCAAATAAAATTTTGTCGGACCAACAGACAAGTTCTATTATATTGACGCCGGTCCAATAAATAATCTTGAATTTCTGGACCGATTGTGTTGTGTTTTCCAGAAGCGACTTCGGTTTCAAACTTATTTCTAATATCATCTTGATGTGCACTTTGCTTTCAGTCTTGTAAAAATTGCTTCGCTCTGGTGAATTGTCCCAGTTTACAAGACGGAATGTCCTGTAAATAGTTTTAAATTTCATATTCACTAGGTGTGGCTAGCCAAACAGGAAACGCTCACTCCTGCCGGGCACCTGCTCTCACCTCTGAATTTCAGGAGTCCATGAATGTCCACTGTGGTACATTGTTGTTAATAATAGTCATGTCACACCAATTACTTTCGTAATTTACATTGTTGTCACTTATACTGTAGAAAAAGCAAGGGGGTGGGGCACTATACCAAACACATTTTTAAACAATTTTCAAACAGAATTTGTCATAATATAAAATAATAATCATTATACATCATGCTTAAGTTCCTAGGACTCACAGACTGTTTCTTCACATTCTGTAGTCGCCTTTGAAGTAAAAATCAAAATGTTCAGTGTGCTATACTATAAAGCATGCAAGACCAACACATGTGTTCCTTTGCACCAGAAACAAAAGGGCCGCAAAAAGGAGCTCGTTCAGGGTGTATAATTTTCTATTTGAATCTTACTTAATGACATAGAATAATGTACTTTAATTGGCCGTCCTAAGTCGTGTGTTATGTGCGTGTCCTTGGTGATTTGTGCCATACAACCTGGTCATATATCTTTTACATTTTTGTGTTTTGAAAAGGAGTTTTATTCCGTAAGATTGTAATTTGTCATAAGTTTTTAAATCTTGACATTCTATGATAATTTCGACAAAACTTCTACAAAACTGTCAATTGTTTAAACAGTTGTGATGACGTAATATTATTCCTACTTATTCAGTTTTAGGATAGACTGAACAAGTTTCTTCTTATGATCTATCATTGAGACTCATAGTGACGTCTGATGTGGTTACAAAATGAAAATCTGCAGTTTTTTTAACTTCCTTGACTGACTGATTCAAACATTTTTTATTGCCTTGTATAGGCAAAAACAAACATTACTCAGTATTTTCTTTTATGACGGACATTTTCTCTTCATATTTGAAATATAATATATTGGATACATAATCTCTTGAATGAAGCAAGGAAATTGAAACCTTTCCGGTCAAAAGACAGAGAAAATCTGTATTTGCAATATTTCTGGCAACCCTGGAGCTTTATTTATGACTAGATTATAGTTATCTTTCTTGTCATCAACTGCAGTTGATAAGAGGAACTCTTTAAAGTCCTGTGAACCGGGTGTCCTTAAAATGTATTCATTGTGTAAAAATCTATGGGAGAAACAATCACACATTCAGTTACGATATTTATATTTTAACTCATACTACTGCTGCTATATGTATACACGTTTCAGGTTTTTGTATGATACATACCTTGGATGCAGTCTTCTGTATAATTCACATTATACCTGGACATAAAGACAGGTGCAACATGTTGGTAAAGTCTGTCGACTGGACAGTAAAAGTATCGCACAGTAAGCAGAGGTAGGGTATTAACACACTTTATAGACTCTATGAACGACCTAAATAGAAAAATCTTTCATACAAAACTCATCACGCACATAAATGTATACTAGATCATTCATATAAAGCTCACCATTTACACAATAACACAAATAGCCTTTATCAGCTTGATTTCATACAACGTTCATTACAATTTTTACTTGATGGACAATATTTATATACAATGTAATGGCAAAAATTATCAACAGGTGATTGGAGTTCCCATGGGCACTAATCGCGTTTCTCTCATCGCAGATTTATTTATTGTTTTTGTTGTTATGAGAGCGATTTTATACAGTATATTCAAAAATCAAACGTTTCAACCTTACTGATTTATTTAATAATACCTCCAGGTATTTAGATGACATTTTGATAATAGGTAACCCTGAGTTTATCCATTTCAACTTCAACTGAATAAAGTAAATATTTGTGAAAAATGAACACATTTCTGTTGGATTTAGACATTAAAATTATTGGTAACAATATTTACATTTACATATATGATAAACGTGACGACTTTGGTTTCTATCGTAAATTTCCCTTATTTGGATGGTGATGTATCAAGGCTGCCATCGTGTGGTATATTTCTCAATTGTCTAGGTTCGCTAGAGCTTGCACTAACGTTTTAGACTTTCACACTTAGACAAATCACTTCGAAACTGTTAACTAAGGGATACAGATACCATAAACAGAAAAACTTCTGGAAAATTTTACAGATCATATTCTAAACTTTTATCTAAATTCGAAAATATTAGTTTTCATCACTGTGTGTGGAATTTCTCATCCTATTTCTGGCTTACAAATTAAGGAGGGTAAGATATTTTGATAACTCCATTTTGTCCGGATCCAAAATGTCAAGCGTCTTCTACATCGACAACATGACCTTATGATCATCGCTAAGACTATTGGTCTTGTATTGGGCCATTATACAGCCTATGCAGACTTTTTCTTGAGCGTTGCACACTGACTAACAGGGCGATGGGTACTCTATGACGGGCCTTGTCTAAAACTTTTCAGAAGAGACATGGTCATGGACCTCGTCCCCTCTGACTGCTAGTCGGTACTCCTACAGGTCTAGGGTCTGAGTTCGCTTCCAGACTAGCAGAGCACAGTTACTTCATGTTGTTGTCGCTCTATATAATTTTTATGTCATAATCCTACTCTTCATTACCATCAGTGTTTATATGTTTGTACGACGTTTCAACTTGAGATACTCATGATTCTTTTTTTCTATATCGAGCATTGTTTATAAATTTTTAAATGATTGTCCTTTAATTGTACTGCATTTGCGATGAGTGGGAAGGTGGGCCCGTAGACCGGTTAATCACACCTAATGGGTACCGTTTGTTACTCAATTGACCGTCATAAGTCGATATCGCACCTGTCGTACAATCAATATTTTTGTAATGTCATGGCATTTACTGCATTAGTTGTTACCGCGTTCTATTATCTTTGATGATTTCAGATGTCTTTCTCTTTCCCTTATTACAAAAATTATTGTAATTAAAATTCTGAATAGAATTTACTATACAGAATATACTTTTTTTCAGGCAGCAATCATGTTTCAACTTCTCATCGGTGTTACTCAAATTTTGCATGAAGACTAAAAGACCCCCAATGAATATTTTAAAATTTAAATAGCTTTATCTGACCTAAATACTTTGGGTACGTTTAGATTCGTTGTTTACAAATAGTCGTCTTAATAGCGATGAAAATGCCTTCAGAGAATAGACGGCTGATGTTTGTTTCAGGGTGTCAATCAAGATGAATGACTAATCAACATGCTCGGTTTGCGGAGCATAAATGCGAATAAATAATCGCTTGCCGTCTGAAGTCGGTTAGAAGTTATTTTGACGTTTCTATATAATTTAGACAGGGCTCGCTCCGCTTGATATAGAGACGCCAAAAATATACAAGGAAGTTCTATGTACATGGAGATAAATTTGCTAAAAGTTGGTAAACCCTGATATTAAACGAAAGCAAAATTCACTCAGTTATATCGAACGACAGACGAGGAAAATCCAGAATAGTGATTTTCTAAAAAGATGAGTACTTTTGCTAAATGTAGGTCAACCATGGCAAAAGTTTTTGTTCTGTAACTTGAAGCCACACTCATCAAGTTTATCTCGATATCTTTAAAGAGAGCAAAGAAAGGGTTGGAATCTTAACTAAAACATACAAAAAGCTAGGCGGACAGGAACTTTTAGACCCCTCTAATTTTACCAATTGGAAAGGGGGAGGGGGACTACAAAAGGGTAGAGAAGATAAATCAAAGATGATAAATATAACGGTCATATTTATATACATGTATTTATGTATTGTCGATTTTCACAAAAACATTTCACGTTCATGTAAAGTTACATCAAACTCAATAGCAAAATGAAGTAAACATTGTAACATAACAATCTACAGATTGTTTCTATCGGGATTAAACGAGTAAACCATAAGTCATAAAAGCAAAACTGATTTGTATTTAAAGTACACAACAAGAGTTTTACATACTTGCATGAAGTTTGTATGGAAGAAGTGTCATTCCAGTCTCTGGAACACATCTTTAAACCGGATGCTATGACTGTTGTGCTATCCTCACACCATGCTGACAAACTATCTTTATCTCCTTGGAATAGATGTTTCAGAGTTTATAAAATAGGGATATCAATATCATTATATAAGAAATTAACCACGTATGTACTATGCTTTGATTATTTGGTTTTAATCTTTTGAATAAAAATTACAATTGATATTTTATTAAATAAGAACATGTTTCACACGTTGTTACTTGGGCCATATTAAAGAAATTGCTAGATTCTCATCCAACTTTAAAAAAAATCATTTTTATTTTTCAATTTTAAATTCAAGCCGGTGTGGCATCGCGCTCTCCTCCTGATTGGAAGGCCGGGGTTCGAGTCCCGCTCTGGTCATGCCGGTGTCCTGTCTTTCGGATAAGACAGTAAAAACCGAGGCCCCGTGTCGTGGTATGCATGGCACATTAAAGATCCCTCACTGCTTTGGATGGGTCCGTTGCAAAGGTCAAAATCTGTATGCATCGCATCAGGCAGATGCCGTCACCATATACGTGAAATATTCGTGGTGTGACGTTAAACAAAAATCAATCAATCAATCAATCAATTTCAGATTTATTTTTTATTTTTCTCTAAAATGGCATAGACATTGAGTATGACTAAACTGACCAGGCAAACACTAAATAATAGCATTGTTAAGCTTTCAAAGTTTTATTTGACTTCCTGTCAATATAGCAACAACACAAAATCACAAATTAAACAAATATAAACAAAATCAAAGACACGATAGAATTTTCAAAATGTAATTTGGAAAAAAGAAATCCGGGTGGGCGTTAAAAATCGGGGCGGGCGGGATGAGAATCTAGGATTTTTTTTTTAAATTATGGCCTTAATCAAATATGCGTAAAATTGGTCGGAAACAATTTTCAACAAAACTTGGTTCCATACTATCTCTATTGCACCACAAGTCACATACCAGGCGCGGATCCAGAAATTTTGTCGAGAGGGGGGGTCTACCCTCAACAAATTTTGCAAGAGGGGTTCCATCCATCATTTGTATGTAAAATTACTTATTTTACATTGAACAATTACAAGAAAACTAATTTGCGCCGAATCTCAGGGTGGGTCCAGAACCCCGGATCACCCCTCTGGATCCACACGTGTATACCACTGAAAAACTATATCCTACCTGTACACTGTGTGAAATCAAAGCCGCTTCGCCAGGAAAAGAAGACAGATAACCAAGAGTGAAGAGATCTTGAATCACATGTATAGCCTAATCCGTTCACGGTCTTTGCTATACATTTTACTACATGGTCATAAATACTGAAAGAATACATGTAAGTCACAAGATATGCTGCAAACCTCAAATGAAAATCTAGCAACCCCCCCCCCCGCCCAAAATTTACAAAATATGTGAAAAACGATAGTTAACCCACAATTTCTTCGTTTCCAATTTTCCAAGTTTAACTCATGTGACAATAATTTATGGGAAAAACGGAAGAGTATGCATCCCCTTTCGACATGCATCATACTGTTTTACTTAGATTAAAGTAAAGCAGTTAAATGTTTGGTCAGAATGAATATCATAACCTACAAATTTAACGGTTTTATACTGACCAGCATAAAGTCTGTGGTAGTAATTTTTTTTAATGTTTTTTAATGTTTATTTTTGTCAATATAGATATCTGTTACCTGCACGTGTGATCCTTCGTTAAGTTAATGCTGCCTGTGTGGAATGAGAGATTTATCTTGGTACATTGATTGATATGTTCTGCAATGGTCTGGTTTCTCCATAAATTAACTGAGTTACAAACATCATCAGGACTGGTAGTTTCTAGAAAATATTACAACAAACACAAAAGTAGCAAGTCCGACACTTCCAAGCCAGACCGAATAATCAATTAAGAGCATCGATTAAGACAAACATCATTTTATCATTTGAGGATGAACATAAAGTACAAATTGGCGACCTGAGGCCAGATGTTCGAAACTTTAATCACTGGTTAAGCCAACCAGTGGTTAAAACATGAGAGACAATGGCTTTGATTTATAAGATTTATGTATAAAAATCTAAATTATTTTACAAAGCTTGTTTCATATGCTACAAATCAGTACACAGACTATGACTTTAAATATTCCCATTTCAAGGATATAGTCAGATGAAATTTAACCATTTTCAGAGTTTACCCAGTGGTTAAAGTTTCGAGCAACTGACCTCTGAATTAAACATGAGCTATTACCTCTCTGAAATTGTTTTTGGAAGGTCTGAATTGGTGACTCTTAAGTGTTTATTTATGTTAAATCTATGTCAGCTGATTGAAGTTCAATGATAAACTTGACCATAGATTTTGTAGAGTCTGGAACTCTTCTTGTCTAGTTACTTAATGTATGTGGCAGTGGCACTTTTTACACAGTATTTGTTCACATGTATATATAGTGCTGAATTATATTTGTTTCGTCTGTATGTAAGGGAATTCATGGCGGGTGTGGCTAACCAAATCGGAGATGCTCACTCCTCCCGGGCACCAAGTCTCACCTCTGAATTTCTGGGGTCCGTGAATACTCAGAGTGGTACATTGTTGTTAGTGCCAGAGTCATGTGACACGAATTACTTTCGTATTTTACACTGAGAATACTTTGCAAATATCGTCTTTTCATCATAACTTAACGTAACATTTTATTCTTCAACGCTTTAATACATACATGACAGAAACATTTGTGGATTGAAATTACTGCTAGTTTAAAAATATTAGTAAAATTTCACTATAACTACTACGAAACTGAAGTTCAAAACTTTTTCAAGCAGATTGTCATAGAGACCATAATGAATTGTGTAACATCAATTTCTTTACATACATCCAATCAGATTAAATAATTCCTGTAAATGTTCATCAAAATTTCTACCAGTAGAACTATAATGATGCAATACATTTCTTACTCCAACAAGGATTTGGATGACATCAACACTCTAGACATTGACATTGTATCCTCCCAAGTTTCCAGCAGAAACACCACACTGATTATAACAGAGAATGTTCAACAGTCGTAGGAACGGACAGAACACAACAGAGTTTAAATGAACAAAATATGTGTAACGAAGCCATCTCTCTTACAGCATTTAGCCCACGTAAAAGTAAGTATTGCCCAAAGGTAGCAAGGTAAAACATACATCACACAGCTAATACTTTTAAACCTTATTTCTTGCTAATTGAAACATGTTATGACTGAGGTTGGAGTTTTCAAATATCCTATCTTATTATAAAAAAATGTGATCATGTAAAAAGTGTATGACAATTCGTTTTGCAGGTGTTCGTCCCAGTAAGCTTAAAATCTGAATTCCTTATTTGAGACAAACACTCTTGAGGGTACAGACTTTGAATGAGAAATAATTGAACATGTGAACACTTTATACCATTGCATATTGCTCCAGTAAATCCTTCTGTACAAGTACAAAACACGTCATTCTTAGGCGTGGCCCAGCAAGTTGCATTATTCAAACATGGTTGGCTTACACAGGCATCTGAAATAATTATATACATGTAATTTATAACTCTAATCATCAAAACTTTTCGAAGACGTGTATGAAGTAATGTAAATATATAGCTACAATATGATGATGCGCTATATAATATTAAATTCAAATTCATTCTTGTGGGAAGAAAACGTCTTTTTCAGAAGAACGAAAGAACATATTTGATTTAGTTGAAAGTCGTCACAGACATGCAGAGAATACAAAAATAAGCATCCTGAAACATTTCACAAAATGTGGGATTCTACTATAATTAGCACCGACTTTAGACGGTCAATTGATTGATAATCTGCACTCAAATTGCTATCGTTAATTAACAGGTTAAAAGGTGAACTAAGACATGAAATATTATTTGACATCCAAACATCATATGAATAATCGGGTAGTGCCTTTGTTAGTTAATACAAAGTCCTCTTTTCCGCTCATTACCACACTCTGGATGAGATTCCAAAGGGGGTCAGACGCGACATGTTAGAATTGTATTTCTATACGTCTTGACCTACTGTAAACTTTCCTAGACATGGGGTGCTGACATAGTCTTTTTCCCACAGCGTCTTAAACTGTGTGACAAGTACATGCCATGCTTACACCCCTCACGTCTAAGATAAAGCACGTTATGCCAACACCTGTCCGATTAGCAACATGATCTGTTCGACGAATCTTAGCATAAGGAATCAAACTAACAAATCTGGAGGGACAATGAAACTCGCACTGTAAACAAAGTGTTGACTTGATATATAATGGTAGAAGTTGTATGACCGAGACCGTATTTAATTTGCGATACCCCCGCGGATGTGGTCGGTCGGCAGGAGATGCCTACTCCTTCAGAATTCCGTGTTTGCCAATTAATTCATAATTTGTTACCTGTATATAACATGAAATGCGTCTTGAATTCAACATGTATACATCAATACCTGTACTAAAAATCTACCGTTTGAGTCGAACTCTTGTAAAAACAAAATGCCAGTTACATACATCACAAAGTAAAAACGACATTTTTGAAGTATGAATCTGTCAACATGTACTCACCTTCACACTGGTCTCCATTATTTCCAAAGGTGCAGTTACAGTAATATCCATTTGATTTGCTCCAATCAGTGATACATTGCCCTGTAGCTCCACATGGCGCGGGAAAGGAGTAACATGGGTAACATTGTTTTCCCGACTCGTCCACAGTCTTACCAGATACAGGGTCATATTTACAGCACATGTAACCCGCTGGATGGGTTACTTCCTCAAAGCAATAGAATCCAGTTCCGCAAGGGTTGTTGGCACAAGGTGGAGGATTACAGCTGCTGCCATTTTTGCCATAGGTACAAATACACCTATACCCGCTAGGATCCGTGGCACTGGTGTTGCAGTACCCATATATTCCGCAGTCTACACCACTACATGGGTATACAGATGTGGTGTTTGTAGGGTAGGGGGTGGTCGTAGCAATTGGGATAGTGGTGGTGGTAGCAGCGGAGATAATGGTGGTGAAAGCAGTGGGGACTGCGATGGTAGGGTTTCCAGCGGTCCTCTCTGAAATCATTATGAGTTATTGGATTACATATGTTATCTTACCTTAGTAAGAAAAAAGAGGAGTTAACATAGGTTCTCCGCAACCAATGATCTTTTAAGAGCAGAATATCGTCCTCATACGAACTTATCTTTTAATTAAGATGTTTTATGTTCCAAATTTTCAAAAATATTTAAATATTATCAAAGTCCTAACTTTACTCAGTGGCGTAGCTGCGTAAAGAAAGGGGGGGGGGGGGGCACAGAATATTTCAGAATACTGAAAGCAAGAAAAAAAACATTACCTCTTCGTTTTATTTAGATCATTCCACATACATTTCCCTAAGTTCTACTTTAAGTAAAATTCTACATATTGGACATATAATGAACACCTATCACCAAGATGTACAGTAATTATCTGATTTGATCAATTATAGTATCATTTTACTGTCTTCTCCATTTATCTATTTATTTATCTATTTATGCATAACTGGTGATCTAAATTCAAACATGCTTTCAGTCTTCCCGAAAAACTTTTTTATCCAGTGGTCCTGCAAATTTGTAGTGGTCCTGATAAAAGAAAACTGAAAAAATGAACGTACTTGGCAGACAAACTGATCTCTTCCATCTTTGTAATTGCAATGGCAAATTTTGGTGGTAAGAAAGAGAATTATATTCAGTAATTCAATTTGGATTTTATAAAATTCAGTTTCTTTTTCCATTTCAAGTATCAAGTGCTGGATCATGACCCCATCATAACGACCACCCATACCAAATATGTTCATCTACATGATACTCACGACTCACTAAGAGATCCATTGAAATTCATGTATATTTATCACTTTGTTGCATCAATAGCCATACCTGGGCCAGTTTCGCTCTTAGCTTTAATTGTACATGCATCAAATATAAGTTACACAACGTATATAAATCGTGAATAAGATTGTATTCGAATTGGTTTGAAACTACGGACAGTTTCTGATTTCATTCATTTGTCGTTTGCTAACTTTCAAATCCTTCTAATTCCTAAGTGAGTACATCATGATTGGTTTGAAACTACGGACAGTTTCTGATTTCATTCATTTGTCGTTTGCTAACTTTCAAATCCTTCTAATTCCTAAGTGAGTACATCATGACTGTATATTTAAAAAATTAGTAGAAATTGAAAGTTAGCAAACGAAAGTAAGAAAAGGATATTTGGACAACACAAGTAAGAAAAATCAAAAGACGTTCGGGTTGGTAACTTTGCCATGTTCGCAGCAAATAAAAATGACATTGTCAATTTTTCAGAAGTCCGCCGCAGATTTTACTGGTTTCGGTCTTCGGATCACCGGTTTTTCGGGAAGAGTGTGCTTTGTTTAAGATTTTCTTTGACGAAGGAGATTCACGAATAATATAAATAACAGTAATTTACAGAGGCTGATTTAGAGGGGGACAGGGGGGGCTGGGGCCCTCCCTTTCTTCGCCAAAAGTATGAATAAAACTTCAGTTCAGATTTGTCAGCCAAAATGAATGAGTAGTTTGGTTAATATACTTTATTATATACTATATATTTGCCCCCCCCCCTTTTACCTTCTTTTCGGAAATCCTAGATCCGCCACTGATTTATGCTGAAGTTATTTCCAATATAAGCATAACTTACCATAATATCATAGATGAATTACACCTTTTAGAATTGATCAGTTGAGTATATTATCTGCTATATCCTATTTATAGCAATCTCACCTATTACAATGACACTTGAATCCTGTATTTCAGGAATACTGCTATCAAATGACTTTACAAGATGGTACTGCGCCATCAGGTCTGATTTGACACTTGCTGCTTCTACCATCATCGTCGAGCCAGAAGATGTCACGTATCGCTTGGAATAGTACTGAGTGCATAACATGCCCGTCACATTGAAATGCTGACTATAAAACAATTTACTCTCATTACTGATAAATCAATATTATATTTCCTATTCTTATCACATCATTGTTTCGTATCGTGTTTTATTGAAAGTATGTCAATGTTAATTATAAGTTTGATAAATATTATTACATTCAAATACTTATCGATGAATTGGTTTGTAAATCTACTCACAAAAAGGATATGTTCTCGGTCTTCATGTACGATGTAGAAAAAGCGCCTATTTTCGACATCCCGTCCACCTGAAATATTACAAAATCTGAAGATACCAAATTAGAATCCAATGGCGAATGTTTAAACCAGACAATTCTGATGATAGATTAGACAAATAGTTCTATCTTATTAGAGTATGGTCAAATCAAGATAACAGGAGAATAAAGTATCGCACATACCAAAGTGTGTGCTGAAATGGCCAAAGTGGTAAACTCTGAACTATTCGTATCGCTGTAAGCAGAAATATATGGCATGTCACTGAATACAACAACAAAATCCATGATAATGACAGTGCCTTTTGTTGATAACGACGGTATTGTCATTGTAGTTGAAATTTGGGCTTCAGGTCCTGTGGTAGAATCTGGGTTGACTGTTGGAGTTGGAGTTGTGATGGGTGTTGTGGTTGTAGTGGTAGTTGGTGTTGGGGATGTGGTTGGAGTTGTGTTTGGAATTGTGGTTGTTGTGGTTGGAACTGTGGTTGTTGTGGTTGGAATTGTGGTTGGAGTTGTGGTTATGATGGGTGTTGTAGTTGGAGATGTAGTTGTTGCTGGGGTTGTTGTTGTTGTTGTTGGGGTTGTTGTGGTTGAAGCTGTGGTTGGAGTTGTGGTTGTGATGGGTGTTGTAGTTGGAGATGTAGTTGTTGCTGGGGTTGTTGTAGTTGTTGGGGTTGTTGTTGTGGTTGAAGCTGTGGTTGTTGTGGTGGTGGTGGTGGTTGGAATTGTTGTGGTAATGGGTGAAGTGGTTGTGGTGGCTGGAGTTGAAGTTGTGGTTGATGTTGTTGTAGGAGTTGTGGTGGTAGTTGGTGTTGTGGTTGGTGTAGTGGTGGTCGTTTGAGTTGTAGTTGGTGTTGTGGTTAGAGTTGATGTTGTGGTCGGAGTTGAAGTTGTTGATTGGGTTGTGGTTATTGTGGTTGGAGTTGTGGTTGTTGTGGTTGATGTTGTGCTATTAGTGGTTTCAGTTGTAGTTGTTGTGGTTGGAGAAGTGGATGTTGTTGTTGTTGGCATTGTTGTTGTTTGCATAGTGGTTGTAGAGGTTGTTGGGGTTGTGGTTGAAATAGTCGTTGAGGTTGGTGTTGTGGTGGTTGGGGTGGTAGTTGTTGTTGGAGATGTGGTAGATTCTGTTGATGTAGTTTCTCTGGTTAATTTTGAAGATACATCTGATGGAGTCGTTGTTGTTGTTGTGGTTGTTACTTCTGAAAAAAAAATCAAAATGCTCGAACGTGTAATTTATTCTAAATGATGCATATGTAAAAAAGACCAATTGCAAGTTTAATCATTTATGCTGAATAAGCTCAGCGTTAAATGCTATGAATTGGGGAAAACTTACTTCAGTTTCCATTAAATGCTATGAATTGGGGAAAACTTAATTCAGTTTCCAAATCTTTATATTCAAGAAAAGAGAGATGAAGTGAGGATATGAATCTGTTAATTTTGCTCTATTTTAATATAAGAATTACTCAGATGGATATCCATGTTGATCAATTCAATTCAACTTTATTCAGGTAAAAATCAAGGCATACACACATAAAAATGTGACTAGAAAGCACATAAAGACAACTAAAATTATATATTAATGACTGATTATGTATCACAGACAATATTTTTATCAACCATATCATGAGTTTCATAACTAATGACAAGGGGGATATGACATAAAATTCAATACAAAATATCAATCCCATATTTTGACTAGAAATATTGCATATGTTTGATGAATAACGCTATATTACTTAAAATGTATATAATGGAGTTTGATTTTACCCAAGGATAACCCATTAAAGCTTTAAGCCTACTTTCAAATGGGTCGTTGTAGCTAATAATAATAATAATGAAACAAGAGTATCAGTAAAACTGATGTATGCTCCCCAATGGCAGTTTTCGGGGGAGCATAAAAATAACAAAGGGCAATAACTCCTAAATTATGCAAGATAGAGTTACGATTCTTGCATACTGCGCTTTTTCTTATAGAGAGCTATCTACCAATAAAGTTTCATATTGATATCTCTTACAGTTTTTGTGCTATGCTCCGGACAAAATTTAAGTATGAAAAATAACAAAGGGCAATAACTCCTAAATTACGCAAGATAGAGTTACGGTTCTTGCACACTGCACTTTTCCTTATTGAGATCTATCTACCTATAAGGTTTCTTGTTGATACCTCTCTTAGTTTTTGTGTTACGCTCCGGACAAAATTCGGACGGACGGACGGACAAAGCGGCGACTATATGCACTCCCTTCGGGGAGCATAAAATATTGTATGTATACAGAACAAGTTGTGACTCAGATTTCGACAGAGCAAAGCATGTATTTTGTATCTATTACAAAATGATAAAAGATTACGTCTTAATGATAAAAGACATAAAGCGATTTAATAGTACACATAAGTTCCCCTTTCGACATTTTGTGCAGTATTTCGCAAATGGGCCTTCACGGCTGCCTTAAAAAGCATCCTTATCTTTTTTTTTTTTTTAGTGTTTTGACATCAGGAGGTAAAGCATTCAATTTTAAAATGGCATTGTATAAGAAAGACCCAGATTCAGCACCCCGAATTCTTAGTATAAGGAAGTTGTTAGAACTTCTTCCTCTGATGCAGTTTTTATTCAAAGTAAAATTGGTTATATAAATATCATGGTACACATCCATCAAATATATTGCGAAAATGGTTAAGACGAAGCTGTTTTATCCTATTTTCAACTCTTAACATCTTCAATGAGTCTAAAATATCACATGATACATTATCTCGTGGTTTAAGATCTAGTATGAATCTGATGAATTTATTCTGGGCAACTTGCAGTTTTTGTCTTAGATTTTCATTGACACCTCCAAACCATGGTGAACATGGGTAGTCAAAATGACACTGTATTAATGCTGATGTATTGGATCCTGACACTTGCTCTTGTACATTTTGGATCATACATGATGAACATTTAAAAGAAACATAAATATCACGTAAATAAGTACCTAACTAAATTTAAGCTACGTGATCTATTCTAAGCAAGGAAAATGAATCATCATGATCACTTAATTCTGTGCAAATGCAAACCCGCAGTTATTCCAACATGTGTTACTGACATCTAACCTTGAATTTCTCAATGAATCCTTTTTGTTATAGATATGTATATATATGTACATGTATCTATCATTCTAAAAAATGTTTGTTCCTTGTGTCTTTTTCTAACTTTAATTTTTTGTTATTTAAAGTGAGTGCTCACTTTAAATAACAAAAATTTAAAGTTAGAAAAAGACACTTGTCATAAGCGCCCCCCCCCCCTCCTGAATACGGTCCGGGACCGACAAAAAGACGGAAACACCCGTAATAATATGACCATATATGTTATAAATAAGTAACGAGAAACACTCATTGTCCACAATTTTCGACCACTTGGCCTTTATCAAGTGGAAACAGATTTGTGGACATTGGGTGTTTCTTGTTAATTATATAATTCATACTTCCCTTGGGAGGACTTCTTATCAGTTCTATATATATTCCGTTAGATTACCGAGCGAATGAAAATTAGGTGATCGCATTTGGAAACAATAACTGCAATATTCATCAACATTTTTGGGATTATTTGTTGCAATATATCGTTATACTGGGCAAGGAAAGACAAAAAATATATATATAAACTCAGTATTCGTCGCTGGCAAATAGATAAAAATAAAAGAGAAGCTGTTGATGATAACACTGGAGACATGCCGTCGTATTATTTAACATACCTTCAATATTTTCAATCACTATCACCGTTGTTGTCTGGAAAATGGTCGTGGACTTTAACATATTTCGCTCTTTTATTTTTTCTTCGAATATTTGAACTATGGTCACTTGAGAGACGATCATGATGTTGGTGTTTACATTGTTCTGATTATCACCCTCAGTATCACTGCCTCCTCCACCACTATCACTGCCTCCTCCACCATTATCACTGCCTCCTCCACCACTACCACTGCCTCCTCCACCATTACTTGAGGGATCTGTTACAGGGGAGGGGGTACCATCTCCACTGCTGGTTATCAATTTACTTCTCAGTTTTATCTCATAGTCAAAAATCGTACTTCCAGGTCTAGAAAAGAAAATACCTCATCACAATTTTGGTTAAAGAAATTTATTAAAAAATATTCTACTGTTCGATTCTACTCCTCGATTCACTTGGAAACCCCCCCCCCCTTTTTTTTAACCAAATCAAAACAAAACAAACAAAAATCCATAAAAACAAAAACAAACAAAAAACAAAAATCCCAAATAAAAATATATATGTACATGTATATAAAAATAATAATAAATAAATACATAAAAATAAATAAACAAAAAAACCCCCAAAACTCAAAACAACAACAATAAATTAACAAACAAAGAAAGATATTTGTAGTTTATCAGTAGTATATATATATATATATATATATATATATATATATATATATATATATATATAATATATATATATATATATATATATATATATATATATATTTGTACTTCCTCCAGTTTCATTGAGCCGAAGTAGATCTGTAGACAGCTAGCATGACTCGGGGCTGAAAGGTTGTCAGGGTTTTAACACGATCGATGTCTCTTCGGTATCATATATGTTTTGGGTGATACAATGTATCGTCTGTCTTTGACCAGTAAAAAAGTAAAAAAAAAACCCCTCCTCACCGCTTCATTTGGGGTCTGTTGAATGGGTCAAATTTTCTTTACAATGCAGATGCAGATACCATACATGTGAAATAGATCGTGGCTGGGCATAAAACAACAAACCATCCAAGTTTCATTTAAATACATCGATCCCTTGACAACATCATTATGTTTTAAATGATGACCATAATGTCGCGATGAAAATTATTGATAACTATTGTTCTTGACAAGAAAAACAGTCAAGGTAACTATAATTTTATGTATATATTTATATAATTCTATGTTAAAGCTCGATCAGTCTGGGAAGATTTGATTTCGGCTTATTTTATCGAGCATTATGACTGTACTTTAAGCCAATCGTAACAACTCGTCCATTTCTTTTTGTAAAAAATGGCGACGGTGTTCCGATTGTACTTAAAGCGGCAGTCGTTGGTTGTTCTTTAATTTGATTTTGTTTGTTAGTTGTTTCTGTTTGATTTTTGTTTGTTTGTTTTGTATTGTTTTATTTTTATTTTTTGTTGTTTTTTTTTCTCTTTTTGAGCTCTTTCTCTCTTTCTCTTCTGTTACACTTTTTGGTGTTGTTCAATTGATCGATTCCTTTAATGACCTAGTATTTCATTTGAACAAATCATAACCCCTTCCAGATACTTGTACACAACTTGATCTATCTGGTCAAGTTCACTTTGGATATAACATGTCGATTTCACTTTGGTTCTAACTGGTCGAGTTCACTTTTGAAACGAAATTGAAAATTCGAACCTTTTATAGTGGTCCAAAAAGTGATTGAATTGTCTGATATTGACATACTTTAATTGCATAAGCTATTACTGTACAAGCTTACCTGATGGACTTCACCACGGTCCCATTATAGACATCTGCTATTGTACTGTTTTCATAAATTGCATCCATCTACAAGAGAAAAGAATGGCAGAATGTGTTTTCCTGTTCACTATATAAGATGCTTTTTGTTGAAAGATATTAAAATCTTCATCGTCGTATATTTATTTGTATTAAGATTGATTGATTGATTTTTGTTTAACGTCACACCACGAATATTTCACGTATATGGTGACGGCATCTGCCTGATGCGGGGCATACAAATTTTGACCTTTGCAACGGATCCACCCGAAGCAGTGAGGGATCTTTAACGTGCCATGCATACCACGACATGGGACCTCGGCTTTTACTGTCTCATCCGAAAGACAGGACACCGGCATGGCCAAAGCGGGAATCGAACCCCGGCCTCCTGATCAGGAGTCCAGCGCGATACCACTAGGCCACGCCGGCTTTATTTGTATTAAGAATAATTAAAATCTAGACACAAGAAACAGCGCATGAATTTTATAGCCTAGATTAAAATGTCGATACCTTGATAGCATAAAACTGAAGGGTCCTGTATTCCAGGGGGTTTCATATTAAGCAAGTTTGACAGAATTGCCGCATGTAATCCAATATGATTTATCTTGCTTTGTAATACATGTATAGAGAGGTTAGGAAGGTTCGGACACACTCTAAGGATTTTGGGTTTTTGCCAAACGTTTGACACCCCCCCCCCTTTTTTTGGGGGGGGGGGGGTTTCCTGGATCGGCGCATAGCTGTGATTTCATATATAAGTGTACGTTATTTATGATACTGAATCAAATAGCACCTGATATATATATATACACAAGTAGACAAAAGATAGCTATATTGTTTTACGTCGCATCGGGTATATTTCACTCATATGGTGACGGTAGGAGCAGGCGTGGTGTAGTGGTTAAGCGCTTGGCTTGCGGCGCCGACGATCCGGGTTCGATTCCCGGGTTGCCCCACTATGTTTAAGAGGTTGGTAACCTCCTGCTTCCATGTCGCGATATAACTGAAATATTGTTGAAAGCGACGTAAAACACCAATCAACCAACCAACCAACCATATGGCGACGGTAGTTGACAAAAGCATACACACAAGTAAATAAAGGTGCATACCGAAGTGGACAAAATCACATACAAAAGAAGACAAAGGACATGTACAAACATATGTGCGAAAGTGCATAAGTGGACAAAAGTACATACACAAGTAAACAAAAGTACACACATAGGTACATATACAAATTCTTTAATTGAGCGCATCTTAACTTGTACGCACAAGTAAGCCGGTGTGGCCTAGTGGACGAGGTGCTGGGCTCGTCACCTAGAGGTCCCGAGTTCGATTCCCACCCTGGGCAAACCGGTGTTCTGTCTTTTGGATGAGACAGTAAAAACCAAGGTAGGCGGTAGACGTGGCACGTAAAGGATCCCTCAGTACGGGTGGGTTCGTTGCAAAGGTAGAAATTTCTATGCAATGCATCAGACAGATGCCGTCACCATGTATGTGAAATAACCGTGGAGTGACGTAAAACAATCAATCAATCAATATACGTACAAGTAGACAAAAGTACACGAATGGACAAAAGTGCGTACATATGTATACAAAAGAAGACACACAAGTAGAGAAAAACACATACACCTGCAAGCGAAAGCTTATATACTTATGTATATAGTGGACAGAAATAGATACATAAGTACACAGAAATACACAAATGTGCATGTACATACGTAAACAATAGTACACACACAAGTAGAAAAAATACGAATGTTCCCGCCGGCATTTTTGTGAGTATAAGCTGTTATCCTGAAACTATGTCAAACTCAAGGGTTCTGTTCAAAATTCGTTTCCTATGGAAAGTTTTTCTCCCAAGAAATGTACATGTGAAATATGAAAGCCCTATCACTTACCACTCAAAAGATATGCCCAATGTTAAAGTTTTTGAAATGTAGGTCAAAGGTCACGGTCAAGGTAAAGAGGTCAACAATTATTGTACCGACAAACAGACACAATCCAAAAAGTTATTTTTAGCGTGAAGGTCATTGTCAAGGTCAAAAGGTCATCGAACTTGGTGACATTTGAAAGGGCTTCATTAGTTGAGTAGGCACGTGAAATATAAAGGCTGTATCCCTGACGGTTCAAACGTTATGGCCAAGGTGAAAGTTGACAACAGACAAACAAACAGTCAAAAAAATTATTTTTAGCCTGAATGTCATTGTCAAGGGTAGAAGGTAATCGCCTTGGTGTCATTTGAAAGGGCTTCATTAGTTGAGTACGCTTATGAAATATGAAGTCTTTATCCCTCACAGTTCAAAAGTTATGGCCCAGGTTAAAGTTGACAACAGACAAACAATCAAACAGACAAACAGATAGACAGGACAAAAGCAATATGCTCCCGATCTAACAATCCGGGGACATAAAAATACATTGAATAAAAGTCGTATCTGCCACATACGACCTTTTATAATCAAAGGACTGAAGGTCTTGAGTGACACTCATATGAAGATGAAGAGGAATTAATGTTATCAATAGTATTAATTCAGGACTAGTTTCATGCCTAGAATTAACGGCACAAATTCAAAATTACTCTTGAATCATCATTGGGCTATTTAAATCAATTTTATTTTAATGAAACAAAATTGAAGCGGAATTAGTTATACGAAACAATGATTCAAGTCTGCATCCCAAGAGGAACCATTAGCGCAAGTTTGGGATTTTTACACAGTGTTTATTCGAGGTAGCTTGGCATACGGCCGAGTCAGAAGTCTTTTATTATTATTAGTTTGTCGTAAACTGGGGTACCCCCAACAGGTTAACAAAATCATTCAAATGGAAAAAAATGTCACATGAAGCAACCGAACCAGGTACTCTAGTGTGCATCCCATACATGAATCATCGGTGCAAGTTTGGTACTTGTACTGTCCATACCTGAGATACCCGTGTCCCAAACAGGTTACCAAAATTACTCAAACGGAAAAAACGTATGTCAAGTACAGCTTGAAACATGTTTCGAGTCTGGATCCCAAGATGAATAATAAGTTAGTGTGAGTTTGGCACTTGTAGCTTGTCCAGAATTGAGGTATCCCAAAGGGCTAACTATGTTCCTCAAGACGAAAAATTATGTCACATGCAGCATCCACAGCATACAATCAAGTCTATATCCAAACATGTTTTCTACTTGCAGCATTTGTAGTTTGTCCAGAACCGAGTTTTCCAAACAGGTTAAACGGTTGCGAAAGTCAGGCCTATAGCACAAGATCATCTAACTATGTCAAGGTGATCTAAATCTGTCCTTGCTCTGAGCATTTGGCGTCAATTTGATGTATACAAAGACAAAGAAGACATGGTGAATCCATGTTTGTAATTAGGAGGGGGTTGTGATCAGATGAGGGTGTTCCTGAGGGTACATAAATGTCATGAGGAAATAAGCGAATTCAAATGTCATATAACATAAACTACGTATTATCTACAAAATGAACTTATTTTACTCCACGCAATGTCATTATTGTTACATGTATTTTAAAGATTATATCTGAAACAAATTATAAATATTTTACGCGTCAATTTTTTTAGATGAAAGATTATTGCACGACATGTTTTGTAACTATATATATGCAAATTGGGAAAACGGGGCTGCAAATGTAGGTCACGTTAACACCTAGCTCTGGTGAAGCTTTATACGTAGAATGTTTACAATACGGAAAGGAATAAATTTAACTTATACAGTCTGTTGTCCTACTTAGATTCATTAAAACGTCAATTTTTCGCCATAACGACTTCAAAAGCATGTAGTTTTTTAGGTTGGCATGGACCGTCGGAAAGGCCCGAAAATGTGCAATCAGTGCGTAGTAATCAACTACTGAATGAAAATATAGGTTACATGCCAGTAAGTCTAAAAAATAATCATCTTGTTTGTTCAGCTGTGGTATGAACTTTCCATAGATCTTCCTAAATACTTTGATGAATATGTAGTTCTTAAATATACAAACAATATCAATTTTTCATGAATATATGTATATTTAATTCACATCACCATGGACCTATTTCCTTAGTGTAGGAATGCATGAGCAAAGGTGTCAATCCTAAGAGTTCAAAATGGCGGCGCCCAGAATGCCACTGATAACAGAGCAACACTTTGTGTCACAAAAAGCAGTGTGTTGAAATTGGTCGTATCTACCACAAAAAGCAGTGTGTTGAAATTGGTCGTATCTAACACTTACGATCTTTTATGATACTTTTTACACATGATTTCTCCGAAGCTATTAGGAATTTGGCTACAAATTTATAAAAGGTATATTGCGATATGAGTTATTTGAAAATAGAATAATTTTAAAAAGGTCGTAATTACCACTTTCGGCCTTTTTTCACGGCGTCGACATGTAGACAAAAGTATACATACAAGTACACAATTCGACTAAAGTACTTATACAAGTGGATAAAGTACAAGATCATACCATGGCGGTGACATACAAGTAGACAAAAATACACACACAAGTAGACATGACCTACATCAGTGGCGGATCCAGGATTTCTGAAAAAGGGGGGCACATGTGTATTAGCCAAACTACTCAGTCATTTTTGGTGCCAAATCTGGATTTTTACTAAAAAAAATATGTAACGAAAAGGGCCCCCGCGTATCCGGACCACCATCTAAATCCGCCACTGTACATGTTTCTCATATCAAGTGGGTTATTAACGGTTGCAATTGAAATTGTCGGGGGAAGCAATACATGGAAATCTTGTAGTGAATTTCAAGATTTCATACAAAGAAAGACTTCATATTAAACCAGTCCATTCTAAGTGGAATAAAATCTATTAATGTTTCAATCTGGTTAAAACCATATCTTTATTCCGCTTTTCTATTTGTACCACTGCGGATAAAGATCTGGCGAAACCCGGTAAGGGGCCATGTTCTGGTGAACTCTGATGACGTCTCAGTCTCCGAAACCGTTATTTCCCATAGCCAATCAATGACTCGGCTAGGCACGTGATAGTGACGCAATATGTAACAAACACTGTTCAAAAACTACCTTGTGGGTCACGCACGCTGTGCATGTTAATTTCATTCCTATAAATTTGTAGCCGATCCACTGATTGGCTGAAAATCAGAGTTCACCAGAACATGACCCCTTACGGAGTTTCGCCAGATCTTTATCCGCAATGGGACAAAAAGAGAAGCGGAATAAAGATATGATTTTAATCAGATTGTTAATGTTTATACCATATTTTCAAAGTCCTGCTTAGCTGTACGATATGTAATGGAATTTGTGTCATTCAGGGTGTCATTCCATGGCAGATCTGTTTTTATTCTCGCAGAAAACACAACAGGTTCGGGATCTGAAGAGAAATGATATTCATATATATAATGTTCACCAAAGACATTATCAATAAATGCATTATTTATAAGTTGTCCTGATTTTAAGTCTGATCCCCCATTAACATTGTTATCTTTTAAATATCTCACCAAAAAAATGTTGATTCTAGACTAGCATAGTACATCAATTTGATCGTTAGATTCGGATTGGACATTGAAAGTTTAAAGCACCTAAGTGACGACCGCTGCTCTGACACTCTGTACAAATTGGCTGGTTGGTTGGTAGGCTGATTGAATTGGCTTTTACGTCGTTTTCAGTATTCTTCAGTCATATCACGACACGGAGAACAGAGGTAACCAATCTCATAAACCTTATGGTGACATACGGGAATCCAACCCTGATCGTCTGCACCGCAAGCTTAGCGCTTAACCACTTCTTTAAGTCTGCCCCTCCGTAAATATTGGTAGTTCATTTGCATATTCTTTACTTTATCATAAAGAAAATCGAGATCTCTGCTGATGGACCCTGGGTGGCCAAGGGTATTAAAAAATAAAATTGAGGTCGAGCAAAATAGAAGACAATTCATAATTCACAACTGCAAACATTATTTTGACACATGTACATTCTTACCTATAGATATTCAACATTGCGTTAATAATTAACCAGTTATGATTAATTTGTAGGGGGCAGGCCTTGTGTAGTGGTTAAGCGCCTGGTTTGCGACGCGGACGATCCGGGTTCGATTCCCGGGTTGCGCCACTATGTTTAAGAGGTTGGTTACCTCCTGCTTCCATGTCGCGATATAACTGAAAAATTGTTGAAAGCGACGTAAAACACCAATTAACCAACCAACCAACCAACTTAATTTGTAAGTTTCTAGGTTTTCTGCTCCAGTGCCTTGCCTTTTGGATAATACAAAATACCACGGCCTTTTTAGTAAATCAATAAATAAAGATAGTAATAATACTTAATAAATACATAAAATAATAGATAGATAAATAAATAAGTAAATAATAAAAATGATAACTAGATAAATTAATGAAAAGATAAAAACAAACAAAACTATTACGAATACAATTCATCATTGTCAATAAGATAAAAATGATAAAAAAAGTTTTGAATATATATTGTATTTATGAACAATAAATAAAAAATGGGGTTTCTTTTTATCTGTATGTAGTTAGTGATATAATATTTATTTTAACATAATATCCCCCCAAATCGATATCATCTAGAGGTTATCTAATATACTCTATACTGGGTAGAAACTGTTGCGTAGTAAGTTTGGGGATTCCCCTACACTGGAACGGTGATTGCCTTTCATTTTGTGTTTATTCGCACATCCTTTTTGTACACGTTTATGTTGTACCTGACCAGCATTTTGAAGAGCAAATAAATTAACAAGCCAAATTGGGCATATGAAGCTCGCCTGAGCACAATTTGTCTATTTATAAACGACTGTCTGCTTGTAAAACTTTTCGGAAATTTCTTTCTTAACATATTGAGTGCTACAAAAGATTTAATGTAATAAGAAATTGAAAACTGCCTCTAGCTAGATTTTAACTGCTATCCTTTAGCATGCCAAAACCGGTCCACATCAAAATTACGGGAAAAAGCCATAAAAATCAAGAAATCTACATTTTGACATGAAAATTGCAAATAGACATTGAAATAGAGTTTTAGTAATTCAAGCTGATAAATAAGATGCCCAAGTGGGCCTATATCGCTCACCAGAGCATATTTGCTTTTTCACACACACACGCCTGACTGTTTGCGGAAATTCGCAAATACATATATTCTCTTGCATATTGTGTTTCGACAAATGACCAAAATTTTTAAAGACTGTAAACGTGCTTCTCTATACGGAATTAAAATATTGCTCTCCAAATATGTGAAAAATATCAAGTCACATTTTTATCCCCCCCCCCCAGAATGACACTTTTAAAAGTCTTGTTTTGGTGTAAAATTAATTAAAAGAAATTGCCTTTAGCTCGGTTTGCACTGCTTCTTTTAGGAATACCAAAACTGCCCTATATCAAATTTAAAAAGAAGTCGTTGAAACCAAGAAAACTAATTATGACTTTTAACTTTCAAAAACCCCTTCAAATATTCATTTTCTAATAAAAGTTAGCATATAAATGTTTTATGGTTTCTCTATATATATTGAACAAATAAAGAAAATTGTATGAAAAAGAGTAAGTCAGTAATTTTTTTCAAACATGAATTTATGAAGACTGCAAAATACTTAAATACATGTATTTGTTTTGGTGTAAAGTGAAATGAAAAACATTTTAAAGCCCCCCCCCCCCCCCCCCCCCCCCCCCCCCCCCCCCCCCCCCCCCATTGATCAAAACATTGATATTTCTTCTTCATGTAAATTTTAAAAAAGTATAAAATCAAATTAAACCACACACATACAAACACACACACACACACACACACACACACACACACACACACACTGGTAATTTCATAAAATAATAATAATAATGATAAATGAAAATAATAATAATAAAGATCATCTTCATTTTTAAAATAATATCTCCATACTGAACTCAGCATGGTCTGCAAGATTTGAAGAAAATATCCAACCTTGACCGGTAACTTGGATAGACCACAAACTAAACAGCTATCAAAAGCATTCGGCCAGATTTATCCGACACGACTCTCTGGTTTAACCTTAACAAACCAGCGGTTTTTCTTTTTTTCTTTTTTTTTTTTAAATTCGGTTAAATTTTTATGCAGTCAGTCCCTCTTTAGTACAAAAAGATCAGCATACGACAATAGCAGGTAAACACGATATCGTCATTCTTGTATCCAATCTACCAAAACACCCTAGAAAATGTGAAAGAAAGTAGTAACTTGATCCCATGGTGTGCAATTTAGTTTTACATGGCAGAATGTGTATACTGAATAATAATCAAAGAAACATTAACATACCTGGGGTCGCTGTTGTTGTCAGTGTAGATTTCACAGGAGTTACTGAGGACGAAGGACCGTCTTGTTTTTGTAAAGATTCTGAAAAATATACATGTATATTATAAGTTATTAAAGAAATGATAAGTAATCACTTTATCCCGTCTTCGTTGGCATACCTGGATTCATAGTTTGTCATTTCAGTCAAATGTTTGATTTTGAGATTTTTGCTTTTATTCAGTGCTATATATTATGTAAGTGAAGTAGTACTGAGTATTCAGTTTGAATACATTTTGTAATTAGATCTTCAAACTTCTACCATTATTTATGTATAATTTGGTAAACACTGATGACCATAACATTGGCGGATTTAGAGGGGGTTGTGGGGGTTACAATCCCCCACCTTTAGTCGGAAAATTTTACCAAAAGAAGGTCATGCTCGACCTTTTTAGGGCTGCAACCCCACTTTCTTGACCGAGTAGTGCAAGACATGGAGACTGCAACCCCCCCCCCTTTTCAAAAATTTTTAGATCCGCCTATGCATAGTTACTATTACGAATCATGGTTCACGTTGTTCATTGTCAGAAGACATCAGAGCTCGCCGAAGGGCTGAATCTATTGATTGATAATTGTTTTACGTCACTTCATGATTGATTCGCTTATATGGTAATAACATTAACACATTGCATAGAAATTTATACCTTTTGCAGCGGACCGACCTGCAGCAATGAGGGATATTTTACGTGCCACACCTACGGTGACCAGGAACCTCTGTTTTCAGTGTTTTATTTCAAAGACAGGACACCTGTATGTCTACGGTGGTAATGGAACCCAGAACCATACGGTCTCGAGTTGAACTCTTCATCCACTGAGGTATATTGGCTCACAGTTTGATTTAAAGAACACTGTATTCCAGAGAACTTTATTTTCATGTAAATCCGAGAAGAATAGAGTCTAAATATGAAAGCTTACTAATTCAAAACTATGATCAAGATTAACATGTCTGAAAATTAATTTCAGTGTTAAGGTCAATGTCACGAAGTAGGGGGGCAGGCTTGGTGTAGTGGTTAGGCGCTTGGCTTGCGGTGCCAACGATCCGGGTTCGATTCCCGGGTTTCGCCACTATGTTTAAGAGGTTGATTACCTCCTGCTTCCATGTCGCGATATAATTGAAACATTGTTGAAAACGACGTAAAACACCAATCAACCAACCAACCAATCAACCAACCAACCACAAAGTAAGAGCATTTCGTTTCAATCAAAATCTCTAAGAGAAGAAACATAGATATTAACGTTTTAAGACATATTTCAAATAATCATTATTTCTTGATATTCAAAAGATACGGCCAAGGTTAAAGTTTTTAAAAATCAATTAAAGGGTCAAGCTCAAGGTAAGAAACTCAAACATGTTTGTAAAAATTGAAAGGTCTTCCTATGAAAAATTATACACGAAATATAAACACATTTGAAAGAAGGGAAACAACTCGAAGCCGACTCTGTATGCCATCCAACGACAACGCCGAGGGTATGGCATTAGTGCATGCCGCATGGTAGGCCTACCATCGAGTCATAATGGAAAGAAGAGAAAGCGAAACATTAAATAATACTGAATGCAGAGTCATCAAAATGAAAAAAAAAACAGATAAAAACAATATTTTATATGTCTTCGATTAAAAAAACGAGGTTATAACGAAAACAAATAATATGAATGTATTAAAGTAGACCATTAACAGAGGTTTACATTTACAATTTTTGTTAATAAAACTATCGTGAACAGGTTTTTTTTTCGAAAAACAAACCCAACATTCTTTTCAATACAAAAAGAGAACATTTTTTAAATTATGATCTTCAGAGAACTTCTCATTCGTAAACATTGCATATCGACTGCAAAAATCCAGTTAAAGTATTTAAAGTTATTCAGACTGCGTTGTTGGGGCATAAATATAGTGTCATGCTTGACTTTCATCTTGCATATTGGGTGTTCAACAACAATACCCTTACTGGGTATAAAGTAACCCAAGACTCTTTGCCTTTAGGGAACAATTTGGTTATAGTCACATGAAGACAAACGTGTCACAGACTGATATAGCTCTTATTTAGAAATCGTATTCTCGATACTGAGGAGAATACACAACTGTAATGTAAATTTCAGTACCCAACAATAACAATACCCTTACTGGGTATAAAGTAACCCAAGACTCTTTGCCTTTAGGGAACAATTTGGCTATAGTCACATGAAGACAAACGTGTCACAGACTGATATAGCTCTTATTTAGAAATCGTATTCTCGATACTGAGGAGAATACACAACTGTAATGTAAATTTCCTGTCCTATGACATATTTGAAGATTTTGATATTTAAAAGTATATATTATGCATATTTAAATATCAAAATCTTTCAAATATGTCATGGGGCATTTCCAAACGACACACAACGGCAAGAACTTTGTAGTGACAAAAAACCCCCAGCAATCTTACAACTTTGTAGTGACTATGGGGATCCATGACCTATCTGTCTATCTGTCCGTCTGTCTGACTGTACTTCAATACTTTGGTTGTGATACAGTAACTCTTAAAAATTTTCAAACTTTCACATACAAACGCAGAATGATAAGACGTACAGAAGTATTTCAACCTTGCTTTTAACCGGTTACGTATCAACCTCATAACGACATAGAGAAAATATACTAAGCTTAAAATTTTCATTACCTTGTACATGTACATGTATGATTTTTTTTGATACTGCGTTTATTTTCATATCTATATTTCGATTATAGCAGATTCCAATTAAGGTCATAAGCATTTTGTCTTAGGAGACGACCATTTGATTCTGAGGGTGGGGGCTGGCAAATTTGGTTGAGTCAGATTATTTATTTTCAGATCTTTGAAGGATAAAATATTTATTTCCTTGATATCCGGGGGACAGATTATTTATTTTCTTGACTTTTTGTCGCTAATAAATGACTGTTAGAATTATATTGTAATATATGCCATTAACAAAACACATGCTAATATAAGGTAAACTCAACAAATAATATGCAAAAAATATGTAGAAATAATTAATACCATATAAAAATCGAACAAAATTTTATTAACTTTATATTACACGCTTAATTTCAGTTCAACATTTCAAAGCACTTTATAAATGTACGTAGCTGACAATGATCTTGATTTATAATGGCCTTGACCTTAGGAGTAGGTCGTGACACACCGTCTTCCTTTCAAAACATATCTGCGTTCTCTAAGGGAGCAACCATTTGATTTTTATAGGGGGGGGGGGCAGGAAGACTTTCACCGGCCTGAATGTTTTTTGTCAAATTTCAAGAGCCGGATTATTTTTTTATGTTTTATTGTTATTTTTTCCCCAAAATTTGAGCTGGACTTTTTTTTTGCAAAGTCTTTTTGCCCCCCCCCCCCCAAAAAAAAAATCAAATGGCTGCTTCCTAATGAAGAGTGTAATAGAAATGCATCAAAGAAGAACGTTTTCAGTTAAGTTCATAATAACCTTGATCTTGAATGTTTTGGTTAAAGTTGTGGCATTGCTTTACCGTCCAGTTCAAATTATTTTTACAAAATTTTGAATTATTCCGATGCAGAATGTAGAAATTTTTGGCCAGTCATAGTACACAGATTTACATAAATGCTTAGTGACATTGATGTTTAACGATGACACTCAGTAAAGACCATGACATTTCTTTCGCCTCTAGGATTAATTGCTCTGCGTCACTCCACGATTATTTCACGTATATGGTGACGGCATCTGCTTGATGCATTGTCTAGAAATTTAGATCTTTGTATTGGACCCACCCGAAGCAGTGAGGGACCCCTGTGCAGTGACACGGGACCTCGGTTTTACTGTCTCATCCGAAAGACAGAATACCGGTGTGCCAATCTGATTAAAACCATATATTTATTCCACTTCTCTATTTGTTCCATTGCGTATAAAGATGTGGTGAACCCCCGTAAGGGGTCACGTTCTGGTGACCTCTGAATTTCAGCCAATGAGTGGATCGGCTACAAAATCCTAGGGATGAAATTAAAATCCACAGCGTGCGTGACCCACAGGGAAGTTTTTGAACGGTGATTGTTACATATTGCGTCACTGCCACGTGCATAGCCGAGTCACTGATTGGCTATGGGAAATAACGTTTTCGGTGACTGAGACGTCATCAGATGTCACCAGAACGTGAACCCTTACGGGCTTTCACCAGATCTTTATACGCAAGGAACAAATAGAGAAGCGGAATAAAGATATGGTTTTAATCAGATTGACCGGTGTGCCAACCGTGGGAGACAAACACGGGACCTTCCGGTCACAAGCCGAGTACCTCATCCATTGGGCCACACCGGCTTTCGCCTCTAGGAACATTTCTACCAAGTAAAATACTATCTCTGGCAAGACACATGTAGAATTTCATGAACAGACACAAAAAAAGTTCACTTAAGATAATGGAGTCGGAGTACATCAGTGGATGAGGTGTTCGACTCGTAACCGAGAGTCCCTGGGTTCAATTCCCGATGTAACCACACCTGTGTTCTATCTCTCGGATGAGACAGTAAAAAACAAAGCGCCATGTTAGGATAGGTAGCAATGCCCGTGTTCTATATCTTAGAGTGGATGACCAGCACAGAGACCTATCTAACTGAAAATATTCTCCAAGAGACAAATCATAGATTTATATTTTAGGTACCAAAATAACTCTATATATATATAAATAATAATAAAAAATAAACAAATAAACCCCCTTGTCGCAACCCCCTCTCCTACACCCTTGGTTCTTTAGTAAAAAATAATGACATATACATTAATACTGACCTTCTTTGGAGAGATAGACAGCAGCTCCTATACCCCCTGCTATAACCATAACGAAGAATGCTATGAGGGCCACAACACATATTATAGTTCTAGATGACACTTTCTTCGAATCACTAGAATCACTACTTTGATCGTCATGACGTAAACGTTCATGAGATCCTCCGTGCTTCCCAAAGCCCGCATACTGCGGGTCTATGTATCGTTGTGGATAATTTATGTCCCTTTGAGGAAGACTGCGGGGATCGATGAAAGTAGGATGTCCGTAGCGAAGATCTCCTTGATAAGGATGGACAGGATAATAAGACGGATTATCTACTCCTGGGTGATAGCTTTCCCATCCTTCGGGATAATTTTCATGGTAATCGCCATACTGTAATGATATGAATATATAAATAGAAAAAAAAAAACATCAGAAATACGTGTATAAACAGATAACAGGAACACAAACACAGTCACACAGAAATGTGTACATAGAGGCAAACAAAAAAGATTGTAAATATATGTTTATACAGATAATAATATATATATGGAGAGACATTATTAGGTTTAGGGCTTAACCCCTCTTTCTTTTCCTGATTGAACACATTCATGGGAGGTCGCAACCTCTTTTTTTAAATCTCCGCACAAAAACAACAAAAAAGGGCACCCCCCCCCAAAAAAAAAACCACCAAAAGTTAACCCAGAATATCAAGTTAGGAAAAGACATGAATATCATCACAAAAAGCTTCGATTACACGACAGCTGCGATACTGAATTCGGGACGTGAAACTGGGCAATATTTAGGCCATGAAACCGTCAAGTGCAGAAAACAGCGGCTGGAAAGTGAGAGGGGGCTTCGCCCTGATATCTCACCAGGGCTACACCCTGAGCCTGCTGAGAACCTCAGCGATTCCACAACCCTTCGCCTGACTCCTCCACTCCTAACTCCAAAACCTGTATCGGCGCTAGGTCTATTCTTTATATTTGAATTTGTTAAAGTTGTGCAATAAAATTTAATATACACTTTTTGACAAGAGAGAGAGAGACAGACAGACAGAGAGAGAGAGGTGTTACTATGAATCCGTTCGAGTGTATCGAACTAGATCATAAGGCCTTCAAATAGTTCTTATTCATAGAAAATCAGAATAGAAATCAGTGGCGGATCTAACAATTGTCTAAAAGTTGTCTAAATGTCAATCTGATATAAACCATTTCTTTATTCCCATTGCGTATGAGACAAATAGAGAAGCGGATTAAAGATATGGTTTTGGTCAGATTGTTTTTAAAAAATGTTAAATTCTGTGTAATAGAATTGATTATTCCTTAAAAATAGTAAAACAAATCTATCTTTTAAGTAAAATTTTTTGTAAAGCACTAGTTGCAGTCAAAGTAATCTGCGAAAGGAAATGACGTAATAAAACGTTAATGTCATCGATACCATATAACTGTCTCTTTCTGATTAGACGAATGGTACCGGTAATATTATTATTTCTTCGATGGCTGATCCTGAAGTTAGCAGGGGTAGGGGTTTTCGCAGAATATATTCAGTTCAGTTCAGTTCATTTATTTTGAGACGCACGTCTCATCAATACAATATATATACATCATATAACATGGTATATATATATATATATATATATATATATATATATATATATATATATATATATATATATATATATATATATATATATATATATATATATATATATATATATATATGTGTGTGTGTGTGTGTGTGTGTGTGTGTGTGTGTGTGTGTGTGTGTGTGTGTGTGGAGCGAGAATGTCATTATATAATAATAGTGATAAAGATTATTGTATAGATAAAAATAAATTTAATATATGTAGATACAGAGTATAGAAAATAAGATCTATTACATTTGCGATACAACATGAAGACTCTCACGTAATCGGAATGCCTCGCGGATATCTTTACCTAACTTGCATAATATGTGACAAGTGGGTTATTACTTTCTTCGTATTATATGTCGATCATAAAAAATGAAATGAAATATTCATTAGAAGTCATTATGAAAATTTCATTTACATTTATTAAGTGCAATATTTCATAGGCCAATAGACAAAAATGCAAACTGCATCAAAAATCATCTATGTACATGCACTTTTAAAAGATGGAAATTCCAATCCATGATCACGAGTGCGTTTTATACATATGCAAATATCTGTGGTAATAATAATTCCATTCAGTGACAAATCATTTATAGGAGCTTCCACAGACGCAGCTATCAATTATTCAGCTTAGATGTCAGTGCGCAAGAAATTTCATTTGAATGGCCGACTGAGTTGCTTTTTTCTTTTCTTTTTTTTTTTGGAAGCTGCTGTTATCTATTCTCAGCTACATGTATTTACAATTTACATTCAGACCTGGCAAAATAAAATTACAAGGTTATTTAACATAGTGGCGCATATCATAGGTACTCGGAACGAAAACTCTGATACGACCCCTAACTTTTCAGCCTATACTGATAAGTATAGGCTGAAAAGTTAGGGGTCTTATCAAAGTTTTCATTCCGAGTACCTATGGCGCATATATATACCTCAAACCAATTCCTATATCCTCGGTATCCCCTTGGTAAACACTAAGGGATATAACTAAAAATACATACATGTACGTCCCTGCTTAATACTTCGGTTACGTTGTCGCTCAGAAAAATTACATATACCCGCATAGAATTCGATGAAAAGCAGTATTTAATCTATTGATGTGTTTGTCTATCTGATGAAAACATTTCCCAGAAAAACAAACAGTTAAAATACATGTATCTGAAGGAGATAAAGTAATAATTTTTTTTTGGTGGGGGGGGGGGGGGGGGGGGTGTTTGGGGGTTTTTTAAGGGGGGTGTTTTGTTTTTGTGTAAAGGGGGGTTCTTTTTGGTTTGTTTTTGGTTTATTTGTTTGTGAGTGTGTTTTTTTTTTACTCATTTTAGTTTATTTTATTTTTATCTTAATATTATTATCATAAATATTATTATTATTATTATTATTATTATTATTATTATTATTATTATTATTATTATCATCATCATCATCATCATCTTCATTATTATTATTATAATTAATTAGATTATTATCAATCAATCTTATCTATTCTTTATTCATTTAATTATTCATTTATTTATTCATTCATTCATTCATTTTTTTTTTCTTAACACACATTTCGAGGGGAAAACCTATACAGGGATAAAAGGAGTATGCAAGAGGGAATATTATGCGAAATATATTTATTCATTGAATTTCATTGCATTTTATAAGCATATAAGGGGGTCTCTTTAACATTCAGTAGACAACAGATCCGGGTTAGACAACCTTTTGAGCTGTGCTTATAGATTAACCCAGCGTTTAACAGTGATGGCAAGATCACAGTACTAAATACTAAAGTTGGAGTATTATGGTCGGGAAACATTATTTTACAGCATGTGGATATAATTTATATAGGGAAGAAAGAAACAATTCCCGGGTCTTTCATACTATCCAGTGACAAGGTTGCCTGCAGCTACCTGTACATTCACCAAACTATTTATTGTCCGATTATTTATTAAAGATACAGAAATACCCTTTGTCAACACCTGATAAATCTATTCCATCATGAATGAATGTCTGATGTATTATTTTCATGGGTATTGAGACAGTCATGCATTATAGGAGACATTGAAAAGAGACCCCAGAAAGGTTACCCTGTACGCATTTCGACTGCGCATGTAACAGGTAAATGCTTCAAATAATTGTTACATGGTACTATTTAATGAGTAAATTTGAAATTAAGTATCAATGAAACAGTTGAAAATGGTTCATATATACTTAAAATATATCATATAATAAAATCAAACGTTTGAATAAATGCAAGTCAAACGTTTTTCTACCCAATCCAATTTCTTTATTTTCGTCAATACCATCGACCGCTGAAAAAAGGAAAGAAATGTAATTAAAACTAATTCAAGGATCGGTGACAAAATTTAGATTGTCAACTCTGTTTCCTTTAATTAGGAAATATAGGGTTTTATTCTAACGCCGTGCTATTCAAACAATACATTAATAGATATATACTTTTAGTTGACTAAAATATATAGAATAATTCAATAAATAAATAACGAATAAGGAGATAAATCAACAACCAACAGATAAATAAATCATAAATAAATAAATGAATTCTAAATGAATAAGCTATAATAAATAAATCATAATAAATGAATTATAATAAATAAATTATAATAAATAAATAAATAGATAAATAAATAAATAAATAAATAAATAAATAAATAACGGTCTATAAGAGAGATATGTCCCCTTGTATTTATTGGGCTTTTTTTTTCAAGTTAGAAATAGTATAAAAAAATGTATCAAATTTTAATCAATTTTCCGATCTTGCACCTGTCCATGTTGAAACTGAAATGTAGTTATTTGGATACTGCGGTACCTACTGTAATGTATGACGATAACGCTTCCTAGCGTGAAGTATACAGGTGGAATCCTGATAATGTCCATGAATGTAAAGAGGCACTGAGGGTAAATTCTGATAAAATTAATATTCATAGTGAACCTGATATTCAAACTAGCCAATATGGAAAGCCAAAGGGTTCAATATTCTATCTATGTAGTTATGTACTTGTTGTTGTGAAATGCGTTATTGGGTCATTGTAAACATTGAAATGTTAATCCGTAACTTGACATTTGTAGTACATAACTGTTCGTTTACAAAATGAAGATGTAAGATGTTGTCTGTGTAAATGTACAACAAGTGAATGCTTTATTCGTTCAATGTAATTCAAAATGTGTATCTCCGTAATTCTTATCTGATCTTCCGTAAATTACAGCTGCGAGTTTTCAGAAACTTGTAATTTGTTGATCCGTGCAATGTTAGTTCGACATTCGTATTTCATCATATAATTCATTGCTGTTCTTGTTTGTTGTTGTTGTTATTCTCTCCAATACCTTCAACCATGGTATTAATACGTTTATATTTGTGTAAAAATATAAACAATATATGGTGTGTAAAGGCAACTATATTTACACCGTTTGCATAAGAATATGCATTTGCATTCTCCTTTGTTTAAATGTTCATATATTTATGTATCTGATGCTAAATTCATGTATTTGTATATATATTGTATACTGATAAGCCGGATGGCTTAAAGTTAATAAAGAATCGAATAATTATTTTAGTGTGATAGTATTACTATAGTTCCATTTTACAAACATTATAACCAATGTAGTACATATATCTTTGATTTTTACATTTAGTTTTTGGTAAGAAATCATCTACGTGGTGACAGTAATTTGATGGTTATTTGGTGCGTACTTTTGCTAGATCCATAGGTCAATGCATATCTTTACAATCACTCTCATTTTAAAAGGCCAACATTTTAGGTGAAGGTGAGAAAAATAAAGTTTGATGAAACATTATAAAACTGTTATTTTCTTGAAAGCAAGACTCCATATTTCTTAAAATCATTAATTTTTTCCATGCTGTATTTTAGGTATCATCATCCTCAAATCAATTTCTCAGTGTTCGAATCAAGTCTATAATGTGATAACTGTTTCATTCATCTTGATATCAAGCCGGTGTGGCCTAGTGGATAAGGTGCTCGGCTCGTGATCGAGAGGTCGCGGGTTCGACTCCCGCCCGGGGCACACCGGTGTTCTGTCTTTCGGATGAGACAGTAAAAACCGAGGTCCCGTGTCACGGTAGGCGTGGCACGTAAAAGATCCCTCACTGCTTCGGGTGGGTCCGTTGCAAAGGTCTAAATTTGTATGCAATGCATCAGGCAGATGCCGTCACCATATACGTGAAATAATCGTGGAGTGACGTAAAACAATAATCAAACAAACAAACAAATCATCTTGATATCAATACGTTCGCTCATATTTCATTCGTTGTCAGTACATCACAAGAACATTTATATGGAGATGTAACACTTTAATTGAAACTCATTTACTACTAAATTACAAACAAATACGAATAAAAGGAATTTAAAGACAGAAACATTCGAATGTCTAATATAGAAGTAAACCGGGAAAATGTAAGGGAAGTTAACCATTACTATTTGAATTTCTTTTTGAAATTAATGCATTGAAATTTCAGATATTTTCATTGTGATAAAGATAATATGTGGTTTTCAGTTGAAATATTTCAATAAATGTAACGGATGTTAAAGGAGTATGGTCCGCCTGAAGTCGGGAAAAGTAAAGCCGGTATGGCCTAGTGGATAAGGTACTCGGCTCGTGATCGAGAGGTCGCGGGTTCGACTCCCGCCCGGGGCACACCGGTGTTCTGTCTTTCGGATGAGACAGTAAAAACCGAGGTCCCGTGTCACGGTAGGCGTGGCACGTAAAAGATCCCTCACTGCTTCGGGTGGGTCCGTTGCAAAGGTCTAAATTTGTATGCAATGCATCAGGCAGATGCCGTCACCATATACGTGAAATAATCGTGGAGTGACGTAAAACAATAATCAACCAACCAACGGGAAAAGTATAAAAAGATGTAAACGGATTTCTTAAACGGCGATCCATTTTTAATATGTTATCTAAGATGTTTAAAAAGCATCGTTACCAAAGTCGATGTCGTTAACGAGATATGCCCGTTTTAAATTTGAAACGTAACCAAGCCAAGCTTTGAATATTGATGAGGATGGACAGTGGAAATCACGTGACAATGAAACTCGAGCTTTACCCGATTCTAACATTTGTTCCACTTTTCTTTTTTGACTTCGGAGTCTGTGTATATATTTTTTTTCTACCACACTTTAGCTTTCCCGTGCTCGTATTCCTCCATTTTTGTTGTTTTCTGCAGTGAATATCCACACGCGCAGGATTATGGGCGGAGCATCGCCTTATTTGAAGAATTGAAACCAGCCGAATTTAATTCGACTCAATTACCTTTATTCTACAAAAACATTGAAGGATTTTAGTTTTAAATTTTGCAATTAACACAAAGTTTATAATTTATGCAATATAGGAAAAATAAGATATTATCATAATTTATCCTTTTCATGCTATAATTTTTCCAGTCTCGGACCAGGTCCCTTTAAGTATTTTCATCATTCATTTCATTATTCATTATTATTTCATTTATTATTCGTAATTCTAATATGACTTAAGATTCTCTCCCCAAATGTTCCAAAGAGCTCGCCCCGTGACTATACTCTAACACATTCCCCCTCAGATAAGCCACGCCTACTATAGACCATTCTACTGGGCAGTTACTCAATAGTTATCTGCCCTTTACCGATAGGTGTCGCGGTCGTATCCGCCATTACGGTACCGAAAAAAAGTTATCGAGATAGTAGTCGAGATATGAGCGTAGTGGTTAAAACAATATTTGTGTTTATTAACGTTTAATTGAAAGGTCTGAATCCGTGACTAGGATTGAAAATTAATAAACGTGTTTGTTTTAATAGTCCATTATGAATTTCAGTTTAAAATTTAAATATAAAAAAAAAACCAAAAAAAGAAAAGGAACCTTTCTCCGGCCTTACCAAAAATATTGGTCACCAAGCTAAGTTATTTATTCAGTAATGAATTATGTATTTATGTATTACATATTAATTTAGATAATTATTAAATTATAGTAAAACTTATTAGATACATATCAGACTACTTTCAAAACATAGTCTATGTTTCGGCAAATATCAATTGATATCAACACCTAGACCATTTCACAAACGAAGATTTTTCGTAACTTTTACTCAGATAGATTATCACTTAATTTCAGTAATGCGCATGCGTGAAACTAATTACACGTACAAATTTTACCCCTGAAGTTTTGATGGATTTTAAGTGATTTAATAAGCTTCTAATAGTGTTTTTGATCTCAAACTTTGGATATATAGATACTGCAATTTGGTGGAAATATGAGACGAAAAAAAGGAAGAATAAGAATCAAAATGTTAGTGGAGAAAGTCAACAAAAATTTTCAGTGAGTATTACTAATACTAAAGAATTTAGTATACCGAGAATGTCGAGTGCTGATATCAACTCACAGTCGTCAATAGGCTCTAATCATTCGACACCCGTCGCGGACAAAGGGGTAGATTTTCTTGCAGCCATTGATAACAATGTCTCTCCCATTGGACCCCAAAGACCGCAAGCAAGCTTTGTTGGTATGGAACCTTTAACGCCTATCAATGTGCCGTCAAATTGTGAACTTGGTGAAAAATTTGATAATCTCTCGAGGATGATAAAAACCTTGTGTGAAAAACTCAACAAATTGGACCAAATTGAATCGAAACTAATCGCACTGGATTCGGCAGTTTTCAAAATAACGGGTGACATGAACAATATGAAATCTAAAGTGAGTGAAATGGATTCTGCAATGAATTTCTTCAATGATGCTTTTGAAAAGAATAAGACTGAGGCCGAACATATGACGGAAACAATGAGAGATTTACAAAACAAAGTGGAGGCTACTGATAGTAACACAATGAATTTAGAGCAAGACCTAAACGAATTGAGTGAGAATTTCCGTGAACTTAAAGATAAACAAGTTGATCTCGAAGCAAGGTCCATGAGGGACAATCTATTATCAGAGACATATATATGTCTCTGCTATTATTCACTGGGATTTATGAACACGAGGGAGAGAATACAGAGGAAACATTAAAGGGATTTGAAATTACATAAAGACTATTCTTTCGAGAGAGTACATAGGATAGGAAAAAAGCAGAAAGATAAAAACAGAACAATAGTTGCGAAATTTAGTGCACACAAGGATAGAGAAGAAGTGAGAAGAAAATCCCCCCGTGTTTTGAAAAACAAAAGATTTGGAGTTAATGAGCAGTTTCCGAAGGAAATTAATGACAAACGCAAACTGTTATACCCACACTTCAAGGAAGCTAAGCGGCAAAATAGGCGCGCAGTACTGAATGTAGACCGCCTCTATATTGACGGGCAGGAGTTCACTCTACCGGAACGCAACACGGTCAATCAGAGATCGCAATCATCGGACAGAGGTCGCGCTCCTGACGACCGCCGCTAGGAAAACCGTGGAGCAGAAACAACTAGTAGTAGTGATAACACTCGAAACTCCTCGGACTCCACTATAAACAGTCAACTAGGTCCAAGTAGGAATTTATCTTTAATATCTGTAAATGTATGTGGCATTAAAAGTAAGCTTAAATGTCCTGAATTTTTAAAAGAGGTTACTAAATACGACATACTATGTTTCAATGAAACTAAAACAGACAAAGCAGATATTCCAAATATTGGCATTCCAGGTTATATTACTTTCTTGAAAAATAGGCATGATTTGGCTACTCATAGATCAGGTGGTATTGCTATACGTAAAGCAAGAGTTATCCCCTTTTGTTAAAACTGTTGAATCAAATTGTGATAGTATTTTGTGGATGTCTATCAAAGGTGAACTGCTTAATCTTAAGGATAACACTTTGATAGGGGCTGTATATATACCACCGCAGAGTTCTAAATATTCATCTCCAGAAATTTTTTCACAAATTGAAAATGACCTGATAACTTTTAGTAATAATTTTAAGTATGTATGCATTGTTGGTGACTTCAATAGTAGATCTGCTAACCTGAGTGATTTTATTGAGTTGGCTGAAAATGACAATTTTGAAGGTGACGAAATAATTCCTAATGATATTTATCTACTGGAAGAAATTGGTATACCTAAATTACGTATATCACGTGACACTGTGATGAATAATTATGGTCGTCATTTACTTGACTTGTGCAAATATAATAATATGTTTATAATGAATGGCAGAGTAGGCGGTGATAGAAATGTTGGAAATTTCACTTGTAAAAACACAAGTGTTATCGATTATTGCTTATCCAATATTGATTTTATACCTATGATAACTGATTTTTGTATTTTACCATATACCATATACCTCTATACTATCAGATGTACATAATGCATTAACCTTGGTACTAAAATGTGAAAAAGAATTCAGTGATCCTGTACATAATGATGTACATAATCGGCATGTTACAGTGACTGCTTGTAAATGGAATGATGACAAAAAAGGTGATTATTGTAAAGCCATTGCAGATAAAATGGATGATATTAACTGTATTGTTGATAAATTATCTACAGTTAATGCTGATGAAGTGAATGGAAACTTTATAGATGAGGTTACTGGTGACATTTCAAAACTTTTTGTTACTACTGCTAAAGAAATTTTCGGTACTAAAATTAATAATGTTCCCTCTGGCAAAAGATATAAAAAATTCAAAAAGCCCTGGTTTACCAAATACTGTAAAAGTGCCCGCCAAAATTTTAGAAAAGCTAAACGAATGTTTAAGAAATATGGTAGTGATATATTCAGAACTGATTTATATGAGAAAGAGAGGAGATACAAGCATACTCTCAAAAGGTCGGTAATTGACCACAAATCAGCAATTAAATCCAAGCTTGGTTTTTTGAGATCTAGCAATCCAAAAGAATATTGGAAAATAATAAATAATAATAATAATAATACACAGTCTAATATTAAAGTACCTCTTAACGAATTATATGACTTTTTCAAGGAATTGAATAATAATAATATAACTCCTGATTTTGTTCTATCTCTTGATGAAATGAATATTTTATCGACCGTAAATATTAACATGGATATTAATGAACCAATATCTGCTGAAGAAATATTGAAATGCATCAAGTCACTGAAGCGTAACAAGTCATGTGGTGAATATTGTATATACAATGAATGCATTATTAACTCTATTGAGTATATGATGCCTGTATATGATGCCTGTATATATAACTTTGTTTAATATTATTTTTGATACTGGTATTGTACCTACAAACTGGTTGCTTGGCAATATTATTCCTATTTACAAAAACAAGGGGAATATTAATGATCCCAAGAACTATAGGCCAATTACACTTATTAGTTGTGTTGGTAAACTATTTACTTCAATTTTAAATCAAAGAATATGCTGATGCTGCCGAAATTTTATTAGAAAATCAAGCGGGTTTAGAAAAAAGCACTCTACAACTGACCATATCTTCTCTTTGTATAGTCTCATCGAATTATTTAAACTTAAAAATAAAAAATTGTTTTGTGCATTTATTGATTTTGAAAAAGCTTTTGATTCTGTTTGGAGATTGGGATTATGGAATAAAATTTTGAAAAATTCGGTAAATGGTAAATGCTTTAAAGTCATTGTAAATATGTATAAAGGAATCAAGGCTAGAATAAAGGCTAATAATACATTTTCTGAGTATTTTCCATGTTTTAAAGGTGTCAGACAGGGTGAAAATCTTTCTCCTTTTTTATTCTCTATCTATCTCAACGATCTTGAGGATTTTTTATACACACATGGAGCTACGGGTTTAGAAACCGTTTCAAATATGTATGAAAATGAGTTTAATTTGTACCTTAACTTATTTGTACTTTTATATGCAGATGATACTGTATTAATGGCTGAATCTAAAGATGATTTACAGCATCAATTAAATATTTTTCATGAATACTGCAATTTTTGGCATTTAAAAGTTAATAAAGGGAAAACTAAAGTAATGATCTTTGGCAGGGGGAGACAACCCAGTAATCTGAAATTTGAATATAACGGGTCTGAACTTGAGATTGTAGATCACTTTCAATATTTAGGGGTTACTTTCTCCAGAAGTGGAGCATTTCGTACACATGTAAAATATTTGTATGATAAAGCTATGAAAGCGATGTATAGTGTCATTTCAAAATGTAGAAATCATAACCTGCCAATTGATTGTCAGTTGGACTTATTTGATAAAATAGTTAAACCCATACTATTGTACAGTTGTGAAATTTGGGGATTTTCGAACATAGATGTTGTTGAAAAATTACATTTAAAATTTTGTAAATATATTTTGAATCTGAATAATTCCACCCCCAATTACATGGTTTATGGTGAATTAGGAAGATATCCTATGTCCGTAAATATAAAAGTTAGAATGATTACTTTCTGGGCAAAGTTGATATCATCTAATAAATTATGTACAAAACTGTATGCTATTTTACGTAAAACAAATTACATGCCATGGATTAAATGTATCAAGAATATTCTTGACGAATGTGGACTTTCATATATTTTGGCTGTCTCATACTTTTCCCAATTTGACATGGTTACGTAATATTGTATATAAAACTTTATATGATCAATTACTACAGAAATGGCAGAGTGATGTTTTCAATTCGCCTAAAGCGATTAATTATAGAATTTTCAAAACAAAATTGAATCTAGATAGTTATTTACTTTCACTTCCTTCTAAAAATGCAAAATCATTGTGTAAATATAGATGTTGTAACATCAAACTACCAATTGAAATTGGCAGATGGTACAATGTACCAAGATCTGAGCGTAAATGCACACTGTGTGAATTAAATGAAATTGGTGATGAGTACCATTATATTTGTATGTGTAATAACACTGAAATCAAGGCATTTAGAAAAAAGTGTTTGCCTGAAGTTTACTATGTTAATCCAAATACATTTAAATATAACAAATTGTTCAATTCAAAAGATAGCATTCTGCAGTTTAAATTAAGTAAGTTTATTTCTTTTATTAAGGACAGAGTCCAACCTCCATGTTAACTATCTCCTTCCGCATGTGCTGATATTTATGTACTGTATATTTGTATATATTGTATATGTTCTCTACACTGTTATTTATATGTGAAGTTTATGAGAATAAAGATATTGATTGATTGATTGACTGAGTATGCAGATGAATTGTATTCGGGGATGAGAAATACCATCTACTTAACTATTTCCAAATTCAGGCTTTCCGTGTTTGCAAAACCTGGGGTTGAAACCTTCGGAAAATCCTTTTAAAATTTCGTATATGATCTTTTGGAACATGACTTGCAGTTTTATGAAAATTGAATTCGCAAGTACCGAAATCAACTTGTCCAAAATAACTTAGATAAACAGTGGCGGATTTAGGGGGGGGGGGGGGCGAAGGGGTCGCTCGCCCCATCCCCGGCAGTGACCCAAAATTTTAATAAAATCCTGTATTTTGGCCAATTTTATGTTGAAATTGACAAAATTCGCCCCTCGATCCCACCACTACCACCCCCCCCCCCGGCCGCAAAGGAGGCGCTGGACCCGCCAATGGATAAAAAACGAACGTCAATTCACTGCATTACTTCCCTTGTGTATGCAATGTTAATTAATTTTCTTCAATCAACATACACGTGTATCAATAATAGTCTTACGGATGATGGGTTTAAACAGCCAACATAAATCCAGTAAATTTATTGCGTAATATGGACGACAGTTTCTGGAATGTAGCTTTAAATTTAACTTTTGCCAAGGATACCTATGCTGAGATATTACTGACCCCAGGTGATAACCTGGTTTTACACCTGTTACATAATCCATTTTCTGTTAGTACAAGCTACCACTCGACATAGGGACATGGATCGAAGTAACAGTCATGGGAATAATCAGAGATTTACGTCTCTGAAATAATTTAATTTTAATAGATCGGTACTAAACAGTATATTATTCATAAATACTCGCATTATATGCGATACGATTGAATCTATCTCCGGTTGCTTTAAGTTTTGTAAAGTAATGTTACTAAGGCAACCCATGGCAAATAGTCTGTATTTCACTTATACAGAGACATATATACATGTATATATATGTCTCTGACTTATAATCACTGTCAAAACTGCAAAAACAACTTAATTAAAAAAAAAAAAAAATGAAAAAAAAAACCACATTAGGTAGTATCAGCTGATGCAAGGACTTGTAAACTTGTTCAAAAGTCCTTTACTGATGATACGAGCCTAGGCTAATGATAGCCATATTCAGTACCTTAATGGCGGATAGTCACGTGATCTAAAGATGGCCGCGTCCGTGTATTACGCGACAGAATGGTCCGTCTATACAACCGCAGTTCTTAAAATGATCTGCTCAGTTCATTTTCTGAAAACTGATAATCAATTATTGATTTTTACGTAACTGGACTTTTTACGTGGTCTGCAAAAAAAAAAAAAAAAAAAAAAAAATAATAATAATAATAATAAATAAATAAATAAAAATAAAAAATAACAACTACCTAGCCGTGGTGTATTGTCCAGTAATTCCCCAAGTCGCATGAACCAATATTATTATAACCGAGAGGGTAATTACTGGACAATAAGCCACTGCTATGTAGTTGTCATTTTTTAAAACCTAATATGACTTGAGATTTTCTCCCTATATATTCCACAGAATTCGCCTGCTGATTATTTTCCAACAAATTCTACTCAGATACGCCACGCCTACTATACAACCACAGGTGTTAATGCGCCATGCTGAATTACTGATTTTACGTAACTAAACTTGTTGTCTACAGAAACATAGTCTTAGAATAGAAATAGATCTTTCGGATGAGACAGTAAAAACTGAGGTCCCGTGTCACGGTAGGCATGGCACGTAAAATATCCCTCACTGCTTAGGGTGGGTCCGTTGCAAAAGACTAAATTTGTATGTTATGCATCAGGCAAATGCCGTCACCATATACGTGAAATAATCTTAGAGTGACGTAAAACAATAGTCAATCAATCAATCACTCCTAAATGTCTTAATTCTTTAATTCAAAAACGTTCGATCAAATGTTACATCTCTTGATAAACTTTGTTCTAGATCGTTGTAAAGTGGACATCTTGAAATGAAATTATGTTCGTCTTCAGTTTCTTTCAGATAACATAAAGTACACACTTTTCAAGATTTAATTTGTCCATTGTATCTACCTTTCTCAATGTTCAAATCGTGTTCCCTTATCCGAATTTTGTTATCAGTTGTTTACTGACGGTGTCTATACACAAAAATGTACAACCAGATGCTGGTACATGCGCGGATACAGAGGGGGGGGGGGGGGTTAGAGTGGTCTGGAACCCCCCCCCCCTGGAATCCGAAAATTTTACCAAAAAAAGGTAATATTTGGGAATTTTGGGGGTTGGAACCCCCCCCCCCCCCTCGTCTAAGAGAAAAATTTACCTTTTTTGGTTGGACCCCCTCTGACAAAAAGTTTTGGATCCGCGCATGTGGTATGATAAGAAATATTTTACAGTAGAATCTATTAATCTTTGTTTAACGGCAGTATACATTCCTTTATGGTATTCAGATTGATTTATTGATTATTATTTTACGTCACTCTACGATTATTTCATGTACATGTATATGGTGACGGCATCTGCCCGATGCATTATTGCATAGAAATTTCTACATTTGCAACGGATCCTTCCGAAGCAGTGAAGGATCTTTTACGTACCATGCCTACCGTGACACGAGACATCGGTTTTTACTGTCTCATCCGAAAGATCTGTGTGCCCGAGTTAGAGTCGAACCCGGGACCTTTCGGTTCCAAGCCGAGCACCACATCCACTGGGCCACACCGGCTTTAAAATGATATACAGCATAAACCATATAACCTAAACCTAACCCATCTACTAAATTTCTAATTGGCTACCCAGCTGTTATCTACATTCATTTTATCGTTATAACATGTTCTTAATAGTATACAGTTTTCAGTACTTTTTAACTTAAATAACCAATATTTTATGATTTGAAGTTTCCTGTATTCTCTCATTGGGAGTCGACCTAACCCAAATTAGATCATGATATTACAAACAGACTTTCGAACCCCTAATACTGATTTTACAATTCATGGTGTTTACATGCATTTTCTCTACTTCTTGACCTCTATGTAAACCCCAAACTTCTGCACCATAAGTATACTGGCTATATAAGTATCGAATAATGAACATTTGGTTTCATTATTAAAAGAAAACTCCAAAAGATTTTTAAATTACATCATGATTTCGTTACAAAATAATATCTCTAGAATCACGGTTGTTGCTATCCGTACGTGTTTCTTCGGAATGAAATCGCTTGCAACGAACATGTGGTCTGTCATAAATTTAATTTAACAAAACTATGACTTCTAGTTTATATACATTAATCAACCAGTAATGTATTTAAGAATCAGATTTTCAATACATTCTTTACGAGGTGTAGAGTTAACATTCATTTTGACCTTCTTCTTAACAATAGGAAAATTCCACCCGACATCATTATGTGTATCCCACACCCGTGTAGTGGCAGGGTCATTGAAGTCGCACAATATATAACTGTGTGTCAAGTCAAGAGGAAAAAATTAAATGCACGCCTTCAATTATTTTTTACATCCCGAAATATTAAATAAAGAAACCAATAAAGATGAGCACAAACCTTGCGTCTTTTTCTATCCATGGTTTTTCTATGTGTGGAACATCATGACGAGGTGCTCTTTAAAATGTGTATTGCACAATTACATTGATCAGGAAGTAGTACCCGGCGTTCCACGCCGATACACATCTTTAAGTGCGACCCACCTTGATAATTAGTTATTTACAGAGGAGAAACCTGCTTTAATATATATTCTACATCGGTTTTATGGGCAGGCTAACGTTCTAAAGAACATTATGCAATAAGTGTTGAGCCAGGGGAGGGATACAGTAACCACTGAAAACGAGGGGAGATGTCACACCGACTTTGCAAAAAAAGGGGGGGGGGGTTAGTTGATTATACTCAGTTGATGATAAATTTTTGCGAAGAAAGTGCAAGCTCCACCTTTATAAATTACTTAAATCACCTTTTTTGGTTTTCCTTTTTGTAAGGGGTGGGGAGGGGTTTCAAATATGAAACCATAATTTGGGAAAAGGCAGACCCTGACTACGCGCGGTATAAACCGTCTGACGATAGGTGTATTTGACTTGAAAATTTGAAACATACTCTAATCTATCAGATCTGGTTCCAGATCACATGTAAAGCACGTCTGCTAATATATCAAGGTCCATGCATGATCTCCCATACTAACACAGATTTCCTGGTACGAGTTTTACAAAAGGGGGTACCTCCGGTCGAGAGCCGAGTCGGTTGTTACACCATGTCTAACGCTTATATATTGATTGATCTTTTGTTTCTTTATGCATATCGAATTTTCACACATACATGGATAATAATGATATATGAATAAGAAATCTATTGGAAGTATAACCTATTCATAACCCTTAAAACCGGCTTACATGTGGTCTAAGTCCTGACGTACGTCCAAGATGGGAAACTCGGACCTGTATCATGACAGTATAGCCTAACCCACAAGCGACTTACTCAATATACAGGTGTGATATGGGTATTTACCCTCAATATACAGGTGTGATATGGGTATATACCCTCAATATACAGGTGTGATATGGGTATATACTATATACCCTCAATATACAGGTGTGATATGGGTATATACCCTCAATATACAGGTGTGATATGGGTATATACTATATACCCTTAATATACAGGTGTGATATGAGTATATACTCTCAATATTGATATTACACCTGTATATTTAATAGTTCTCCCGCATCTGATCCAGACGGCATTCATATTGCTGCCCTTTGAAATATGAAATATTCATCACGACCACTTTTTATGTCATTTTTATTAATTGTCATATTTCACAATGGGTAGTTCAATCGGGTAGGTGCTTGGCTCGTGACCAAGAAGTCCTACGTTCGATTACCACTAAATCTCGGTGTGACGTAAAAAATTAAAGTAATAAACACACATCATTCACAGGACGTTACCAAGGGATTATCAACCCATTTTGATAGGCTGACCTTTTTACGCCACCGCCAATGTCATGTGAACAGAATCGTACAAAGCAGCCTTCCGTTATATCATCATCATCATCATCATCATCATCATATTGTTGTTGTTGCTGTTGTTGTTGTTTTTGTTATTGTTGATATGATGATGATGATGATGATGATGATGATGATGATGACCAATAGCATTATGATTATTAAATATAAAGGTATCATGTTTGAATTATACTCTTTACGCTTACTATCCCCAGTTTCCACAATAATATTCCTATACCACGAACACGATTCATATTCATGCACCAAAGATCTGACAAAATGACTAATCTTAGCACTCTAGTAGAGTATTGATCTGAAATCATTGCACATGACATATTAAATGAGTAGCAGTTGCTATTATTGAAACAGTAAATAGTGATTTTAACACAGCCACAGGGCTTTTTTGTATGTACAAGTAATCCCATGTAATTTAGTACTAGGGCTTATTGGAGATCAGTGGTCAGGTGCGGATACATGATTTTGTGTTTTAAAAAGAGGGGGGGATGAAGGAAAACACAGGAAGTTATGGATGGGATGGGTGGTTCCGATGCCACTTTAAGGTCCCCGATGGGTCCAGGACAAAAATATGTTGGGGATCCAAGGGGCGTATCCCTTGATGGCCCCAACGTCTTTATGAATTTCAAGATGGAAATAAGATTGAGTAAACGATATCTATATCTGGATATTCCTACTCTGTAGTTCTTTTCTACAGTTGTATAAGAAAAATACTAAATATTCGTGTTTTGTTTGAGGTTGAGGAGGGTTGGAATAACGCCAGTGGTTTTACACAAATATAAAAGAAAAAATTCTTTTTGTTTTACGTCGAATTACATATCCATTTACGCGTCACCTACTTCAATAATCTTTTCCTGTTGAATATTTTTAATGTTCGTCGTCTGGTTAAAGCACATAACTATATGTTCATGTATTACGCTTACGGCGTAGGCGTAGGAATCGCCCCTCCCCCTCGTCCTCCGAACCATTTTCTACCCAGAATTCCGTGCGTTACAGCCACTACATTTCTGTAAACGCTATTTTACAAGATTCTTGTAAAAGTTTTAAAATCCATGGGTAGAATGTAAAATTAAATATTCAAGCATGTGATGACATGTTTAATATAAAGTATGGTCCAAATTCAATGTAAATTATTTAAAATGAATGTTTAATCTAGAACTATTTCGTGTGTTATGTGTATAAAACTAGGCTGAAAATAAAGATAACCATGGAATTCATTGTAGTTGAGACGTATAAAGAATGTGATAGTTGAAAATAACCGACAGACGATTGAAAGTTTTATGATTCCTTTAACTTTTAAGATTAGCTTATAAATTTGCCATGTGATACCGAACTATTTCTCAGGCATTGACAGAGATATAAGCGAGAGTAAGAAGCGATAGCTCTGGGTAGAGAATGCCTCCGAACAAGGAAATAATATAAAGATTATTTCCTCACTTTTGATTTTGACCAATGAATATTGAGCATGACTATGACAAGAGATATATAATTATGTTATTTACTATTGTCATTTTCAAACTTTAAATTCTGATTAATATAAAGTGAACAGAGTCATGTGCTCACTTTTCAAAATTTTTGGTCAAAATTAAAAACAAGGAATTGACGATAGTAAATAATGAGCTTCGCCGTCCGTTATCATCCGTTAGGCAGTTAGAAACGACGTTGAACGTTAGCAACCTTATGACGTCATAAAAGCATTTCATTGTACTTTGCGTCATTTTTGCAGGAATACGTTTTATTTCCTCTCTTAACATTAGGACCGCAGTTAATGGCCGCAAAGTCCATGAAAGCGATAATCCTTTGAAATGTTAACCAAAGTAGATTTCGATAGTAAAATTTATCACATCTGTACAAGTTATTGGCGACGTAAGATACCTATCTTTTCTCTCCCCCCCCCCATTTTTTTTAAATATATTTACAGATCCTTTCGACGTTGCTGCAGGACTAACATTTTGGTTGGCAAATGATAACGATTCCCACAAAAATTTGACGTCATAATAAAAACTTGATTGTCTCTGACGTCATACTGCGGGAACAGTTATCATTTTGCCAACCAAATGTTAGTCCCGCAGTAACGTCGAAAAAGTCTGTTATCATTAGTATCAGTTGTACAGCATTCTATTCGATCTTTTCGTTATACAGACTCACTTCCCATTTGGGACGGTATCTGACGTAAAACAATTATGACGTCATCAAAGTCTATGGACACTGATCTAAAACTCAGGGAAATGATAGTCCACAAATGACGTTTTCATAGGAATTTGATGATGATGACGTCATAATTCTTTTACGTCAGATACCGTCTCAAATGGGAAGTAACTCTGTTTAACGAAAAGACTCAATACGCAATATTTATGACTTTTCAAAAGAATGTTATGCAATATGTGACTTTTACTCATGAATAATTCATTCAGTAGACCATATTCCGGTTTTGATAAATGACGACTTTTTGTCCGAGCTAATACCTTTTGGCGTTGTTTTTCATAGTGACGTTATAATGAATCTATGTCATGCGCTATGACGTAACTATAAAAACAACGCCAAAATGTATTAGCTCGGACAAAAAAGACAGCAATTATCAAAACCGGAATATGATCTATTCATTAATGTAACATTTAGGTCCAACATATATAGGTAACACAACCCTCGCTTAAGACATGAAAGATGCATGGTGCTGAATACCCAATTTTTACCTACTTTCTAGTCCAGAATAGAAACCACAACCACAAATATAGTTACTCATAAACGAAAAATCAGTCCTAAAACTGTTTAATATTCAGAAGCAGCAGGAGGATCCGAGCCTTGGACGCCCGCAAAGCTTTCACCTTGAACGCATGGACCCCCTGGCAGTATATATATAGCTAACAACTTAAACATTGTTCATAACTCTTTAACCATACAAGTTGTAATGAAAGAAGTCCAAATAAGAATGGATGAGTTAGTTTTGCTGTTATGTCGTCCTATGTGTACCATGGGAGATAAGCTTACAACTCCATGCAGAGTGGGAGTGTGGCCTCGTCGGTGTGTGTGCAGATGTCGAGCAAGGTTGATGTAATACATATAATCCAATTCATTGAATCTTATACTATCATTAGAAGCCGGCGTGGCCTAGTGGTATCGCGTCGGACTCCTGATCGGGAGGCCGGGGTTCGAGTCCCGCTCTGGTCATGCCGGTGTCATGTCTTTCGGATGAGACAGTAAAAACCGAGGCCCCGTGTCGTGGTATGCATGGCACGTTAAAGATCCCTCACTGCTTCGGGTGGGTCCGTTGCAAAGGTCAAAATTTGTATGCCCCGCATCAGGCAGATGCCGTCACCATATACGTGAAATATTCGTGGAGTGACGTAAAACAAAAACAATCAATCAATCAATTACTATCATTAGATATGCGTTCATACATAAAAGCAGAAGCTAATATGGCTTAGTGCATGATTTGCTTGACTTGTGACCAAAAGGTCCCAAATTCGACTTCCGCCGCGAGCATACCGGAGTCCTGTCTTCGGATGAGACAGTAAAACCCCGTGCCGTGGTAGGCATGGCACGTGAATGATCCCTCACAGCTTCGGGTGGGTCCGTTGCAAACGCACTCTATGCAAAGCATCAGGCAGATGCCGTCACCAAATACGTGAAATAATCATGGCGTGCCGTAAAGCAATAATCAGTCAATCAATCAATATAAAAGCGTTACTTTTTGTAGATTTGTAGATTCTTTATTTCTCATGAACCATTGAATACAATGGTATCGAGACAAACATATATACAATAAATACATTCAATATAACTATAAGTAGTGTTCAAAACATACAAGTACACATATAAATAAAGATATATACACAAGTTTGAAGTTTCAGAAACAGTAATAGCATATAGGATTACGTAGGGGGAGCTACGCCCCGGAAAATAATTTTGATAAGATTACAGAGTTTTCGAAGGACAATGATGTTATTTGATTGCATTAAAGCTTGAAGTTTTAAAGAATTTGGATGAATTCTATAATGTCTTTCTATAAAACGGGATCTGCTATGAACAAAATATGGGCATTTAAATAAATAATGAAATTCATCACCAAGGTCATTCAAGTTACACAAGAAACATTTGCGAAACTGCCTATCAGTCCCATGCCACCTCCCAGTTTCAATTGGCAGACGATGATTACAAGTACGGAATTTGGAGAAAGCAATACGATTATTAGCATCAAGAATATCTAGGTAGTTTTCAAAGTTAAAATTTTTTTTATACATACGATAAAATAAACCTTTAGGAGAGTTAAAAACATCACTTCTCCACACCTGCTGGAACTGATCTTCCAACCGCTGTCTAATTGACAAATGAATCCATTTACAATTTAAACCATTAAAATTTCCAAAAAATACATTTGTGAAACCACATGAATCAAGAATATTTTTAATACATGACAACCATTTTGATGGATTTTCCCCAATAGCAGATTTCTGGAATAAAAGGCAATACAATATATGTGATACCTTATTGTTTACATTAAAAGCAACATTTGACCAATAGCTGACCATTCTAGTTTTGACATATATGGATAACGGATAAACACCCAACTCTCCATAAATCATAAAATTGGGAGTAGTACGTTTTAAATTTAATAACATTTTACAAAATTTTAGATGAATACGCTCAATAACATCCAAATTACAAAAACCCCATATTTCACAACCATACAGCAAAATAGGTTTAACAATTTTATCAAACAGGTCAGACTGGCAACTAATTGATAATTTATGCAAACGCCCCTTCTTTAAAACCTCATACATAGCTCTCAAACCTTTTTTAGCATTTACTTTTAAAGTATTTAATAAGTTTCCACTTTTGGCAAAAGTCACACCCAAGTAGGTAAAATCTTTAACAATATCAATATTATTACCATTAAAAGTAAAGTTAAAATTGGATTGTCTCCCTTTGGAAAAAACCAATATTTTGGTTTTATTTACATTGACTTTTAATTTCCACATATCACAATAATCTTTAAAAACATCAAGTTCCTTTTGTAAATCATTTGCTGATTCTGCAAACAAAACAGTGTCATCAGCATATAGTAATATAAACATTTTAAAATAAATGTGCAATTTTTCAGTGACTTCATTGTTGATGTTGTTTAATCCAGTAATATTATGTTCTGCAAAGAAATTTTCAATGTCGTTCAAATATGGGGAAAAGAGAAATGGTGACAAATTTTCTCCCTGTCTCAAGCCACTGTTACAGGGGAAGTAACTCGAGTAATTACCATTAAAAACAATTCTCGATTTTATACCTTGGTACATGTTAAAAATCAATGAATGCATTTTCCCATTAATATTGTTCAATAAAAGTTTATACCATAAACCATTTCGCCAAACTTTATCAAATGCTTTTTCAAAATCTATAAATGCACAAAATAATTTTTGTTTACCATGGAACATCAAATCTATCAACGTATTTAAAGTAAAAATGTTATCAATTGTGGAATATCCTTTTCTAAAACCAGTCTGATTTTCACAAATCAAGGAAACAGAGAATTTACATAGTCTAGAGTTCAAAATAGATGTAAACAGTTTACCAAGGCAACTCACAATAGTAATAGGTCTGTAATTTTTTGCATCACATGCACTACCTTTGTTTTTATAAATGGGGATAATATTCCCTTTCAACCATTCATCAGGTAGTATACCACTGTTAAAAACAAGATTAAAAAGCTGTATATATACACCCATCATTTTACCAACCGAGTTTTTTATATACTCATTTGCTATTTCATCTTCAGCACATGCCTTGTTGTTTTTCAAGTTCTTAACAGCTTTCAAAATTTCATCTTCATCAAAAGGTACATTTAAAATTGCATCACTAATATCATTGACAGCAATATCAGGTACATCTGGCAGAATTTCATCGTTGTTATCATCCTGATTTAAATCTTTGAAAAATGTAAATAATGTATTCATGTCAATGTTGGTACCTTTTTATGATCGTATTTTGTATTAATGATCTTCCAATATTCTTTAGGATTTGATGTTTTGCTTTTCACTGCCATTTCATCTCGGTTTCGGTGTGATCTATTGATTTTATATCTTCTCCGTGCAATTCTAAAACATTTTCTTGCACCTCTACACTCAGCATTAAACCATGGTTTATCTTTATTTGTATTTGTTTTACTATTTACAGATCTATTTACAAAACCAAAAGTGTTCGATGCTGCATTTGTTAAAATGTTACATAAAAAGGAGGCAGATTCATTTACAAACTCATTTGTAATGTTTTCTTCTGAGCAGGACTCCATTTTTAATGACAACTCATTTACTCTTTCAACATCAATATTTGATAAAAACACATCCGATTTACTGGCATCCCATTTCTTTATAAAAACTTTCTGATCTTTGGGAATATCCTTTTGAGTTGTGTTCAAGTCTTTTTCAGATGTAATTACAAACGACAAGGGGCAATGAACATCAGACACAAGAGGATCAAAATCTAAAACACTCAATGATGTAACATTTTTCAAGAAACCCGAGGAAACAATACAATAATCTACGACACTCTTATTTTTACAGGTAAAAAGGGATGAATTTGACCCAAATCTGCCGTTGCAAATAACCATGTTATTCCCTTTACAAAAATCTAAAAGCATGTTACCAAAATTATTTTTCTTAGTGTCCTCACTGCTCCGTGTTAAGGGGATATTCAACTCATTTAAGTCATTTACAACATTTGGAAATTGTACATCATCAATAAAAACCCGTTCTGCAGTCAAATCTAAAAATCATTTTCAGATGCGGTTCTGGCATTAAAATCACCAATAAGGCAAACGTTGTTTGATGCAAAATGTAAACATTCATTTTCGATCTCACTAAATGGGTCTTCGTTACAGAATTTAGAGCCCTCTGGTGGTATATACACTATGCCAATAATTAAATCCTCGTCACACTTCAGTAGGGACTTACGTACTCTAAACCATAACACATATTTACTACATGTGTGCGTATAAATAAATCATACGCAATTTTGATGTACTTTAAGTGCAAATTTGGGGGGATTTCCAATAATGTTTTGTGTGCAATATAAACATTCCTCCCAGTCATTCGAGTGTTTTAAGGAGTGATTCAGTTTATTTTATTCCGTATCTCGAAAGATTTATGGGATGCAGTTACAGTTTCAAATATAATTTCTTGCTTTTTCACAAATAGTGCAAATATATTCACCCATAAAATGCTAAAGTAAACAATGGCGACAGCATTGCAACATAATATATGAATTCAAATAGGATAGTCAAGCAGTTTCGTTACAATGTCATGGGTTTTTCCGATATTATTTTTTATGTCTCTATGTGACTTTTAAGTTCAATGACACAGAAAATTGATAAACGATGACTGAAAGCCAACTTTCTATAGAAAGGATAAACTTTTTGTACTTTTTATGAATGGTTGTAAATGTGAGTACCGTTAATGGCATTGTATTGAAGGATTTTATGTATTAAGCGCCACTGATGGTAATAATAATAACAGATGTCATATCAGGGACGTATATATCTATATCATAGATATATACCTCCCTGTTTCAATCTGATTAAAACCATATCGTTATTCCGTTTCTCTATTTGTCCCATTGCTTCCTGCTTATATTAATTCCTCCCTCTTACATGTTCCTATCTCCTCATTCGGAAGACCATCTATGAAGTAGCCCCACTCTTTTCAGAAGGTTTGACAATATGGTTAGTCTCTTCCACAGGAGAAAGTCTGTCATGAACTGGGTTTGCTCCTTTTATAGTGGTAAACCCCCCTCCCCCCTTTTCCAGCCTATGAAATAGTAGCTCTTCCCCCATTTCCCCATGTAGCTCTTTCTCCAAGAGAAGTGGGGAGATACTAGTAACATGTTTCGACGTGCGACTGAATTTCGGAAATGTTTGGTTTAGCTTGATGAGACCCTTAAAGAAACACCTGCGGGTGCTTTTTCGAACTGAATGGTGTACTACTAGTACTGTCTCAAATATCCAAACATGAATTTTAAAAATGAATAGATTTATATAAAAAAAAGCACATTTGTAATGTATTACACATAAAGTATGGTTAACAATACATTATTAGAAGCATCCATACCCGTTGGGATTAAAGTGTTGTACGGTCATAAAAATCTTGAAACTTTTTGTTGGTAATCGTAGCACTCGATATGTAAATCCAAGTCTGTCATTGTTTTGGATATCGTATCTGACACATCACTGTTTTATGCAATTCGTAGTTTCTCTATGTACTTTTGTACCTCACTATCAGAAATGTGTTCAGTACACCAGCATCATCAACATTGTCAGTATCGTTAATCTGACTATCGAGATAAGCTCCTTCGTCAAGAATTGGTTAGTTTGCAATCATACATTAGGCGGATCTAGAAGAAATTTAAGTACATGGGGGTATGATTTCTTTTTGTTTTTGGACTTGGGCGGCATTTCAATATATCCCGGTGAACAACGACCACCTTGGGCCTTTGAGATTTTTTTCAGTATATGCGGGTTTTTTTTAATATAACCGATTCAATATATTTGGGTGAAATTTGCTAAGACACTGAAGCATTTTGGTCGGGGAATAGGTAAAACTTCATTATATGTGGGATTTCAATATAAGCAAGTTCGATATCAGTGGGTCAGACTGTACGAAGAAGAAGAAGAAGAAGAAGAAGAAGAAGAAGAAGAAGAAGAAGAAAGTCATATTACAGTGACACTCAGGGGGTGGGGGAGCAGGGGCATTGTCCCTCCCCCTTTCTTTGAAAAAGGGGAAGGGCACAACCGTGTTTGTCCCCCCCCCGACCTTTCAAGTAAACTTAGATTTAAATAAACTTAACTATAACCTTTTAGTGAATTTTGTCACATAACTTGAATGAAGTTTAATTATTTTCTTTCATCTTTAAAATGTCTTCGATCTATGTAAATACAGTTATGGATAAGGTTTTCGATTTTTCCTGACTTGTGTATCCTGATTTCACAACCACATGTCAAAGCAAGGCAAATCTGTTTTCCAGAGGGTCTAATGTTAAATTAGCCTACTTTGACCCCGGATTCCGTGCATTCCTGTGTACATGTATCAAAGGGCGACACGTTATGTATCTTTGGAAAGTACCCTTAAGTTTTAATCCTTCCTCCTTCCAGAGAAGAAGTTCATAAAATGGCGAAATAAACCAAGATGACATTATATGTTTTGTTGCCATCATTTTATCATCAGCTACAATTTCCCTATAATAAAGTATACAGAAAATTAAAGTTATTAAAGTTGCAGTTAACTTAACACTAACCACGTACCGAAGTTTATTAAAGTTGTTTACCCTACAATTCGGTATAATTTCAAAAATTAGGGCATGTAAAACAAAAACTGTATTTTTCACGTATGGCTGAAGTTATTAACTTTGCGTTAATAACATTTTTGTTGCTTCAAACCTTCGGAGATCTCAAAATAAAAAGAAAATACTTCGTAAATGAAGAGGGTACGCCATAAATACATGTACAACCATGTACAAAAAAGCTTTATATGATTTCAATCATATGAAATCTGATGAAAACCATTCCATCTTAATGGAAAGTAAAAAACAGTATAAAAAGATTGAGCGTAAACTGAAAAGGAAATATCTGTATGAGCAGGGGAATATGATTGAAAGTTTACGCACGACAAATAGCAAATTATACTACTCACATTTTTCTAAGAAATCTATCAAAACAGTTAATGCTTCTCTTGAGGATCTACACAAACATTTTCAAAACCTGTCGGACAATCTAGATACAGGTACAGGTACTAACATCTTAAGTGACGATGAAACACACGGTAATGAAATTTTTGAGGAATTAAATATTGAAATCAGCATAAATGAAATTAAATGTGCCATCAACAATCTTAAGCGAGAAAAAAGCCATGGGTTTGACTGCATATTGAATGAGTATTTTATTGTGTTCGAAGAAGCATTACTCCCCTTTTTACATACAATATTTAACGCTATGCTCTCGAACGGTTATTTTCCTGAAGTTTTGTGCACTGCACTAATAGTTCCTGTCTACAAGAAGGGCGACTCAAGTGAGCCTAGTAATTATAGAGGTATAAGCTTACTCAGTTGTTTAGCAAAATTATTTACAGCAAAAGATTATTAACTTGGGCAGACACCAACAACATAATAACTAATGCCCAATTCGGTTTTAGACCTTCGCATAGCACCACCGATGCAATATTCGCTTTGCATACCATCATATCTAAACATTTGTCAAAAAAATTAAGATTATATTGTTGCATGCTTTGTTGATTATAAGCAGGCTTTCGATACGGTCGATCGTTTAAAACTCTGGCGCAAAATAGCGAAACTTGGCAATAATGGAAATATTTTTTATGTTCTGAAATCTCTATATTGTAACATTAAATCATGTGTTCTACTTGAAGGCAATCTGTCTGATTTCTTTTGCAATAAAATCGGTGTATTACAAGGGGAGATAATTTCCCCGATACTTTTTAGTCTGTTTGTAAACGATTGCGAATTAGAATTCTTAAATCATGGCGTTACACCAACAGAGTTACAAGAGTTATCTCTCTTCTTGCTTATGTACGCTGACGATATGGTGATGTTTTCAGAAACGGTTGCGGGCCTCCAATCAATGTTAGATTCATTATCTTTATATACTGTAAAATGGGGTTTAACAGTTAATGTTTCCAAAACTAAAGTCGTTGTATTTAGAAATAATGGTATTGTTAAACCAAATGAGAAATGGTTATATGAAGGCAATAATTTAAAAGTTGTAGACCAGTTTTGCTACCTGGGAATTTTACTAAATTATAATGGTAAATTTCACCAAACACAAAAACAACTATCTCGTCAGTGTAGAAAAGCAGTTTTCGCTTTAAAAAGAAAATGTTTTAATTATCAACTTAACTGTGTAACACTATTATCTTTATTTGACTCATATATTTCAAGTATTGCATTTTATGGTTCAGAAGTTTGGGGTTTTCATTCAGCACCTGATATCGAAAGAGTTCACTTATGTAAGGTAATACTTCGCGTTGGGGTGGTGTGAGTTTGATTCCTCAAGGTGCGTTGTGTTATGCGACAAAATTATAAGTCAGTAAGAAAGTTAATACTTTTAATAAAATCTCTACAGCAATGTACAAGATAGCAAATTGGCTTCGTGCGACGTGGAAAAGGGGGAGACCTGGCAGTTACGATGATCACAATGTTATATTTCACAATATAGTTCTTTCAAGTTCTTTCTAAATCAAATAGATCTGAAATCTCTCAAGTAATTCTAAAGTCTCAATTCTATCAAGTGATTCCGAGGTCTGAACTTCATCAAGTATTTCCGAGGTCTGACCTATTTAAACTCCCCAACTACTTTATATATTAAAACACTATCCATTTCCACAAGGAAAATAGATTAACCGTAAATTGACCAGTCTAATTATGATTCCACAAGGAAAATAGATTAACCGTAAAATTGACCAGTCCAATAATTAATATTTTAATTATACTAATTTACCACGTACCCCACGAAGCCATTAGTTCACAGATTCCTAAGACTTTAAGATAAACAAACAAGATAGACTAGCCATTAACTGACCAATTCAATTATGATAATTACAAGTCTTTAAGATAAACAAGCGTGAACTTTAGTGTCTGTTATTGAATCATTCACAGGAAAAATCGTCCAAGATATAATGTTCCTTGGTGGATCCATTGGTGATGTTTCTTAAAAACAATTCGTAAGTAGCGTGGTACGCCGCTACCTTACAGTCCTCCTCATGTCACTAGAAAATATTCGAACACAATATTTTCTTAAAACAATCGATTATGTAACATCTTCTGTGTATTAGTCCAACGTTATGAATCCTTAAAGCATTATCCTCGGCAATATCTCTCGGCATACGAATGTTCCTGGAAGTCCATACTGCAACAATGTACTAATAATGAATATGTACACGAAAATTAAGTTCAGCATATCTCCCGTTAAATTTCTATTTACAGTCTAGTCCAATGAAATCAAGGGTCGTCATCTCAACCCATATCTCCGTTCGTCGCACACCAATCTTCCGTTATATTATTATATACAATTTGATCCAATAGGGGCAAGGGTCGTCGTCTCAACCCATACCCTAATTCATTGTTGGCGGGCAAGGGACGTCGTCTCATCCCATACCCTCAAAGTTATTTTGGCCATCGGAAGAATCGGATACACCCTTTCTTCAGTGTCTATCTTCTCAGTAACGGCTTGGTCCATTGTCGGCGCAGTAGGTGTGGCAGTTGGTTCCTTAGCAACAAGATTTCTCATCTCTTGCATATCATTAACATAATTTGATTTTATGTCTGACTCTACCCTCCAAAACCGTCTGGCAATCTTACATGCAAAAATATTTTTCTTATATTTCTTATAGATAATTATCAAAACAATAAATCCTACAACTATAATTACAAAAATCCCCATATAATGCCATTTCGAAAGAGGTTCTTCTATCTTAACTTTTTTTAGATTCTGAATAGTATCAATGAATTCCTCAATTGGTGCTGTTTCAATATGTTTTAATTCTGCAGGAATATTTTCAAGAGTAAAATTGGTAGTAGCCAAAGCGAGAGGCTCCCAAATTTTAATCTTCGTTGCATTAAAATTTCGTACAATATAATCGAATGGGCGCTTGATTGCATATTTACTTTCCTTATGAAAATAAGAAGGCAGATAAATTTGATTACTCGAGGCAGAACAAGATTCATCCACTTTTATAACTCCCAAAGGGGGCTTTATGACTATTGTTTTTGTATCAAAAGTTCGTTTACATACTTGAGAGAACAAGACTTTGATTCTTGTAGCTATTACATAATAACCGTCGACTATATATCTAGCTTGTGTTAATTTTTCACGTAAATCTACAACCGCACGGCAATATTTTGATATTGTTTTAGTATCTTGAATAAAAAGAGCCATGACACATAATTTACTTAGATTCACAGGATAAATCGGCTTACGCAATTCACAGAATTTCAATGCGCGAGAAGTGCATTCAGTAACGTCTGATCGATCTAACAGCATATATTTAGTACGTTCTGCGTTAACGGCCAGACAATCACTTTCTAAATTATATGAGGCCACAATATTTGCATTCATTGAAGATTTAACGTGTTTTCTCGGCATAGGGAAAGGTATGCTATGAATCTTAAACAATTCATACTTTTCACGAATATTTAATAAAGGCAAAGTTGTGATGACATATACCTTCGAGTCTTCAATTACGGTCGTGCACGTAAGGAATTGATAATAAGTCCAAAGCTCCTTAACTGGGTCATGAGTCAGGTGCACAGCCGGAGGAAGCTGACTTCGAATTTCTAATAATAAATCTCTTAAATCGTCTGGACTAATGAGTGAAGGACTTAAATGACCTAAGCTTAGCATATTAAACTGCAACATTAATGTTTTCATATAAACATTCGCGTCATTCAAAAGACTTCTTAACTCACTAATGTTTAGATCTATTTGGGCATACACCGAGGCGAAAATTTGCAACTCGAATATTTGTTTCTCAATTTTGTTATTCATTGAATTTAATTGGCGAGTAAGAGCCGCCATTCCTAGAATCAACTCATTAATTGCTTGTCTATTTTCTACCACATGTTTACGTGTCGTATTTATCATTGTGAGGCTTTCCGTAAGTATGTCAGCAATTTTATTTTGATTGGAAGCCAAATTTCTCATATTACTAATAATCTACAAGACTATCCTTTTAGTGAAATTTGAGTCGTTAGCGATCCTCAACCATATCAATCTAACTCATCAAATCACTACAGATCATGAAGGGGTGATCTAAATACACCGGTTCAAGAAGTTTTCGTTTCAGCTTCTTTATTTGTTAATCGCAAATACCACATGTGATGGGAACCGATTTAATGCAATTTTCTATTAATTAAGCCATTTAATGTAATCAAGGAGTTAACCATCTCCTTCATGTGTATGTTAACACATGCCACATTACTATGGACATTACTAAGCTTTAATTAATTTATCAAAAAATTCAAAAGCCTTCAATAGTACTTTATCGCGGCCTTTTGCGCGCTTTTCGCATCTTTTTGGTATTTTACTATTGACAACTTCATCTATAACCATTTCATCGTCAGAAAAGTCGGGGCCTGGTTGTTCAGGGTCCGAATCTTGTACTGATTCCGATTCAGTACTCTCTTGGTTTAGTTGTCTCTTTTTTCTCTGCCTGAGTCTATTAGACAATTCCATCAAGGGTATGTCATCTTCACTTGATGATGAATCCCTTCGGGTTCTATACCTGTTTGCCATTTTGCTAAGTGGTATATTTTCATCAGACTCGTCAGAATGTGACTCAGATTTATCATCTGCATCACTTTCTTCAGGAGGTACTACATAATTAGTTCTCCTAAGCCGATTACCCATGTTATCTTTTGGTATTTCCCATTGATCTATTTTAGCCAAACGTAATTGTTCAGCATGTGCTTTCGTTGTAGTGCCATCAAGTTGACTTTTGATTATAAAGCTAATTGGAGAAGTTTGTTCTATAATTCTGTAATACGGTTTCCATCTGACATCAAATTTATTTTTTCTAGTATGGTTTTTATAATAGACAGGATCTCCTATTTGAAACTTCACTGATTTACTGTTTCTATCGGCATATTTAGCTTGAGCCTTTTTAGCTTTCTTTAAATTGCGATGCACTTCTAAAAATGATTTGTGCTGTATTTGTAACGCAATTTGATGTTGATCGTCGCCAAAATATTTGCGTCGAGGTTTCAAAATATTGTCTAAGGGAAGAACCACGTCTCTATTATAAAGTAGGAAAAAGGGAGAAAACTTGGTCGAATCACTGATGTTAAACCTTATAGCAGCTAAGGTTTGATTCAAGTATACGTCCCATACTGAATGTTCATCCTTCAGATATTTTGACATAACATCATGCAAGGTTCGGTGAAATCGTTCGACTTTAGCATTCCCTTGGGGATGGTAATACGATGTTGTCACGTGATGAATATTCCAAAGTCTCTCTAACAGCTTTGTTTACATTTTCTGTACCATTGGCAGTAACCAACTGCAATAGTGAACCGTATCTGGGAAATATTTCATTAATGAGCAGATGCGTGATGTTATCTGCAGACTTGTCTTTTACGGCAAACGCTTCTGGGTACCCGGAATACAAATCAACAAATGCGATTATGTATTTGTTTCCAGATAAGGAAGTGGGATAAGGTCCTGAGAGATCCAACCCAACTTTAGCCCAGGGGTATGGTGGAATGTCCGTTTCCATAAGAGGAGGTTTTATCTTTGTCAAATTTCTAGTCTGACACGTTACGCAAGACTGAATATATTCTAACAAACCTTGATAGAGTTTTGGCCAGTAATATTTACTTTTTATGTTATAAAAGGTGATATCTACACCGCAATAACCTAACTCATCATGGTACTGTTTTATAACATTCATTCTCAAATGACTTGGTACATACAGTCTTAAGGTGGGGTTGTCATTGATATCAGAGATATAATACAATATATCTTTCACCATCATGTGATGAGCTTGATTGACATTTGAAGCTTCACCATTTTTCAACTGATTTTTAAGTTTTAATATGTCCGAATCCTTCTCCTGTTCTTCAAGCATATTAAAACCTTCCAGATCATTCACATTCGGTAGTTTTAGTTCTTCATTCTGTACCTTGCAACTAGCATGGTCCCTAGGTTCGAATCTATTAGAGTTCAAAGCATTGACCTCTAGTGTGTTTCGGTGGATATCTGGTATATCACCAGTGTTTTCATCCGACACATTGGCAGATTCTTGGGGACACCTTGATAACAAATCAGCACAAGTATTCTCTCGACCAGCTATGTATTCAATTTTGCAATTATAAGCCATTATATTCATTGCCCACAGTTGAATCTTTTTATTTTCCATAGGGGCATCAAGAATATATTTAAGGGGCTTGTGGTCTGTTTTTATGACAAAACTACTGTTGTGAAGGTAATGATCTAACTTCTGTAGCGCATAATGGATAGCATACGCCTCTTTTTCTATGGTAGACCAACGTGTTTGGGTATCACTGATTTGTGACTTAGGTAATAAATTGGTTTTTCATTTATTACGTTCGGAATTGCATCATCAATGTCATCACAGGGTTGCGTCAAACATGCACCTACGCAAGTGTCGCTTGCATCCGTATATAACGTATAGGGCTTGTTTAAGTCCGGATATGATAAAAGGGGAACCACTGTGAGACTTTGCTTGAAATAGTCAAAAGCATTTTGACATTTTTCACACCACTGAAATCTTGCATATTTTTTAGTTAAAGCGATCAGTAGTTCAGCTATCTTTGAGAAATTAGGAATGAATCGCCTGTAATAGCTGCACATACCTATGAAACTACGAATTTCTTTTACCGTTTTGGGAGAGGGCAAGGTTCGAATCGCCTCTACCTTTTGTGGGTCGGGCTTGACTCCATCTTTGTTAATTACAAATCCCAAATAAGTGGTTTCTTCTTTAAAGTACATTTCTTTAATTTCAACTTTAGGTCATGTTTTCTTAGCCTGTCAAAGACCTGTTGAATATGAGCTAGATGTTCTTCATGAGATTCTGACCAAATAATGACGTCATCAATATAAGCAGTGCTGAATTCCTCACAACCTTCAAGAACTATGCTCATTAATTGTTGAAATACGCCAGGGGCATTACATAATCCAAAAGGCATTTTGTTGAATTCAAACAACCCTTTATGACAAGCAAAAGCAGTTTTGTGTTTGTCTTTTGGGTCCATGGCTACTTGCCAATAACCAGATTTCAAATCTAAAGTGGTGAAATATTTAGCTTTCCCCAATTGTGCGATTATGTCGTCTATCAATGGGAGGGGATAAGATGTAGTTTTAGTAATTTGATTCAATTTCCGAAAATCTATGCACATTCTAGTGGTTTTATCCTTTTTTGCAACTAAAACAATGGGAAAACTCCAAGGTGACTGAGAGCGTGAAATAATTTTTGCATCTAACATTTCATCAATCGCATTGTCTACTGTTTTCCTATGATGTAAGGGAATTCTAAAGGGTCTAAGTTTTATTGGTTCATGGTCACCTGTGTCAATTGTCATTTTCACAGTTTCCGTTTGTCCTAACTCTGTATCTTTAGCTGCGAATAAGTCTTGATTGTTCACAACTAATTTCCTAACACTTTCCAAGTGTTTGGGTTCGGTATCTAAATCTTTTAAATCTAGAGACGTTTTATTTGACAAAACTTCATTGATCGTTTTTGTTTTATCTGTAGCGGGTGTCTCTTTTTCATCTATCGTGAGATTAGTTACTTTTCCTATGATGCAACCACGTTTTAAATAAATAGTTTTGTTTGTATGGTTACTTAAAGCAATGGGCACTATTTTATTTGATTTTACTATTGCATTATTAATTTCAAGACCAGGTTCAGAATCCACATATCCTTTTTCTACTGCACTTATTTATCCGTGCCGAAACAATGTTCATAGTGTTTGGTTTCACTTTTACACCTCTCTGTAATCTTACTAGGGCGTTTATGTGACAATCTTCTTCAAGCGGTACATAGGACCTTCCTATTTTCAAATATCCTAAGTCATAATAAAGTCTTACTCCATTAGTTGTTAGAAAATCTCTGCCTAAAATAATGTTTCTATTCATATCTGCTATTACATAAAATGGTTGATTTACTGTAGTCCCTCCTAATTTAATTTCTAATTCCACATAACCGTCTATTTCTAATTTTCCGCCATTCACAGATTGGAGACTAATAAACTTCTTTACCAAATTTGGGGGTCTATTTAAAGATTGATAAATTCGTCTGTGTAACAAACTAACTTCGGCGCCACTGTCAACTAATGCTCTAAATTTCTTTTTACCAATTTTCAAAAGGGACGAATTTGGACTACCAGCTAAATTTATTTTGTAAGACGGATAATTTTCTGTTTTATTCTTAATTTTATTTTTGAATTTTCTTTTATTTCTGACTGTTCGTTTAAAACTCCCGGCGACGGTCCTGTTTCGGCGGGAGCCTACTAGTTTTCCTGATTCATAGACTTATGTAGAGACCAACAATTCCTACGAATGTGACCTTTCTTTCCACAATGAAAACATTTCATGTCTGCATGTTTACCACGCCGAGCCTGGGAATTTTGTCCTTCATTTGTCTTTTGTACATCATTAATTTGTTTTAAGCGACAACGATTTGTAGTGTGGTTAGTTCGATTACAAATAGCACATCGCTTACGGGGCCTATGATGGTCAACTTCCATCGGCGTCTCACCATTCTCATGCAGAAAATTGTGTGAACTATAGGTGGAGCTACCTGTCCTAAGACTAACACGTTTCCGAAATGATAATTCAGTTATAGCAATAGAGATTGCTCTCTGAAAATTCTCGGGATTTTCCCGCATTACTTTGATCTTCAAGTAATCGTAAGCCAACCCATCTATAAAGAAATTCACTAACTGTTTCTAAACTTCTGCTGTATTTAAATTATCAAAAGCTTGGTCTGCTAATTTTGACAATCTATGCGCGTACAGCGATACTTCTTCATCTCGTTTTTGCTTTACTCTTTGTAGTAAGGACAGCGCATGCTGTCGATCCGTTACGAGCGCGAACCTTATCGATAACTCTGCCTTAACTTGATTCCAATTAAATCCGGGGTGATCATCGTATAATCGTTCAATAAAGTCGCTAACGGCATCGTTACTCGTTCTGTAAGCAATTTCTTTTGTCTCATCTTCTGTTAAACCATTTAATTTAGCACATTTCTCAATGCTCTTAATCCATCTATCAAATTGATCTGGTTTTGTTCCGTCAAAAGATGGGACATCTAATTTTACCCCTTGTTTTGTTAAAATCCCACTTAATCTATCAGCTTGCCTACCTAACCCTTGAAAAAGTAAAGGTACATCAATATTTTCAGCCATGACGATTTCAGAAAAGTAAAAATCAGACTTACCGACAGAGAATGATGGTTAGTACTTCGCGTTGTGGCCGCGACAACCCTGGTTCGAATCAAGGTCACGGCACCAAATCACCAACACGTGTAAGGTAATACTTCGCGTTGGGGTGGTGTGAGTTTGATTCCTCAAGGTGCGTTGTGTTATGCGACAAAATTATAAGTCAGTAAGAAAGTTAATACTTTTAATAAAATCTCTACAGCAATGTACAAGATAGCAAATTGGCTTCGTGCGACGTGGAAAAGGGGGAGACCTGGCAGTTACGATGATCACAATGTTATATTTCACAATATAGTTCTTTCAAGTTCTTTCTAAATCAAATAGATCTGAAATCTCTCAAGTAATTCTAAAGTCTCAATTCTATCAAGTGATTCCGAGGTCTGAACTTCATCAAGTATTTCCGAGGTCTGACCTATTTAAACTCCCCAACTACTTTATATATTAAAACACTATCCATTTCCACAAGGAAAATAGATTAACCGTAAATTGACCAGTCTAATTATGATTCCACAAGGAAAATAGATTAACCGTAAAATTGACCAGTCCAATAATGACAATTAATATTTTAATTATACTAATTTACCACGTACCCCACGAAGCCATTAGTTCACAGATTCCTAAGACTTTAAGATAAACAAACAAGATAGACTAGCCATTAACTGACCAATTCAATTATGATAATTACAAGTCTTTAAGATAAACAAGCGTGAACTTTAGTGTCTGTTATTGAATCATTCACAGGAAAAATCGTCCAAGATATAATGTTCCTTGGTGGATCCATTGGTGATGTTTCTTAAAAACAATTCGTAAGTAGCGTGGTACGCCGCTACCTTACACTTAGATTTCTGTAAGAATATATTAGGAGTAAAACGATCTACTCCAAATGCAATGGTTTACTGTGAACTAGGTCGATTCCCACTATCTTGTATAAGACAAATCAGAATTATAAAGTACTGGCTGAAATTGATTAATACTAAAAACTGTATTTTAAAAGGGTGTTATGATTTTTTAAACGAAGAATTCAAGTACAACAGAAAATGTAAAAATTGGATTTTTAATGTATATAATATTTTACAACAGCTTGGACTTGGTGATTTGTTTCTCAATCAATCAATATTGACTCAAGAATATATTCTTTGCGCTACAAAACAACGGATATTTGATATGTGTAAACAATATTTGCTATCTGATATTAACGCTTCTTCAAAATCTATTATATATAAGCATTTAATTGATGGGCATACACTCCAAGCATATTTGGAAAAACCAATTTCATCGCAACATAAAAAACTTATTTGTAAATTCTGCTTGTCTGCCCATACTCTCATGGTTGAAACTGGTCGTTTTAAAAACATTCCTTTCGAAAAGCGAATATGCCCTGTATGTAAAGATTCAACTGAAATAGAAGATGAAATCCATTTTATACTGAAATGTCCCTTGTACAAACCTTTCCGACAAAAACTTTTAAAGAAATACTATTATACCCGGCCCTCTGTCTATAAATTAGTACAGAGACATATATATGTGTATATATGTCTCTGATTAGTACAATTACTCAGCACCTCAAATGTAAAAGAATTATACGGTTTAGGAAAATTTCTTACGCAAGCCTCCAAATTAAGAAGTGAGCATTGTTAACTATTTTGTAACCTTTTATATATTTATATATAATATGATATATGATATATGTTTGATTTCTAATACAATTTATACTTTATTATATTTGAGTATGCGCATACAAAATTTAATGACAAAATTCATGCCGTTGTATGTATAGAGTGTTCCCATACAGCCCTGTTTTCCTCAAATTAGCTAGAGTTATCTCCCTCATTGGAGTACAACTCTCGGGCTTTATCCATCAATGCTCATATAAAACTGCTTGATTTAACTTAATTTTATGAAATAATCACATTGTATATCCAAATGTTTTACAGAAAATTTTCAACTCATTGAATACATTTACTGATTAATTAAGACTGAAGTCCCGAAGTTTTCCATGATAAATAGTTAATTTCTCAGAAATTTAATGAAGTTTACATGGTAGAGATGGAAAAAGTCCGAGAGTTGTACTCCAACATAGCCGCTAATGCTAGTAGTGTGACATCACATGGGCAAACTCTATATGTAGTTGTGTATGTGTATGTGTATGTGTATATATATGTATATGTATGTATATGTATACGTATATATATATATATATATATGTATATGTGTGTGTATGTGTATGTGTATATGTATATATGTATGTATGTGTGCATTCTGATTCCATCTCTCAATTTACCTTCTCTTAGACTTGACCATGTATATTATTATATTTACGTTGATTACCTATATTGCATGTATCTGTCTATAAGCTGTACAGCTTATGATTAATAAACAATACAACCATAATCTGACTTCGCGCATGCGCAGTTTAATCAAAACAAATACAATGAAGGGAGACTCCAAAAGAAAACAATTTCAGTAAATACTAACTTTAGCAAACTTGAAAGCAGATTTTTAAAGTAACTCGTCAAGTTTATTTACCTCGCCTTCCATGATGCGACTTCCGAGATCACGTGATAAGTTGGTTGTAAATATTCTGTTTACAAACATAGCGTTTTAGACAACCGTATCTTACTGAATTTGATCACAACATTGGCAAGGGCCTTTTTAAAATATGTTTTAGGCTTATATATAATCAAAACAGTTTAGAATAAATTTACCTATACTATGCGAATATAGGGTATACAACTTTAAATCTTTAGCTGAATTTATTTCATGTCTTCTATTGATGCTGGACACATACGATCTTTGTGCAGGTTTTAAAGGACCAAACATTGGAAAACCACAATACTGTGTAAATTTGTAGGTGTCAATAAAAATTTCAAGGATTAGGGCTTAAGAATTTATTACGATATAATAACGCAATAGAGAAGCGGGCCGATTAAACGGCACCGTTTCTGGTTTAACGATTTTGGTAGACGTCCGAGCCTTAGTATACATAATACATTTAACACTGATGGACAAGGGATGAGTTTGTGTATAACGTCAATAAACAGACCATATACACCGATCCACTTTACAGCACAGAAAGGGATGTTTAGCGGACCTTTGATTGTTATGCCTATGACATCATAATCAGATGTCCGACTTGTCCAACCTTGCGTGACGTCATCATAGTCGTATTTTTCGCTAAAGTGCTTGAAATTCGACGAAAGTGGATCGGTGTATTCCGGTTTTGATAAATGACGACTTTTTGTCCGAGCTAATACGTTTTGGCGTTGTTTTTCATAGTGACGTTATAATGAATCTATGACATGCGTCATGTTTTTCACAATTTTGAGAATGGGATTGTGTGGTTCTTACCATATGACACAGATCGAGAAGACGAGTTTCAATGTATTCTGGAGTGTCCCTATTATCGTGATAGTGTCGTGTCATGCTCTTTGTCCATAAATTAGTACAAAAGCGAATGGATCTTTGGATTACCTGAATGGATATCAGCTTCCTTTTGGCCATTATTATTTAACGGTCATTGTTTTGAAACGTTTCTGAAAGATCATATTTCTTTTCTTCTTTTCAAGGAAAAAAATGTAACATTTCCCGGAAGAGCGAGCACATGTTTATTTAATTCGGGAGTGGGGGGGGGGGGGGGGGGTGTTAGTAACAAAATAAAGACTTATTGCATTTAAAGTAAGATTTCAATTATAATGATGTTGCATTCCAGGATTAAATATCAAACAACGCATTAAAGAGGAGATAACTTCTGTTATTGACACGGCTAATGAAGCATCAAAGGGATACTTGAACGAATTATCAAACAGTCTTTCTGATCGTTTGTTTGGATCCAAAAGTGAATTAACCACGCAGAAATATTGGTACAGTTTTTGTAAATTCGAAAAATCTTCTATCAGTGTGTCAGAGTATAGTGTTTTGCCTATTCATGTTGCATTATACGTCACTTCATTATTAGATAAAGGGTCATCTTATAGTGTTGCGTCCAGTGCGGTGTATACGATTAAATGGGTATTCGATCTTAGAGGTTTACCGGTTTTGAAATAAAGATATCAAAGAATTATGTAATCGTGGTAAATTCGTTAGGTTTGCCCTCATTGTTCGAAAACTTCATGTGTAGTTATTTATGCTTATCCACACTGTTATTTATGATCAGACATTATATATCCAAACAAACGATCAGAAAGACTGATAATTCGTTCAAGTATCCCTTTGATGCTTCACTAGCCGTGTCAATAACAGAAGTTATCTCCTCTTTAATGCGTTGTTTGAGAGTTTTAAAATCCTGGAATGCAACATCATTATAATTAAAATCTAACTTTAAATGCAATAAGTCTTAATTTCAAGTCTGTCAGATTTTAATCTTTGTCGCATTAAGGTTCTTAATAATATCATCAAAAGGTCGTTTTATGTCATACTAGTATTTACTTTCCTTGTGAAAATTAGAGGGCAAAGATTTGATTAATCGAGACAGAGCAAGAATCATCTACTTTTAAAATTCCTAAAGGAAGTTTTATGGTAATTGTTTTACTGTTCAAGGTTTCGATATATCATATACAATCAAACTGCGACCATCTATTTACGTTTTACATCAAGTTGGACAGCAAACGCAAAGAAATATTTGGTCGCACTCTATCCACTTTCGAAACATATTTAATGACCACTTGTAACCTGGCGACGTAATCGGCCAAAGACTCGGCCATTTCTCACATTTTCATTACAGAAATATATTTCATTGATAATAAGGAATTTGATTCGTTAGTGATCCCCAACTATATCGACTTAACTCATCAAATTACTGCGTAAGATGAAGAAAGGTTCATGTAAATCGGTCCAAGCAGTTTTCGTTTTATCTTCTTTATTTGTTACTCGCAAATACCACGTACGATGGGAACCGAAACAGTATGATTTTTCTATTAATCAAAGCCGTTTATTTTAAATCAGGAGTTAATCATCTCCTTCTTGTGTGTCTTAACACATGCCACCTTACTAAGCTTTAATTGCTTTATCAACAAAAAATTCAAAACCTTTCAACAATAGTTTATCGCGACTTCTTACGCGTCTTTTTTCACATTGTTTCTGAACATCAGTGGTATTCAAATTATCAGATGCTTGGTTTGTTAGTTTTGACATTCCGTGTGCGTATCGCGATACCTCTAGCCTGGTACCCGAGGCCTTCCGATGTGCCAAAGCAACCAACCAATATAATATGTATATATTCATGCAAACACACACATATACATGTATACATAAACACACATGCATACATGGTAACACACACATGCACACATAATCACACATTTTCCGCCTTTGTTAATGCATCTGTAATATTAAACACACATTTTTATTCACAATAATATCTGCCTTTATTGTATGAAATGTAGATTTTCTGCAGTCCTCTGGATGGTCTGAGGTAGAGAAAGGATTCATCTCTAAATACTTATCTAGAAACCCTATTCCTGGTACTACATCTATTTCAAAAGAGTTTTGGCGAAAATGTGCCACCAACATGAATGAAGAACTGAACACAAATAGGACTGGTTAAGTCTGGTAATCATCGAAATGGCATTTTTGGGTAAGCTAAATCTTGTTTTATAACCTTTAAAAATTTGTGTTTTCTCTCAACATTTGCTTAAATCAAAATATGAGAGATGGATAGAAGGCGCTTGTTGTATGTATATCCAAAGCAACCTCAATATCATGCTCTGTCAACTGTAAAAAAGCTCCAAATTAAACAAACAAGATTTAAAGAGATGTTAAAAAAGCTGGACAATTCAACAATGTTGTCACCAACATATATTTATATTTTTTTCATTATCTTATAAATGATATTTAAAGTAAAACATTTAACTGCCCCTAGGATTTGAACCTAGACTTTCTCACTGCAATGAAAATGTATGCATGAGATGTGCTATCCAGTTACACTAAAGCAGTTTATTTTCATGTCACTCCCTATTCAGTGACATCACAATCAATGGGTGCCACTATATTCTGTATTGCACTAGTACAGCCTAAAATACAAAGATCAGAGTATTGATTTTTTTTTGGTTGATTGGTGTTTTACGTCGCTTTCAACAATATTTCAGTTATATCGCGACATGGAAGCAGAAGGTTACCAACCTCTTAAACATAGTGGCGCAACCCGGGAATAGAACCCGGATCGTCGGCGCCGCAAGCCAAGCGCTTAACCACTACACCACGCCTGCCCCTCAGAGTATTGAACTAGCCCTAAAGTACAGTGATTCTGAGAAATGTCATGCATACTTAACAGTCTAGTCATACAAAGTAAAGTCTAATAACGTGTATGTATGTATGTAGTAAGTTGTTACTGACCATTTGTGCGAATAAAATATGTTTCATTATTGTGTATGCGTAGCCAGTGTGATTGCGCAATCTCGCCGATCGCTTCACTCACTGTTTTCTCAATAAAATTGTGGTTCTTTGTCAAAATAACAGCTATAATGTATGTTTCTTATCATTAAATGTTGAAATCTGCTGTTAGAATCAAAATGAACCAGTGAGAATTGACCAAACTGGCCCGAATTATATGCTGCCAATGCTAACTTACCGTAGTCGACGCCATTTTGAATTCTCCTATGGGGGCAGCCATTCGGTACCCGCTTCCAGGCCTTCGTGCTTTGGCACATCGGAAGGCCTCGGGTACCAGGCTAGCGATACCTCATCATTTCGTTTTTGCTTAACCCTCTGCAGTAATGACAGCGCTTGTCGTCGATAGGTTATTTTATGTGCTCTGCATGTACAACAAAACAATTGACGGTTGTGAGAATAATAAACATAGACTAGGTACTGAATCATTATCTGACCAGGTATCTCTGCAGACAAATCATGTTGGCTAGAAGAAATGGTCTCTCAGCTAGTTTGCTGCTTGGGCAGGTTACAGTACAGTAAATATACATAAACAAATACATCGAGGATTATGATCATATATTCAAATGATGAATAAGAAATGGGACACAAAACCAAGATACAGCAAGTTACAAAATGAACACTACAATTTCAGAACAAAAATGACCACCAGCGGTAAAGGTGGCTACACAAGTGGGCCTAACATACCCAGTAATAGTATAAATATACATAATATGGCATATGCCAGGGAGGAAACAAAATTTGCCAATATAATGTTGGGGTGGAGGTGGGACTGTTTAAAAATTCATGAAAAAATTATTCGAGGCTGTCTCTGCCAAAATTCTAGTTAAAAGTGATGTTTGCACGCATGAAGGGACGCTTGCATAAATAGCTGGATCACGTGAGGTAATTCACTAATATAACTGGTTGGTGACATCGGTTATAATTAGCATGATTAGGTCACCAGTTATAATTAGCATGATGATATCATATTCATAATGATATGCATAACCTTACAGAAAGTATCAACACAAATTATTGTTATTATTCAATATACATTAATACTAAAATTTAATCAGTAAAATTTAAACATATATAACATTAGTGAAGACATAATTATATAAATTGTTCTGATAAACCGTACACAAATGTATTTATACATATGCGATCCCTACATGCAAAGCCCTAAGGGGAATTATTTGAGAATAATTTTTATTTGTTTCCAACTGAATGCGGGGTGATCGTCGTATAAACGTTCAATAAAGTCGCTAACGTTGGCATCGTTATTTGTTCTCTAAGCAATTTCTTTTGTCTCATTCTCTGTTAAACGGCCCAATTTAGCACATTTTTCAATATTTTTAATCCGCTTACCAAATTGAGCTGGTTTAGTTCTGTTAAAAGATGGGACTTCTACTGTCCGCGCCACTCACTCTGTAAACTCGAAAATCTGGATTTTCAATTGTACATTTTCAGAATAATTTCAAAAAGGCAAAACCATTCGATAGATCTTGTTTAGTCGTAACTTTTGGTGTATGCTATATGTTTTTATGAAGAAGCGTTCATATTTTATGGCAAAAAATCAATTTAAGATAGGGCGATTTCCATGTTAAATTTTGACGTGACGTTGCCAAGTTTCCCATAGACTCAATGTTAAACATCGGCGACGTCACGTCAAAATTAACATAGAAAACGCCCCATCTAAAGTGATTTTTCCCTATAAAATACGAATGCTTCTTGGTAGAAACATAAAACATACACCAAAAGTTACGACTAAACAAGATCTGTCGATTGATATTAATTTTGTATAACTATTTTAAAGATAAATAAGTGAAAATCTAGATTTTTCGGTTTACAAAGTGAGTGGCGCGGACAGTAATTGTAAGCCCTTGGTCCCACTATCAGGGCTCTCTCCTAGACCTGCTGGAGATCTAGGCGGTTCCCAGACTCCGCGTCTGACTTCGCCTCTAACTCGAAAACACGGATTCGCCTCTGCCTGGTACCATTCCTTGATCCTCGCTAAAGTACGAGGTTTTATGTTGTAGGCAGTGGATGCGAAATGATACAGTAAGATTTTATAATGATACGAAACGACCTTATTATTTATTTTTGCTCCATTTTCAAAAAGGAAAAATGTTCCAGAATATTTTATCAATCATTTAATTTTCTTTGTATTCATGGTTTTGCGGCGAATCTGATTGGTGAAAAATTTAGTTCATTAGTAAAGAGAATACAACACGATCATACTGTCGCTATGTTGGTTAAACGTAACTTAAAGTCATTATTTTGTTACTTCTTATCTTTTGGATTTGCAGTTCTGTTTGTTTTATCATTCATAACACTTCTCCGTTTTTGGAGTTTATTTGGTAAGTGAATCATTGATAAGAGTGTACCGGTATGTACCAAAGGAGTGAATGTAGACTGTACTGTAGTCTGTTATCAGAATCAGTGTAAGATTACATTCACACCTTGGGTATGTACTGTGTAATAGACCCTTTCTCAATAATCTGCGGATCTAATATTTTGGTGGGTGGAAATATTTGCGGAGACCTATTAGAAACAGCTTTTATCAACATTTCGTAGTTGAAGAGTATTGTGAAATGGCACGGATAGGTCTCCGCAAACACTTCACTTGACTTAAAACTTAAAACAGCTGTAAAATATACTTTACTGGTGAGTAGTGTGAGAGTAGTTCACCATTTCGGGCATTTAAAGCCAATTATTTGATATGAGCTTATCAGTCTATCAAGGCCGTCAATAGTGAAAACCACATGCAAACACACAGAATATTTTCTTGATCATTAATGACAAGGACTTATTAACAAGTTATTGTTTATACATTCCTTGTTAATGATGATTTCAGACTTTCTTTCTGTTTCTTTTGTCTATTGTTGTCATATCTGGTGATGGGGAGCATAATTAAAACACACAAAATCCACTAACAAAGAGCAAAAATTGATAAGAACAAGTTCTAATACTTTAATTCTTTTGAAAATTCACTGAGAGTGTTAAAAAATACCTGCTTTGAGCCTCAACAATACTCTCTGACGTTGTGACCAGAAACTACTTCCCTCAACTCTCCAAAATGGCTTTTGACCCTCTACTGTAAAGGACCCCTCTTTATGGCATAGGTGTAGCAGGAAGGTTGAAAAATCATTGGCCAGACCGGGACTTGAACCCAGGACCTTCCGCTAACAAGACGGATGCTCTACCAACTGAGCTATCTGGGCCGATGCCCCATCCTGCCACATAGGAATTAAGATTGATTTTCAATTTTTTAGCTAAATAACTCATCTATACATTATATATCTGTTGATTTCCATGAATGTACCTGGCGTAGAAGGAAAGTTTATGGACTAAAAACCTCAAATTTTGACTGGGAACTACTCCCACACCAGTATCTATTAATATGTTTGTACATGCATGTACAGGTAAAAATTGATGTACCTGACTTAACTTAAAACCTAAAGCTAATGTAGACTTCAGACTAAGTTTAGTACATTTTAAAATATGTGTCTCTTGAGAGAATATACATGTATACATCATCACAGTTACAAGCTAACATAAACTCTAGTACATTTTAAAATGTGTCTCTTGATTTAATTATGTACATTTGTTCAGTTACAAAATGAAAAGAGTGAGTCCTGAGACTGTAAAAAGTTTTTAAGAACAGAGACTAATGATTTGTTTATGAGACACCTTTAGGTCCTTACCATGGTTTCAGCTTGGATCCACAACAGGCTTTATGGCCGCCTCTGAGCCCATGCCTTTTTAGCTCACCTGAGCCAAAGGCTCAAGTGAGCTATAGTCATAGTGCGCCGTCCGTCGTCCTTCGTTGTCGTCGTCGTCGTCGGCGTCGTCGTCGTCCGTCGTTAACTTTTTCACATTTTCGACTTCTTCTCTGGAAGAAAAGTGTCATGTTTTTCAGTTAATTGATATTGATGATTTCTTAATGACTATTTTGATCATAATTGTGGTAAGGAATATTATTGTGAAAGAATTTTGTCATTATCTCAATTTTTGGATTTTTTATGAATTTTTTAAGACTTCCAAGAAAAAGGGGGGGTTGGCCATTTTTCACATTTTCAACTTTTTCTACGAAATCACATGAAAGATTTTAATGAAACATGGAATATATGAAGTACTAAAAGTCCTCTATCAATGTGGTAAATTTCATCCAAATTGGTTAACAGATAATGCCACCATGTCTAAAAAGTAGGTCTCACAATGGTACATATACCACTTGGTAATTGAAATATAGAGAGTAGCGGATCAAATCCAGCTGTGGTCAAAAAAATTTTTTTTTTTTTTTTACACATCTGAATAAGTTTTTAGATTTTTCTAAACACTCAACATATGAAATTAGGAATTTTACGTTTAAGACTTCCAAAAAAAAAAGGGGGGGGTGGCCATTTTTCACATTTTCAAATTTTTGTAAAAAACTGTTTGGAACAACTACATTGCAGATTTGGATCAAACTTTGTGTAAATGATGTACTCAAGGTCCCTACTAAAATTGTTGTTCGGGATCCAGATTCCCTCAGGGGTGGATCCAGGGTGAGGACCAAAAGTGCCCAAAACGGTACCCCTCTTCAAACATCTTCTCCTCCAGAACCAGTTCATAAATGGGGAAACTAATTGCATTTCAACAATCTATAAAGATGGGTTATTAAAAAATTGTGTTCGGGGTTAAGATCCATCAAATAAAAATTTACGCTTTTTTGACATGTTTCTGGACTTAGTCATTTCAATGAAGAAAAGTGTCATGTTTTTCAGTAATTTCTTAATGACTATTTTGATCATAATTGTGGTAAGGAATATTATTGTGAAAGAATTTTGTCATTATCTCAATTTTTGGATTTTTTATGAATTTTTTAAGACTTCCAAGAAAAAGGGGGGGGGGGGGGTTGGCCATTTTTCACATTTTCAACTTTTTCTACGAAATTACATGAAAGATTTTAATGAAACATGGAATATATGAAGTACTAAAAGTACTCTATAAATTTGGTAAATTTAATCCAAATTGGTTAACAGATAATGCCACCATGTCTAAAAAGTAGGTCTCACAATGGTACATATACCACTTGGTAATTGAAATATAGAGAGTAGCGGATCAAATCCAGCTGTGGTCAAAAAAATTTTTTTTTTTTTTTTTACACATCTGAATAAGTTTTTAGATGTTTCTCAACACTCAACATATGAAATTAGGAATTTTACGTTTAAGACTTCCAAAAAAAAAAGGGGGGGGTGGCCATTTTTCACATTTTCAACTTTTTCTACAAAACTGTTTGAAGGATTTTAATAAATCTTGATAGAAATAAGTCACTTATGATCCTCTTCAAATTCTGTTGTTTTCGTCCAGACCTCTTTACAGGTGGCACCACCATAGTCAAAAGTAGGTCACAAAAAAGAGTTCCCTCCTTTAACAATATTCTTTTTCATACGGGCTGTATACAGAGACAAACAGAATGCATTGAAATGATCTAGAGGGATGAGTGAAGACGTATTGTCATTTTGGTTCCCTTCCAAAATCAAATTTTAGAATTTTTTTTTCGACATTTCTTTGGACTTGATGATTCAATGCAGAAAAAAAAGTGTCATATTTCCTAGTTAATTGATAATGATGATTTCTTATGGACTATTGTGATCATAATTATGGTAAGGATTGTTACTTTGAAAGAATTTTGTCAATATCTCAATTTTTGGATTATCTATGAATTTTTTAAGACTTCCAAATGAGGGTGTATAGGAACAATTCAATCACATTTTTCACTTCTGCTGTTATACCACATGAAAAATTTTAATGAAACAAGGAAATACATGAAGTACTAAAGGTCCTCTATCAATTTGGTAAAAATTAATCCAAATTGGTTAACAGATAATGCCACCATGTCTAAAAAGCAGTTCTCACAATGGTACATATACCACTTGGTAATTGAAATATGGAGAAATTTTTTTTTTCATTTCTTTACACATCTAAATAAGTTTTTAGATGTTTCTCAACACTCAACATATGAAATTAGGCAATTTTAAGTTAGATCTGGACAATATTTGAAACAATTGTTGTTCATGACCCAGACTTGAAATCAGTCACATTAATGCAAAAATAAATGAATTCTTCCTTCATGCATGACTGATCATCTAGGTACTCAGGTGAGCGATATAGGCCCACTTGGGCCTCTTGTTATTTTTTATTGAATACACAAAACTTTAAGCTAGCTAAATGTATGCCATTGGTATTTGATTGTGATTGCGCATAATAAATGATAACAATTGATATAATTAGGATTCAGAATTGTAGAAGTGGGAGAAAAACATCACAAAATTAAAAGAATGAAAAAAAATCCAGAAAATTGCCTGCAGTTTACACCCTGACTACATGTATGTGAAAGGTGTCTGCCTTTCGGCACCTGAGATCTTTTGACTATATTTTAGACTTTTAGTACATGAGTCAAAAAGTATGTAAATTTCTACAAAAAGTACAAATTTTTAACTTGTAACTGCAACTGATAAGTAATTCATGTACATGTATTTCAGTAGGGAAGGCAATGAAAGACCCTTTTTCTTTCATTTTCTCATATTACATGTACAAATACAATGATGCAGAATGCTTTATACATGTACATGGTACTAAAAGAAGGAGGGGAATTGAGACATCACAATAGAACAACCTCAATTTGAGCAGCAAAATATGGCATATCAGACATTTAACATGTTTAATGAGAAATACATGTAAACCTAATGTGTTCATGAGGAAAGTTATTTAAGTGTCTTGTTTTCACAGAAAAAATGAAGAGTGAAGAAACCAGTACTCCATATAGTTACTTCTTTTCGTCAAATCATGACTCATTAAACAGAAAGGAAGAGGATGTAAAATATATATTGACAGTTCTTCAAGAAGATTTATGTCACATTCTTCATTCTCTGTATGATACTGTAAAAAAAGGTTTGGCATCTATATATGTGTATTGTACATGTTTATTCACAATCGTTTTGTGTACAATAACATTGTCATGCATGAAGATCAAATCTAGAAATGAAGATAATGGGAAAAAAAAGAAGAATGTTCAGACAGACTCAGAAGAGAATAATATATCAAGTATATCATCAGTGTTACATGGCATTTTTTCGTCTTTATCCTTCTTTTATGTTGTGTGCTTTATCTTCTTTGTGTCGTTCACCGTCAGTCTGCCATGGGAGTATATGCGTCTCTATCAAGAAGAAATAGCCGAAAGAGCTGCCATCGTGCAAGATGTAAGTTCACTGATCATGTCGATTGATTGACTGCTTTATTCCACATTCTACATATAAGCAAGATCTGAGATCTAATGGAAGTCCTTTGGTATCTTTTTAAGATTTTAAATTATATTGTAAAGCTATACATGTACAGGCAGTGGTGTAGTGCCCTTTACTCAAAAACGCAAATTAATACACACAGTGTTTTTTTTTTTTCTTCAAATTGGGTTTATTATAAAGACCCTTGGGGGCTTTATGGTGCCACCCAGAGCCGCTACCTTTGTTTTGTTTCTTTCAATACACAAAATTTTAAGCTAGCTATGCTACGGACAGGTTGTATGCTTTATGCTTTTTGTAAAAAAAAATCAGATAATATTCAATTCATTTGAAAATAATTCAGTTAACAATTCAGTAAGTGTGTTTCATGTATATTAAAAGATGCATGTGTACCCCCGGTATTATAATAGACAATGTAAAATGTTCAGATGCTGAATCAGTGAATGGGCTATCGATACACCAATAGACATGAATAAAGAAAGACTCATTGTGCAGAGAAATTCAAGCATGATAAATCTTGACGATAAAATTTATTTTACACTTCAAAGGGTACACCACCAGAATGTGTTCCATCACAAATGGGATTTTTACAGAGCATCAAATATTTGTTGAAAAGACAGTTGTCATGGGAACTAGATCCATGTGAGAATTATTACAAAGCGTTACTGGTGGATCCAATATGGGAAGTTCCCCCTCTCCTGGTAAGTGATAAATGGTGCGTGCATATTTCTGTGAAGTTGAGATGTTATAGAGACAATGTTTCACCAAAATACATGTATATACCATGATATAGAGTGAAAACGGCCTTTACTGTCAGTGATCACTTCCCTAAAGAAGTCACCAAAATATATACCATGATATACATGTAGAGTGGAACCTGCCTTTACCATCACTTCCCTGAAGAAATCACCAAAATTTGTATATATACCATGATATAGAGTAGAATCTGCCTTTACTGTCACCTCCGTAAATAGGTTACCTAAATATATACCATGATATAGAGTTGAATCTGCCTTTACCATCACTTCCCTAAATAGGTCACCTAAATATATATCATTATATGGAGTTAAATTTGCCGTTATGATCACCTCCCTAGAGAGATTACCTAAATATGTACCATGATATAGAGTGGAATCTGCCTTTACAGTCACCTTCCTAAAGAGGTCACCTAAATATATACCATAATATAGAGTGGAATCTATCTTTATGATCACCTCCTTGAAGAGGTTATCTACATTTAAATACATGTATATACCATAATATAAAGTGAAAGCTGCTTTTATGATTATTTCCCTAAAGAGGCCACCTAAATATACATGTACATTGTACATGTATAACATAATATAGAGACAAATCTGCCTTTACCACCACTTTCCTAAAGAGGTCACCTAAATATATACCATGATATAGGGATTGAGTGGAATCAGCCTTTATGATCACCTCCTTAAAGAGGTCACCTGAATGTATTCCATGATATAGGGTGAATTCTGCCTCTACCATAACCTCCCTAAAGAGGTCACCTAAATACATACAATAATATAAAGTGAAAGCTGCCTTTATGATCAACTCCTGAAAGAGGTCACCTAAATATATACCATAATATAGAGTGGAATCTGTCTTTACGATTGCTCCCCTCTCCCACTTTGACTTTGTTCATCAAAAGTTGGAATTTTAGTAATACCAGCCATTATTCAAACTTGATTTGCTGTTTTGTAAAAAGTCACACAACTAATTTCAGTGTGTTAATGTGTAACTGATAAATGTGAAAAAAAACCTGGGCAGTTGACACAGGCCAAACTGGCCATATAGCAGGACAGACAGCCCTGTATAATCATGATACATCCTGTTTAACGATGGGTGTATAGAAATGATAAAAATACCACTTTTATGCCTCGCCAGGTCTGGCAGGGTGCATTAAGTTTTTTCTTTTTCTTTGTCCATCCCTCTTGTCCTTTCATCCTTCTGTCATTCTGTCACACATTTTGTTTCCGGATGATAACCCATATACCTTTCAACATATTCAAACCAAATTTGGATACATACTTAATACTTATCAAGATAAAAAAAGCCTAATTTTGGGGTCAAAAGGACAAAGGTTGAGGTCACAGCTGACAAAAATAGACAGTAATTATTGGTCTCTGAATGATAACTCAAGTTCATCATATTCTAATCTTTGGACATTTGCTTACTTATCAAGAGAGGAAGCACCCTATAGATTTCGGGGTCAAAAGCTCAAAGATAGAGGTTACAGATGATGAAAATAGACTGTAACCATTGGTATCTAGATGATTACTCAACTACCTGTCATTATATTGAAACCAAATTTGCATATATGTTTACTTATCAAGAGAGGAAGAGCCCTATTGAGTTTGTGTCGACAGGTCAAAGGTCAAGGTCACAGCTGAGAGAAAAGACTAAAATTATTGATTTTCAGGTGATTTTCATAATCATATAATTCTTTTGTAATAATTGTCATTAACTGCTTATCAGAATTTGATCATATTTTACAAGTCATTGTCTTTTAAACAGAGGTAATTTAAAATGTTATCAAAAGGGAAGATCGATGCCTATAGATTTGAGTGTCAGTATGTCAAAAGGCAAGGACTTGTTATATTTATAGGATTTACGGCCCATAAAACTTATAATTTTGGGAAAACTTTGTTGCTGCTATTAACTAAGCCCACAGCTGGGGCATATGTTTTACAAACATTCTGTCCTTAAAACCTAGAATATTGATAACAGGTACATTTTGTATACTCCTGTTACAAAGCCATTTAATAGTGTGTCACTGCTCAGGTGATGATAAATACACATGTTCTTCATGTATGTGTACTTTTAAATATGTAACAGCAAGATTGATGCCAAGCAAATTGAAGTTTTATTACATGTCTTTTATTGAATTTATACTTACGGTAGCATTCATGTATGAATCAAAATGTACAAAATTGAAAATTTCAATGAAATATATTTCAGATACTTAAAGCATGAATGCATCTGTGTATGTATATTCATTGATTTACATTTTTTCTTTATCTTACTAGGTTATTTTTTCCGCACTCAGCAGGTGTCTTCTGGAACCTTTGAAGCTCTTCTGTAGTGGAGTTGGAAAATGTGTGAAATTATTCTTCAGTGAAATACCTTTGCCATGGCAACCTGTGTTTATAGTCTCAATATTTTTGAATTTAGTACTGTTACTAGTGATGTCTTTTGGATATAGAATTTCGTTCCCATTTCTCTTCAAAATTGAACCCAAAACCCCAGTATTTGTACGTTCTGATGGAAAAAGATATCAAACCAGGAGTGTAGAAAATGGATATAAAACACCAAAAGACATTCTATGTACTTCTCCACAAGTATACAAATTAAAAAATTGAAAAGTTCTCATGTTGTTATTACTGTTTTCAGCTCTGATTTGTTTTTAAATGTTCATCAATAGAAAGGAAATATTACATTTTAGGCTTTTTTTGTAGGCTGCGATTATGTTTATCAGGTCAGACAAAATGACCTTTGACAGATATGTCAAAGTTCATTTTGTCAAGGCTATATCTTGGAGTTGCATACCCATGAATGGAATTAAATCATGCAGTAGTGTTAGTTTACATATTATTCAACAGTTTGTCATTATCTTGACGAAGGGTCATGTGACCAATTCTAAGATCAGACACTCATGCAATAAAAATATAAATATTGTCTAGACCATAATTCATACCCCCAACGCATGTTGTTGTCTGTGATTCATCGATGTGTGTTGACCTTTACCAAAGGCCATTCCTTAAAAGTCAAGATCATTTTGAACCAAAGGAAATTCCATGTCTAGCATGTGTTTACAGTAAGACTCATCATTGCAAAAGATGTTTGTATTCGGCAAAAGGTTTTTTACTATCAGCTATTACCTTGTAACAAAGTAATAACCTCAAGAAGGAGGTTGTTGCTGAATTTGAAGTTCATGTACATGAGGAAGTTCAATATAATTCTCAAAGGTCTAGGGATGTAGTGTTTGCTTTTTTTTTCAAACCAGGTTTGTTATAAGGACCCTTCCCGAAGGAAATTTCTTTGATTTTTCCCAAAATTTCTCTAAATTTTTCCCAAAGATTGATCTTTCAGCCTTATGCAAATGGGGCAAAAAATTCCCAAAATGAAAAGTTACAGGTACCTTTGAGAAAAAAAACTGCTTGGGTGCTTTAAAAGCTCTTTTAGTGTATTGCATTGAGTGAATTGCATTGAAGTACATGATAATCAGTGTTGTTGCCAATGGCCTGAGGATGTCATGGCTTTGATAGAAATTAATCTAGACCTATGCCAAAGAACCACCCAAAGCAGTGAAGGATCTTTTTCTTTCAGAGTACATACATATATAGAGTTCAATATACAGTAGGATTGACCTTGCGTAGCGACCGAGAGTTCCTGGGTACAAGTCTTGCAGCTGGCTTGTCGGTGTCCTGTTTTTATGTCCCTGGATCAATAGATCGGGGACATATTGTTTTTGTCCCGTCTGTTTGTCTGTTGTCAACTTTAACCTTGGCTATAACTTTTGAACTATGAGGGATAGAGACTTCATATTTGACATACATACTCAACTAATGAAACCCTTTCAAATGACACCAAGGCCGATGACCTTTTGACCTTGACAATGACCTTCACGTTAAAAGTAACTTTTGGGACTTTGGTACCGCCGGGGGCATTAGTGTTTCACAAACACAGTGTTTATTTTTTTTTTTTTGGAAGAGAGATTGTAAACCGAACTCCCGTGTCGTGGTAGACGTGGTACGTAAAGGTACCTCTCTGCTTCGGTGGGTTTTTTTGCATAGGTTAAAATTTCTGTGCCGTGCATCAGGTAGACGCCGTCGCAAAAAGAGTTCCCTTTGTGCCTCATCCGAATTTTAAAAGAGACTAGGTATCCTCCTGTTCGGGCCGAGAGGCGGGTGGTGGTGGAAGATCTGTCAGTATACCAGCTGAAGATCATTGGCTTTCGTACCGTATTCATATTTTAATAACGGTTACAAACCGTTTGGTATAAAGTATTCATGGTCCCCTACAAGTGATGTACATGTAGCTTTTCGGTCACGTCCGTTAAGAAATGGATTTAAAGTGGGCGATCTACTTGTAGGCTCCTCCTTTGACAGTTTTGTCTTCAGATCGTTAGTCTGAAATGCCTTAACCAAGCATATAAGTTTACATGTATGTTACTTTTAACGAAGTATGTATTGTTTCACAGATTTATCGTAAGATAAGAAATGTAAGATATAGAAGGATTTTACTTTATATGTACAGTTAGATATCTCCTTTTAACGGACTTCTGCATATCTAAAAGTGGAATTTTATTGAAAATCTTATTCATTCATTCCATTTGCTGTCACCCGTTAAGCGAAGCAATTTTGATGTAGGGTAAAATAATTAAAAAAAAAAAAAAAAAGAATCCATGTCCTATTTCTCATTTACCTAGACGCAAGTACGAGTCCATTGTTGCATCCCTAAAACACCGGGGGATTTCGAAAGGGACATAAATATACGTTTCAGATTATGATGAAACTAACGTTAAACCTCTTTCCGTTAACTGTGGAACTGTAATATTAGACGGCACTGAAATTGATTAATGTTCCCTCCAAACTTATTACGTCATGGTGTAATAAGACGTCATTTTGATCGATTTGGAGGGAACGTTAATGATTTTGCCGCCCAATGTTACAGTTTCGCAGTTAAAGGAAAAGAGTGTCTTAAGAGAGTTAAGGAGAGAGATTTAGTCTTTATTGGTCAGATCTGTCCATATCTATAAATAATTCATAATATACTGTCGTCCTCTCCTTTCTTCGTTCTGATGACCTATATCAATATTTCCCTACATTATATTCTACTGTATTGTCATCTTCGTGTAGGGCTATTTAAACCGATCGAACCAGTCAGACGGAAACGATGCCTTTTAGACTTGTTTACGCTGTTAGTGCTGGTTACTAGATAGTGCTAGTATGTATTTTTCCGAACCGGAGTCGGACCGAATTTTAAGCTTTACTTGAATCAGGCACAGGCCATGGAGTCCCCATTAAAGGAGTACATTTACTGAATTGAATGCAGTAACTTTCAGTTGTGTATGATATCAGTAAGTGCTATTAGTTTTATTGTTTCTTTTTCTCTGTATGAAATGTCGATCATCGATCCAGGTATAAAGCCTATAGTATAAGGTCACTCTTCATTTAACAGGCTACTGACAGTACTCGGTGCAGTCAATGTTGTGTCCACGATACCAGTGGCAATGTCCACATGAATTTGGATCAGTAACAAATTGTCCTATAGATTAAAATTCGTAAGAGGCACATGCAAGATGGAATTATGCAATCATGTAACGGAATCCGGGTAATATTATATTCTACTGATGTTTATGTATTTGAAACTTGGGTTTTTATTTTCGCTCTTCATTTAAATCATTGGGAATCAAGGATGGATCCAGGATTTTCAATAAGTGGGATGAGGTAAGACGAGAGGTGTGGGGACGTTGTCCACTGCGTTATTGCAAAACGGCAGCACTGTTTGGAGGCTCAGTGGGGAAGGGTGGGGGTGGAGGACAGCAAAGTCCTTTGACTTCTTTTATTGAGGGCTTTGAATTTTTGTCTAAACAACTGTCTTTTTCCTTCTGTCCTTCTTCATGTTTTTTGGGAGGGGGGAGTATAGATTGATGGGTCTAATGTAGCTTGCTCCCCACTAAATCTGCGTCTCAAAAATAAGTAATGGAAATTTACATTATATGACTAATGTTCAGACAATGATTCATGTCAGTGATTTATTAGTGTTGTAAAGAGATGCATGAGTAAACAATTACTAAAAAAAGAGTAGCATTCTTTTCATTATATCATGTGAATAATGTCAATTTTCTTTACATGTCATGTGGTTGACTTCTTCAACTGTTGAACTCACATGTGATCAAGTAAAATAGTGCATATGAGTTAAACGTCACTGCTCACTTTCTACCGTATGAACGCAGTGGCGTAGCTGGGTAAAGAAAAGTGGGAGGGGGCACAATATTTCAGAATATTGAAAAGCACCCCCCCCCCCCCAAAAAAAAGAAAAAAAAAAGATGACCATGAACATGTTTTCATGTATGCTATTAGTGTAAGTCAATTCAGTTACATCAAAGGGGGAAACAAACGACAAACCCACTTGTCCCCCCCCTTTCCACTTGCACTATTTATTTATATATCAACATTCTTCCAGAGAAATTTAATTTGCTAGTGTCAGAATTTGGATTAATGCTTTCTCTGAGTTGAAATATTAAAAGTTCCCTTGTTAAAAATTTGATATCTATTTTATTATATCACATGGCAATGCCTAACAAACATTATATCATGTTTAAGAATCGTCAATTTTCAAATTTACATTCATGTATGTTTACGATTTTCCCCATTTACCTGTAGCCCTCCTTACTGATGTCTGTTGCACCTTATACTCCCAGTGGGGAAGTTGATGACACATCCCCCGATACAGACAGATCTGTAGCCATGTCGGAACTCAGAAAGGATGACCCAAATGAAGAGGGACAGCAGAAAGAGAAAGACAATAATGATGGAGATGACGATGATGATGACAACCCTAAACCATTATCGAAACGAGACAACAGTGATCTTCTTAATCTAACTTTACATCAGGTAAAAGTGGCAACCGGGTTGTTCTCTATCATTTAATGTCAGCGAGTGAGCAATTCAAACAAGAGTTTACTAATCACTCCATGCATTAAATAAGAAATAATGATATTTTTAAGCTGAATGTTTTTAACTCCTCTTTGAGTCGAGTAAGTAAGACAACATTGTTTCTTTTAGTCTCTTTACATGAGGTTAGCGAAACAGTGTTGTCCGTAATTTACATATTATGATGAAATATTTAGCAGTTTATTTAGCAATTTAACACTGTTATTTTTTAGCTGGGTTTAAGTCAGGTGTATACTGATACATTTCTTATGTTTTCATATTTTTTGTTATTTTTTATCTCTTTTTTTTTTTTTTTTTGAAATCAAAAGTAGGTTAATACAATGACAAAATCATTTTCAGAGTACTGTGAGAAAGCAAGATTTGCCGAGAAAGGAAACATCTCTGTGTCATACTTTTTAGTTTTATTGTACGTGTTTTGATATCTATTTCGTTATACAAGCAGTACAGGTTATACTTGCATAGTGCTGTAGGGGAATAACATCTCTCCCAGCGATTAGAGATAAACAGACCTAGCATTGTATTCATTTTATCTCTTTTAGCTTCAGATGTAAGGAATGGAAATTCTGTAACTATAGTAGCTTATGTAATGTAGGATGGAAGTGACACATAGATTCATTATTAGATTGTATGACTTATAACTATGTATTGATCACTTGAAGAATAAATCATGAATAAATTATTAGATGCAAAGCATTTATTTGGTAAGTGTAGCTGGATAACAATCAATATATATTGCTTATGTATTTAATCAACCATACTCTGTGTATTTTATTATCAAAATATCTTGGGGATCGTAGAGAATCTTTTGTTTTTAAATTGTTTTACTGGTTTTGAAATATATGAAATTTTCTTGTATAAATGAAGTGAAAATGAATTTTTCAAAAAAACCAAAACTTTGACAAAAATAATGTCATCTTGTTTTGTTTCGTCAGCTTCAGTGTTGGTTATCCGTAATTTAAACGAAAACTTTAAAACCCTAAACTTCATCAGTGTATCTTAGCAGTAACGAATCTGTTGATTTTCAGAAAGAAGTACTTAAGCCTTGAATTAAGGTGATTTATTATCCAAATAAAAAAGATGTTATTCTATTCAATGGATGACCAGTAGGACTTGATGAATGTTAAGATTAATGGATACAGTGAGATGGTTCTGTCCCCTGTGAGGCATACATAGTGACTCCTAAAGGTCACCTTGTCCTACATTTATCCATGAGTTTGCACATCTATCACACTTATATTTTAATTATCTGCAGGTGATGAATGGTTTCCTTGGATTTCATCACTTTATTCTTAACATTAAACATTTTAATTACATGTAGTATGAACTATTCCCTAAACTGTACAGTAATTTAAACTAGAAGTAGAGTAAACTTTATGTTATTCAATCTGATTACTTTATTGCCTTTTAAATACACCTATATGTCTAGATAATAGTATTCTAGACATCCCAGTACCATTAATGTTTTATTTCTATCATTATACTAGGTTGCACGTAGTGGAGATGCAAACATTGCTAAGATTTTGCTGAGCTATATGCATGGCAACAAAGTGAAGAAGATCAACATGAAAGATAAAGATTGTGTTACGCCTTTACATTATGCTGCTCGTAACGAACATCTTGAAGTCATGAAAGTGCTCATTGAGCATGGAGCAGGTAATAAAGGGGTAGATTACTCTGGTATTATTTCTTGGTCTGTATAATGCTTTGAAACATGGTCTTTTATTTGATATGCTTCATGAATTGTGTAAAAAATTATGTGATTTATTCATTGTAATTACTGATTCACAGAAATAATTTTGTTTTTGATGGATAACTTTAAAAGTTGTCTGCAAATGAAACCACTTAATCAAGATATATAATATAGACCATAACTACTTGATCTGTATATTCGGTAGTTATTCTGATATTTTTCATGAACAATGTAATTTGTAATGAATTTTTATCAGAGTTTGAACTTTTATTCATTCACATCTGTCACTCTTAAATAGATATATATACGAGAGGAAAGAAATTCATGTAGTTGTTAATAACAGAAGGCAGGACAGTAGTTGTAGAATACAAATCAACAATTGTAACAACTTGTCCTTTTCCGTATGCAAATAATACTCGCATGTGCTATATAGTCAATCATTGGGACTACTTCCAGTTGTTAACACACATGGCCATGATCAGCATGTCTGACATGTTTGCAAAAAAAAAAAAGACAATTATGGTCAATGTCTGTTTTTGTCTGTATTTGTTTATCTTTGAATGGGTGATCTAGTGACTCTGATTATTTTATGGCAAAGTCTACGCATGTGCACTGGTTAAATGTCACTTCGAGTTTCTTCTGATTTGTTTCCAATATTCTAACAAATCAAAAAATGTGAAGTTGCGATACAATTACTGAATTGCCTTTATGTCGTCAGATTGTATAATATTAGTTTTCATAGATTCATACTGAACTTCCCATATCCTGAATTACCAAAGCATTCCTTTGAAGTTTATTTCTTTACATTTCACATTGAACCCTCACGAGGAAAGCCACAGAATTGAAGCTGAAGCGGTATATATCACTGCGCTGTGGGGCTTCCCAGTCTGATTAAATTCATATCTTTATTCCGCTTCTATATTTCCCATTGCGGATAAAAATCTGACAAAACTCCATAAGGGTCATGTTCTGGTGAACTCTGATTTTCAGCCAATCAGTAATTCAGCTACAAATTCCTAGGAATGAAATTAACATCTCCAGCAGGGAATAAACTTAACGCTCGCCCACTCGCCCAAGACGAGTAAAATTTGTTGTGGACGACAAAGAAACACTTCTTACTCGCCCACGTGGCGAACAAAAAATCTGCAAGACGAATCGGCCGTTTTCTTGTTGAATTCTAATCTGAATCATCTAGACGCTTAATTCCATCACTGAGTAAGCGGAACTAAGCGTCTAAATGTTTCAAATCCGGACTTGTTCTTTTTATTTGTTAGTTAGCAGTATCTGGTTTCAGTGACGTAGCTACCATTACGCCAAATACGCACGTGCGCACACATCATTTTGTCAAAAATATAGTATCTCATGAGAGAGAGAGAGAGAGAGGTGGTCGTTTTCTTTTCCCCCAAACCCCTGCCTTTCTTGTGCGTACACATGATTTGCGCTCTGGCTACGCCCTTGGGTTTCACGTTTGTTTATATAGGTCAAAGCATAGTAATTCCATTTCCCATAAGGTCTCATGTTAAATTAACAAATTTCCAGCAAGATTTACACAACATCCTGCATTTTAGCTATATACAATCTAATTTCTATCGAAACGGTCGGCTCATACCTTCACCGTTTCAATAGAAATTATATACAATCCATATATCAAAATGTTTGTCAGATCGTCCTCTATCAGAATTTTAACAGTTTACCATAGGTTATCCACCTTAATTTTGAGAAAATCATGCTGGAAGGGGGTCACCCCCCAAAATTCAAACGTAAACAACCTATCTATGTATCTATCTCTATATACTGCAACCACCCCTTTTTAGGTTATAAAATTTCTACATCAGCGAAATCAGATAAAAAATCGTGGTTTTACAGCAGAATCAATCTTTATTTATAGATAGATTAAATAAATTCATTCAATCACAGTTCCTGATACATTGAAATAGTATTCCTCTCTCCCTACACCATCAGCCAATCACGACTCTCGTTAATTACTGTTCTTTGACCTTTAAATTATGGCTCAACAAGCCCACTTAGGAAGTTTTTTTTCGCCGTTCCCATGAAACGAAATGTATCGCCGACAAAACGGGACGATTACTTCAAGGAGTAAAATTGGAGAGAAATTGTTGTGTAATGTAATAAAATTCAGGAAAAAAAATTGATTAGTTTTTCTTGCAATTTTTGAATGGTTTTAGTGTGGACCCATAAAGATTGGTGTGGGCCCGTAGATTCTGAGTCTTACGAGCCCACATGGCTCGTAAAAATTTCTGTTAAGTTTATTCCCTGTCCAGCATGCGTGACCTACAAGGTAGTCTTTGAACAGTGTTTGTTACATATTGCGTCACTATCACATGCCTAGCCAAGACATTGATTGGCTATGAGAAATAATGGTTTCGGTGACTGAAGCGTCATCAGAGTTCACTATAACATGACCCCACCTTTCCCAATTTAATTCATGAATATATTAATTTTTATTTGAATGATCAGTATTATGGGAAAAGTTCATATTGCACAACAATATATGATGTGATTTGTTATGTCCCACCATACATATATATATATACTTAGGGACTTTAAAAACGTCTATATGTTTTTTTTTATGTAAAAACATAAATGTTTTGAAAATAAATCAATTTGAATATCTGCTTGATATTGTGTGATTGCGGTAACTTTCATGTTATCGTTGAGATAAATCACTCAACCATAACGTAATACTGCTCACCGTATGCTTTTCAAAAAGTACTCAACCATGTGCTCTACATTGAGTCATTTTTTTCAGAAATAACGTATACTGGTACCTAGTGCCTTTATCTATCCTGATTTCAAACTTTGCTTCTGATTAAAACTAATGCGTGAAATGCTGAGACTGTCTGGGCAACAGAGGTATGTTGTTCTTGGCCTTGTAGATGCCGGCGTAAATCAAAGTATCATCGCAGGATGCTTCAATGTCCATTTGTCTACAATCACGAGACTTGTACGGAAGTATCGGACCACAGGAATTGTTAAGGATCGTCCTCAAAGTGGTCAGCCACACGTGACGATAAGATGTCAAGACGTTTTTATAAGGCAATGTCATCTACATGACAGGTGTGCGACAGCCGTAAGCACGTCAAGAGATGTGACAGGTCGTCACGGTAGGCAAATCCACCCCAGGACAGTACGCCGACGATTGAAAGAGCAATGTTTGCTATGTCGTTGCCCATTGAAAGGCTTAATTTATCCTAACTCCTCACCACCGAAGAAATTGTCTGGCCTTGGCCCGGAACATGCTTGCTAATCGACATAATCGGCATGACGTAGTGTTCAGCGACGAATCAAGATTTAATTTCTCCATGGCTGACGGGAGACAGTGCATTTATAGGACATGCAATGAATGTTTTGCCGCAAACTGCATAATTGAGCGTGACAAATGTGGCGGTGGTGGCGTCATGGTTAGGGGAACCATCAATCAACATTTCAAGTCATCACTGGTTATTTTGAGGAACACTCTTACCGCGAGGTGCTACATCGATGACGTTTTACAGCCTGAGCTCCTTCCATTAATTCAACATCATCAAACTGTCAACAATCCGTTGACATTTCAACAAGACAATGCACGTCCGCACATGGCTAGAGTCACCTTAAACTTTCTAAACACCCAGGGAATTAATGTAATGGATTTACCAGCAAGTTCACCCGACCCCAAGCACATGTGGGATGAGTTAGGGAGATGCTTACATAAACGTCACTGTCAGCTAAGAACTGTGGATGAGTTGGCACGTGCTCTTCAAGAAGATAGGAATAATATTCCTATGAGAAAAATTCGAACTTATGGGGGGGCATACTCGTTACTAAACAAATCACATGAAATTTTGGACGTGGTATACATAACTGACGAAATCAAATCATTTTTTTTAAAGGAAACATGTGATAGTATCTATCATCTTGTCAAATTTAATTCAAATTTTCCAAATAAATCAAGTTTGATGCAATTATTTACCCTAGTTGTTGATTAAACAATAATGATAATAGATAGGCGTTTTTAAAGTCCCTGAGTATAAATAATAAGGGCATATAATGACAATCATGGCCATTGTCTGTTTATCTGTCTGTCCATACGTTTGTCTCATTTTTCATTTAACTCTTTTATGGAACCTTTAGAAAATATATTCAGGTCACTTGATATACAGATACATTTTAGTAAGTGCATTTCATTGGTACCAAAATATTGGAAACTAACCTTTCTCTTGACCTTGACCTAGTCTGATATTATTTTAACCAAACTTTGTTCTATTTTGTATTTGTCTCTTAAAAATATATTGAGGACACTTCATATACAGATGCATTTTGATGAGATTATTTCAATGGTACATGAAGGTTGGGACTTAGATTTACTTTTGACCTTGACCTCATCTGATATACATTTTGACCAGTATTGCATTATTAAAATTCAGAAATATTTGAATTATTTCTTGTTTGTTTTTGGCAAATGTTCAGACCAAATCAATTTATTCATTTCTTAAAAATGGATTTAGAACCACATTTCATAATGTACTGCTTTTATTTTTGATCTTTGCCTTTTTTTTTTACACCTACAGAGGTGAATGTTGTTGACGATGAGCTTATGACCCCTCTGCACTATGCTGCGCGTTACAAACGGGAACGTAACAAAAAAGATTCTGTTGGAGATTCAGATTCTCTTCTCACTAAGGTAATGCATGCATCTTTTATATGTCGTATTTGGTATCTTGTCTTGTAGTTAATAAGTTGTTTTTTTTCTGTGACATTAATGAGTAATTATGTTCTAGTTTTTTTCTGATCAGTTCTTCATAGTATTGTAGTCTTGAGGCATGCTAAAGTATAGTATTAGCTTTCTTCTGAGTAGTGTAGATAAAAAAATACATACATATATATATATATATATATATATATATATATATATATATATATATATATATATATATATATATATATATTTTTAGTAAGTAGATGCGCTGCATTTGGATGAGATTTTTAGGAAAGAAATATGTTGTATTGTCGCTTGTAGCAATATTTTTATGTTTAATGAAGCACTTGATTATTCAATTCGGCATCATAGGATGCAAGTGTTTGTTAGTTTAGGAGTGTTTTAACATGTCAACAAAAGTCTGTATAGAAATTTAAAGATCCTTGTACATGTATGCATTGCTTGTGTTCTTATTTTAGTCAGATTAAATTTTGGGTGAGTTAGCATGGTCTATGTTGTGTTAAGTCATGTATATGGTAGTGGTTATGTATTACAAAGTACACACATGACTTTTTGTATAAAAGTATAGCTACATACTATGCTAATTTATAGCTACACTATGTATGGTAAATCTCAACAAAACAGTACAACTCAGCGGTGTTAAAAAGTACACATGCAGTGAAAATATGTGTGTATTACATGCTTTGGTATCAAAGTCTGTCTGTCTGTCTTCTTTCCTTTATCCATGGTGTAATAAATTTGGATTGGATAAATTGTGCATTTAAAAGTGGCCAAGGAATTATCACATAGACGTAAAAGGATTTGAGTAAGTTTCAGGTATATTATGCTAGTGCTAGAGGGAGCAGTTTTTATGTGATGACTCTTGTAAAATTTTCACAAATTGAAACAAACACCTTTATTGAGTCTTTTCATTAAACAGAGTTATTTCCCATTTGAGATGGTATCTGACATAAGACAATAATGACGTCATCAATTTCCTATGAAAACGTCATTTGTGGACTATCATTTCCCTGAGTTTTAGATCAGTTTCCATACGATTTGATGACGTCATAAGTGTTTTACGTCAGATACCGTCCCAAATGGGAAGTAACTCTGTATAACGCAAAGACCGAATAAAGGGGCATATTTGTCAAGTTTAGTGTTGATTTACTTCTGGAGTTATGCAGTGATCCGTAATCAAAGAAAGTTTAGCTAGAACTCTTGTGGTACTAAAACCTGACCAAATGCTTCATTTAAAAGAGAATTCAATGCTTGTGATATATAGATTTAAAGCTTTGGAGTTCATGTCAACTAGGCCTCCTTATTTTAAAGGATTATGGATTAGGCAAGATCTCAAAAAAGAAAAAGAGAAAATCTGAACTATCTGTAAGTCTGTTTGTGATCTTCAAGCACTTCTTCATCATTTCTCATGTCTCTTTTAACTTTTGTCTAGACCATCTCATTTTACATACATGTGTTTACAATATTTTTTGTGAATCATATATGTGTTCTTCTGTGTCTTCTACATGTATAATTATTACTAATTCTCATCAAATTACTTACTGTTTTCTTGTCTATCTCAAATTTCAGTTTGGGTAATTACCGTTTAAGTGTCACGCTTTGATTTCTGTGTAAGTACATGCTTTCCATTGTTTGAATTCACAGAAACTTTGCATGTAGATGAATTCAAGTACAGACTTTGAATCTCTGTTTTTATGTGAGAAGGGTCCATGTCTCTGGATTTGAAGAATAATTTCTTTTGTATGCCCATATAATGCAGAACATATTATGCAATGGCACTATTTTTTTTTTTGTTATTCTGTCCATCTGTCTCTCTGTATGTCCAACTGAATTTGTCTGCATTTCTCCTTTTACTTAACAATCTGATGGTTGTACATTATATTATGAGGGGGGATCATATGTAATTGTGCATCTCATTTTGAAACTGGCAGAAGAGGAAATGGGAGGTGTTAAAATCTTGTCCATGTTTTCATTTCTAATCATTATAGATATAAATAATTTGATAGGGGTTCATATAAAAAGTCATTACTAGTATAGTTGTACACCTGGGTTTCAAACTTTCAAAGTGGAGGGTTTTTGCCTCTGAGGGAGATGCAAATGGATGGGGCAAAGCAACCTTGTTTGCAATATGCCTTTTTGATCATTATGCATGTAGATATAACTAATTTATTGATGGTATATCAGAGTTTATGACTCATAGTTGTATTAGCACCAAATACTGAGTAATAACTTGTGTGGTAGATGTATATAACCATTATTAATGTTCTGGTGGTTATTCTCATGATATAATACTGATCATATTGTATATTCATCCCAAGGTTACAAAGACTAATTCCCTATTGATTTCTTTAAAATTCATTTTCATGAAATATTTTACGTATTTATCTATAACAAAACTTTCCAATGAAAATGTGGAAGTGAACAATATTGTTTCAGGAAAAAAAATTACAAAATGTACTTACAGGTAAAAAATGTTTTTTGAAGCATGGGATCTTGATTACTGAGTGAAATTTTTAGTAGGTATATACTACTTGTGCAGAAAATGGCAAGATAACTCTCATTTATTATGATTGTTTTCATTATTTAGGGAGATATATTGCAATATATATCATCAAATTTAATTATGTATGGTATTTTTCTGTTGTTTACAAGGAAGCATATTAAAACAATTATAAATCATATAAGATTCTTGAAATCTGATTGGTTTATAGCTAACCATATGCATACCTGACTGTGGAGAATTGTCACTTGTAGAAATAATGACTGATTTATCATTTTTAGCTCACCTGAGCGTAGCTCAAGTGAGCTATTGTCATAGTGCAGCGTCCGTCGTCCGTCGGTCGTCCGTCGTTAACTTTTCTACATTTTTAGGTCACCTGAGTAAACTCAGGAGACCTATTGCTATCTGTTTTCGTCCGTCGTCATGCGTCGTTCGTCGTGCGTCGTGTGTTAACATTTGAACATTTTCAGCTTCTTCTCTGCAACCACTGAACCAATTTTAACCAAATTTGGCATAAAGCATCTATGGCTGAAGGGGAACAAAAATTGTGAATTTCATGGTGCCTGCTCCCCCAGGGGTTGAGGGGTGGGGCCAAAACCACTAAAATTAATGCAATCTTTCAATATCTTCTTCTTTACTCCTGGACACATAGCAGCCAAACTGTTGACATGACTGTATTCAGCATTGAGCCCTCTACCAAAATTGTGAAATTCATGGCCCCAGGGACAGGGGTTCTAGTGCTAGGGCGGGGCTAAAAATGTATATAGTGAAAATGCCTTATTTCTTTGAAAATCTTCTCTGCTCCTGGGTATTAAATAAACTAACTAAGTACATAGTTATGATGAGCAAGAGTGCCTCTACCAAAATTGTGAATTGTATGGCCACAGGGTCAGGGGTTCTGGTGTTAGGGTGGGGCTCTCTATTGATTATATAGTGAAAATGCATTATTTCTTTGAAAATCTTCTTCTATGCTCTTAGGTATTAAATAAACAAATAAAGTACATAGTTATGATAAGCAAGAGTGCCTCTACCAAAATTGTGAATTTTATGGCCCCAGGGTCAGGGGTTCTGGTGTTAGAGCGGGGCCCTATATGGATTATATAGTGAAAATGCATTATTTCTTTGAAAATCCTCTTCTCTGCTCCTGGGTATTAAATAAACCAACTAAGTACATAGTTATGATAAGCAAGAGTGCCTCTACCAAAGTTGTGAATTTTATGGCCCCAGGGTTAAGGGTTCTGATGTTAGGGTGGGGCCCTATTGATTATATAGTGAAAATGCATACATTCTTTGAAAATCTTCTTCTCTGCTTCTATCAAAGCACATAGTTATGATGAGCAAGGGTGCCTCTACCAAAATTGTGAATTTTATGGCCCCAGGGTCAGTATTATGGTGTTAGGGTGGGGCTTTATTGATTATATAGTGAAAATACATTAATTCTTTGAATATATTTTCCTTTGCTCCTGGGTTCCAAGTATATATATTTCTGATGAAAAAAGGTGCATCTAGCAAAATGGTTATTTTTAACCCCCCCCCCCCCCCCCCCAAATAAATGGCCCCAGGGTCAGTGGTTCTTTTGGGGTGAGGTACAAAACTGGTTATAAAGTGGAAATGCATTTTCTCTTTGTTAATACTCCAATCAATCTCTGGGTATTAAGTAAATAGAGTAAGCATGCTAAGTTTATAAATAAATAATGATAAGCAATAGTGCCTCTTTCAAAATTGTGCATTGTGAATTTCATGACCTCTGGTTTAAGACACGAACCAAAGTTATTTGAAAGTTGTTACACAATACTCAGGTGACCTATAAGGCCCGTGGGCCTCTTGTTGACTTCTCCTCCAGAACCGCTGCACAGAATTTCACCAAACTCCATAGGAAGTAAGTACTCAAGGTCCTCTACAAAGTTTGTGTTTTTTATGCCGATCCGTGATCCAAGATGGCCGCCATTGGCTCTGATTGGTTGACACATTTTCGACTTCTCCTCCAGAACTGCTGCACAGAATTTCACCAAACTTCATAGGAAGTAAGTACTCAAGGTCCTCTACAAAGTTTGTGTTTTTTAAGGCCGATCCGTGATCCAAGATGGCCGCCATTGGCTCTGATTGGTTGACACATTTTCGACTTCTCCTCCAGAACTGCTGCACAGAATTTCACCAAACTTCATAGGAAGTAAGTACTCAAAGTCCTCTACCAATTTTGTGTTTTTAATGCCGATCCGTGATCCAAGATGGCCACCATTGGCTCTGATTGGTTGACACATTTTTGACTTCTCCTTCAGAAACACTGCACAGAATTTCACCAAACTTCGTAGGAAGTAAGTACTCAAGGTCCTCTACCAAGTTTGTGTTTTTAATGCCTATCCGTGATCCATGATGGCCGCCATTGGCTCTGATTGGTTGACGCATTTTCGACTTCTCCTCCAGAAAAGCTGCACAGAATTTCACCAAACTTCATAGGAAGTTGGTACTCAAGGTCCTCTACCAAGTTTGTGTTTTTTATGCCAGTCCGTGATCCAAGATGGCTGCCATTGGCTCTGATTGGTTGACGCATTTTCAACTTCTTCTCCAGATTGGCTGCACAGAATTTCATCAAACCTCATAGGAAGTAAGTACTCAAGGTCCTCTACCAAGTTTGTGTTCGGGATCCAGATTCCCTCAGGGGTGGATCCAGGGCGGGACCAAAAGTGCCCAAAAGGGTACCTCTCTTCAAACATCTTCTTCTCCAGAACCAGTACATAAATGGGGAAACTAATTGCATTTCAACAATCTATAAAGATGGGTTATTTAAAATTGTGTTCGGGGTTAAGTTCCGTCAAATAGAAATTTACGCTTTTTTGACGTGTTTCTGGACTTAGTCATTTCAATTAAGAAAAGTGTCATGTTTTTCAGTTAATTGATATTGATGATTTCTTAATGACTATTTTGATCACAATTGTGGTAAGGAATATTATTGTGAAAGAATTTTGTCGTTATCTCAATTTTTGGATTTTTTATGAATTTTTTAAGACTTCCAGAAAAAGGGGGGGGGGGGGTTTGCCATTTTTCACATTTTCAACTTTTTGTATAAAACCACATGAAAGATTTTAATGAAACATGGAATACATGAAGTACTAAAGGTCCTCTATCAATTTGGTAAATTTCATCCAAATTGGTTAACAGATAATGCCACCATGTCTAAAAAGTAGGTCTCACAATGGTACATATACCACTTGGTAATTGAAATATGGAGAGTAGCGGTTCAAATCCAGCTGTGGTCAAAAATTTTTTTTTTTTTTTACACATCTGAATAAGTTTTTAGATGTTTCTCAACGCTCAACATATGAAATTAGGAATTTTACGTTTAAGTCTTCCAAAAAAAAGGGGGGGGGGGAGGCCATTTTTCACATTTTCAACTTTTTCTACAAAACTGTTTGAAGGATTTTAATAAATCTTGGTAGAAATAAGTCACTTATGATCCTCTTCAAATTCTGTTGTTTTTGTCCAGACCTCTTTACAGGTGGCGCCACCATAGTCAAAAGTAGGTCACAAAAGAGTTCCCTCCTTTAACAATATTCTTTTTCATACGGGCTGTATACAGAGACAAACAGAATGCATAGAAATGATCTAGAGGGATGAGTGAAGACGTATTGTCATTTTGGTTCCTTTCCAAAATCAATTTTAAGAATTTTTTTTCGACATTTCTTTGGACTTGGTGATTCAATGCAGAAAAAAAGTGTCATATTTCCTAGTTAATTGATAATGATGAATTCTTATGGACTATTGTGATCATAATTATGGTAAGGATTGTTACTTTGAAAGAATTTTGTCAATATCTCAATTTTTGGATTTTCTATGAATTTTTTAAGACTTCCAAATGAGGGTGTATAGGAACAATTCAATCACATTTTTCACTTCTGCTGTTATACCGCATGAAAGATTTTAATGAAACATGGAATACATGAAGTACTAAAGGTCCTCTATCAATATGGTAAATTTCATCCAAACTGGTTAACAGATAATGTCACCATGTCTAAAAAGCAGTTCTCACAATGGTACATATACCACTTGGTAATTGAAATATGGAGAGTAGCGGTTCAAATCCAGCTGTGGTCAAAAATTTTTTTTTCATTTCTTTACACATCTAAATAAGTTTTTAGATGTTTCTCAACACTCAACATATGAAATTAGGCAATTTTAAGTTAGATCTGGACAATATTTGAAACAATTGTTGTTCATGACCCAGACTTGAAATCAGTCAACAAAAGGCCCCACCTAAAGAAAATGACTAACTTGTTGCCCTGAATGACATCTTGCAGAGACAAAGGAAATGCTTAATATCAAAATCACCTGAGTGGAAGTGCAAAAAAGTGTTGTTTTTTTATTCTAGCCTGAAATAAGATTTGACATATTTTCAACATCTGTGTTGACTTAGTCACATTAATGCAAAAATAAATGAATTCTTCCTTCATGCATGACTGATCATCTAGGTACTAAGGTGAGTGATATAGGCCCACTTGGGCCTCTTGTTTGAGATATAGATCATGAACTGTAGGTATTAAGTGTAATTTGTCAAGTCATATTTATGAAAGATATGTAACCAGCATCAATTTACTGTTAATAAGTGCTACAAATCAGAATAATAAGCATAACTGAATAATATTTTGTTTCAATAAAATGGTAAGGCAAACTTGAACCATTGGTTACCTTCACCACAGGATGAAGTTTTGAACTACTAGCCCCAGTATGAGTAAAAATATTGTTGATATAATAAATCATGGTAAATTACTCTTAATGAGGTCATTAATGGCCCAATGATCGATGACCCTCCATTTGGTACTCTTGGCAGTCTGACTTTGGCTTCAGTCAGATAAGACCACCTTGAGTGATAAGTCTCAGATACTCATTTGGTCACAGTAACCTGATCACTAGTAATTAACTTGGTATTAATGCAGTACTAGCTACTACCTGTAACTGTAATATTTTGCCTATAAGCATTGATTTTCTAAGCACTGATCAATATATGGGTCAAAATTTAAACATTTCATCGTTGAAAGAAATTCAGTGATCTATAAAGCAAACCATGAATGAAATTTAGTTTTATAATATATCAATTAAAAGTAGTATACATGTGTTTACTTTTGCATGACTCCTTTTGCATGATTTTTCTGTCGTATGTATGTATGTTGTACATTTGATTTACATCTGTCTTATCTCGATGTTTCATTTCAGCTTGGATCTATTCTGTACCAGGTCTGTAGCTTATTGTAGTTATACACATATATCAGTATATTGGCCTCTATCTAAACTTAAATCTACATCTACTCATACCAGATGAAGATCCAGAAATTCTGTCGAGAGGGGGTCCATCCCAAGGGAATTTTCGGAGAAGGGATGCTCTCATGTTTTCGTTTGTAGAATTATTTATTTTACAAAGAAATGTAACAAAAAATTAAATTCTCGCCCAAAGTCAGGGTTGGTCCAGACTCATGGTCCAACTCTCTGGATCTGTGCATGCATACTTACCTTATTCATTGAATAAACACGTCAGACTTGTAATTGCAAGGTAGCGTCTAAGGTTATACACCATTACATATAATAGTATTAATACCTACAATTTACTGTGTGAAAACAATTGTCGGACAAAGTTTAAACTAAAAAAAGAGACGTTAACTGAATTTTTAACTGCACATTTACTCAAAGCAGACATATGATTATATTTATATAACATATATATGGGCTCTGTCAAAAAAATTAATTTGGCATTTCTCATGACATATCAGATATACATCTGTTGGCAGTTGTGTTTATCCAATGTCTACATCAAAAATTGGCTAGGCAATTAATTCTCATTACAGTCAGACATAAATCTGTTGGCACTTGTTATTATCCAGTTTCAGTCCACGTAAATCAAAATTTAGCTTGGCAGTGAATATTCTCCTTACATGTTAGACATACATCTGTTGGATTTGTGTTTATCCAAAAAAATGTCTACATCAATAATTGGCTTGGCAGTACATAATTTTATAAATATGTCTGTTCACTTTGGCAAGAGTACTTAATTTGGATGAGCTGGGTTCATTATTTAGATATACATGCTGTTTATACCTGATAGGGGCCAGGAGCTGCTCCTGCTGAGTCCTTTAGGTAAAAACTGAAGTCACATGTCACAATAGAATGTAAAAGAATTCAATTAAGCTTGCATCTAGTATATGTGGTTTCAATACATACTAGGTCAAAATGTATGAAACAAAATGCCAAACAGATATCCCTTCCATATTTATACCCCCCGCAAACGAAGTTTGGGGGGTATATAGGAACCACCTTCTCCGTCTGTCTGTTTGTCTGTCCATCTTGTCTGTCCAGAAAACTTTAACCTTGACCATAACTTTTGAACCAAAAGAGACTGGGTATCCATACTACACATGTATATTCCTTGTGGCAAGACCTTTCTTTTGGTGCCAAAATTTTTGACCTTGTGACCTTGGCCTTTACATTTGACCTACTTTTTAAAAACTTTAACCTTAGATATAATTTTTGAACCAAAAGAGACTGGGATTCATACTACACATGTTTATTCCTTGTTGCAAGACGTTTCTTTTGGTGCCAAAATTTTTGACCTTGTGACCTTGGCCTTGACATTTGACCTACTTTTTAAAAACTTTAACCTTAGCTATAACTTTTGAACCAAAGGAGACTGGGTGTTCATACTACACATGTTTATTCTTTGTGGCAAGATCTTTCTTTTGGTACCAAAATTTGTTACCTTGTAACCTTGGCCTTGATGTTTGACCTACTATTTAAAAACTTTAACCTTAGCCATAACTTTTGAACCAAAAGAGACTGGGTATTCATTCTACACATGTATATTCCTTGAGGTAAGACCTTTCTTTTGGTACCAAAATTTTTGACCTTGTGACTTTGGCCTTGACATTTGACTTACTTTTTAATAACTTTAACCTTATACATAACTTTTGAACCAAAAGAGACTGGGTATTCATACTACACATGTATATTCCTTGTGGTAAGACCTTTCTTTTGGTACCAAAATTTTTGACCTTGTGACCTTGGCCTTGACATTTGACTTACTTTTTAAAAACTTTAACCTTAGCCATAACTTTTGAAAGAGAAGAGATGGGACCTTCATACTACACATGTGTATTCCTTGTGGCAAGACCTTTCTGTCGATACCAACATTTTCGACCTTGTGACATTGGTCTTTTGTTCTTGGTCTATGCCCTATTTTGAATTTTGTTGCCGCGGGGGGTATTTGTCCCGTTAGGACAGTTCTAGTTTTTCATGATATAAAACCACAATCAGTCAGTTTATAATGTTTTATATTCAGTGAGATCTATCTATCTCTCATTCATTTTTATTTATCTATTTATTTACTCGTTTTTGTTTGTTTGTTTAGGTATTTATTAAGATTTAGATATATATTCCAAATTGTATTGTACATAAACTTCCTTTTTACATATAATTGCAGCCTTCAACTTACAACAGGAGTCTCAATTTAAGAGATACTGATAAGATGGGAGAGGTTGACCCAGGTATAGTTTACCTTGTAGAAAAAGGAGCCGTTTTAAATCAAGAGGATAAATATGGATTGACTCCCCTTCATTATGCCGCAATGAGAGGGAATGAGCTGGCACTGAGGCAACTGTTGACGTATTCAGACATCAATATAGAGGTAAAAAGAGTCTGAGTTCACATTATTCCCTTAATCATAATTGAAAAATATTAATACCTTGTTTCTTTAAGCCTCTTTACCTTGCTGATTTGTAGCCCTTTTCACAAAAATTCTTACGACTAATATTTTTCTTACAAAAAAACTTATGAATTCGTTCCGTTTCACAAAAAAACTTACGAACTTGTAAGTCAAATATTGTTAGTAACTTTACGACTGATTAATACCACTCGTAAGAATAAAATTTTTGTCATAAGTTGAAAGTTACTGTACAGACCTTAGTACAAAAAGATGGCTATGATTTTATTTTGTTCCATGAAAATCGATGATCAAGACGTGAATGCGTTTTTACTTTTAGGGATCAATTAAGAGGTCCCATGCCATATCAACAAAAAGTTGACAAAAAGTTGACAAAAAAAAAAAAGACCAGAAAGACAGAGTGAATTAGAATCTGCCCTTAGTATGTTTGACCTCCAACTACAAATGTTATTTATAGAGTATAAATCTTAAAATGGCTTATCAAAAATAATGTTCAAGTGTTAATTGTTTCCAGGCAGAAGATAAACAAGGCATGCGTGCCCTTCACATGGCTGCCACTCATAACCATGAGGAGGAAGTGGGAATTCTCATACAGGCCAATGCTGACCTCAGGTGCAAGGACAATGAGGATATCACTCCTCTTCATTGCGCTGCGTATGAGGGAAACATAGGTGTTGTCAAATTACTGTTTGAGGAAGCGTCAAAGAGATCTGGCAATGTCATGATCTCTGAGGTATGATAGTATACAAGTACATATATCCAACTTAGTTTATTAAAGAGCAAAATAACCTTATTTTTGTTATCTTAAAAATTTCAAACATATTTTCGTTTGATCCTTGTTTGATATCATATCAAGATTATTGCACAGATACATGTATAGTGATGACATCTATCTGATGCAATGCACTGAAATTTATTTTTATGCAATGGACCCACTCAAAGCAATGGGGGATTTTTTATGTGCCCTTTTATCTACTGTGACACATAACCTTGGTTTTAACTGTCACATCTAAAAGACTGGACACCAATGAGCCACCACTGGTATTCGAACTCTGGGCCACAAGCTAGGTCCTTAATAATCAAGCTGTACCAGCACAAGATTCAAACCTTGAGTTTTGATATGATAGAATGATAACGATGATTAGTAATTTGAGCCTTGATATAGATTTGTCTACTGTATTTAGTTGACATATACATTCTCACCTTTGTCAAATACAAGTCTGAATCCAAGTAAGGTCAAGTGGGTAAGTTTTTCGACATTATTTAATTCTACAACACAAGAGATTAATTGGTTCTCTACAGCACTCAGTATTAGCTTATTTTCTACAACACTAGGCATATGCTGGTTTACAACAGTACTCGACATTGGCTGAATTTCTGCAGCACTCAACACAGCTAATTTTCTACAATACTCGACATTTACTTGAAATTGACTGGTTTTCTACAGTACTTCACATTGGTTAGTTTTCTACAGTACTCGACATGGTTTTCTACAGTACTGGACATTGGCTGCTTTTCTACTGCACCAGACATTGGCTGCTTTTCTACAGCACTAGATACTGACTGGTTTTCTAAAGTACTTGACATTTGTTACAGTACTCAACAATGGCTGGTTTTCTACAGTAATTCTCAATGGTTGGTTTTCTACAGTACTCTACATTGACTGGTTTCTACAGTACTTGACATTGGCTGGTTTTTTTACAATACTTGACATTGACTGGTTTTCTATAGTAATTCACAATGGTTGGTTTTCTACAGTACTTGACATTGCCTAGTTTTCTACAGTACTTGACATTGGCTGGTTTTACAGTACTTGACATTGCCTAGTTTTCTACAGTACTTGACATTGGCTGGTTTTCTACAGTACATGACATTGGCTGGTTTTCTACAGTACTTGACATTGGCTGATTTTCTACAACACTAGACATTGGCTGATTTTCTGCAGTACTTGACATTTGCTACAGTACTTCACATAGGCTGGTTTTTCTACAGTACTTGACATTGGCTTGTTTTCTACAGTACTCGACATTAGCTGCTTCCATATCTAGGAAATATTTCTGATGTGACATGTAATGATAAAGAAATACACTGTTGACTTAGTCTAAGCAGAACAAAGACCAAGTGTACCTTAATTTTCCTTGTTTTTAGATGATGTCGGATAAGGACTGTGATAAGAACACCTGTTTACATCATGCTGTCCAAAATGGAAGTGTTGAAATTGTTAAACTTTGTCTGGAATACAAAGCAGACGTCAATACCCCATCCATCAACAACATGTATCCCCTTCATCAAGCTGCTAAGGTCGGTGACTTGGACTGTGTGAAACTCCTGGTAAAGCATAAGGCCAGGATAGATTGTGTGAATGAAGATATGGCAACACCTCTGCATCTAGCAGCTGCAAATAACCATGAAGATATTGTAAAATACCTAGTCAAAAAGTAAGAATAAAGGGTCTGTTGATTGATTAATTATTGTATATGTTACTTCATGATTATTTCTCATATATGGTGAAGGCTTCTGCCTGATGCATTGCATAGAAATTTATACCTTTTGCAATGGTCACACCCATAGTGAGGTACCTTTTACATACCTACCCTGATCCAGGACTTCGGTTTTCATTGTCTCATTCAAAAGACAGGACTCCATTAAGCCCACAACAGGAGTCAAGCCCTATTCATAGCTGAAGAAATGATTAAAATCGATTTTTGGCCAGATTGCAAAGAAATTTGGGTCTATAGATTGGCGATGTCCATCTGTCTGTCTGTCTGTTTGTCAACATTTTGGTAAAAGTTTCTGGTTGAAGCAAAATCTCAGCAACTAAGGGAGTATAAACATAATACTTCACACATAGCTTTCTTATGACCAGAGCTTTCAAATTATGCTATGACTTTTAACCTAGTGACTTTGACCTTGGATTTTGTTGTACTTTTAAGAAACTTTAACTTTGGCTGTATCTGTTGAATCAATAGGGTTAGGGCTTTGATACTTCACACATAGGCTCTTTATGACGAGTTTCAATTGATACCATGACTTTTAACCTTGTGACCATTACTTTGTTTTGAATTTGCTTTGCAATCTGGTCATACCGTCTTTAACAGTTTCTTGTTTTCATTGCATAACAACAGCTTTAATTTATCCAGAAATACATGTACTATTATTGCAGTTAAAAATTATGAACTATTTTGGGGAGTTAAAATGTTCCTTTAGTTATTGATCTGTCACTCGCTTATTGTCAGGCTTAACACAGTACTAGTCATTCAAATCTGTTCATAGGCACCATACATATATATGAAACAGGTCATAATTTTTTTCATCATACGGACTTCAATAAAAGTTTAAATGGTGTAAAATGTCAAAAATAACTTAATATTTTGTCATTTACAAACATAATTGATAATGCACATGTATATTATTCATGTAGAAAATGAGATCTCTATTCTATCACTTCTTTTAATTGTTTGAAACTAATAAAGATTAATATCTGAACAGGAGGGCATCACTTGATAAAAAAGACAAAGATTGTTACACACCTCTGTTGATGGCAGCTTACACTGGCCATGGGAGTATCGTTCATTTCTTGATTGATAAGGGAGCTAATGCAGCAGCTTTGGATAAAGATGATAAAACTGCTGTTTACCTTGCTGCAGAGGAAGACAAGGGAGAGGCTCTCAAGGTTAGGCAAAATATTTTATTCTGTCAAAGTTAGGTAATATCCTCAGTCATTTGTGAAAACAAAATCCTCGATTATCAAAGTTAGGCAATATCCTGGTTAGTATGTCCTATGTGGTCATTGTCAGACAGCGTTTAAGGTCATCAAAGTTAGGCAATATCCTGGTTAGTATGTCCTATGTTGTCATTGTCAGACAGCGTTTAAGGTCATCAAAGTTAGGCAATATCCTGGTCAGTGTGTCCTTTGTTATCAATGTCAGACAGGGTTTAAGGTCATCAAAGTTAGGCAATATATCCTATATTATCCAGATAAGAAGAAGTTTTTGGCAGCAAGGTTTGAAAGGTAGACAATATCCTGGGTCATTAAAGTTAGGCAAAACATTCAATATGTGAAGCAAAGAAACCTCTGTTTTAGTCATTTATTGTATTGTAAAGTTTGATTAAGTTTTTCTGAATAACAGTTTCCAGTAATTTACAACATTTGCAAACTCTTCTTGACAATTACTTAACTACAATGGATCTAAAGTAGAGGATTAACTATTTAAATTGTATTACATAGAATGGTGTGTATTATAGTAACCTGTGTATTATTATCTGTTTAGGAAATGCTTGCCCATCCACAAGTCTTAAAACTAATAGAATATGGTGATCGCTATGACAACCATCCCCTCCATGTAGCAGCCCAGGAAGGATTCTTAGATGTTGTTACAGTAAGAAGATTTAAAAGTTTTGAAATAAAAACAGATTTATTTAGAATCATACTTCTGTGAAATGAATTGAAATAAAAACTTACCATTCACAAACAAGGTATATCTCCATACTGCTTAAATATTTTCTTTTATTCTAGACAAATGAATTTTGCTACAATAAGTGTAAACTTTAGTCAGATTGCTAAAAGGTTATAAGAATTCTGTTTTATTTGATACGGAATGCAGTCATAGAACTTAAATGATATAAGACCTGATTTTCATTTAAATTTCAGATATTACTTGAGCATGGCGCAATGATAGAGTGTAAGAATGAAGAAGAACAAACTCCATTGCATCTCGCTGCAAAATACGGCAGAACCAGGTAAGTTCTAATTCAATATAAGAACACATATTTATTCATTGCGCTGTATGCACATTTCGATAACTTACGTCTCTCCTGTTATGCTCAAGGCTGATGTTGTGAAAATACAAAATATTTTAAAAACAAACTAATCAACAAATCTACCTAAAAGAAAGAGCCCCCCTCCCAAAAAATAAAAAAAATCGTCTGAGGACAGAGCTTTACATGTAGGAGGTACTCCATAGTTTGAGATTTAATATACATATAAATAAGGGTAAATTTTGAAGCATTTATTTCCTTAGTCAAACAAATTAACATTATAATATTGTTTAAAATGCACTTTTCTTATTTTATATTAATTTAACCAATTTCTTAATCTGAATTAACAATATGAACTAAAAGTTTGATTACTTTATGTTCATGAATTTTTGATTTGTAATTCCCTAAATAATTTATAACACTCCCTTCAAAGTTCCAGACATTTTACTATATTCCTTCTTTTATTCAGAGTTGTTAAAGAACTTGTGCAAAAGAAAAAGACTTCAGTGAATGATGAAGATGAGAATTCGGACACTCCCCTTCATCTTGCTGCTGATAATGGCCACAAGAAGGTAGTCAATGTGCTGCTGCAGTATGGTGCTGATGTGGCAGCAAGGTAGGTCTATAAAGAAAATAGATGTAGAAACTATACATTCTGTCTCTCCCTGTAAGATAAATAATGAACATTCCAATTTTCTTTCTCTCTTTCTATCTCTGTCAAAGCCGGTGTGGCCAAATGGATGAGGTGCTGGACTCGTAATGTAGAGGTCCCGGGTTCGATTCCCGCCCTGGGCACACCGGTGTTCTGTCTTTCAGATGAGACGGTAAAACCGAGGTCCCATGTCACAGTAGGCATAGCATGTAAAAGATCTGTCACTGTTTTGGTGTGTCCGTCGCAAAGGTAGAAATTTCTATGTAAATGCATCAGGCAGATACTGTCACCATATACGTGAAATATCCATGGAGTCTGAGTGGCGTAAAACAATAATCAATCAATTCTGTCTCTGTTATCTCTCCTTTTTTCTCTCTTGCTCAAAACTTTTTCAACTTGTTTAGTGTTAAAGATACTTATATATCACTTCTTTCTCTCTCTCTCATTAAAGAATTAAGTATAAGACACAGTTATAACATCATAAACTCATTCCATCGTAAAAGGAGTTAAAGAAACATTTAAAACTGGAAAAATTTCTGTATAGAAATGCACTTCTTACATAGCCAAGGTGCAATTTATGCTCTCCTTAAATATTGTACAAGAAATGCTATATGTTAGCCCAAGGCCTTATTCAAATTTTACATTTTAAATGAATTTTGCCAGGAACTCATTGCTATGGACACCTTTGGATTGTGCTGCAGAGAAAGGCAGATTAAAGATTGTCAGAATTTTGCTTGATGCAGATGCACCTATAGATGCTACGGACAAAACAAATGTACTTTCATTTCAAGTATCATTACTTCACATTAGTTATATATGAATAATTGAGTGAATAATATTATTATGTTTGTAGGATGTGTTTGAATTCAGATATATTTATTAATCTGTACAGATAGAAATTGAAAATAAGTATAGTTGTAGCACTATTTATTCTATTGTCTTAACTTGTGGGAGGGTCATCTGCACAGTGACCAAGAGGACTAAAATGTTACAGGGAAACTCATTGTAGCCCCTGTCAAGAATGGGCTCAAATCACAGGTAATAAGTCTAAGAGTAAGAAAGCCTACCTGCTGAAGGTCCTAGATTTTTTTTGGGTGTATGCTGGTTCCTTCCATCATTGGTTGCTACCTTAATATGTAATTGATGAAATAATTCTGGTGTGCCTTTAATAAAGAAAGGAACAGGTAAGGAAGCAAGTATACATGCTTTTCTGGTTATATGGTAGATTTGTCTCAGTTATAGTGAAATGGTTTTATTTCACTGCTTAGGCACTTGCCCTTTATGCATTAACATTTCCAGAGTGACATAGCTTCCCTTTAATGGGAGTGTTCATTGGTTTTTTCCTGTTTTCAAAAAATTCTACAGCATGGTATGTGCAGAAGAATTTGTTTTAAAGAGAAAGGCACACTTTATTATTCATTGTCATACTTTTCCTGTTTTCAGACCACCCCCCTCCTTTTAGCAGCAAAGAATGGCCATGAAAATGTGGTGACCTATCTTTTGGAGCACCAGGCCAACATATCTCAGCGTGACTCTGACGGCAACAACTGTTTGGATTTAGCTATCGATAGCAATAAACCGTAAGACAATAATAGAGAACTGATCTTAACACATGGTGAAGATTTTCAAGGTTTTTACAATACTTGAGATTGTGCTAATATTGGCAAAATGATGCATTGAAATAGTTTTTGACATCACCAGTATAAAAATGGGAATTCTAATTATAACTCTTCTACAACGTTAAAAAGAATACCGTTGAAAATCTTCTGTTGTATACTTTAAGGAAAATATGAAAGTAATGTAACGAGCTGCTAAATGTATATGATTCTGGATGATCATGAAGCGTCACTTAAGGTGTGTCCTTAAACTATTTTGAGAGGGTGAGTTATCTGCCCTTGCTTATTTAGGTTGTCCACTGAAGTGAAAAAGGAATGTAAATTATTGTGCAAGTGATTGTTAATATAATTTATGAAACTTTTCTCATTTTTGTGGTCCGGTATCATGTTAAAATTTGGTCAGCCAAAAAGCACCTGCCATTTTATATTTTACCATCATATTTACAGAATGAGATAGCTCTAACCAAGGGCAGACAACCCAATGAATTGATGAATAAACATCAACTGTGTAACATTTTAAGGAGAAATCAAATGATCTTCATAGGTTTTGATGTAATTTTTCAATGTTTATTTTGATGTTTCACAACAGAGAGGTTGCATTAGCTATACTGAATTCAAAAAATTGGGAGGATGCAATGCGAAATGAGACCAGAGACCCATACACAGAAATCCGTTCAACACCTATGAGAAAACTCATTAAAAAAATGCCAGGTAAACTCATGAATTTGATTCATCTGACAGACAATTTGTAATATGGATAAGAGAGAAATGGCTATTTAAGACAGGTGATTTCTGAATATAGGTGGTCTTTATAACAGGTTTGACTGCATGTGTATTCTTTGGTGTATTTACTTCGAAAACAGCCCCCTTCTCTTGACAGTCAATATGGACTTAATAATGTAAAGGGAAGAGGGGAAGGACTTGACAGGTTGATTTTGTATCAGCTATCATAATAGAGAAATGATGCTGTTTTAAACGGATAATTTTTTAATACAGACAGTCTTCAAAGCAGGTTTCACAGTATATTAGAGTGTGGGTGGAATTTTAAAGGTCTCTTTTATTTGAATATTTGGTCTCATTTTCTATCCATCATATGTTTGTCGAATCCATCCAGACCATGGTGGATCAAAGGTGACTAACAAGGTCATCTACCATAGAGAATATCTTAGCTAATATTAACATGTGTTTTATGACAGAGGTAGCTGAACAGGTATTTCTGAAGTGTATGGTAGCCAATCAGGTAAACCCAGAACATGAAAACTACAAAGTCACATTCAATTATGAATTCTTAGATGATACATATTCTGATTGGGGTGAGAAAGGAAGCAGTGAACAAGGCTCTAGCATAGGTAAGATAAACATGGATTTTCATTGAAACCATACAGCTTTTGTTTTTATCTATCTGTTCATATATATAATATCTTGCATTTAGGAATTTTGCTTTATTTTTAAGAGTAGACTTTGTTGTCACTAGGGACATTTGTGTCTCAAACACAGATTTTAATTGTAAATTTTCAGATTTAATATTTCAAGTGTCTGTTAGCTTTTGTGTCCATCCCTCTCTCTGTACATCCTCTTTTCATTGGGCAAATTGATGTGACCTGAGCATTCTCATCTGGCAAAGATATATTGCTCTCAAAATGTATCAGCAAAAATCTTAAAAGTTATGACAACAATTGTAGACATTCTTGAGCTGAAAAATTACTGAAGATTCTGTAAGCCAGTATATATAAACTGTTACAAACTTGTTTGCAGGTAGCACGTATAACGAAGATTTCACATTGTCGGCTGGGGTCACACCCTATACTAAAGATTCTGCTGTATTGAAGAAAAATCATCCATTAATGATCATGGTAGGAAATATTGATAAAATGTAGTGTGGTTGATTGGTGTTTTACGTCGCTTTAAACAGCTTTTCAGTCATGTGGCGACATGGAAGCAAGAAGTAACCAATCTATTGAACATAGTGGCGCAGTCCGGGAATCGAACCCAGATGGCCTGCACTACAAGCCAATAGGGTATTTTCATTATACAGAGTTATTTTCCATATGAGCAGGTACCTGATATCAAGCCATTGTGACTTCATACAATTTTTATATCATTTCCCATATTTTTACACCAGTTTCCATAGAACTGGTTAACGTCACAATTAATGTCACAATGGTTTGAAGTCAGATACCTACTCATATGGGAAATACCTCTGTATAACGAAAAGACCCAATTGCTTAACCACTACACTGTCTGTTTCTCCATAAAATATGGGAATTGGTAGGTGTCGTATTGACAATAGAAGAAAGGTATTAGCAACCTAGATTGTAGTAGGGGTTCTCGAATTGCCCTTTTGACAATTAGTAAAAGAATGTGACATTCAGAGGATTTTCAATTGTTATACATATGATGTCATAAACAATTCATTATTTTTCAGGGTGAGGAATAGACATCTTTTAGAATTACGAGGAAAGAAAGGAAAAAACAGATAAACACTCATCATCTTATTAATAATATTCAGATCCGTTCAAAAATTACAAATTCATAGGAAATATATATTCACATCCATTTATTTATGCTCAGATAGTTAACATTTCAGCCACAGGAATAATATTCAGTGTATAGTTCTAAGTAATAAGTACCTCTTTCTTTGTCCTGTTTTCTTACTGTTACAGTCTTCCCTTCCCTTACACTTTCAATGAAAATGATAATAGTATTTTTTTTTTTGGTATATGTAGGTCACATCAAAAAGAGAGAATTTACTTGGTCATCCATTGGTGTCTGCACTCTTGAGACATAAATGGAACAGCTTTGGGCGGCTGTTCTATTACATAAACTTTGTGATTTATGCTGTCTTCTTGATCTTCCTGAGTGGATACGTACTGACTACCAAGCCACCACACACATAGTAAGTCATTCCTCTTTGAAGTGTAGCCAGACATGCTATATAACAATGTTTATATTGTGATCCTGTGTTTGAGTGTGTGATACTATTTTATAAATTTGAGTGGAGTGCATGGAAGTGAAATTGCTTGTTTGATCAATCACTGTGTTGTGTTTTGTCTGTACTGGTTACTGATTTGATAAGAATGGTAGGAAGTCAAGTGAGTGTCACATAGTGGTAGAACCATACTAAAGACATTGTGCTATATTTATACGCTTACAAACGAGGATTCGGGGGTGGGGTTGGTTATATGGGAATCACACTGCCCATCCATCTGTCTGCTGAAGAAGTTTAACAAAAGTAAGTTTCTGAAAATGTTCTATCTAATGAGATGAATTATTGCATATTTCACCTTTGTTGGTGTTACTTGATTTATAAATAACATGAAATGAAACCTTGGAACAATTATCTTGAAACTTGAAAATAGTTTCTACTTAAAATGTTTGAGTTATGTTTTATCAAGTCAGTTGTATACAGGAATCTGTCAGAGAAAATTATGGAACACTAATAATTTTGGAGTAGGTATGTCAAAGGTCAAGGTCATTGAAACCTGAAATTCAATTTATTTACATGTACAGTAGACAGAATCATAAGGTTTTAAACTTGCATATTATTACTCCTAGGTCTGTCTTCGGTTTCTACTAACCGGAAATTTGAATTGTTCCTATCAGAGTATAGGGAATCAAATGTATTGCAATGTTTTAAGAATCAATATCTAATGTCATACTAAGTCTTTTAAAATCGTACTAGGTAATGCTATACGCGTCATGTTCTTATACATCTTCTAATGACTTTCAGCTACAGTGTGTTGGGTCTGTCTATTAAGAACGTGACGGAGACTGAGGCTTGCAGGGCTGCGGATGCTTCATCGCTTCTCAAGCAGGACCTGTTTGCTACCATAGGGAAATATATCATTATGATTTTATCTGGATGGAATCTCATCAAAGAGGTAAGGGTGACAAATTCTGTTTGCTTGGTTTATCAAAATAAATTTGACTTACACAGTAAAGTACGACATTACAGATATTCTTTATTGCCCCCCCCCCCTTCTCCATCCCATCTAGTGAACAGACTTATGTAGCACAGTATGAGATACAAAGTTAGTTCTATTCATAACCTGTCTATCTTTCTTAAATGTTCACATTTTCAACTTTTCACATCCCAAGAATAAAACAAGTTTCTGAATGTTCACTATGACTGTCTGTCCATCTGCCCATCCGGTTTATACATCATGTGTGTATCTTAAAGATGTGGGTTACTTGAGTAATACTCAGAAGGACTGAAAAACACAAGAACAATCATATATTGCCTGATAACATAAATGATCCTCCTCAGTCATATTCATCATCTTAAATTTCTTATGTTACATCAAGAAATGTTTCTGATATTAAAAAAATTGTATTCTTAGGATTTATTTAAAAAATTAGGCAAGTGCAGATGACAAATTTAGATTAAAAGTTATATTATTATTATACTGATTCTCTGCTAATCCTCTTTTGAGAAAGCTTCTTTGTTATGTTATGTTGTATTATAATGGACTATTTCAGATTATGCAAATGTACCATGCCAAGTTGAACTACATCGGTTTTGAGAATTTAATAGAATGGTTGACCTATATATCAGCTGTCCTTCTAGTCATAGATTTTTCTTCCTGTCAAAGAGATTCTGGATATAGATTTGTAAGTTTTGAATTTTTTTTTAGTGTGGTTGTTAATATAAAGTTTTGATACAGATGAATAATATGATATTGTAATAAAGCATAGAATCAATATAAAATTTAAAGAATGAGTTTCATGATTGTTTTATGGATAACAATATAATTATTGAAAACTTGACAGAAAACTGCATCTTTATTCATAGTGTACCAGCTTGTTGAGTTTCCTCTGTGTTATTCTATCCATCCAATCCTCCTTCTGTTGGTTTCTCTGTCTGTGTGTTAGTTATCAATTTTACATCATAATTCAGCCCTCTGTGGATGGATTTCTATCAAACTTAGCACAAATGTTCCTTATGACCCAAGGTCACCAGCTAAGAGTAGCTAAGAGTCCATATTCCATTTCATTTCTATCCAAATTTGCATAAATGTTCCTTATGAACCAAAGATGTGTCATTACTTTGACCCAAGGTCATATTTTACATTTCAAGGTCACCAGCTTTACATGGTTCATGTCTTATTTCACTTCATAATTCAACCCTTTGTGGATAGATTCCTTTCATTCTTTACACAAATATTCCTTGTGACCTAAAAGTATGTCATAATTTTGACCCAAAATCATATCTCTAACTTCAAGGTCACAACTAAACATGGTCCATTGTGAATGGATTTGCATCAAACTGCATAAATGTTGCTTATAACCTAAATCTGTGTCACGACCTTTACCCAAGGTCATATCTCTCTGAAATATTTGTCTAAGTAGTACAGTTTTCCATTCTGCTTTTTGATTTAAATATGATTGGATGGATTATTATGAAACTTTGACCCAAGACTGACATGTATAGGTTTACTACTTTGCCTTATTGCTCTTAGCTGTCTCTGCATTTTACTGTTTTTTGTTGCAGACCACAAATGTGTGAGACACCAAATCTTGCACAAAAAACAAGATGAAGACAAATACAGTTGTATGAAAGTTTGTGTTAAAACTGGCCCCCAACATTAATTGTCGCTTCATTGCTTTAATTACACTTTCTACGTTTGTCTTTCATCAAACTATCAGAACAGAACATAACTTAACTTACAGCTCAGGATCAAATATGATGACGTATCGGAGAAGATTTCTTTATAGCCTTGTTCAGCAGTAGCTCGTAGAATGTAAATATTGTTTTGTTTTGTTTTGTTTTTTTTTTTTTTTTCTTTTTTTTTGTTTAAGAATTCGAATTCATAATACTTTCTCAAACTCTATTTTATAGAAAGCACATTAAATCGCGAATGAATTAATCGCGAGTTACTGCGCCTTGTCCATGGAAGAAGTCCTGTATAACAGCGGTTCTGTGCAAAGTATTAAGCAAGGCAAATTCACCGCGCTTCTGAAGATATGTTTATTGCGTTGTTCATCAGTAGAGTGCCCAAAATTTGATTTTTGTTTAAGAAATCGAAATCAAAATGCTTTCTCAAACTCTTGTTTTTATAATTTGTTCATACGACGAATAAAAAATACTTGAAAGTTACGCAAGTAAGATATTTTTTTTAAAAAATCTTTAAATTGCTCACTTTCAAATACTGAGAAACATGTTTCATAGTAAAATCATTACGGAAAATCGTTTCGTAATGTTTTGGAAACTATAAGACTAAAAATAAGACAGTTTTGAACATTATGTAATTTTTAAAAAACTTTAAATTGAAATAGAGGCCAAACTAAAAGAGATAGATAATATCGGCCGATAAAAGTTCTAAAGATATGAACCTAGAGAACATAACAGTGAAAATTTGAGAGATCTACCATAAAAAATAAAAGCTACATACGCGAAAATCGAAAAATATTAATTCTTACGTAATTTTCTTGAAAAGCCGTATATTTCGAAAAAATTTTTCATTAAACGGGAGTATGTGTCTGTGAAAATTAATAGCCGAAAGATGAAATTTCAAAGTAAAGCAGCTTTTTAGAAATTGAAAGTGAAAAATTCGCTAACTACGGCGCGTATTTCTCGCTTTCCGAGGGTGGCTCTCGATAGCTTTCCCCGATAACCTAGGGAAAACTGAAAATCATAGGAAGTTTATGAAAATTAAATCTAAAAGAGTGAACCCTTCTCACGCATAGGATTTATTTTGGTAGCAATCCGATGTAAAATAAGCGAGTGACAACGAAATTACTTTAATCACCAGATTTTTTAAAATTTTTTAATTTTCACTTAAAAATGGTGTTAGAATAGTTCGATTTCGCTCAAATTTTGTATGCCACTATTAATTAGCATTCTAAACTTACCCTCCAAATTTGAGCAAGATCGGACGATAAATAAACACGGTCGCAAAATACGCATTTTTCGTCTCAGGCTATTTAAATAGTCTTATCAGGTATGAAACAGGTAAATGTCTTTATTATTGCGCGTGAGCGCGCAACAACGTTTAGTGAAAATTTCATCAAAATCGGCTGATAAATAAGGAAGCTATAGATACCCAAATATTTGACCTTTTAGGCGCCCTTGCGCCCTAATAAAGCGCTAATTCAAAAAAATAAAAAAAATCACTCCTGAAGAAAAAATTGTAAATTTGAATGCTGCAAACAGAATAGCTCTATCTATAACGGTAAGCGAGAAAAAGCCGTGGACATAAAACGGCGGAAGAGGAATAATAATAATAATAATAATAATAAGAAAGGACGGTAGAATAATAAAAGGTTTCACAAGTGAAACTTGTGAAACCTAATAAATACATAAGTAAATAGTAAATGGATACATAAACTAATGAAAAAGAAACAAATGAAATATGCTAGTTTCTTTATAGTATGAACTGAGGAAGTTTTTCATAAATATCTTATTATACATTTGCGTGGTACCTTCGTGTTTTATATTACATCTGAAACCTTGAATGCAGAGTGCCACTTTAACATTACATTGAATTCACGAATATATGGCAACATTCTCAGAGATTTAATTAGTTACATTTTATTTTCTCCATCTGTACCACTGCATAGAGAGAATTATAAATGTAGGCATGTGAACGCACTATTTCACCAAGTGCACATGGGAATAAATCATGTTAGCATGAATTTCCTCCTGTGTTTATACGCGGAGCGCATGCGTGTACCGTCAAGCAGTCCTAGCATGTGTGCTAAAGCAGTCCTTATAACACATTTCACAATATCATGTAATACTATGTTATTTGAGGACTGCACCTATCTGTATGATGAAAAAATATGAAATGTATATAATCTATATGTATGTATGAATGTAACTATTTATATTTATATATATATTACAGAAAACTGCAAGCTGCTTTGCTTGTAACATATTACATTATTTCAGGATCCATTTGCTACACCGTGGGAGTCCCTTATTAAGACCACTGTGATGATGATCGGGGAGTATGACTATGCAGATGTGTTTTATTCAGACAGTGATGTCCTCACTGACCATCATCCAGCCATGACCTTTATAATGTTTATCATGTTTATGATACTCATGTCCATCATTATCATGAACTTACTGGTGAGTAAAATTATCAGTACGGTCAAATAATCAGTAACAAACTCACTGGTGGGTAAAATACTGAGCTTACTGGGAAGTAAAATAATCAATACTGAGCTTACTGGGAAGTAAAATAATCAGTACTAAGCTTACTGGTGGGTAAAATAATCAGTACTGAGCTTACTGGTGGGTAAAATAATCAGTACTGAGCTTACTGGTGGGTGAAATAATCAGTACTGAGCTTACTGGTGGGTGAAATAATCAGTACTGAGCTTACTGGGAAGTAAAATAATCAGTACTGAGCTTACTGGGAAGTAAAATAATCAGTACTGAGCTTACTGGGAAGTAAAATAATCAGTACTGAGCTTACTGGTGGGTAAAATAATCAGTACTGAGCTTACTGGTGGGTAAAATAATCAGTACTGAGCTTACTGGGAAGTAAAATAATCAGTACTGAGCTTACTGGGAAGTAAAATAATCAGTACTGAGCTTACTGGGAAGTAAAATAATCAGTAATGAGCTTACTGGGAAGTGAAATAATCAGTACTGAGCTTACTGGGAAGTTAAATAATCAGTAATGAGCTTACTGGGAAGTAAAATAATCAGTACTGAGCTTACTTGTGTGTAAAATAATCAGTACTGAGCTTACTGGTGGGTAAAATAATCAGTACTGAGCTTACTGGGAAGTAAAATAATCAATACTGAGCTTACTGGGAAGTAAAATAATCAGTACTGAGCTTACTTGGAAGTAAAATAAATAGTACTGAGCTTACTGGGAAGTAAAATAATCAGTACTGAGCTTACTGGGAAGTAAAATAATCAGTACTGAGCTTACTGGTGGGTAAAATAATCAGTACTGAGCTTACTGGGAAGTAAAATAATCAATACTGAACTTACTGGTGAGTAAAATAATCAGTACTGAGCTTACTGGTGGGTAAAATAATCAGTACTGAGCTTACTGGGAAGTAAAATAATCAGTACTGAGCTTACTGGGAAGTAAAATAATCAATACTGAGCATACTGGTGGGTAAAATAATCAGTACTGAGCTTACTGTGAAGTAAAATAATCAAAACTGAACTTACTGGTGAGTAAAATAATCAGTACGTAGCTTACTGGTGAGTAAAATAATAAGTACTGAGCTTACTGGGAAGTAAAATAATCAGTACTGAGCTTACTGGGAAGTAAAATAATCAGTACTGAGCTTACTGTGAAGTAAAGTAATCAATACTGAACTTACTGGTGAGTGAAATAATCAGTACGTAGCTTACTGGTGAGTAAAATAATCAGTACTGAGCTTACTGGTGAGTAAAATAATCAGTACTGAGCTTACTGATGGGTAAAATAATCAGTACTGAGCTTACTGGGAAGTAAAATAATCAGTACGTAGCTTACTGGGAAGTAAAATAATCAGTACTGAGCTTACTGGTGAGTAAAATAATCAGTACTGAGCTTACTGGGAAGTAAAATAATCAATACTGAGCTTACTGGGAAGTAAAATAATCAGTACTGAGCTTACTGGGAAGAAAAATAATCAGTACTGAGCTTACTGGTGAGTAAAATAATCAGTACGGTCAAATAATCAGTAACAAGCTCACTGGTGGGTAAAATACTGAGCTTACTGGGAAGTAAAATAATAAGTACTGAGCTTACTGGTGGGTAAAATACTGAGCTTACTGGGAAGTAAAATAATCAGTACTGAGCTTACTGGGAAGTAATATAATCAGTACTGAGCTTACTGGGAAGTAAAATAATCACTACTGAGCTTACTGGGAAGTAAAATAATCAGTAATGAGCTTACTGGTGTGTAAAATTATCAGTACTGAGCTTACTGGGAAGTAAAATAATCAGTACTGAGCTTACTGGGAAGTAAAATAATCAGTACTGAGCTTACTGGTGAGTAAAATAATCAGTACTGAGCTTACTGGGAAGTAAAATAATCAATACTGAACTTACTGGTGAGTAAAATAATCAGTACTGAGCTTACTCGGAAGTAAAATAATCAGTACTGAGCTTACTGGGAAGTAAAATAATCAGTACTGAGTTTACTGGGAAATAAAATAATCAATACTGAACTTACTGGTGAGTAAAATAATCAGTACTGAACTTACTGGGAAGTAAAATAATCAGTACTGAGCTTACTGGGAAGTAAAATAATCAGTAATGAGCTTACTGGGAAGTAAAATAATCAGTACTGAGCTTACTGGTGAGTAAAATAATCAGTACGGTCAAATAATCAGTAACAAGCTCATTTTTGGGTAAAATGATCAGTACTGAGCTTACTGGTGGGTAGAAATATCAATACTGAGCTTACTGGTGGGTAAAATAATCAATACTGAGCTTACTGGTGGGTAAAATACTGAGCTTATTAGAAAGTAAAATAATCAGTACGTAGCTTACTGGTGGGTAAAATAATCAATACTGAGCTTACTGGTGGGTAAAATACTGAGCTTACTGGGATGTAAAGTAATCAGTACGTATCTTACTGGTGGGTAAAATAATCAGTACTGAGCTTACTGGTGGGTAAAATAATTAGTACTGAGCTTGCTGGGAAGTAAAATAATCAGTACGTAGCTAACTGTTGGGTAAAATAATCAGTACTGAGCTTACTGGGAAGTAAAATAATCAATATTTGGCTAACTGGTGGGTAAAATAATCAGAACTGAGCTTACGGGGAAGTAACATAATCAATACTGAGCTTACTGGGAAGTACAATAATCAATACTGAGCTTACTGGGAAGTAAAATAATCAATACTGAGCTTACTGGGAAGTAAAATAATCAGTACTGAGCTTACTGGGAAGTAAAATAATCAGTACTGAGCTTACTGGTGGGTAAAATACTGAGCTTACTGGGAAGTAAAATAATCAGTACTGAGCTTACTGGGAAGTAAAATAATCAGTACTGAGCTTACTGGTGGGTAAAATAATCAGTACTGAGCTTACTGGGAAGTAAAATAATCAGTACTGAGCTTACTGGGAAGTAAAATAATCAGTACTGAGCTTACTGGTGAATAAAATAATCAATACGGTCAAATAATCAGTAACAAGCTCATTTGTGGGTAAAATGATCAGTACTGAGCTTACTGGTGGGTAAAATAATCAATACTGAGCTTACCGGTGAGTAAAATAATCAATACTGAGCTTACTGGTAGGTAAAATAATCAGTACGTAGCTTACTGGTAGGTAAAATAATTAATACTGAGCTTACTGGTGGGTAAAATAATCAATACTGAGCTTACTGGGAAGTAAAATAATCAGTACGTAGCTTACTGGTGGGTAAAATAATCAGTACTGAGCTTACTGGGAAGTAAAATAATCAGTACTGAGCTTATTGGTCAGTAAAATAATCAGTACTGAGCTTACTGGTGAGTAAAGTAATCAATACTGAGCTTACTGGTGGGTAAAATAATCAGTAATGAGCTTACTGGTAAAATAACCACTACTGAGCTTACTGGTGGGTAAAATGAGCAGTAATGAGGTTATTGGAAAAAAATAATCTGTACTGAGCTTATTGGTGGGTAAAATAATCAATACTGAGCTTACTGGTGGGTAAAATAATCAGTACGTAGCTTACTGGTGGGTAAAATAATCAATACTGAGCTTAATGGCAAGTAAAATAATCAATACTGAGCTTACTGGTGGGTAAAATAGTCAGTACTGAGCTTACTGGGGAGTAAAATAATCAGTACTGAGCTTACTATTGGGTAAAATAATCAGTTCTGACCTTACTTGTGGGTAAAATAATAAATACTGAGCTTGATGTTGGGTAGCATAATCAGTAATGACCTTGGTGGTGAGTAAAATAGAAATGAGCTAAACTTTCTTTTAAGCTTTATTAAACATTATTATACATTTTATAAATCCAGGTATTAAGACAGTTCCAGTTTAAATTTTGCTTTTACATTAATAGAATTGATTGTAAAGTGATTTGTTTTATTAATCTAATAAAATCTATCTTTAACTTGCATTTTTTATATGTATAGAGCGAAAGCTGTTTAAAATGTTTTTAATAATGCTGCTTACTGGATACATCATGCGTCATGCAGGCACTGTACAGTGTTCCTTTTTCTGTCATTGTGTCTGTCTCTTCGTATATGACTTCATCAATTCTTCCCATTTTGTGGTCAGGCTATAATTACTCATTTGGGGTTTAACAGGTTGGTTTGGCTGTAGACGACATTAAAGCCGTCCAGGAGAAAGCAGCTCTCCGAAGAATGGCTATGCAGGTATACTTCCATTATCTGAGTAATAATAAGGAAAACATTTTATTTTGGCACTACACAATTTTAGTCTCAAATTATAAAAGCAAATAAGGCAGCAAAGTAATTTTTCTATCAATTGCATCCAAATTGATTTAAAGTAAATTTGATAGTTTACGTAATAAAAGTTTTGAGAATTTCTAACATTACTGGCATTAAGTACCGGTATTAATCAAGAACAAATCTTTTATATCACGTACCAGTCAATGCTTAACTAGATTGCTTGATCTGTGTCTGTTGCACATTGTGAAATATAAAGATGATGTTCTCATAATTTGTGTCTCGTCATTTAAGTGAAAAATCACGGCATAGCTTTAAACGATAAATTAACAAAATCTAACACTAGAAATGAACTTCTCACTCGGAACAGATGTTCCTTTTAAGGTACTCAGCATGCTTACACTCAATGTGGTATGAAATGAAAAATGGCCGCGCTCTTTAATTATTTTATTTATGAAATACATCATTTGTCTTACCAGGTTGATTTGGCATTAGATGTAGAAAAGGTGGTTCCTGATTTCCTTCGTCGTCGCTATATAGTGAAGTGCGAGAAAATATTTCCAAACAGAGGCTTTTTGAATACTTTTCGACGTTTTAAAGTTACAGATACTGGAGATCTGTCGTCAGAAACTATCGCTAAAGCTCTTGATCCGGATTTGGTTTGTATATTATACATTTAATTATCCGACTCTCATTTATCTTTCTATTTTGAAAGAAAATTTTTATATAGGTTTTGTTTTAAGTAGGTTTAAAATATGTTTAATACCCAAATTATGTTTATTGTTTGTTTTGTCATGTGTGTTTGTTTATGTGTATTTTTCTCTCCATGCCATACTGGTACTGGACCAGTAGTCGGCTAGGACCACTAGTCGGCTACTATGTGAGTTCGGCTATGTCTGGCATGATTTGTAATGTTTTGTTTATTGCAATCGTCCTCTGTTGGAAATGGAATTTCATTAGAGCGATTTTTAGCCGACTACTGGTCCAGTACCAGTACTCTTAGAATGCAAAATGTATTTTGTATGTGAGTTAAAATATTGAAAATCTATTAATCAGTCTTTTTAGATTTTTGCTGAATTTTGGCATATCCAGCTACTGTTGTGGCTCTTTCTAGACTTAGAAACCATGAAAAATCTGGTTTTGTGAGCCATTATTTCCGAAAACCTTGATGAAATCAAATAATACCTTGTATGTAAAAATAAATGTTTAAAATCTATGCCAAGCTCCTTTGTCAATAATTTTTGACAGTTTTTATGACAGTAATGGTTCTTTGTGAATTAAGACATGAAAATTTGGTTTTCTTCTGAATGGCTGAGTGGAATTAGAGGGTATTTAATTTTATAAACAAGTTAAAAAAATGTTCAGCAGAGTTACTGTCAGACTACTATCTTCAAAAGTCTTAAATCATGAAATTGTGAGATTTTAGCACATATGGCTTGAGAAATACAAAAATGATTGAAAAGAAGTCTGTTACACATATTCATTTATGCAGTTTAACAGGTATATATCTGTTTATGTAAGTTATTTATTACAACATTAATGAGCTAGACAAATTCTTAATAAATCTTTCTGATCATTTTCTCAATAATAGATAGAGATATTGCAGTGAAATTTGGTGTATTGTAGCATAACTTAGTTCAGTCAATTGAAAAATAACAGTTATTATCCCCCCACAAACAAAATTGGGTGGGGGAGTGTATATAGGAATCATCCTGTCTGTCACATTTGTCTGGGCCATAACTTTTTACTCCCTTGTTGAATCTGGATGATATTTCACACAATTGTTGTACATGATCCAAGGGTGTGTCATGACCTCGACCCATGGTCATATCTTCAAGGTCAAGGTCAAAGAGCACAAATAGCAAAAATTCTTAACTGGTCCATTACTTCTTAGTGCCAAGTTGGATCTGGATAGTATTTCATACAATTGTTGTCCATGACCCAAGGGTGTGTCATGATTTCGACCTAAGGTTATATCTTTAAGGTCAAGGTCAGACTGCACACATAGCCAAAATCCTTGTCCAAGCTAAATTTCTTACTGCTAAGTTTGATTATTATCCAAGATAATATTTCATGCAATTGTTGTCCATGACCCAAGGGTGTGTCATGACGTTGACTCAATATCATATCTCCAAGATCAAGGTTAAAGTGCATGCATGGTCGAAATCCTTGTCTGGGTCATAACTCCTTACTATTGTGTAGGATCTGGATAACATTTCACACAATTGTTGTACATGACCCAAGGGTGTGTCATGACCTTGACTGAAGGTCATACTTCAAGGTCAAGGTCACAGTGCACACATAGCCAAAATCCTTGTCCGAGCCATCTTCTTCCTTTTTACTCCTTTTCACTTTGGAGGGCGATAATATTTCATACACTTGTTGTGCATGACACAAGGGTGTGTCATGACCTTGAAGCAAGGTAATATCTACAAGGTCAGATTCACAGTACTCGCATAGCTACAATTATTGTCTGGGCCATAACTTCTTCCTGTTACATTGCAGGGAGATAAAATTTTAGACAATTCTTTCCCATGACCCAAAGGGTTGTCATGTCCTTGAACCAAGGTGATATCTACAAAGGTCAAGGTCACAGTACACACTTATCCAGAATTCTTGTCTGAGCCATAACTTCTTCCTGTTACTTTGCAGGAAGATTATATTTTACTTAATAGTAGTACATGACCCAAGATTGTGTAATAACCTTGAACCAAGGTAATATCTACAAGGTCAAGGTCAGAGTGCACACAAACCAGATTGTTTTTATCATTTATACCTCACATTGTACAAGTGGGACATCCATTACACTTATACCAGTGATGTATCTTCGGATGAATTATTGCATATTTCAACTTTGTTGCCGTGGGGGGGTATTTGTCCCATTAGGACAGCTCTAGTTACACTTAGACTAGAGAATTAACCTGTTTTGTATATCTAGTTTATGTTTGAATTTTGTTTGTCACTACAGAGGACTAGTATAAAGGGTTGACATTGTACTTGTTGAAGATTGTTTGTATTCTGTGGTTCTTGCTTCCTCCACCACTAAGCTAGCACTGGAGCCACCATGCGTGTAAAATAATCCCTATGTGTCATTTGAACAATAGACAAAGCTTTTATGAATGTTTCAATATATTCAGGCATTTGTGTATATTATACACATGTCTATGTATAAAAATCTCACATACCATTGCCCTAGTTAAATTTAGATTACAGTGTGAGATTTAATATATATATTACAGGATGAAATAAAAACAGTGATAGGAAAGCAAGAAAAAATGGAGAAAGAACTTTCCCAAGTGAAGACACGAGTGAAAGAGGTGCAAATGCAGACATTCAGAGTAGAAGGAATGTTAACAGCTCTGCTTCAAAGTCAGCAAATAGAGTTTGATGCTGAAGATTTCCAGGAAAATTTAGAACATTAAACGATCAAATCTAGAGTAGAGAAATATATCGCAGCTTATACCAAATGTACGGCAAGCCCAGGGTCAAGTTGCACAAAAGGTTTTAAGCCTACACACAATCTACGTTCGTTTTGAAGGTTATGATAGTTCCTACTTTGAGGGTTTTTTTTGTTGATATATTATCATAATTCATCGATTCATGAAATTTACTTCATACACTTGTGTATTTATTGACAAATGATGCTTAATGAAACAAATATAAAAGCTATTCAAGATGCTACGATCGTCTCACCTTATGATCAGGCCTCTCTTTTTTGTGAAACTTGGTCCTTTAATTCTAAAAGCTTTGAATGCCCTCTTCATTCGCTTTGTATCAAAAATCAAAGGATCAAAAGAAATAATGCTCAAGACTTTGTGTTTAAGCATCGTCAAATTTATTTATAATGCTGTACTAGCAGTCCAAAAGGGGAGGTAATTTTCATCTATTGTCATCATGTCAATATAAGAGAGAAAACATGGCTTTCATGTGTTTGTATTCATATTTAAGTATAACATACTGGGGTTTTTTTTCAATATGCATAGCTTTATGTAAAAACCTCAGGAATATCCGATTTGTGAACAAACTTACCAGAAAATGAACCCATTGTTTTCAAATTGTAGTATTATGCTTTGTCTTGATTTATATTGTTACATTGTGACATTTTTTTGTTCCACAAATTTCCATTGGACTTGTTTAAATGTGTTCTAATGCATACAAGTGTAATTAAAGTGAGAAAATATTTGAGAAATCATTTAACAAAAATGTTTTAAAGTATGGTTAAACATTTATTTCTATGGAAATATGCAGTCTATAAAAAGATGGACTGAAAAATATATATATATTTATTCATCTTACCTTTCCATTCCACCTTTTTTATAATTAAAAAAAAGAAAAAAAACCCATCAAATTGAACATGTAACTGACCATACATCTGATCAAATTAATTGTTACATTTACATACTCATTGGAATTAGAATCTTATATGAGGTCTTTTTATAGTTAGGGTAATGTAGTGTAATTTCTTCAGCTATAATCCCATAAGTCAGTTTATTTGATATTGCCGTGTATGAACAGATTGTTTATTCTCTGTTTATGTTACATAGAGATTAATTATAGGTTATTGACTGAATACGACGAAATATGACCGCCCAAGGTCTTTGAGCGGTTGAGCGCATCCGCTCAAAGACCAAGGGCGATCATATTTCATTGTATTCAATTAATAACCTTTTTATTACATATTTAACCGTCCATCTACATTTAATTCTATAAATCAAAGTATTTTCGTTAATAGTACTGTCTGCCATGTTTGTTTGCATACGCTATGACGTCAAATATAAGTATGATGTCACGTAACTGGAAATAGTCCCCGGGCTGATATGAAGTTTGCGGGCATTTATGACTCTATATCAGCCCGGAAACTTTCTATATAAACTATTGATAAAATTTTCAAAATATGTAATAATCTGTGAATAATTCAATAAATGCATATCCCTTTCATTGTAAGATTTTTTACAAAATTTACCTCGCGTACTTTTTGCTCATGGTATTTACAATATATCCATGGTGGTTTTTTATCTGTGATATTTATGTTGTTGATTTTATAGAAAGGCTGTGTTGTGCTCATATGTGAAGACTTTTCATTTCATAAGAAGTCCTGGATAATATTGAATATTTATGCTCAACCATTCCATTCTGATATCAATATTTGACATTTCTTTTTGGATTTTGTTCCTTTTGCTCATTTTTAGATACTGTGATTCACTTATACTGGGTAACTCATGCTATTTTATTTCGGCGATTATCGTATCATACTCTTAAAGCTTTTGACAGGAGGTCATATATATGCTATAGTGTACCGGGTAATGGTCAAATCACAGGACTTCATTTTCCTGATTGAATGTTAGATTATTGCTTTACGTCACTCCACCACTGTTTTATGCATATGGTGACGACATCCTTCCGATGCAGTGCATAGAGATTTAGACCTTTGCAGTGGACCCGCCCAGGGCAGTGAGAGATCTTTTACGTGCCACACCTACTGTTAAATGGGACCTTGCTTTTTACTGTCTCATTTGAAAGACAGGACATTGGTCCACCCATGGCAAGAGTCGAATCCGGGACCTCTTGGTCATGAGCCAAGCACCTCATTCACTGAGCCACAATGGCTTTTCCTGAGGAGTAACACTCGTGAAATAAGGTGAAAGTAAAGTCCTTGTGAATAATTAGTGTCTTACAGTAATTTTTTTAATTTGATTTTCTCATTGTATATTGCTATTATTCATTAATTTTGTGCATGTTGTCCCTTTCAAGGAAATGATATTAGTGATAAATTAAATTGTAATTGCAAAAATATATTTTGAGAATTGTATTTTCTGCTGATCTGCTCAAAGTAAGATCCAGGGAATAGCAATGTAGATCCTGGGGTGTACCCTTCTTGTGATGGAAAACTTCAGATAAGCTGTATTAAACCTTAAGATATACATGTTTAAATTTTCTAGAAGGATGTGGTGATCTTGCTAGATTCTGATCTGAATTTTTCTGATACTTTCTAATTTCATCATGCACTGGAGTTGCAGAGGTAAGTGATATAGTCGCCTCTTGTTATAAGATCAACTCAGGTGAATATTATTGTGGCTATTATACTATATGAACATGTATTATATATATATATATATATATATATATATATATATATATATATATATATATATATATATATAATGTAATATAAACTCATGACATTGTATTTATGTTCTTTTTTCAAATGTTATTTAAGGATGAGTTTTTTTAATATTTAATAGTCTTTTTCCTTAAAATTGTCTTTATGTACAGCTTGTTCTTTTCTCTATGATTACAAGTAGACAGTAAAATGTTGTTATGTATTTTGTACAGAAAATTACTGAGTTTCATCATACGACATTTTATATTTTGTCATTGCAATATCAATGTTATATGTCTTTATTATTTTACAGACTTACCAATTCTAATACTCATTATTTTGAAGAAAACATTATTTTTTTATTTAATTTTTAATCACTTTATTAATTAAAATGTTGAAAGTTTTTCAGACATTATAAGTTCAGAAAATCATTTAAAACATAGATTGCATCAATTATACCGTTTACAGTGTCATAATTTTATATTTTTATATGTCTGTCTTTAATTATTTATTTACCGTCTTTAGTAAATATTTCAATTTTCATGTCCAGTTTTATTATCTGTAACAATCAGAGGATCATAAACTGTGGATCTATACACCCACAACAAACACAAAATCATCTTCATCTCGGACATTCAGGATTCTTAGTCGTCAAATTTCAGGATACAATAATTGCTTCTGCTTGGGAGGCCTTATGGGACACTTACTTGCTCAAAACCTGATGTTTCAGTTGTAGAAACTTGAAAAAACGTGCCAGACCCTCTTCACAACTTAAAAAACGTGAGAGGTGCCATCAGAACGCGGCTGATTTTGTACCTCTACGATTTCATGATCCGTGGACTACTGAGCTGGTTTTTCCATCATTCACGGAATTGCAAATCAAGTTCAGACTATCTATTGCCGATGTCCGGCGTCCGTCTGTCTGTCCATCCCTCCGTCGCCAACTTGTGTTTGGCTTGATCTCTTGTATAATATTAATGATATCTATGTTCATCATAATGGGTGTGAAGTAAAGTTTTTCCTGACCGATACAAAATTTGGTAACTTTGACCTTGATTTCATGATTCACCGCACACAAACTTATCATAAATTTAGGGTTGATTTCTTGCATTCCATTAATGACACTTGTGTCGAGCTCTAAGAAAATGTCTTCAAATAAGACATGTTCGTGGACAAGATTATACAGGAGATGTCATAATATTAACGATTTCTGTTTTGCAGTCTGTTCATGATTTCTTGTTTTGTCATTGTGAAGGGATGTGACGTGCGAATAAATCTCAAATACAATATTTACACACGATAGGAAAAGAAATATGTGTAAAATGCAAAATGAAAAATTTTCACAAAATGCAGAATGACATGTGACCGTGATAATAAGGTAATTGTTTACGTTTTTTGAGGCACAAGATCGGCCTTCTGAGAGAAGTTAAAAGACTATAAGTCATATTTTTGACTTGCTCAGTCAAAGGATATATATATATATATATATATATATATATATATATATATATATATATATATATATATATATATATATATATATATATATATATATATATATTTATATATATATATTTATATATATATATATATCAACCACTGTCTAAATATTAAATGACGATATTGAGTAGATGTATTTCCCATTGCCATGTATGAAATATTCGACATAAGACATAATGCACGAAAGAGCGACGCTTTCTCTGAGCGACGTTAAATTTTAATCTCCCTGTCGTTACTAATATTTACTCCAGTCACTTCAAATAGACACAGATAAACGTCATAAAATCAGAATTCGATCGACGAGATTTTAAATTACATTACATCGAATTCTTATCAGTTTCATGTACTTTTATCTCTCTCTCTACATATATATCTATAAACACAATTGATGAAGGCAACCTAAAACACAAATTAACACATCTAACAATCTATCACACTTCTTGTCAATTATGAAGAAAGAACCGGATTTTATTGTAATTTGTAAATTGAATTAGAAGTGGTTGCATTGTACTTTAATCAAGTCAGGAGGGGGGGGGGGGGGGGTGAGGATGTTATTGTATCTACCGATCATTTTAAGTTTTGAAGGCACTAGGCGATTTTAATCGACCGTTCATTTGTAATCTTGTAGTCGCTTGTAAAAATCATGACCACGAACAGCGAATTTCGGCCAAAAATTCGCGGCGGTGGCGCTGTTATTGGTGGTGGTGGTGACACCTTTCTGGTGTATGAGCTACTAAGTTTTATCTATTCCATGAGCTCACACGAAGCAATGAGGGATCATATATCGAGACTCGGAGTCTGTTTTTATTGTCACATCCGAAAGACTGATGTATGGGGAGGCAGTAGATGATAATTCACCCTAAAAAAAACAAAACAAAACAAAACAAAAACAAAAAAAAAAAAAAAAAAAAAAAAAAAAAAAAACAAAAAAAAAAAAAAAAAAAAAAAAACAAAACAAACAAAAAAAAAAAAAAAAATAAAAACAAAACAAAAAACAAAAAAACAAAAAAAAAAAAAAAACAAAACACCCCGGACATCTGACTTTTAAACAACATTTGAAAAAACATAGGGTAACTATGTTTCATCATTATACTTCTTAAATGTTTTATACTTAAATTATAAAATTCTTATGGCTTATATATAAATTTCATGCCTTTCCATGTATGTCTTATACTGAATATCATAACTACTAATCTACCACTGAAAAGTTTTCTCTTCGATATTTGTATTTACTAAGTCAAGCCGGTGTAGGATTGAATTTGGACCCCATTGAATTTAGACCCACCGGGTCTAAATTCAACGGGCTGCGATCAAGATTCCACAGATTTTTCATGTTGAATTGTGACCCTAGAGACGGGGGGGTCATTGTATTACGACCCTACCCACGGATAAAATTTTGACCCGCCGTTGAATTATGACCCCACCTTCACAGTTTCAGCTTACTGTGTAGATATAGATACAGATCTATCCGTTTCCTCCTGAAAATGTAAAACACAAAGAAATTGATACTATGTCACTTTGGTAATCACAAAAGAGTACCACAATGGACATCAATTCCTCCCTATTGCCATACCGTCCGCAATGAGGTTAGGGGTATACTAGAATCACCGTGTCTGTCTGTCCGTCCGTCCGTCTGTCTGTCCGTCTGTCTTTCTGTCTGCCTGTCTGTCTGTCGTCCACATTTGGGCTTCCGGACCGTAACTTCTCTCCCTTTTCATCTATTTTCATGACACTTGGTACACGGACTCCCCATGAGTCAAGGATGATCGCGTGGATCTAAAGGCGGACGACAAACCCCCTTCTAACGCACAGTTTGGTCAAACACAAATGCGTTGAATGGAAGATTTTTAAAAATATTTTTCACTCGTTATATGTAATATACTAGATCTACTTTTCATAAATAAGTACCCATGCTTTAAAGTTCCTGTATCATGATACAAACTGAATACTAGTATGTAAAATTGTAAAATAAGGAAGTAAACATCCACATTTCTGTTTAATCCAAGTTAGTAAAGCCAAAAGTAAATTCAAATTAAACTTCAATAAAATATAAATTTATTGACTTCTTATTATAATACATGTAATAATAAAGTCTTCACCGGAACAAATAAAAAAAGAAAAAGAATAAAGTCAATTCTGTGATGATGATTCATACATTTGCATACACTTGCTCATAATTACACGTGCAACATATATAGAAAAGCCTACATGTACCTCGAAACGAGCCACGGACGACCGAATGCGTCGTTAACCTTATAATGAGCGACAGAAGATACCAACCAGCGACCTTCCGATCAAGAATCCGATACGCTAACCACTCATGGCGTTTTTTTTTTTTTTTGTAATTTTAAAAGCTATAACATATTTTCATAGTATAAGGATTTTTCGATTAGGGTTCTTATTTATGGTGGGTAGTATATCTTAAATGTAAATATTATCTATATTACCTATATGTGTCCAACATGCAGTCGGGTATATGGACAATGTTTACACATGAGAGGCTGATTTCTGCCATTTCGTTATTTCGTTATGGCGCCCGCCATAACGAAATGCTTCGTCTTTTCACCTTCGTTATGTATCGCCGCCATAACGAAAAAAAAAAAAAGAAAAAGAAAAACTCGGATGTTATGTTGTTATGTCGTCGCGCCATAACGACATGTCTTTTCGTTATCAACGAAACATTTTTTATGGCGCTATGTCGTTATGGCAGGGCGATAAAAAAAGTCATTTGTTATCATTTTATGGCGGGGTGCCCAACTTATTTTGTTGTGGCGGGCCGACATAACTAAGGCGAAAAGATAAAGTATTTCGTTATGGCAGGGCACCAGAACGAAATAACAAAATGGCAGAAATCAGCCACCATATTTTATTACCATGTTTGCGGTACAAGAGGTCCCGGCTTCGATACCCGGCCCCATGACTATAAAGATTTTTAAACTGAGAATATTCTTAAGTCAAATTTTCAAAAGTGATTTTTACATTTATTCAACTGACAATGAGATTCAAATGTGTAAAATATTGCTTGAATTTTCAATTAGAATATTTCTTATTACTTTCTCGCCATTTTATTCACTACATTTTGAAATAAGAGCATTTGAAAATTTGACTTAAGAATATTCTCAGTTTAAAATTCTTTATGGTCATGAAGCCCGATCTCCTGTCGATATCGGTTGAAGCGATGTAAATTCAACCAATCTACTACCATTGTTTTGTATACAACAGAAGAAACAATAGTGTACCTTTTTTTCGATGTCAATCTACATGTAATTGATTTTTATGCTTACGGTCTGAAAGATCCGGGGGCATATAGCGTTTGGATCGTCAGTCCGTCCGTCTGTCTGTCTTTCTGTAATTCCGTGCCGCTTTCAAAAATTGCAATACCTTGCCTTCGATTGGTTTTTTTTTTTTTTTTTTGATTATTGTTTTACGTCACTCCACGATTATTTCACGTATATGGTGACGGCATCTGCCTGATGCATTGCATACAAATTTAGACCTTTGCAACGGACCCATCCGAAGCAGTGAGGGATCTTTTACGTGCCACGCCTACCGTGACACGGGACCTCGGTTTTTACTGTCTCATCCGAAAGACAGAACATCGGTGTGCCCCGGGCGGGAGTCGAACCCGCGACCTCTCGATCACGAGCCGAGCACCTTATCCACTAGGCCACACCGGCTTCCTTCGATTGGTGAAACATTCATCAAACTTTAACTATAAATGTATCTTGGGGGGGCCCTCAAAATTTGATGACGTCATGTGACCCTAGGGCTGGGGCTAGGTCAAAATCTAGGACATAGGCAATTTTCCTGAATTTTTACTTTGCTTACCTTCTGATGGTGTTACATTTTCTTAAATTGAAGTATGAATGTATTTCACATGTCTGTGACATGGGACCCAGGGGGGGGGGGGGGAGGGGTCAATATATAGGACATTGCAAATTTTGCCTTATTTTGACTTTGTTGCCGCCGGGGGCATTAAATAATTTTCAACATTTTGTATTTATTTGTTATTTTTTCTTCTAAAACCTCTTCGTCAGATTTTTTTGTATCAACTGATGTTCCTAGCTGGATTCGCGCATTGTGTTAATCCCTGTTCCCGTGTACCTGGATATGTATATGAGAACATAGTAACATCATCCTTTTGAAGTTCGCGAAAATTACGTTGGGTTTCTTTCATGTCAGGAAAGATGCAACACTTGTATTACAATCTCGAAATGAAAGTGAGACCCGCCCTTTGAAGTTTAGCGACAGGTTTGCTCCTTTGGAGTCACTGGTCACTCAGCATCTGTTTCCCAAGATGGAAACACGCATTATAAACGAGAGGAAAAACTATATTTTAAAAAATGAATATCCAAAAAGGGTGCGAAAGTCAGAAAACAAGAAGAAAAACTTCAGACGAGACTGTAAACCGTTCTTCGTGAAAGAGAATGTTTTGTATTACAGAGCACGTTGGAACAAAAATGGATTGCGTGTTGTTTCGAAAGATGAGAAAATCAGTCATAAAACAGATACATGAAGTTGGACATCTGAGGATCAATAAAACGTAAGTATTACATTTTGGGAGGTGATACCCAGCATCCCACATTTTCTGAAAAAATGTTTACCCCCCCCCCCTTTTTTTTTAAATTACCTGATCCACCCCATGTGCGTTTGGATGTTACTTGACGTCAGAGTGGACGATTTTTTAGTCATATAAATATATGTGACGTACAGCACATAGATTAGTCCGAAATATCTAACCAAATACCTCGCCTTTGACAGTTATTTTGACAAAGGCGAGGTATTTGGTCAGATATTTCGGACTACACATAGATGTGCGGTATTATTTGAAGAAGGGTTTTCCTACTGTCGACCTCCCTGGCCAAAGACAAGGGGTTGACAGAAAGGAGGGGAGTTGGGACCCGCCTTATCTCTCTCCCTTCTTGGAGCGGCGCCCGCTTCGTATGCACAAATTTTGATATGTTCCTCCTCCCCAATTTCCTCCCCTCCCACCCTAAACACCATTTGCTCACTCCCTCACCTTCCGCCACTCCTCCCAACCCTCTTCCCCATCTTCGTTTTCATGTCCGCCCCTCATAGACGGTTCTGTTATGTGCCCGTCCAATCACAGACAAGGGACCACCCTTTTAACGGTCTCTCCGTATGTCGTGCAATGGGCTTTAAACTTGCTACCAAATGGTGACTACTTGCGTCTCGTTGGCGGACCTAGGGGAGGGTTACAACCCCCTCCCCCTTAAACTGTGGTCAAACCATTTTAGCGAACAAGGTCATTTTTGCCACCCCCTTTTCCGACAGAATAATGGAAAACATTAGTCATGGGAGGCTGCCCCTCCCCTTTTCAAACATTTCTAGGTCCGCCTATCCGCCTTAAGCCCAGACCAAGACCAACTGCCATTACCATCGCGCCACTTAGCGGACATACATGTACCATGTGCCCCTTGCATCTAAGAAGGGAAAATTGTGGTCTTGTCTTTTTTATATAACTTGTTGTATCTGTGGACTGCAAAAATTGTGGGCCTGTTTATAAAATCTACGTACAAAAATGTGAATGCAGTATGCCCGAAACGGTGTATTTGCGATATTGCGTATTTAAGAAAATGCAACACCATCAGAGCTTATTTACCAAAAAGAAGAAAAATTAGTAATAATAATAACACAAATTTTACAGTGTCCTATATTTTAATTTGCCCGCACTATATTGCAACTGTTTACATAGTATAGACCATTGAACCTTTATTACTATTTTGTTGATGTATATTCATACGCACAATGCATTCATTGTTTCAGTGACGCGACGTTGTCCTATTGTGATTGAAATGTATGGAATCCGGATAGGGCCATGTACTTCGGTATCGCGTCATCGATAGCGCGACGATAGCGCAATGGCGTGATAGCGATGGCGCAATGCTCTATCGCGACATCGTCATCGCACCATCGACCTACAAGTCGATGGCGCAATGACAATGGAGCGTCAGCGATGACGATGACGCGATGCCGAAGACGCGATAGAGCATCGGGCTATCGTAATCGCTATCGCGTCATCGTCATCGTGTCGTCGATATCGCGCAATCGTCATCGCGCCATCGATCTACAAGTCGATGGTACGATGACGCGATAGTGAAGTGCATGGCCCTATCCGGATTCCATAGAAATGACATGGCCTGATGAATGGTGAAGAGTCTCACGTGGGTCTATATCGCTTACCAGAGAAAATGAGCAATTTTCAGGGGCGGATCCAGGAATCGTACTTAGGGGGGGGGGGCGCAACCGACAATTGAAGCCGAAGGCTTCATCGAGGCGCGTAGCGCCGAGAGGGGGTAAGTGCGGGAGGGGGTTACCCCCTCCCGCGGGTGGGGGTCCGGGGGGCCTCCCCCAAAAAATTTTCAAAAAAATAATTAAAAATAACGCATTCTGAGAGTTTTTTCGTCGTTTTGTGTAAGGCTTACAGTCGGCTGGCTGGCTGTACTGTAAGCCTTACATGAAACGGAATACTTTCTGTTAATGTATGGGTACTAGTTTACCATTAGATATGTCGAAATTAAAGGTTATGAGTTGATTTAATCTTCAAGCATACATTTGATTCAGCAATAATGTTAATAAAATTGGAAACAATACCTACACTTTGCCGATTTTAGGGGGGCGCCCCCCCCCCCCCCCCCCCGCCCCCCCCCCCCCCCCCCCCCCCCCTCTTAAATCCGCGCATGATTTTATACTACAAAATGCTACAGCAATAAAACAAAAGTGGAAATTCTTACATGATAAGCCTTTCAGTAGATTCAAAATACATGTAATTCTGAACATCGCGGCACTCTATGATTTCACCTCTAGTGTAATAATTCAAAATAATGCAGCAAGACGCAGTGGCTGTGCCCTTACAGTCATTTTTAAACGCTAGTACTTAGTCTATAATAAAATTACATCATATCCATATCTGTGTATAAATATGAATAATGTTATATTTCAGCTGGAAGACGTTACGTGACCGATATTACTGGGTCGGATCATTTGATGACGTCAAGACACTTGTCACGAACTGCGAGATGTGCCAAAAGAAGGAGCCCCTGGTCAAGGCGAAGAAGCCCCTGCATTCTATACCTGTTCCAAAAGAAGCGTTTGTACAGATAGGAATGGATTTGGTAGGCCCGCTTCCGGAATCCGCAAGAGGTGAATAATGTTTTCCTTAAGGCCAAAAAAAAAAAAAAGTGTATTTCCTGTCACGTGCTAAAGAAAACTTAGGGTCGTACGGTCGGAAATAATTTTGTATTATGATTTTATTTTTTGTCACTGATTTGATATTGGATTTCACCAATAATGCATTTTTACCCACCATGAGTGGCACTTACTTCTTTTATGTCGAAAAATAATGATCCCTTTGGTATCAAAAACTACATTTGAAGGCTGAAATGGGCAGTTTTAATAATTTTCTACTAAAAGTACTAGTGTCATAAAAAATTTAGTGTCGGGGCCAAAATTTAGGAGGTCAAAGAAAGGTAATTAACGAGAGCCGTGATTGGCTGATGTGGTGTAGGGAGAGAGGGACTACTATTTCAATGTATTAGGAGCTGTGATTGGATGAAATTAGTTGATCTATGTATAAATAAAGATTGATTCTGCTGTAAAATCATGAATTTTTATCTCATTTCGCTAGTGTAAAAATTTAATGCCCTAAAAAGGGGTGGTTGTTTACATTTGAATTTTGGCCAATTTTCGGGGGTATCCCCCTTCCAGCATGATTTTCTCGAAATTAAGGTGGATAACCTATGGTAAAGTGTTAAAATTCTGATAGAGGAGGGTCTGACAAACATTTTGATATGTGGATTATATATAGCTAAAATGTAGGATGTTGTGTAAATCTTGCTGGAAGTTCGGTAATTTAACATGGGACCCTATGGGAAATGGAATTACTATGCTTTGACCTATAGGCCAAATACTAAATTTCTCAAAAATGCAGTTTGACCTCATCAGCCAATCACGGCTCTCGTTAATTACCTTTCTTTGACCGGATCGGTCAAGTGACCGAAAACACGCATGATGTGTATAAATGTGGAGGATTCGAGTGCATAATGATGTCTATAATGAGGGAGGGTGCACAATTGCATTTTTCGTACTACATTTTCAACATTTTGTCAAGAGTGGCTAGATGGATTTTGGTGAGACTTGGTAGCAATGATACTCAAGGTCCCTTACCAACGTTCATTCTGTTTTGGTGGCTAGATCTTCCCAGGCCTGAGGGTGGATCTAGGTAGGGGCAAAATGTACCTTGGACGGCCCCTCCTTCAGTTGAGAAACTTCTTCAGACAAACTGCATAGAACGACAAACCAAATACATAAAAGTGATATAAAAGGATGTGATAAGACGACGTGTTGTTGTTTTTTAATCCGCTCCAAAGTCAGATTTTGACGCTTTTTCAGCGTTTTGGGACATTGGCATCCAAGTGTAAACTAAGTTAGGAGAGATAACTCTTACAATACTTTTTTTCTTGGTAAAGACATTGGCTACTATTTATACATCATTTAAAAATTAATGTATTAAATATTTACTGTTAGTAGAAACTTGATAAATTTGATCAATAATTTAAAGATTACTTTAAATAATAAAATCATCTGTTTTATAAATTTCATTTAATATTTTCATTTAATTACTAAATGTAAATTTGATAATGTTATATTACTTTAATTCATTTAAAGTAGATTTTTCATATCTAGTTATTATTTTTTTATCAAATTAAATTTTTGTATATGCATACATTTACTTTGATGTATCGCCCGTTGAGGCATAAAGGGATCACTTTGCCCGGCATCTGTCTGGTAGTCAAACTTACATTTTAATGTTTCGTAGGCGACAAACGGTTTCATTGAATACGCTAATTTTCTAACCATTTCAGATTTCATGTTTAAGGGGATATCCGGCTTAAGGGATATGTATTTTGCCTTAATCCGAAATTCCTTTTTATACGCCCGTCATAAGACGGGACGTATTATGTTATGGCGCTGTCCGTCCGTCCGTGGGTCCGTCCGTCCGTCTGTCCGGGGTCATGTTTTCCAGAATTTTTTTTGGCCATTTTTCAAGATATTGCGATGAAATTTGGTAAATAGCTTTATTGTAAGCAGTGTCAGTACCAGTTCAAGTTTTTGTACGATTGACTTACTTTTGGCTGGTTTATGCCCCTTGAACTTTGAAAAATCATTGATTCATGAAACAAATTTAGAATGCAGAAATAAGATATAATTATGAATTTATAAATTAAATTGTATAATAGAAGAAACCGGATGTTGAATTCCATTCTAATAAACCATAAGTTCGAACTGGTCCCGTTCAAAGTAAGCGACGGGCGTATTTAGCCACGCTAGGCGTTGCTCTTGTTTTCTTGGATTGATGAGCAATATCTTTGATTTGTATTTATTTCTGTTTCAGGTAACAGGTATATCCTTGTTTACACCGAGTATCTCACAAAATGGGTAGAAGCAGAAGGCCTGCCGAACAAAGAAGCACAAACAATAGCCGAAAGTTTAACTAGGTTCGTTTGTACTCATGGGGTACCGACAACGTTGATAACCGACCAGGGCCGGAATTCTGCAACGAGCTAAATGACTTATTTTGTCAACAAATGGGCATTGATCATAGGGTTGCCTCAGCTTATCACCCCCAGACTGGCGGGCTTACTGAACGGTTCAACCGAACTCTGTGTAGCATGCTATCAACTGTTGTGAAGGACAGTCAGAACAATTGGGATGAAAGGATTCCATTTGTACTGTTCGCCTACAGAACAGCAGAACAAAAATCGACAAAAATGGATTCCATTTTCATTGATGTACTGACGAAAGGCTCGACTTCCGATTGAACTAGATTTGCCGTCTTCTCCACTCGAAGAAACAGATGACGAAGAAACAGCTTTGCAGGCAAGAGTAAAATCGTTTATTGACCTATCAGAGTCCAGGAAACGTGCGAAAATCAACATCAAAAAGGCCCAACGAAAGCAAAAGTCGTATCATGACTCGGACGTAAAAATCATTAAATTCAAAGTTGGTGATACCGTATTGCTACACAACACACGGAAAACTACGAGGAAAGGGGGTAAGCTTGAGTATCGATGGAAAGACCCTTACGTGATCGAAAAGGTTCTGAAAAAAGCTGTGTATAAACTTAAAGGTCAGGCGTCTAAAGTCAATGGCAACAGACTTAAGATGTTTCGTAGCGAAAATAATGAGGAGTGTGACAGAAATGCCCCAGATAGCCAGAGGAAGGAATCCCATTTACCCCCCAAGAAAAGAACGACGATGTACAAAATGAAATCCTTGCAATGACGACAACAGCGAAATCAATAAAGATGATCGTAACGAAAGTTCCACCGAACGCCAGAATGAAAACGTACGAGACAATGAAAACGCAGACGATGATGTACAGTTCGTGCAGTGTGATGAAGGGACAAAGACGATCACTTTCAAATGGATTGACAATGACTGGCAAGCAGAGAAAGCCGCGCTATTTGGAGTATATGTGAAAAACTTTCACAATCAGAACAAGCTGTACCACGATGTTCCCGTACACTCTGAACCTACCAAGACCGTAGCGATGAGAGGCGACGGCAATTGTCTATTTCGCGCTTTTAGCTATATCCTCTTTGGGGTTCAGTCCTATCACGTTCTTGTACGGAACTATATCGTTAACTTCATGCAAAACAGAAAGGAACTCTTTGAAAGCATAGAAGCAACCCCAATAGGAAACTACATCAGTGAGTCTCTCATGTCGGAGGTGGGAACTTGGGGCACGGAACTGGAAATATTAGCCTTGGCAACTATGCTAAATACTACAATTTACGTTTACTGTGTACAAGGCAAGAGGGATAGAATACAGGTGAGGGGATGGTTGCCATATTGTCCACTTGAGGAAACAGAAACGTGCGAGAAAGGGGCTATATACTTGCGGAATATATATGCACACTTTGAACCAGTTTTTGATGTTAGATGCGAAAGGCAATGTACGGAAATTTTCACAAAATCGCCAAACTTGGGAATCAAGAACTATTTGCCCAAAGATACTGGAAGTATGTGTCTACCGCCATACTTAATGCAGCTCTAGTAAATAGTTTCCAAGACGAGGATCCGGAGTTCTTGCAAAAGAACACTACATGTTCCTACGAGTCAATTTATGTGAAACAATTCACAAAAGAACATTACAAGGTAGATGGGAAGTTGGAAAAAATAGGCAAAGAAATCGATGCAAATATTTTCAACCTACTGTGTGACTATGAAGACTTGGATGTCAAATTGCTGCAAGAGGAGGAGAGAATGTAATTTGATGTTTTGTGGTTTCGAGAAAACTAGACTTTATAGATTGGTATAGGTATACCAAAGCCATTCATTTATTTGGTTGTTTGTTGCTTTATCAATAAAGATCAAAACTTTTATCTGTTAATTGCAGCATCATTCAATTTGTTTTTGTGATATATGACCCTTCTCATGCCCTCATATTTGGCTGACACATGATGGCATATGTGCTGAATGATGATGATCAGGTGAGCACATATAGGCCAACGTGGGCGTTTTGTTTAATTGACTGTCGGACTGGTGGACCTTCGGACGAGTGGACCTTCGGACTATAAACCGTGACCTGTAACTTCTAGTAGCGAGAAAGCCAAGATGGCGGATAATGATTTTGTTGCTATGGTACTTCCTCGGTCAATTCATCAGCAAATTACGCTTAAAATGCCACAACTTAACAATTTTTGCAGAGACATGCAGGCACACTGCAAATACTCGTATTTATTTTTATTTTTACAACCGAGTGTAAAGTTTGCATTGATGTACATGTGTATAGAAACTTGTCCCGACGATGTAAACGGGTTGTATGACATGGATAACGTTCCCTGATATTGATTAATTCACGCACAATATCTGAGTATAGCCTACTGGGCACTACATAGACATTGTTTATGGAACACCAAGTTAACAGAAACTCAAATATCTAGTGAACGCAATAATTCACTTGTTGCGCGCATTAATTATTGTACGTACTTATTTAATTATTGGGCACAAATATGGCGCACAATAATTCAAATAAAGACTTCTCTATTAGATTAAAACTAGAGAACTCTCTAATTGAATTCTTATATGCACTCATTGAATACGTACGTGTAATAATTGTTAAATTAGTGCGAACAGAATTTTTTTTGTGGGCGCAATAATTGAAACATATTTGAGTTTCTGTTAATTAGTGTCTGCATTTATTCAGATTCAGATACCACAAGGTATAGAGAACAATCAATCTGTGCGTGCAAGAAGACGGACTCGGTTTGAGATCGTAATTTTGTGCACAATAATTGGTTCAGTGCGCGCAAAAATTAAATTAGTGCGCAGTATATAATTGAAAAAGTGCGCGCAATTACTGAATTCCTTAGCGTAAAAAGCGGGCATTTTAAGAGTTCTCTTGATTACAAAGGCCTATTGAGCTCATTTTCGTAGGTAAAAAAAATATTTTTCGCGATATAACGCGTAACTTTCGCAATATAACGCGAAACTTAAGGTAACGGTCAAGGTAACAAAGTCATTTACCTAAGATAGCATGCCAAGTATGAGGCAATATTCTATAGTTATGTTGAATTTATGATTAATATTTATGTGGCGGATATATAGACAGGACAAACCTCTCTCCGATTATTGATCAAGGGAATAAACGATCAAGATATTGTGAAAATTTATACATTTTAAAAGGTCACATTTCCATTTCAATTCTAATTCTATTTCAGAGCTCTTCAAGTGATATTGAGAGCACTCTATTTAATTAGAGAACTCTCTAAATAATTGAGGATATTTCAAATTGGTTTACCATACATTTTACTAGCCATAATAGACAGTTTATGTGTTCAGCATGTTTTAAACTAAAAGTTCTGTGGTCAGATACGATGGAAATGCAACCTTTTAAAATGTATACATTTCAAAACATCTTGATATTTTTTATTCCCTTGATCAAACTAGAGCTGTCCTAACGAAATTAATACCCCCGGGGCAACCAATGTAGTTACACAGACCTAAACCCTGCTTTTATCCAGAGTCAATGAAGCATAAAATTAAGGTCAGATGCAGCATCTGCAGCATGCATCCAATTCAGCATCCCAGAATACATCACTGGTGCAAGTTTGGTTGAGAAAGCACTTGTACTTTGTCAGAAATTGACATTTCACAAACTTCTTAACCGGGTCACTCAAGCGGAAAATGTAGGTCTAGCACAGCATCCGCAGGCTAGCATGCATCCAATTTAACATCCCATAGTACATCACTGGTGCAAGTTTGATCAAGATAGCACTTAAACTTCCGAGAAATTCACTTTTGAAAACTTCTTAACCGGACAGACAGACGGACGGACAGAGTGATTCCTATATACCCCCAAACTTCGTTTGCGTTGGGGAGGGGTATAATAATCGGAGAGAGGTTTTTCCTGTCTATATGTCCGCCACATAAATATTGATCATAGATTCAGCATAACTAGAGAAATTTGCCTCATATTTGGTATGCTATTATATAAATATCATATGGCAGTTCGGGTAACGGTGATATTGTCACCCCGTGAAACGAATGTCACCGGAGGCGCAAGCCGAGGGTGACATTCTGTTTCAAGGGGTTGACAATATCACTGTTACCCGAACTGCCATATGATATTTATTTTATTATACCGAAAACTGTATCAAACTGATATTTACAACAGTGGTTGTCGGTTTCAGTCACGTGATTGAGTAACATTGACTGTTACTTGATCACGTGATTAGGTAACAGGGAATGTTAGGTCAATCACGTGGACTACTCAAAGGCAATGTTACATGAACTGTATTGACATGCAAGAATGATACATGATACACTAAGATTGAGGTATAATAACTATTAATGAAACCCTAGGTAAATGACCTTGTTACCTTGACCGTTACCTCATGTTTCGCGTTATTTCGCAAATGTTTCGCGTTATATCGCGAAAGTTTCGCGTTATTTCGCGAAAAATTTTTTTTTTACCTGAGCTCAATAGGCTTTCGTACCTGATCGAGTCGAATGCTCAGATAACCTATTTTGTGATCTCTCCATCCGTCGTCCGTCATGTAACTTTTCTATTTGTCTACTTCCTGTCTGAAACCACTGCAGTGAGTTCAACAACACTTCACAGAAAGCAAATAACCAAAGTCCCCACCATGTTTGTTAATGTCAGTTAGTTCGCTTCAGGGGTGGAACCAGGAGATGGGGACAGTATAGGTTGCAGAATAGGCAGTTCTTTGCAACTCTTTTCTTTTTCTTTACAACAGCAGAATCAGATGCCGACGACAATTTACGAAATGCATCGGAACTATCTAAAAATTGTAAAAAAAAAAAATAAAATAAAATACAAAATTCTTTCTTGTATTCTTTATCTTAATTGGCATATTTTGCACATTTGCTTACGGTACTGAAGTGAACAATTTATATCCTCTTGGCCTCATGTTTATTAGGAATGAACTCTATCGATTTTGTCTTTCAATTGTCGCAATTGTTTTATTGTGCCAAAATTTCTTAAATACGTCCAGAAAAAATACCAATATCTATGATATTTCACTTGTGATTCCATTTTGAAATATTAATTTGTTTTTCTTTCTTTAATATTAAGCAATTAATCGGTAAAATATATTTCTCGTGTCATTCTCTATAATAAACGGTGTTCCAATTTTATTTTTGAACATGTACTTGAATTTTAACATCTACATATAGGAACAGTCACATTTCAACGTTGAATTATGACCCGGGTCATTATTCAACGTTGAATTATGACCCGGGTCATTATCCAATGTTAAATTATGACCCGAGTCATATCTATGTTAATATACTTCGCAATATCTGAACTCTTAACCTACATGTCTTTGATCAAATATATGCGTCTTTATGTCGGTTTAAGTACACAATGACATCTTTTAAAGGGCATGTAGGTAGGGTCATGATTTCACGTTGAATTATGACCCGGGTCAATATTTCACGTTGAATTATGACCCGGGTCAATATTCCAGTTGAATAATGATCCGGGTCATTATTCAATGTTAAATTATGACCCGGGGTCATGATACAACGTGGAATTTGGACCTGTCGGCGGATTTTTTATCCGTGGAATTTTGACTAAAATTGGTGTCAAAATTCAACAGCGTGATCAAAATTCAACGGCCAAGGCGGGTCAATGGGGGGGGGGGGGGGGGGGGGGGGGGGTTCGAGTCCCACTCTGGTCATGCCGGTGTCCTGTCTTTCGGATGAGACAGTAAAAACCGAGGCCCCGTGTCGTGGTATGCATGGCACGTTAAAGATCCCTCACTGCTTCGGATGGGTCCGTTGCAAAGGTCAAAATTTGTATGCCTCGCATCAGGCAGATGCCGTCACCATATACGTGAAATATTCGTGGTGTGACGTAAAACAAAAATCAATCAATCAATCATATTAACTGTCATCCGTAGGCGTAATTAATACATGTGAGACCCGTATCAGATTGTCGTCCAAAATAAAAATTATACATGTAATAATAATAATAATGATAACAGTGATAATAATAATAATAATAATAATAATAATAATAATAATTATAATAATAATAATAATGATAACAGTGATAATAATAATAATAATAATAATAATAATAATAATAATAATAATAATAATAATAATGATAATGATAATAATAATAATAATAATAATAATAATAATAATAATAATAATAATAATAATGATAGTAATAATAATAATAATAATAATAATAATAATAATAATAATAATAATAATAATAATGGTAATAATAATAATAATAATAATAATGATAACAGTGATAATAATAATAATAATAATAATAATAATAATAATAATAATAATAATAATAATAATAATAATAATAATAATAATAATAATAATAATAATAATAATAATAATAATAATAATAATAATAATGATAATAGTAATAATAGTATTAAAAAACCTCAAAGCTACATAGGATCTCTCATTTTGTCATTGAAAAGGTTTTCTCATTGTTCTTATCTTAAAGCGATGTGAAATTCTGAATAAACAGGTCAATTATTACTTATCTCTACCAGAGACATATATACAGATGTGTATATATGTCTCTGTCTCTACACAAAAGGAAGCGGGACTAGGGCGAAGTGGGTCAATTAATACTTGTTAATTATCTTATTGTGTATAATAAACCAGGGCTAAAAAGTTGCATCGTTTTATATGGTTGCAATAGGTTAGAATCGATGGGAGTTACCTCCCGTTGGCGGTCATCTTGTGTGTCGTACTCTATATTTTCATGCAAAATTGAACCAAAGCTGATGATCTCTCAACATGGTTTCAAGAAGTAAACTTTTTCAAAATTTTTTTCAAATTTGTTGAAGTAATTTATTTTGAAATATTACCACAGTATCTTATATGTGAAATTACGAATGAGCTGTTTGGAAACGGTAAGAATATGAGGAAAAACAATGGCCTGACACACAAGATGGCCGACAAAGAGAGGTAACTCCAACAGATTTTGGCCTATTGAAAATATATGAGAAATTAATAAACAAACACAAATGGTTGCCATAAACATTAGTGGATTTGCACTCGGTAGTCCTTTTTGGGGAATTAGAAGAAAAGGCAGAGCAACCTGCATTTCTGGATATACACTCTTCTCGTCTCAGCAGATGGTCGTTGGTAATCAGTGGCAAATCCAGGATTTCCGAAAAAGGGGGTGGAGGCACATGTGAATTTCAAATGTTAGCCAAAATACTCAGCCATTTTTGGTGCCAAATCTGGAGTTTTACTCGTATTATTTGAGTGTTTTCAACCTTATCATTTATATATACCTTATTAATTTGTAGCGAAAAGGGGGATCCGGGTCCCCTCTAAATCCACCACTGGTATTAGTAACTGTTGTTGATTCTGTCCAGTACCTACATGTATGTCTTTGCGTACTTAGGACAGATATTGAATTTGATTTGTCACCATGTGTTATCTCTTGAAGATATAAAGCAAACACGAACACCAGTTCACTCAGATAAATTTCGTCAATTTGAAATCGTCCTTTTATACAGAAACATATAGCATGTTGACAGGGACAGTGGCGGATCCAGGATTCCCGAAAAGATGGGGGGGGGGGGGGGGGCACATGTATATTATCCAACTACCCAGCCATTTTGGTGCTAAATATAGATTTTTACTAGTAAATATCAATATGTGGCCAATAGGAGGGGGAGGGACGGCCCCCTCCCCCCTCTAAATTCGCCTCTGAGAGAGTAAGATATCGTATCTGTAATCTTTTGGATCGATGAAGGAAGTTATATTGAACTATTTAATTTACCACAGAGCGATCTACAAATAATGCCTTTGTATATAAGTGTTTATGAAATTTTATTTTACAGCATATATGTGTTTCCAGGTATCATGTATAAAATGTCCAACATATTAATGCGCGTGTCAGATTTATGAGTGGCACTTTCCCGGCGCGACGTAAACAATTCAATCTCCTTCGTTAATGATATTTACTTGAGACACTTCAAATATTACTAAAGCCATATTCAGAGATTCTATTAATAACATTTTAAATTACTTTACTTCAAACAAAATCGCCTTCTTTTCAATGTCATTTAGATTAATATATATCCTTTTCTCAAAAAGAAACAAAATATAAATAAAAAGATAAAGAGATTTTAAGAAAAGGCTCGGCGAGCGACGAGTCAGTTGAAATCAATGCATTCAATGTGCATTTAATGTAACATCATTCGAACATCTTTAAACCTTCTGGTCATTGTATCATCGTACGAATTTAAAACAGTGGGCACAGGACAAGACATAAACTGTATTTTTAACTCCTATGTACTACTTCACGTATCCTTCCATACCTTTTTAAAAGAAAACAAAAAGCAAGGAAGAGTGACTTAAAGGTGAATTAAATCTTTAAATAGTATATATTGTTTGATAAATATTATTATTTCACACTAAAATTGTTATAACCTAGTCCTTTGACTAGGTGTTTGTGTGTTAGGGATGTAGTTGTTACAACCCGGATGACGTATTTTGATTATATCTTTTTTTGACTTGGTTACATTTCACCATGTAATTAACGTTATGTAGATGATACACGAATTTCGTTAAAATGAGACACTGGCAAAACAGAAAAATCACTTTTCGTGTTTGTGCTTAATCGTGCAGTATTATACATATTGCAAAAAATATCTCTTTCAAATGAACATAATCCTGCAATCTTTACTACATACTAATATTGTGCAGATTCAAAATTTTTGTTTTTTACGCCCACACCCTTGCTCGCTTAAATAAAATGCAGAACTACATTAGGTAATTTTAACAACGTTTGTAGCTACCGGTATAGTTATGCAAGCTTTATTTTCTTCCGACCATTGGTTTGTCGTTTTATCTATTAATGACCAAAAGATCAAAAATATGTTCTCCGTATATTCATTTCATAAAGCTTGGTTTCTCTGAGCAACAATTAATGGAGACATCAATGTTTTCTTATTTTATATTAAATACATCTTAAATCGGTTATGAACCAGGACGGTTTAACTGCCAGATCACGAGAGTAGTGTAACGATCTCCGATATTGCATTTTGCACTCATTTGACCCCTGAGTGTACTGATTTGACCTAAACGTACTATAGTATGTACTGAGTTGACCTAAACGTACTAAAGTAGGTTAAAGATGAATTCAAAAAGTGTCCTTGACTTTGGATTGAATGTGGAAATTGTACTTGTTAACCTTGAGTTTACTTTTCTAAAGAAATGGTTAGCCCTTAAAAGGGCTGTTTTTATTTCTTCCTGTCCCTTACCAGCATAAGGGGCAGTGGCGACGTGCCTTTCTCCTCTCACTTCGTCTAGTTGTAGTATTGAGGAGTCTATCTACCAAGTGACCCACCCGGCAGGGTGCTGTTCTTCTCCTACCGGGTGGATGATCTTGTCTCTCTTCCTCGGGTTCTCTTTTCACGACCGTAGCGTTGAGTGGTACTTGTGGCTCAATTTTGATATCATCGCCCGACTCTCTATCTCGTAAGATAACACGGCCTATGGCCGGCTCATGGATGGTGTAGATCAACCTTCTCTCCCAATCAATCGTGATTCTGATACTCGCTTCCATGTTGTCGAAAAAATAAAATTTTTTCAGGTAAAGTACTAGAACATATTCTGAAGTATATATACTAATGTAAACTCGGACGTGTAAGGAAACACCTTTTTGGTAACATAAACATTCTAATGCAAAACGTAAACAATTTAAATTCAATCTACCATAAAACGCGGACGTGTAAGGAAACACCTTTTTGGTAACCTAGGTGTACTAAGACAAAGTCTTGAAATATTATCATTTTGCGGACGTGTAAGGAAACACCTTTTTGGTAACCTAAGTGTACCAAGACAAAGTCTTGAAATATTTTACTGTAATTGCGGACGTGTAAGGAAACACCTTTTTGGTAACATAAACAAAGTCTTGAAATATTCTCATTTTTTGCGGACGTGTAAGGAAACACCCTTTTTTCAATATCAATAATAAGATTTTTTCTAGAGAAGCGCCAGTTTTGAATCGAGATTTTTCGAATCAAGATTTTCGTATTAAAGATGAGTTCTTTATACAGTATGGAGCAGTATTCAATACGCCTAAGAGAAATTTCTGAGAAACACAGAGTAAAAGCATTGGAGTTGATAGAGATGGCGGATAATTTGGATGACATTGCTAATGAAATTAGCAATCTAATCAAAAAGAAAAGAGAGGAAGAACAGAAAAAGGAGACAAGAAGTACATTTAGACAGGTAGTGACCTTAAGACCATTTAGCTGGAGGCCCAATCAACAGCACGGGCCTCCGAACTACCCGCCGCCCCCTCCACCACCACAAGTACCAGTACTGACGGCAGCACCGGCAAGGCCACCACCACCGGTAAGGCTACCACCACCGGTAAGGCTACCACCACCGGCAGCGGCAGCACAACCAGCTCCTGTACCGAGAGAAGATTGGGATGCTGAAATTCTATCACAGCCTCCCGAACCTCCGTTCCAGCCGGAACTATTGCAGTTTCCCCCCCGTCCTCTATCAGCACTTTCTTGTGCTGCTGGAAGACGGGCACTGTCGTGCCCGGCGTGTGGCTCCCGCAATTGCGGGGGTCACTGAGTTCTTTAAAAGAACTAAAAACGGCCCTTTTTAGGGCCACCATATCTTAAGAAAAGTAGCCAAATAGTCGATGCAATACTACAAAATTGAAAAGTAACTCGAGGGTTGATGCAATAACAAAAACACGGTAAGTCTTATTTTATTATGATTTTATTATGATTTTATTTACATAGCAATGGCAGAATGTTTATCATTATTATTTTACATATTTCGACATACAAAATGTTTACACAGTCACTGGTCTTAATCTCATGAGTCTATCTTTCACTCTATCGAAGGAGTCTTTGAATACATCGTTTCCGAATTTTCGGCACAGATCTTTAGTAAAGAGTTCTAATACGTATAGTTTTGTTTCGGACACTCTTCCGTCTTTAAACATGGCGATCACTACTTCATGATAGTCCCTCAAGTTTTTGATTTCGGATAACATTTCTCTCCATTGCGAACGTCTAAGGATGGTTAAAGAGAACCAAATCTGCCACTGTAGTAGTCTCGACAACATGACGGTAACTGATCGAGTTTCTATTACGACTCTGTCTTTTAAGAGAGCATTTTTTCGCCTCGATGTAAGGCTTCGTTATAGTTCCTACACTTCGGACAGATTCCTAACATGAGTTGATTTTGGTGATCTTCTTCCCCGATGCAATCGGGATGAACGGCGAAGTATTCCACTCGGAACGGCGTATGGTCGTCGTCTTCCGAATCGGATAGTTCTTGATTTTGCGGTTTGCTCATAGTGACATCCTTTTCTTCTTGATTTTGCGGTTTGCTCATAGTGACATCCTTTTTTTCTTCTTCGTATCGATAGACTCTGTGCATGGATATGATCGTCAAATCTTTCAAAGTCACGATCATTTCTTCCCAAGCATCGTATACCAGATCGAATGCTTGCGAGTGTTTTTGGTATTGAGACATTGTAGCAGTGCTTTCAAGTTCACGTTACGCTTTTCAGGTTCGAAGCGTATGAATAGATTCCACAACATCCTTTGAACGAGATCACTGGCACACTGGGTGTATACTTCTGCTGGCGACATATCATAGACGAACTGTAAATTGATTTTGAGGTCTCGAAGCCCCTGTCCTTTCAGTTCCTCATTCAAGGAATGTAACATGTTTGCGAATCTCTGTTTGGCAAGGTGAACGTGCTCCGGGTTTGGTCTGTCGAACGAAGTATTCATGATGATTGATGATAATGACGAGTCTTGCTTTCTTTCCCTATTTTATTTATCTGGTTTCGACCTTGAACTTGTACTTGATGACCTTGACCTTGAACTTGGGTTTTTTCAAAATAACCTTGAACTTGTACTGAAGGTTCTGGACTTTTCCATACGACCTTGAAGTTATTTTTAATCAAATGACCTTGAACTTGTATTTGAGATAAAATTCTGTACTGGATGACCTTTTTTGTCTATACGACCTTGAACTTGTTCTATTCAATTAACCTTGTACTTGAGACAAACAAGAAGAATATGTTTTGAATCAATTTATTGTCCCGCTAACACAACGTAAAGAACAAGGATTAGGACCGTCCCTTTGTTCTTCACTTAAAATGCATATGTACAATCAAATATCTGTCTCACTACTTTGTTTAAACTCTGCCATTACGGCTCGGAGCGATGTCTCCATCGTCCAAGTTTGGTAATTTCGGATACTCGACAAATATTTTTGTTTGATTAACACATGATATCATACATAATTTGTGATTGTTTGATATATACATTTTGATTAATACATTTTGACATAATATCATACATAATATCATACATAGTTAAGCAAAGCTAAACCTACAATGAACAATTGAATGGCTAAAATCATGAGTATGAAAGAAGTCAAGTCAAGGCAGACGTCACAGCAGCGGCGGGATGTACGAGATTCGGCGCTTTCCGACACAAGCAAGTCTGTTTCTTCATCGTTAAAGGTCTGGGTTTTCTCGGGATCACGTTCTCTCGATACCATTGGTAAATGAAACGATCGTTGTCTTCTTTCTTCCATGTCGTCTTGGACGGGATTGGTAGGTGATACGACATCAGCCAGCGCATCATATCTGGTCTGGGTACCTTTCGACTTCTGTGGTGTAGGTAATAGATACAGTAATGTCCGCACACGGGGGTATCCCAACTTTGATAAGGTACGGTATTGTAGACTAGGCTTCGACTTTTGGATCGCATGAAACGTACGATATCGCCATACGCCCATGGTGGTAATCCGTAGGAATCGAAATATTCGGCTATCCCGTCCTCTCCGAAGTGAACACACACCCAATGTTCTCCGGTTTATCGGCCTCGTCCGTGTTGATGACGAAAGATCGTCCGTCACTTCCAATCGGTAAGGCGTCCCGAGGATACACGCCTCCAAAATGAGGACTCACGTATGGATCGCGAGACAGAATATCGTACAGTTGATGGGTATCCAGGGCTTTAATAGTCGACATCGATTTCCCTCTGTTTGTTGATCTGTATGACGTCGAATTCTGCATACACGATGCAATTGATGACGGTCGGTAACGCTGTGCCGAACTGAAGTTCGATGCGCATGTTACCCGTTTTTACCATGTGAAATTTATCGGCTACGTGTCCGTTCTGGTCCGTGGTGAAATCGAATCCCCAAATGGCGAAACCGTTCTTGTATTCCTGGTAGGATATGTCTGGAGCCCAATCGTCACCGATCCTTCCCAGGGATTGGTACAAGGACATGTAAGAACGCAGGTATAGATTGTCTTCAAAGTTAGGTTCGTAGGGTTTGGTGTGTTGCACGTCTCCGTTCAGACTGATTTCTATTTTCTCCAGATCGAAGTTTCCGAAATCGAAGGGGTTCCGATTCAAAGCTCCGTTGTAGCCTGCATTTTTAGTCATGCAAAAGAATACCCGTTTGGGTAACTGTCCGGAAAACACGTTGTCCGTGATCTTCGAACGAGTGCCCTGCGGAATGGTAAAGGATTTCACTTCCACGCGTTTTATGGGGTATTTGGCCGTCGTGGTGTTCAACATCTGATTGACTCCTAACAGCGCATTGGGCATGAGTCTCACTTTGCGCACGAATAAGATCATCTGTTCGATGTGAATGTTGCTGTCCTCGTTTCCCATCAGACAAAACGACGTACGAGCCCTGTTGAATCTCAAGCAGACGTCCACGCCGTTGACGATGAAATTCCCTTGTTGAAACATGTCCAGATGTAGGCGATCGGACAATTCCAACCATTTACTTTCTTCGATCTTCTTGTGACGTTGGATCAGACCGAGGTTGTAGCCGGCGGCAGTCTTATCGTCCTCGTACCGGTTGATGGCATTCATGCGTCCAGCTTGATCCGTGAACCACAAGTCGGTACTACTGATCTGTTTCCTGAGGGTCTCGGGAGTGTACGAGAGTAAAGTCTCCAAATAAGCTCGATACGGATACGTGTCGGTGCTCGGGGTGATGGTCTTGCCGTTCATGGACATGTCGATCTGTGAAAACATGCTGTGCATGATGTTGTTGATGGGAGTGACCTGCGTGTTGGCGCCTAAATCCGTTCCGTCCGCTTTCGTGACCTTGAATTTCATGTAGACGAAAGTCTGAGAAAGATCTAAAAAGTCTTCCCCATGTCCCTTGATATCGAATTCGATCGGTGCCGTTGGATTTCGATTGTCGATGGAACTCACGGGATAAAATTCTTCCCATTGGGCTTTCTCCAACACCGTCATGGTTTGTGGAACTCGATTCAACTGTAAGCCCTCCGTCGAACACTCGCATGATTCTCTGTGCATCATCTTAATCGAATATGTCTATCGATCTTCTCTTGATAGATCTCAGTCTTTTCTTGGCAGATTTCAGTTTTCTCTGGATTGGTCCTGCGGATAGTAGCACACCCAACTTTCTTCTGACACGTCCTTTTCCAGACTGACGTTTCTTTCCGACAGCTCTTCTTTTTATGGGAGCCCGGGGTCCCACAGCACCTGCTTTCTTGACCGGATTTGCACGTTTGACTCCTGCCGTGGTGGGAGTTCGTTTGACTCCTGCCGTGGTAGGAGTTCGTTTGACGGGATTATGACGTTTGACGACTTCTGCGAGAGCTCGTCTGACGCCTTCCTCGGTCGGTCTAGCTCTCTTGGGTTCCGGCATCACTATGCTGGTGAATACGTCGGAAGGTGCCGACGACAGAATGTTGCTAGCCGTTTCTCTGCCGTGATGTAAAAAAGCATCTTTCCAGTTTCTTTTCCGATTCACGATGTCTAGTCCCGCGTTGAGTGCACCTTTCAATACTTTCTTTCCCCCTTTTTTGAGAAAGGACAAGGCTATATCTTTAAATCCCGATCCCGTCTGACCTCTTCTTCGTCGTCCTCGACCTCCTTGTCCCATGAGTGCGGGTAAAATCGCTGGTAAGACCGACTGAGCTATCGACATTCGGGTCCCATCATCATTTTGGCTCCCAGTCCTATCAGGGGACCCAAGCCCCGACCTCTCTGACGGGCCACCCCTCGATGAACGATCATGGTTTAAATGCAGCGCTTGTGACGAAAATGTAGTTTCACGATGACTTTACCGTTGAAGAATGATACTCGTTCCCCCAATCCATCGTATATATGGATGGTTCCTCTTATGATTAAAAGATAGTAAAGGGATTACCATGCATATTCATAACTATTTTTAAAGGATCCAGATACATTCCGTTAGGTCCTTTTTTCGTTTGCGCTTCTCTTATAAGAGAAGCATGAGCTTTCCATAATTTAAACAAATCTTTCATTGAGGGTTTTGGAGCGTTTTTACTTTGTTCTTCTCTTTTTTTTCATTGCTTTATATGCAAGAACCGGTAACGAAAATACTCCTCCTCGTTGATTTCGAACACCACGACCCAAGCTCCGACCTCTCTGACGGACCACCCCTCGATGAACGATCATGGTTTAAATGTAGCGCTTCTGATGAAAATGTAGCTTCACGATGACTTTGCGATTGAAGAATGAGACTCGTTCCCCCAATCCGTCGTATATATGGATGTCCAGGTTATCGAAGAGGGTTTTGGCCAGAGGTATGTATTCCACCAGGCGCGGTTCCCAATGTCCGTGCGAGTTTGCATCGGTGTTGACCCTTTGTTGTTTGAAAGGTACGATGCGTAAGAGCTGTAGGTTCTTGGATCCGACGATCTGTGATCGCGTGATGTTGTTATACAGGTACAGGGCACTCATTCCTATGTAGAGATCCGGAGTCACTACGCCGTAGGTCGTCTTGGTCATCCACGAGGGATCCGAATCGATCGTGAATCCCAACATGTGCGCCAGAGCCGGACATAATCGGACGGGATAGATGTATTTGGTACTGTGATCGGGTCCCTTGACCAACAACTGTACTCGATTGAAGGTCTTCAAATACTCGAACTTCAGCTCTCTGAAATCGGTCTCGTTTTCGTCTGCCAACCCTTTCAAGATGCTTCCGAATCCGTGTTTAAGTACGTGATTCAATTCCGCCAATACTCCTTCGATGGAACTGTAAAATCCCGTCATGATTTCGACTCGGTAGGTCACGCCCACGATGGGGATGCTGAAACTGGGGTGGGCGATGGGAACACGTATGTCGGGACGTTCGGCGGCACTGAACGGTAAGCTGTTGGTGAGCTTTTCAATCTTGAAACGATCGGAAGGACTCGGTGTCACGGATATTCCTCGAAAGTAACTGGGTACGATGATCTCCATGTAGTTGCCTCCCTCTTTGACGTTTTCCACGGTGGTGGGATAGACGATCTCGCTCAATCCTACTTCCCATTCCCCGTCGTCTAAGTCCATCATCTGAGGTAAGTGTGTACGGAAAGAAGACAGGGTGTTATTCGGAAAGGTTTCCAAAGATCCATCACTGGGTAATGTCATGTAGAAACTCATGTTAACGTCTTCTCCAGTCGTGTTCGCATCCAATTTGATTGTTTCATCTTGGGACTGGGCATTATATACCCCAAACTTCCGCTCAGCATCACCATCCAGAATTCTCTGTTGTCTTGTCCCAAAGCCAGACAAATGATGCCCGCCAAGATGACCGTCATCGCCACGAACGCTTGGGTGAAAAATACGATCTCGCTTCTAGGTACCGCTTCGCCACACCACTTCCATGAACGTACGATGTTATTGTTGTTGTTGTTGTTGTTGTTGATAGGTGGTATCGGACTCTCCTCTACGTCAATGCGATGAGGTTCTGATGAGGAATCCATGAATCGAAACTGGGTGGATAACCTTTCCACCTGACTAACGCTTCTCGAATGACGCGATTCTTTCCGACGCGGCGTTTTCTAGTTTCGATCACCTTTTCGACTTCGTAGACGTCGTCCGACTTGATCACTTTCTGAAGTTCGCTTTCGTAAAACGTTCCTTCCAACTGTTCGCCGTGATCGTCCTCGATGACGTAGACGTACGGATAACGCCCCGTTACTCGACGTTTGATGGTAAAGAGTTCCGTCGTCCAATTCGGTAAGTATCCCTTGGTAAACACGTGCTTGACTTTACTGATGCGCACTGATCTCCGACTTCGAACTTGGGTGGTTTCCCTTTTTTAGGTCCGAGGTTCTCGTAAGCGTATTGCCACACGTCGATGACGTTAGAGGGATTCACGTCGGCCGGTGCCCGTCCGATGGTCGAGTGACGGGCTGTGTTGTAACTCTTCACGAATCTAGGTAAGACGTCCACGTATCGTCGCGTTCGCTTGTGAGTGAAATATTTCCACATGCGTGCTTACAAAGTCCTTTGAAATCGTTCCACCACGCTGGCTTTCGTATCGGTGTTGTTCGTGGTAAAGAAGTGAATGTCTCGTTCTTTTAACATGCGTTGAAAATCCTTGTTTAAAAATTCTTTGCCCTTATCCGTTTGAAAACGTCTCGGATGTCGGGACTTGGCTCTTTTCAAGATGTTTAGAAATCCTCGGATCATTTCCTTTCCAGTTTTGTTTTTCAGAGGTTCTACCCAGGCATACTTGGAAAACACGTCGATGACGCACAAGAGAAACGTCATCCCGTCGTTGTCGTCTTTGAGGTTGGACACGTCTGCTAGATCGGCTTGCCACTGTTCGTCCATGGTGGTCACCACGGTACGATTGCGTGGAAATCTACGTCTGATGGGTTTGTGAAGCGTATATGTCGATTGCTCTCTCAACCATTCTTCTACGTCTTCTTTCTTGAACTTTAAGGAAACGGGTGCTAAACGTTTGGCTTATCGGTACAGGCGTCGAACTCCTCCATATCCACCATGGTTGTCCCGGATCGTAAAAGATGTCGCGTAATAGATCGGATAAGATTAACTGCTTCCGCCTAGCCATGATCTAGGACTGAACGTTATCCATCTCTTTTCCATCTCGGAATGAGACTTGGGAGTCTTAAAGGGCGTATTTAACGGCGAGGAAATCCACCCTCTTCCTCCTCCTCCTCTTCTTCATCTACCGATCTCTTTTCTCGTGCGGGGGATTTAGGAAGGAATGGCGTCGGCCTCTGTGAATCCTGTAGTGGTGGTGATGGTGGTGGTGATGGTGGTGTGACTTTGGGCGTAGGTGCCGTCTTTAAATGTCTGATGAATTTCGGGTTGCAGACGTAATCGCGAGGGACGTTGATTTCCCCTAGACCTCGAGTAAACATTTCTATTCCTTGTGGTCTGAATCCCTTACGATCCGTACTACGCACGGCATCTCCGATCAAGTCGATGACGTTGGTGTTGGGAACGACTTTTCCGCGATACTTGACTTGTCCCTTTTCGTCCCAGGATAAGATCTGTGGATGGCGTTGAATGTGTTGAATTAACATCTTGGCTTTGGCACGCATGGGTTTAGGGGCGCTACTCACGATCTGTTCGATCAGCCCTTCCTTTACCGTCGGATCTTCTCCCGCGACATCGGTATTTCCCTGAGTATTCGGTAACCTCGGTAAGTTGATGGGACTGTTTTGTTTCGTATGATCCAAGTAGGTACGATAACGATACAAACTCTGTCCTATCAATGCATTTCTCTGGGATGGTGTTAAATCACTGGGTCCTTGCGTTAAAACATCCAATTCTTGTCCCGTTCTTACGGCCGCCGTGACTTCGGGTGGATAAGGTAAAGGATGCGGTAAAGTCATGGGATCTCTACTGCGTTGCATCTCTTCGTATAGAGCGTTAGGAACCAAGACCATCTTTCGCGCCATGATTTGTTTAACGTCCACCACCCGCTAATCCTCCCAGTACGGGTCCTAATATTGCAGGAAGTAGTGGAAGTAAAGGAAATATTCCTCCGGTCTGTCGTATCAACGTTTTTCGTCGATCTTTGATGCTTTTACCCGGTTTGACGAGTAGTCTCAACACCTGCTTCGTTGGAGCTAACTTGGCTTTCTGATGAGGAGTCAAAGGTACCACGCCTTTTAATACGTTCAAGATACATTCGCACAATTTGCAGATGCAGCTGTCTGGAGCTTCTCGTAGCATGGCCTTTTTAAACTTTTTGGAGTAAGAGGGATTTCCCAATAACCGGATGAAATCTGCATGAGCTCGTAAACCTGCCGTTTTCTTTTTAACCATGATGATGATGTTTCTCAGACTACGTGTCTTTCAGTAATGCCACCTTGTCGTTTGTGTCGTCTCCTTTATAATATTTTTTTTTTGTGCAAAACTTTATACAGGTACCCATGAAGAGGAGGATCCACTGTCTCTTTTGAGTCTTAAAGGGGGTATGGGTTTCTTGAAAGCCTTGAAATAAGGCTCCACGTTAGCACCGAAGTTACGATTAGCCGCTTCTAACGCCATACGTGCTGCTGCACTCATGATGGGCGGTGAATTGTTACGTCTTCGATTAGGTTGTGGTGCTCTTCTCTGACGATTAGGCTGTGCTCTTTTCTGTCTTCTCCGACGTTTAGGCTGTGCTCTTCTCTGTTTTCTCTGACGCTTGGGTTGCGGTGTTCTTCTGACACCGCGTCTGAGGGGAGGATTCTCCAAGGGATTTCTGTTACGTACTCGGTAAAAACGCTTATTGTCGTTTTCACGTTGCGGCCATTGCATCATGTTGCGAATGATGACCCCACCCAAGAATCCAGCTCCACCTCGTTTCAAGATGAGACGTCGTCTTTCGTCGGGATCCGTGTTCCAATCGGCTATAGCCTGTAAGATATCGAAATGTTTCTTGACGAATTTTTCCGTCGGTTTGGTCATGGGCATGCTTCCGTTGATCATGTTCCTGGCCCCCATGCTGAACCAATTCAATAGAGATTTACGACCCTCCTCCAGTAGAAATTGTCTTCGTCTGGCATCTTTAGTCGTTTTCAACTTTCTCAAGAGTTCTATCAATTTTCCCGAAGTTCTCGGCTGTGATCCTGACATCTCGTCGGTTTGTCGAATAATGACCTCGAACGTTTCGAGTCGGACTTCTTATAGCTTGGGAGCATACACGACGATTCCTCCTTCTTCCGGATGATGAAACACGTCTGAGCGTAATCTATACTCGTCTGGTGTGGTGGGAGTCAGGTCTACCACCAAATAGCCGTGAGCACGAGCGGTGGCATCTTGATAGGCGTGGTTCATGTGAGGAAGTTTTAACTGTCTCGATAACACGTCCACTTGATTTTAATCTCGAGGATTTTTGAACAACACCAGGTAATGAGCATTCAAGCTAATGGTGCGATGATGAGGCCCTCGGTCGAACACGTTTTGCGTGATATATACCACACTGGTATTGTGGTGATGGGCTTTTCTCGTGAACCAATCCACGATGGAGTCGCCGGCTTTACCACCCATCATGTCGTCGAAGACCAGGAGATGGGGAACGGTAGTATCGGATACTAAGAGTTCGTCATCTTCTGGAATGTCTTTGATGAACTTGACGTCACCTCTCATGTCTTCGTAAGCCTTTTGCCATTCTCGATAACACCAGATGACTCGTCGGGGTGGTGGTCTTATGATGAAATCTTTCAGATTCACCAATTTCTTAACAAATTCTGTGTTTTTCCCGAACGACTAGGTCCGGCTACCACCATGGTAAATTCGTGTTTAAACACGAATGCATCGTCGATCAAGTTCGAATCTATGACCCGCACGTTTGAAGTCATGACGTCAAATGACGTCGATAGCTTCAGACCATGAATAATAAGACATTATTTTGTTTTACACAAATTTATTTTACAACAAATGTTTTACACAAATTTATTTGTACAAACAAATGTTTGACATTATTGTGTTCTATACAAATTTATTGACAACAATAGATAGAACGAAGTTTTGAATAATACAAAGGTAAAACATTTATGAGTTCTTCTTTCACGTAGATTCTAGGCACAAAAGTCTTATGAAAACGACACACTAACATGATGATGTCCGATATAATGTTCCCGTCGTGTAACACATTGTTCATGATCCTTTCGAAATCATAATCACATGCTTCTCCTCGAAAACATCCATTACATTTACGTAGGTTCATGTTCACACACAGTGCCAGTTTAATCATCGGACGAATGTCGTCGCACATCTTGCTCGTTCGGCATCCGACGGTAAAATGATTCGTTTTTTCAATGTTTCTTAGGCGACAGTCTGCACAAATGGAATCTTCGAGTTTGTCTTCTTCGATACCTTCCATGCAAAATTCACATTGAAGATAGATACATGTCGTTGTCACACACGACTTACAAATCAGCTGTTTACATTTAAGACAACAGATTCCATCGTCGGACTTGTTTTGACAATGTCGACATCGATAAAACGGACAATTGTCTGGATGAGTACAATCTTCACAGACCTCGAAATGACACTGGTAACAATACCATCCCAAGTCTTCCTCAAGCGTTTCTCTTTTGCAGTGAGGACAAGGATAATATTGTGGTCCAAACAGTTCTTCTATTTCGTCATGGTCACACTTCAAACAAACGAGTTTTATACATTTCGAGCAACGCTGTGTCGTGTCGTCACACATCTTGTTCCTTCAATAGCCGTAAGGTAAAGTGTCGAGATTGTTTAAAACTTGTCTCTTATCATACACCACGCGATAGTCTTTACTGGTCATCTTAGTGTGAAGAGTATGATCTTTTGCACGCACGATCTTTGAAGGATAAACGACCTTGATCTTTTCCTCTTCAATGTCAAGGCCTTCGAGTTTTCTTAAAACCATCTCCTTCATAGAATCAAAGTTAATGATTTCACTGGTACGGTAGTCCAAGGTCAAACCTTTAACTTTACATGTCGTGCTTCCGTCGCTTAATTGGTAGGCATAGTTCTTCGGTCCTCCCGATACAAACGTCGTGATAGATTTTCCGTTCAATCCGTCGGTCCAACATCCCAAACTATCCATGATGGTGGGAGACCAGGCGTCTTTGTCGTGAACGTAGATGATGCTATCTGTGTCGAAATAGAGTACTCTTCTATCTAGTCGGTGTAATGCATCGTATAACTTGAGACGAGCCAGAGAGGTGGTAAAACAGGCGATGACCACGTTACCAAAGGGACACGGTGGTATGAAATCGTTGCTGTCCGTGAAACTTGCCAATACCATGTCTAAGGAATCGTCTTCGGCGTTGGTGATGACTTCTACGTGTTTGACGTCTTTCGTATCGTCGTGTAACAACTCGATCAGTTCGCTCCGTTCCGATAAGTAACGATTCTGAGTCAGAGCCAGTCGCTGAGCAAATTTTCCCCACAGACACTTCAGAAATAATTTGGCTATGGTACGTAACACGGGATTTTTACATACTTCCTGCAACCGTATACCTTCTCGCTGGAACACGTCCTCGATGTACGATAACTTCTTTTCCTCCGTATCGCAATCACTAGGGAATCCGCTGGCTTCTTGTTTGATGCGTAGAAAGGTATCTATATACTTTCGAAATAGCATGTTGCTGGATTGTTCGAAATGCCACACTTCGTACAGGCGATCTATTCGATATCCCATGTCTAAGGCCATGTCGATTTCTGGCGTGGTCCAAGTACCCGTGAGTGCTCGCTCGTCGTCCGTGTGTTCGCATCGGTAGTCGGATCCTATGTTCTCTTTACTCATCACGCACGTCCGATATAAAGTAAACAATAACTTATGATCCGTGCGGTAGGGTAATACGGGTTGATACAATCCACGGATTGGGAAGATGCGACACTTGACGAGTCCCGTGTATTCCCTCATGTTCTGGAATTTCTCCGTGATGATGGTAGGATGTCCGATGGGAAAGATACCATATTTCAATACGAATGGATATAAAGAACAGACGTCGATGTAACGCATATCTCCTTCGTCGCAATACATTCGAGTGGCATTGGTGCGACCTCCAAACAGTGCATCTCGTGGTTCCAGCGGATCGGCTATCTGTTTGTATGTCGAAAGAATGAACTCGGCAAACATCGGGTCGTCCTTGATCTTCTGTTCGTACTCGTGTTCCCATATACAGGTCACATTGAATCCCATTTCGTTCAGATTGACTTGTCGTTGTTGCGTGGCTTGATATATTTCCCCAAACGTGAGTGCGTGTTGTATCGGATGGTCCTCATGTATCATGTTCGGGAAACATTCGGGGCAACCATGCCAGAAACATCCGTGGAACTCGTAAATGGTTTGGGTGTTGGTATCGTAACCGTCCACGGTATATGGTCCAATACTGACTTCCCCTCCGTTGCGAGCGTGTCGTATGTCGTGATTGGTGTCGTGAGCGATCCATTTCAACCATCGTAGGGCTTTGATGGAATACTTGCGCTTTGGATGGTATCCTTCGGTAGGTATGATGGCCAAACTATCTCTAGGCATGAAATTGCGTCGAAACGCCAAGTTGGCGGCACTGGCAAACGTGACGCATTCCGCAAAGGGATCGACGTCGACCAAGTTCAATAAGGTTTCTCGGAACTTTCCACAGCATTTTCTCAAGATGTCTACATCGGATCGACAATACTCTCGCATCTCGGTGGCAAAATTGAACCGTTCTCCGCTCTTCACTTTATCTTCGTACCACGAGATGAACTGACGTCGAGCCTCGGTTTCCATGGAGTCGGGCAAGTACGTTTCCATCGGAAGATAGGTACCCGAGTACTGCTGGTTGACCGGAGTGTTGAAAAGATGAGGGAAGTAACCTTTCTTCAATTCGGTCAATCCGAAGGCCTTGGGTAATTTACTCAACGAGGAACTCATGAAGTTGTAGGAATCGATGAAACGTATTCCATTGGCAGACATCGTCATGATCTTGGCTCCGCTCATCAAGACGTCGGGTTTCATGCATGCACGATTGACCAGGAAATGTAAAATAAATTGACCGTCGTATCCTCTCATGTTGTGAGCGATGGCCGTCACACCGTCGTGGCATGGACACAGGACATTTCATGCGATGATCTTCCTTGTGGGTATACCCGACGTCGCAAAAGTCGCAGTAATGTTGACGTTCGATCAAACCAGTCATAGACGTGATGGTATCGTAGTGTTGGTTCGAATACAGGATATTCAGCATGGTTGGTCTCATGTTGTTTCTCACGTCCCCCTTGTACAGTAACTGTAGTTTTATCTTCTTAGCTTCTGTCAACTGATGGTGGATTTTCAATCTGTACTGTGGACTCAGGACCGTCTGGAATTTACCCCATTCTACAGGTCCACACCCATGCTCTATGGACACGCCCGCTTCCTGACATAGTGATTTAGCTGCTCTTTCTTGATCACGGAATCTATCGGGAACTATCATACGAAACCATGCCTTTTTCCATTCTTGCATCTCTTTGGGGTCCTTGGGTTTCTGGGCTTGTAGACGGGCGACCACGATGGCTCTAGCTAGGCACATGTTGTCGGAATCGTTTACGATACGAACGATGGATCTCTTGTCTTTCCTAAATTCCTCTTTTTCGGCATGCAGATGTTTCGCCTTGTTACCTCCCGTTCCATAAGGCATCTCGATGTGGATGACGTCTATCGTTGTTTGCCCGTCTTCCAACTTAAAGTCTTCATTACTCTGTTGTACTTTCTGTATTTCGGCCAAGACCATTTCGCTAGAAAAGTGTTGACTCATGGTGAAAGGTACCCATACTTCAGACTTCAGAGAAGGGTGATTGATGATCAGTCTGATGTAGTCTTTGTCTTTGGCATGGCACTTACTTTTCAAATCGTTTACTAACGAATTCATGACCCTAGGTAGAAACCTCGGCAGCTGACCTGGAGATATCTCTCGAGTCAATGCTTTAAACTGTACGTTGTATCGTATACCACTGGTCTTGAATTTTCTGGACTTGTGTGATCGATTCAACTTGATGGTATAGAAATCTTGCGGTGACTTGTTCATTTCCCGCAGGCGACGTCTAGCTCCTTCTATTCCACCATGTCTTTGTATCCATCGTCGTAGAAGCGTGCGAAACTTTCTCGATCTCAATAATTCTCTCGTGACTGGCATCGTGACTGATAATTCGCGTTTTAATCTCGATCGCGTTTTCACGGGTTTTTTATACGATTCCTATGACCTTGAAATGTCAAGGTCATTTGTAAAATTTTATTTCAATGTCAAGGTTGATGTGATCTAATACAAGGTCAACTTTAGAAAAAAAAGTCTAGAACATTCATTTCAATGTCAAGGTCAGATTTAAAGGGTGAAGGTAAGGTTTCGTTTAAAAAGACGAGAGTAAACGACAGACTTCATTCTCGCATTCATCACGCAAGAGAAAACAACCATGGCTCAACCGAGGTTTCCTACTGCTACTGTTACTGCTGGTTCTTCTGCTGCCTTCATAGACGAAACGAGCATGCATCCACCAGAGATTCCTACCAATTTCATTAAAGATTTGATGCGTGACGAAGGGATGCAGGACGATGATACTCTCATGTTACCTTCAAACGAAGAGGCTCTACTGACTCAATTGAAGAGCCTCGTCGCACAGAAACATCAGGTCGAGATGCAGACCCTAAAAGAAAACCAAGATACCTTGACGAGTTCGCTAGCTACACTGCAAAAGACCGTGGAAGAAACCAAGCTAGAAACCGTGCAAATCAATGTAGGCATGGGTGAAATGAACTTACACGTTGCTGATGCCCAAAATATGTTACGTGAGATCAAGAAACGAATGGCTAACAAGAAGTACCACGATAATGATGGTGACGATGATACAGGCGAACCTAGCCGTAAGAAATTTAAATATAACACAGTGGAAACGAACACTCCTAATAATGTGTGTTTCCATTGTCAACAACCTGGACATTGGTTTAGACAGTGCCCTCAGAGACAACAAACAACAAGCGAACAAGGGAAATTGTTTTCGATGTAACGAAGAAGGACATTGGGCTAACGAGTGTCCACAGGCTCGACAACCATCTAGTCCTGTAATCACGGAACCACCGAGTCCGAAAACCACTCCGAGTATGCCTCCTCCGAAAACTCCTAACATGAAAGCTCCCAAGAAAGTAAAGATTGCAGAAAAAAAGGAGACGTTACCAAAGAAAAAGATGACCAAGAAAAACATCGCTTTGATCATGTAATGACATTGTGTGTAAACGATATTTTTATTGATTATGTGTAAACGACAATTTTATTGATCATGTAATTATGTGAATAAAACATGTCTTACTTTATCTCTATCGTTTGTCGTATTTTCTTAGTTAAGTTAAAAAAAACTCGAGTTCTTTTCGTGACTGTGTGACGAAAATAGCTCGACCTTCACTTCTGAATACATGAAAAAGGTGATGCCTTTGACGTCCGCAATTTGACAGTATATAGTCATTAACCGTGTATTAAGACTTCATTTCAAAATGGATGTTGAAATAAGAGGTGTAATCACATTCAGAGTGGGAGACGAGGATATCAGTATCCATATTGGTCATCCGGGACGGAACCCTAGGAGTTTGTTTTGGTGGAGGATATTTAGACAATTACTATCTAATATCCTCCATCACACCAACGAGCAGAAACGACCAGGAAATGAGTGAGGAAGAAGAAGAAGAAATGATGGAGTATAGCAGGCAACAAGACCGAGAGATCGAAAGGTTGCTGAACTATGACCACCCAAGTTACCCTCCAGAGAGAGAAGAATGAGAAGATTTTTAACATCATAAAACGGCCCTTTTAAGGGCCAACCATATCTTTAGAAAAGTAACCATAAGGTTGAAAACATTTAAACGAGTTCGTATCATTATTTCTAAAAAAAACTTATATTTTACATGTTACCCGTTATACATTATACAGAAAAAAACCTTACATTTTTATTCCTCGTCTTCTTTTATTTCCGGAAAATCATAGTAAATAATTGTTGCATTCAACAAATGACTACTTTTCGTAAAGCTTTGGGTGGTCCTTAAAAGGACCTTTTTATTTTAATGTTGTTGATTTACATCTCTTCGTTTTCTTTATTTTCTAGCACTAGTTTCGCCAACTCCTTTAGGCAGTTGCGTGTCTTTGCCAATTCTTCTATTAACACTTTCTGGTTGGATTCCAGCACGTGAATCCGACGCTGCAGAGCTCTTGTTGATGTTAATCTGTTCTGTGAATAGTTTATCTTTGGCAGCGGCGGTAGCGCAATGTTGGTATTCGCCTGCTGCTGCTGCTGTTGCTTTTGCTGATGTTGTTGTGCCTGTGCCTGTGTCTGTTGTTGTTGCGTCTGGGCTTGCTGCTGTGGAAGTTGTGCCTGTTGTTGTTGATTAACTACTGGGGGGCTAGATGTTGTTTGCCCCCCTCCTGCCTTTTCCTGCACAGCATCGTCCTTCAACAACATTTCTAAAATGGTCTCGAAGTCGATATTGGTGTTTAAACTCATCTTTAATACGAAAATCTTGATTCGAAAAATCTCGATTCAAAACTGGCGCTTCTCTAGAAAAAATCTTATTATTTATACTGAAAAAAGGGTGTTTCCTTACACGTCCGCAAAAAATGAGAATATTTCAAGACTTTGTTTATGTTACCAAAAAGGTGTTTCCTTACACGTCCGCAATTACAGTAAAATATTTCAAGACTTTGTCTTGGTACACTTAGGTTACCAAAAAGGTGTTTCCTTACACGTCCGCAAAATGATAATATTTCAAGACTTTGTCTTAGTACACTTAGGTTACCAAAAAGGTGTTTCCTTACACGTCCGCGTTTTATGGTAGATTGAATTTAAATTGTTTATGTTTTACATTAGAATGTTTATGTTACCAAAAAGGTGTTTCCTTACACGTCCGCGTTTACATTAGTATATATACTTCAGAATATGTTCTAGTACTTTACCTGAAAAAAATTTATTTTTCGACAACATGGAAGCGAGTATCAGAATCACGATTGATTGGGAGAGGATATCAAAATTGAGCCACAAGTACCACTCAACGCCACGGTCGTGAAAAGAGAACCTGAGGAAGAGAGACAAGATCATCCACCCGGTAGGAGAAGAACACCACCCTGCCGGGTGGGTTACTTGGTAGATAGACTCCTTAATACTACAACTAGACGAAGTGAGAGGAGAAAGGCACGTCGCCACTGCCCCTTATGCTGGTAAGGGACAGGAAGAAAAAAAAAACAGCCCTTTTAAGGGCTAACCATTTCTTTAGAAAAGTAAACTCAAGGTTAACAAGTACAATTTCCACATTCAATCCAAGGTCAAGGACACTTTTTGAATTCATCTTTAACCTACTATAGTACGTTTAGGTCAACTCAGTACATACTATAGTACGTTTAGGTCAAATCAGTACACTCAGGGGTCAAATGAGTGCAAAATGCAATATCGGGGATCGTTACACTACTCACGAGTGATCCTAACGTAACTTTCAAAAATGAGTAGTGTCTGGCCCAGAGACAATGACTTCCTCTCGCCCACATATCCAGACATGCTGAATATATAGCAAACAGGTAGAACTGGATTATTATTCGCTGCATAGCTAATGGATTCAAGTCGAGTTAAGTGAAATCGACTGAAATCCAACCACCAGTCCTCACAGACCTATTATTGACCAATTCAACACGGCAATATTTATGGAGGTACGATTGTGCAGGTTGTACGATTTTATTTTCCAAGTATATCGTCCAGTGCGCTAACATCATTATAAAATCCACTACTGGAAAAATCGTCTCGATTATATACTTCACACATAGGTTTATGCCTGTGTTGCAACCTGAATTGTAATAAAAATCTGAATTACAATTCTGTTTGCAATGCAAAAAAGTTATTACAATTTTATAGCCAACCTAAATTGTAATAACAACTTGAATTGTAATAAAACAAATCAAAATGAGAAAAACTCTATTTCCTGAGGTTTTCATAGTTATGAACGCTTCAAATGTTATAGATATGGGCCAGAAAATTTCAAATAGTACTTCAGTTCTTAGCAAGAATTGAAATAAATTATTTGAAAACTGGTTGAAATGCGAAGAAATTATTATAATTGTGTAGCCAATCTGAATTGTAATAAAGACCTGAATCGCAAAAAAACAAGATAAGATTAGAAGGATTACATTTTCAGAGGTTTAAATAGTGGTAACATTTTCAAATATTGTATTAAAAAAACTTAACTGTAATTTCGGGTTGCAATTTCAAAAAAGTTATTACAATTTGTAAGCCAACCTGAATTGTAATAAAAACCTGAATTGTAATAAAATAAATCAAAACGAGAAGAACTCTATTTCCTGAGGTTTTCATAGTTATGGGCGCTTCAGATATTATAGAATATGGACCAGAAATTCAAAATAGTACTTGAATTCTAAGCAAGGATTGAAATAAATTATTAGAAAACTGGTTGAAATGCGAAATAGTTATCATAATTGGGTAGCCAACCTGAATTGTAATAAAGGCCTGAATCGCATCAAAACAAGTTAAGACGAGAAGGATTACATTTTCAGAGGATTAAATAATTGTAACATTTTCAAATATTGTATTTAAAAAAATTTAATTGTTACAAATTTATTACAATTCTGGTTACAATGCAAAAATGTTATTACAATTTGGTAGCCAATCTGAATTGTAATAAAAACTTGAATTGTATTAAAACAAATCAAAAGTTATAATTGGGTAGCCAACCTGAATTGTAATAAAGGTCTGAATCGCAACAAAACAAGTTAAGATGAGAACGATAACATTTTCAGAGGATTAGATACTTTCCTTTTTCATTTTATTCATAACCTGTTCAAATTCTCCTTGAATAAACTCTAATGCCATCTGTTTGCATGTATATTCGCTACGGCCATTTGGCCCAATCTGGTACTGGTCTGATGGAGTCCGACTGTCTGCAACTGGTTGCTTATTCCTAGAAATTGGGAATCTCCTATACCTTTAGGATCCAATATCACTTTTATCCTATCATCTTTATTAAAACACGCGTTTTCCTCAATTTCAGTGTCACTGATTTTCGTCTTCATCTCTTCTCGATTGATCGATGTCTTCCGAAGATACATGACGTAAATCAACGTTTAATCAAGTGTAATGTAAAATTTCCTTCTGTGCTGTCTTTTTCCATTTGTCTAAATTCTGCTACAGACTTGATCTTCTTATTTTCTCTTCTTTAACAGTTCTACCTCGTAATATCCTCAACGTTAATCCAATTCTTTCTACTTTCTTTCTCTCTATCTAAATACTTCACGAAGTACCTCCTTTCAGAATGATACCATGCAAAATGTATTCCTGTTAGGGAACCCGTCTTTTTCCAAACGGATATCTCAATAGGACTTTCTTGTAGATGGAACATGAATGTTTCTTCCAGTAACTTCCAAGTACTCTCCTGTTGCACCTCTCTGAAGCAGACACTATTTTTTGGCGTATTTCGTTCAAATTATCTCCTCGCCCAAAATATACTCTGAATGGTGTTTGATACCCCAATATTTCTTTGGGTTGATTATTGATAGAACTTGCTATTTGTTCAAGACTTTCCACCCATTTGAAACCCCTACGAGCCCATCTAAGGATTTCAAACCGTACCTTTGCTATAACAACTCTGATCTGCCTCTTTACTTTCCCTTGCGTCTGTGGGTGATACGGCCTGCCCTTTATTACTGTTACCGGTTTTTTCCAACAATCTTTAAACCTCTCCTAAAAATTCTGGGCCGTTGTGTGTCTGAACAATGTCAGGATATCCATGTTGCAGAAATACTGATTTCAACATGAGCAGCCGATTTTCATTCTGGTGGCTCCAGAAAAACGAACCTAGAAAATACATCAACTACAGTGAATATGTATTTGCAGGTTTTAGTTTCCTTCGATACAGGCTTCATTTTCGGCAAATCCACCTGTGCACGTTCAAAGACTTTCGACGCATGGGTCTGATTGGGGGTTTATTTGTAAATCTAGCATGAACTCCGGGTTTTCTGCTTTTCTCGAATTCGCAGCGGACTCTTGGTTCACTTATACCAGAGAACTTCTGTTTAAGCGAGTAAGCAATGGCCCGGCACCTTTAGTTTGTCTTACTTTTCTTTGTACTTTATCTGCAATGGATGATTTAAGTATAAACCGTTTTCCATCATGTATAAGAGTGTTACAATTAAGTGACAATGGATGCCCGTTTCGCCAAAAAAAGCACAACGACATTTTTCTCCACGGTACTTCTGTCACTGACCTTTTTTTCGAAACCTTTCTTGCAAGTGTATTGTACGTCTGTTCATCAACAGGTCGCATAGTGAAAATATTACATAGTAATGTATCCAGAAAAATACCCAACCAATACAGAATGTGCTCAACGTTTTTCTTGAAGTGGAAAATAAGCCTATAGATTTAGTGCAATTACCTTAGCAATGAAAGTTTTATAAAGTAGACTAACCACAAAAATTAGTAAACAATAGTTACGCATGCAAATATTTTCAAGAACTTTAAGTGAAGCCTTCAACTTTTATATCCAAACTCTCACAATTAACCCCCCCCCCCCCCCCCCGAAAAATACCCCCGTTCAATTCTAAATGTATTGTCTGTTGTAGATCAGTAAGGCTTTAAAGTGATATAAATCAAATTACCGCACGAAATATACAACACAACATAAATACTAAACTGCCTTAATTCACAACAATAAGCTATGATCGTCACCTTATCACAGTGGTTACCCATAGACGGATTTGGCTATGATTTATCATTGTACGGTGGTGACACCTATATTACTACAAATGAATTTGATATACTTCTCTGCTGCAGTGCGACCTTTGTCTCTTTACTTTCAGTTGCCAAGTTATCACCATGTGTTGAATGTGTATTTCAGGCTTTAGGAGTTTGTTTTCGTCGAATTATTTGTGTTCACATTCAGTTATCGAGATCCTACAGTACATAGATTACACTTGTTGCATTTGCGCGATGTCTCGTTTCTCGTAATTCTGATCTCGCCCTGGTTTATTTAGGATTCCATTTTTATGTATTTGCCATTATACCTATTGATGTCTATTTTATTTATTTCGGGGTATGGTAAGTTATTTGGTGGTGTTTACGTGCTCATTTCCTGATTAAGGGATAAACCTACTGTGCTTGATTGCAATCAAGAGTGAAAGTTTTTCCTTCAAATGAGCAATTACTTTCACGATCATTTACAATTTTATGCCGTTGCTTTCTAAAGATGCCACTTGGAGCATAATTTTTTGCATATTTTCTCTTTAGAAATTTTGAAAGGTTAGTTGAGCTTCAATACTGAGTAAGTTAGTGAATTCGCGCCCAGATTCTATAATATCTGAAGCGGTAATAACTATCAAAACCTCAGGAAAAAAGTTCTTCTCGTTTTGATTTGTTTTATTACAATTCAAGATATTATTACAATTCAGGTTGGCTACCAAATTGTAATAACTGTTTTGCATTGGAACCAGAATTGTAATAAATTTATTACAATTAAGTTTTTTTTAAAATACAGTATTTGAAAATGTTAAACTATTTAGTCTTCTGAAAATGTGAAACTTTTTTTTGTTGCAATTCAGGCCTTTATTACAATTCAGGTTGGCTACCCAGTTATAACCAATGGCTACCCAATTATTTCAGCCAGTTTTCGAATAATTTATTTCAATTCTTGCTTAGAATTCAAGTACTATTTAAAATTTCTGGCCCATTTTCTATAATATCTGAAGCGTTCTAACTATAAAAACCTCAGTAAATATAGCTCTTCTCATGTTGATTTGTTTTATTACAATTCAATTTTTATGACAATTCAATTAGCTACCAAACTGTAATAACTTTTTTGTATTGCAACCAGACTTGTAATAAATTAATTACAATTCAAGTTTTCATTACAATTCAGGTTGCAACATGCCTGTCTGTGCGACGTCCGTCTGTTTGTCCGTCGCTAACAACTCCCGTTTAGCTCAATCTCTTGCATAACAATAATACATATTTATCTTCTTCTTGGTGGGTTTGAAGATATTGTAAAGTTCATCCGACGGACGGAGAATTTGTGACCTTAACATTGATTTCACGATTCACTGATTACACACTGATTTTACGTTTAATTTGGTTTCTTGCATACCATTGATGACACTTACGTCGAGATCCCTGACAACATCTTCAAATAAGACATGTACATGGACAAGATTATACAGGGAATGTCGTAATATTAACGCTTATTGCTTTGCAATCTGTTTATGGTTCCTTGCTTTATCATTGTGATGGGATGTGACGTGTGAATAAATCTTAAATACAATATTCATACAAGTTAGCAAAAGAAATATGTGTAAAATGCAAAAGGACAAATTTTCACAATATGAAGAATGACAGATGTGACAGTGACAAAAATCTAATTGTTTCCGGGTTTTTTTTGGCACATGATCGTCCTTCTGATAGGGGCTAAAAGATTTTATGATTTTTACTTTTGACTTGGTGACTTAATGAATTAATGGAAAAAATATCATAATAAGAAAGCGTTTTATAATAACAACTGTCGAAATATTAAAATGCATGACATTTGATATCATCGTGTAGATGTGTTATTCAGCGCCATGTATAAAATGTTTTACATAATGATACACGAATAAGCGACACTTTCTCCAGGCAACCTTATATTTCAATCTTTCTGTCGTTAATGATATTTACATGAGACACTTCAAAAGTCATAAAATCAGGATTCGATCGATAAGATTTTAAATAACTACTAGAACAAATTCACATTCTTATCAATTTCACCTAATAGAAATCAATCTCTCTCTTTCTTTTTCGCTCTGTCTGTCTATCACTTCCTCTGTCATTTACAATTTTGATTCCCGGATTGCGCTACTTTGTATAAGAGGTTGGTTACCTCCTGCGTCCATGACGCGCTATGGCTACAAAATTGTTGAAAGCGACTTAAAACATCAATCAAGTCTACCATCGTTTAAACTCGTATTAAGTTAATTTGAATAAAGAGGAAAGAACGGGGGATTTTATTATACTTTGTAAATTGTATTTTGTATTGCATTTTAACCAAGACTAACGCTTTGGGAAAAAAGAGGTTTATTTTACCTACCGATCACTTTAATGTTTGAAGACACTAGGTGATTTTAATTGACCATTCACTCGTGATCTTACAGTCTCTAGCAAAAATCAGAACCACGAACAACGATTCGCGTATCACGAGTAACGAATTCGTGGTTTTTGCAGTGATGGTGATACCTTTCTCATGCACGGAGTACCAAGCTTTATCTATTCAGTGAACTCACCCGCAGCAATGAGGGATCATTGACGGGTCTCGGTATATCGAGATTAAGAACCTCTGTTTTTATTGTCAGAACCGAAAAATTGTGGTATAAGGAGGCAGTAGGTGACAATTCAAGTTAGAGAAAACCGGACTTACTTTCCACATCGTGTGTATTTATCATTGCTTTGTATAAATCAATTTAACATAATGCTTTTTAAATAGTAGTCTCAAAAACTACACAAACGGAGAAGGGGAGGGGACAGACCGACATGCATACAAGGCAATTCCACCATGACTCGAATACTTCTTTTGAGGGTCCAAAGTTCCATTTTTATCTGTATCTATAAATCAAACTATTGCGTTTTCACAAACACTAGCAATATCTTGTTCAAGTTACATTTATGTCTTATTGAATATCGTAAATTCCATTCTACCTAAGCGAAGGTTTCGCTTCCATATTTGTTTGAACTAAAGTCATGGTTTGTAATACGTAAGACACTATCAGACTGTTGAGCAAAACACATGTAAACGAGGTATGATAGAAACGTTCTTTTGCCCATATACTTTGATACAATGATATTGAATGTTTTGGTAGAGAGAGTGGTATTTCAAATCTTTTTATTATACACGGAATCTTTTGTTAAAGTCGTACAATTAATCAAATCGCCAAAATGAAAAAAACCCTGAGATTAGAGCAGTGATGCATGTAAGAGGGGGATGACTCCCAAGGAAATTCATCAGGTCATCATGAAAACCTTTATGAAGGAATCACCTTGCTTAATACTGTTGAAAATGAACTGTTGAATTTAGAAGGTAAAGGTAGAGCATTGGAGAAAATGAATGGTTTTGACGTCCCAAGACGTTTACCTCACACGAAAATGTTGAAATTTTGCAAACCCGTATCATGTGTGACAGGAAGCGAAACCTCCTAGATATCGTAGGAAAAGTTGGAATAAATCATGGGGCTGTTTAATAAATTTTAATTGACATCTAAGACCCCAGCCTGATGGGCCCCTAGAAAGTTGACCGATGATCAAAAGAAAAACAGGTATGATGCTTATCGGATCTAATGTCTCTATGAGGATTGTAACTCGAGATGAAACTTTGCTTCACCATTTTGATCCTGAATCTAAGAAACAAAGCATGCAATGTATTAATCCTCGCTCGTCACCTAAAACTTCAACAGAGTTTCCTCAGCTGGATAGGTCATGGTCTCTATTTGGGGGGAGGGGGCAATCAGGAAATAATCACGATTGATTTTCTTAAGGAGACCTGCACGATAAATGGTGCATATTATGCAAATGAATTGAAGAGGAAATTGTGAGAGAGAAGAGAGGGGTTCTGCCCTTGTAGAATAATGCACCACCTCACACTTCCCGAATTGCAATGACGGCTGCCACGGCATACAGCTTCGAAGGTTCCTCTTCGTTCACATTTGATTTTGTCTCTTTCCAACACTGAAATATTAACTGTGTGGTAAAAAAATTGGAAGCAATGAGGGAGTCGGGGACGCTGCATAGGAGGGGACCAGAAGGAAGCATTCTAACTTGAGGGGATTCAGAAATTGGAACAGAGATGGAAAATGTGCATTTAGATTAAGGGGATTATGTGGAAAAGTAATGTCAATTCTTTTAATCTTGGGTATTCATAAATACATGGGGTCGAAACTTTTGATCATCCCACGTATATAGATATAAAACTCTAAAAGTACATACGATCTCCTAAGTACCAAGACTAAATAGTCTGTTTCTCTTATTACTTAGAAACGTGGTAGTAATAGACAAAAACAAACTTGCCATAGATAGTGAATGGGCGTGTAACTAATAGTGGTCAAGAATTCGTAGGGTTTTAAATGAACAAATGATATGCGTCAGACAAATAGATGGATATCAATAGATTCCCTGTATTTGATTAACTGATTTATTATTGTTTTACGTCACTCCATGATAATTTGACGTGGTGGCGGCATTTAACTAATGCACTCCACGAGAAATCTTTACCTTTTCAATGTACTAACCCGTAGCGCTTTGGGATTTTTTACCTGCCACGCCTAGCGTGACATAAGACATCTGTTTTTACTGTCGCATCCGAAAGACAGGGCACAGATGCAAAACAATTGAATGTTCATTTTTGTACCACGCCTACAGTGACACGAAGATTCCGGCCTCGATTTTTCCCTTCTCATCCGAAAGAAAGAACACCGGTGTGCCTACAGCGGGAGTCGAACCAAAGACCTTTTTTGTTGGTAATATATGTTGATTTCATCCAGTTGAAAAGAAGAGACCGTTATTTAATATGATTATAACTATGCTTATCTTTTAATAATGGACAACACACGAGTATAAGTACTTGCAGATTTGTTTACTTTCGAATCGACCTTTAGGAAGAAATCTAATACAAGAAAATTAAACTGTTATTTTCAGCAAAGGAATTCTTAATTTGCCCCCCCCCCCCCCCCCAAAGGAAAAAAAACCCCAATAATAAACATTTACAATGAAATTTCTGAGTAAAATCGATATTTGCTGGTTATATCAGCCAAGCGCAAAGTAAACAAGGTATTACGTCACAATCTACAATGAACATTCCCTTGGAGTATGCGTTTTATGTATTATTATTATTATTGTTGTTGTTGTTGTTGTTGTTATTCACTTTAGCACAGTCTTTGTTTCGACTTAGTGATCTGTTTTATAATTTTTCGTGGAATTCACAGGCACAATTATTGTTTGGAAATTGCTTTTGGCATAGTTTTCTGTTTTCCATATAGTCAGCTTTAGTCTTTATTTGAATAAAAAAGTAACAAACCGAATATTATCAGAATTTAATAACTCAAAGGGGCATAAAAGAACTTATGAAATCCACCTTACTTGTGTATGCTATAATACGGAATCATAGGAGCAACATTCGCCAGGCACAAGTTCACCTTGAGGACTTTATTTTGAGACGGACCACCAAGGACAGATATCAAGATTATGTAACAGAATTATGATGTCTTCTTTCACAAAATAAATAAAAACTACTTCAAGATACGAATAGCTTAATTCGAAGGTACTAGAGCAATATTGTACTGCCTTTTGTCTGTCATTATCTGTCAAGAATGAGTCCTTACAAACTTGTAAGAAATGTAAAACTAAAGTTATCTTGAATTTGAGTAAGATCAACTCAGGTTAATACATGATAGCTTTTGTTTTGAGAACCGAATATCTTCATACATTTTAACTACTACCTTTAAATTCAAGCAAAATATAAAAGTAACTGGTGTCACAAATCTATGGCACTAAAAGTATACCACAGTAGTCATTCACGACCCATGAAATTTAGGTAGACCAGGTGCCCGGGAGGAGTGAGCATCTCCTGTTTGGCTAGCCAATTCGCCGTGAATGCCCTTACAAACGAAACTAATATAATTCAGCACTGTATATATATACATGAATGTGAGCAGGTACTGTGTAGAAAGTGCTACCGCCATATTATGTCAGGAAAAAGGGTCTAACACTTAAGTCAAACCCTCCGCGGGGAACTTTTTTCGAGCTCCACACTGCAAATGGATTAAGTGTGACGTTAATGTAAAATACGAGAGTTACTGGTGTCATATGACTATGGCACTAACGACAATGTATCACAGTAGACATTCACGGACTTCTGAAATTCAGAGGTGCTCGGGAGGATTGAGCGTCTACTGTTTGGTTAGCCACACCCGCCGTGAATGCCCCTACATAGATTCTTTTTATTTGTGAAAATTGACCCTTTCTTTTTTCAGTTATTTGCTTTTATGTCATTGCTCTTTTGTTCTAGATCCTGAGTGTAAACATTATTGACACTTCTATTTTAAGACCTTGTTCATCCATAAAAATTTCTTTTCTTACTTGGAGATCCTATGCTATGCATGTATCCCATGTATGAGAAGTCAAAGCAGGTAACCTTCTAGTATAGAAGGTGTTAAATCTGTGTAAAATGATCGGAATCGGTCTCAGTCCAGAATATCATCCTTGTGTTTCAGAAAAAGAAAATTACTCCCCTATTTTTATATGCACATCAAGTGAGGAAAGCATTTATGTAATAGGATGCAATTCGTGAACATGTCTTCAGAAAATATTTGTACCACCAAGCACAATAAATTTGTATAAAAGATAGAATAACAGATCTTCATAAACACTTAATAGTAAAAAGCTCTTTGTTTCACATTATTTGAGAATCATGATCAACAAACATTTTGACAGAAGGTAAGAGGTTTTATCTGCCTTTTTAGACGAATGAAGGAAGTTTTATTAGGTATTTGATTAATCATGGAGCGTTTTCTAAACTCATGCTTAAGTAAATAGAGAGGTATGACATCTAATGTTTCAGCATACCTGTGTTTCCAGGTACTGTACATAAAATACTCGACATATTAATGCCCGTGTCAGATGGCATCTCACATTTTTGAGTAACATTTTCTTGGCGCGACGTTAAATATTATTCTCTCTATTGGTACTATTATAGACTAGATGCACTTCAAATATATGACTTAAGCCATATAAAATTAATATTCAATAAGAATTTAAATCTACTTCAATCAAATTTGCAGTTTTATCAAATTCACTTACATAACTATATGTATCCTCGTTTCAAAACCTTGACGAGATTTTTGGAAAAAAATGACAGATATTTAATGAATACCATGTATTCAATATGCATTAAATTTAACATTTCTCGATTAGATTATTCCTTTCATACTTCATACCTTTGATTAAGTAAACATAAGAAGAGAGAGAGAGAGAGAGAGAGAGAGAGAGAGAGAGAGAGAGAGAGAGAGAGAAGTATATATATATATTTAATCTATAATTGTATATTATTTGGTAAATTATATAGACAGTCACACTAAAGTTGTTCTCATATCTTTTGTTTTGAGGTGTGTGTGTGTGGGGGGGGGGGGGGGTAATATTGAAGCCCGGAAGACTGTTCTTTGATGGAATTTTGATAAATGAATGACGCTTATATGTTCAGATTACTTTTTGAAATAAAAAGTATGCTTTAAAAGACTTTTAAAAGTCGATGTATTATGATAATGAAACATATGAACATAATCTTTATTTCTATAATTGCAAAATGTCTTTATATAAAATATCTGAAAGTAAGCATTAAATTCAATATCAATTTACGTATTATCTGCATTGATTTATTGAGGTATGCATAAAGCACATGTACTCTAAATTCCCCCATTTTTGAAGACATTCATTTGCAAAATAATACACAAAACAGAAGTCGTCCATTGTGTCTCTTTTATCATTTAGCATTTTTCTCAACTAGTGACTCAATATCTATATAATAATCAATAATTGACATTCGTATGTTTTTCTAATATGTTTTTCTAATGGTGGTGCTTAGATTCTCAAAGACACACACTTCTTGTATTTCAAGATGTACTGCATGCTCATGTTTACAAATTATCAAGGACATGCACATGATAATAGTGAAATAAACACACACACATTTGATTGCAGTTTTGATACCGACTTACGACGGTCCACAAAAGTAACAACCGTCACTCAATTGGTGTGAGTATTTTTATGTCAGGTATACGCCACGTGATTTTATTTGACATATGAAATGCGTAACTACAATTCAATTACTTGTCAAATGAGTAGTGTCTGGTCCTGCGACAACAGTTTTTGTTCGCGGAAATGTCATCATTATTGATCGGGCTTATTCAATATGTTATGTTATTTATTAAATCAAGTAGAACAGATTTTGTCGGTACATAGCAAATGGATACTCCAGTTTGTCGATTGAAATTTCATTTGACTAATTTCAATGACAGAAGTCATCACAGAAATGTACTGTTAATAATGTAATAATTTGAAAAACAATACTTCCATGAAAAAATAATGAAAACGTTTGATTAACTTGCAGTTGCGATGACGACTGAGGCGGTCAATTGATATGACAGTCGTCAATTAATCGGTGTGGTTAAACGGTTGACAGGTCCACTTTCGCAATTACCACAAAAACAGTATAATCAAAGGACACACATTGAAAAATCTATAAATAATCTTCCTTATAGAAAGCAAGGATACAAATTTTCTCAAGTTGAGAGGTCATGAAAATATAAATAATGCAAAGTAAAATACGAAAGCAACTGGTGTCACATGACTATGGCACTAACAACAATGTAACAGATCCCTGAAATTCATAGGTGAGACCAGGTGCCTGTGAGGTGTGAGCGTCTCCTGTTAGGCGTCACACCCACCGTGAATGCCTTTCAATACAGACGAAACAAATATAATTCAGCAGTGTATATATATATAAATGTGAACAACACTGTGTAGAAAGTGTCACAGCCACACAACATACAGGAAAAGGGGTATAATAACACTTAGGTCAAACAGTAAGAACAAAATATCAAAAATATTTAAATTGATACAACATGAGTAAACCATGCTCTGCTGATTCGGAAGCGACCTGAGAACCTTGATCTGTAGTAGTTCCGACTAACAGTTAGAGGGGACGAGTTTCTCTGTCTCTTTCTCTCCCTCTGAAACAAAACCCGTCATATTATTCCAACAGCCCAGTTAATCAGCGTGCAACATTCAAATCAAAGTCTGTATAAGGATGCGGAAGGGCCAAATACAAGACTTTTTGATGATATCCGGAAATTGACAGGGTAAAAAGTTACTTGATGGATGACAGCAATAAAAATTGTGTTATTTACCTATGGTTTATTCTTTTGAATAGTTAAGATAGCAATTCATCTACTTACTCAAATTGTAAGACCCACATACCAAAAGTAAGAGCCTCTTGTGTAGCTAACCACACCAACCATGACCTGTATCAAAAATAGTTAATTATTGTATACATCGAAGCAACATACTAAGATATCAAGCAGTAACCAAAACTCATTACATGCTATTATAATAATACGTACGTATACGTATTTTATTACGTGTGAATGTAATGAAGCCTTGCACGTACGTAATAAAATGTCCTTTGTGATGTGTGTGATATAACTTTGTCAAATATCTTCTGTTTTTTTCTTTTAATATGTCCATTACAGTCCCTCATACTAAATGTATCTTATAGGAGAAATTAATCAAATGACTGAGCAAAAAATAAATAAATAAGTAAAATAATAATAATGAAATATATAAACAAAATAAATAAATAGATAAATTGAAAATAACAACAATAAAAAATAAATTAATTAATTAATTAAGAAAGAGAGTAAATAAAGAAGAGGTACTGAAGGGATAACCATATCTCAAAGTTCATGGAATAAAGGGACAATATCGTGTACATTGTAATATTCATAAAAATACGAATCCAAATCAAATTGTGGTAAGAGCAAATACCCTGGAGTAGTCCTGGGTTGCATGCAACTCCCTTTGCAAAACTCCGGCAACAACTATTAAAGTTCTGGAAGTAAATACACATATATACATATAATCAGTACAATGACTCTAAATCAAATTATCCATTCACGGTACAGAATGTTGTTGAACTGAAATCCCGGTGTCGAAAATGCACGTGAACATATGTCTGTATGTATAGATATAATGTCAAATCAGGTGTAGTCAAAAGTTCAAGATGGTTAGTTTCTATGATCAGATCCCAAAATATCGGTTAACATTCTTGAAAGGGGATCTCAAATAGCACTAGATCACTATATCGACCATAGACATTTATTGATGAAAATTTTATACGTCAGAAATCTTTCCCATTCCCTTCAATATATCCCTTTGAGAGTAGTTACATGGCAAGAAGCCTTGCTCTTCTATTTAGTACATGCATAACGTTTAAGTTACGTATGTTGCTATTCGGGAAAAGAAAGTTGGTAATAATGAAATTGAAATCATCACTAACGAACAGTCATCGCTATCTGTTAGGAGTATATCGATATATGAAGCAGAATATGCGTTCTCAGTTGTATATTTTATCTTGCTTTCCTTTAAATATATGATGTTGAATTGATCTTGAAATACAGGGTTGTTAATAAACAAAACGTCATTGATGCATCTGTAGATAAAGTTTAACCGAGAGATGCTAATTTCTTAATTTCTTCTTTGGAGAGTAGAGACTGTATGAATTCTGCTGTGTTTGAGTAAAAAAGAAATTCGGCAAGAAATGGCGTGCTGTTTGTACCCATCGGAAAAACAGCAATCTTCTGGAACACTTTCCCACCAAAAATCACATAAATATTACCTGTAAGGAATTATAAGATTTGGGTGATCTCTTTATTCTTGCTGCTGAATCAGACTTAGAAAATTAAACAAGACTTACTTGTGACGTCATTTTTACACCAAGGAGATCAAGTGAGATAGCATTGCGTCTGCGCCGAACAATCAGTCTTTCAAATATGCAACTTGACCATCAATAAAGAATTTCAAACATTCAGAAAGGGTGGGATTCACACTGAAAAAAGGGAAGGGCAATTGATCCCCTTAGTGTAAAGATGACGCAACAGAATCCTAATCAAACTTCCACTTACAGGTAAGTCTTGTTTAATTTTCTAATTCTGTTACGTTATCACACCAAGGAGATCACGTGAGATTTTAAAACATTGATGTGTCAAGTTGAAGTGAATGAATAAATACACAAATCAAACTTCCTCTTGCAGGTTCATCATGTTTCCATACTGCCTAACAAAAAATGAACAACCATTCATATTTGAATATAATGCAACTTTAATGCAACATTACGTATGGCATAACAAATTATTAATGTCAATAAAAAGAAAAATTCTATTTTGTCACATGAACAGTTACATGTATTTGCAAAAATTGTGTACACACACAAAACACATTCTAATGTCCATTATAATTAAGGTTGCGTTCATACATTTCATATTTATGTGAAACATACTTTAATTTTCTTTAACAATTCTTAAATTGTAGAACTTAGAGAAAGTTTTTTTTTGAACTCCAACCAGCTTTAAGGAGAATTTCTCCCACTGGGACACCAACTACCTTCGCTGCAGAAGAGGAAGCAGCTCGTGTACTGTGAGCTGAGAATTTACTAAGTCAATACTTGCAATACCTACGTAAGACTTTGAAACCTCACATATAGATTCCTTGTGATGAGATCTTGACCTTTTGGATTTAACCCACCTTTTAAAAACATTAATATTGGCCATATCATATATAAATTCATTAAGATGAGCCCTTTCAGGTGATACTAAAATTTTGACGTTATGACGTCCTACACAACGTTTGGCCAACATTTATGGAAACTTTAACATTGGCCACAACTTGCCAACCGTTATATGTATACACCCTATGATGAACCTTATCAGTTTCGTTTAGTTGTTCACTGACGAGTCTCCCTTCGGGTTCGGTAGGCTATCGACGTCGTGGTGAGCGATATTATGACTCTTGCATAGTGGAAAGCGATATATTCGGGGGAGGGGTCTCTCACGGTGTGAAAACACCTCTTGTGGTTATACATGGCAATCTTACAGCAATATGATATAGGGATCAGGTTTCTGACCAGACGTCCTTCCTCTTATCCATCAATATAACAACGTTGCAGCAGGACAACACGAGGCCCAATGTTGCAACGGTTTGTCGTGTGTTTATGACTCACAACAATGCCCCAGTTTCTGACTGACCACCATACAGTCCAGACTTGTCGCCAATCTTTTCATAAACCGGATTCGAAGGAGAAGTAGAAATTCCATTAGCCAATCAGAGTCATTGGCGGTCATATTTGTTAAGGAATCTGATCGAAAATTAAAAATCTGGTAGAATAAATGACACGTCATGAATGACCTGTACACGCAGATTAACGACAATTTCTATAATAGGAGAAAATACCACACTGTAGTAAATATATAAAAAGAAAGACTACATAATTACAACAAAACACTTAAAAGTATATGTATGCAAAACCACTGTAATTGCCTGCGATAAAGCTTTCAAGACCTATGTATTTTATTTTTCGCTAAATTTCAAAGCGACTCAAATTTCTACATTTGATTTTTCTACACTTTATACATCTCTGCCTCATGATTTGATTAAAAGCAAGTTGCTGTCTCTTATACAATGGTGTTTTCACAGAGAATCTAAAACGTACATATGTACTTCCAATAACTCTGGATTCTTTTCCAACAAACAATATACTTCATATAAATGCTGGACTTGCAAGGAATTATGTAAAGCACTAGATTTTCTCATGAATAATATTTTTGTGCAATTTGATGGCAAGATATATCAACAAATAGTTGGGATTCCTATGGGTACTAACTGCGCGCCTCTGATAGCAGATTTATTTCTTTATTGTTATGAGAGGGATTTTATGGTTTCTATTCAAAAATCAAAACGTTTTGACCTCATTGACAAATTTAATAATACTTGCAGATATCTGGATGACATTTTGGTGATCGACAACCCTGAATTCGAACAATTTATATCAGAAATATATCCACCAGAGCTCACATTGAATAAAGCTAATACTTGAGATAAATCTACACCTTTCTTAGATTTAAACATCAAAATTATCAACAACCTAATATATACTAATATTTATGATAAACGTGAGGATTTTGGATTTCCTATTGTAAATTTCCCTTACTTGGATGGCGATGTCCCTCGACTCCCATCATATGGTATCTATATATCTCAATTAGTTCGATTTGTCAGAAGCTGCACCGATGTTTTGGACTTTCATAAACGAAATTTACAAATTACTACTAAACTTTTAACTCGGGATTACAGATATCACAAGCTAAGAAAAACATTCGGCGAATTCTTCAGATCTTATTCAGAACTTCTATCTAAATTTGGAAATATTTCTTTTCAACAGTATGTATCCAATGGAATTTCCCATCCTAATTTTTACGGTGATCTCGTATATAAACTAAGGAAAATAAAAGGCTCCGATAACGTTATTTTATCATGTAATAAAATAGTCAAACGTCTCCTAAATAGACAAAATGATATTGAGATCATCACAAAGACTATAGGTCTTGTATTTGGCCCCTCTATAGCCTTGTGCAGACTTTTACTTGAACGTGGCACGCTGACTAACACGGCGGTGGGGACTATATGACGGGCCTTGTCCAAACCTCTTTCAGAGGAGACATGGTCCTGAACCTTGTCCCCACTGACTGTTAGTCGGGACTCCTACAGATCTAGGGTCTTAGCTCGCTTTCAGACTGGCAGAGCACGGTTTATCATGTTGATGTCGCATATATTTTTATACCATTATGTGTTTTACAATACCTTACGTGTTTATATTTTTATGACCTCTCAATATGCGATACCTGTTGACCCTTGTTCTTTACATGGAGGATTATTTATAAATTTTTAAATGTACGTCTTTTGATTGTTCTGCTGTTACGGTGAGTGGAGTGGGAAGGTGGGCCCGTAAACCGGTTAACCACACCATTTGTTTGGCTTTTGTCAAATTAAATGACCGTCCTAAGTCGGTATCGTAATTGCACTACAATCAAATATTTTTGTAATGTGTTAAATGTTCTATTATATTATTTAAATTCATGTATTGTATAGCTCCATGGTGACTTCTGCCACATAACTGAGCCGGTAACTCCTCTTTTTTCTTTTGTATAAATTACATTGATCTTTGACCCACTTTTCAGCATAGAAAGCGATGTTTGGCAGACTTTTGATTGTTAAGCGTAGGACGTCATAATGAAATGTTCAACATTTCTAACCGTGCGTGACGTCATTAAAGTCGTATTTTCCGCTAAAGTGTTTTACATTCGACGACAGAATGTCATTCTGGATAAACGTTACGTTGTCATGGGACACCGGCTGTTTTTTTTTCAGTTTATTACTTCTCTCCGGCATGATTTAATGATGCGGTTTATAAATAGGAAATGGAAGTTTCCAGTATGATATTTTGGCGTTAAAAGCGCATTTATAGAATAAGTGTCTTATTTTGTCTTTTCATGCAGGAATAAATTACAATGTCTGATGCATTCATGAGATATAATGCGCTAACGCGCATTGCATCTAATAGATGCATCAGCCATTGTAATTTATTCCTGCATGAAAACACAAAATAAGACACTTATTCTATCTATAGAAACCCCTTAACCATAACACCATCGGTTTGATTCATAGGCCATTACGATACATTTGTATTTCAAATGTTATCTAATCTATACAATAATAGCGAATGCGTATAATTTCCAAACCATTACGTAAAGGGAGAAAAACTACTATGGGGAAAGACTACTATATAGTAATTTTCCGACATGGGGAAAAATCTACTATATAGCCATTTTCCGCGGGGGAAACTACTATGGTGGAAGACTACTACATTACAAAATTAGGCTTTGACCTTGATTTCACGTTTCACTGAATACAGACTGATTTTGCGTTTAGTCTGATTTCTTCTTTTCCATTAATGGCACGTCGAGCTTTCTGAAATCATCTCCAAATAAAACATATACATAGACTAGATTATACAGGAGTGCATAATATTAACGATTTCTGCTTTGGAATCTGTTCATGGTTTCTTGCTTTATCAATGTGATAGGATGTGATGTGTGAATACATCTGAAATACATGTTAAATATTTATACAAGCTAGCGCAAGAATATGTGTAAAATGACAGATTTTCACAAAAGCAAAATGACAGATTTCAGTGTTTAAAAGCTCACTGTTTCACGTTTTTGAGGCACAAGATCAGCCTTCTGAAACTAAAAGACTTTGTTAATCATATCTTTGACTTCATCAACCAAGGGAGTCAACATTATTTAATAAGAAAGCGTTTTATAAAAACAGTTTTCTAATATTAAAGTGTATGACATTTGATAATATTGCGTAGATGTGTTATCCGGCGCCATGTATATAAAATATTCGACATAGTGATGCGCGAGTACGCGACATTTCTCTGCGCAACGCTAAATTTCAATCTCTCAGACTTTAGTAATACTTACCCAGAGCACTTCATATATGCCATCTCTTTCTTTCTCTTACTCTGTCCCTTTCACTGTCATTTAAAATTTCGATTACCACTATGACCTTTCACATTTGTATCCACACTCTCGTATTCTGTGTATATTTTACTATTATCATGTATTATGTGCATTTTCGTGGTGATTTGTGTCATACAGCTTAGTCAGATGTTTTCTGTTTTCTCAATTCAGGTAATTTAAGAAGAAAGAACTGGAAATCTTATCATACTTTTGTGTAAATCAATTGAAAATCAACACTTTTGAGTAGTAGCCAAGAAAACTGGACAGTTAGAGACGCAGAACGACATATAGACAAGGCAATACTACCATGACTCGAATACACTGTATTTCTGTTGAGGGATAAAAAGAGAGGTTTAACGTTCCATATTTATCTATATCTACATATCAAAGTATTGTGTTTTTATTTTTCTTTTCAGCATCGTGTATATAAAGGTTATGTCTTATTGAATATCGTAAATTCCACCTTAGTAAAGGTTTTGCTTCGATATTTATTTGAACTAAAGGCATGATCCGTAATATTGGAGACACGTATCAGACTGTTGTGCATACATGTAAACGATGTAAACGAGGTGTGATAAAAGATAGAAAGAGAAAAAATTGGGAGGTATTTCAAAGGTTTTTTTTATATACGGAATTCGCAGTTGAAACTTTGAAAAGTTAGACCAGTGATTATCTTTCCAAGAAGGGAATAATTCCCAAGGAAATTCATGAGGATTTACACATGCTAAATTCCAAATGTAACAAGCTGGGGAAAAGATAAGGAGTGACATAAAACAATAATAAGGCAATTTATTGATTTCTATTTACTTGTCCGACGCATATCATCTGTTCCCAACGAATTCTTGACGACTACTGTGTACAATGCTATCAGTATCTATGACAACTCATCTAAAGATAACACGCAATTAAAATTCATATTCAAAGACCGAACATGTTTGGAAGGTCATGAGTACTTTTGGAGTTTTACATCTAAATACGCGATATGATCATAAGTTATCGATCCTATGCACTTAGGAATACATAGGATTGAAAAAACCGGCATTATCTTTCAATATAATCTCCCTCCATCTAAGTGCACTTTCTCAAGCTCTATTCCAATTTATGAATTTTTCAAAATAGAATGCCCATTCTTGTCCGCTAAGTACCATATAGAGCGTCCTCGACGCCCTCATTTTTTCCAAAATTTTTACCACGTAAGTAAGATTTCAGTTTTGGGAACAGATGAAAATCACATACAGAATATAAGGGATGAAGAAAAAGCTCGAAGCTATATTCCACGCCAGCCATCTTTGCAATTTTGGAAGTGTGAGCTGTTGCATTATGCAGGCAAGAGCAGAACGCCTCGAGCTAGCTTTCCTATCCTCTTTCTCATAATCTCGTGGGCAAAGCCTCTTAACTCATTTGCATAATACGCACCATTTATCTTGCGCTTTTCCATAAAAAAAAATCAATCTTAATTATTTCCCGATTTCCCCCCAAAACAGAGGTCATTGCTTTCCCAATTGAGGAGCCTCTTTTGAAGTTGTACCGTGGTCAGCCTTCATGAGTTGCATGTGCATTGTGAGGGTACGAACATTGAGTTGTTTTATGTTTCGGTTTTCAAAATTGGAAACCTCTGGTAAAGGAGTGTGACGGACGGGTATCGGCCTGGATAACTGAATGGTGAGAGCGTTCGCCTTGATATTGGAAGTTTCAAGGTTCAAGTTCACGGGTCCGGTCACGATTATTTCACGTATACTATCACGGCAACTGCGTAAGCATTACCTAGAAATTCATATATTACCAAATACACCCACCCAGAGTAGTGAGGGATCTTTTAGGTGCCACACTTACCGTGACACGAAGCCTCAGGCCTCGGTTTTCAGTGTGTAACCAGGAAGAGAGAACATAGATGTGTCCATAGTTGGAGTCAAACCCAAGACCTTTCGGCCACGAGCCGCACATCACATCTCATCTCATTCAAGCTCAGGAACCAAAGGTCAAGGTCACATGCTCAATATTGTTGATATACCTTGTAAAGAAGATACGGCCAGAATAATCCGGGCTAACACCATGACACGCAGTGGCTGACTTATGTACATCTTTTCAATATATTATGTATTCTTATATGTATATGATGGGCTTCCATGTTAAATGTTGGACATTTGTCACAATTTAATGGGTTTTCGTCATTGTATGATTATATCCAGAATTCGAAAAATGAAACACAGGAAAAATTGAATATCAGTATAAAAAATATATAAAAATAGATATATCGATTAAGTCAGCACACACCTACATACGCAAACGTTGTTGACAAGCATTGTAAACAAAGTAAAGAAGGAACCCTTAACGCAGGTACCGGACAACTTATAATACATACTTTTATGACAAGAGGACAATACTTATCATTTTAAGGGTCAGAGGCCTAAGGTAATCACACACTAAACATTGTTATTAAAACTTTGTAATAAAACAGTTTCGACTTTGAGTGTCAAATTAAATGCGCATGTTACTGATGCAGCGAGGACAAGGCCTATTATTATTTAATGTAATGGGTTAAATTACAGGTCAGACTTTTCTTATAGTAGGGATAGAATACTTGCTTCGCACATGAACATTTTATTGCAGGAGGAAGAGAACCCGTATTGCTTCTCATGAATAGGTTTCAAAGGTGAAGATCACAACACGCTATTTATTATTTATAGAGCTTCTAAACATAATAGTCGCTAGGGCTAGTATCATCAAACTTGGTACACATACTGCTGATGCCATGAGGTCGACGCCTGTAATTCACAAGGGTCCAAGTTAAATATGCTCAATTCTGTGGAAAATTCTTGTAAACATGGTACAAACAAACGCATCTGGACTAAGACAAGTAAAATTAGTACACAAAATAAACATTGTTTAAAAGAAGAAGCAAGCTTGCTAAAGTATCAAACCCCTTTATTCCAAAGGACGACGTCCATTTTTGTTCAAATCAGAAAATATAGTCCAAGGTACCAACATAAAATTTGTTGATAAACGGACCTTGAAAACAATTTGCAGACAACTGTTTGAGCTAGGATTGTCAAACTTTATACACATAACTTATGAGAAGAGGATAACGCCTACTGTTCTTATGGTTATTAATGTTATTGAAGTTTAGTTCTTAATTTTGCACTTTGTACATTCTTTAAAATTATGCTACGCGGTAGGTGCTAATCTTCTTTATTTTCTACTCATACATGCATGTACTAATTATGGTGCATCATCTACTGACGATAAGGACAAAGTGTAACATGAATTAGTCAATAACAGGACGAAAATTGTACAATAACCTAAGTACAAGGCTTGTTCAAATTCTTTTAGTCCTTAGTTTTCTCAAGAACATTTCGATAAGAAAATAGTCTTAACTACTGCTGCGAGAATTGCAAATACATTAAAAGCGAATTTGATTATCTTCTTCAAATAATACATGTAGTTTAAATATACATGAAGGTATGTATTTGCATATGATAAGAAAAATTTTACTTCCTCTTTAATACCAGAATTTGATTGGCGCACAATTGTATCTCATCTATTCCGATATCGGTAAGGTCCGTCGAACAAAAATAAATAATTTTTGATTAAAATGCATTCCCTGGGAATCTACACATATTATTATAGGGTGCGAATGTGAGCACCAAAGGGAGATAACAGCTGCCTTCATATTTAGCGAATGGTTGAACACTAAACGGAATGTATGGATCATACTTGCAAATTTTATTGGTGGTATATACTTGGAAAATCGACGCCTCTCTTATTTGTGACAACAGACCGGTTTGTTCATGGTGTGGATGGTCAAAATGGGGAGCATGCAGTTCGTCGTGTAATGACGGTATCAAGCAACGCTACCGTCATGTAAACAGACAGTCTGACTGGAATGACAAAGAGGTAGAATTAAAATGCGGCTTTTCAGAAATAACCCAGTTCAATCAAGGATTATGCGGTCAACCATGCTTTCTTGGTTTGTATTCTAAACAAATTAAGTTTGGTATTCATTATGGATATTTTGCAAAGTTGCGTTTATATAAAGAGTCTGCTTTTATGACGAGGAATAGTAACAGGTGAGGGTAGAAGATGCCCATAGAAATGGACAACCCTGGCTTAAAAATAAAAAGTGGGATAGAAAGAAGGGGATGAGATAGAATTCCGACACTATAAGACCACAAGTCATACAACAGAGTCATATTTTCTTCTTTTTCCTCAAACATAACCTGTATTTTTCATTTATGTGGTTCGAGATTTTACAAGGATGGGGCCGAAAGTTGAGAATATTTTGTTCAAATTGCAAGATTCGCCCCATAAATATTTGCTATCAACATTATATTTCTTCGGTTATGTTATCCTTCGTTTTAACTTTGAACGACCTGATATCTTACTCGTTGATTTCTGACTAGGTAGGTCACAACCATTTGATTTTCGGCTGCAGGAAAACTTTTATAAACCTGAATATTTTACTAGACATATGGCAGAACAATGATTTTCTTTTTCGCCAGAGCCAGTAGTCTGATTATGATTATAAATGTATTTGTATTCAAAACACATTTGCTGTCATGATTTTAAAGCCAGTATATAGTTATTTGGTCTCTCTCTCCTTTTGGTGGGGAGAGGTTGTCATAACAAATTGTATAAACTCTGATCCTTTTAAGTTAATATCCCAAGCATCTATCTAAATAGAATAAAATAGGAACACAAGATTTAATTTGCTCTTGACATTCGCAGTGAAAATGACATATAATAGAAGACTTCTATTGTTGCAGTGTAACGTAACTTTAATTGTATGAAAATGGATAGTACGTTTGCAAGCTTTGTGCGGGAGTACTTCTTTAGAAATAAGATCTGATTACTTTTGAAGTCTTCCGATCATTCATAAAAATTTACTCTCTCGCAAGCTTTGTACACACTGACGGCCCAATCAAACTACAGTAAACTTCAATAATTCTGTGTATATTATACTATTCTTTATGTAATAAAATTTGTAATAAATCAATAATAATAAATCTATAACATCAAAAGGCGATTTTGGTGACTGTGTCTTTAACTCAGCGATTAACGTGTATTACAAACGAAGATCTCATGTGAAGTCAGGTAGGTGCTGTAAATCTATGGATAATTGACACTTATCCTGTCTTATATGTGATCTAGGTAATATAAATGCTAAAGCGGTGTCGTACAGAAAATGATCTCCCTAACTATAAATTCTATCTTCCAAACGTTGTTTTTTCATATGACAAATTCCCCTGGAAAATTTAGTATATGTTTTCTATTTCTGATCTACGATATATATATATATATATATATATATATATATATATATATATATATATATATATATATATATATATATATATATATATATATATATATATATATATATATATATATATATATATATATATATATATATATATATATATATATATATATATATATATATATATATATACTTTGTTGCATCGAATTAATTCTGTATATAAAGAAATGTTCACAAATATTTTAGAAATTAAAGAAATCTTGATAAAGAACTGCTCAATTTGATAATTTTCCTGACTGAAAATGAACTAATGCATGCACTTAGATGGAAGATCCCCATTTCAAGAAAAACACAAGGCTTACACTATGTTAATGACTCACCATCGGAAGAAACGTAGCCTTAATGAGGAATGTAGTGAATCCGGGTCCTGTTCTTACGAAGAGGTTCACGAAGTTTACGGCTCACGTGACGAAGTGGTGAGTATTTAAAAGAAAATCGATTAGGGACATTTTAGATCTACAGAACTCTGGTGATGATTCACTAGAAATGAAATTCACTAACCCGAGTTTCAAGTCAAGTTCAAGTCGAAGACTTATCAATTGATTTCAGTGAGTTGAGTATAAGAGGGTCACAACATGAACATTTCTCAATGAAAAAGCGAATAAATAGCAGTAGTAAAAATTAATCAAACCACCTTTTAAAGCAGAAACTCATAGTTGAAACGTGCACGTGTTTTAATGTTTGTTAGTAGTCAGTAGTTTTTGTAAGAATCTATGATTTATTCAAGGTGGTTGCGTTATTTATTATTTATCATTAAATATTTCGGAAAATACTTAATTGATTATGCTTATTTGATTATACATTTAACATTTAACATTAACATCGAAGGAATACAGAGAACCCCGTTGGTTTACATGGCGTGAGAATTTTGAAATTATCACGGATGCATGCGAGGAGTATGCCAAAGGTCAGAAAGGAGGATAAGTAACTCGACACTCTCTCCAAGTGAATGAAATCCACATACTTAAAAAGATATGATGTATTAGGCATTCTGTTAATACAAGACACAAATGTAAACTAGAAGTCCATTTTCTGCAACCCTGGTGTTGCCAATGAACTTCATGACCTTCATGAAAAATTCATCATTGTTCCTGCTGACAAAAAGGCTAACAGTTTGACCTTCGTTTGCAAGACATATTATTTCAAATGTCTGATAGAAGAACTTGGGTTACATTCAGCACCTAGAAATCCAACGTACACACTCACAAATTTATCTGTTATTGAAACTTATCTGTTCAAGTGAATAATTATAAAACATGCAATATCCTCATTACCCACAATTCTTTCACCAACAATCTCACTAAATGTACTTATTCCAAACACAGATTCGAAAATCTTTCTTGTAAATCATCCAATGTAATATATGGGATTGAGTGTTCCCTTCGTGGAATAATATACTTCGGGGAAATCAAAAGACAATTACGTAGTTGGATGTCAGAACTATTAATTAATCATAGCGAAAATCAACTTCTTTAACCGACACTAAATCTGCCAGACCACTCCGTTTTGTCCATGAGAGTCCGAATATCATTCTACATTCTATCAATTTGCAAATAAGGGATTGATGCTCATAGTCTGAGCAACGTTAAGAACCGCGGATTTGTCAAGGATAAAAATCCTCTTTATTTCGACCCAACAGGAGTTGCGAGAACCTTCCTAACGAGACCGTAATTTTCCTTTTCTTTGATTTTGAAACAACCCCAAATTTAGCGAAGTTAAGACGGCCCTCAAAATTATCGATTAATCTGTCGAAATTTAATAGTTTGTTTATGAAGTGGCGAACCCTAAATAAAAAGTTTTACGGTTGAACAACACATTGGGCAATTAAACAAATAGACATTGGGAAGATACATATTTTAAATACCTACGATATCAATGTACTCCTAAGTCGCCTCTCTCTGACGGGAATTGACGATATTAACACATGACACATGCATGGTTTTTGGTCAGATGCAGTGGCAAGGTGAACTGGACCGCTGTTAAAATCTTAAGATCTGAAATTTGCAGAGGATTTTAAAGCATCAAATGGGTGGTTGGAAAGTTTTATTGCTAAAATAGATATTATATTTGGAACGATATCGGGAGTGAGGATAAAAATATATGACATTTATGTATATTTCTTTATCATAGTCTTTTATTTTGCTATGATTTTTCAATTTTATTTACATATTTTTCATTAATTATTATAATATTATTGGGAATATTTTTATAAATATTTAAAGTTGCACTAGCTGTCGTTTTCCGTATCAAAAACAAACGCTGTAATTTTTAACCCTGGGCTCCCTCCTGAAGTTGAGCCTTCATACCAAATTACATTGTTATATTAGTTCCATGACTATTGGGAAAAAATGAAAATGCAATTAAATACCTACGACATACCCGTACAAAGTCGGTAATTTTTTCTTCACTTGACATGCCCAGTGTATCAATAACCTATCAAACTTACGCGAGATCAGGATATTTTCAATAATAACAACAACACAGAGGTATCGAAGATAAGACGTCCCCCATTAAAGACACTATTCGAGGCATTAGAGATGAAAAAGATTGAGACGAAATATTGTTTAGAACAAGGCTAGCATAGGAGTTGCATTGGAGCGATGGGATGCTGTGAGAGTTATCAAATTGCAGAGAATACTTGGTGAGTATTTACATTTTCCCACATTACGTGGAAATGCCTTTGCATTGACTAACTACGTCTTCGTGTTATGAAAACGTTTCAATATTTACTGCCATCAGATACGGTAGTGTGTAATAGCTAATTGTTCATGATAAAGTGCAAAGCGGACGACATAAAAGAAAATAAATGCATCTTGTAAGTTGTATATATAGGGAAAATGTAAGTTGGGGTTCCAAAAAGGGACAGTGTACCTATTTCATAGTATGTATTTCGTTCATTTTATATTTCTTTTAATAAAAATGAAAAATGATAGAATAACCTTTAAAAAATGTCGTTTTATAATCTTTGTTTACATTAAAATAATACATATTGTATTTATAGATATTGTCTTGACTCAAAAGTATATATATTTCATATATGTATTCTCAGCTTGGACACTTCAAGTTCACCAGCTGAACATTCTTAAACATTAATCTTGTAACTTTTTTTATTCCATGATCTTTAAAATAAATTTTACACACCTAACAGGGCCTGTTGAGTTTGTACATGCATAGATCTATACAATATAGATCATGATGTACGTACACCGTTGCATGCATTTTTCCGTCATCATATACTTTAAATTTGATAATGATTTATGGTGAAAATTTATGACTATGTGGGAATTTGAAGCGCAACAATGAACGATGTTGGATAGATAATATTTGTATCGACATGTATTCCTAGCTCCTATGCCAACAGTTGAAAACCTCACATACTCGAATCCACATCAAAACAAAAATTGTTTACTGATGAGATGGATGAACTTCAGTTAATCTTAATAGGCAGGATTAAATGTAATAGACATTCTTGGATTCAAACTTACGTCCCTTGGCTACCAGGGATTGACTCTATCTGCTATATACAGTTTAATATTCATAATATACAATGTTCAATTTGTTAAGTAAATGAAACTACATTGATGGTGAATTGTATAAAGGGACCATGTATGTTATTCCAGGGCACTATATGAGTTAATAACATCATCAATATCAAAATCCAAAAGAACATGAGTCATTGATCCAGGCAGCCATCTGTACAATTCATTGCTTGTTAAAAAGGAATACAAAAGCATCATGCATTGCAAGTTTTAGGTAATTTAAATAATTTGCTTTCAAAAACAATTACATATGTATTTTATTACATTTTACAATATAAGTGCCTTTTTGAAATACATGTCGTAGTGATAAATTATTTGATACGGAAGAAACTATTTAGGATTACATACATGTATGGTTGAAATTTGAGTCATATTATAGATCGACTACTGAAAATTTTATTTAACTGTCCTTCAGACATGTCACATACAACAGTTAGAGATAATACATGGTAGTAACATATGCAATATACACATGTATGGGAAGTCCCTCTATTCAAATAGGTTAGATATCTAGTACTCAATGTTTGTTATTTGCATAGTAATTAAATATAGAAAATTAATACTTCTGATGGCAACTAGAAAATTTCAAATTTAGTTTTTGAAAATCAGGGTCCAGCCGGCATGAGTTAACTCCCTTGTAAGCTTGTTCATATCAAATATGATTTATTTAATTATGTGCGAATTGTTATATTTTTTGGAGGAATATAATACTGTGTGTGTTGAATTGTAACAGTAACTTTCCAACTTTCCAAGGTTCAAGGACACTGAGACATAACATATATCTGTGTCATATTTCTCAAAATTGTTACCCGTTACACAAGGGTGTGTTATGACCTTAAACCAAGGTTATATTTCCAAGGTCCAATTCACAGTAAGTCCATAACCAAGTGTTGTTGTGCCACTTTGCTGCCATTAGCTTATTTTTTTCTACAAGAACTTCTCTATTTCTTCATAAACATAAAGCAGTACCCATACTGGACTTACATACACTAAATTCAATTGAGTATTAGTAAGATGAATATACATATGGAAATCAGTAATTGTAGTGACAAATTTTTCTTTCTATGACTTACCAATATATATTTAGTTATACTATTAGCAGTTCATCATTAAAAATTTAACACATTTTGTTTAGATACCAGTATTGATAGCAGATGGAATGAAATGAATTATACACTTCATATTTAATTTTCTAATTGTCTGACTTTCAGAAACCTCCAGCTTTATAAAACAACGATTAGGCTAAAAGTGGATGGTAGTCAAGAAAAAAGGAGTTCCATTACATGCCCAAATGGACAAAGTAAACAGTCTAGATGCTTTTGGAAGACGGCTTCAGAATATATCATATATATAGAGAGACCCGCTTGTTTGCTTTGGTATCGGTATTACTGAGTTAAATGAGGACCTGAAAAGTCACAGTGTATATCCAAAACTTTACCCTCTTCAGATGTTCTGTCAATTTGTCAAATACATGTACCAGCATTATTAAGGAAAAGCTACATATGCTGAAAAAGTGAAATTTTATTACTTCTTATAAAAGAATATATATATATATATATTCAAATCTTGTAAAAATAGTCTACACAAGTATTAAATAATAAAAAACACAGTGCCGAAAATATAACTTAACTGGTTTCATTCATTGAATTTTCAAGATTTATACAAAGTTATAAACAACAATACAATGTGACGTCATAAACTTCATGCGTGACTTTATTAACTTTATAGCGCGAAAATATGTAGAGTGCTAATACAAAAAGTATATTTAGTATGCAGTTTTACAAGGAATATATATATATATATATATATATATATATATATATATATATATATATATATAATATATATATATATATATATATATATATATATATATATATATATATATATATATATATATATATATATATATATATATATATATATATATATATATATATATATATATATATATATATATAGTCCAGCACAAACTCCAATACGCACTGCACTGTACACTGCAATGTATTATATATTAGACATATACATGTTCGAATCAAATGAATAAATTAAGAATTAACTTCAAGATGCATTAAGCAAAGGTTTGTATTTTTAACGAAATTTTTTTCTTTATTTCCGCGTTCTTTTTCTGTTGTTTTTCCGTAAAATTTGTATAGTGGGAAAATTGTTAATTTCGGAAATAAATTATTCGAGCAGGATTTTATGTGTTCACTCACGGATGTACACTGGTATTTGGGTTCCCGTATTTGCTGTTTATGGACTGTCATTCTATGGCAAAACGTGTCTCCTGTTTGACCTATGACAAGGTTATGTAATTTCTCCGCATCCACGGCAAGTTATTACGTAAAAGTTTTCGTTTGTACTTGAAAATGGAGTATGGACGGTGAATTGAAGTCCATATTTGAATGTAAATTGTTGTCCTTCGTGAATATATTCGCATGTGCCACATCTGGAATTAAGACATTATTGGCGGTGGTGTTATTTTCACATATATCTTTCACATATATATTTAGGGATGGAGCCTGTCTTTTACTCTCGATTAATTCAAATTTGCGAAGAACTCTATTCATTTTTGAATCACATTTTAAAAGTGGAGTACTATTTCGAATAATTTTAAATATTTCCGAATTTTTCGAAGAATGCGTAGATACGTAACTTATAACATTTTTATTTTATAATCGTTTTGCAAATTCTAAATTATCATTAATTGGGAGAGGGGACAAAAACTTTGTATCCCATCAAAACATTGATTAGTAAGAGTAATACAAGATTAAGTACATTAATATCAATTCAAAAATAAGTAAATTGCTACAATGTACTTACTGTAATATAATTGATGTCTCTTAATTTAACATGCAATGTAAATAAACTTTCAAAGGTGACGACGTTTTCTATCATAATACTTTAAATTCCGAAGAGTAGCATATAAGAGGTCAAGGTCATACATATCAAATTAGCCATTGTACCTCTTATCTTTCATTCCTTTCTTTTAGCAGCTTTGAAAGCATTCCCATAGTTCTTTAGCATTCCAATGTAGAAGGGTATATTTCCTATTTTTTTCATTCCCGGGTTGCGCCACTATGTTTAAGAGGTTGGTAACCTCCTGCTTCCATGTCGCGATATAACTGAAATATTATTGAAAGCGACGTAAAACACCAATCAACCAACCTATTTTTTCATACCCTACTTAGGGTACTTCTTAGGAGAAATAAAGCTCTGGTATGCTTTCAGGAGCTTATTATTGTAAATGGACTCTAAAAAATATAATAACAATCATAAATATATGCATAATAAATATGAAAATAAAATTCATTCATACTTTAATCTTTCTCTCTCTCATATAATAACATACACATTTCTACGTTCTCTTTGTCATAATCAACAAGCTTACAAGAGTTACCTCGCTTACAACATTAATATACAATATGCATATACAGATGTGTAACTTCGTAAGTATTTTACCTTAAACCGTAAACTGCATTATAAAATAATTATAATATAAATGTACATAAATACATGTCTTATGAAACATGCCACATTTGACAATGAAGCAAATTACTGTTAAACAATAAAGTAAGCATAAAGAGAACCCGAGATAAATATATGAATAATATGATGACATGACATATACCTGTTAATACAACAGTGTCCAACAACCAAAAGGTCCAGGCTGTACAGGTCGACAGAACAAGTGCCTAGTCGAATATATATCTTAATGTAATTTACGAATAACAGACATTTTGATATTATATGGAAAACTAAAACTCGATAAACTTATGCAAGACGTCGTAATACACAAATCTTTAAATGAAATAATACCATTTCCAAATATATAGATATATTAGAGAGTATATATATTATATTTTAAATTCACAAAATCATAATAAATTATCATATAAACAATAGTTTACCCAAAAATACATAAAGAATACAGTAAATAAGCAAATACTTACAATTAAACGATTTCCAGAAAACTCCGAAATATAAATTTATGTTAAACAAAATAGCTGCATGTAATTCATGGAAAGCAATCCTCGACTGATAGTTTACGCAGTAAAATAAAAGACATTCGCGGTATATAATAGCAGTAGTCAATGGAATTTAAATGACCCTTAATACGTAATAAAGGTATAACCCGCAGTACCAAAAAGTAACTTATAAAGAGGCGGCAAATATGAATTGGAAAATAAATGACAATAAATTACAAAACGCGGACTCGAAAAATTGAATTAAGTTAAACTAAAACTAAATTGACACTACCACACCTATAGTTCTTTTATTCCTTCTTCTCATTCCATGTCCTCTAGATTAATTAATTTATGCCATTATTCTAACACTTTCTCTGCTTGCTAAATGACCTGAACCACTTTGTTTCCTTGTTTTACTATGAATGCTCAGTATCTCTTATATTCCATTGGTACAAATTAAGCCTCTAATTTGCTGTCATCTATACTGTTATCCTATTATGGTAATTTACATTAAATTATAAATAAGCGGATCTAGAAATTTTTGAAAAAGGGGGGTGGGGATGGCAGGGTTGCAGTCTCCCATGACTAATGTTTTTGCACTATTCGGTCTGAAAAGGGAGGGCTGCAGATCTAAATATGGTCGAAAATGACCATTTTTGGTAAAATTTTCCAACCAAATGGGGGAGGGGGGGTTGCAACCCCCATTTAAATCTGCAAATGTTATAATAAATATAGAACATATATACCTTTAAATTAGTGCACCATATGCGCATTTGGAAAACTTATGTCTCTTCAGTGATGCTCGTGGTCAAATGATTGGAATTCTCAAAATATATAAGTATTTGAAGAGCAGTATTGAAACCAAAACGACCGAAAAGTGAACCAAAGAATCTATCGAAGGACAGAGCTATGCATGAGGGAGATACTCCTTAGTTTTATAATGATTTACTTAATTTGATGACTGAAAATTTGAAGTATATATTTCATGTCAGTACAAAAGCACTGAAAAATAGACTTATGATGCCCTCGGGACTATCACATAAGCTTCATTATCTTCATTGCTAGCTGCCTTGATATGGGACCGAACCTGTAATAAATATACTTAAAAAGCTATACAGTGTTTCAAGCAGGGCAGTAGCCTATTTTGTCACTGAGATTACATGTTTATTTATAAATGCTATGATAATATGGATATTATCATATAGAAATACAATACACGTTTACAAGTAAAGTAAAATACTTACACTTGCAACATATTTTAATAGTCATTAGTAACAGTGAGATGCTGCTTCAAAAGCAGTCCCTAACTTCAATGGAAGAAGTACTTGCTGGACTACATGGTCACGTCTAGGAGCCAGTTATAAAAGTTCTCCATCAATTTGCCTATTACCCACTTTTATTATACAGAAAAAAAAACTTTTAGTAAAAGAAAGCATTATGAAGGGCTGCATTAAAATCTTACTTTCACTTACTTTCATGCAGATCTACGGAAATAATGAGATATTTTCGAATGAAAATGATATTCCCTCATAATAAAATGATATATGGAGGTTATTGGTGTTTTTCAAGGAAACATCAGAAAATATCTTATATCCTTAAGCATTATATATTCAAAATGGTATGAAAGGTATGGATAGGAATGATGAAATCGTTTGAGAAAAAGAAAAAAAAAGGCAAGGGGGGGGGGGGAGGGGTGTTATTGCATTAAAAATATCAGTAAATGTCATCAAGTTGTCTTCCAGGCAAATGATTTTGTGAATCAGAATCTACCACAACGAACTATAAATAACAATATAACTACTACAAATAATATGCTCAAAAGTGAAGACAATAAACTTTAAACAGAAGTGGGGAAGGTAAGCCAACTCCCAAAACACTATTCAGGTTCCACAGATGAGTAACAACTTATTATAGTTGTAACTAAGTTGTTATATATACATGTATTCCACTTTGTTGTGATAACGTTGTGATCAAAATATAATGTTGTCACAGCACTGTAAAAAATTCTTTACGAGTCCCTTCTGGGGGTCCCTCGATCAAACCACGTTGGACAACTAATGTGACATGAATCTTTAAAATATTCATTGTATAAAGCTTATGACAGTATTACTAATTATCTTTTTCTGTTCTTTTGTGTAGTAACTGTGTAATTATGCATCTAAAAGTGTTTATAAAGTTTGATAAAACATGTTTTTACCAAATTTTACTCACCGTCACACTCGAGTCCATTGTTTTTGTCACGTGATTTGCTTACCCGATCTACATGCTTGTCAAATGTTGTGTGAATGGTGAGGGTAACGGATTTCTCAATTTTCCCGGTTTATAAAAACGCGTTAATATCGTCAAAAGAGCCGACTTTCGATTTAGTGTAACGGTATTTTGTAGTTTTATCGTATTTAGTTTCAGATCAGTAAATGATACATGGCATTCATTAAATACCAATTCCGACAGCTAGTGCAACTTTAAAGATATCAACTTACAACAACATGCATTTAATATTTCAACTTTTTGTCATAAAATATTTAGACTTTAACGATGAATTATAAAAATACAATTCCAATTTTAAGATGGTATCATCCCATCTGATGTGAGTACTATCTAATTTCAATATCTATGCATAGGTAGAGTTAAGACAACGCCCTTCAAATTTTCATTGAAAAACTAGTATAAATTCTGTGCGATTATAGAAATTGGAAATATAAATAGTTACAATTCGTTTGTAAAAGAACTCGCATAGGTTTGAAACAAAATTTTAATGCAAATACGTTAAGATATTCAATCCTTTATAAGCCTCAAATGACAAAATAAGACATAAGCGAAAAATTTTTTGTAATGGTTATTCCTTAAAGTAAAATGCATGTCACCTTAAATGATCTTGATGTTTATGACTGTAAAGTTTGTACAATATGAATTCCCTTAAAGGAGTTATCTCCCCTAGTTGTAAATATTAAAGAAAAAAAAACATAAATGCAGAAATACTGCATGGTGAATTTCATTTTTGTGTATGCACATTAATGAATTACAATATTTAGAGGATCCAAATCAAATACAGTTGAAAGAATACATCACAGCCAACGGCATCTGGATTGACTTTAAAGGATCCATATTAAATAGAGTTGAAGGCACTATCCCTTACAAGATCAGCAGGAGTCGATATTTAAATCTATGGATGACAACAAAAGCTAAACTCCTACTACGTCGAAGCCAGAAATCGTCAAAATACAAAACTCCGGGAAGACATTCTGGTCATATCTGAAGAGCAAACGTCAAGACCCACAAGGAGTAAATGTAGCACAACTAAGGAACCAAAATTAATTCAACAGTGATACAGAAACCAAAGAGGAAATACTCACCCAGCAATTTTATTCTGTTTACACATCAATACCAAACAAAAGTGCGAGTCGTTATCCAGCGATACGCAGGTCGGCCAAGCAGAAGTCCAAAAACTCAGAAACATTGATTCCCACAAAGCAACAGGACCAGATGAAATCCAGGTTAGGTTTCTATATGAGTATGGAGACCAGATTTCCCAGCATTAACCAAAGTAGTGCAGATCTCATTGGATTCAGGCACCATTCCAAATAACTGGCGATCAGCCTCTATTGTTCCAGTATACAAGAAAGGTGATAAACATCAGGCTTCCAACTACAGACCCTTAGCTCCATTTCTTACAAACTACTGGAGTACATCATTCACAGCCAGGTAATGGACCACTTCGATCAGCACTCTATTCTCATCAACAGTCAGTACGGCTTAAAATCCAAGTGTTAATGTGAGACTCAGCTATCACCACAGACAGTATTACCCGCACAATAGACCAGAGAGACCAAATTCACATTGTTCTACTAGATTTTTCGAAAGCATTTGACAAGGTGCAACATAAGAAATTGCTACATAAACTGCAGTACTACGGTGTACGAAACAACACTCTTCTATGGATGAGGGAATTCCAGAACAACAGAAAACAAGTCCTTCTAGACGGCCATGCCTCATGTAGCAGTAATAGTACTTGACCCGGTGCTCTTCCTCACATTCATCAACGAGCTTCCAGAAATCACCAAGTCAGAAACCAAGGTGTTCAGAGACGGTTGCTTACTGTGCCGTCCAATCAACAAAACAGAGGACAGCAACAGTCTACAGCAAGACCTTACAACACACGAGGAATGGGAAAAAAGTGGCAGATTTCCTTCCATCCGAATATATAATAGATATAGAACATATATACCTTTTAATTTTGTGCACCATATGCGCATTTCGACAAGTTATGTCTCTTCAGTGATGCTCGTGGCCGAGTGATTGGAATTCTCATAATATATAAATATTTGAAGAGCAATATTGAAGCCAAAATGACCGAAAAGTGAACCAAAGAATCCTTTGTCATACAGATCATATTAAAACCAAAGACTATCAACACGCTACACAACCATAAGCTAGAAGTAGTAGATTCAAGAGAGTAACTTAGAGTTACAATCAGCAGCAACTTGAAGAGGAATATGCGTATCGATGTCATCAGAGTGAAAGCCAATAGTACACTCTGTTTCCTACAGCGAAACCTCAGAAGTTGCAGCGGACCACCAACACTGGTCAGAGGCAAGAATGGGTCCAACACTGGAATATGTTTTCCCCATATGGGACCCTCATACATGTAGACAGATTAAAGAAATAGAGAAAGTCCAGCACAGAGCGGCAAGATTTGTTGCTACAGAATAACTACTGGCATGGGGCAAGAATACAGGCAGTGTAACGAACATGTCAGCTCCCTGGGATGGGAACTATTACAGATCAGAAGATCCGCCTTCTGTTGCCATTCAAGATCCAGTACAAGCTAGTGGCCATTCCAGCATAACAATACCACATTCAGACAGACAAGGATAAGGGGACAACATGCCTTTCGCACTCTAACTAGCGAAAAAGGATACGTACGGTTCTCCTACTTCCTATGTACCATAAGGGACTGGAACAGACTTCAATCAGCAAGTTCCATGGAGGACTACAGGAATGTAATGGTCAACACACCATCGGCATACTTCAGCTTAGAGTGGGGATAAAGAATTTAACTTTTTCGCTGTATCATATTGCCCTGTGAGGTTTTTTTTAAATCTTTTTGCTGCCACATGAAGTATAACACTCAACTTTGAGTATACTGCGTATCGGGAGAATAAAAAGAATGATAGAATTCAGTAATAAAAATATCAACAACAACTTCATCAAGTTCTCTTTAAATAAACAAAGGGCTGACATTAAATTGCCCAGCCTCTATTATTGGTACTTTTTAACTTTAAAGGCATTGATTATTATTTAACCAAAATAACTGTCCTATTTAATCTCTGTTAGATCCTCATTTTTAATTTGCATGTTAAATATGTATATTGAATTTATAGACCTAGCTCCCGCCGCATGTGATCTCTTAAAACAGGTTTAACTGTATTTTTAACTTGTAAAACTGTCTATATGGATAAACACTGTAAACTATGATATTTACATTGTATTACATTCTGTTTTATTATCATATTAACTGTATCATTTTATGTTTTCATATGACAGTGTGAATTCATGAGGCAAAGAAACTGTAATTCTCTTGGGTGTTCCATCGGTACGATTTGCGCAACCGTTGATTCCGATAGTTGTAGTAACCTGCGTAGATATAAAGTAAAATGTGCTGGTAAGTATACAATCAATCCATTTTAAATCGTTGTACTGTTTTGAAAAATTCAGTAGGAAAATATACTAATCAAATGTTTCAAACTGAATTATCATTTTGTTTATTGTAGGTATTTTTATGATTTGTTGTTTAAAATAATATTTTAAAAAAGTATATATATATATATATATATATTATATATATATATATATATATATATATATATATATATATATATATATATATATATATATATATATATATATATATATATATATATATATATATATATATATATATATATATATATATATATATATATATATATATATATATATATATATATATATATATATATATATATATATATATATATATATATATATATATATATATATATATATATATATATATATATATGACAACACTTGGGTTTTGCACAGACCCGGACAATCATTACTAGGTCATACGGTAGATAAATAGGAATAGCTTTATCGGGGAAGAGTGAATTAAATGACTTTAATACAGAAATACAGAAGTGGATAATGATAAAGTAAAACAAATGTATATGGAATTGTATAACCATGTGGAACAGAACAGATGACAAAAGAATTATGAAAATTGTTCAGTACTATTCATTCCAATGTATATATAAAGTGCTTTGTTGATTCCGTCACCATATGAAGAAAAGGTACTGAGTACTTTTCATATTTGTTTTTGAATAGCGCACATTGTTGTAATATTTTTTTCTTTATGCTTTTATCTTTTAACACGTGGTTGGGTTAATCCAAATTACAGCTAGTGTCTCGCTTTCACACCCTAAATATCACCTATAACTGGGCGTCGCCTCTGTATTGCTAGTAATACTAACATTATATGTATTTTTTCTCTTTTGTTACACATTATTTAGAGCTTCTTAGCTTTTTTGCCCTTCTATGTCTGTGTAATTTTTGTGTTCTAAAAGTGGGATATATCGCCTCCAATATTTGACAATTCATTCCATGTTTTATCAGGTTTAGTGTCGTCATGTCTTGTGCTTTTATATTTGATTTTTATTTTTAAAGTGACTTGCCATCGATCGGACATTCTCAAAAACGGAACTTTTTGTGATGTTTTTTTTAATATATTTTGCAAAAACATGCACACCTACATGAATGATTGTTAATTCAATCATAGCTTTTATGACTTCGTTTCTCACCATAGATTATTAGCAATATCAGAGTCGTTTTTGCATTTAAAAAGTGAAAATCTAGCGTCAATGCTATTGTCATTTCATGTGTCTAAAGCTCTTAAGTAAATGGTCTTATCTATACATCAAACAATTAATTTTTTGGTAGGGAAGAGGTCTATTTCTTCCCAATATAATTCACTGTCCATTGTTAGAGGTGTACATACCCCATCAACATTGCTAAGGAATAAATATATAAACTAAATAAATTACTTGAATATATACATTCACAGACATCAATGAATGCGCATCGAGTCCCTGTCAGAATGGAGGAACATGTAATAACCTTAGTAACAAATATACATGCACATGTACCTACCCATATCATGGAAGAAATTGTGGTATGTATCCATAAAGCACTCTTCAGTTTTCACCAGTCAGTTAAACCCACGTTAAGCTTTTGCTTCAGTTTTAAAATACAAGCTTATCGTTGGTATACATGACATTGTTTATCTACTGGTTCATCATCAGATAAGAAGATAATTGAATTGTAATGTTGTCACTACTAGTAATGATTGGGTAATTGCATTAATTTGTAGAGTGCAAGAAGGTGCCTCATTGTAAGGATGCTACGTGTAATGGACACTCTGTATGTACGAAATGTTTTGATCAAAAGAATACAAAAAATTCCTCTTTATATTGGCTGAATTCATTACACCGCTGTGATGGTAAGTATGATATGGAAGAAAAAAAATGCATCTAATGAAAGAAATGTTATTTAAACTATTAAAGGATAAAATATTTATTTAAGACTAAAGAAAATAACATTGAAAATTGAATTTCAATACAAGGATAAAATATTCATATTGATACAGAGTATATAGCAAGTGTAGCTGATTAATGGGCGATGTTTACTTTATACCCGTGGCTAGCAATATTGTGCAACTTCCCACTGATTTCTAGTACTAGTCCAAAGGGCAATACTTTATAGAACGATTAGTGAAATTAAAAAGGAACGTCTAAGTCAATAAATTGTAAATGTTAATCATTTTACAATTATGTATATTTGTGAATATTTATATTTAGTTTATATTTTTTCTCAAAAATATAAATGAATTAACATCTTGATACCTTAATAATAATGTATATATAACATTTTCTTGGTATAAAAAATGTTTATAGTTCTTGGATGGGTTAACTTATGTCGTATTTAGGAGTATTGCTCTCAGAAAATTGTAGCAGAAATAAATTCAGAAAGTCAAAGCCCAAGGTACAAAAATGTGTCTAGTTTTAAGTCTATAGAGGAAACACGTACAGTGGGGTGCAGTCCTAACATAACATTATGTTAACGCCGGGTTAAAGTTGCACTAGCTGTCATTTTCTGTATTAAAAACGAAAGCTGTAACTTTTAACCCTGGACTCATTCTTGAAGTTAAGCCTTTATACGAAATTACAGTGTTATATAAGTTCGGTTAGTAGTGGAAAAAATTATTAAAATGTAATTAAATAATTACGACATACCCGCACAAAGTCGGTAATTTTTTCTTCACGTGGCATGCTCAGTGTATCAATGACCTAGCCAACTAACGCGAGATTAATAAATTTTCACTAATAACAACAACACTGGTGACGTAGACAAAACTATCGGAGATGAGACGTCCTCGGTTAAAGACAGAATTCGATAACATCAGGGATGAAAAAAGTCTGTGACGAAACATTTTTAGAACAAGAACAACAAAAAAGTTGCACTAGAGCGATAGGAACGGGGCAGAGTTGTCAATTTACACAAAATACTTTGCACGAGTCTTTAATGTTTACATTTTTCAATACAACGTCAGTACGAGGCCTTGACATTCCATTGTATTGATTGATAGCGGTCCGATATTTACTGCCATTAGGTAAGGTAATCTTTTAAAATTAACTGTTGATAATAATGTGTAAAGTGGACGACATGAAAGAAACGTAGATGCATTTTGTAAAATTCTTTAAAAGATATTGTTTTGAGAGTCCCTTTTTGGGGCCCCTCGATCAAATCATGTGGGACTACTAATGTGATATAAAGCTTTAAAATGTTCGTTGTATATAGCCAAATTACTATTGATAGTATTACTAATGACATTTTTTCTTTTCTTCAGTGCATTAAGTATGCGCCTATATATCTTTTAGTTTACAAAACTAGATTAAATATGTTTTACCATGTTATACTCAGCGATACACTATAGTATATTGTTTTTATCACGTGATTTTCTGACCCGATCTACATACGTGTCAAATGTTGTGTAAATGGTGAATGTAACGGACATTTCTCAATTTTTCCGGTTTATAAAATCGTGTCAATATCGTCAAAAGAGTTGACTTTCGATGTAGTATAACTTTGTTTTGTAGTTTGATTGTATGTAATTTCAGATAATTAAATGAAAGATAACATTCTTGTTATACCAATTTTGACAGCTAACGCAACTTTAACGTGAAGTTTGCTTTCCTCGTGCTCAGGACTGCTGAGCACACGCGTTTGCGATAACGCAGATTTCCAACTTAATTTGAGACCGCATTAACGCGCGCTTGACTACCGCGTGAACGTGCTTAACAGTCAACTTCGCTTGCTTACAACTTAAAAATTATATTAACACATAGAAGGTTTTGAAAGAGAGTGGATATATACATTGTATATTTAATTATAAAAACATATTAATGTGTAAGTAGCTTACGAATTAAATCATGAATTTTAAAAATATTGAAAGCAATTTCCGAGCATTGACTATAATGAAATTAATTCAATTAATTCTTATTTTAGGAAATTAATAATAATAATAATAATAACAATATAATAATAATTGATATTCATATCTTATGAAATATAGCTAAATTAAATAATAATAAATACATAAATAAAAAATAAATACATGAATTAATTAATTATAAATAAATAAACAAATAAGAAATAAATACATGAATTAATTAAATAAATAAATAAAATAAAATTAGAAAGTAATCATGATAGTTTCTTTATAGTATAATAAATACCTTATTGCATGTCTACGCGTTAATTTCCTTAGTTATATTACATATGAAACCCTTAATGCGGGGTGTCATTTTAACATTACATTTGATACACGTAAATGTGGCGACATTCGCAGTAATTTAATTAGATCCATTTTACTTCCTCCGTCCGTACCACTTTATAGAAAATTAAAAATGTTGGCATGTGAACGTGCGACTGAACCGACCGCATGCGGGAATAAATCGTGTTAACGCGAATTTCCTCTCGCGTTAACGAGAGTAGCGCACGCGCATCCGGTCGGCTCGTGACCGCTTTTCGCATTAATGTGTATGTTTTGTTAGGACTGTACCTATCTGTATATAAAAGAGTTCTTTAACTTCTTTAAATGAGACGTGGGCTACGATATTTTTATTTAGTTTTATTTATCATTTATTTTATTAGTTTATTTAATCATTAAATTAGTTTAATAATCATTAAACTAATTTATTAATCAATCTCAACTTTATTCCCATAGACGAATGTCGAATTATAGCCCAAAGAAAGTGGTTAGCCAGCAAGATATATCTACTCTTCTTGAGAATTATAATGCAAGAGTATTCTTTTGTGGTGGTGTTCGTATAGATTTGTTTCTGTAGTTCGGTAGATGCAGTATGTCCCTGATTTTGAGCTATAATAGTAGCATAATTCTTCAGACCATCCTTTTTATACCCCCGCCATATATGGTCGGAGGCATATAGTGTTACACCCTGTCATTCCGTCATTCCGAAACATTGTCATCGCAACTTCTCCCAACCGTTCATCAGAATTTCACCAAACTTCACATGTAGGTAGGGCAGCATATGTAGATGTGCATGAAAGGAGGCAATTCTGCTCAGAAAGTTTTATCAGGAGTTATGGGACTTTGAAATTAGAAAAAGTGCATTGCATATGGCTGAACCTTGTTTGAATTTTCAAATATAAGTTCTGTGGCAATTATATTTCACTAACGTAGCTGCCAGCGGGGACACATTAAAATTCTGGTTTGAAATGATGCAAAGATCGTGATATTTTTCAGCTACATGTTCCTGGAAAGATAATTGGTGCTGGCCAGGACATTGTTCCACGTTACTAGCTAAAGACTGTACTTGTGGTACCGAATTTATTAAGAAAGACGCAAAATGTGAATGTAAGTGAAAGTGAAACATTGATGCATTAAACGTCAACCGTTGTTATACGCCACAACAAAGCTGTGGGATGTATAAGAATAAGATTTTCTGTGTTTGTAAGTTTTCCGAAGTTTTTCAATGTACCTTTTAAGACATCGAATTGAAACATGATACACATTTTATACGATTGGTTAGTTTTGTCACACTGGTTTCAAATGGGCCTATAAATTAAATTTTTCCAAGGCATAGATAGTAACATTTCCGTGAAATACATCATTTAAGGTAATCTTCCGCTACAAGATATGGATGCAATACAAGTAGACTTCAGTAGACTTACTTATGTACTCATTGGCTGTTACATAAGGCATTTCAAGACATTTTTTTATTAGTTTTGACTTATTTCAGGGATTAAATTCGAAAGTAAAGAGTATTTAGTCATTGAACCGCTTGAGTACTCATAACGAAGTTTTGTCAAGTTCATTTGACAGGATTGGACAAAGCAGTCGAACATCGACACGTTGAAATTGAGAAATATGCTGACTAAGTAGAACGTTAAGTGAAGAAAGTAAGCGAATTTTACCGACTCTGTATTACAAATTCAGGACAAGTTAGATTTTTTTTTTAATATGTTGTATTTTCTTATCAACGACATGGACTTCAGTTGGGGTCTCTATGCATACAGTTTCGATTGACTGTATATCTGCTATTGCTGATTCTACTTTTAACTGTATAATCAAATCAACCGTTTTTATTTGATGAATTATGGCTTATTCGTTCAGTGTATATTTGTATTTATTAATTGGGTCTCACTTACAGAAATAAATGAAACATGATGGATTTTCTGATCTCGATTCATATGTTAAACGGTTCACTTTTTGTTACAGTGAACAGAAAACCTGAACTTATCACTTGCAAACTTGGAGTTGAGAGCCTGACTGGTGTCGCGAAAAATTCAACGTCCAATGGTACTTGCTTGAACGAAGCATCCGACTACATCAATTTTCAAGTTAAACAGTTGTCCCTCAATTTTAAATCAAGCTTCCATCTTGATAAAAAGTACGAACCGAGCACCACTCACCACATTCACGACTTCCGCGTTGGTGTAATTAGCAATATGATTTCAGTTCTACGGACAGATATACATGGTAAGTATATGTTCACTCTAGATAATGACATGTAAAGATGTAAGAGATTGTAGTTTACAGTAAGTAACAAAACTACTTGTCGCCAAATTAATAATGCACCGGTAAAAAGTTAACGGGTTGACATGATTTTCTTCCCCAGGAGCCAGACCCAAGTTTAAAAGAGAAGACATCTGACCAAGCTGTATGACATAAATCACCATCGACATGCACATAACACATGATAATAGTCAAATAAACAGAAAAGATTACAAAACAAGCTGTGTTTGTGAAACAAAATAATATGACCCTGATTTATAGATCCGGGCATCAATATTCGATTGTACTTAGGACAATCAATTAAAGTCACATCTTTCAATTGGTGTATTTAAACATTTTACGGGCGTCCACCTTCTCACTCACTGCAAATACAGCACAATCAATGGACACACATTTAAAAATTAATTAAAAATTTACAAATAATCCACCATATAGAAAATAAGAATCAACAGGTTTCAAGACGAGAGGTCATAAAATTGTTCACATGAAACGTTCAATGGAATAATATGCTAGAGTCAAAAATATATTATGCAACATGATTAAACATAAGTCAACCTTGCTCTGTTCGTCTGTAAGCGAGATTCCCTGATCTGTAAGAGTCCTGACTAACAGCTTAGGTATTTGTCTCCTCTGAAAAAGGTTGCACAAGCCCACTGTCGTGTTAGTCAGCATGCAACGCTCAAGTAAATGTCTGTGTAAGGATATAGAGGGGCTTTGCGATGATCTCGGAGTCATAGTCTGAGGCGTTTATTTATTTTATAACCCATCAATCAAAAATTATGCGATACCCGTATTCACAAGTTATACCATTGCATATACCCCCACTTATCATTTGCTATAAACCTTTTACCAATAAACAGGAGAACAACGGTCAAGATTATCACTCGTCTACTCCTCCCTGCCTCGGAAGCCAGACCTCCAGTTTAAACCGAGATGCTCATCTTCAAAACATACTTTTCATATGACTCCACGAAATAATCCCAATCAGTTCTGTTTAAGTAGAAAAGCAGAAAAGCTTTTTTTTTTACTGTGTTCGTTTTTCCCTACCTCGGGAGCCAGGTCCCAGTTTTGAACCCATGCACACATCATCAAGTAAGACCCTTTATACTTCCAACAAATTATCTGAATCTGTTCTGGTTTGGAGACAAACTTTTTATCCAAGGACGCAGGCAAAATGTTAAAATCCAAGTACACAATTTCAAGTCAGACCCTTTCATATGCCATCACAAAAATGCATTTGTACCTGTGATAAGAAAACAGGAGGAAAGCGGACAAGATTAAAGGACGGACGGTGGACAGCGGTATGGCATAATATGGCCACATTTTAATGCGGGCGTATAAAAGTCGGAAACATTCTTCTATTAATGAGTAGTAAAAATTACCACATCATTTAATCACACTCATTCAGTCTATAAAAAATATTGTTACAAAATGGATTTAGGTCTGATTTATATTATTATCAGTGTGTTTTATTCATTGACAATGCGTATACTTGCAGTTTTGATAAACGGAATAGCCAGCACGATTCTACGCATTCATCATCAAATAGAGCAAACATCACACATATATAAACACTAATCAAACGATCGGCAATATAAACTTACCGGTTTGTTCAATTAAACAAAGCCAATACTTCCGACCAGGAAACACCTTGTTTGGACATAAATATCAAAATTATTGACAACGATATTTATACCATCATATATGATAAACGTGACCACTTTGGATTTCCTATCGTAAATTACCTTATCTAGATGGTGATGTTCCCAGACGCCCATCATATGTTATTTATATAAGTCAATTGGTTTGGTTCCCCAGAGCCTGCACTAACGATTTGCATTGTCAGGCAAAAAATTATTAGATTACTTTTGAACTTCTTACTCAGAGTTATAGATATCATAAACTTGGGTAAACTTTACAGCTCGTATTCAGACATTTCATTTAAAATCAGAAATGTGACTTTTCAACAATACGTATCCAGCGAAGTTTCCCATCCCAATTTCTACGGTGATCTAGTGTACAGACTAAAGAGGGTCAAAGGTTCTCATAATTTCATATCGGCGTGTTCTAAAATTATTAAACGCCTTCGACATCGACAGTATGACCCTGAGATCATCGCTAAGACCATAGGTCTTGTATTGGGTCTCTCTACACCCCAATGCAGATCTTTACTTGAGCATTGCACGCTGACTAACAGGGCGGTGGGAACTCTTTATCGGGCCTTGTCCAAACCTTTTCAGAGGAGAGGAAAGGTCCTGATCCTTGTTCGTCGGGACTCCTATTGATCAAGGATCTTAGCTCGGTTACAGACAGGCAGAGCACGGTTTACTTATGTTGGTGTCGCCTTACATATTTTTGATAACAACATGTTATTCTATACACGTTTCGTGGTTAATATATTTCCATGACCTCTCTTCTTAAGAAACCTGTTCATCCTTGTTCTCTATATGGAGGATTATTTATAAACTTTAAACGTGTGTCCTTTGATTGTGCTGCTTTTGCAGTGAGTGGGAAGTTGGGCGCCCGTAAACCGGATAATCACATCAATTGAGTGAATTATGTTACTTCAATTGACGGCCCTAAGTCGGTATCGTAACCGCAGCACAATCGAATATTTCTGTAATGTTTTCTGTGTATATTCTACAATTATCATGTTTTGTGTGCATGTCCTTGGCAATTTGTGTCTTACAGCTTTGACAAATGCCTTCTGTTTTTCTTATATGTACTTTGAATAGCCCACATGTTTGATGCTTCTAAATAGATACAGTTACGTAAACGTGGGGATGATTCAGACTGCATATGAACAAACCGGCAAATTTGACACAGACTGGGGGAAAATGTGTGTGCAGCCCTCAGAAATAGGGCCACGACCTACGACTTAATACGAAGCAAAATATAAATGAAATCATGAATTAATAAATATAAATAGTCCCAAAAGTTCTGGCTAAATATGTCAGTGCAGATTATAGTCGATGGACTGACATGAATAAATACACTGTGTAATAACCAGTTGGGCTTTAAATTCTCACAACGTTAATAAATAGCGATACAGACGCAATTTAAAAATTTTTGCATGAGGCTTCCTCAATTCGATTGTCAAAGAAATGAATTCATTAAACATATGCTTGACAATAGCGATAATACACAAATTTCATTCTTGTATATATGCTTGTTACTTGCCGAACTCGTTCAAGGAAGAAACACCACGCTACATACTCTACAATTAACAAACTCTACGGGCTGCACCAAAAATGTCTCAAGAAGAGAACCATTAATGGGGATGCCATATGACTGTAAATGGAATCTTGTCACAGATGGGACATGGAATCTTACAAATGGTGAAAGGTTTGAAAGTGATAGTTATTTTTCAAACTTACAAAGTTCGAATCCCTGTTGAAACAAAGTGATTTGCCAGCGTGGGAACATAAAAATCATCCAGTACTAAATATTGTCGGGGCAGGCTTGGTGTAATCGTTAAGCGCTTGGCTTTTGGTGCTGACGATCCGGGTTCGAATCCTGAGTTGCGCCACTACGGTTAAGAGGTTGGTTACCTCCTGCTTCTTTGTCGCGATATTGAAAAATTGTTGAAAGCGACGTAAAACACCAATCAACCAACCAACTAAATACTGTCAGGTGACATAATTCTAGAATTACATGAAACAGTATTAAATATTATTATGATTTAAATAGCGTTTAGGCAAAAGCTGAAATAATTCTAAATTGATATGAAACTAGAGGCATTCATATATTATAGTTTAGAGAATGTTTCTTATTAGAACATTATCGTCGTTTGTACATAGAACATTTTCGTCGTATGTATACATTTGCAGATTGTGTGTGCTTTACACATCGCAAGCGGGAGGTTACTTAAGAACGATAAACTTTGACAGACATGTATCGTCAAATCATTTCTATACAAATACTGAGAATTCCAACACCGTGTGCATGCATTATGATTCCGCATCTCCAGCACACTGCCTTGAAAGAAACAATTGTACCCTGGAGCCGATTCAAATAATCGATAGAATTCAGGAAGTTCCAGATCTTACTATTGGTATCGACGGATGGTTTGATCCATTTCCCGTTTTTCCTATTCAATCATCTGGAATCAGGCAATATACATTATCAGTATATGGAACCGTAGAAAAGGACAATTATACTCTGTCCATGGATATAAATGCTATTCCCAACATGACATTTAATGTCATTGGGAAATTACAAAAGATTACATTACCGAGTGCAAATCCTGGACTGTATGGTATTAATTTAGAAGTAGTTGACAATGCTCAGAACCTTAAGGTGGCAAGACGCTTTGTGTTATTCGATAATTCTTCTTCTGTCATGATCAGGGGTGAAAAACCTCTCAGATTTGATTCAGCTGATGCCATCACTAACTATACTTGGCAAACACATCTAGGAGAGGTTTGTCTTTCGTGGCGGGGAAGATACTACAATTCTTTCCATGTGGATTATAACCTTCTACGCAAAATAGAGAAGGACGCATACGATAGTTATCATGGGATATACGAACAACTTACTGGGTTACTCCCAGTGTCAGGCACTCCCAACGTAAACGGAATAGTAGAGTTCAAGTATAACTGGACAAAATCACATAAACCAGTCCATTCAGGTAATATTGCAACAAAAAACGTAGAAACTGAAAACGTGTGTAATAATTACAATGTTACAGATGGAGAGGTCTTGACTATTTCTGTTACAGCTATAGACATTATGGGACGTTTTGTCAATGAAGAAAAGGTGTTGTATGTAGACTCTACTGTAGCTGATATAATGAACATGGGGATAACAAAGGATGGAGTGAGTCAGTTATTTGTCCACAATTCAACTGAACTTAGCGAAATGGTGATTGAATTCTCCATATTGGATATACACAGTGGGATACATTCTATTGAATGGTATTTGGGTGTTACACCAAATGGACATGAACTCGGGAAAAGCGCAATTGCTGTTCATAAACTCCTGGATGGCGTGAGTAAAAACTTAAAATTTTGATAATTTAACATTTACTTCAGCAATATAAACTATAAATGTCGTCGTTAATTTATTAGGATTCTTCTGGTTTTTTTTATTTCTTTTCTTTGGTAATACATCAGAACTTGTTTTTCATATTTATATTTCATTACATTCTTTATTGTTCAAATATCAAAAGTACGTGATTGAAAATAACTACGTTTTTTAAACAGGAGAACTGTGGAGGTAAAGCTAATTGTTACTGTCCAGCTATCGGTGTTTGTGAGGAATATCTATACAAAGCAAGTTTTAATGCCCTAGTACATAATGAGACAAATACTGGTAATCATAACAGAGAATATTTCTTTGCCCTAAAAGTTACAAACAATGCAATGCTAGTAAGCATAGAAAGAACCGATATCTTGGTAGACAACTCGCCTCCAGAAAAAGGTGTAGTGTCAGAAGGCGTTAAAGGGGAAACTGATATTGACTACACTAGTGAAGGTCAACTGACAATAAACTGGCACGGGTTCATTGACCACGAGAGTGGTATAAAAAAATACCGCATAGGCGTAGCGGCTAAATGCATGACACCACAAGATCTGATGCATATGAACCATAATCAGAGTGAGATAGGTCTATACGAGACGGACCAATCTTCCATCAAGGTGAACTTGCCAAGAACAGGGAAATATTTCACGACCATCATTGCCTACAACAATGCCCTACAACCTTCTGAACCTGTTTGTTCTGATGGAGTAGTGTGGGACACAACAGCACCTGAGATAACTCATGTTGTACTCAGTCATGCTCGATGTAAAGAAGTTATAGCTTGCCATAATGGTGAAAGTTTCTTGATACTTGAAAATGTCACTGCTATTCGATTAATACCTACCGAAACGTGTATCCAAACATGTAACGGTTCTTTCGATGCTTCCATATTAGAATACATTCCTATACTCGAATCCACCGAGAATGATAAAATATATGTCAGTGGCTTATGTAATCGAATACCACTGATTTCCAGTGATTGGATGATTTACATTCCGTCTGATCAGATAGAAATGTTATGGAATATAAGTGAAGCAGAAAGCGAGATAAGAGATATAATGATTGGAATAGCATCTGAAAAAGATTTCTTTGAAATTCCGGATATCATGGGGTATTCCCCGTCACACCGAATGACTAAGTTCGTTGACATGCATAGTGGGCTGAGTACAGGAACTCCGTTTTATGTCATGATTAAAGCTGTGAACAAAGCTGATCTGGAAAATATCTATGCTTTTGGTACCGTTATCATTGATGAAAATCCCCCACACTACAATGGACAGATTAAAGTTAGCGTGAAAGAAGAGTTTGTATACATCATGTGGGAGAATAGTACATTTCTGGAAACTGAACAGAAAGAAGAGATATCGAACATTCTTTTCAGACTAGGTATTTATACTTATTCTATAGATTGTCAGACAGGGTTATCTATAGAAACTCTTGTGCCATTTGTTAAAAAAAAGATTAATGTAGTTTAATGTAGTAACACGACCGAAGAAGAATCAATTTTAATTTATGTTATTAAAGCTGGAAATCTTTGTAATTGAAATTAGGTTCCATACGGCAAACTAACATGTTAGATATAAATATTATTAGATGATTTAAACAAATGTTGCAATATGCCTAAACAACACCTTAATTTTGACTATACAAACATATTTAAAAGAAAATAAACCATTTTTGCATATTGTAAACACGCTGTATATCAATTTAATTTACATATACGCTGATTGTAGGTCATGATGGAGGATATATAACACCATTTTATCAAGGAATAATCGCAAAACCATGTGAAATTGATAGTAGCAGTTCTTGTGTGCGTTTCCCTTTGCGTAGAGTGCAATTATTAGACAGCGAGAAAGGCTTAGAATTCTACTTCGAGCTCAGTGTGTTCGATACAGTTGGACATCACGTTAATGTACAAACACCTACATTCGCGGTTCCATCCAGATTTCCTCCCGGGAAAGGCATTGTGTTAGATATCGATCCTACCGACGGTTCTCGGAATATGGACACTGATTTTGTTTTGAGTGGTGGCAAAATCTGCGCAACTTGGTTTGGCTTCTACCATCACATGTCCGTAAATTATGATATAGGGATCGGAACGACGCCTGGTTTGGACAACGTTGTATCATTTCAATACACTAATCTGTCTTTTGACTGTGTATCTAGTACGTCTCTTCATAAGTACACGCGATATTTCACTACCATACGAGCTTCCTGTCCCGGTGGGAAAATAACAGCAAGTTCTGATGGATTCGTGCTAGTGAGGGATACTTTGTCTGGTACTGATTTAAGAATCCGTGACGGACGAGAATGCACTTCTCTTAATGTTTTAGAATTCATTCAAAACCAAACAGTAAATGACATTCGATTTCAATCGACGTTGAAAACTGATCACGTATACACCATGATCATGAATATCTCTGACGAGAATTTGTTCATTGCTGGCGAGAATATGAATATGTCCTCATTCGATGTAATCTGGCTGGATCACATCGTTTCTGGTAATTCAAAGTTAAGGTTTATACCATTAATTGCCAAACCAAACTTCAGTCTGAGAACAGCATATCATCTGGACACTTTAGCATTAATGGACTGCAATGAAAACATGACATTTCTCAGAAGTCGTTCTTCTTATCATAGTTTCTGGACGATTTCGCCACATATTCAATCCTTTATTACTCACTTCTTTGTAAGTCTTGTCCATGACGATGACAACAACACCACAGAAATAACAATGAGCCACAAAACCAGTCTTACATCTTTTGAATTTCGTAATCTAGATCTTCTTGAAGGTGAATCTTACAAAGTAAAAGTTATTGCCTGCTTTCATGACATCTGTGTTTCTCCTCGATATTCATTCGGTGTGACTATTGAAACAGAGCCACCAGTAAACGGAGAAATGCAGGTTTTGCGAAGTAAAAATGTGTATAATTGTAGTAACATTGATATAGAGATGGAATACTACAAATGTACAATATCTGGAGCAACAAAGGGACTAACAGTTCAAATATCACTAGACAGATCAGGCAATCATTTAATAACTAATCCAATACCATTGTCTACCAATACAGATTCATCAGGTTTCTTGAAGGTAATTTACAATAATTTTTTTAAATGTTATATAAATGATATATACAAAGATATAATTGATGTTTAGGCAAGAGATACACAATTCTTAAACGCATACATGTACGATGAGTTCATACATTAGACATTATCTGAGCAGAAAGTTGCTATTATAAGGATATGAGAAATCACTCTTTATGTCAACTTTCGGCAAAATTTCCGATCGCTGTGTTGAACTTGTATGCCAATTAAATTTTCATTTTCTACACTGTATCTACCGCTTGTATTATAAATACCACAGACTTCCAGCGGGTATAATTGGTCGGCAGGTGATGGTTGCACATCCATGACCACTGATCCCACTTATGTTTCACCAGAGGCTCGTTTTACCTACCATTCTTTATTTTATGATGTAAACATTATTGCCAAACTCTATACTTTGGTACCTCAAATTTGATTAACAATGGGTACACTAGAGGAGAACGAAGAACTCTTGATTTAGAGACACAAGCATCTCCGATCCCTCTTTAATATTACCTGTAATGCCTTGGAATGTATCTTTGATTTCCAGATTAAATGCAATGATGATTTATTTTTCAAACAGGCTAGTGGTTGCATTCCGATGCCAGGTTATCTTCATCTCCCTACTTACGCCTGCGTGACAGGGACATGCTTATCAACAATATCTTCAACAAAGTGCTCTCCTGTTATGGCATCGAGGCATGAAAACTATTTTAATATACATTCGGTATACGAAATAAAAGCTGAAGACTTACGGAATAACACTATAAAGGATATGTTGCATAGCAGATATCTCGGAGAAAAGCTATCTATTCTTCATGGTATTGATGTTGAATTTGCCCTTCCAAACCAGGATATCTATGGTGCAGTTCTAAATCCAAATGGCGTAGTCGTGGATTGGTATTTAATGACTGACCCCCATGTTCCTTCATCATTATGTGATGATGATAAGTCATGTATTAATCACATCAAATCCTCAGATGGAATTGGACCATTTAAACATATTGGATTTACAAGAAACAGACAGTATTATATATGCATTTATGTCACTAATGATACTGTAGATAGCGACGATTTTGTAGACAGCGCAACAGGCTTCTCCTCATGTGGTAATGGATTCACAATAGACGATGATGCACCTATACCTGGAAAAGTAGTAATCGAAGCAAATGAGCATGGTTATACATTAGTTACGTCGCAACTTGTAATACAATGGAGTGATTTTTCAGATATCGAAAGTGTTGCAGAAACAAAGTATGAAAATGGAATTGCGAGATACGAATATGCCATTGGTAAGGGAAGTTTTATGTATGCTATACTTTTATTACTGGACTGGAGCTTGTAGTCAACGACGTTTGGTTACAAGAATCATGCACGTTTGTTCCATTTTGCAAAATCTGTTTGGTACTTAAAGTAGGCAGTGAAGCTGATAAAATTGATAGGTCTCTGGATCAACTCCCGCTGGGGCGCACCGATGTAAAACAAAAGATCTCTTACTGATTTAATCGCGTTTAACTCTGACACCATTAAGCCTTTGTGTATTCATTTCCAAGCTACTGGACTGACGATGGGTTATACGCTGTTTGGCTTGCAGCCAATACGAATCATGCATGCGTGTTCACACTGGTAATCTAATTGTTCTGTGAAATCGATGTGGCTCAGTGGATGAGGTCCTTGGTTCTTGACCGAGAGATTCCCGCTGTGTTTCGAATGAGTCAATAAAACCCAGGTCTAGAGTTACGTAAAAAGATCTCTCACTGCTTCGGGTGGGTATGTAACAAAGGTATACCTTTCTATGCAATACATGAAGAAGAAAGCGTCAACATGTATGTAGAAATCATGCGTACTGTAAAACAATAATCAATAATGATATAATGTATATTTGAAGCACCAGTACTTTATTTTATTCTCGAATTTAAGGAAGCTATCCGTATGGGGAGGACATAGCGAGATTCACCAGTGTTGGGTTATCGACAATCATCTCAGCAACAAATCTATCGCTGCAGAGTGGTATTACATATTATGCCTCCGTCAAAGGTTAGTTCGTGGATGAGACTATTATAAAGAAGGGCATAATCACATCAACAAAATCTTCTATCATGCATGCAATCGTGAAGATTATAGTATTATCTTGGCATGTAGGTATATATGAAGAACATGAGAGACACGAAGAGGTCGAAATGCCAACGCCTTTTAAGCCAGTGATAAAATATCAAGTTGAATAATTGGAGAACGCAATAAATACACATATATTTGTTGTTTCATGTATACTCAATGTGTGCTAAGTAATGTAAAAACGTTCAATTAATTATTTCTCATAGGTATATTGTGTTCATACCAGATATACTGTTGTTTTCCAAAGGGACGGCAGTATCGAATGGAATAACGTAACGGATCAAAGACTATACGTTAAAGACAATTTGTAATTATTTTAACAAATGCAGAATTTTACTGTTTCGAATCGCCGAACTTCATCCTTACTGTATATTTAAGCTGACAACGTCCTATATTCAATATTATTACATCAAAGAAAAGACCTTTCCAAAAGTAAATGGTTATTTTCAGGGTGTTATTTTTCAACCCCCTTTTTCACGATCAAAAGCAGTCAATAAGAAATTAAATAGAGAGAAAATAGAGGACCAAATGGGCTAGAAAATACCAAAATGTTTTCCAATAAAAGTATCCTTTTCAATCTCAAAATTGAACCAAATCCAATATAAGATCATTCTTCTTTTATAAAGCCTGCAATTGTACAAAATCAAAATCATACAAAAAGAACGGAACGTTAAAAAAGCAATAAAACTTAATTTCGCTTTAACAAAAAATACTTCTTTAAACACCCTTTAAGTTCATTAGCTTTGTTGATCTATGCAATTGGTTTAAAGAAGTCTGTCGAAGGAAGGTACCTTTAGGACAAATGTGATACTTAACTGAATCCATCCATGCCCCGTGTCGTGATATGCATGGCACGTTAAAGATCCCTCACTGCTTCGGATGGGTGCGTTGCAAAGGTCAAAATTTGTATGCCCCGCATCAGACAGATGCCGTCACCATATACGTGAAATATTCGTGGTGTGACGTTAAACAAAAATCAATCAATCAATCAATTGACAGATCTGGTCGAAACAGCAAAATGTGTGGGGAACGTCAAGCTGCAATTAGTTCTGAGGAGGAAAATCGTTAAAGCTTCTTACTACATTTCTAAAATATATTTTTCATCTTTTGAAATATGAAAAAAAAAAATAAGAAATTAAAACCCTTTATAAACTATCATGTATTGTGATCAACCACATCTTCGCCATTGAAAAATCGAAAGTATGAAATATGTACGCTGGGTAGATGGACGGAGACCGGACGATGGGTAATCGCAATAACTCACATGAGCCTTCGGCTCAGATAAGAAAAAAAAAATGAATATTGTTACAGAAATACAAGAAGCGAAAGCGAGGGGGTGACTGCATATCATGGTCACATCTCTGGCGGATTCAATCTCGGCTGATAAAAATTGACGATGCATTTTAATAGAACAAATTAAAATAAATCTTTATATTTAGAAAGTAGTTACATTTCACTAAATTTTATTTGAAGCATATGACCACGTTGGACATTGGACAAAAGTCGTGTCTCCAGGAATAGTAGTTGATACAAGTCCTCCATTGAATGGAACTCTACAAGTTGGGCATGCTATGTATCACAAACATTGGATATCAGCTGATGAAATATATGTTCATTGGTTTGGATTCAGCGATTTTGAAAGTGGAATAATGAAGATAGAAGTAGGAGTAGGATCTACTAGATTCACTGCCGACATATTACCGATGTCTGTCGTTTCTGGAGAATTCACTCTCATAAAAGCTGATGATGTTTTCATAGATGGTCAAAAGTATCACGTTTTTCTTGATGTAAGTCTTTTATTGTCATGAAAACGTTTTTCCAGTCACATTGATTGGAATGATGAAGCAAAAATGTTTAATACGTCAAAAACATTCTTCGATCTGGCATAGTTAAACGAAAGACTCCACCTCTGGTTTGGCAAAAAGGAAGACAAGATAAGAACAAATATATCAACGACAGCACAAACATATTAAATTACGTCGACATTGGACAGTTTATATATATATAGATATATATATATATAAATATAAATAAATAAATATATATATATATATATATATATATATCCACAATATTGAATCCTAGATCAACATTAATAGTCCAATTTACATGTCTATAAAATACTTGTATACATTTAAAGTGTGTGCCACAGTTTACACTTTTATGAGAAAAACTGAGGAGTAAGATGGATATATCAGTTAACCAGACCAAATTCATTAGTTTGCAATATTAGTTTCTAGTCGACACTTCTACTGTGCTTAACCGAATATTTTTCTGAAGTCTATCATGTGCTTTATCTTTGTTGGTGTCTTTCGCTGAACTTTGACCAGTTACACTGTTGATTGTATGCATATGTTGTTCAATGTATTTTAGGTCTACAATTATGCAGGGTTGATAAGATCCGTCGTGTCAGATCACTTTATTGTCGATCGTTCGCCACCTGATAATGGTGTTGTTCTGGACGGCAATTCTACAGAAGAAGTAGGTATACTCTGTTTCATAACTTCCCAAAAACAATTGATCGAATTATATCAAATCTGTCTTTTCTTGGTCTCACTATTAATGTCAAATTAATAAGGTAATTTAGAGCTCCTAATTCGTTGGAAAATCATTTCGTTAAAAATATCCCAGTTATTACTGTGGGTTTTAAATGGCAACTGTGTTATAAAGGCTTTGTTTCCATCATGTATCTGTTGTCTTACTCAAGTGTTTGAGCCAAAAGAATGAGATTTGTAATACACTGAAAATTGTATTTCCGGAAATCCATTTTTCAAATGTATTCAAATATAGAAATGAAGTGAATCACACACAACGAAAGTGCCTTTATCATGATCATCTTCATACAGTTATCTCACGTATATGATTAATATAATGTCATTATATTAATTACAAGAGTTAAGTTCCGCATCAAAGGAACTTTGACATCTAATGTAGAATTGCTCTATTACTCGTGATACAACAATGGCTTCTTATTCATGATATACATGTACATTCAATACGCTTGAACGTATACTTGGAATAAATCCTCATAATGTATCTTTCACTCTATTATTAATTATTAGACTGGTGAGTGGTATTGAAAATGATGTATATCAACATACATTGAATCATAAATTTTCTTTGAAATATACTTGATAAATGAATTGAAAATATTTTACAATCTATTAAGCAATTATCAAAGGAAAGTGGAATTTTTTTCTCTTAAGGCTTATTATACCCCCCTCAAACGAAGTTTGGGGGTATATATGAATCACCTTGTCCGTCTGTCTGTCTGTCCGTCTTGTCTGTCCAGAAAACTTTAATCTTGACCATAACTTTTGAACCAAAAGAGACTGGGTATCCATACTATACATGTATATTCCTTGTGACGAGACCTGTCTTTTAGTGCTAAAATTTTTGACGTTGTGACCTTGGCCTTGACATTTGACCTACTTTTTAAAAAACTTTAACCTTAGCTATAACGTTTGAACCAAAAGAGACTGGGTGTTCATACTATACATGTTTATCTTTTGTGGTAAGATCTTTCTTTTAGTACCAAAAGTTTTGACCTTGTGACCTTAGCCCTGACATTTGACCTACTTTTTAAAAACTTTAACCTTAGCCATAACTTTTGAACCAAAAGAGACTGGGTATTCATACTATACAAGTCTATTCTTTGTGGCAAGATCTTTCTTTTGGTACCAACATTTGTGACCTTGTCACCTTGACCTTGACATTTGACTTACTTTTTAATAACTCTAACCTTAGCCATAACTTTGAACCAAAAGAGACTGGGTATTCATACTATACATGTATATTTCTTGAGGCAAGACCTTTTTTGTACCAAAATTTGTGACCTTGTGACCTTGGCCTTGACATTTGACTTACTTTTTAAAAACTTTAACCTTCGCCATAACTTTTGAACCTAAAGAGACTGGGTATTCCTACTACCAATGTATATTCTTTGTAGTAAGACCTTTCTTTTGGTACCAAAAGTTTTGACCTTGTGGCTTTGGCCTTGACATTTGCCTTACATTTTAAAAACTTTAACCTTAGCCATAACTTTTGAACCTAAAGAGACTGGGTATTCATACTACACATGTATATTCCTTGTGGTAAGACTTCTTTTGGTACTGAAATTTTTGACCTTGTGACCTTGGCCTTGACATTTGACTTTTTAAAAACTTTAACCTTAGCCATAATTGTTGAAAGAAAAGAGATGGGAGATTCATACTATACATGTGTATTCCTTGTGGCAAGACCTTTTTGTCGATACCAACATTTTTGACCTTGTGACCTTGGTCTTTTGTCCTTGGTCTATGCCCTATTTTGAATTTTGGTGCCGCGGGGGGGATATTTGTCCGGTTAGGACAGTTCTAGCTACTTCTGAATTCAGGGTAAGTTTTATTTGATAGATAAGTAGTAGTAAGGGACAGAGGAAGTTTTTTTGCATAATTCAGGCTGGCTTTAAAACAGATTTGACAACATTTTTCTGTTTTTATAATGTTTGGTGCTTAATGATATTTCAGACAGAGCTGGATTATCAATTGGATATTACGACACTCTCTGTCCATTGGACAATGTTTAAAGATGTCCATTCTGGCCTGTCATATTATGAGGTTGGAGTCGGGACTACACCTGGACAAACTGATGTGATGGATTTCAGGAATATCGGTCTTTCAACAGGTATAAAGTCTTAGTAATATACATGGCATACAACTAGTTCACAATAGAGAATATATATCATAAGTAAAAACTTTACCTGGACTATTACATCGAAGTACTCTTAGTCTGTTATACGTGCCAATAGTCAAAATCAGTTTGAATATTGTATAAGTTGAGTGACAAACCCTCAGTATTTATTAAGGTACCATAAGACAGTAACGTACTCTGTATAGTTCCTTGTCAGTGTATTACAAAGATGAAATCAGATGAGAGGACTTTGAAATCACCATAGTAATAAGAATACTTGCGGACATCATTGTACTCAGAATACCCCAAAACAAAAAGTTATGTGGATACTAAGGTCTGGAAAGTAATATTTTCGATATGTTTAGCCTAATTTATTGATAATAGCTTAAATATCAAATACCTACCATGATATCAGTACCCGATTCTAAAGTAAAATACGAAGAAGTACCGAAGGGTTAACCATATCTCATACTCCATGGAATAAAGGGGACAATATCGTGTTAAGTGTCATGTTCAGACAAATGCGAACCCTAATAAAATCGAGGTGAGACCAGGGAGGAGTAAGCGTCCTCTGGTTGCATGCAACACCCGTCGCAAAAGTCCTGCAACAACCTTTCAATTCGAGGAGATAAATACGTAAATATACACGCATGAACTTAAGGAGAGAGGAACACGAAGTTAAATTTCCCATTCAAGGCAAGAGATGCTGCCTGCCTGAAATTCCGGTGTCGGAAAGGCAGGTGAAGAAATATCTGTATATACATGTATATACGTATTATGTCAAATCAAGTATAGTGAAAAAGTTAAGATGGTTATTTTGTATGGTCATGACCCAAAATATCGGTTAACATTCTTGAAAAAGGAATTTGAAATTGCAATAGATCCCTATAAGGACCATAAAACTTCCTCAGTGACAATTTCAAACGTTTCTCAATATATCCCTGTGAGAGTAGTTTCGTGGCAATAAGCCAGCTCTCAGGAAGAAAATTTCGTATTTAGAGCATGCTCTGGCATTGCGTATAAGTTTTGAAATGAAGATGCCATATGCGGGAGAGGAAGGTATGTTGCTACTCAGAAAAGGGAAGTTGGTAATAATGAAATTGAAATCGTCATGTTTGTCATAGGGAGAGGTTACCAATGAATCATCGACACTAATTGATAGCAGTATATCGAGGTATGAAGCAGAAAATGCGCCCTCTGTAGTATCTTTTATCTCGAGTTCCTTTGGATATATGATGTTGAGGTGATCCTAAAATACAGGGTTGTTAATCGACAAAACATAGATATAGGTATTAATTTTAACATTGCCTTCAATTTTGAGAAGTATAGACTTATAACTAGTGATTGTTGTATTGAGGTATAATTTTTGACTTGGTATTCTGTGTACGGATAAATTTCACGATGAACAAGGTATTGCATATTTTGTTAGCCATATGCAGGTAATAGAGATAAACAACTGTAGTATATGGAATGCTTGGATACATCAGACTTTTTCACTGAAAATATGTTTTTAAAATTCTACATTTGCAGTCATCTCTTCATTTCAGAGCATAACTGGCACAGCATATTCGTCCCTGGAGTGAAATATTATACAACTGTTCGAGCGTGTAGCAATGTCAATCTCTGTTCCAGCGTGACGTCAGACGGTATAATAATGGATAATTCGCCTCCTATTCCTGGAGTGGTACACGTAGGAAGTAGTGTCAAACATCAGCATTTTCTTGCACACAGGTATCTTAAAAGAGATGATAAGCGAAATAAGTTGATCACTATCTGGACATTATATTATATTTTACTATTATACCCTATTGAAACCGAAATGTGGGCTAAACTTTGTGTATCTGTCTTCTCATGTGACATTCAAACAGTAAGGTCTGTACCTTTTAGAGACATTGGCTCTGAATTTAGATACACCATCTTTTCATCGAAATTTATCTCGATTGGCTTAATTCTAGTTATGCCTTTGGGACTTCAATTAATTCTTTGCAGCGGAAAATAATTCTGCTTTGCAGAAAGATTTAGTTTAATGTCCTAAATGTGCATTTTGACAAATGAAGCAAATTCGATTTTGCTGAGGAGATACAATTATACTGATACTGTTTCAAAACGAGGCATATCTTGTAAACGTACGACCACTAAACTGAATTATTTTACAGATCCATTATCCATGCACAGTGGGTAGGATTTCAAGATCCGCATTCAAGTATTAGCTATTTTGAATGGTGTATAGGATCCGTCAAAGGTCAATGTGACGTGGAGGATTTCCGGAACGTCCATCTTGCAAACAGTGTTACAAAAACAGGATTAAATCTGCCTATAAACAAATTTTTATATTTTACTGTTCGGGCCGTCAATAATGTAGGGCTCAGCGTGAAGCGGTCCTCGGATAAATTTCAAATTGATGTAACCCCTCCTATAATTAAGTCTGCGGCACATTTTGCAACTGAGGGCTTTTATATTTCATCTAAACTGATGACTCAGTGGGATAATTCGGTATTGAGGCTCCAATGGGGATTTCTTGACAGAGAAAGTCCGATCGTAAGTCATTCTGTGTTATTACGAACACACACAAAAGGTCGTATTGTACAACAAATCACTCTTTATGGATCACAGAATCATACAACACTTCAGTTCGATAAGAATGATTTGTTGAAGAGTGGTGATACATATACTGCATGGGTGATTGGATGTAATGCGGCACATTTATGTACTGAAAGTAAAAGTGAACCATTGCTGGTCGACTCTACACCACCTCATTTGGGTGGATTCAGAAATCCTATGCTGTGGAAAAAACAGTATAATGGACGACGGAACATTTCTTCTGTTGATCTGAAATGGTATGGCTTCGTAGATATAGAATCTAATGTATCCCATTACTTCCTTTCCGTATCGCGGTCATTTAATGGAAACGAACTATCAGGCGGCAGAGTCATTGTCGAACATAACAATTCTTTATATATTCAGGAATGTTCCATTGCATTAACAAATTTACTTACGGTAGGAGAAAAAATTATTCTCGGGATCTCCGCAGTAAATAATGTCGGACTTAGAAGTTGGACAGGAAGAGTCACGGTCACTCTTGTATCTGAAGATCATTTAGGAACATCAGGATTTTTAGAAATACAACGACATTCCTGTTCCACCCACTACTGTACAAATGATTGCACATGTTCAGTGATAGGTCAAACGTGTGTAGCCGACACTGGAACTAACGCAACATGTAATAAATCAATGACATCAAACGAAAATGACGTAATGGTGGCTTTCGGTTTTCCGCTAATGCCTATGGACATCACGATTTCAAAATCTTGTTTGACAGGTTTCTGGAATGCATCAAGCTATCCGACATTTCCAGTAAAAAGATATGAATGGACAATGGGATTACGAAACGAGAAACCTGGATATGGTATATTCGATATTATGAATGAGAAAGTATGGCATGACATTGGACTAAATACAAACATCACACACTGTCTTCCTGACAGTCGTACTCTTCAACATAATGGGCATTATATCTTATACGTCCGCGCGTGGAGATCTTTCAGTGAGTACAATGAATATGCGTCTCAGCCGATATTAGTTGATCATACAGCGCCAACTATTCGTAAAGGAAAATCTGTTATAGAGTCTACTTCAGACTGTAAAATGGACATCGATTATCAGAACTCAACGGAAGATTTCTACATATGTTGGTCGAATGTATTCTCGGAACAACAGGGCAAAATAGTAAATTACCAAGTCTTTGGTGGAGCGTCGATTGAAGGTATATAGAACTATATATCATAATCTGATTTTTCTCGTCTTGTTTGTAAAAAAAAAAAACTTTAAATAACATATCGATCCCTTCTTGTTACTGACAATACTGAGACTGAATTCTGTTTGGAGAAAGAAACAGTCGAACTTCGAGAACTCGAAGCTAAATGGACTTTCAAAATCACTTAGTGTTTCAATAAGTTCGAGATTTTGGAGTTTCCCTGTTGTAAATAAAATGAATAGAAAGTTTGCAATGACTGTATGATCTCTTCGAGTTCCCGGGGTTTTCGAATATTCGACTATACTTGCGTAATACGTTTTCTGCTTTACTATTGGTAAGTTTTGACTTGCGTTTTAATATTCAGTGTTTTTATTTCCTTTTGAATGATTTTTGTTTTACATATGAATTTTCTAAATTGCAAATGCGGATAGTTATAAAATGACTTTTCACTCCTCCAAGTACATGGTTTAAACTTTAAAATTTAGGGATATATGAATGTCAGTCTTTTTTTCATTATATTTGCCAAAGTGACGTAGCATCAGTTTATCTGTATTATGCATAAATCATAATGTTAAATCCGCAATATTTTAATATTTGCTTTCAGGAGACGACATACTGAAACACAAGAATACTGGATTAAAAACATCATACCTAGTGAAAGGATCTTACTTAAATCCGGGTACCAGATACTACTTTACTGTTATAGCAACAAATAATGTAGGTCTCTCCACAACCCATACTACAGATGGAATCCTGATAGATTTGAATCGTCCAACACATGGAGTCATTTTTAACACTCTGAAGCATATGAATACAAAATATCAATCATCTGATGAGAGTATAGGTGTCTCCTGGCATGGCTTTGACGACGACCAGTCATATCTGTCTTTTTATAGTTTAACAGTCATCGAAGCTTCCTCTCGAAAAATATCTAAGAAGACGCAATCCGTTGGGTTTAAAAATGAACTGAAAATATTCCCTTTAAATCTTACACATGCAAGCAAGTATGTTGTTCAAATAAGTGGCACTGATGTTGTCGGACACACCTCGGAAACTGTGGAATCAGAAGAAATACTGATTGATACTTCGCCTCCCAAAGGATACCGGTGTATTAATTACACCAACATAATACCTTATGAAATAACGTCTACCAAGGAGACGCTCCTTGCTCGAGGCTATATGGAAACGGTCATCACAGGATATACTTTTGTTAAAAGTGAGGAATTGTATAGATTTACCATTAGCTCTTCCATGGATGATAATGAGGGGTTGGTTCATATTCTAATTGATAATTCAATATCTAAAAAAGTGTTTTCACTCGAATTGGATAAAACAGGCCATGCAGAATTACAATACAACTCAAAAAGTACATGTAAAGTTTCAATAACAATTAGAAGAAAACATTTTTATGCAAAATCGTCAACAAATATTACCATCAGGAGATGTGAGAACGTTGTTGAAACAAGTGATGCTGTGACTGTCCGTCAAATCTCAAATTCTAAGATGACCGTTCAAATGTATATAGATGATTTTGAAAGTGGCATCAAATCATTCACTCTTGGCATAGGTACAACGCAACATGGAAAGCAGCTCCAGAAATTAAAAATGATCAAATCGTCTCAGTATACTGTACTTTTGAACAATGTTGAAAATGGAATGAGAATATTTACCACTGTTGTAGCCGAAAACGGCGCTGGCCTTCGAGAAGTCTTCTATGGCAATGCGTTCACTTATGACAACACCCCTCCGATTATAGGAAATGTTTCTCTACGACTGGAGTATGTTGAAGAAGAGAAGCAGACATTATTCAACGAAAACTTTATGTCATTAAATTATACCCAAAATAACAAGAGTGCATTAGTTCTCGAGAAGACAGAAAACATTAATGAAACGAGTATAATTGGAACAAATCTACACGTTACATGGAACGTATTAGATGGCGAAAGTGGAATAATCGGATGCATGTGTATATTTGGTAATATTTAATACTAGTATCATTTTATATATTTTGAAAACACCCTTTGTTGCGATATTATTCCTATCGGAATGCATTGATATATTCAGTGACAGAATTTCTGACTACATAGTTTAAAAGAAAATATGAATTCATTTTAAAATATTTTTGTAGATCAAGATAATACAAAGCAGCAAGCAATTAATCCTCACTCGACGTTCCAGGAAAACAAAATGTCGTGTGTCATAAATGGTGGAAAAAGAAGAAATGGTGAAGGAATGTCTGTGACCGTGGAATGCACAAACAATATTCATCTCATTACACGGTATAGATCACCATCCAGAAAAATCTCACTATCAGCACCAGATATCATTCAAGCATCTACCCACTTCATCCCAAACAATAGATATTCCTTAAATCACGACGAAGAAAGACATTCAATACAGTATAATTCGTCTTTTCTTACTTTATATTGGGAAGGATTTATGGACGAGGCAGGGTTAACCTCATATGAAACACGAATGCATTCAAATATTAAATCAGGTTCCTGGATGTCACATGGTTTAAAGACGTTTTCGACCATTCCTGTGGATGGTACCAAGAACGGGGAGTACTGTGTAGAAGTCAGAGCCAAGAACATCGGACACTTATTAAGCGATAGTGTCAACAGCACAATGATCATCAATGCCAATCCTCCTCGATTAACAGGTAAGTTACTCTCTTGAAACTTTCTAGAGAGAATTTATACTAAACGTCAATTATAATGTGTCAATGCTTTGCTGATTTCTTTGCCTTTGTACAAATGTAAGCATAAATACTCCTGCTCGTATTTTCGTCAAATTGTGCCATCCTGAAATCTACATTGTCACTATTAATGATATAAAATAATAATAATAAAAAAAACCCTAATAATTGGCATTTTTTTGGTTCTTCGTCTTCTGTTGTGCTTCAACAAGGTAACATTATTAACTACTTGAAAACTAAAAGGTTAATGGATCTGTATCTCACAAGAAGCATCTTTAGCACAAGACAAATATTAACTTTCTAAGAGCGTGGAATCGTCGTCTATAAATATGAAATTTGTGTATTATGGGGCAAATGTCAAACACTAGGACGAAGCTTCTGTGCGGGTATAATGAAAATGTCACCAATCTGAGAAACCTTGATTACTCTTATGCATTTTATTCTTTCCTTTCTTTTAAAGTTATGTATGGTTATGAAGAACAGCGTATCGTCTGCTAAAATAGTGAAAGGTCTTAAAATTCATTCTAGGACATAAACCAAATAGTAAACCACTTAATAAAATATTAAAATATATTTGTCATCCTCTTAAGAATATTGTGAAAACTAAACGTTTGCAAGGATGTGAACAGAAAGCGGAAAATCATAACGCCAAAACAGCTCAAATTTAAAGACAGGTCTACCATAGTAAAATATGTTTCATCTTAATTTAATGTGAACGATCACGTAACATAAATGTAAAATATCTACAAAATTGAAGTATTGCCATATACTCTCGATTCTTCTCGTTTTATGCTTAAAGATCATGAAGTAAATAGAAAGATAGCATTTGTCCCTCGAAAAATTAATGTAAAGAAAGAGAAAACTTTTAAATGTCGATATTATTAACAAGTTTCATAAAATATTCTACACATGATAAATTCATTTTATTGTTTTTATTGTCTTGATAATAAATATAAAACATATATACCTTTTAATTAACTAGCGAAAATATTTTCGTTAAAGGCTCGGACGTGACATTTGAACATGTTGGCGGACAATTGCAGATCCGATGGGACAACGTATTTCATAGGCCAGTTGTTGGAAACTATATTTATCACGTGACAGTAGGTAGTAATATTGGGTGGACAGATATCCAGGAACACATGGAAACGACAGCTTATAGCATCACATTCGATGTTACTGCAGATAGTATGGAAATATTTGTAACAATTATGGCCATAGGGCAAAATGCTGAATATACTAAATATACAAAGGTTTTGCACATATAAAGCTGTAGTGAGAAGTCTCTTGTAAAATCCATGTTGATGTTATATAGTTCTTATATTGTACTTTGTAAACATTTTGTAGTGATATATCTGTGGTGTGTATCTATATATTTGATCGTATATTCAAATGAGTATTGTCATAATTGTTTTGATAATTATTATACATCATTATAATTATTAATAAATATATCAAGGAATCACTTTCGTCGAGATAATTATATTTTTAAACCAGTGAAATACGAGGTAGTGGCTAAGGTATTTGATTTAGATGCAAGCAATCTATGTTCGGTTACCGTTAATGGAGTGTCTTTCAAATTCTGTATTTGCAAAGTGCATATAAAATTCCTATAACATGATGCATTTAAGACTCATAAATGATAAAGCATAAATGATTTATAAAGATTTTCCAATTTTCAGCGATTTTCATAATCGGCATAACTTTAATGGAAAATATTTCTAAATATTCCTTTTCAATAATTTATGATTGGGTATATGACATATTATTAGCTAGATTAGACATTGTTTTATCATTCCATAACCATTAAAACAAATATTTTGATCTACACTAAGCCGAATAGATGAAATGGAATAAAATAAGGGAAAAATCTATTAATTTTGCAAAAATAGCACATTTCACCCCAAAAATCACATTTTTCATGCATGATGTGGTACTGAAACCTCTTTTATTGGAAAGATCATATAAAAATCTATAAGATTACATGTTTTTTTCACGAATTTATTGAGTTGTTTACATTTTATTCAAAATTTCCAATTTTCAGCACACTTTCATGGAAAATATTTTTAGATATCCCTTTTTCGATAATTCATGATTGGGTAAATGGCATATCATTAAATGAATTAAACATTGTTTTATCGTTCCATAACCATTAAAACAAATATTTGGACCTACACTAAGCTGGATAGACAAAATGGAATAAAATAAGAAAAAAAAAATCTATTAATTTTGCAAAAATAGCACATTAAACCCACAAAATAACATGTATGACACATGATATGGTACTGAAACCTTTTTTATTTGATAGATCATATCAAGATCTATCAGATTACATGTTTTTTTTCATGAATTTATCAAGTTGTTTACATTTTATTGAAAATTTTCAATTTTCAGCGATTTTTGATAAAAATCTTATGTTTTTGCCCCAAAACTCGATAAAGCCCCAACGGCCAGAGTGCAAACATCGCTTAAAATGTTTCTTAGAGAATGTACTTTCACATGAGGTATGTCTGCAAAATTCCCACTGGGGGGGGGGGACAAAAGTGTTTCTGGATCATGGACTATAAGATTTATATTTTATTTGCTTTGGAAATCTCTTTCTTTTTATATATGGATTCTGATATGGTAAAGTGGCTAAAAATTCACAATAATAATAGTATCAGTTTTTAAAGACTGTCTTGATACTGACTTAATGTGCATTGGCTTTATTCAAATTCAACTACCAGAATGTTACAATCCGAGCTGTATAGCTTTAGGACGATGTCTCGTCTCTCCCTCATTAATAAAAATATTGAGGTGAAAATAATAAAAATTAAAAAATTAAATAAGAAAAGAAAAGAAATTAGAAATGGAGGAGTGATATATAAATGATTTCACTATGAGCTGTGACAATTAGTCCTAACAGGGTAATTAAGGTTAAATCAATATTTAAAGTAGACGATTGAAAAATACAGAAACAACTGATAAAAATGAATTTTTTAACTCACAAAAGTATATCAGATGCCCATGCCAACCTGAAATGCCCATACAACGGATGTCAAGAAGTTCATTACCTCATAGAAAAGATAATATATAGAGAAGATAATATATAGAGGTAAAGAGCAATAGAGGTGCACTCGGTTGGAATTTTCTCAATATGTACCATCAAAAAGCATAAAAATATTACCTATCAGAAATTCCAACATCAAGATGATTTCCTCTTCGCATATTTCTTATTGGAAGCATTATTCGTTATCGAGATATTTATCGTCGTGATCTAAAACAAAAAACATGTATGTATATCTGCGAATACCATTTCCGTAAAAGAAGTTTCTAATGAGGAATAATCATACAAGGAGTTAAAAGACTTGATGCCAATTATCTTATTGAAAGCTGGGTTTTTTTATGTTCTAGTAGTTTCGTAGAATTCTTGAGGAATCATATCTAATTCATATCACGTCTGGAATAAGCAGTATGTCCGAGGAGTATGTTTGTAAGTAGTATGGAAAGCGGCTTGTTGGAATACTTACAAGATCAATCTATGAACGGACAATTGGTTTTTACAGAATATTTACGAAGAGCGTTGCATACAAACATGAGACACTCATTCCGTTCGAGAACTTGCACTAATTTCTTTTTAAATTGAGTTCGCATTCATTTTGATGTGTAAACATACTCGATATTGTTCCCCGCTTTTCGCAAAAGTGTGGAGACATTGAATTTCATTCGTCCTTCAGTCTGTCTGTCTGTCCGTCCGTCTGTCACAAAAAAATCTAATCTTGGTCATATCTTTTAACCGTAAGACATAAGGCCTTCATGTTTGGCATGTGTGTCCCTAATTGCAATACCTTTCCGTTGTTACCAAAACTTTTTATCATGTGACCTTGACCGTAACCTATGACCAACTTCAATGTAACTTTTTAACCGTAAGACGTAGGGCCTTCATATTTGCCATGTGTGCCCCTATGGTAATACCTTTCCGTTGGTACCAAAAAGATTTTATCATGTGATCTTGACCGTGACCTTTGACCTACCTTAATGTAACTTTTAAACCGTAAGACGTAGGGCCTTCTTTTTTTGGCATGTGTGTCCCTAATAGCAATACATTTTTGTTGGTACCAGAATTTTTATCATGTGACCTTGAGGTTACTTTTTAACCGTAAGAATGTGTACACTGCAAACATACCTTCCAATCGTCATACTGAACCCCTGAAAATCATAAGTGTGCATGCTGTCAAATGTGTAAGAAGATTTTCAGCACATACTAGAAACTTCAGAATCACAAGGTAAAATGCTTAATGTCAAATTATTATGTGTAAATCTATAGGTATATTTTATCTTTTTTTTCAATATAGCATTTGCTTTTGTCCTTCAGATTTCTGTTGAGAGTTGCCCATTATATGCATTATTTGTTACCAGTTGAGTATTGTGCAGCAAAGAACCAAACATGACCTATTTACACACTTCGAAGACGTCACAATATCATGGAACATCATATCAAACTGGTGGTCTACCATCGACATTAACATCTGCAAAGGTTGCTCGTTTAATGCTTATCAAGAACTATGACATTGCAGACCACCTTGTAAATGGAGTTATTGGAACACTTGTGGAATTACAGTATTTCAAACAACAAGTTAAATGGACAACTATACATAGAGTTTAAAAAATCATAGGACAGAATGCAAAGAAAAGTTCACCTTCACATTTAAAGCATGCTGTTCCTATTCAAGCCATAAGTGTCAGGTTTATGTTAGCATCTCAGTGTAATGTTACTGTACTCAGTGACACTAGCAAATGCCCTCACAGCACATGTCACATGGAAGCACATATGAATACATGATAATAGACTTCACACGCCTAAGAAAATCACCTCCTCCACAGGGTCTGGCTTACACAATGATCCACAGGGCGACTACAAGACATGATGTAAAATAGTGAACTTCAATGAGACTGGCATCAAAGTAAATAAGCATGCATTTGAGAAAATGGCTCGCATGAGGACAGAATCACGTTTGTCCTGTTTGAATCCACTGATAGAAATGGGACCAAGGAAACGTGCAATAGGACACATTAATATTCGATCATTAGCAAAGCATGCAGTGAATTTGCAAAATGACAATGCAATAAAAAAAAACTAGACATATTATGTGTTTCCGAAACGCATATTCGACAGACAGTTCCGAAAAAAAACCATAATCTAGAACTGCACTCAGTATATCACAGTGCAACAACGCACGGACTTGCAATATATATGTCATTTAAAGAAAATGCCACCAATTTACTTGTTCCGTCTTCAAATATATGCCAAGCCATGGCAGTTTACATTGCGTCCGAACATGCAATGATTTTGGCCTTATATCAACCACCAGGATCTGGCATTGACGATTTCCTGCAGTGTTTGCGGAACTTTTTAACATACCTCGAAATACAAAGAACTCCTTATGTTATATTTGGAGATTTCAGTCTTGATCATACCAGCATCATTTTTATTAACCTTCCTTCAGAATTCAGTCTCAGTAACATTCTTCATCAACCAACCCATGTGAATAGTTATACCCTTGATCTCATTTTAACCAAGAAAGTAGATGCTGATGGACAGTTTCCCAGTGCCGTACACTGACCATCATGTTGTGTGGACAACCATTGCCAGAAACTAACTGGAGTAAGTTCTGTATACAGGAACAGCAAGAGACAATGACAATTTGTGAAAGAAAATTGACAATGTATTTAATAATATTATAATTTGGCCTCAATAAATACTTATAATTAATATCTTAAATACATTATCATTTTTCTTTCACAAATCAAATTACAATAAACATGAATATGTGAAACTTTCTTCCACTTTCATACATAATATAATGGGGATATTTCACTGTACTATCCGTTTTGAGTTTTACATATTGTAGCATTCTTTTATGAGTAGAGACGCGAAAGATTTCGAATGCATGATGGGGTAAGACTTTGGTTTTATCCTAGGACATAATGCGACGTTTCAGTAATTTTTTTTATAAATACTATCATAAATATTTTGAAATCCACGTTCGAATTCAATGAAGAAGCATATATAGATGATATTTATTTAATTATTTTCTCATTAAAGATAATAATGATGTTGAAACAAAAGATTGAAGAATAAGATTTTACTTAGAAATTGAAGATAAATCCCGAGGAGTATAACTCATAACAAGTCACTAGTCTGGATCATCCAAGTGTTTGTGAGATAATACAATTTACCCTTTAAAAATGTTTTTGACTTAACAGATATAGTACAACTGTATAACGTACTACCAAAACGAGATAATAAGCTCCTAGCCGTGCACTGTTGTCCAATATACTGCCCGAGTAGCATTAATCAATCAAATTGTCAACAAACTGCGTAGCGGCAAGGTGATAATTTGATTGGTTAATGTGACGATGAGCAGTATACTGGACAACAGACCACGGCTAGGAACTTATTGTTCTATTCTAACATGAATGAGACAGTTGTATCCAATTTTTGTTTAATGTAATGATAACAGCCTAACTCGCAATGAGGCTCTGTCCTAGTTGCCGCAGTGTAAACATACGCAGTGTAAACATACAAATCTAGCGATTATTACATGAAAGGTGTTAGTTAAAGTGTAAATTTGAATATTTTTGTAGAAATAAATCATAACTTCTCTTGTTGATGTGCTCTTGATAAAACAATTCGAAAAAATACCAACGAAATTTGAGTTCGAGATCAGCCGAAAAAGAAAATATGTCACAGAAAATGGAGGTCATTTTTGATCGACTGGTGGATGTGTGTCATGGTTCCCACTATTTCTCCTTTCGAATTGAAGAGTTTCCTTTGCACATGGCACACCAAAATGTTCAGGAGACGTAAAAGAAAGAGCTAGAACTAAAAGTAGAAGGCAGAAGCACGTGTGATGCGAGTTATGTTGGATTGAAACCTTCCAATTTTCATATGAGCACTTGAAATAATTATGAATCAGACAAATAAAATCGAATAGTATTTTTGGAAAGATTTTTATGTTTTTTGAGTGGTAAACCTCATGTGAAGATGCAAGCGCGAAAGAGCGCCGCTGAATAATATGATTTCAGCATGTAAGAGTTATCGCCCGTAATGACGGTCAGAGGAAATGAGGTCGTTGACAGTGTCAATAATGAGACGATAATGGTTATAATATGAGTGCAAATTATCAGTAAATACGTATTATTTTTAAGAAATGATGCTATCAAATTGATCTAAGTGCCTGTAAACATGGTAAACAACAATGACTGAAGGCTAAAGCAGTACTAGTGCATGTTCCTGTTTGGGGGGGGGGGGGGGGGGTTGCGGATGTGCATATGTGCAGTTAATCATTTTTCATCTCGTGTTCCTTTAATATTTTGGTGAATTATGATGATATTCTGATGAAAGGTATAGGAGATATGAGCTCTGATGGACGGACAGACACACAGACACGACGGCGACTATATAAGTTTATGCTCTCCCGACTAATTGAAAGTATTCGGGGAACATAAAAATGGAATTTAGTTGTATTACTAACCACATCAAATAAATAAAATTGTCACCTGACATGAATTGATTGTTGTGTCACCTGTGTAGTTTGTAGCAAATGACGCTTGAGAATTTCTTTGTCAATTGTCTGTTATTTGTCTGTCTGTCACAGTTTTGATACTATCAACACATGTTCTTATATTTAAATAACACATGCAAGGTATGAGATCTGAATCCACTGTATGACAAAATCCATCACAAAAACAACAAGCAGACAAAATGACAGAGAAACTGCCTTGAAAGTCTGTCTGTTCGATATGGCTGCCCGACTGTCTATTTTAATTGTGTCTAAGTTGTAATTTCGACATCCTAATATTATACCCCCACTAACAAAGATGTGGGGACATACTGGTTTCACCATGTCTGTCTATCTGTCTGTAGATACCATCATTTCCATGCACTATACTCCAACTCCGACCCATTTCAACATAGAATGATGTGACTTTATATACAGATAACGCTTGGCCTAATGAGAATCTGAGGCCATATGTTATGGTCATTGACCCAGTTCCTTGAAAATGCTTTGTGAACTCCTTAACTCCAAGGTTATCTTGAGTGAAAGTTTGTGGACATTGTTCAGACTTTAACTTTTGGCTGCTAAAACGGATTTAGATAAGTTGCTTGAAAAAAATTGTTATATACACGCGTAAGTGTGTCATTACTACCTCAAGGTCACCTCAGAGGTCAAGATCATACAGAAGAAATTTTTGGTAACACTACTTGGGCCATAGCTATTACTGCTAACCTTGTTGTAGCAAGTTTTAAGACGAGGAACTTAATTTTGCTGACATTCTGCATGATTTATAAATTTAGCAACACACAGTTATCACCCTTGGTGAATTTGATCAGCCATAACTTTTTTATTCCTTGACATATCTCATTTCTTTTTTTCACTAAATGACTGCATTTGAACTGAACTTTCCAATGATACCAAACATTATGTATTTTCTGTGAAAGAAAAATATCGCCTGTTATCGTTATTTAATGTCCACAACGTTGAAGTGTTCTTGTTCCCACTTGAAAATGTCTCCAACTTTTAGTGAACGTTCGCCCAATTTATCCATGATTTTTAGAAAGTATTGTAACTGAATGCAGACGACAAGTGGATGTGACATAAAAATCAATAATTTAATTTTCAGAAAACCTGAATAGCATGACCCAATTTGGTTTTCTTGAAATCAAAGTATTGAGTTTACTGCCAAGGTCAAAATCAATCATGCCGATGGGCGGGGCTTTAAATGTCAAGAATTTCGTAGGCGTGACGTATCAGGCCGTGAGTCTACTGGAGAATAATGCCTGGTGGAACACTATGGGAAATATAGGGGGAAATTCTCAATCATGTTAGAATCTAGTATTATATCAACAAACTTTACGAGGTTCCGCGGGGGACCAGAATTTTCTAAATTTGCTTGTTATCCATTCATTTGAGTTGAGGCTGGATTAACAATTTGTATGTACTGACCCGATTGCGCGAAATATACTTCAAATTTTACTGTGACGAAAGTTTGTGAATTATTTTAAAACGAGTAAGAACATGCCGATTGAAGCATTGTGTTAACGTTAAATTGAGTAATACATTATAATTTTGGTCGAAATGTTTCTTTCTTCTTCTCTACATTTCTCAAAAGCAATATAGTTTAAGCCAAATGTAGGCATTGAATTTAAACAATATAACATCTATTCATATATTACATTTTCCACCCTTTTTACAATAAACTATATATATTGAAAAAGAATTATACATTATGCTCATTAATTGTGGGGGTACACTGTAATCAGGTTCTTTGTCTGCCTTTCAGATATTGGTCTGATAATCATCGCTATCATCTTAACAGAATAAAACACGAATACAACATTGGCGCTTTTGTTATGGCGTTATAATATTTGGACATTAGGTTAAAAACTTTTAATATTTTCAAATGTTGATTCAATCATTTATAATTTTAAATAGCTTATTAATATTACATCAATTTCAGAATAGTCATTTAACATGTAAATACACAATAAGTCACTCGATTTCTAGGCAATATAATACACAATGTTTTAACCCTGTTTTACTATAAGAAAAATGTGATAAGGAAAGGCCCATATGCGGTAATGCTCTAACAGCCCTGTCTACACAATCAGAAAAATGATAATCATCTGATAAGCCTGATTAGATATCAGAGAATCCTGTGATAATGATATAAAACATTAACATTTCCAACAGAAAACCCTGTAGTAATGATCTGACAATTCTAAATCTAAAGATGCAATCTAAACCCTATATCAAGTCAATGGTTTGTTGTTCTTGTTCCAACAATAATAGAACCCTTAGTATTTTTTTTCATTTACAATGAAACATACATGCGGTTACAAAGAATACAATGCCATTATATCACTTCTCGACAAGAAGCATTTAGCAATAAATAACACACAAGAGCAACACATTACAGCTAACATAAACACATGCATACAAACTACATGTAGAATACAATCACAAAACAAGAAGCATTCAATGAAATGAAACATACACAAATATCTATAACACAGTAAATTTAAAGGTATATATGTTCTATATTTATCTATAACACAGTAAAGCTATATGATGAACACATGTTGAACACATTCACAAAATAAAAAGATTCAAATATAAAGATAAAAAGACAAAACAGAAAAACAGAACACAAATTCACACAGTCAGAAGTAAAATTCAGAGAAATTTATATAAAGTAATAAGTTTTAAACCTACCCCATTTCTTTGAAAACTTTTCATTTCGAGCATTCTTTATAAATATGTATTTTTCTGATTTTAAATAGTCAATAATATTGCCTTTAGCACCTATTAAATATAGAATGCAATTTGTCAATTTCTGTTTGAAAATATAATATTTTACTATGCAGATAATAATATTTAATCTATTGTTCCTTTTCTCTTTAATCCAAATATAATATTTTGGACATTTAAACAAATATCAATTTCAAAAGTATCTAGCAGCCATTTCCTAAATTCTCTCCATATGTTAAGAGAAAAATCACAATAAAATAGAAGATGGCAAATTGTTTCTGGAAAATTATGACAAAAGGAACACATATTTGTATCTTTAATACCTATTCTTTTTTTGTAAAATGACATTTGTTCCTAAGATTCTGTGAATGACATGATATTGGAACCATTTTAAATTACAACCATTAGTGCTGGTATGTACGGATAGGTTGGATACATAGTGTTGAAAAGAAATATTTCCAAATTTAGATAGATGTTCTGAAAAAGATCTAAAGAATTTGCCGAATGTTTTTCTAAGCTTGTGATATCTGTAACCCTGAGTTAAAAGTTTAGTAGTAATTTGTAAATTTCGTTTATGAAAGTCCAAAACATCAGAGCAGCCTCTGACAAATCGAATTAATTGAGATACATAGATACTATATGATGGGAGTGGGAGGGACATCGCCATCCAAGTAACGAAAATTTACAATAGGAAATCCAAAATTCTCACGTTTATCATAAATATTAGTATATATATATTAGGTGGTTGATAATTTTGATGTTCAAATCTAAGAAAGGTGTAGATTTCTCTCAAGTATTAGCTTTATTCAATTTGAGCTCTAGTGGATATATTTCTTATATAAATTGTTCGAATTCAGGGTTGTCGATAACCAAAATGTCATCCAGATATCTGCAAGTATTATTAAATTTGTCAACGAGGTCGAAACATTTTGACAACCATTTTTACAATCGGAAGATATCATCTGACATTCTTCTCCCACAACTGCTGGAAGACATCTGATAATCCTGTCTTCACAATCAGACCCTTCTGTCGTAATAAAATTATAAACCTGTCTTCATAATCGGAGAACCTTGTTGCAATGGTTTTAGAACACAGTATTCACAGTCAGAGAATGGTGTGAAAATAATCTCATAGCCCTGTCGGCACAAGAAGAGAACACTTCGATAATGATCTGAGATTTTGTGATGATAATTTGACAACCATGTTTTCTACATGTAAAAACCCTGTGGTGACCATCTGAGAATTCTACACTAGCGGGGAAAAAGTAGTTTAGTAATTTTATTTATAGATTCATATACAAAATATTATGTTTCATTATATATATATCATTATTTAATTAATGCAGTGTCTTTCAGTTCAAACATCAAATCACGGATTATGTTCATTATGGTTGATACGAAATGCCACTGAAGGTAAGTGAGGGGAGGGTTGCAAAATAGTTTATGGAACATGCCAAATTAGAATTGAGCAATATTACTAACAAAGGTATCCAAAAGCATTCTGTATGTATTGCAGTCCCCTACTGACATTTACTTCTGCTTGAAATATGGCATCATGTCATCTGGAACAAAACTCAAAGTGTAACTATTCTATATAGTATAACTCTCATTTCACTATCACGAAAACAAAACGTTACATAAAAAGTTCAATGTCAAAATGTCATAACTCAGCTAAAAGTAAAGTCGGTGTGGCCTAGAGGATAAGGTGCTCGGCTCGTGATCGAGAAGTCCCGAGTTCCCGCCCTAGCTGCACCGGTGTTCCGTCTTTTGGATGAGACAGTAAAATCCGAGGTCCCGTGTCACGGTAGGCGTGGCACGTAAAAGATCTCTCACTGCTTTGGGTGGGTTCGTTGCAAAGGTCGAAATGTGCATGCAATGCATCAGGCAGATGTCATCACCATATACGTGAAATAATCATGGTGTGACGTAAAACAATATTCAATCAATCAGCTAAATGTATGTCAACTAACTTTAAACCCAAATTTATACCTACTTACCATAGTCAGATTAAAGCAATACATTCAACATTGACAGAAAAAGATTTTCTGCCACATAACTGAGCCAGTAACTCCTCTTTTTTCTTTCATATCTACACATATTCTGAGATGCAGTGTAGAGCCTGTAAAAGGTTCCCCGTGTCTGGGTGTTTTAAGTGTTATTATTCACCCAATCGTTACTGACTTGGTTGTGTGGGAGCTTTCCCCTAGGTTTGTACATCCTTATTCCTCCCCCCCCCCCTTTCATTCATGTATTGTATAGCTCCATGGTGACTTCTGCTACATAACTGAGCCAGTAACTCCTCTTTTTTCTTTCATATCTACACTTATTCTCAGATACAGTGTGGAACCCGTAAAAAGGTTCCCTGTGTCTGGGTGTTTCAAGTGTTTTTATTCACCCAATCGTTACTGACTTGGTTGTGTGGGAGCTTTCCCCTAGGTGTGTACATCCTTATCCCCCCTTTTCATTCATGTATTCTATAGCTCCATGGTGATTTCTGCCACGTAACTGAGCCAGTAACTCCTCTTTTGTCTTTTTAAACTGAAATGTGCCTAAGATTTTCTAAGTTGAAGGGCTATTATTCTTCCTTCTCAAGAAGATCAAAGTTTGGTTTAAAGGCTAGAACGTTTTACAAGAGCACTTATGTATGGGAATGTGAAAGCCCTATCGCTTCTCATTTCACAGTTGACAGTTTTATTTATTCATTTATTTCATTGTTTTTTTTAGTCTTTATTATATTTTGATTTTTTTAACCGTAGTGGGTGGTTTAGGACATACATTTTTTTCTCGACTCTATATTTCTTATTGACTAAGTATCTCGAGTACTTGACCTAGTATTTCGAGCACTCGACATAATATCTCATGCGCTTGACTCAATATCTCCAGCGATCAACTTAATCTCTCTTGACCTAGTATCCCGAGCGCTCGACTTGGTATCTTGGGTGGTAATGGTAATAACGATATAGTGTCTTCATAGACATGTATTTCTAAATGTTACTCGGTTAATTTATGGTAAATGTAGTATCAGGAATACCTCATTTTATACAATTTAATTCCGACCATGTATCTTAACACAAAGCCAAGAAATTTTAAGCATGACAGCTGATGAGTATTTCTTATATTTCTTAAGCTACTTTATGCAGTATTGTCAATGCTCTATAAACCATATCACATCCATCTCGTTCGTGATTGTTCATATCAATTTCTTGATTGTAGAATTAGTGTTTTTCACTTTTTAACAAGCTATTGCAAAAATGATATTTTCGGTATGGAGACAGTAACACAGAACATTCAATGTAATCTATGTTCATTAGCAGAAGATTTATGTACTTGTGTGAGCAGAAAATGCACATTGTTCAAAATCATATAAAACTGGTACATTTCATACTAATCTGGAAGTACTGATATTTCTCACAGTAGATTTTTGCTTCCAGTGTTTTATAGTATCTTTCCACCTAGCTAGTTTCCCCTCCACCAGAAAGCTTACTATATAGTACCATTTCACCGGAAAAACTGGCTATATAGGAAAAGCAACTATATAGCCAGTTTTTCCCATATTATAGTAGGATTTTCCCCTCGTATAGAAGCCTTTTTACCAATAGACAGTTTTCCGCTTCATGTTTTCCTTCCAGCTTTCCAGATTCACTCCATAGTTTGCTTCCAGGAACAATCCTTAAGTGTTTCAAAGCTGTAAAATGATGTATTTTTAATCGATTGAACGAAAATGCGAAATAGGGTATAAGTGATGGCTAGCGTGTTTAAACCCGATATATAAACACTTACCTTAATTGATGATTATATCGGGTCAGGTTATAGGGATTTAACAGGTTTCATCTATAACTGTTGCGGCAATGGGTCATGTCGAGATTGGTTCGCCAAATTGAATACCATAAGCTACTAATGACATGGATATTCTGACGCACTAAGTAGTAATTTGTACATATACAAAATACTTATGTCGTACGTACATGTACAATATATTTTTTCGTTTATAAGATATCTTAAAGTTGAACGTACGACCTAATAACTTGAAAGAAATACTCAGTTGTATGTTTGAGATAGTAAGTCGTAGGTACGGGATAGATTAATCGTGCATGTGATGTATCATACCGTGTACATACAAGATAGCAAGAGGTAGCATACTATAAAAAATATAGAACATATATACCTTTTAATTTTGTGCACCATATGCGCATTTCGACAAGTTATGTCTCTTATGCGCATTTCGACAAGTTATGTCTCTTCAGTGATGCTCGTGGCCGAATGATTGGAATTCTCAAAATATATAAAAATATGCAGAGCAGTGTTGAAGCCAAAATGACTGAAAAGGGAACCAAAGAATCTATCTAAGGACAGAGCTATGCATCAGGAGATACTCCTTAGTTTTGGAGTGATTTACTTAATTTAATGAATGAAAATTTGAAGTATATATATTTAATATCAGTACAAAAGCACTGATAACTAGACTTATGATGAACTCGGGGACTATCAATCCACCAGCAGTGACACCGGCCTAGTGGTTATAATAAATATAGAACATATATACCTTTTAATTTTGTGCACCATATGCGCATTTCGACAAGTTATGTCTCTTAAACACATTTCAACAAGTTATGTCTCTTCAGTGATGCTCGTGGCCGAATGATTGGAATTCTCAAAATATATAAAAATATGCAGAGCAGTGTTGAAGCCAAAATGACCGAAAAGGGAACCAAAGAATCTATCTAAGGACAGAGCTATGCATCAAGGAGATACTCCTTAGTTTTGGAGTGATTTATCTAATTTAATGACTGAAAATTTGAAGTATATATATCTAATGTCAGTACAAAAGCACAAATAACTAGACTTATGATGCCCTCGGGAACTATCAGTCCACCAGCAGTAATACCGGCCTAGTGGTTATAATAAATATAGAACATATATACCTTTAAATTTTGTGCACCATATGCGCATTTCGATAAGTTATGTCTCTTATGCTCATTTCGACAAGTTATGTCTCTTCAGTGATGCTCGTGGCCGAATGATTGGAATTCTCAAAATATATAAAAATATGCGGAGCAGTGTTGAAGCCAAAATGACCGAAAAGGGAACCAAAGAATCTATTTAAGGACAGAGCTCTGCATCAGGGAGATACTCCTTCGTACATAAGGTTTACTATTTGATACGTATGAATTGATATCTCGTACGTTCACCATAATTGTCCAGAAGCCAAAAACTCAAGTGCACTATTAAAACGGCGAAGCGTCCGTCCTTCATTTTTATCCCCACATTTTTGCTTCTCCAGAATCCTTTGATGGATTTTGACGAGACTTTATAAGGATGAAGTACTCATAGCCCCGTACAAGTGTTATTGTTTTTCGACCAGATCCTCCCAGGGGCGGAGACAAAATAGGTTAAGAAGGCCCTACCTTTGGCAAACTTCTTCAGACCGAAGGGTTACGACAATGAACAGAATGCATCACAATCGTACTGAAGTATTGGAGAAGAAGTGCGGTTGTTTTCTATTCCATTCTAAAGACAAATTTTGATGTTTAGACTTAATCATTTTGCCAGATTTTCATGCAGTGTCTATAGATTTTCACCTGACATAGGCTTTAGCTGCATTAGTTTTGTATAATTTACTTGTTTATAATTGAAACAATTTTTTTTTTGTATGTTCTAAGTGCATAGTGATTTTTCGATAATTTTAAAGACATTTATTTCCAAATAAAGGGGCGAGGGTTGCACTAATGCATAGGAGCACAAATATTCGACATCTTTTTCCTAACCGCTGAATAAATGTTGATGAAAATTGGTAGGAATAAACTACCCATGGTACCGAGTTTTTTTTGTTTACGAACAGGTATATGAAGGGGTGAATTCAGGGCAAGGCTAGAAAAAGTCATGCAAAGACACCTCTTTTGACAAATTTCTTTTTTGGTTCACTTTTCGGTCATTTTGGTTTCAACGTATTTTTACATTTTGAGAATTCCAATCATTTGGCAACGAGCATCGCTGAAAAGACATAAGTTGTCGAAATACGCATATGGTGCACTAAATTAAAAGGTATATATGTTTTATATTTATTATAACTACTAGGCCAGTGTCACTGCTGGTGGACTGATTGTCCCCGAGGGCATCATCATAAGACTAGTTTTCAGTGCTTTTGTACTGACATGAAATATATACTTTTTCAGTCATCAAATTAAGTAAATCACTCTAAAACTAAGGAGTATCTCCCGCATGCATAGATCTGTCCTTAGATAGATTCTTAGGTTCACTTTTCGGTCATATTGGTTTCAACACTGCTCTTCAAATATTTACATATGTTGAGAATTTCAATCATTAGGCCACGAGCATCACTGAAGAGACATAAGTTATCGAAATGGGCATATGGTGCACTAAATTAAAAGGTATATATGTTCTATATTTATTCTTCAGACCGGAGGATTAGAGTGAAAAAACCATATGCATCACAATGATCTAGAAACATGTAAGAAGAAATGCTGTTTCTTTTGGTGCCATTCCTAAGTTCATTCAAATTTTGAATGCTCAACAGTCACATTTTATAACAAAGTTCAGCTGTTAAGTGAGGAAACACATCACGCACTTGCTAATGGTACTAAGGTGCACGATATTAGATCCATTTGGACCTCTTGTTTAAATATCTCGCATGTACGACTTACTGTCTCGCGCTTGCACTACGATTATCTCGTAGGCACTACTTAGTGCGACGCACACATGCATACACGTGGAAGCAAACCCTTAATTAGCCCACATTGCATTTTTTTCCGAGTATCAAATATAATACTTAGAACACAAAAATATTGTAAAATTTTTGTAACATTTGAAAGCATGATTAAACCCGCAAAAATAAAACGATAAAGAAATAAGGCGAAGATGAAGGGAAGGAGGGTACCCTCAAACTGTGACATGCCCATCTTGAACAAATATGATGAAGAATATATATCAAGGAGGGGGAATCCTTCTATGGGGAAATCCTACTATATAGTCAGTGTTATATAATATTTTTCCCCCTTTACGTAACTGTCTTGCAAGTTATAAACGTTCGTTCGTATCGTATCATCACATAACATTTGAAATACAAATATACTTCCGTAATAGACTGTGGACCATACCAATGGATATGATTGAGGGGTTCTATATATTGTTAAGTGTTTTTTTTTTTTGTTAATGTGTACAAGTCTTCATTTTTAATATATTTACCATAGTATGTTATATCTCCTATTATTTCATTTTAAAGATGTCGATTATTTTTGTATAGATGTCATAGACCATAGAGTCATACAATGATTCTAGATTTGATCCCAGGCAATTAAGCAATTAGGAATTTTTCATTTGAAATGTTCGAATGCTCTAATGATAATTATGGGAATTCAACGTGTAAGAAATCTTTGAACGTTTACTTCTTAAATAAGTTAAGACTGATATATAAATAGGCTTCGCCTCGGTCGACAATGTTTTCTCGGGGTGACAATCTGCCATGTCAACCTGTCAAAAATGTAATATTCATTTTATTATACCGAATGTCATACAATATACCCTTTTTCGTTAAATCAACATTAACCGCTTTAAACACAGTCTTACTTGATGCAAATTCCAGATCATTGTTGATATCAATTGAATATTCTTCCTTCAAAATATACTTTGACATCCATACCTTATGTTGCTGAGAGTAGATTTTTTTAACCTCGTTCCCCTCGCGAGTACGAACACTTGCAAACACAGTCTCAATATATTATTCAATTCCTCCTTTGATAAATCCGATATTGATTGATTGCCGATATATTCATGGAATAAAAATTTCGCTCTTTTAATGACTCTCTGGGTGTTTTTGCGTCTTTTGATGCCAAAGGATGAGATATTTCCTCCTCCCAAAATTGTGCAAACGCCATGTTAAGATCAATAAATAATTTGTAACGTAAAATCGCGTGACCATGTTCTAAGACATCTATTCGAACGTCATTTTTGCTAAAAAAGATCCGCCATACTTTTCTCGGTCTATGAACCGTGCGCGCATCAATTTTGCGCATGTGACATTTTTATGAATGTCATCCTCTCTATATATCCTATATAATGTCACACGATTGATTTACCAATCGGATTACAGGAAATTAACATGAGATATAATAAATCACAATATCACTCTTTATTTACAATGTACATGATGAACATGGCAATAATGGAAGGGAATCACACCCAGGTGTCCCCGATTTGCAATCTACGTCGAAGCTCTCCTAGTCGCAGATGTTGCAAATCCTTGTTTCCTACGCAATGTGGTGATTGATTGTTTTCCTCTCACGCCTTTCTTTTCAATTTTGAGCTTAGCCGTCCGTTTCCATCCGTTTGGCGGCGCTTGTGTACTGAGTTACATGTAGCAACCTTATGACATAATAAGAACGTTTCATTGTTCTTTAAGTAATTTTTGTTGGAATATCTTTTATTTCATCCCTTTACATTAGGACCGCATATGTGAAACATGAAAGCCCTACCTATAACGGCTGGAAAGTTCTGGGCAATGTTAATGTGTTTTTGAAATGTAAATCAAACTCCAAGGACAAGGTCATAAGGTCTCATCACAAGCAATCTGTATGTGAAATTTCAAAGCCATACACTTTTCAGTAAAAAAAGATATAGCCAAGGTTAAAGTTTTTGCAGAGTGGGTCAAATTTCAAAGTTAAGGACACTAAGTGAAAAGACATTGTCTCAAATAAAAGAAATATTTATATGAAGTGTCAAAGCCCTACATCTTTTGGTGCAGAAGATTTAGATTTTTTGAAGCGTAGGTCACAGTCCAAGGTCACTAGTTCAAAAGTTATGGTCTCAAATGAAATGTCTTATCACAAGGAATCTATATGTGAACTTTCAAGACCCTACCCCTTTTGGTACAAAAATATTGCCACGGATTAAGTGTTTGAAACTAGGTCAAGCCCCAAGATCAAGATCACTACTCATGGTTTCAAGGATAAGGTCGTATTACTAGGAATCTATATCTCATAAATGCATCAGACATTATAATTCATTCCTGTATCAAACACAAAATAAGACACTTATTCTATATGCATACATACAAACATACATGTACATACATATATGTATATGTGATTTAATATTACCATACACTTCACCATAGAATGTGAAGTTTAGCAAGCTTTGATTGTTATGATTACGACGTCATAGTCAAATGTCTAACTTGTTCAACATTGCGTCACTTTATCAAACACTTATTTTGCATTAAATTGCTTGACCTTCGACGAAAGCGGATTGGTGTATTGCATTTTAGTGCAGAAATATCAACATAAACAAAACTTTCTATCAAGGTTCGGCTTGGAATTATAAACACTCAAAAAGATTTTCTCTTCTACAAATATTACTTTTAAATAAGCATTTACATCACTATTAATGTTTTTGCACTGTTTGCCATTATATAGTAAGAGGGCTAAAGAGAACTCGCCATCCTTTCCAGCTCGTCGCATTTCTTGGAAGGAATACATGCTTTTCTGGGATCCAATCTGAATACGTTTTGTTAACGCCACTGAAATTCACTCTCATACTAGGTAGGGAGTAAAACCCGTAAAAGGTAATGTGATTTTATCAAAATATTTTTATGGTAACCGATGTACAATGGAATGCTCATTGCTTCCTTTCTCAGGACAAAATATACACATCTAACTGATTTGTTACAGACTTTAATAGGAGACAATCCTCGTTACTCATTGGCAAACTTTTCGAAAAACATTTTCGAATTTTGAAAACATTTAGAAGCATACATTTTCAGATAGCCAAATACCATGCCACCTTATAAGTACCATATTGTGTTTAAATTTATAACAAAATTTTATGATAGAAAGTAATATTTTGAATACCAACATTTCTTATTTTGTGTAATTTAGTGCACCATATGCGCATTTCGACAACTTATGTCTCTTAAGTGATGCTCGTGGCCAAATAATTGGAATTCCCAAAATATATAAATATTTGAAGAGCAGTGTTGAAACCAAAAATGACCGAAAAGTAAACCAAAGAATTTTAGAGAATGCATTAACTATATGTGTTAAATCAACAAAATATAAAAAACAAGTGGAAGAAAAAGAAATAAATCACAATGAGATGTCATTAATGTTTACAAATTGTTATAAAATCACGAGAATGACATTTGTTGAACTACTATATGTGAAAAACGAAGAAGTACCGAAGGGTAAACCATATCTCATAGTCCATGGATTAAAAGGACAATATCGTGTATAGTGTCATATTCAGATATATGCAAACCCTGATAAAATCAAGGTGAGACAAAATACATCTAATTTTGTTATATTTCTCGGCTACGTCAAGTATTCTTACTAGAGCTTAATACTTTGTAAGTTTCATCAATTATCTGCCTTAAGTAGTATTGCCAGTTACACAATTTCTCCACTTCATGACTGAAAGGAGATTATGGTATCGTAAATAGAAATCTGAATTTTCCTTGAAGGATATCAATGCCTTTATACTGATATTTTTCGTCGTTACAATTAGAACACTCCAACCCCTTCTGCCCCCCTCTCCCAGACAGATTAAAATGTTTAAAAGCAAAAACTTTTCCTTTCATGTGTCCAAAATTCTAAAAGTACATCCCATCCTTTCGGAACTCAATTCGTTGATTTTATGCAAACTCGTAACAACTAATTCAGCGCGACCAAAGTCAATGGTATCGTTTTCAGCCATCTTTATAAATTTTATCCGAAGCACCTTTGATACCGTTATCTGATCAGATAAAAAATCATAGCAGAGCTAAAAGTAAGGTTTAGCATATACATAGAAATGCAGGAATTTCGATTTAACCAATTGTAGCATTGTAGTCAGACAGTAGCGCAAATAATATGGGGAACCGATGTTGACAAGAAATTTGAACAAATTATTTTTTTTATTACTCATTATGACATCTCGTTATGCAGAATTCAATTCTGGGTTGAGACCTAATTTGACAATTTAAAACACCACCGAATTTGACACCTATACTCGATACTTACCTGATTTGACAATTTCTACCGGGTTTGAGTAAAGGGTGTGGCTTACTCTTCCGGGGAACTTCATCTCACTGTCTTATTGAGATCACTTACGCTCCTTAGTAGATATTCTTTGGTTTTGTTTTCATTTCATACTCATATTTTGCTGTTTCTATATGCATTTTGGTTTTATGATTTTGGGGCTACTGAATATGTTTGATAAATCATCTTTCAATTCAATGACAATTTATATCATTTTATTAGGCGTTTCCATTTATTAACCACAAGTTAACCTTAAGTACCATGTATATTTATTCTCAGTCCTCTTTGAGAAAATGCTTTCAACATCTCAAGAGATACCTTGTATTAACGGGTTAATTATCAGTTGTTAACTGCCTTGTAAATTGCTTGTTATAAACTACTAATGCAGGGAAATATACGCCAAAACTTAATAGTAGTATTGTCTCAATACACGGGATGTCAGTAACATAATAAAAACTATAGAACATATATACTTTTTAATTTAGTGCACCATATGCGACAACTTATGTCTCATCAGTAATGCTAGAATGATTGGAATTCTCCAAATATATAAATATTTGAAGAGTAAACAAAAACAAAGAGTGGATTTGCAATCAGCAGTGTCCTAGCATACGTATGGATATTAGACGAAGATGCGTCGGACAAGTATATGTAGATGGTGGCAATCTGTGTACTATTAGATCAAAATGCTCCAAATGAATTGTGCAAGCATCCATTTAGTTGAGTGATAGGAACGGACAGGTTGGCAACGTTTCTGAATACACTCTTGGCGTCTTCGTGAGTTGTTGTTGATAATAGTTGTTGACCCTTTGATTTGTTATATCTTTGAGTATTTGTCAAATAGTTGAATATGATTTGTAATTGTGTGTTATCTCTCTAGACAGACAACGATCATTTGTACTCGTTGAAAAATGTGTTTACTTTAAGATTATCTCTACGTGAGACATTTTTATACTGAATGATATAACAACATTTTCAACTTTATTAAGGGGCAATATTAAGGCAAACAAATATATTGTCGAGTGCATGCGCAATTAAGTTGTGTTTGTTATTTTCTGTAAATTTTCTTTTGCGATAAACCAAGATTTTTTTCAGCATCGAAGTTGCTGATAATCTTGTAACAGAACCTTCATGTAATCTGTTTACATATGTAAACTAAACACCTGATGATAAAATACGAAAGAGAGAATTCGAAGAACATGTATCTTTTTAGAAAAATAATAAACCACTATTTATTTATTACGTACAAATGCTGTGTAGACTGAAACATCCTGTTTTTGAGGCCCGTAATTTCTCCTTTGAGGAGGATGTATTGTTTTTGTCATCTCCGTCTGTCCATCCATTACAAAGATTTAATTCGGAATATCTCATATTTTCGTATTCAGTTGAAACTTGATAATATATTTTAGCTTATATACTTGTGCAATTGTTTTTCTCCCGGCCATTAACAGTCTATTTGTTCATTAATGAATAAATCTTCGGCGATATTTTCCAGTATATTCCTATCAGAAGTTGAGACGTGCTAATTTCTCTTGGTAACAATTGATGAAGCATTAACATGCTGTATTGTTCTTGTTTTACATGTGTTTTTTGCTTTTGTGGTGGGTGTACTAATAGGCCGGTACACCGGTTGACCACACCAATGTAGTGACAAATGTCATGCAACATTACAAATATTTTTGTGTTGTCTTTTTGTGTTCTTATTTTCAATTTCCTACACAGGACATTTTATTTACCCGATCAAGTGCAGTCCTATAGACGCTTGCAAAATTAAGCAGTGTCCAATCCAGCGACAATTTTTTTCTATCGTGGATATGTCACGCGGACCGATCAGCCCTATGTAACTCGCTAAAATATGGCAAACAAGTAAACTTGAATTGTGTCGCATAGATTCTCCAGTATGTCGATTGAAACCGACTGTACTATTGTCCAAGCAGTCACTTATGGAAGACCTACTATTAACCAATTCAACACGGCAATATTCATGTAGGTAAAGATTTTCTTGCTGTTCGACGAAATACACAGTAAATAAATAATAATACATAAAAATAAGAATGAATAAAGAAATAAACAATTAATTGATTGATTCATTATTGTTTGACGTCACTCCACAAATATTTCACATATAGGGTGACGGCATTTGCCTGATGCATCGCATACAAATTTAGACTTGCTCATTTGAAAGACAGATCACCGGTGCGGCCAGGGCCGGAGTCGAACCCGGGACCTCTCGATTTCGAGCCGAACACCTTATCCACTAGGCCACGTCACCTTAAATAAATAATTAAAGTATAGAATGATTACTACTAATAATAAAATTAATAATCATAATAATCATAATTATAATAAATGTTCGATCAATGACAGCAATCAAAGTCGCACGGTATTTCCATGGTTACAAAAATTTAAATAATGAAGATGTTTACTCATTTTCTTTAAGTTATATAAATATTTCGCCGATTGGAAATAAAAAGGAAAGAAAAAAAATCGTTCAATAGCGAATGCGTTGTTTTGTAGGTGAAATAAGCAATGTGGAAAACATGTTATATATATATATATATATATATGTTGTAATTAGACGATGCCGTTATACTTTTAGAAAACAATGATTTGTAGTACATGAACTATTTAACATGCATACCCGTGCATAATGTAAAACATAAAACGACAGTAACAACAACGTCCCATACAATTTATCGAAAACTGGTTGTTTATATATCGATAAGAAAATCGTATCAACCGACAGAATTGATGTTAAGAGAACTACAAATAAGATAAAAGTAAATTAGACTATCATCTTTAAACAAAATAGTTACAGATACCCCAAAGTTTGTATTTGCTTTCGATAAGAATAATAATTCATAAAATTATACTTCCTTTTCAATACCAAATTCTGATTGGCCCATGCAGTTAGGGGTTTTTCATTAGACAGACGTGTTATTATAATGTTTTGTTGTTAGTGTTACAGTGACACAGATTCAATTGCTTTTGTAATTTGTTGATGATCTTCATCTTAACGGAATGTATATATCATACAAGAAAATATTGTTGCTGTTGTTTATTTCGAAAGTCCAATCGTCTCTGATTTGTGACGATCGGGCGGCTTGCACATGGTGTGAATGGTCAAACTGGGGACAGTGCAGTTCATCGTGTGCCGACGGTATCAAGCAACGCCACCGTCTCACAAACAGACAACCTGATTGGAATGAAGAAGAGGTCAAATTAAGATGCGGTTTTGCAGAAACAACACAATTTGACCATAGCAAGTGCAGAGAATCATGCTTTTTCGGTATATAATTTCATCACCCGTTTGATCATTGTAGAATATTATATGACTTTGCATTCTTATGAGAACACGCATCTTAATATTTCTATATGCTGAGGATTGACAGCAGATTAAAGACGGATATTGAAGTAAAAATTACTGTTTCTATTTTCGCTCTAGTTTTTATTTTAGCGAATAAATTCTATTTACCGTCATTTATTGGCTGTCTAACAGTGGACTTGTCTTCAAAATGTGGTTAATGATTAAACGGGGAGTTTTATACATTAAGATAATATAATGGTATTGATAATGATATCTTGTATATAAGTATGTAAATTTCTTTTGATGGATGAAACCCTTTCACGGGTTGGATTAAGATCTAATTTGATCTTTTTGCACACCAGCTTAAATTCTATTTCAATGAATAAGTAAATACGCTAATGACATTTAAATGAATACTTATGGATACCAGTGAATTTCAATAAATTACAATTACTAAAATTTTCACAGTAAGAAGTTATATTCAAGTTTAATCGAAATTTTTATTTTACTTACTTTTAACGAAATAAATATGTGTTATCCCAGATGGGAAATCGCCATTCCAAGAAAAACACAAGGTATACAGCATGTTGGTGACTCACCATCGAAAGAAACGTAGCCTTCATAGCGAATGTAGCGAGTCCGATTCGTGTTCATACGAGGAGGTTCGCGAACATTTACATTCACGTACCCGGGTAGTAAGTATTTAAAACATGACAGTCAACATAATACAAGTATGCCACATTTAGAAAGATGACACATGGAAATCTATTAAACTTGATTGTTATTGCAAAAACCTACATTTTAACTGGCATTATTAATGTTTGATCCTTATAGAATTTCTTTTGGTTGACATTTAACAAAAGGAATACAAAAAGACTTATGAGGTATGCACTGATTACTACCGAGGAAATAAACATAATATCTAATGCCTTTGTTCTGTTTGGATTGTGTGTGTGTGTGTGTGTGTGTGTAAATATATAAGATTCTTTCATCAGTATTAGCTTGGATATAGTATACTGACAATATTTCAACATGTGAAATTATATTTATGTAGACCTTAAATATTTATTTATGTCCATGCAATATCTTTGTGTACTATTTACTGCTTTATTATTGATGACAGTGTAACTACATGAAAGACTGGCATTGTAATGAACGTAGATGTGTCCCAGGTCAGATTTGTGTGACAAGCGATGACGATAATTGCAACCTCCTGCGAAATTATAGAGTTAAGTGTAAAGGTGAGTATTTTTTTTTGTATTTAAGTGTACGTATGTCGCTGTCTATGCCATGTATGGGGATTGCATTTCTGTTGTTTAACGCTTAGTAACATAAAGATTATTTCATTATTTGTATAATCACAGCCTACTTCCAAGTTATGTTGAAATTCATTGTCGATCTTTGGAAAGGACTTTGAACTCTCATACTTGGCATAATCAAGATTCAAACACAAACCAGACGATTAATCAGTTGATTATGAGATCCACTTTATATATGTTGGCAAAATCATGTTTTGCACGCACCTGATAAAACCTGTTTAACTGGAGTCAAAATCAATAGATATTGAATCGTTGACATATAATTTTGTGGACAATTTTTAAAAGCAAACCATAATTTACTAAAATTTGTTACAGAAAATTATTATCAAGCACATGCATAAATGATAAATTTATCATGATAATAATTCGATATATTGATCTTAAATCGAGTGTTCTAATTTTACATAAAAATAAAGAGATGTCGAGTTTTAAAATAAATATCAGATACTTCTCAATATCCTAAACAAATAAACCTTCTTCCAAGCGATCATAATGTAAGGCTTTTTAATTCAAACATGGTAATTTTTATCGCGATTATCGTTATAACGTTATTGGTAGTATTGTGACTTGTTAGTAAAATGATGCAGCATACAGTGCGGATAGTCAAAGTATTTGTTAGAAATAAACTTAATATTTCAATATCTATCTATAGATATCAACGAGTGTGCATCGAATCCCTGTAAAAATGGAGGAGGATGTCAAAATCTCCTTAACTCATATAAATGTTCATGTATCTATCCATACCACGGAACGCATTGTGGTAAGTAAGCATTTGTTTGCAAGAATCGATTTTGCAAAATTATGTTCATTACTGTACGATATGCCAGAGTACCTTCTCTTATCTCCTTTGCTTGTTTTCTTCTGAGGGTCGACAGCTAACAATCATAATAGTAATAATTATTATTATAAATAGATAAACAAATATGATACAGAGATGCGAAATCGATTCCATGAAAACGTCATTGAGAAAGTTTCCAGAATAAATGATATTGTGGAACTTTTTATTATGGTCGTTTTACCGATCTGAAAAATATTACCCGTATTATTTTACCAACTTGCACGAGAGATATCTATTGAAGGTTTGCAAAGTGTAGCATTGACTCAATCGTAACAAGTGGTTAAAATGTGAAAGACAATTATTTTAATATATATAGCTTTTTATTAATACCTAATATGCACAACAATGCGGCTTTCAAAAGCTGTAAATCAGTACATACAATATGACTTTCAGTCTTTTCACTTCAAAGATATAGTCAGATGAAATGTAACCATTGGTCCACTGAAATGGTAAAGAATTATATGGTCCGTAAATTCGCTTCATTTTCAATTCGCAAATGTTTTTGCTGAAACCATTATCCAGGAAATAGGTGTTTTAACTGGACTTTGAATATAGGGCATCGAGTTGCATTCTTTCGAATGTTTACTATTAAACTCACAAAAACTATCAACCTACCTAAATTTATGGAAGAGCTCAGATGAAGTACGTAAAATCGTTTTTTCGAATAATACCTTTTTACTTAGTCAAAATAATCAAAATTCTGTGTTTTGTTGTATATATAATATATCAAAACATTTACAATAGAATTTCAAACATTTTAATAGGCAATGCAAAATGAGGTAATTATCGTCAATTTTGATGTTATATTAATAAGGAGATAACATGCTTGTTTCCTTTTTTTCAAAATTCCGGCATGTTATGTTTGCAACCTGTAATTCACCGATTACATGCCGAAAATTTGAAAACACAAGCATGTTATTCCCATTTTAATGAAAACTGTGTACATTGCATGTCAGAAGACTACAGATGTGCAGAAGTCAAATAGTTGATTATGCCGATTTACTTATATGAATATTATGCAAGCGCATTACAAAGTACTTCGTGTTCTGCAGTAAACGTCTTACATGAAAAATAAGAAAGTATGATTGAACTGAAACAATATTCATTTTGAACACGATACTCCTCGACATGTTGCTCTTAATAACATTTGTGTAGTCTGCACTCTATCGTTCTAATCTATATCTACAGTGGCTCGTGGTCCACCTTAGAGTCTACTGTATATTTGAACTATCCTTTTGTCTAATATATCTGTACACTAAATCCAACACAAAATTTTGGTATAGTGAAAATATCGTGGTGTATCCACTAGAGTTCGACCCAGCGTTGTCGAAATCTGCCATATTGTTTACAATGACAAGCATCCGTAACGCGCGTTCATACAAATTAAAAGCTCACGGCGTTTAATCCAGTATTTACATGCCTCAAATTTACTATCACCATCCAATGAAACCTCGTGTTGCTTATATATTTGCATTGCATTATAATACCTTTTTTAATTTCAAGAATAGGGGAGTTTGTACTTTGAACTCAAACACATTGCTGTAGTGCTTAGAATACGAGATATTAGTGTAAAAACTAGAGGTAGTTTGTTGCATTTGTTGGCATTTTGTTATTCGTGGACAGGAATTACCTTATATGGGCGTAGATCTCGATTCAGCTTCAATCCGGTCCACATTAGTTGTTCAGCAGTAAGTATATAAACGGACATTTAAACATAAAATTGGCCTTGCTTTAAATTTATATGAGAATGTTAATATTGTCTTAAAATGACCAAGATGTAATGGCAAAACTAAATAGAGTACATAAAGATTACCTCACGGTGCCAGCAAACAAATTTTCAAACAACATTGTATTTGCTCTCACTCTCTATGGATAAATTACCTTGAATTTATATTGAGTGCTTATAATAAATATACTAAAGACAGTAACATCGCATAACGTTACTCATATTTTATTTCTACACTTCGAAAAATCCACATGAAGTTGTACCTCATCTCTGTCAGCCTTCCATATTAAAACATCTTCAGCTTTGGAGAAATTTCAAAAGTACTCTAATGTGTGATCGATTATTGTGTAATTGTATAACTAAAAGCTCAAAAGAACTTTGAGAAAATTTAACATATCGGTCGCAGATATATACATATATATAAGCACAAGAAGGAAATATAACAACAACGTTCACTACTCAAAAATGTCGGATCAACCGTGGGTCAATGCAAGTTGCTAAAAAATAAAAGAGGTCAAATATAAAAGTACAAGAAGGCGACAAACGACACTAAAATAAAAAAAAATAAAAAATTATGGTCAAATTTTCAAGGCGATCTGCATCATAATAATTCAGAACTGTGACAAATGTGAAAAGAATAAGCAATATTAACATGCAACAATTCACAAATAATATTATACAAAAACAAAAAAAATATTTAAGAAGTAATTCTCAAAAATACATTCAAGATTAACATATTTTGATGAAAATATCACTTTAAACGGAATAATGTGTATATATGCAAAGTTCTGAAATGTCAATATATAAAAAATAACTGAGTTACAAATATGGACCACTCAGATGAAGAAGACCTAATTATTTATACACTGATATTAGTGATAGTGAAAATGTCTTTGATAGTGAAAATAAACATGATATCAGTAGTATTGAAAGTGACAAAGAAATAAACATGCAAACTAAGTATAGGCGTGTGAGACTGCGAAAAAGAATCCAAGCTATGTGATTTTTTTGAAAATTAATAATTCTATTTAATTAGTATTGAATTGAGTGTTATACTGTTGAACATTGTTTTTCATAGAAAATTTCATACTATATTACCATAGACCTGTATCATCTAGCATGGGACACAAACTCGTTCTGCAAGCTTTAGGACATTGAACCAGGTTGTTTTACTTAACCTATAATGTCATGGGGTCCGAGGGAGTTTTAATGCAATTTATCATAATGTACTGCTCTCATATTTCCATAATTTTAGACCTGTCCAAAACCGCTTTTATACAGTTGAACTGTGTACACGTAAATACATTTATACTAGAAAACTGTATTTATTTACAGAGTAAAATGAAATACATCGATGAATAAACTTTCTACAGATCATCACAACCGTATTTGTTCTGGGTGAAACTTTTAATTTCAAAATCTATAAGGTACATGTAAACAAGATATGACACATTTTTATCTTAAAGATTGGTGATTGAAAATGTATTTCACTATGTCTGCTTAACATTTCAGCCAATTATTCACAATTGTTATGGATTTTTTAAGTTTGTTTTTCTTGTAACGTGGGAAGAAGCAAAGACATGTGCATATATATATATATATAAATCTTTGTCCTAGAATGCAAGAAAGTTGCACACTGCAAGGATGCTACATGCAATGGAAATTCTGTTTGTAGAAGGTGCTTTGATGAAAATAGTACAAAATATTCCTCGTTATATTGGCTCAATTCAACTCATCAATGCGATGGTGAGTATGGTTTGAAATATACATTAATGCATATGACATACATGAAATCACTTAATATTTTATATGAAGCTAAAGCAAAAAGCATATTTTATTGCGATGTTCAACTTCAAAAAGTGCATTGCAAAATAAAGGAAAGAAAGCTCGGTTTATTTCCGAATTTATCCAAACATCGTGACTTTTTTCAGCTACATGTTCCTGGAAAGATAATTGGTGCTGGCCAAGACATTGTTCCACTTTACTAGCTAAAGACTGTACTTGTGGTCCCGAATTTATCAAGAAAGACGCAAAATGTGATTGTAAGTAAAAGTGAAAGATGGATGATACATATTCCGAGACTTTGTAATAGGTAAAGAATTGTTTTGGGGATTAAAGTTCGAACAAAGTAATATTCAGTCATGTAACTGGTTGAGTAGTCAGAGTTGAGCTTTGTCAAGTTCATTTGCAATAACTTGAGCAAACTAATAGAACCTAGATATGTTAAATTTGAGAAATATGCTGTCTCTATGGCCTAATTATCAAGTTAACCGTTTGTATTTGATGAATTATAAATAGGATATATTTGTACATGCATTATAGAATTTACTATATATTTCCATACAATAATGAGTCTCAGTTACAGAAATATACGATACACGATAGATTTATCTGACTTAGATTCATGTATTAAGCGGTTCACATATGGTTTTAGTGAATAGAAAACCGGAACTTGGCACTTGCAAACTTGGAGTTGAAAGCGGAAGTGGTGTCGCCATAAATTCAACATCCAATGGGACTTGCATGAACGAAAAATCCAATTACATAAATTTTCAAGTTCAACAGCTGTCCTTCAACTTTGAATCTAGCTTCCATCTTGATAAAAAGTACGATCCAAACACTACTCACCATATTCACGATTTCCGTGTTGGTGTAATTAGCAACAGTATTTCAATTCTTAGGACAGATGTACATGGTAAGTATATGTTCAGTCCTGTCCAGACAGTGCAGTGAAAAATCTTAAAGCCCCAACATTTATCATGAAAATTGACCGTATTTACCGTAAACCGGTTAACTTCACCAACTGAATGACGTGTGTTACTTTGATTGACCAACTTGGGTGGGTATCTTAAATGTAATACAATGTAATACACGTATTATGTTGTTTTCTGTCTTTATCTGACTATAATCATGTTTTATGTGCATAGTGATTTATGTCATACGGTTTGATGGAATGTCTTTTGTCCGAAAGTCAGGACACCAAAGTTACACCAGTGGGACTTAAAGCTAGGACCTCTCGACCCGGAATAAGTCCTGAACTGTATTGATTTGTCATTTCGATAGTGGTTTCAAGATTATATTACACCTTATTTGCGCGAGTTACACAAAGTCCTTGCCATCCCTCTTGCTACTATTAATTTATGTGTTACGTATAATAAACGGCTTATCGCGAAAATTATTTATCGCGAATATATCCAAAATAAGTTCAATGCTTAATAAAATTACGCAAATTGTAAGTGGTAAACAGTATATACCTATATCAGTGGGGAAATATCGCTAATTGAGTTTCATTTCATGTTTAAGCATTTTTGAAAAAATTGACATATAGCTGTAATATGATAAATATCTTTCATTTGTTACGTTTATCTTCCATACAGTACAAACATCTTCTTTTATCTTCTGTGAAAATATAGTTTTGTGTTACCCATAAAATATTTTCTTTGATTTTTATAAACTTTTAATATACATTATGAAACAAAAAAACCTAATGTTGTTGTTGTTTATTGCTATCACAAAAAGTTGTTCACTTAACAGTGTGATATTCCCAGCAAAATAAACATCGTTTATGGTTTTTAAGATGTGAAAATGGACATCATAGGAATGCCTGCTTGTAAGAGTAAGCGACAGTAACGAAAAGTGACTTGGAGAAAGTTGTTCATCTCATGCAAAGCAAGAATAAAAATAAAATCATGGTATAAATAGTAGGTGACAATATAAGACGGTGAAATGACATGAACAAATACACTGTGTAATGACCGATTTCTGGGCTGTTAATTCTCACTTCCATCGAAAAAGCGAAGTTACCATATATCTATAACAAGCTTATATGTTTTTATACCAAGCTTTCTATATAAACCACACTCAACACGATTGTCAAAGAAATACATTCATTAAATATATACATGAAAATGGCAATAACACTTGACTTTAATTCTTGTATATATTTACCTGCCTAACTCGTTCAAGGAAGAAACACCACGCTACAAAATCTACCATTAACAACGTCTACGGGTTGCACTAAACATGTCTCAAGAGCAGAACCATTAATGGGGACGCCACATGACTGTAGATGGAATCTTGTCACAGATGGGACATGGGGCCTTACAAATGGTGAAAGGTATGAAAATTACATTTATTAATATTGTCTTTAAATTTACAAAGTTCGAATGCCTGTTGAAACAAAGTGCAGATTTTCCAGCTTGTCTCTCTGGTAAAAGGCGCATAAAAAAATTTCCAGTACTAAATACTGCCAGGTGACATAATTCTGCTTTACATGAAACAAAAAGTATTAAACAGTGTTATGATTTAAATAGCGTTTAAGTCATAAATAGCTGCTATAATTCTGAATTGAAAGGAAACAAGAAGCATTGAAATATTACATTTATACAACGTTTAATAATAGAACATTTTTTTCGTATGTGTATATTTGCAGATTATGTGTGCTTTACACATCGCAAGCGGGAGGTTACTTAAAAACGATAGATTTTGACAGACATGTATCGTCAAATCATTTCTATACAAATACTGAGAATTCCAACATCGTGTGTATGCATTATGATTCCGCATCTCCGGCACACTGCCTTGAAAGAAACAATTGTACCCAGGAGCCGATTCAAATAATCGATAGAATTCAGGAAGTTCCAGATTTTACTATTGGTATCGACGGGTGGTTTGATCCACTTCCTGTTTTTTCTATTCAGTCATCTGGAATCAGGCAATATACATTATCAGTACATGGAACATTAGAAAAGGACAAAAACACTTTGTCCATGGATACAAAGGCAATACCCAACATGACATTTAATGTCATTGGGAAATTACAAAAGATAACATTACCTAGTGCAAATCCTGGACTGTATGGTATTAATTTAGAAGTAGTTGACAATGCTCAGAACCTTAAGGTTGCAAGACGCTTTGTGTTATTCGATAATTCTTCTTCTGTCATGATCAGGGGTGAGAAACCTCTCAGATTTGATTCAGCTGATGCCATCACTAACTACACTTGGCAAACACATCTAGGAGAGGTTTGTCTTTCGTGGCGGGGAAGATACTACAATTCTTTCCATGTGAATTATAACCTTCTACGCAAAATAGAGAAGGACGCATACGATAGTTATCATGGGATATACGAACAACTTACTGGGTTACTTCCAGTGTCAGGCACTCCCAACGTTGACGGGATAGTAGAGTTCAAGTACAACTGGACAAAATCACATAAACCAGTCCATTCTGGTAATATTGCAACAACAAACGTAGAAACTGAAAACGTGTGCAATAATTACAATGTTACAGATGGAGAGGTCTTGACTATTTCTGTTACAGCCATAGACATTATGGAACGTTTTGTCAATGAAGAAAAGGTGTTGTATGTAGACTCTTCTGTAGCTGATATAATGAACATGGGAATAACAAAGGATGGAGTGAGCCAATTATTTGTCCACAATTCAACTGAACTTAGCGAAATGGTGATTGAATTCTCCATACTGGATATACACAGTGGGATACATTCCATTGAATGGTATTTGGGTGTTACACCAAATGGACATGAACTCGGGAAAAGCGCAATTGCTGTTCATAAACTCCTGGATGGCGTGAGTAAAAACTTAAAAGTTTGATAATTTAACATTTACTTCAGCAGTATAAACTATAAATGTCGTCGTTAATTTATTAGGAGTCTTATGTTTTTTTATTTCTTTTCTTTTCTAATACATCAGAACTTGTTTTTCATATGTATATTTCATTACATTCTTTATTGTTCAAATATCAAAGGTACGTGATTGAAAATAACTATGTTTTTTAAACAGGAGAACTGTGGAGGTAAAGCTAACTGTTACTGTCCAGCTATCGGTGTTTGTGAGGAATATCTATACAAAGCAAGTTTTAATGCCCTAGTACATAATAACACAAATACTGGTCATCATAACAGAGAATATTTCTTTGCCCTAAAAGTTACAAACAAGGCAATGCTAGTAAGCATAGAAAGAACCGATATCTTGGTAGACAACTCGCCTCCAGAAGAAGGTGTCGTGTCAGAAGGTATTAAAGGGGAAACTGATATTGACTACACTAGTGAAGGTCAACTTACAATAAACTGGCACGGATTCATTGACCACGAGAGTGGTATAAAAAAATACCGCATAGGAATAGCGGCTAAATGCATGACACTTCGCGATCTGATGCATATGAATCATAATCAGAGTGAGATAGGTCATCTATACGAGACGGACCAATCTTCCATCAAGGTGAACTTGCCGAGAACAGGGAAGTATTTCACGACCATCATTGCCTACAACAATGCCCTACAACCTTCTGAACCTGTTTGTTCTGATGGAGTAGTGTGGGACACAACAGCACCTGAGATATCTCATGTTGTACTCAGTCATGCTCGATGTAAAGAGGTTATAGCTTGCTATAATGGTGAAAGTTTCTTGATACTTGAAAATGTCACTGCTATTCGATTAATACCTACCGAAACGTGTATCCAAGCGTGTAACGGTTCTTTCAATGCTTCCATATTAGAATACATTCCCATCCTCGAATCCACCGAGAATGATACAATATATGTCAGTGGCTTATGTAATCGAATACCACTGATTTCCAGTGACTGGATGATTTACATTCCGTCTGATAAGATAGAAATGCTATGGAATATAAGTGAAGCAGAAGGCGAGATAAGAGATATAATGATTGGAATAGCATCTGAAAAAGATTTCTTTGAAATTCCGGATATCATGGGGTATTCCCCGTCACACCGAATGACTAAGTTCGTTGACATGCATAGTGGACTAAGTACAGGGACTCCGTTTTATGTCATGATTAAAGCTGTGAACAAAGCTGATCTGGAAAATATCTATGCTTTTGGTACCGTTATCATTGATGAAAATCCTCCACACTACACTGGACAGATTAAAGTTAGCATGAAAGAAGAGTTTGTATACATCAAGTGGGAGAATAGTACATTTCTGGAAACTGAGCAGAAAGAAGAGATATCGAACATTCGTTTCAGACTAGGTATTTATACATATTCTATAGACTGTCAGACAGGGTTATTTATAGAAACTCTTGTGCTATTTGTTAAGAAAAAGTCCAAAATGAGGCAAGGCATGTTAAATTTAAGATTAATGTAGTTTAATGTAGTAACACGACCGAAGAAGAATCCATTTTAATTTATGTCATTAAAGCTTGAAATCTTTGTAATTGAAATTAGGTTCCATACGGCAACTAATAAATGTTACATATAAATATTATTAGATGATTTAAACAAATGTTGCAATATGTCTAAACAACACCTGAATTTTCAATATACAAACATATTTAAAAGAAAATAAAGCATTTTTTGCATATTGTAAACACACTGTATATCAATTTAGTTTTACTTTACATATACGCTGATTGTAGGTCATGATGGAGAATATATAACACCATTTTATCAAGGAATAATCGCAAAACCATGTGAAATTGATAGAAACAGTTCTTGTGTGCGTTTCCCTTTGCGTAGAGTGCAATTATTAGACAGCGAGAAAGGCTTAGAATTCCACTTCGAGCTCAGTGTGTTCGATACAGTTGGACATCACGTTAATGTACAAACACCTACATTCAAGGTTCCATCCAGATTTCCTCCCGGGGAAGGCATTGTTTTAGATATCGATCCTGCCGACGATTCTCGGAATATGGACACTGATTTTGTTTTGAGTGGTGGCAAAATCTGCGCAACGTGGTTTGGCTTCTACCATCACATGTCCGTAAATTATGAAATTGGGATCGGAACGACGCCTGGTTTGGACAACGTTGTATCATTTCAATATACTAATCTGTCTTTTGACTGTGTATCTAGTACGTCTCTTCATAAGTACACGCGATATTTCACTACCATACGAGCTTCCTGTCCCGGTGGGAAAATAACAGCAAGTTCTGATGGATTCGTACTAGTGAGGGATACTTTGTCTGATACTGATTTTAGAATCCGTGACGGACGAGAATGCACTTCTCTTAATGTTTTAGAATTCATTCAAAACCAAACAGTAAAGGACATTCGATTTCAATCTACGTTGAAAACTGATCACGTGTACACCATGATAATGAATATCTCTGACGAGAATCTGTTCATTGCTGGCGAGAATATGAATATGTCTTCATTCGATGTAATATGGCTGGATCACATCGTTTCTGGTATTTCAAAGTTAAGGTTTATACCATTAATTGCCAAACCAAACTTCAGTCTGAGAACAGCATATCATCTGGACACTTTAGTATTAATGGACTGCAATGAAAACATGACATTTCTCAGAAGTCGTTCTTCTTATCATAGTTTCTGGACGATTTCGCCACATATTCAATCCTTTATTACTCACTTCTTTGTAAGTCTTGTCCATGACGATGACAACAACACCACAAAAATAACAATGAGCCACAAAACCAGTCTTACATCTTTTGAATTTCGTAATCTAGATCTTCTTGACGGTGAATCTTACAAAGTAAAACTTATTGCCTGCTTTCATGACATCTGTGTTTCTCCTCGATATTCATTCGGTGTGACCATTGAAACAGAGCCACCAGTAAACGGAAAAATGCATGTTGTGCGAAGTAAAATTGTGTATAATTGTAGTAACATTGATATAGAGATGGAATACTACAAATGTACAATATCTGGAGCAACAAAGGGACTAACAGTTCAAATATCACTAGACAAATCAGGCAACCATTTAATAACTAATCCAATACCATTGTCTACCAATAGAGATTCATCAGGTTTCTTGAAGGTAATTTACAACAATTTTTTTAAATGTTATATAAAAGATATATACAAAGATATTTACATGTATATTGAGTTCATACATTACACATTATCTGAACAGGAAGTTGCTATAATATGAGGATATGAGAAATCACTCTTTATGTCAACTTTCGGCAAAATTTCCGATCGCTATGTTGAACTTGTATGCCAATTAAATTTTCATGATCTACATTGTATCTACTGCTTATATTATAAATACCACAGACCTCCAGCGGATGTAATTGGTCGGCAGATGATGGTTGCACATCCATGACCACTGATCCCACTTATGTTTCACCAGAGGCTCGTTTTACCTACCATTCTTTATTTTAATGTAAACATTATTGCCAAACTCTATTCTTTGGTACCTCAAATTTGATTAACAATGGATACACTATAGGAGAACGAAGAACTCTTGATTTAGAGACACAAGCATCTCCGATCCCTCTTTAATATTACCTGTAATGCCTTGGAAGGTATCTTGGATTTCCAGATTAAATGCAATGATGATTTATTTTTCAAACAGGCTGGTGGTTGCATTCCGATGCCAGGTTATCTTCATCTCCCTACTTACGCCTGCGTGACAGGGACGTGCTTATCAACAATATCTTCAACAAAGTGCTCTCCTGTTATGGCATCGAGGCATGAAAACTATTTTAATATACATTCGGTATACGAAATAAAAGCTGAAGACTTACGGAATAACACTATAAAGGATATGTTGCATAGCAGATATCTCGGAGAAAAGCTATCTATTCTTCATGGTCTTGATGTTGAATTTGCCGTTCCAAACCAGGATATCTATGGTGCAGTTCTAAATCCAAATGGCGTAGTCGTGGATTGGTATTTAATGACTGACCCCCATGTTCCTTCATCATTATGTGATGATGATAAGTCATGTATTAATCATATCAAATCTTCAGATGGAATTGGACCATTTAAACATATTGGATTTACAAAAAACAGACAGTATTATATATGCATTTATGTCACTAATGATACTGTAGATAGCGACGATTTTGTAGACAGCGCAACAGGCTTCTCCTTATGTGGTAATGGATTCACAATAGACGATGATGCACCTATACCTGGAAAAGTAGTAATAGAAGCAAATGAGCATGGGTATACATTAGATACGTCGCAACTTGTGATACAATGGAGTGATTTTTCAGATATCGAAAGTGTTGCAGAAACAAAGTATGAAAATGGAATTGCGAGATACGAATATGCCATTGGTAAGGGAAGTTTTATGTATGCTATACTTTTATTACTGGACTGGAGCTTGTAGTCAACGGCGTTTGGTTACAGGAATCACGCACGTTTGTTCCATTTTGCAAACTCTGTTTGGTACTTAAAGTAGGCAGTGAAGCTGATAAAATTGATAGGTCTCTGGATCAACTCCCGCTGGGGGCGCACCGATGTAAAATAAAAGATCTCGTACTGATTTAATCGCGTTTAACTCTGACACCATTAAGCCTTTGTGTATTCATTTCCAAGCTACTGGACTGACGATGGGATATACGTTGTTTGGCTTGCAGCCAATACGAATCCTGCATGCATGTTCAACCTGGTAATATAATTGTTCTGTGAAATCGATGTGGCTCAGTGGATGAGGTCCTTGACCGAGAGATTCCGGCTGTGGGCACACGAGTTGCCCTGTGTTTCGATTGAGTCAATAAAACCTAGGTCTAGAGTTACGTAAAAAGATCTCTCACTGCTTCGGGTGGGTATGTAACAAAGGTATACCTTTCTATGCAATGCATGAAGAAGAAACTGTCACCATGTATGTAGAATACTGTAAAACAATAATCAATAATGGTGTATTGTATATTTGAAGCATCAGTACTTTATTTTATTCTCGAATTTAAGGAAGCTATCCGTATGGGGAGGACATAGCGAGATTCACCAGTGTTGGGTTATCGACAATTATCTCAGCAACAAATCTATCGCTGCAGAGTGGTATTACATATTATGCCTCCGTCAAAGGTTAGTAGATGGATGAAACTGCTATAAAGAAAGTTCATAATCACATTAACACAATCTTAAATCGTGCATGTATCCGTGAAGCTTATAGTATTTATCTTTGCATGTAGGTATATATGAACAACATGGGAGAAAATGTCGAAATGCCAACCCTTTTTAAACTAGCGATATCAAGTTGAATAAGTGGAGAACGCATGGAATGGAATAACGTAACAGATCAAAGACTGTACGTTAAAGACCCTTTGTAATTATTTTAACAAATGCAGAATTTTACTGTTTCGAATCGCCTAAATTCACCCTTACTGTATATTTATGTTGACAACGTCCTATATAGTTTTACAACAAAGAAAACACTTTCCAAAATTTTTTTTCAGGGGCCTATGTTATACTTAACTGAATCCATCCATTGACAGATCTGGTCGAAAACAGCAAAATGTGTAGGGAACGTCGTGCTACAATTAGTTATGAGGGAAAAAAATCGTTAAAGCTTCTTATTACATATCCAAAGTATATCTTTCACCTTTTGAAATATGAAAAAAAGGAATTAAAAACCCTTTATAAACTATCATGTATTGTGATCAACCACATCTTCGCCAAGTTTGAATATAATCCCTAATCCCATTGGAAAATCGAAAGTATGAAATAGTTGGACGGAGACCGGACGATGGGTAATCATAGTAGCTCACATAAGCCTTTGGCTCAGATAAGCAAAACAAATGAATGTTGTTATAGAAATACAAGAAGCCAAAGCGAGGTGGTGACGGCATATCATGGTTACATCTCTGGCGGATTTCATCTCGGCTGATAATAATTGACGATGCATTTTAATAGAACAAATTAAAATAAATCTTTATATTTAGAAAGTAGTTACATTTCACTAAATTTTATTTGAAGCATATGACCACGTTGGACATTGGACAAAAGTCGTGTCTCCAGGAATAGTAGCTGATACAAGTCCTCCATTGATTGGAACTCTACAAGTTGGGCATGCTATGTATCACAAACATTGGATATCAGCTGATGAAATATATGTTCATTGGTTTGGATTCAGCGATTTTGAAAGTGGAATAATGAAGATAGAAGTGGGAGTAGGATCTACCAGATTCACTGCTGACATATTACCGATGTCTGTCGTTTCTGGAGAATTCACTCTCATAAAAGCTGATGATGTTTTCATAGATGGTCAAAAGTATCACGTTTTTCTTGATGTAAGTCTTTTATTCTCATGAAAAAGTTTTCCCAGTCACATTGATTGGAATGATAAAGCAAAAATGTTTAATAAATCAAAAACATTCTTCGATCGGCATAGTTAAATGAAAGACTCCACATCTGGTTTGGCAAAAAGCAAGACAAGATAAGAACAAATATATCAACGACAACACAAACATATTAAATTACGTCGACATTGGACGGTACAAGTAGTCATCTAAAACTCGCATGATGTATATGTTATCCACAATATTGAATCCAAGATCAACATTAATAGTCCAATTTACATGTCTATAAAATACTTGTATACATTTAAAGTGTGTGCCACAGTTTACACTTTTATGAGGAAAGCTGAGGAGTAAGATGGATATATCAGTTAACCAGACCAAATTCATTAGTTTGCAATGTTAGTTTGTGGTCGACACTTCTACTGTGCTTAACCGAATATTTTTCTGAAGTCTATCATGTGCTTTACCTTTGTTTGTGTCTTTCGCTGAACACTGACAAGTTACACTGTTGATTGTATGCATATGTTGTTCAATGTATTTTAGGTCTACAATTATGCAGGGTTGATAAGATCCGTCGTGTCAGATCACTTTATTGTCGATCGTTCGCCACCTGAGAATGGTGTTGTTCTGGACGGCAATTCTACAGAGAAAGTAGGTATACTCTATTTCATAACTTCCCAAAAACAATTGATCGAATTATATCAAATTTGTCTTTTATTGGTCTCACTATTAATGTCAAATTTTAACAACTGAATTTGAAACAAGGTAATTTAGAGCTCCTAATTCGTTGGAAAATGCATTTCGTTAAAAAATATCCCAGTTATTACTTTGGGTTTTTAAATGGCAACTGTGTTATAAAGGCTTTGTTTCCATCATGTATCTGTTGTCTAACTCAAGTATTTGAGCCAAAAGAATGAGATTTGTAATACACTGAAAATTGTATTTCCGGAAATCCATTTTTCAAATGTATTCAAATATAGAAATGAAGTGAGTCACACAAAACGAAAGTGCCTCAATCTTGACCATCTTCAAACAGTTATCTCACTTACGTATATGATTAATATAATGTCATTATTTTAATTACAAGACTTAAGTTCCGCATAAAAGGAACTTGGACATCTAATGGAGAACTGCTCTATTACTCGTGATACAACAATGGCTTCTTATTAATGATATACATGTACATTCAATACGCTTGAACGTATACTTGGAATAAATCGTCATAATGTATCTTTCACTCTATTATTAATTATTATACTGGTGAGTGGTATTGAAAATGATGTATATCAACATACATTGAATCATAAATTTTCTTTGAAATATACTTGATAAATGAATTGAAAACATTTTACAATCTATTAAGCAATTATCAAAGGAAAGTGAAATTTTTTTTCTCTTAAGGCTTATTATACCCCCCTCAAACGAAGTTTCGGGGGTATATAGGAATCACCTTGTCCGTCTGTCTGTCTGTCCGTCTTGTCTGTCCAGAAAACTTTAACCTTGACCATAACTTTTGAACCAAAAGAGACTGGGTATCCATACTATACATGTATATTCCTTGTGGCAAGACCTGTCTTTTAGTGCCAAAATTTTTGACGTTGTGACCTTGGCCTTGACATTTGACCTACTTTTTAAAAAACTTTAACCTTAGCTATAACTTTTGAACCAAAAGAGACTGGGTGTTCATACTATGCATGTTTATTTTTTGTGGTAAGATCTTTCTTTTAGTACCAACATTTGTGACCTTGTGACCTTGGCCTTGACATTTGACTTACTTTTTAAAAACTTTATCTTAGCCATAACTTTTGAACCAAAAGAGACTGGGTATTCAGACCTCACATGTATATTCCTTGTGGTAAGACCTTTCTTTTGGTACCAGAATTTTTGACTTTGTGACCTTGCCCTTGACATTTGACTTACTTTTTAAAAACTTTAACCTTCGCCATAACTTTTGAACCTAAAGAGACTGGGTATTCATACTACACATGTATATTCTTTGTGGTAAGACCTTTCTTTTGGTACCAAAAGTTTTGACCTTGTGGCTTTGGCCTTGACATTAGCCTTTCATTTTGGTGTTCATACTATGCATGTTTATTTTTTGTGGTAAGATCTTTCTTTTAGTACCAACATTTGTGACCTTGTGACCTTGGCCTTGACATTTGACTTACTTTATCTTAGCCATAACTTTTGAACCAAAAGAGACTGGGTATTCAGACCTCACATGTATATTCCTTGTGGTAAGACCTTTCTTTTGGTACCAGAATTTTTGACTTTGTGACCTTGGCCTTGACATTTGACTTACTTTTTAAAAACTTTAACCTTCGCCATAACTTTTGAACCTAAAGAGACTGGGTATTCATACTATACATGTATATTCTTTGTGGTAAGACCTTTCTTTTGGTACCAAAAGTTTTGACCTTGTGGCTTTGGCCTTGACATTTGCCTTACATTTTAAAAACTTTAACCTTAGCCATAACTTTTGAACCTAAAGAGACTGGGTATTCATACTACACATGTATATTCCTTGTGGTAAGACTTCTTTTGGTACTGAAATTTTTGACCTTGTGACCTTGGCCTTGACATTTGACTTTTTAAAAACTTTAACCTTAGCCATAATTGTTGAAAGAAAAGAGATGGGAGATTCATACTATACATGTGTATTCCTTGTGGCAAGACCTTTCTGTCGATACCAACATTTTTGACCTTGTGACCTTGGTCTTTTGTCCTTGGTCTATGCCCTATTTTGAATTTTGGTGCCGCGGGGGGGATATTTGTCCGGTTAGGACAGTTCTAGCTACTTCTGAATTCAGGGTAAGTTTTATTTGATAGATAAGTAGTAGTAAGGGACAGAGGAAGTTTTTTGCTTAATTCAGGATGGCTTTAATACAGATTTGACAACATTTTTGTGTTTTTATAATGTTTGGTGTTTAATGATATTTCAGACAGAGCTGGATTATCAATTGGATATTACGACACTCTCTGTCCACTGGACAATGTTTAAAGATGTCCATTCTGGCCTGTCATATTATGAGGTTGGCGTCGGGACGATACCTGGACAAACTGATGTGATGGATTTCAGCAATATCGGTCTTTCAACAGGTATAAAGTCTTAGTAATATACATGGCATACAACTAGTTCACAAAAGAGAATATATATATCATAAGTAAAAACTTTACCTGGACTATTACATCGAAGTACTCTTAGTCTGTTATACGTGCCAATCGTCAAAATCAGTTTGAATATTGTATAAATTGAGTGACAAACCCTCAGTATTTATTGAGGTACCATAAGACAGTAACGTACTCTGTATAGTTCCTCGTCAGTGTATTACAAAGATGAAATCAGATGAGAGGACTTTGAAATCACCATAGTAATAAGAATACTTGCGGACATCATTTTACTCAGAATACCCCAAAACAAAAAATATGTGGATACTAAGGTCTGGAAAGTAATATTTTCGAAATGTTTAGCCTGATTTATTGATAATAGCTTAAATATCAAATACCTACCCATGATATCATGTACCCGATTCTAAAGTGAAATACGAAGAAGTACCGAAGGGTTGACCATATCTCATACTCCATGGAATAAAGGGGACAATATCGTGTTTAGTGTCATGTTCAGACAAATGCGAACCCTAATAAAATCGAGGTGAGACCAGGGAGGAGTAAGCGTCCTCTGGTTGCATGCAACACCAGTCGCAAAAGTCCTGCAACAACCTTTCAATTCGAGGAGATAAATACGTAAATATACACGCATGAACTTAAGGAGAGAGGAACACGAAGTTAAATTTCCCATTCAAGGCAAGAGATGCTGCCTGCCTGAAATTCCGGTGTCGGAAACGCAGGTGAAGAAATATCTGTATATACATGTATATACGTATTATGTCAAATTAAGTATAGTGAAAAAGTTAAGATGGTTATTTTGTATGGTCAGGACCCAAAATATCGGTTAACATTCTTGAAAAAGGAATTTGAAATTGCAATAGATCCCTATAAAGACCATAAAACTTCCTCAGTGACAATTTCAAACGTTTCTCAATATATCACTGTGAGAGTAGTTTCGTGGCAATAAGCCTCGCTCTCAGGAAGAAAATTTCGTATTTAAAGCATGCTCTGGCATTGCGTATAAGTTGTGAAATGAAGACGCCATATGCGGGAGAAGAAGGTATGTTGCTACTCAGAAAAGGGAAGTTGGTAATAATGAAATTGAAATCGTCACGTTTGTCACAGAGAGAGGTTACCAATGAACCATCGACACTAATTGATAGCAGTATATCGAGGTATAAAACAGAAGATGCGCTCTCTGTAGTACCTTTTATCTCGAGTTCCTTTGGATATATGATGTTGAGGTGATCCTAAAATACAGGGTTGTTAATCGACAAAACATAGATATAGGTATTAATTTTAATATTGCCTTCAATTTTGAGAAGTATAGACTTATAAGTAGTGATTGTTGTATTGAGGTATAATTTTTGACTTGGTATTCTGTGTACGGATAAATTTCACGATGAACAAGGTATTGCATATTTTGTTAGCCATATGCAGGTAATAGAGATAAACAACTGTAATATATGGAATGCTTGGATACAACAGACTTTTTTCACTGAAAATATGTTTTTAAAATTCTACATTTGCAGTCATCTCTTCATTTCAGAGCATAACTGGCACAGCATATTCGTCCCTGGAGTGAAATATTATACAACTGTTCGAGCGTGTAGCAATGTCAATCTCTGTTCCAGCGTGACGTCAGACGGTATAATAATGGATAATTCGCCTCCTATTCCTGGAGTGGTACACGTAGGAAGTAGTGTCAAACATCAGCATTTTCTTGCACACAGGTATCTTAAAAGAGATGATAAGCGAAATAAGTTGATCACTATCTGGACATTATATTATATTTTACTATTATACCCTATTGAAACCGAAATGTGGGATAAACTTTGTGTATCTGTCTTCTCATGTGACATTAAAACAGTAAGGTCTGTACCTTTTAGAGACATTGGCTCTGAATTTAGATACACCATCTTTTCATCGAAATTTATCTCGATTGGCTTAATTCTAGTTATGCCTTTGGGACTTCAATTAATTCTTTGCAGCGGAAAATAATTCTGCTTTGCAGAAAGATTTAGTTTAATGTCCTAAATGTGCATTTTGACAAATGAAGCAAATTCGATTTTGCTGAGGAGATACAATTATACTGATACTGTTTCAAAACGAGGCATATCTTGTAAACGTACGACCACTAAACTGAATTATTTTACAGATCCATTATCCATGCACAGTGGGTAGGATTTCAAGATCCGCATTCAAGTATTAGCTATTTTGAATGGTGTATAGGATCCGTCAAAGGTCAATGTGACGTGGAGGATTTCCGGAACGTCCATCTTGCAAACAGTGTTACAAAAACAGGATTAAATCTGCCTATAAACAAATTTTTATATTTTACTGTTCGGGCCGTCAATAATGTAGGGCTCAGCGTGGAGCGATCCTCGGATAAATTTCAAATTGATGTAACCCCTCCTATAATTACGGCTGCGGCACATTTTGCAACTGAGGGCTTTTATATTTCATCTAAACTGATGACTCAGTGGGATAATTCGGTATTGAGGCTCCAATGGGGATTTCTTGACAGAGAAAGTCCGATCGTAAGTCATTCTGTGTTATTACGAACACACACAAAAGGTCGTATTGTACAACAAATCACTCTTTATGGATCACAGAATCATACAACACTTCAGTTCGATAAGAATGATTTGTTGAAGAGTGGTGATATATATACTGCATGGGTGATTGGATGTAATGCGGCACATTTATGTACTGAAAGTAAAAGTGAACCATTGTTGGTCGACTCTACACCACCTCATTTGGGTGGATTCAGAAATCCTATGCTGTGGAAAAAACTGTATAATGGACGACGGAACATTTCTTCTGTTGATCTGAAATGGTATGGCTTCGTAGATATAGAGTCTAATGTATCTCATTATTCCCTTTCCGTATCGCGGTCATTTAATGGAAACGAACTATCAGGCGGCAGTGTCATTGTCGAACATAACAGTTCTTTATATATTCAGGAATGTTCCATTGCATTAACAAATTTACTTACCGTAGGAGAAAAAATTATTCTCGGGATCTCCGCAGTAAATAATGTCGGACTTAGAAGTTGGACAGGAAGAGTCACGGTCACTCTTGTATCTGAAGATCATTTAGGAACATCAGGATTTTTAGAAATACAACGACATTCCTGTTCCACCCACTACTGTACAAATGATTGCACATGTTCAGTGATAGGTCAAACGTGTGTACCCGACACTGGAACTAACGCAACATGTAATAAATCAATGACATCAAACGAAAATGACGTAATGGTGGCTTTCGGTTTTCCGCTAGTGCCTATGGACATCACGATTTCAAAATCTTGTTTGACAGGTTTCTGGAATGCATCAAGTTATCTGACATTTCCTGTAAAAAGATATGAATGGACAATGGGATTACGAAACGAGAAACCTGGATATGGTATATTCGATATTATGAATGAGAAAGTATGGCATGACATTGGACTAAATACAAACATCACACACTGTCTTCCTGACAGTCGTACTCTTCAACATAACGGGCATTATATCTTATACGTCCGCGCGTGGAGATCTTTCAGTGAGTACAATGAATATGCGTCTCAGCCGATATTAGTTGATCATACAGCGCCAACTATTCGTAAAGGAAAATCTGTCATAGAGTCTACTTCAGACTGTAAAATGGACATCGATTATCAGAACTCAACGGAAGATTTCTACATATGTTGGTCGAATGTATTCTCGGAACAACAGGGCAAAATAGTAAATTACCAAGTCTTTGGTGGAGCGTCGATTGAAGGTATATAGAACTATATATCATAATCTGATTTTTCTCGTCTTGTTTGTAAAAAAAAAAACTTTAAATAACATATCGATCCCTTCTTGTTACTAACAATACTGAGACTGAATTCTGTTTGGAGAAAGAAACAGTCGAACTTCGAGAACTCGAAGCTAAATGGACTTTCAAAATCACTTAGTGTTTCAATAAGTTCGAGATTTTGGAGTTTCCCTGTTGTAAATAAAATGAATAGAAAGTTTGGAATGGCTGTATGATCTCTTCGAGTTCCCGGGGTTTTCGAATATTCGACTATACTTGCGTAAAACGTTTTCTGCTTTACTATTGGTAAGTTTTGACTTGCGTTTTAATATTCAGTGTTTTTATTTCCTTTTGAATGATTTTTGTTTTACATATGAATTTTCTAAATTGCAAATGCGGATAGTTATAAAATGACTTTTCACTCCTCCAAGTACATGGTTTAAACTTTAAAATTTAGGGATATATGAATGTCAGTCTTTTTTTCATTATATTTGCCAAAGTGACGTAGCATCAGTTTATCTGTATTATGCATAAATCATAATGTTAAATCCGCAATATTTTAATATTTGCTTTTAGGGGACGACATATTGAAACACAAGAATACTGGATTAAAAACATCATACCTAGTGAAAGGATCTTACTTAAACCCGGGCACCAGATACTACTTTACTGTTATAGCAACAAATAATGTAGGTCTCTCCACAACCCATACTACAGATGGAATCCTGATAGATTTGAATCGTCCAACACATGGAGTCATTTTTAACACTCTGAAGCATATGAATACAAAATATCAATCATCTGATGAGAGTATAGGTGTCTCATGGCATGGCTTTGACGACGACCAGTCATATCTGTCTTTTTATAGTTTAACAGTCATCGAAGCTTCCTCTCGAAAAATATCTAAGAAGACGCAATCCGTTGGGTTTAAAAATGAACTGAAAATATTACCTCTAAATCTTACACATGCAAGCAAGTATGTTGTTCAAATAAGTGGCACTGATGTTGTCGGACACACCTCGGAAACTGTGGAATCAGAAGAAATACTGATTGATACTTCGCCTCCCAAAGGATACCGGTGTATAAATTACACCAACATAATACCTTATGAAATAACGTCTACCAAGGAGACGCTCCTTGCTCGAGGCTATATGGAAACGGTCATCACAGGATATACTTTTGTTAAAAGTGAGGAATTGTATAGATTTACCATTAGCTCTTCCATGGATGATAATGAGGGGTTGGTTCATATTCTAATTGATAATTCAATATCTAAAAAAGTGTTTTCACTCGAATTGGATAAAACAGGCCATGCAGAATTACAATACAACTCAAAAAGTACATGTAAAGTTTCAATAACAATTAGAAGAAAACATTTTTATGCAAAATCGTCAACAAATATTACCATCAGGAGATGTGAGAACGTTGTTGAAACAAGTGATGCTGTGACTGTCCGTCAAATCTCAAATTCTAAGATGACCGTTCAAATGTATATAGATGATTTTGAAAGTGGCATCAAATCATTCACTCTTGGCATTGGTACAACGCAACATGGAAAGCAGCTCCAGAAATTAAAAATGATCAAATCGTCTCAGTATACTGTACTTTTGAATAATGTTGAAAATGGAATGAGAATATTTACCACTGTTGTAGCCCAAAACGGCGCTGGCCTTCGAGAAGTCTTCTATGGCAATGCGTTCACTTATGACAACACCCCTCCGATTATAGGAAATGTTTCTCTACGACTGGAGTATGTTGAAGAAGAGAAACAGACATTATTCAACGAAAACTTTATGTCATTAAATTATACCCAAAATAACAAGAGTGCAGTAGTTCTCGAGAAGACAGAAAACATTAATGAAACGAGTATAATTGGAACAAATCTACACGTTACATGGAACGTATTAGATGGCGAAAGTGGAATAATCGGATGCATGTGTATATTTGGTAATATTTAATACTAGTATCATTTTATATATTTTCAAAACACCCTTTGTTGCGATAGTATTCCTATCGGAATGCATTGATATATTCAGTGACAGAATTTCTGACTACATAGTATAAAAGAAAATATAAATACATTTTAAAATATTTTTGTAGATCAAGATAATACAAAGCAGCAAGCAATTAATCCTCACTCGACGTTCCAGGAAAACAAAATGTCGTGTGTCATAAATGGTGGAAAAAGAAGAAATGGTGAAGGAATGTCTGTGACCGTGGAATGCACAAACAATATTCATCTCATTACACGGTATAGATCACCATCCAGAAAAATCTCACTATCAGCACCAGATATCATTCAAGCATCTACCCACTTCATCCCAAACAATAGATATTCCTTAAATCACGACGAAGAAAGACATTCAATACAGTATAATTCGTCTTTTCTTACTTTATATTGGGAAGGATTTATGGACGAGGCAGGGTTAGCCTCATATGAAACACGAATGCATTCAAATATTAAATCAGGTTCCTGGATGTCACATGGTTTAAAGACGTTTTCGACCATTCCTGTGGATGGTACCAAGAACAGGGAGTACTGTGTAGAAGTCAGGGCCAAGAACATCGGACACTTATTAAGCGATAGTGTCAACAGCACAATGATCATCAATGCCAATCCTCCTCGATTAACAGGTAAGTTACTCTCTTGAAACTTTCTAGAGAGAATTTATACTAAACGTCAATTACAATGTGTCAATGCTTTGCTGATTTCTTTGCCTTTGTATAAATGTAAGCATAAATACTCCTGCTCGTATTTTCGTCAAAATTGTGCCATCCTGAAATCTACATTGTCACTATTAATAATATAAAATAATAGTAATAAAAACCCCTAATAATTGGCATTTTTTTTGTTCTTCGTCTTCTGTTGTGTTTCAACAAGCTAACATTATTAAATACTTGAAAACTAAAAGGTTAATGGATCTGTATCTCACAAGAAGCATCTTTAGCACAAGACAAATATTAACTTGCTAAGAGCGTGGGATCGTCGTCTATAAATGTGAAATTTGTGTATAATGGGGCAAATGTCAAACACTAGGACGAAGCTTCTGTGCGGGTATAATGAAAATGTCACCAATCTGAGAAACCTTGGTTACTCTTATGCATTTTATTCTTTCCTTTCTTTTAAAGTTATGTATGGTTATGAAGAACAGCGTATCGTCTGCTAAAATAGTGATAGGTCTTAAAATTCATTCTAGGACATAAACCAAATAGTAAACCACTTAATAAAATATTAAAATATATTTGTCATCCTCTTAAGAATATTGTGAAAACTAAACGTTTGCAAGGATGTGAACAGAAAGCGGAAAATGATATCGCCAAAACAGCTCAGATTTAAAGACAGGTCTACCATAGTAAAATATGTTTCATCTTAATTGAATGTGAACGATCACGTAACATAAATGTAAAATATCTACAAAATTGAAGTATTGCCATATACTTTCGATTCTTCTCGTTTTATCCTTAAAGATCATGAAGTAAATAGAAAGATAGCATTTGTCCCTCCGAAAAATTAATGTAAAGAAAGAGAAAACTTTTAAATGTCGATATTATTAACAAGTTTCATAAAATATTCTACACATGATAAATTCATTTTATTGTTTTTATTGTCTTGATAATAAATATAAAACATATATACCTTTTAATTAACTAGCTAAAATATTTTCGTTAAAGGCTCGGACGTGACATTTGAACATGTTGGCGGACAATTGCAGATCCGATGGGACAACGTATTTCATAGGCCAGTTGTTGGAAACTATATTTATCACGTGACAGTAGGTAGTAATATTGGGTGGACAGATATCCAGGAACACATGGAAACGACAGCTTATAGCATCACATTCGATGTTACTGCAGATAGTATGGAAATATTTGTAACAATTATGGCCATAGGGCAAAATGCTGAATATACTAAATATACAAAGGTTTTGCACATATAAAGTTGTAGTGAGAAGTCTCTTGTAAAATCCATGTTGATGTTATATAGTTCTTATATTGTACTTTGTAAACATTTTGTAGTGATATATCTGTGGTGTGTATCTATATATTTGATCGTATATTCAAATGAGTATTGTCATAATTGTTTTGATAATTATTATACATCATTATAATTATTAATAAATATATCAAGGAATCACTTTCGTCGAGATAATTATATTTTTAAACCAGTGAAATACGAGGTAGTGGCTAAGGTATTTGATTTAGATGCAAGCAATCTATGTTCGGTTACCGTTAATGGGGTGTCTTTCAAATTCTGTATTTGCAAAGTGCATAAAAATTCCTATAACATGATGCATTTGAGACTTATAAATGATAAAGCATAAATGATTTATAAAGATTTTCCAATTTTCAGCGATTTTCATAATCGGCATAACTTTAATGGAAAATATTTCTAAATATTCCTTTTCAATAATTTATGATTGGGTATATGGCATATTATTAGATAGATTAGACATTGTTTTATCATTCCATAACCATTAAAACAAATATTTTGATCTACACTAAGCCGAATAGATGAAATGGAATAAAATAAGGGAATATTCTATTAATTTTGCAAAAATAGCACATTTTACCCCAAAAATCACATATTTCATGCATGGCGTGGTACTGAAACCTCTTTTATTGGAAAGATCATATAAAAATCTATAAGATTACATGTTTTTTTCACGAATTTATTGAGTTGTTTACATTTTATTCAAAATTTCCAATTTTCAGCATCACTTTCATAGAAAATATTTTTAAATATCCCTTTTTCGATAATTCATGATTGGGTAAATGGCATATCATTAAATGAATTAGACATTGTTTTATCGTTCCATAACCATTAAAACAAATATTTGGACCTACACTAAGCTGGATAGACAAAATGGAATAAAATAAGAAAAAAAAATCTATTAATTTTGCAAAAATAGCACATTAAACCCACAAAATAACATGTATGACACATGATATGGTACTGAAACCTTTTTTATTTGATAGATCATATCAAGATCTATCAGATTACATGTTTTTTTCATGAATTTATCAAGTTGTTTACATTTTATTGAAAATTTTCAATTTTCAGCGATTTTTTTATAAAAATCTTATGTTTTTGCCCCAAAACTCGGTAAAGCCCCAACGGCCAGAGTGCAAACATCGCTTAAAATGTTTCTTAGAGAATGTACTTTCACATGAGGTATGTCTGCAAAATTCCCCCTGGCGGGGGGGGGGGGGAACAAAAGTGTTTCTGGATCATGGACTATAAGATTTATATTTTATTTGCTTTGGAAATCTCTTTCTTTTTATATATGGATTCTGATATGGTAAAGTGGCTAAAAATTCACAATAATAATAGTATCAGTTTTTAAAGACTGTCTTGATACTGACTTAATGTGCATTGGCTTTATTCAAATTCAACTACCAGAATGTTACAATCCGAGCTGTATAGCTTTAGGACGATGTCTCGTCTCTCCCTCATTAATAAAAATATTGAGGTGAAAATAATAAAAATTAAAAAATTAAATAAGAAAAGAAAAGAAATTAGAAATGGAGGAGTGATATATAAATGATTTCACTATGAGCTGTGACAATTAGTCCTAACAGGGTAATTAAGGTTAAATCAATATTTAAAGTAGACGATTGAAAAATACAGAAACAACTGATAAAAATGAATTTTTTAACTCACAAAAGTATATCAGATGCCCATGCCAACCTGAAATGCCCATACAACGGATGTCAAGAAGTTCATTACCTCATAGAAAAGATAATATATAGAGGTAAAGAGCAATAGAGGTGCACCCGGTTGGAATTTTCTCAATATGTACCATCAAAAAGCATAAAAATATTACCTATCAGAAATTCCAACATCAAGATGATGTCCTCTTCGCATATTTCTTATTGGAAGCATTATTCGTTATCGAGATATTTATCGTCGTGATCTAAAACAAAATACATGTATGTATATCTGCGAATACCATTTCCGTAAAAGAAGTTTCTAATGAGGAATAATCATACAAGGAGTTAAAGGACTTGATGCCAATTATCTTATTGAAAGCTGGGTTTTTTTATGTTCTAGTAGTTTCGTAGAATTCTTGAGGAATCATATCTAATTCATATCACGTCTGCAATAAGCAGTATGTCCGAGGACTATGTTTGTAAGTAGTATGGAAAGCGGCTTGTTGGAATACTTACAAGATCAATCTATGAACGGACAATTGGTTTTTACAGAATATTTACGAAGAGCGTTGCATACAAACATGAGACACTCATTCCGTTCGGGAACTTGCACTAATTTCTTTTTAAATTGAGTTCGCATTCGTTTTGATGTGTAAGCATACTCGATATTGTTCCCCGCTTTTCGCAAAAGTGTGGAGACATTGAATCTTATACGTCCTTCAGTCTGTCTGTCTGTCCGTCCGTCGGTCACAAAAAATTTAATCTTGGTCATATTTTTTAACCGTAAGACATAGGGCCTTCATGTTTGGCATGTGTGTCCCTAATTGCAATACCTTTCCGTTGTTACCAAAACATTTATCATGTGACCTTGACCGTAACCTTTGACCAACTTCAATGTAACTTTTTAACCGTAAGACGTAGGGCCTTCATATTTGGCATGTGTGCCCCTATGGTAATACCTTTCCGTTGGTACCAAAAAGATTTTATCATGTGATCTTGACCGTGACCTTTGACCTACCTCAATGTAACTTTTAAACCGTAAGACGTAGGGCCTTCTTTTTTGGCATGTGTGTCCCTAATAGCAATACATTTTTGTTGGTACCAGAATTTTTATCATGTGATCTTGAGGTTACTTTTTAACTGTAAGAATGTGTACACTGCAAACAGACCTTCCAATCGTCATACTGAACCCCTGAAAATCATAAGTGTGCATGCTGTCAAATGTGTAAGAAGATTTTCAGCACATACTAGAAACTTCAGAATCACAAGGTAAAATGCTTAATGTCAAATTATTATGTGTAAATCTATAGGTATATTTTATCTTTTCTTTCAATATAGCATTTGCATTTTTCCTTCAGATTTCTGTTGAGAGTTGCCCATTATATGCATTATTTGTTACCAGTTGACAGTTGTGCAGCAATGAACCAAACATGACCTATTTACACACTTGGAAGACGTCACAATATCATGGAACATCATATCAAACTGGTGGTCTACCATCGACATTAACATCTGCAAAGGTTGCTCGTTTAATGCTTATCAAGAACTATGACATTGCAGACCACCTTGTAAATGGAGTTATTGGAACACTTGTGGAATTACAGTATTTCAAACAACAAGTTAAATGGACAACTATACATAGAGTTTAAAAAATCATAGGACAGAATGCAAAGAAAAGTTCACCTTCACATTTAAAGCATGCTGTTCCTATTCAAGCCATAAGTGTCAGGTTTATGTTAGCATCTCAGTGTAATGTTACTGTACTCAGTGACACTAGCAAATGCCCTCACAGCACATGTCACATGGAAGCACATATGAATACATGATAATAGACTTCACACGCCTAAGAAAATCACCTCCTCCACAGGGTCTGGCTTACACAATGATCCACAGGGCGACTACAAGACATGATGTAAAATAGTGAACTTCAATGAGACTGGCATCAAAGTAAATAAGCATGCATTTGAGAAAATGGCTCGCATGAGGACAGAATCATGTTTGTCCTGTTTGAATCCACTGATAGAAATGGGACCAAGGAAACGTGCAATAGGACACATTAATATTCGATCATTAGCAAAGCATGCAGTGAATTTGCAAAATGACAATGCAATAAAAAAAACTAGACATATTATGTGTTTCCGAAACGCATATTCGACAGACAGTTCCGAAAAAAACCATAATCTAGAACTGCACTCAGTATATCACAGTGCAACAACGCACGGACTTGCAATATATATGTCATTTAAAGAAAATGCCACCAATTTACTTGTTCCGTCTTCAAATATATGCCAAGCCATGGCAGTTTACATTGCGTCCGAACATGCAATGATTTTGGCCTTATATCAACCACCAGGATCTGGCATTGACGATTTCCTGCAGTGTTTGCGGAACTTTTTAACATACCTCGAAATACAAAGAACTCCTTATGTTATATTTGGAGATTTCAGTCTTGATCATACCAGCATCATTTTTATTAACCTTCCTTCAGAATTCAGTCTCAGTAACATTCTTCATCAACCAACCCATGTGAATAGTTATACCCTTGATCTCATTTTAACCAAGAAAGTAGATGCTGATGGACACAGTTTCCCAGTGCCGTACACTGACCATCATGTTGTGTGGACAACCATTGCCAGAAACTAACTGGAGTAAGTTCTGTATACAGGAACAGCAAGAGACAATGACAATTTGTGAAAGAAAATTGACAATGTATTTAATAATATTATAATTTGGCCTCAATAAATACTTATAATTAATATCTTAAATACATTATCATTTTTCTTTCACAAATCAAATTACAATAAACATGAATATGTGAAACTTTCTTCCACTTTCATACATAATATAATGGGGATATTTCACTGTACTATCCGTTTTGAGTTTTACATATTGTAGCATTCTTTTATGAGTAGAGACGCGAAAGATTTCGAATGCATGATGGGGTAAGACTTTGGTTTTATCCTAGGACATAATGCGACGTTTCAGTAATTTTTTTTATAAATACTATCATAAATATTTTGAAATCCACGTTCGAATTCAATGAAGAAGCATATATAGATGATATTTATTTAATTATTTTCTCATTAAAGATAATAATGATGTTGAAACAAAAGATTGAAGAATAAGATTTTACTTAGAAATTGAAGATAAATCCGAGTAGCATTAATCAATCAAATTGTCAACAAACTGCGTAGCGGCAAGGTGATAATTTGATTGGTTAATGTGACGATGAGCAGTATACTGGACAACAGACCACGGCTAGGAACTTATTGTTCTATTCTAACATGAATGAGACAGTTGTATCCAATTTTTGTTTAATGTAATGATAACAGCCTAACTCGCAATGAGGCTCTGTCCTAGTTGCCGCAGTGTAAACATACGCAGTGTAAACATACAAATCTAGCGATTATTACATGAAAGGTGTTAGTTAAAGTGTAAATTTGAATATTTTTGTAGAAATAAATCATAACTTCTCTTGTTGATGTGCTCTTGATAAAACAATTCGAAAAAATACCAACGAAATTTGAGTTCGAGATCAGCCGAAAAAGAAAATATGTCACAGAAAATGGAGGTCATTTTTGATCGACTGGTGGATGTGTGTCATGGTTCCCACTATTTCTCCTTTCGAATTGAAGAGTTTCCTTTGCACATGGCACACCAAAATGTTCAGGAGACGTAAAAGAAAGAGCTAGAACTAAAAGTAGAAGGCAGAAGCACGTGTGATGCGAGTTATGTTGGATTGAAACCTTCCAATTTTCATATGAGCACTTGAAATAATTATGAATCAGACAAATAAAATCGAATAGTATTTTTGGAAAGATTTTTATGTTTTTTGAGTGGTAAACCTCATGTGAAGATGCACGCGCGAAAGAGTGCCGCTGAATAATATGATTTCAGCATGTAAGAGTTATCGCCCGTAATGACGGTCAGAGGAAATGAGGTCGTTGACAGTGTCAATAATGAGACGATAATGGTTATAATATGAGTGCAAATTATCAGTAAATACGTATTATTTTTAAGAAATGATGCTATCAAATTGATCTAAGTGCCTGTAAACATGGTAAACAACAATGACTGAAGGCTAAAGCAGTACTAGTGCATGTTCCTGTTTGGGGGGGGGGGGGGGGGTTGCGGATGTGCATATGTGCAGTTAATCATTTTTCATCTCGTGTTCCTTTAATATTTTGGTGAATTATGATCATATTCTGATGAAAGGTATAGGAGATATGAGCTCGGATGGACGGACAGACACACGGACACGACGGCGACTATATAAGTTTATGCTCTCCCGACTAATTGAAAGTATTCGGGGAACATAAGAATGGAATTTAGTTGTATTACTAACCACATCAAATAAATTGTCACCTGACATGAATTGATTCTTGTGTCGCCTGTGTAGTGTGTAGCAAATGACGCTTGAGGATTCTTTGTCAATTGTCTGTTATTTGTCTGTCTGTCACAGTTTTGATACTATCAACACATGTTCTTATATTTGAATAATACATGCAAGGTATGAGATCTGAATCCACTGTATGACAAAATCCATCACAAAACAACAAGCAGACAAAATGACAGAGAAACTGCCTTGAAAGTCTGTCTGTTCGATATTGCTGTCCGACCGTCTATTTTAATTGTGTCTAAGTTGTAATTTCGACATCCTAATATTTTACCCCCCAATAAGAAAGATGTGGGGACGTACTGGTTTCACCATGTCTGTCTATCTGTCTGTAGATACCATCATTTCCATGCACTATACTCCAACTCCGACCCATTTCAACATAGAATGATGTGACTTTATATACAGATAACGCTTGGCCTAATGAGAATCTGAGGCCATGTGTTATGGTCATTGACCCAGTTCCTTGAAAATGCTTTGTGAACTCCTTAACTCCAAGGTTATCTTGAGTGAAAGTTTGTGGACATTGTTCAGACTTTAACTTTTGGCTGCTAAAACGGATTTAGATAAGTTGCTTGAAAAAAATTGTTATATACACGCGTAAGTGTGTCATTACTACCTCAAGGTCACCTCAGAGGTCAAGATCATACAGAAGAAATTTTTGGTAACACTACTTGGGCCATAGCTATTACTGCTAACCTTGTTGTAGCAAGTTTTAAGACGAGGAACTTAATTTTGCTGACATTCTGCATGATTTATAAATTTAGCAACACACAGTTATCACCCTTGGTGAATTTGATCAGCCATAACTTTTTTATTCCTTGACATATCTCATTTCTTTTTTTCACTAAATGACTGCATTTGAACTGAACTTTCCAATGATACCAAACATTATGTATTTTCTGTGAAAGAAAAATATCGCCTGTTATCGTTATTTAATGTCCACAACGTTGAAGTGTTCTTGTTCCCACTTGAAAATGTCTCCAACTTTTAGTGAACGTTCGCCCAATTTATCCATGATTTTTAGAAAGTATTGAAACTGAATGCAGACGACAAGTGGATGTGACATAAAAATCAATAATTTAATTTTCAGAAAACCTGAATAGCATGACCCAATTTGGTTTTCTGGAAATCAAAATATTGAGTTTACTGCCAAGGTCAAAATCAATCATGCCGATGGGCGGGGCTTTAAATGTCAAGAATTTCGTAGGCGTGACGTATCAGGCCGTGAGTCTACTGGAGAATAATGCCTGGTGGAACACTATGGGAAATATAGGGGGAAATTCTCAATCATGTTAGAATCTAGTATTATATCAACAAACTTTACGAGGTTCCGCGGGGGACCAGAATTTTCTAAATTTGCTTGTTATCCATTCATTTGAGTTGAGGCTGGATTAACAATTTGTATGTACTGACCCGATTGCGCGAAATATACTTCAAATTTTACTGTGACGAAAGTTTGTGAATTATTTTAAAACAAGTAAGAACATGCCGATTGAAGCATTGTGTTAACGTTAAATTGAGTAATACATTATCATTTTGGTCGAAATATTTCTTTCTTCTTCTCTACATTTCTCAAAAGCAATATAGTTAAACCAAATGTAGGCATTGAATTTAAACAGTATAACATCTATTCATATATTACATTTTCCAACCTTTTTACAATAAACTACATATATTGAAAAAGAATTATACATTATGCTCATTAATTGTGGGGGTACACTGTAATCAGGTTCTTTGTCTGCCTTTCAGATATTGGTCTGATAATCATCGCTATCATCTTAACAGAATAAAACACGAATACAACATTGGCGCTTTTGTTATGGCGTTATAATATTTGGACATTAGGTTAAAAACTTTTAATATTTTCAAATGTTGATTCAATCATTTATAATTTTAAATAGCTTATTAATATTACATCAATTTCAGAATAGTCATTTAACATGTAAATACACAATAAGTCACTCGATTTCTAGGCAATATAATACACAATGTTTTAACCCTGTTTTACTATAAGAAAAATGTGATAAGGAAAGGCCCATATGCGGTAATGCTCTAACAGCCCTGTCTACACAATCAGAAAAATGATAATCATCTGATAAGCCTGATTAGATATCAGAGAATCCTGTGATAATGATATAAAACATTAACATTTCCAACAGAAAACCCTGTAGTAATGATCTGACAATTCTAAATCTAAAGATGCAATCTAAACCCTATATCAAGTCAATGGTTTGTTGTTCTTGTTCCCACAATAATAGAACCCTTAGTATTTTTTTCATTTACAATGAAACATAAATATCTAGAACACAGTAAATTTAAAGGTATATATGTTCTATATTTATCTATAACACAGTAAAGCTATATGATGAACACATGTTGAACACATTCACAAAATAAAAAGATTCACATATAAAGAGAAAAAGACAAAACAGAAAAAAAGAACACAAATTCACACAGTCAGAAGTAAAATTCAGAGAAATTTATATAAAGTAATAAGTTTTGAAATCTACCCCATTTCTTTGAAAACTTTTCATTTCGAGCATTCTTTATCAATATGTATTTTTCTGATTTTAAATAGTCAGTAATATTGCCTTTAGCACCTGTTAAATATAGAATGCAATTTGTCAATTTCTGTTTGAAAATATAATATTTTACTATGCAGATAATAATATTTAATCTATTGTTCCTTTTCTGTTTAATCCAAATATAATATTTTGGACATTTAAACAAATATCAATTTCAAAAGTATCTAGCAGCCATTTCTCAAATTCTCTCCATATGTTAAGAGAAAAATCACAATAAAATAGAAGATGGCAAATTGTTTCTGGAAAATTATGACAAAAGGAACACATATTTGTATCTTTAATACCTATTCTTTTTTTGTAAAATGACATTTGTTCCTAAGATTCTGTGAATGACATGATATTGGAACCATTTTAAATTACAACCATTAGTGCTGGTATGTACGGATAGGTTGGATACATAGTGTTGAAAAGAAATATTTCCAAATTTAGATAGATGTTCTGAAAAAGATCTAAAGAATTTGCCGAATGTTTTTCTAAGCTTGTGATATCTGTAACCCTGAGTTAAAAGTTTAGTAGTAATTTGTAAATTTCGTTTATGAAAGTCCAAAACATCAGAGCAGCCTCTGACAAATCGAATTAATTGAGATACATAGATACTATATGATGGGAGTGGGAGGGACATCGCCATCCAAGTAACGAAAATTTACAATAGGAAATCCAAAATTCTCACGTTTATCATAAATATTAGTATATATATATTAGGTGGTTGATAATTTTGATGTTCAAATCTAAGAAAGGTGTAGATTTCTCTCAAGTATTAGCTTTATTCAATTTGAGCTCTAGTGGATATATTTCTTATATAAATTGTTCGAATTCAGGGTTGTCGATAACCAAAATGTCATCCAGATATCTGCAAGTATTATTAAATTTGTCAACGAGGTCGAAACATTTTGACAACCATTTTTACAATCGGAAGATATCATCTGACATTCTTCTCCCACAACTGCTGGAAGACATCTGATAATCCTGTCTTCACAATCAGACCCTTCTGTCGTAATAAAATTATAAACCTGTCTTCATAATCGGAGAACCTTGTTGCAATGGTTTTAGAACACAGTATTCACAGTCAGAGAATGGTGTGAAAATAATCTCATAGCCCTGTCGGCACAAGAAGAGAACACTTCGATAATGATCTGAGATTTTGTGATGATAATTTGACAACCATGTTTTCTACATGTAAAAACCCTGTGGTGACCATCTGAGAATTCTACACTAGCGGGGAAAAAGTAGTTTAGTAATTTTATTTATAGATTCATATACAAAATATTATGTTTCATTATATATATATCATTATTTAATTAATGCAGTGTCTTTCAGTTCAAACATCAAATCACGGATTATGTTCATTATGGTTGATACGAAATGCCACTGAAGGTAAGTGAGGGGAGGGTTGCAAAATAGTTTATGGAACATGCCAAATTAGAATTGAGCAATATTACTAACAAAGGTATCCAAAAGCATTCTGTATGTATTGCAGTCCCCTACTGACATTTACTTCTGCTTGAAATATGGCATCATGTCATCTGGAACAAAACTCAAAGTGTAACTATTCTATATAGTATAACTCTCATTTCACTATCACGAAAACAAAACGTTACATAAAAAGTTCAATGTCAAAATGTCATAACTCAGCTAAAAGTAAAGTCGGTGTGGCCTAGAGGATAAGGTGCTCGGCTCGTGATCGAGAAGTCCCGAGTTCCCGCCCTAGCTGCACCGGTGTTCCGTCTTTTGGATGAGACAGTAAAATCCGAGGTCCCGTGTCACGGTAGGCGTGGCACGTAAAAGATCTCTCACTGCTTTGGGTGGGTTCGTTGCAAAGGTCGAAATGTGCATGCAATGCATCAGGCAGATGTCATCACCATATACGTGAAATAATCATGGTGTGACGTAAAACAATATTCAATCAATCAGCTAAATGTATGTCAACTAACTTTAAACCCAAATTTATACCCACTAACCAAAGTCAGATTAAAGCAATACATTCAACATTGACAGAAAAAGGTTTTCTGCCACATAACTGAGCCAGTAACTCCTCTTTTTTCTTTCATATCTACACTTATTCTGAGATGCAGTGTAGAGCCTGTAAAAGGTTCCCCAGTGTCTGGGTGTTTCAAGTGTTATTATTCACCCAATCGTTACTGACTTGGTTGTGTGGGAGCTATACCCTAGGTTTGTACATCCTTATTGAGCCAGTAACTCCTCTTTTTTCTTTCATATCTACACTTGTGGAACCCGTAAAAAGGTTCCCCAGTGTCTGGGTGTTTCAAGTGTTATTATTCACCCAATCGTTACTGACTTGGTTGTGTGGGAGCTATACCCTAGGTTTGTACATCCTTATCCCCCCTTTTCATTCATGTATTCTATAGCTCCATGGTGACTTCTGCCACGTAACTGAGCCAGTAACTCCTCTTTTGTCTTTTTAAACTGAAATGTGCCTAAGATTTTCTAAGTTGAAGGGCTATTATTCTTCCTTCTCAAGAAGATCAAAGTTTGGTTTAAAGGCTAGAACTTTTTACAAGAACACTTATGTATGGGAATGTGAAAGCCCTATCCCTTCTAATTTCACAGTTGACAGTTTTATTTATTCATTTATTTCATTGTTTTTTTTATTCTTTATTATATTTTGATTTTTTTTAACCGTAGTGGGTGGTTTAGGACATACATTTTTTTCTCGACTTTATATTTCTTATTGACTAAGTATCTCGAGTACTTGACCTAGTATTTCGAGCACTCGACATAATATCTCATGCGCTTGACTCAATATCTCCAACGATCAACTTAATCTCTCTTGACCTAGTATCCCGAGCGCTCGACTTGGTATCTTGGGTGGTAATGGTAATAACGATATAGTGTCTTCATAGACATGTATTTCTAAATGTTACTCGGTTAATTTATGGTAAATGTAGTATCAGGAATACCTCAATTTATACAATTTAATTCCGACCATGTATCTTAACACAAAGCCAAGAAATTTTAAGCATGACAGCTGATGAGTATTTCTTATATTTCTTAAGCTACTTTATACACCTTGTCTACAAAACATTTAGTGGTGTCAATGGTATTGTCAATGCTGTATAAACCATATCACATCCATCTCGTTTGTGATTGTTCATATCAATTTCTTGATTGTAGAATTAGTGTTTTTCACTTTTCAACAAGCTATTGCAAAAATGATATTTTCGGTATGGAGACAGTAACACAGAACATTCAATGTAATCTATGTTCATTAGCAGAAGATTAATGTACTTGTGTGAGCAGAAAATGCACATTGTTCAAAATCATATAAAAGTGGTACATTTCATACTAATCTGATAGTACTGATATTTCTCACAGTAGATTTTTGCTTCCAGTGTTTTATAGTATCTTTTCTCCTAGCTAGTTTCCCCTCCACCAGAAAGCTTACTATATAGTACCATTTCACCGGAAAAACTGGCTATATAGGAAAAGCAACTATATAGCCAGTTTTTCCCATATTATAGTAGGATTTTCCCCTCGTATAGAAGCCTTTTTACCAATAGACAGTTTTCCGCTTCATGTTTTCCTTCCAGCTTTCCAGATTCACTCCATAGTTTGCTTCCAGGAACAATCCTTAAGTGTTTCAAAGCTGTAAAATGATGTATTTTTAATCGATTGAACGAAAATGCGAAATAGGGTATAAGTGATGGCTAGCGTGTTTAAACCCGATATATAAACACTTACCTTAATTGATGATTATATCGGGTCAGGTTATAGGGATTTAACAGGTTTCATCTATAACTGTTGCGGCAATGGGTCATGTCGAGATTGGTTCGCCAAATTGAATACCATAAGCTACTAATGACATGGATATTCTGACGCACTAAGTAGTAATTTGTACATATACAAAATACTTATGTCGTACGTACATGTACAATATATTTTTTCGTTTATAAGATATCTTAAAGTTGAACGTACGACCTAATAACTTGAAAGAAATACTCATTTGTATGTTAGAGATAGTAAGTCGTAGGTACGAGATAGATGAATCGTGCATGTGATGTATCATATCGTGTACATACAAGATAGCAAGAGGTAGCATACTATAAAAATATAGAACATATATACCTTTTAATTTTGTGCACCATATGCGCATTTCGACAAGTTATGTCTCTTATGCGCATGTCGACAAGTTATGTCTCTTCAGTGATGCTCGTGGCCGAATGATTGGAATTCTCAAAATATATAAAAATATGCAGAGCAGTGTTGAAGCCAAAATGACCGAAAAGGGAACCAAAGAATCTATCTAAGGACAGAGCTATGCATCAGGAGATACTCCTTAGTTTTGGAGTGATTTACTTAATTTAATGAATGAAAATTTGAAGTATATATATTTAATATCAGTACAAAAGCACTGATAACTAGACTTATGATGAACTCGGGGACTATCAATCCACCAGCAGTGACACCGGCCTAGTGGTTATAATAAATATAGAACATATATACCTTTTAATTTTGTGCACCATATGCGCATTTCGACAAGTTATGTCTCTTAAACACATTTCAACAAGTTATGTCTCTTCAGTGATGCTCGTGGCCGAATGATTGGAATTCTCAAAATATATAAAATTATGCAGAGCAGTGTTGAAGCCAAAATGACTGAAAAGGGAACCAAAGAATCTATCTAAGGACAGAGCTATGAATCAAGGAGATACTCCTTAGTTTTGGAGTGATTTATCTAATTTAATGACTGAAAATTTGAAGTATATATATCTAATGTCAGTACAAAAGCACTGATAACTAGACTTATGATGCCCTCTGGGACTATCAGTCCACCAGCAGTGACACCGGCCTAGTGGTTATAATAAATATAGAACATATATACCTTTAAATTTTGTGCACCATATGCGCATTTCGACAAGTTATGTCTCTTATGCGCATCTCGACAAGTTATGTCTCTTCAGTGATGCTCGTGGCCGAATGATTGGAATTCTCAAAATATATAAAAATATGCAGAGCAGTGTTGAAGCCAAAATGACCGAAAAGGGAACCAAAGAATCTATCTAAGGACAGAGCTATGCATCAGGGAGATATTCCTTCGTACATAAGGTTTACTATTTGATACGTATGAATTGATATCTCGTTCACCATAATAGTCCAGAAGCCAAAAACTCAAGTGCACTATTAAAACGGCGAAGCGTCCGTCCTTCATTTTTATCCCCGCATTTTTACTTCTCCAGAATCCTTTGATGGATTTTGACGAGACTTTATAAGGATGAAGTACTCATAGCCCCGTACAAGTGTTATTGTTTTTCGACCAGATCCTCCCAGGGGCGGAGACAAAATAGGTTAAGAAGGCCCTACCTTTGGCAAACTTCTTCAGACCGAAGGGTTACGACAATGAGCAGAATGCATCACAATCATACTGAAGTATTGGAGAAGAAGTGCGGTTGTTTTCTATTCCATTCTAAAGACAAATTTTGATGTTTAGACTTAATCATTTGCCAGATTTTCATGCAGTGTCTATAGATTTTCACCTGACATAGGCTTTAGCTGCATTAGTTTTGTATAATTTACTTGTTTATAATTGAAAAAATTTTTATATGTATGTTCTAAGTGCATAGTGATTTTTCGATAATTTTAAGGACATTTATTTCCAAATAAAGGGGCGAGGGTTGCACTAATGCATAGGAGCACAAATATTCGACATCTTTTTCCTAACCGCTGAATAAATTTTGATGAAAATTGGTAGGAATGAACTACCCATGGTACCGAGTTTTGTTGTTTTTCGAACAGGTATATGAAGGGGTGAATTCAGGGCAAGGCTAGAAAAGGTCATGCAAAGACACCTCTTTTGACAAATTTCTTTTTTGGTTCACTTTTCGGTCATTTTGGTTTCAACGTATTTTTACATTTTGAGAATTCCAATCATTTGGCAACGACCATCGCTGAAAAGACATAAATTGTCGAAATACGCATATGGTGCACTAAATTAAAAGGTATATATGTTTTATATTTATTATAACTACTAGGCCGGTGTCACTGCTGGTGGACTGATTGTTCCCGAGGGCATCGTCATAAGTCTAGTTTTCCGTGCTTTTGTACTGACATGAAATATATACTTTTTCAGTCATCAAATTAAGTAAATCACTCTAAAACTAAGGAGTATCTCCCGCATGCATAGATCTGTCCTTAGATAGATTCTTAGGTTCACTTTTCGGTCATATTGGTTTCAACACTGCTCTTCAAATATTTACATATGTTGAGAATTTCAATCATTAAGCCACGAGCATCACTGAAGAGACATAAGTTATCGAAATGGGCATATGGTGCACTAAATTAAAAGGTATATATGTTCTATATTTATTCTTCAGACCGGAGGATTAGAGTGAAAAAACCATATGCATCACAATGATCTAGAAACATGTAAGAAGAAATGCTGTTTCTTTTGGTGCCATTCCTAAGTTCATTCAAATTTTGAATGCTCAACAGTCACATTTTATAACAAAGTTCAGCTGTTAAGTGAGGAAACACATCACGCACTTGCTAATGGTACTAAGGTGCACGATATTAGATCCATTTGGACCTCTTGTTTAAATATCTCGCATGTACGACTTACTGTCTCGCGCTTGCACTACGATTATCTCGTAGGCACTACTTAGTGCGACGCACACATGCATACACGTGGAAGCAAACCCTGAATTAGCCCATATTGCATTTTTTTCTGAGTATCAAATATAATACTTAGAACACAAAAATATTGTAAAATCTTTGTAACATTTGAAAGCATGATTAAACCCGCAAAAATAAAACGATAAAGAAATAAGGCGAAGATGAAGGGAAGGAGGGTACCCTCAAACTGTGACATGCCCATCTTGAACAAATATGATGAAGAATATATATCAAGGAAGGGGGGATCTTCTATGGGGAAATCCTACTATATAGTCAGTGTTATATAATATTTTTCCCCCTTTACGTAACTGTCTTGCAAATTATAAACGTTCGTTCGTATCGTATCAATCACATAACATTTGAAATAAAAATATACTTCCTTAACAGACTGTGGACCATACCAATGGATATGATTGAGGGGTTCTATATATTGTTAATTTTTTTTTGTTAATGTGTACAAGTCTTCATTTTTAATATATTTACCATAGTATGTTATATCTCCTATTATTTCATTTTAAAGATGTCGATTATTTTTGTATAGATGTCATAGACCATAGAGTCATACAATGACTCTAGATTTGATCCCAGGCAATTAAGCAATTAAGAATTTTTCATTTGAAATGTTCGAATGCTCTAATGATAATTATAGGAATTCAACGTGTAAGAATTCTTTGAACGTTCACTTCTTAAATAAGTTAAGACTGATATATAAATAGGCTTCGCCTTGGTCGACAATGTTTTCTCGGGGTGACAATATGCCATGTCAACCTGTCAAAAATGTAATATTCATTTTATTATACCGAATGTCATACAATATACCCTTTTTCGTTAAATCAACATTAACCGCTATAAACACAGTCTTACTTGATGCAAATTCCAGATCATTGTTGATATCAATTGAATATTCTTCCTTCAAATACTTTGACATCCATACCTTATGTTGCTGAGAGTAGATTTTTTTAACCTCGTTCCCCTCGCGAGTACGAACACTTGCAAACACAGTCTCAATTTATTATTCAATTTCTCCTTTGATAAATCCGATATTGACTGATTGCCGATATATCCAGGGAATCAGAATTTCGCTCTTTTAATGACTCTCTGGGTGTTTTTGCGTCTTTTGATGCCAAAAGATGAGATATTTCCTCCTCCCAAAATTGTGCAAACGCCATGTTAAAATCAATAAATAATTTGTAACGTAAAATCGCGTGACCATGTTCTAAGACATCTATTCGAACGTCATTTTACTAAAAAAGATCCGCCATACTTTTCTCGGTCTATGAACCGTGCGCGCATCAATTTTGCGCATGTGACATTTTTTATGAATGTCATCCTCTCTATATATCCTATATAATGTCACACGATTGATTTACCAATCGGATTGCAGGAAATTAACATGAGATATAATAAATCACAATATCACTCTCTATTTACAATGTACATGATGACCATGGCAATAATGGAAGGGAATCACACCCAGGTGTCCCCGATTTGCAATCTACGTCGAAGCTCTCCTAGTCGCAGATGTTGCAAATCCTTGTTTCCTACGCAATGTGGTGATTGATTGTTTTCCTCTCACGCCTTTCTTTTCAATTTTGAGCTTAGCCGTCCGTTTCCATCCGTTTGGCGGCGCTTGTGTACTGAGTTACATGTAGCAACCTTATGACATAATAAGAACGTTTCATTGTTCTTTAAGTAATTTTTGTTGGAATATCTTTTATTTCATCCCTTTACATTAGGACCGCATATGTGAAACATGAAAGCCCTACCTATAACGGTTGGAAAGTTCTGGGCAATGTTAATGTGTTTTTGAAATGTAAATCAAACTCCAAGTACAAGGTCATAAGGTCTCATCACAAGGAATCTGTATGTGAAATTTCAAAGCCATACACTTTTCAGTAAATAAAGATATAGCCAAGGTTAAAGTTTTTGCAGAGTGGGTCAATCTTCAAAGTTAAGGACACTAAGTGAAAAGACATTCTCTCAAATATAAGGTCTTAAAAAATATTTATATGAAGTGTCAAAGCCCTACATGTTTTGGTGCAGAAGATTTAGATTTTTTGAAGCGTAGGTCACAGTCCAAGGTCACTAGTTCAAAAGTCATGGTCTCAAATGAAATGTCTTATCACAAGGAATCTATATGTGAACTTTCAAGACCCTACCCCTTTTGGTACAAAAATATTGCCACGGATTAAGTGTTTGAAACTAGGTCAAGCTCCAAGATCAAGATCACTACTCATGGTTTCAAGGATAAGGTCGTATTACTAGGAATCTATATCTCATAAATGCATCAGACATTATAATTCATTCCTGCATGAAACACAAAATAAGACACTTATTCTATATGCATACATACAAACATACATGTACATACATATATGTATATGTGATTTAATATTACAATACACTTCACCATAGAATGTGAAGTTTAGCAAGCTTTGATTGTTATGATGACGTCATAGTCAAATGTCTAACTTGTTCAACATTGCGTGACTTTATCAAACATTTATTTTGCATTAAATTGCTTGACCTTCGACGAAAGCGGATTGGTGTATTGCATTTTAGTGCAGAAATATCAACATAAACAAAACTTTCTATCAAGGTTCGGCTTGGAATTATAAACACTCAAAAAGATTTTATTTTCTACAAATATTACTTTTAAATAAGCATTTACATCACTATTAATGTTTTTGCACTGTTTGCCATTATATAGTAAGAGGGCTAAGGAGAACTCGCCATCCTGTCCAGCTCGTCGCATTTCTTGAAAGGAATACATGCTTTTCTGGGATCCAATCTGAATACGTTTTGTTAACGCCACTGAAATTCACTCTCATACTTGTGGCACAGGTAGGGAGTAAAACCCGTAAAAGGTAATGTGATTTTATCAAGACATTTTTATGGTAACAGATGTACAATGGAATGCTCATTGCTTCCCTTCTCAGGACAAAATATACACATCTAACTGATTTGTTACAGACTTTAATAGGAGACAATCCTCGTTACTCATTGGCAAACTTTTCGAAAAACATTTTCGAATTTTGAAAACATTTAAAAGCATACATTTTCAGATAGCCAAATACCATGCCACCTTTTAAGTACCATATTGTGTTTAAATTTATAACAAAATTTTATGATAGAAAGTAATATTTTGAATACCAACATTTCTTATTTTGTGTAATTTAGTGCACCATATGCGCATTTCGACAACTTATGTCTCTTAAGTGATGCTCGTGGCCAAATAATTGGAATTCCCAAAATATATAAATATTTGAAGAGCAGTGTTGAAACCAAAAATGACCGAAAAGTAAACCAAAGAATTTTAGAGAATGCATTAACTATATGTGTTAAATCAACAAAATATAAAAAACAAGTGGAAGAAAAAGAAATAAATCACAATGAGATGTCATTAATGTTTACAAATTGTTATAAAATCACGAGAATGACATTTGTTGAACTACTATATGTGAAAAACGAAGAAGTACCGAAGGGTAAACCATATCTCATAGTCCATGGATTAAAAGGACAATATCGTGTATAGTGTCATATTCAGATATATGCAAACCCTGATAAAATCAAGGTGAGACAAAATACATCTAATTTTGTTATATTTCTCGGCTACGTCAAGTATTCTTACCAGAGCTTAATACTTTGTAAGTTTCATCAATTATCTGCCTTAAGTAGTATTGCCAGTTACACAATTTCTCCACTTCATGACTGAAAGGAGATTATGGTGATGTAAATAGAAATCTGAATTTTCCTTGAAGGATATCAATGCCTTTATACTGATATTTTTCGTCGTTACAATTAGAACACTCTAACCCTTCTGCTCCCCTCTCCCAGACAGATTAAAATGTTTAAAAGCAAAAACTTTTTCTTTCATATGCCCAAAATTTTTAAAGTACATTGCATCCTTTTGGAACTCAATTCGTTGATTTTATGCAAACTCGTAACAACTAATTCAGCGCGACCAAAGTCAATGGTATCGTTTTCAGCCATCTTTATAAATTTTATCCGAAGAGCTAAAAGTAAGGTTTAGCATATACATGGAAATGCAGGAATTTCGATTTAACCAATTGTAGCATTGCAGTCAGACAGTAGCAAATAACATGGGGAACCGATGTTGACAAGAAATTTGAACAAATTATATTTTTTATTACTCATTATGACATTTCGTTATGCAGAATGCAATTCTGGGTTGAGACCTAATTCGACAATTTAAAACACCACCGAATTTGACACCTATACTCGATATTTACCTGATTTGACAATTTCTACCGGGTTTGAGTAAAGGGTGTGGCTTACTCTTCCGGGGAACTTCATCTCACTGTCTTATTGAGATCACTTACGCTCCTTAGTAGATATTCTTTGGCTTTGTTTTCATTTCATACTCCTATTTTGCTGTTTCTATATGCATTTTGGTTTTATGATTTTGGGGCTACTGAATATGTTTGATCCATCATCTTTCAATTCAATGACAATTTATATCATTTTATTAGGCGTTTTCATTTATTAACCACAAGGTAACCTTAAGTACCATGTATATTTATTCTCAGTTCTCTTTGAGAAAATGCTTTCAACATCTCAAGAGATACCTTGTATTAACAGGTTAATTATCAGTTGTTAACTGCCTTGTAAATTGCTTGTTATAAACTACTAATGCAGGGAAATATACGCCAAAACTTAATAGTAGTGTCGTCTCAGTACACGGGATGTCAGTAACATAATAAAAACTATAGAACATATATACTTTTTAATTTAGTACACCATATGCGCATTTCGACAACTTATGTCTCATCAGTGATGCTGGAATGATTGGAATTCTCAAAATATATAAATATTTGAAGAGTAAACAAAAACAAAGAGTGGATGTGCAATCAGCAGTGTCCTTGCATACATATGGATATTAGACGAAGATGCGTCGGACAAGTATATGTAGATGGTGGCAATCTGTGTACTATTAGATCAAAATGCTCCAAATGAATTGTGCAAGCATCCATTTAGTTGAGTGACAGGAGCGGACAGGTTGGCAACGTTTCTGAATACACTCTTGGCGTCTTCGTGAGTTGTTGTTGATAATAGTTGTTGACCCTTTGATTTGTTATATCTTTGAGTATTTGTCAAATAGTTGAATATGATTTGTAATTGTGTGTTATCTCTCTAGACAGACAACGATCATTTGTACTCGTTGAAAAATGTGTTTACTTTAAGATTATCTCTACGTGAGACATTTTTATACTGAATGATATAACAACATTTTCAACTTTATTAAGGGGCAATATTAAGGCAAACAAATATATTGTCGAGTGCATGCGCAATTAAGTTGTGTTTGTTATTTTCTGTAAATTTTCTTTTGCGATAAACCAAGATTTTGTCAGCATCGAAGTTGCTGATAATCTTGTAACAGAACCTTCATGTAATCTGTTTACATATGTAAACTATAAACACCTGATGATAAAATACGAAAGAGAGAATTCGAAGAAGATGTATCTTTTTCGAAAAATAATAAACCACTATTTATTTATTACGTATAAATGCTGTGTAGACTGAAACGTCCTGTTTTTGAGGCCCGTCATTTCTACTTTGAGGAGGATGTATTGTTTTTGTCATCTCCGTCTGTCCATCCATTACAAAGATTTATATCGGAATATCTAATATTTTCGGGTTCAGTTGAAATTTGATAATATATTTTAGCTTATATACTTGTGCAAGTGTTTTTCTCCTGGCCATTAACAGTCTATTTGTTTATTAATGAATAAATCTTCAGAGATATTTTCCAGTATATTCCTTTCAAAAGTTGAGACGTGCTAATTTCCCTTGGTAACAATTGATGAAGCATTAACATGCTGTATTGTCCTTGTTTTACATGTGTTCTTTGCTTTTGTGGTGGGTGTACTGATAGGCCGGTACACCGGTAGACCACACCAATGTAGTGACAAATGTCATTTTAATTGATCGCCCTACGTCCTTACTACTGCTACATTACAAATATTTTTGTGTTGTCTTTTTGTGTTCTTATTTTCAATTTCCTGCACAGGACATTCTATTTACCCTATCAAGTGCAATCCTATAGACGCTTGCAAAATTAAGCAGTGTCCAATCCAGCGACAATTTTTTTCTATCGTGGATATGTCACGCGGACCGATCAGCCCTATGTAACTTGCTAAAATATGGCAAACAAGTAAACTTGAATTGTGTCGCATAGATTCTCCAGTATGTCGATTGAAACCGACTGTACTATTGTCCAAGCAGTCACTTATGGAAGACCTACTATTAACCAATTCAACACGGCAATATTCATGTAGGTAAAGATTTTCTTGCTGTTCGACGAAATACACAGTAAATAAATAATAATACATGAAAATAAGAATGAATAAACAATTAAACAATTAATTGATTGATTCATTATTGTTTGACGTCACTCCACAAATATTTCACATATAGGGTGACGGCATTTGCCTGATGCATCGCTAACAAATTTAGACTTGCTCATTTGAAAGACAGATCACCGGTGCGGCCAGGGCCGGAGTCGAACCCGGGACCTCTCGATTTCGAGCCGAACACCTTATCCACTAGGCCACGTCACCTTAAATAAATAATTAAAGTATAGAATGATTACTACTAATAATAAAATTAATAATCATAATTATAATAAAATGTTCGATCAATGACAGCAATCAAAGTCGCACGGTATTTCCATGGTTACAAAAATTTAAATAATGAAGATGTTTACTCATTTTCTTACAGTTATATAAATATTTCACCGATTGGAAATAAAAAGGAAAGAAAAAAAATCGTTCAATAGCGAATGCGTTGGTTTGTAGGTGAAATAAGCAATATGGAAACATGTTTTAGAAAACAATGATTTGTAGTACATGAACTATTTAACATGCATACCCGTGCATAATGTAAAACATAAAACGACAGTAACAACAACGTCCCATACAATTTATCGAAAACTGGTTGTTTATATATCGATAAGAAAATCGTATCAACCGACAGAATTGATGTTAAGAGAACTACAAATAAGATAAAAGTAAATTAGACTATCATCTTTAAACAAAATAGTTACAGATACCCCAAAGTTTGTATTTGCTTTCGATAAGAATAATAATTCATAAAATTATACTTCCTTTTCAATACCAAATTCTGATTGGCCCATGCAGTTAGGGGTTTTTCATTAGACAGACGTGTTATTATAATGTTTTGTTGTTAGTGTTACAGTGACACAGATTCAATTGCTTTTGTAATTTGTTGATGATCTTCATCTTAACGGAATGTATATATCATACAAGAAAATATTGTTGCTGTTGTTTATTTCGAAAGTCCAATCGTCTCTGATTTGTGACGATCGGGCGGCTTGCACATGGTGTGAATGGTCAAACTGGGGACAGTGCAGTTCATCGTGTGCCGACGGTATCAAGCAACGCCACCGTCTCACAAACAGACAACCTGATTGGAATGAAGAAGAGGTCAAATTAAGATGCGGTTTTGCAGAAACAACACAATTTGACCATAGCAAGTGCAGAGAATCATGCTCTTTCGGTATATAATTTAATCACCCGTTTGATCATTGTAGACTTTTCATTCTTATGAGAACACGCATCTTCATATTTCTATATGCTTAGGATTAACAGCAGATTAAAGACGGATATTGAAGTAAAAATTACTGTTTCTATTTTCGCTCTAGTTTTTATTTTAGACGAATAAATTCTATTCACCGTCATTCATTGGCTGTCTAACAGTGGAATTGTCTTCAGAATGTGGTTAATGATTAAACGGGGAGTTTTATACACTAACATAATATAATGGTATTGATAATGATGTCTTGTATATAAGTATGTAAATTTCTTTTGATGGATGAAACCCTTTCACGGGTTGGATTAAGATCTAATTTGATCTTTTTGCACACCAGCTTAAATTCTATTTCAATGAATAAGTAAATACGCTAATGACATTTAAATGAATACTTATGGATACCAGTGAATTTCAATAAATTACAATTACTAAAATTTTCACAGCAAGAAGTTACATTCAAGTTTAATCGAAATTTTTATTTTACTTACTTTTAACGAAATAAATATGTGTTATCCCAGATGGGAAATCGCCATTCCAAGAAAAACACAAGGTATACAGCATGTTGGTGACTCACCATCGAAAGAAACGTAGCCTTCATAGCGAATGTAGCGAGTCCGATTCGTGTTCATACGAGGAGGTTCGCGAACATTTACATTCACGTACCCGGGTAGTAAGTATTTAAAACATGACAGTCAACATAATACAAGTATGCCACATTTAGAAAGATGACACATGGAAATCTATTAAACTTGATTGTTATTGCAAAAACCTACAATTTAACTGGCATTATTAATGTTTGATCCTTATAGAATTTCTTTTGGTTGACATTTAACAAAAGGAATACAAAAAGACTTATGAGGTATGCACTGATTACTACCGAGGAAATAAACATAATATCTAATGCCTTTGTTCTGTTTGGATTGTGTGTGTGTGTGTGTGTGAGGGTGTGTGTGTGTGTGTGTGTGTGTGTGTGTAAATATATAAGATTCTTTCATCAGTATTAGCTTGGATATAGTATACTGACAATATTTCAACATGTGAAATTATATTTATGTAGACCTTAAATATTTATTGATGTCCATGCAATATCTTCGTGTACTATTTACTGTTTTATTATTGATGACAGTGTAACTACATGAAAGACTGGCATTGTAATGAACGTAGATGTGTCCCAGGTCAGATTTGTGTGACAAGCGATGACGATAATTGCAACCTCCTGCGAAATTATAGAGTTAAGTGTAAAGGTGAGTTTTTTTTTTTTTGTATTTAAGTGTACGTATGTCGCTGTCTATGCCATGTATGGGGATTGTTTTTCTGTTGTTTAACGCTTAGTAACATAAAGATTATTTCATTATTTGTATAATCACAGCCTACTTCCAAGTTATGTTGAAATTCATTGTCGATCTTTGGAAAGGACTTTGAACTCTCATACTTGGCGTATTCAAGATTCAAACACAAACCAGACGATTAATCAGTTGATTATGAGATCCACTTTATATATGTTGGCAAAATCATGTTTTGCACGCACCTGATAAAACCTGTTTAACTGGAGTCAAAATCAATGGATATTGAATCGTTGACATATAATTTTGTGGACAATTTTTAAAAGCAAACCATAATTTACTAAAATTTGTTACAGAAAATTATTATCAAGCACATGCATAAATGATAAATTTATCATGATAATAATTCGATATATTGATCTTAAATCGAGTGTTCTAATTTTACATAAAAATAAAGAGATGTCGAATTTTACAATAAATATCAGATACTTCTCAATATCCTAAACAAATAAACCTTCTTCCAAGCGATCATAATGTAAGGCTTTTTAATTCAAACATGGTAATTTTTATCGCGATTATCGTTATAACGTTTTTGGTAGTATTGTGACTTGTTAGTAAAATGATGCAGCATACAGTGCGGATAGTCAAAGTATTTGTTAGAAATAAACTTAATATTTCAATATCTATCTATAGATATCAACGAGTGTGCATCGAATCCCTGTAAAAATGGAGGAGGATGTCAAAATCTCCTTAACTCATATAAATGTTCATGTATCTATCCATACCACGGAACGCATTGTGGTAAGTAAGCATTTGTTTGCAAGAATCGATTTTGCAAAATTATATTCATTACTGTACGATATGCCAGAGTACCTTCTCTTATCTCCTATGCTTGTTTTCTTCTGAGGGTCGACAGCTAACAATCATAATAATAATAATTATTATTATAAATAGATAAACAAATATGATACAGAGATGCGAAATCGATTCCATGAAATCGTCATTGAGGAAGTTTCCAGAATAAATGATATTGTGGAACTTTTTATTATGGTCGTTTTACCGAAATGAAAAATATTACCTGTATTATTTTACCAACTTGCACGAGAGATATCTATTGAAGGTTTGCAAAGTGTAGCATTGACTCAATCGTAACAAGTGGTTAAAATGTGAAAGACAATTATTTTAATATATATAGCTTTTTATTAATACCTAACATGCACAACAATGCGGCTTTCAAAAGCTGTAAATCAGTACATACAATATGACTTTCAGTCTTTTCACTTCAAAGATATAGTCAGATGAAATGTAACCATTGGTCCACTGAAATGGTAAAGAATTATATGGTCCGTAAATTCGCTTCATTTTCAATTCGCAAATGTTTTTGCTGAAACCATTATCCAGGAAATTGGTGTTTTAACTGGACTTTGAATATAGGGCATCGAGTTGCATTCTTTCGAATGTTTACTAATAAACTCACAAAAACTATCAACCTAGCTTAATTTATGGAAAAGCTCAGATGAAGTACGTAAAATCGTTTTTTCGAATAATACCTTTTTACTTAGTCAAAATAATCAAAATTCTGTGTTTTGTTGTATATATAATATATCAAAACATTTACAATAGAATTTCAAACATTTTAATAGGCAATGCAAAATGAGGTAATTATCGTGAATTTTGATGTTATATTAATAAGGAGATAACATGCTTGTTTCCCTTTTTTTTCAAAATTCCGGCATGTTATATTTGCAACCTGTAATTCACCGATTACATGCCGAAAATTTGAAAACATAAGCATGTTATTCCCATTTTAATGAAAACTGTGTACATTGCATGTTAGAAGACTACAGATGTGCAGAAGTCAAACAGTTGATTATGCCGATTTACTTATATAAATATTATGCAAGCGCATTACAAAGTACTTCGTGTTCTGCAGTAAACGTCTTACACGAAAAATAAGAAAGTATGATTGAACTGAAACAATATTCATTTTGAACACGATACTCCTCGACATGTTGCTCTTAATAACATTTGTGTAGTCTGCACTCTATCGTTCTAATCTATATCTACAGTGGCTCGTGGTCCACCTTAGAGTCTACTGTATATTTGAACTATCCTTTTGTCTAATATATGTGTACACCAAATCCAACACAAAATTTTGGTATAGTGAAAATATCGTGGTGTATCCACTAGAGTTCAACCCAGCGTTGTCGAAATCCGCCATATTGTTTACAATGACAAGCATCCGTAACGCACGTTCATACAAATTAAAAGCTCACGGCGTTTAATCCAGTATTTACATGCCTCAAATTTACTATCACCATCCAATGAAACCTCGTGTTGCTTATATATTTGCATTGCATTATAATACCTTTTTTAATTTCAAGAATAGGGGAATTTGTACTTTGAACTCAAACACATTGCTGTAGTGCTTAGAATATGAGATATTCGTGTAAAAACTCAGTTACCTAGAGGTAGTTTGTTGCATTTGGGGGCATTTTGTTATTCGTGGACAGGAATTACCTTATATGGGCGTAGATCTCGATTCAGCTTCAATCCGGTCCACATTAGTTGTTCAGCAGTAAGTATATAAACGGACATTTAAACATAAAATGGCCTTGCTTTAAATTTATATGAGAATGTTAATATTCTCTTAAAATGACCAAGATGTAATGGCAAAACTAAATAGAGTACATAAAGATTACCTCACGGTGCCAGCAAACAAATTTTCAAACAGCATTGTATTTGCTCTCACTCTCTATGGATAAAATACCTTTAATTTATATTGAGTGCTTCTAATAAATATACTAAAGACAGTAACATGGCATAACGTTACTCATATTTTATTTCTACACTTCGAAAAATCCACATGAAGTTGTACCTCATCTCTGTCAGCCTTCCATATTAAAACATTATCTGCAGCTTTGGAGAAATTTCAAAAGTACTCTAATGTAATCTACTCGAGATGTGATCGATTATTGTATAATTGTATAACTAAAAGCTCAAAAGAACTTTGAGAAAATCTAACATATCGGTCGCAGATATATACATATATATAAGCACAAGAAGGAAATATAACAACAACGTTCACTATTCAAAAATGTCGGATCAACCGTGGGTCAATGCAAGTTGCTAAAGAATAAAAGAGGTCAAATATAAAAGTACAAGAAAGCGACAAACGACACTAAAATAAAAAAAAAATTATGGTCAAATTTTCAAGGCGATCTGCATCATAATAATTCAGAACTGTGACAAATGTGAAAAGAATGAGCAATATTAACATGCAACAATTCACAAATAATATTATACAAAAAAATATATATATTTAAGAAGAAATTCTCAAAAATACATTCAAGATTTACATATTAATTTTGATGAAAATATCACTTTAAACGGAATATTGTGTATATATGCAAAGTTCTGAAATGTCAATATATAAAAAATAACTGAGTTACAAATATGGACCACTCAGATGAAGAAGACGTAATTATTTATACACTGATATTAGTGATAGTGAAAATGTCTCTGATAGTGAAAATAAAAATGATATCAGTAGTTTTGAAAGTGACAATAAAGATGCAAACTAAATATAGGCGTGTGAGACTGCGAAAAAGAATCCAAGCTATGTGATTTTTTTGAAAATTAATAATTTATTTAATTAGTATTGAATTGAGTGTTATACTGTTGAACATTATTTTTTATAGAAAATTTCATACCATATTACCATAGACTTGTATCATCTAGGATGGGACACAAACTCGTTCTGCAAGCTTTAGGACATTGAACCAGGTTGTTTTACTTAACCTAATGTCATAGGGTCTGAGGGAGTTTAAATGCAATTTATCATAATGCACCGCTCTCATAATTCCATAATTTTAGACCTGTCTCCCAAATCCGCTTTTATACAGTTGAACTGTGTACACGTAAATACATTTATACTAGAAAACTGTATTTATTTACAGAGTAAAATGAAATACATCGATGTATAAACTTTCTACAGATCATCACAACCGTATTTGTTCTGGGTGAAACTTAATTTCAAAATCTATAAGGTACATGTAAGCAAGATATGACACATTTTTATCTTAAGGATTGGTGATTGAAAATGTATTTCACTATGTCTGCTTAACATTTCAGCGAATTATTCACAATTGTTATGGATTTTTTAAGTTGGTTTTTCTTGTAACGTGGGAAGAAGCAAAGACATGTGCATGTATATATAAATCTTTATCCTAGAATGCAAGAAAGTTGCACACTGCAAGGATGCTACATGCAATGGAAATTCTGTTTGTACAAGGTGCTTTGATGAAAATAGTACAAAATATTCCTCGTTATATTGGCTCAATTCAAGTCATCAATGCGATGGTGAGTATGGTTTGAGATATACATTAATACATATGACATACGTGAAATCACATAATGTTTTATATGAAGCTAAAGCAAAAAGCATATTTTATTGCGAGGTTCAACTTCAAAAAGTGCATTGCAAAATAAAGAAAAGAACGCTCGGCTTATTTCCGAATTTATCCAAACATCGTGATATTTTTCAGCTACATGTTCCTGGAAAGATAATTGGTGCTGGCCAGGACATTGTTCCACTTTACTAGCTAAAGACTGTACTTGTGGTCCCGAATTTATCAAGAAAGACGCAAAATGTGATTGTAAGTAAAAGTGAAAGATGGATGATACATATTCCGAAACTTTGTAACAGGTAGAGAATTGTTTTAGGGATTAAAGTTCGAACAAAGTAATATTCAGTCATGTAACTGGTTGAGTAGTCAGAGTTGAACTTTGTCAAGTTCATTTGCAGTAGCTTGAGCAAACTAATAGAACCTAGATACGTAAAATTTGAGAAATATGCTGTCTCTATGACCTAATTATCAAGTTAACCGTTTGTATTTGATGAATTATAAATAGGATATATTTGTACATGCATTATAGAATTTATTATATATTTCCATACAATAATGAGTCTCAGTTACAGAAATATACGATACACGACAGATTTATCTGACTTAAGTTCATGTATTAAGCGGTTAACATATGGTTTCAGTGAATAGAAAACCTGAACTTGGCACTTGCAAACTTGGAGTTAAAAGCGGAAGTGGTGTCGCCATAAATTCAACATCCAATGGGACTTGCATGAACGAAGAATCCAATTACATAAATTTTCAAGTTCAACAGCTGTCCTTCAACTTTGAATCTAGCTTCCATCTTGATAAAAAGTACGATCCAAACACTACTCACCATATTCACGATTTCCGTGTTGGTGTAATTAGCAACAGTATTTCAATTCTTAGGACAGATGTACATGGTAAGTATATGTTCAGTCCTGTCCAGACAGTGCAGTGAAAAATCTTAAAGCCCCAACATTTATCATGAAAATTGACCGTATTTACCGTAAACCGGTTAACTTCACCAACTGAATGACGTGTGTTACTTTGATTGACCAACTTGAGTCGGTATCGTAAATGTAATACAATCTAATACACGTATTGTGTCGTTTTCTGTCTTTATCTGACTATAATCATGTTTTATGTGCATGGTGATTTATGTCATTCGGTTTGATGGAATGTCTTTTGTCCGAAAGTCAGGACACCAAAGTTACACCAGTGGGACTTAAAGCTAGGACCTCTCGACCCGGAATAAGTCCTGAACTGTATTGATTTGTCATTTCGATAGTGGTTTCAAGATTATATTACACCTTATTTGCGCGAGTTACACAAAGTCCTTGCCATCCCTCTTGCTACTATTAATTTATGTGTTACGTATAATAAACGGCTTATCGCGAAAATTATTTATCGCGAATATAGCCAAAATAAGTTCAATGCTTAATAAAATTACGCAAATTGTAAGTGGTAAACAGTATATACCTATATCAGTGGGGAAATATCGCTAATTGAGTTTCATTTCATGTTTAAGCATTTTTGAAAAATTGACATATAGCTGTAATATGATAAATATCTTTCATTTGTTACGTTTATCTTCCATACAGTACAAACATCTTCTTTCATCTTCTGTGAAAATATGGTTTTGTGTTACCCATAAAATATTTTCTTTGATTTTTATAAACTTTTAATATACATTATGAAACAAACAAAAAACTAATGTTGCTGTTGTTTATTGCTATCACAAAAAGTTGTTCACTTAACAGTGTAAATTAAACATCGTTTATGGTTTTTAAGATGTTAAAATGGACATCATAGGAATGCCTGCTTGTAAGAGTAAGCGACAGTAACGAAAAGTGACTTGGAGAAAGTTGTTCATCCCATGCAAAGCAAGAATAAAAATAAAATCATGGTATAAATAGTCGGTGACAACATAAGACGGTGAAATGACATGAACAAATACACTGTGTAATGACCGATTTCTGGGCTGTTAATTCTCACTTCCATCGAAAAAGCGAAGTTACCATATATCTATAACAAGCTTATATGTTTTTATACCAAGCTTTCTATATAAACCACACTCAACACGATTGTCAAAGAAATACATTCATTAAATATATACATGAAAATGGCAATAACACTTGACTTTCATTCTTGTATATATCTACCTGCCTAACTCGTTCAAGGAAGAAACACCACGCTACAAAATCTACCATTAACAACGTCTACGGGTTGCACTAAACATGTCTCAAGAGCAGAACCATTAATGGGAACGCCACATGACTGTAGATGGAATCTTGTCACAGATGGGACATGGAGCCTTACAAATGGTGAAAGGTATGAAAATTACATTTATTAATAATGTCTTTAAATTTACAAAGTTCGAATGCCTGTTGAAACAAAGTGCAGATTTTCCAGCTTGTCTCTCTGGTAAAAGGCGCATAAAAAATTTCCAGTACTAAATATTGCCAGGTGACATAATTCTGCTTTACATGAAACAAAAAGTATTAAACAGTGTTATGATTTAAATAGCGTTTAAGTCATAAATAGCTGCTATAATTCTGAATTGAAAGGAAACAAGAAGCATTGAAATATTACATTTAGACAACGTTTAATAATAGAACATTTTTTTCGTATGTGTATATTTGCAGATTGTGTGTGCTTTACACATCGCAAGCGGGAGGTTACTTAAAAACGATAGATTTTGACAGACATGTATCGTCAAATCATTTCTATACAAATACTGAGAATTCCAACATCGTGTGTATGCATTATGATTCCGCATCTCCGGCACACTGCCTTGAAAGAAACAATTGTACCCAGGAGCCGATTCAAATAATCGATAGAATTCAGGAAGCTCCAGATTTTACTATTGGTATCGACGGGTGGTTTGATCCACTTCCTGTTTTTTCTATTCAGTCATCTGGAATCAGGCAATATACATTATCAGTACATGGAACATTAGAAAAGGACAAAAACACTTTGTCCATGGATACAAAGGCAATACCCAACATGACATTTAATGTCATTGGGAAATTACAAAAGATAACATTACCTAGTGCAAATCCTGGACTGTATGGTATTAATTTAGAAGTAGTTGACAATGCTCGGAACCTTAAGGTTGCAAGACGCTTTGTGTTATTCGATAATTCTTCTTCTGTCATGATCAGGGGTGAGAAACCTCTCAGATTTGATTCAGCTGATGCCATCACTAACTACACTTGGCAAACACATCTAGGAGAGGTTTGTCTTTCGTGGCGGGGAAGATACTACAATTCTTTCCATGTGAATTATAACCTTCTACGCAAAATAGAGAAGGACGCATACGATAGTTATCATGGGATATACGAACAACTTACTGGGTTACTTCCAGTGTCAGGCACTCCCAACGTTGACGGGATAGTAGAGTTCAAGTACAACTGGACAAAATCACATAAACCAGTCCATTCAGGTAATATTGCAACAACAAACGTAGAAACTGAAAACGTGTGCAATAATTACAGTGTTACAGATGGAGAGGTCTTGACTATTTCTGTTACAGCCATAGACATTATGGGACGTTTTGTCAATGAAGAAAAGGTGTTGTATGTAGACTCTACTGTCGCTGATATAATGAACATGGGAATAACAAAGGATGGAGTGAGCCAATTATTTGTCCACAATTCAACTGAACTTAGCGAAATGGTGATTGAATTCTCCATATTGGATATACACAGTGGGATACATTCCATTGAATGGTATTTGGGTGTTACACCAAATGGACATGAACTCGGGAAAAGCGCAATTGCTGTTCATAAACTCCTGGATGGCGTGAGTAAAAACTTAAAAGTTTGATAATTTAACATTTACTTCAGCAATATAAACTATAAATGTCGTCGTTAATTTATTAGGAGTCTTATGTTTTTTTATTTCTTTTCTTTGGAAATACATCAGAACTTGTTTTTCATATGTATATTTCATTACATTCTTTATTGTTCAAATATCAAAGGTACGTGATTGAAAATAACTATGTTTTTTAAACAGGAGAACTGTGGAGGTAAAGCTAACTGTTACTGTCCAGCTATCGGTGTTTGTGAGGAATATCTATACAAAGCAAGTTTTAATGCCCTAGTACATAATAACACAAATACTGGTCATCATAACAGAGAATATTTCTTTGCCCTAAAAGTTACAAACAATGCAATGCTAGTAAGCATAGAAAGAACCGATATCTTAGTAGACAACTCGCCTCCAGAAGAAGGTGTCTTGTCAGAAGGTATTAAAGGGGAAACTGATATTGACTACACTAGTGAAGGTCAACTTACAATAAACTGGCACGGATTCATTGACCACGAGAGTGGTATAAAAAAATACCGCATAGGAATAGCTGTTAAATGCATGACACCACAAGATCTGATGCATATGAATCATAATCAGAGTGAGATAGGTCATCTATACGAGACGGACCAATCTTCCATCAAGGTGAACTTGCCGAGAACAGGGAAGTATTTCACGACCATCATTGCCTACAACAATGCCTTACAACCTTCTGAACCTGTTTGTTCTGATGGAGTAGTGTGGGACACAACAGCACCTGAGATATCTCATGTTGTACTCAGTCATGCTCGATGTAAAGAGGTTATAGCTTGCTATAATGGTGAAAGTTTCTTGATACTTGAAAATGTCACTGCTATTCGATTAATACCTACCGAAACGTGTATCCAAGCATGTAACGGTTCTTTCAATGCTTCCATATTAGAATACATTCCCATCCTCGAATCCACCGAGAATGATACAATTTATGTCAGTGGGTTATGTAATCGAATACCACTGATTTCCAGTGATTGGATGATTTACATTCCGTCTGATAAGATAGAAATGCTATGGAACATAAGTGAAGCAGAAAGCGAGATAAGAGATATAATGGTTGGAATAGCATCTGAAAAAGATTTTTTTGAAATTCCGGATATCATGGGGTATTCCCCGTCACACCGAATGACTAAGTTCGTTGACATGCATAGTGGACTAAGTACAGGAACTCCGTTTTATGTCATGATTAAAGCTGTGAACAAAGCTGATATAGAAAATATCTATGCTTTTGGTACCGTTATCATTGATGAAAATCCTCCACGCTACAATGGACAGATTAAAGTTAGCGTGAAAGAAGAGTTTGTATACATCAAGTGGGAGAATAGTACATTTCTGGAAACTGAGCAGAAAGAAGAGATATCGAACATTCTTTTCAGACTAGGTATTTATACTTATTCTATAGATTGTCAGACAGGGTTATCTATAGAAACTCTTGTGCCATTTGTTAAGAAAAAGTCCAAAATGAAGCAATGCATGTTAAATTTAAGATTAATGTAGTAAGACGACCGAAGAAGAATCCATTTTAATTTATGTTATTAAAGCTTGAAATCTTTGTAATTGAAATTAGGTTACATACGGCAACTAACAAATGTTAAATATAAATATTATTAGAAGATTTAAACAAATATTGCAATATGTCTAAACAACACCTTAATTTTGAATATACAAACATATTTAAAAGAAAATAAACCATTTTTGCATATTGTAAACACGCTGTATATCAATTTAGTTTTACTTTACATATACGCTGATTGTAGGTCATGATGGAGAATATATAACACCATTTTATCAAGGAATAATCGCAAAACGATGTGAAATTGATAGAAACAGTTCTTGTGTGCGTTTCCCTTTGCGTAGAGTGCAATTATTAGACAGCGAGAAAGGCTTAGAATTCTACTTCGAGCTCAGTGTATTCGATACAGTTGGACATCACGTTAATGTACAAACATCTACATTCGCGGTTCCATCCAGATTTCCTCCCGGGAAAGGCATTGTGTTAGATATCGATCCTACCGACGATTCTCGGAATATGGACACTGATTTTGTTTTGAGTGGTGGCAAAATCTGCGCAACGTGGTTTGGCTTCTACCATCACATGTCCGTAAATTATGAAATAGGGATCGGAACGACGCCTGGTTTGGACGACGTTGTATCATTTCAATATACTAATCTGTCTTTTGACTGTGTATCTAGTACGTCTCTTCATAAGTACACGCGATATTTCACTACCATACGAGCTTCCTGTCCCGGTGGGAAAATAACAGCAAGTTCTGATGGATTCGTGCTAGTGAGGGATACTTTGTCTGGTACTGATTTTAGAATCCGTGACGGACGAGAATGCACTTCTCTTAATGTTTTAGAATTCATTCAAAACCAAACAGTAAAGCACATTCGATTTCAATCGACGTTGAAAACTGATCACGTATATACCATGATCATGAATATCTCTGACGAGATTATTGCTGGCGAGAATATGAATATGTCTTCATTCGATGTAATCTGGCTGGATCACATCGTTTCTGGTATTTCAAAGTTAAGGTTTATACCATTAATTGCCAAACCACACTTCAGTCTGAGAACAGCATATCATCTGGACACTTTAGCATTAATGGACTGCAATGAAAACATGACATTTCTCAGAAGTCGTTCTTCTTATCATAGTTTCTGGACGATTTCGCCACATATTCAATACTTTATTACTCACTTCTTTGTAAGTCTTGTCCATGACGATGACAACAACACCACAGAAATAACAATGAGCCACAAAACCAGTCTTACATCTTTTGAATTTCGTAATCTAGATCTTCTTGACGGTGAATCTTACAAAGTAAAAGTTATTGCCTGCTTTCATGACATCTGTGTTTCTCCTCGATATTCATTCGGTGTGACCATTGAAACAGAGCCACCAGTAAACGGAAAAATGCATGTTGTGCGAAGTAAAAATGTGTATAATTGTAGTAACATTGATATAGAGATGGAATACTACAAATGTACAATATCTGGAGCAACAAAGGGACTAACAGTTCAAATATCACTAGACAAATCAGGCAATCATTTAATAACTAATCCAATGCCATTGTCTACCAATACAGATTCATCAGGTTTCTTGAAGGTAATTTACAATAATTTTTTTAAATGTTATATAAAAGATATATACAAAGATATAATTGATATGTAGGCAAGAGATACACAATTCATAAATGCATACATGTACAATGAGTTCATACATTAGACATTATCTGAACAGAAAGTTGCTATTATAAGGATATGAGAAATCACTCTTTATGTCAACTTTCGGCAAAATTTCCGATCGCTGTGTTGAACTTGTATGCAATTAAATTTTCATGGTCTACACTGTATCTACCGCTTGTATTATAGTATAGTTTATTAGCAAAAGAACCATATGGTTTATATGCATACATAGAAAAATACATCAAAATTAATGATACAAAGTGAACAGACTTCAAGCGGGTATAATTGGTCGGTAGGTGATGGTTGCACATCCATGACCACTGAACCCACTTATGTTTCACCAGAGGCTCGTTTTACCTATCATTCTTTATTTTGATGTAAACATTATTGCCAAACTCTATACTTTGGTACCTCAAATTTGATTTACAATGGGTACACTATAGGAGAACGAAGAACTCTTGATTTAGAGACACAAGCATCTCCGATCCCTCTTTAATATTACCTGTAATGCCTTGGAAAGTATCTATGATTTCCAGATTAAATGCAATGATGATTTATTTTTCAAACAGGCTAGTGGTTGCATTCCGATGCCAGGTTATCTTCATCTCCCTACTTACGCCTGCGTGACAGGGACGTGCTTATCAACAATATCTTCAACAAAGTGCTCTCCTGTTATGGCATCGAGGCATGAAAACTATTTTAATATACATTCGGTATACGAAATAAAAGCTGAAGACTTACGGAACAACACTATAAAGGATATGTTGCATAGCAGATATCTCGGAGAAAAGCTATCTATTCTTCATGGTCTTGATGTTGAATTTGGCGTTCCAAACCAGGATATCTATGGTGCAGTTCTAAATCCAAATGGCGTAGTCGTGGATTGGTATTTAATGACTGACCCCCATGTTCCTTCATCATTATGTGATGATGATAAGTCATGTATTAATCATATCAAATCCTCAGATGGAATTGGACCATTTAAACATATTGGATTTACAAGAAACAGACAGTATTATATATGCATTTATGTCACTAATGATACTGTAGATAGCGACGATTTTGTAGACAGCGCAACAAGCTTCTCCTCATGTGGTAATGGATTCACAATAGACGATGATGCACCTATACCTGGAAAAGTAGTAATCGAAGCAAATGAGCATGGATATACATTAGATACGTCGCAACTTGTGATACAATGGAGTGATTTTTCAGATATCGAAAGGGTTGCAGAAACAAAGTATGAAAATGGAATTGCGAGATACGAATATGCCATTGGTAAGGGAAGTTTTATGTATGCTATACTTTTATTACTGGACTGGAGCTTGTAGTCAACGGCGTTTGGTTACAGGAATCATGCACGTTTGTTCCATTTTGCAAAGTCTGTTTGGTACTTAAAGTAGGCAGTGAAGCTGATAAAATTGATAGGTCTCTGGATCAACTCCCGCTGGGGGCGCACCGATGTAAAATAAAAGATCTCGTACTGATTTAATCGCATTTAACTCTGACACCATTAAGCCTTTGTGTATTCATTTCCAAGCTACTGGACTGACGATGCGATATACGTTGTTTGGCTTGCAGCCAATACGAATCCTGCATGCATGTTCAAACTGGTAATCTAATTGTTCTGTGAAATCGATGTGGCTCAGTGGATGAGGTCCTTGGTTCTTGACCGAGAGATTCCGGCTGTGGGCACACGAGTTGCCCTGTGTTTCGAATGAGTCAATAAAACCCAGGTCTAGAGTTACGTAAAAAGATCTCTCACTGCTTCGGGTGGGTATGTAACAAAGGTATACCTTTCTATGCAATGCATGAAGAAGAAACTGTCACCGTGTATGTAGAATACTGTAAAACAATAATCAATAATGGTGTATTGTATATTTGAAGCATCAGTACTTTATTTTATTCTCGAATTTAAGGAAGCTATCCGTATGGGGAGGACATAGCGAGATTCACCAGTGTTGGGTTATCGACAATTATCTCAGCAACAAATCTATCGCTGCAGAGTGGTATTACATATTATGCCTCCGTCAAAGGTTAGTAGATGGATGAAACTGCTATAAAGAAAGTTCATAATCACATTAACACAATCTTAAATCGTGCATGTAGCCGTGAAGCTTATAGTATGTATCTTTGCATGTAGGTATATATGAACAACATGGGAGAAAATGTCGAAATGCCAACCCTTTTTAAACTAGCGATATCAAGTTGAATAAGTGGAGAACGCATGGAATGGAATAACGTAACAGATCAAAGACTGTACGTTAAAGACCCTTGTAATTATTTTAACAAATGCAGAATTTTACTGTTTCGAATCGCCTAAATTCACCCTTACTGTATATTTATGTTGACAACGTCCTATATAGTTTTACAACAAAGAAAACACTTTCCAAAATTTTTTTTCAGGGGCCTATGTTATACTTAACTGAATCCATCCATTGACAGATCTGGTCGAATACAGCAAAATGTGTAGGGAACGTCGTGCTACAATTAGTTATGAGGGAAAAAATCGTTAAAGCTTCTTATTACATATCCAAAGTATATCTTTCACCTTTTGAAATATGAAAAAAAAGGAATTAAAAACCCTTTATAAACTATCATGTATTGTGATCAACCACATCTTCGCCAAGTTTGAATATAATCCCTAATCCCATTGGAAAATCGAAAGTATGAAATATGTACGCTGGGTAGTTGGACGGAGACCGGACGATGGGTAATCATAGTAGCTCACATAAGCCTTTGGCTCAGATAAGCAAAACAAATGAATGTTGTTATAGAAATACAAGAAGCCAAAGCGAGGTGGTGACGGCATATCATGGTTACATCTCTGGCGGATTCCATCTCGGCTGATAATAATTGACGATGCATTTTAACAGAACAAATTAAAATAAATCTTTATATTTAGAAAGTAGTTACATTTCACTAAATTTTATTTGAAGCATATGACCACGTTGGACATTGGACAAAAGTCGTGTCTCCAGGAATAGTAGTTGATACAAGTCCTCCATTGATTGGAACTCTACAAGTTGGGCATGCTATGTATCACAAACATTGGATATCAGCTGATGAAATATATGTTCATTGGTTTGGATTCAGCGATTTTGAAAGTGGAATAATGAAGATAGAAGTGGGAGTAGGATCTACCAGATTCACTGCTGACATATTACCGATGTCTGTCGTTTCTGGAGAATTCACTCTCATAAAAGCTGATGATGTTTTCATAGATGGTCAAAAGTATCACGTTTTTCTTGATGTAAGTCTTTTATTCTCATGAAAAAGTTTTCCCAGTCACATTGATTGGAATGATAAAGCAAAAATGTTTAATAAATCAAAAACATTCTTCGATCGGCATAGTTAAATGAAAAACTCCACATCTGGTTTGGCAAAAAGCAAGACAAGATAAGAACAAATATATCAACGACAACACAAACATATTAAATTACGTCGACATTGGACGGTACAAGTAGTGATCTAAAACTCGCATGATGTATATGTTATCCACAATATTGAATCCAAGATCAACATTAATAGTCCAATTTACATGTCTATAAAATACTTGTATACATTTAAAGTGTGTGCCACAGTTTACACTTTTATGAGGAAAGCTGAGGAGTAAGATGGATATATCAGTTAACCAGACCAAATTCATTAGTTTGCAATGTTAGTTTGTGGTCGACACTTCTACTGTGCTTAACCGAATATTTTTCTGAAGTCTATCATGTGCTTTACCTTTGTTTGTGTCTTTCGCTGAACACTGACAAGTTACACTGTTGATTGTATGCATATGTTGTTCAATGTATTTTAGGTCTACAATTATGCAGGGTTGATAAGATCCGTCGTGTCAGATCACTTTATTGTCGATCGTTCGCCACCTGAGAATGGTGTTGTTCTGGACGGCAATTCTACAGAGAAAGTAGGTATACTCTATTTCATAACTTCCCAAAAACAATTGATCGAATTATATCAAATTTGTCTTTTATTGGTCTCACTATTAATGTCAAATTTTAACAACTGAATTTGAAACAAGGTAATTTAGAGCTCCTAATTCGTTGGAAAATGCATTTCGTTATAAAATATCCCAGTTATTACTGTGGGTTTTTAAATGGCAACTGTGTTATAAAGGCTTTGTTTCCATCATGTATCTGTTGTCTAACTCAAGTATTTGAGCCAAAAGAATGAGATTTGTAATACACTGAAAATTGTATTTCCGGAAATCCATTTTTCAAATGTATTCAAATATAGAAATGAAGTGAGTCACACAAAACGAAAGTGCCCAATCTTGACCATCTTCATACAGTTATCTCACTTACGTATATGATTAATATAATATCATTATTTTAATTACAAGACTTAAGTTCCGCATAAAAGGAACTTGGACATCTAATGGAGAACTGCTCTATTACTCGTGATACAACAATGGCTTCTTATTCATGATATACATGTACATTCAATACGCTTGAACGTACACTTGGAATAAATCCTCATAATGTATCTTTCACTCTATTATTAATTATTATACTGGTGAGTGGTATTGAAAGTGATGTATATCAACATACATTGAATCATAAATTTTCTTTGAAATATACTTGATAAATGAATTGAAAACCTTTTACAATCTATTAAGCAATTATCAAAGGAAAGTGGAATTTTTTTCTCTTAAGGCTTATTATACCCCCCCTCAAACGAAGTATATAGGTATATAGGAATCACCTTGTCCGTCTGTCTGTCTGTCCGTCTTGTCTGTCCAGAAAACTTTAACCTTGACCATAACTTTTGAACCAAAAGAGACTGGGTATCCATACTACACATGTATATTCCTTGTGGCAAGGCCTGTCTTTTAGTTCCAAAATTTTTGACGTTGTGACCTTGGCCTTGACATTTGACCTACTTTTTAAAAAAACTTTAACCTTAGCTATAACTTTTGAACCAAAAGAGACTGGGTGTTCATACTATACATGTTTATTTTTTGTGGTAAGATCTTTCTTTTAGTACCAACATTTTTGACCTTGTGACCTTGGCCCTGACATTTGACCTACTTTTTAAAAACTTTAACGTTAGCCATAACTTTTAAACCAAAAGAGACTGGGTATTCATACTATACATGTTTATTCTTTGTGGCAAGATCTTTCTTTTGGTACGAACATTTGTGACCTTGTTACCTTGACCTTGACATTTGACTTACTTTTTAATAACTCTAACCTTAGCCATAACTTTGAACCAAAAGAGACTGGGTATTCATACTACACATGTATATTTCTTGAGGCAAGACCTTTTTTGTACCAAAATTTGTGACCTTGTGACCTTGGCCTTGACATTTGACTTACTTTTTAAAAACTTTAATCTTAGTCATAACTTTTGAACCAAAAGAGACTGGGTATTCAGACCTCACATGTATATTCCTTGTGGTAAGACCTTTCTTTTGGTACCAGAATTTTTGACTTTGTGACCTTGGCCTTGACATTTGACTTACTTTTTAAAAACTTTAACCTTCGCCATAACTTTTGAACCTAAAGAGACTGGGTATTCATACTACACATGTATATTCTTTGTGGTAGGACCTTTCTTTTGGTACCAAAAGTTTTGACCTTGTGGCTTTGGCCTTGACATTTGCCTTACATTTTAAAAAATTTAACCTTAGCCATAACTTTTGAACCTAAAGAGACTGGGTATTCATACTACACATGTATATTCCTTGTGGTAAGACTTCTTTTGGTACTGAGATTTTTGACCTTGTGACCTTGGCCTTGACATTTGACTTTTAAAAAACTTTAACCTTAGCCATAATTTTTGAAAGAAAAGAGATGGGAGATTCATACTATACATGTGTATTCCTTGTGGCAAGACCTTTCTGTCGATACCAACATTTTTGACCTTGTGACCTTGGTCTTTTGTCCTTGGTCTATGCCCTATTTTGAATTTTGGTGCCGCGGGGGGATATTTGTCCGGTTAGGACAGTTCTAGCTACTTTTGAATTCAGGGTAAGTTTTTTTTTGATAGATAAGTAGTAGTAAGGGACAGAGGAAGTTTTTTGCTTAATTCAGGATGGCTTTAAAACAGATTTGACAACATTTTTGTGTTTTTATAATGTTTGGTGTTTAATGATATTTCAGACAGAGCTGGATTATCAATTGGATATTACGACACTCTCTGTCCACTGGACAATGTTTAAAGATGTCCATTCTGGCCTGTCATATTATGAGGTTGGCGTCGGGACGATACCTGGACAAACTGATGTGATGGATTTCAGCAATATCGGTCTTTCAACAGGTATAAAGTCTTAGTAATAGACATGGCATACAACTAGTTCACAAAAGAGAATATATATATCATAAGTAAAAACTTTACCTGGACTATTACATCGAAGTACTTTTAGTCTGTTATACGTGCCAATCGTCAAAATCAGTTTGAATATTGTATAAGTTGAGTGACAAACCCTCAGTATTTATTGAGGTACCATAAGACAGTAACGTACTCTGTATAGTTCCTCGTCAGTGTATTACAAAGATGAAATCAGATGAGAGGACTTTGAAATCACCATAGTAATAAGAATACTTGCGGACATAATTTTACTCAGAATACCCCAAAACAAAAAATTATGTGGATACTAAGGTCTGGAAAGTAATATTTTCGAAATGTTTAGCCTGATTTATTGATAATAGTTTAAATATCAAATACCTACCCATGATATCAGTACCCGATTCTAAAGTAAAATACGAAGAAGTACCGAAGGGTTGACCATATCTCATACTCCATGGAATAAAGGGGACAATATCGTGTTTAGTGTCATATTCAGACAAATGCGAACCCTAATAAAATCGAGGTGAGACCAGGGAGGAGTAAGCGTCCTCTGGTTGCATGCAACACCCGTCGCAAAAGTCCTGCAACAACCTTTCAATTCGAGGAGATAAATACGTAAATATACACGCATGAACTTAAGGAGAGAGGAACACGAAGTTAAATTTCCCATTCAAGGCAAGAGATGCTGCCTGCCTGAAATTCCGGTGTCGGAAACGCAGGTGAAGAAATATCTGTATATACATGTATATACGTATTATGTCAAATCAAGTATAGTGAAAAAGTTAAGATGGTTATTTTGTATGGTCAGGACCCAAAATATCGGTTAACATTCTTGAAAAAGGAATTTGAAATTGCAATAGATCCCTATAAAGACCATAAAACTTCCTCAGTGACAATTTCAAACGTTTCTCAATATATCCCTGTGAGAGTAGTTTCGTGGCAATAAGCCTCGCTCTCAGGAAGAAAATTTCGTATTTAAAGCATGCTCTGGCATTGCGTATAAGTTGTGAAATGAAGACGCCATATGCGGGAGAGGAAGGTATGTTGCTACTCAGAAAAGGGAAGTTGGTAATAATGAAATTGAAATCGTCACGTTTGTCACAGAGAGAGGTTACCAATGAACCATCGACACTAATTGATAGCAGTATATCGAGGTATAAAACAGAAGATGCGCTCTCTGTAGTACCTTTTATCTCGAGTTCCTTTGGATATATGATGTTGAGGTGATCCTAAAATACAGGGTTGTTAATCGACAAAACATAGATATAGGTATTAATTTTAACATTGCCTTCAATTTTGAGAAATATAAACTTATAACTAGTGATTGTTGTATTGAGATATAATTTTTGACTTGGTATTCTGTGTACGGATAAATTTCACGATGAACAAGGTATTGCATATTTTGTTAGCCATATGCAGGTAATAGAGATAAACAACTGTAATATATGGAATGCTTGGATACAACAGACTTTTTTCACTGAAAATATGTTTTTAAAATTCTACATTTGCAGTCATCTCTTCATTTCAGAGCATAACTGGCACAGCATATTCGTCCCTGGAGTGAAATATTATACAACTGTTCGAGCGTGTAGCAATGTCAATCTCTGTTCCAGCGTGACGTCAGACGGTATAATAATGGATAATTCGCCTCCTATTCCTGGAGTGGTACACGTAGGAAGTAGTGTCAAACATCAGCATTTTCTTGCACACAGGTATCTTTAAAGAGATGATAAGCGAAATAACTTGATCACTATCTGAACATTATGTTATATTTTACTATTATACCCTATTGAAACCGAGATGTGGGCTAAACTTTGTGTGTCTGTCTTCTCCTGTGACATTAAAACAGTAAGGTCTGTACCTTTTAGAGACATTGGCTCTGAATTTAGATACACCATCTTTTCATCGAAATTTATCTCGATTGGCTTAATTCCAGTTATGCCTTTGGGACTTCAATTAATTCTTTGCAGCGGAAAATAATTCTGCTTTGCAGAAAGATTTAGTTTAATGTCCTGAATGTGCATTTTGACAAATGAAGCAAATTCGATTTTGCTGAGGAGATACAATTATACTGATACTGTTTCAAAACAAGGCATATCTTGTAAACGTACGACCACTAAACTGAATTATTTTACAGATCCATTATCCATGCACAGTGGGTAGGATTTCAAGATGCGCATTCAAGTATGAGCTATTTTGAATGGTGTATAGGATCCGTCAAAGGTCAATGTGACGTGGAGGATTTTCGGAACGCCCATCTTGCAAACAGTGTTACAAAAACAGGATTAAATCTGCCTATAAACAAAGTTTTATATTTTACTGTTCGGGCCGTCAATAATGTAGGGCTCAGCGTGGAGTGGTCCTCGGATAAATTTCAAATTGATGTAACCCCTCCTATAATTACGTCTGCGGCACATTTTGCAACTGAGGGCTTTTACATTTCATCTAAACTGATGACTCAGTGGGATAATTCGGTATTGAGGCTCCAATGGGGATTTCTTGACAGAGAAAGTCCGATCGTAAGTCATTCTCTGTTATTACGAACACACACAAAAGGTCGTATTGTACAACAAATCACTCTTTATGGATCACAGAACCATACAACACTTCAGTTCGATAAGAATGATCTGTTGAAGAGTGGTGATACATACACTGCATGGGTGATTGGATGTAATGCGGCACATTTATGTACTGAAAGTAAAAGTGAGCCATTGTTGGTCGACTCTACACCACCTCATTTGGGTGGATTCAGAAATCCTATGCTGTGGAAAAAACAATATAATGGACGACGGAACATTTCTTATGTTGATTTGAAATGGTATGGCTTCGTAGATATAGAGTCTAATGTATCTCATTATTCCCTTTCCGTATCGCGGTCATTCAATGGATACGAACTATCAGGCGGCAGTGTCATTGTCGAACATAACAGTTCTTTATATATTCAGGAATTTTCCATTGCATTAACGAATTTACTTACTGTAGGAGAAAAAATTATTCTCGGGATCTCCGCAGTAAATAATGTAGGACTTAGAAGTTGGACAGGAAGAGTCACAGTCACTCTTGTATCTGAAGATCATTTAGGAACATCAGGATTTTTAGAAATACAACGACATTCCTGTTCCACCCACTACTGTACAAATGATTGCACATGTTCAGTGATAGGTCAAACGTGTGTAGCCGACACTGGAACTAACGCAACATGTAATAAATCAATGACATCAAACGAAAATGACGTAATGGTGGCTTTCGGTTTTCCGCTAGTGCCTATGGACATCACGATTTCAAAATCTTGTTTGACAGGTTTCTGGAATGCATCAAGTTATCCGACATTTCCAGTAAAAAGATATGAATGGACAATGGGATTACGAAACGAGAAACCTGGATATGGTATATTCGATATTATGAATGAGAGAGTATGGCATGACATTGGACTAAATACAAACATCACACACTGTCTTCCTGACAGTCGTACTCTTCATCATAACGGGCATTATATCTTATACGTCCGCGCGTGGAGATCTTTCAGTGAGTACAATGAATATGCGTCTCAGCCGATATTAGTTGATCATACAGCGCCAACTATTCGTAAAGGAAAATCTGTCATAGAGTCTACTTCAGACTGTAAAATGGACATCGATTATCAGAACTCAACGGAAGATTTCTACATATGTTGGTCGAATGTATTCTCGGAACAACAGGGCAAAATAGTAAATTACCAAGTCTTTGGTGGAGCGTCGATTGAAGGTATATAGAACTATATATCATAATCTCATTTTTCTCGTCTTGTTTGTAAAAAAACTTTCAATAAAATATCGATCCCTTCTTGTTATTAACAATACTGATACTGAATTCTGTTTGGAGAGAGAAACAGTCGAACTTCGAAAACTCGAAGCTAAAGGGACTTTCAAAATCACTTAGTGTTTCAATAAGTTCGAGATTTTGGAGTTTCCCTGTTGTACATAAAATGAATAGAAAGTTTGCAATGGCCGTATGATATCTTCGTGTTCCCGGGGTTTTCGAATTTTCGAGTATACTTGCATAATACTTTTTTGCTATACTATTGGCAAGTTTAGACTTGCGTTTTAATATTCAGTGTTTTTATTTCCTGTTGAATGAGTTTTGTTTTACATATGGATTTTATAAATTGCAAATGCAGATAGGTAATAAATTGAGTTTTACTCCTCCAAGTACATGGTTTAAACTTTAAAATTTAGGGATATATGAATGCCAGTCTTTTTTTCATTATATTTGCCACAGTGACGTAGCATCAGTTTACCATATTATGCATAAATCATAATGTTAAATCCACAATATTTTATTATTTGCTTTTAGGGGACGACATATTAAAACACAAGAATACTGGATTAAAAACATCATACCTAGTGAAAGGATCTTACTTAAATCCGGGCACCAGATACTATTTTACTGTTATAGCAACAAATAATGTTGGTCTCTCCACAACCCATACTACAGATGGAATCCTGATAGATTTGGATCGTCCAACACACGGAGTCATTTATAACACTTTGAAGCATATGAATACAAAATATCAATCCTCTGATGAGAGTATAAATGTCTCCTGGCATGGCTTTGACGACGACCAGTCATATCTGTCTTTTTATAGTTTAACAGTCATCGAAGCTTCCTCTCGAAAAATATCTAAGAAGACGCAATCCGCTGGGTTTAAAAATGAACTGAAAATATTCCCTTTAAATCTTACACATGCAAGCAAGTATGTTGTTCAAATAAGTAGCACCGATGTTGTCGGACACACCTCGGAAACTGTGGAATCAGAGGAAATACTGATTGATACTTCGCCTCCCAAAGGATACAGGTGTTTAAATTACACCAGCATAATACCTTATGAAATAACGTCTACCAAGGAGACGCTCATTGCTCGGGGCTACATGGAAACGGTTATCACAGGATATACTATGATTAAAAGTGACGAATTGTATAGATTTACGATTAGCTCTTCCATGGATGATAATGAGGGCTTGGTTCATATTCTAATTGATAATTCAGTATCTAAGAAAATGTTCTCACTCGAATGGGATAAAACAGGCCATGCAGAATTACAATACAACTCAAAAAGTACATGTAAAGTTTCAATAACAATTAGAAGAATACATTTTTATGCAAAGTCGTCAACAAATATTACCATCAGGAGATGTGAGAACGTAGTTGAAACAAGTGATGCTGTGACTGTCCGCCAAATCTCAAATTCTAAGATGACCGTGCAGATGCATATAGATGATTTTGAAAGTGGCATCAAATCATTCACTCTTGGCATTGGTACAACGCAACATGGAAAGCAGCTCCAGAAATTAAAAATGATTAAATCGTCTCAGTATACTGTACTTTTGAACAATGTTAAAAATGGAATGAGGATATTTACCACTGTTGTAGCCGAAAACTGCGCTGGCCTTCGAGAAGTCTTCTATGGCAATGCGTTCACTTATGACAACACACCTCCGATTATAGGAAATGTTTCTCTACGACTGGAGTATGTTGAAGAAGAGAAACAGACATTATTCAACGAAAACTTTATGTCATTAAATTATACCCAAAATAACAAGATTGCATTAGTTCTCGAGGAGACAAAAAACATTAATGAAACGAGTATAATTGGAACAAATCTACACGTTACATGGAATGTATTAGATGTCGAAAGTGGAATAATCGGATGCATGTGTATATTTGGTAATAATAATACTATTGTCATTTTATAGTTATATATTTTCAATACACCCTTTGTTGCGATAGTATTAAAACCTATCGGAATGCATTGATATATTCAGTCACAGAATTCCTAATTACATATTATAAAAGAAAATATGAATATATTTTAAAATATTTTTGTAGATCAAGATAATACAAAGCAGCGAGCAATTAATCCTTACTCGACGTTCCAGGAAAACAAAATGTCGTTTGTCATAAATGGTGGAAAAAGAAGAAATGGTGAAGGAGTGTCTGTGATGGTGGAATGCACAAACAATATTCATCTCATTACACGGTATAGATCACCATCCCGAAAAATCTCACTATCGGCACCAAATATTATTCAAGCATCTACCCACTTCATCCCAAACAATAGATATTCTTTAAATCACGAGGAACAAAGACATATAATACAGTATAATTCGTCTTTTCTTACTTTATATTGGGAAGGGTTTATGGACGAGGCAGGGTTAGCCTCATATGAAACACGAGTCCATTCAAATAGTAAATCAGGTTCCTGGATGTCACATGGATTAAAGACGTTTTCGACCATTCCTGTGTATGGTACCAAAGACGGGGAGTATTGTGTGGAAGTTAGAGCCAAAAACATTGGGCATTTATTAAGTGACAGTGTTAACAACACAATTATCATCAATACCAATCCTCCTCGATTAACAGGTAAGTTACTCTCTTGAAACTTCCTGTAGAGAGAATATACTAAGCGACAATGATATGTCCCCCGTTTTGCTGACTTTTTGCCTTTGTATGAATGTAAACATACATACTCCTTCTCGTATTTTCGTCAAATTGTGACATCCTGAAATTCTACATGAAGTTCATTGTTACTATTAATGATATAAAATTAAAAAAAAAAACCCGTTAATAATTGATATATCTTAGTCCGTCGTCGTCTGTTGTGCGTCAACAATTGAACATTATTAATTTCTTGAAAACTACAAGGCCAATGGTCACTGTAGTTCACATGAAGCATCTTCAGCAAAAGACAAATATTAACGTGCTAAGAACGTGAAGCGCTCTGTATAAATATGAAAGTCGTGATTTCTGTGACATGTGTCAGAATCTAGAACTAGACCTCTATGCCGATATAATGAAAATGTCACTAATATTTGTTACTATTGTGCATGGTGAATGTCTATTGTTTTACTTTTAAATGCATGAACGGTCATGCAGAGCATCCTCTACTAAATCGTGAAAGGGTTGAACATTCATTTTAGGACAGAAACCGTTGAAATCTACCTATCATCATCTTTAGTATACTTTTGTTTATCCTCTTCCCCTTCTTGTGAAGAATAACTGTTTGCATGGTTACGAACACAATAAAGGAAAGCATAAAGATATCTGACTCGGTCGTATGCAAAAAGTCAAAAGAACTTTGTACTTCCTGAGCCATTTATATTCAAGCAGAGGGCTACCACAGTGAAATTAAAATTTCATAAAAACGTTTATATAACAGTAATGTTAAATATGTATAAAATTGAAATATTGCAGAATATGTTCTCGATTTTTGTTATATGCTTAAACATTTCAAAATAAATAGCGAAATAGCATTCTCAAACCTCAAAATTAATGTATACCACAACTTTAAAATAATGTCAACTATATTAATCATTATTCATGAAGTAAATGATACACATTCAAAAACGTTAAAATCATTTCGGCCAGTAGGCCTTTATCAAGCGAAATAAACGATGTTAAATTCCAATTCCCGTGTTTCGTTTTGCCACTTATGATTGGTCCATACGTTAGCGCTCAGACCTGTATATCGTCCTCAAATATAATAGTACATTGTACGTACTCTTTGTCCACATTGCCTTTGACGCAATTTATAAAAAATACTGTGTATAACAACTTCGTCCAGTGCTTTCAACGTCCATCTTAAGTCTCGTATAAAGTAAGCTATGCAGTTTCTAATTCTACCATTCACGTGCATAATTATGACAATCCAATTGAACCAATACAACTGACAACGTACATGTAACATGCTTTCTAACATGTTTAATCTCGCCGCGCCGCAGTAAAACTGCCTGTTGAGCCGTTTACGAGGCGATGTCAAGTCGCTCATGTGTGAATCAATTTGTGATTAATAATTCAATCAAAAAATTTTGAGAATATGAAAATCAAGAAAATTCTTATGTCAGTGCAATAAATACCAATTCGTTTCTGGGATGAATTTTGAACATGGCGCTATCCGTCCCTTAGCAACGAGGAATTTGGTGCAATTTCAAAGAGAAAAAGCGATGTTTGTGTTACCGTGAATTAGAACGGGAATAAATGTACTGTATTTGATTGTTTCCGACAGGTACACATACACCGCAAGCGTCACCAGGAAAACTCTGTTTTCAACGGTATAACCATGGCAAACCTGTCGGAAACAATAAAAAACAATACGTTAATTCTCTAATTCTAAACCTTTGACAGACATATGCTAAGGTTACAAATCTTATTATCTAGAGAATATTTTTTTTATTATTTAACAACTTCGCTGTGAATAAGTTTTACTTGATCTTTGCTTTCGTTGAAGGCTCACACGTGACTTTTGAACATGATGTTGGCGGACAATTGACAATACGATGGGACACCGTATTTCATGAGCCACTGGTTGGAAACCATATTTATCACGTGACAGTAGGCAGCAATTTTGGGTGGACAGATATTCAGGAACGCATGGAAACGACCGACAGAAGTATAACTGTGGACGTTACCGCAGAAAGTATGGAAATATTTGTAACAATTGTGGCTATAGGGCAAAACGCTGAATATACAAAATACACAGATATTTTGTACATTTAAACTTTTATACATTAGTTGGTGTAGAATTAATGATTGATGCTTTATATCTTATATATTTTACTTTGTAAAAGTTGTATATCTATGGCGTGTTTGTTATATATATTACATGTATTATTATTAGTATTATATATGATTATTGTAAACAAAATTGGAGGACCAGAATTAAATATTACCAAGTGCAATTAGGAAAAGTAATTTGGATTAGGTAAAAAAAACCCAAACAAACCAGGGGGTAAGCACATATAGTATAATGTATTGAAAAACACTATTTCTATTTGATTTAAATAAAATTTAAAACATATTAAAAGACAAAATTATTAACGACTATATCAAGAAATGCTATCGGCAATGTGAGGTAGTGGCTACGGTATTGGCTTTAGATGCAGGTACCTTCGATTACCGATTTTGCTCCTATTCAATTTAAAACTAAAAGCTTGCAAGTCGGTGTCTTATGATGACTTTTACATTTTTTGTCGGAGAATGGAAAATATTCTTGTCATTTGAAGGCAGATGGTATTTTTGGGTAATCACAGTGTATGGGATACAACAAACAGGTGTCAAAAATAGTTCTTTACTACATACAAAGCGACATGCTAAGATACCAGGCAGTCAAAAATAATTATATACTACTATAATAACATGTTCGTGTTTATATTACGTACTTGTCCTTTTTGATGTGTGTCATATAGCGTGGTCAAATGTCTTCTCTTTTATCTTGTCCCTTACAGCTTTTCGCACTATACACATCCTATGGGAGAGAGTATCCAAAAGACTGAAAAAATTTCAAAATAAAACTGAATTAAATTATAAAGCACAGACATACATAATAAATAAATAAATAAAAAGCACACACACAAATATCATAATAACAAATAACAAATGAAAATAAATAATAAAAAATGAAAATAAATAAATAAATAAGGAAGGGCTTATTTGAAAATGAGATATGAATTCCAATATCAGACTCCAACTTGTGAATTTTAAGCCTCACACATTTATCAAGTTTTAATTATTATTAATGATCTGTTTTACACACTTAAAATTGATGAATGATTTGTGAATGAACGCCATATCGAATAAGGAAATAGCAGTCATCATGAAACCGTTGTTTGCCATAATAACTTTCAATAATGTTTTCCTGAGCGTTGCAGTAAAATAAAATCTTTTCTTCGAGACCATCCCTGCTGCCAGTCAAAAACGGTCTCGTAATACCGGGGGCCTTGCATTGAGGGGAATACTGCATATTGTAAAATACGAAAACCACTGATAAACTGTGACTGATCCTACCTCTGCACTTTTTAGGGGTCCGTGATTGTCTTTACTCGCTATTTGGTCTTTATATATCGATTTTCTAATAGAACATTACTTGGTATTATATTGTTGTACTTGAACTCATAAAGGATGCCGAGGGGAGGTAAGAATCTCCTGCTTCACTAGCCACACCCATTATGAAATTCCCATACGATAAACATGCGTCACACAAAGAGTTCTTTTGTGTGCAGGTCATTGGTGATTTGTGTCATACATCTTTGTCAGATGTCTTCTGTTTTCTCTTACGCAAAATGAATGTAGATTGACATTACATGGAAAGTGTCAAAATCAAACAACATTAGTATAAGGGATGTACTAGCGTTCAAGTAAAATCCTCCTAGAGAACAGTTGTATAATCTCCACACTGTAAAGTAAATGTGAGTTAAGGTGACTCGGGTACTTACATCAATGTTTCAAGGTGGACATCAATGATTCCTGGTAACTAGATATTCGACCAAGTGTCTGATAAATATAAATTTCTTTTACTGAGATAGTAAAATAATGCATGCAAAAGATGAATGTTGAACGGATAGAAAAAGGTCATCCACACAGCATTGGAATATGTTAAGTCAACCCGTCCCGGGTAAACCGTTATCAAGCTCCATGCCGTAAAATGAATCAATATCACTGTTATATATTAAAGCTGACTTCTATCGTGTTTGCTTAAAATCAAGTAAATTACCCATAACAACAACAATCACGTGATGAACTAGCTGTTTGTGAATTCCATGAATGTTTAATTCCAGTGTTGAACATCCCGGAACTTTCTTGAAGTAAAAGGAATAATCCGGTAAAGTTCTGTTTAAAATGTTTCCATTAAATTATTTTTCTTATTTTCATTTCCAAGTAAGTAATATAGAGAGGAACACATATACTAAGGTATTAAGTATAGTGATGCAGAATATCTTTTTTTAGAAACATTGAGTTTCCCATTTTTACACTAAATATAAGAATGATGATTCAGTCGTCAAAAAACCAAACCGATGGGCATACAAAATCACCGAAAATTGAATTTGCAAAAAGAGAATAAGATCGTGCGCCCAGTAGTGTAAGGAGCTCTGGCTTACTAGCAACACCCGCACCTTAAGTACAGTAGAAATAGGTGCCAGATTCCGTGTATAAAATGTTAAAAATAAGTTTCAACCAAGAATATCAATCTACATTCTCATAACGAGAATATTGCATGATTAGAGTTTGGTATTGACCACAGAACTTCCTGAGTGACAATGTAAGTTTACCAATAACATATCCTTAGCTGGGCAGTTTATCTGAAAGTTGCTTGTCCTCAGAACAACATAATTTGAACAAGTACTGGCATATACTGAGATATATCACATGGGCAGACAACGATGAAATGTTGCTACACATAAAGAGAAAGTTCGCAATGCCGAAATTGAAATCGTTACGTTTGTCATGTTCAGGTGGTCACTAATACTGTAAGATAATATATATATATATATATATATATATATATATATATATATATATATATATATATATATATATATATATATATATATATATATATATATATATATATATATATATATATATATATATATATATATATATCTCCAGATATTTGTACAGTGTAAAATTTTTGCTGTCTGTGGATTTTTAACTTCTATGTAACTAGGATGGATAACACTTAAACAATCCGTAAAGGATATAAATTGAACGTAAGTCATTTATACGTTTGTATATGAAGTTACACCGTAGAGCTACTTGATCTTTCTTCAGAAAGCAAAGAAAACCCAGATGCATTTAAACCGGCGTGGCCTAGTGGTATAGCACTGGACTCCTAATCGGGAGGCCGGGGTTCGGTCCCCCCACTGGTCATACCAGTGTCCTGTCTTTCGGATGAGACAGTAAAAACCGAGGCCCCGTGTCGTGGTATGCATGGCACGTTAAAGGCCCTCACTGCTTCGGGTGGGTCCTTTGCAAAGGTCAAAATTTATATGCCCGCATCAGGCAGCTGCCGTCACCATATGCGTGAAATATTCGTGGTGTGACGTTAAACAAAATCAATCAATCAATCTATATGCATTTTTAAAAGAATGATGCATTTTATCCAGATAAAGCTTAAAAACTATAGTTTTCATTTGCAAGACTTGCTAAATCAATTGTCTTTAAGAAGAATTTGGTATTAAGAATTCTACTGGTAATCCTACTTATACTCATTCTATATTCTCAATGAATGAAATTATTGATCATAAATCTGTCTAGAGTGCCTTTAACATATGCACTAAAGATAATGATTACAAGTTACCCTCCTTACATTTGTTTCCAAAACTACATTCCTATAAGCATAGGTTCATAGCAGGATCCAGTAAATGCTCCACCAAACCTCTATCAGCCCTCCTCACCAAAATATTATCTGCAATTAAGGAGAAACTTCAGACATACTGTACGTCGATGTGATTTACTCTCGTAGTAGTGTTAATCAGTTTTGGATACTAAAGAACTCCAAAGAATTATTGGAAAACTTAAAATCTCAAAATCTGACAACTATTAAATTCATTAAGACATGATTTTTCAACACTGTATACCACCATACCTCAGGATAAATTGAAAACCAGGCTCTTTAGAATTATTGATAACTTTCTTCACCAAAAAGGGTTCACACAGATATAAATTTATTGTTTTAGGATATCCAGATACATATTTTGTGAAAAACCACTCTGAATCTAAATATAAGTACTCTGAAGATGACATAAAAACATGCTGGACTTCCTGATTGACAATATATATGTTGTGTTCGGTGACCAGGTCTTCCAACAAACCATCGGAATCCCTATGGGGACTAACTGCTCCTTTGCTAGCCGATTTGTTCCTTTCGTCGTACGAAATTGACTTTATACAAAATCATATAAGTCAAAATAAGATGCAATTGGCCTTGTCCTTTAATTTTACATTCAGATATATTGCTGATGTACTATCTTTAAATAACAAAAACTTTGATACATACGTACATACAATATATCCAAAGGAACTTGAAATTACGGACACTACAATATCCAATTCATGTGCTTCATATTTCGATCTACTTATTGATGTCGACCGAGATGGTAAACTTTCTACTTCAGTTTATGACAAACGTGATGACTTTAGTTTCCCCATTGTTAACTTTCCATATACTAGTAGCAACATTCCTTATCACCTACTTACGGTGTTTATGTATCCCAATTGATTCGATATGCGCGAGCGTCATCTGAGTATTGCTCTTTCACTTATCGAAGCCAATTATTTGGAGAAAAGTTACTCAAACAGGATATGAGATATCACGACTTATGTCAACATTCCGCAAATTTTACGGTCGTTAAAAAGACCTTATTTGCTCATATGATGTATCGTTGCCTGACATGTTGACTTCCTTATTTCACAGTAACTAAACCATCTGTATTACCTACACTATATAGCAGTATTCTTAATTCTTATGACATGTACTTATTTTGACTACGGCTGAGCCGTTTCCTAATTATGTGACAGCGAATAATACTATTTCGCTTATACTTATGACATCACGACGGGTGTGACCGGTCGGCAGGGGATGCTTACTCCTCCATGGCACCCGATCCCTGTTTTGATAGAGGTTCGTGATTGTTTATATTATATTTACATATGTATTGTCGTGTTTCTTCGATTTCGAGTTGTGGATTTCGGAACAATATCTTGGATTTGTACTTATTCAAAGAAAGATAACTCCAACTTTAGCATATAACTTACGTAATAATTAGAAACGTTGCTACCTTTTCAATAATTAGCGGCATTCCAACTGTCATGGACTTTTACTCCGCAGTATCTACTTATATTGGACTTGTATCCCCGTTTCTTTTATAAGGACAGGTATAGTTTAATTCTCTAGGAAAAGGTAAGTTCTAAATGTGTACAATGCGTAGCAATAATTTTACAATTTTTTGTCTGTCCCAGCCACAGTGTCATGGAGGTCATCGACAAACGTAGCAAAGTGAAGACATGTAAGTGAAATTAACGAATATAAGACCATAATTTTCATTTATGAATGGGACTTTAGTTTAGTTATAATAGAATTTTCTTCATTGTTTAATTATTGGTCGATTATTGGAAGACATTTCCTCATAATTTAAAAAAAAATCATTGACATTGTCGTCCTTTACTTAAACAAGCCTGCAAGGTCTATATCGGCATCTGCCCGGGTCGTGCCACATGCTATGTGATTTATATTCGTGATTATCTGCATATCTGCATTATCTGCAAATGTATAAAGGAATAAATATAAAGATATAAAATAATATATAAAGGTACAAAAAATATATATTTGTATACAAATAAAATAATTAAAAATGTACACTAAAAATACGAAAGTAACTGGAGTCACATTACCCTGGTACCAACACTGTACACTGTTTTCAATAGTGGACATTCACGAACCCCTGAAATTCAGAGGTGAGACCAGGTGCCCTAGAGGAGTAAGCGTCTTCGGTTTGGCTACCTTCACGCGCCATGTATGCCTTACATACAGACGAAACAACTATAACTCAGCACTGTATATATACATGAATGTGATTAAAACACTGTGTAGAAAGTGCCACTGCCACATAACATCAGGAAAAGGAATATAATAACACTTAAGTCAAACCCTCCTCGGGGAAGTTTTTTATGAGGTCACACTGCAAATGGAATAAGTGTGACGTTAATGTAAAAATACGGAACAACTGGTAAGTGTAAAATAGTATGTAAGGTGAAGCATGATTTATACCATTCAAATAAAAGTTAATAAAACATGAATTACATATGAAATTCAAAACTCCTGCAGTGGTAATCAGGTCATGAGAGCAGCAGCAACCAGAAGGATGGATGTGGATACATTAGATGAAATACTGGAATGAAAATATGAGCTAGAGATTGAGGGAATGAGAAACAAGACAAATGTTATCGGTAGCACTGTGCGATATACTGGAACCACTGACTGTGTTTAGTGAATACCTATAAGGAGACACCATCGTTTTCTCAAAAGTGAATCAGAAACTGAGAGTAAAAAAATAAAAGAAAATACGCGTAACCTCATTCTAATGACAGACTTAGGCTTGTGAAAAATGTATCGTGCAGCTTGTTATTGAATGCATTGAAAGAAGACGCTTTGAATAATAGTATTCTACATTTTATGTTCATTTATGAAAGTAAAGAATGATAATTTGAAAATTGACTTCAATGCGTTTTACAGGATCTGATGAGTCTGATGAGCACACTTTAAATGACAAGTTCAAAGCATCTGTACAAACTCCTGATGCAGATCTTTACTTCTCAAAGCTTCCAGGTCTTTTCTAGAAAATAGATGACCGTACAGTATGTCATCAAGTATGTCATCTTGCTTTGGAGAGTCATTGAGGCACACAATATGGAAACAGAGGTAGCCAATTACTTGTCACTTGATACCGGAATTGCAGGATGCATTCCATTGCTCACCAGTTCTTTCAGCATTTGAAGGATTGTTTGGACTCGGGACCTGATGATCTCTCCAGGATCTGAATGATAACATATAGGTAAAGATATTGATTCAATTTTTTAAACAGTTCTCTCATTTACATGCTGAATTACACACAAACATATGATCTGATACAGTAACATCTGCATGTGATCAATAATTCACCTGAGAAACAGCTTTCGCTTAAATACAAAAACAGAAAGAGTGAAATCATAAATCAAAATTCATCATGAATCAATAATGATACCTCATTGAATGTAATGTTTATGGTGATTCACTTTAGTCAGAAATCAAAACACTTCTCAGGCATTATGGCACGCCAAAACTAGATGTATTCTAAGGTCATCGCAGTGACATGAACCCTATATTTACAAGATATGGTCACCGCAGAGTGAAAAAGCCCTGTCAATGATAATTTCATCTAGGAATTATGCAGTTTAGTCAAAAGTTGAATTTAATCTATTAACTATGTAATTATAGTCAAATTGAAACAAAGTGCAATGTTGTTGACAAGTGAATTTTATCGGAACTAGTGAATTAACATAAAGAATGCTTGTAGAATGGAAAAACAATTTCATCGCAATTTAATGATCAAGTGGATATGAATCATGTGTGTGTGTTGCAAATGTTATAAATTTTATGCTTAGTAAAGGCATGACAGAACTGCCAATCCTTCAGATATTGGACTGCAACTTGACACACATCTTTACCATCTGCAAAGAAGAAAACAAGAATGCATACGTGGTAGTTCAGTTATTTTCGTGGATTTATAATATTTCAACATTGAAAATGCATCGTAATTTTTCCATGCCATTTACCTATTTTTATGTTGTTGATTTACAACATTCTAAGATAATTGCACTTATGCGGAGATGACACCTGCTTGTTTCTTCATAAATTTTCCTTATTTTACGAAACCACACGAAGCACCACGGTGTCATTAGCGAGCCGATGTATATCGTCGCTCGGGGCCTTGGTTTAAGCCGTCTCAGTCGAGAGATACGGAGGCAGGAGATAATAATGCACTGTAGACAAATCTGAGTCAACAGACAGAATCAAACTTTATCTGTAAATGCATAATATTACAATATTCCTCGCAATATCTGAAAATATAGACAGCACAGTGCGCTATATTTTAATATCAACAAAAGAATGGTTTACATAAAATTTGAAATATCTAGATGTTATAGATAATCAATGAGCAATAAAATTAAAGTCTCATATATTGCCTACAGAATCTTATAATTAATAGGGGCGAAACTAAGCTTGTAGCCAAATTCTACCAAATGCATTAAAAGGTGTGCTGTGTCAGACCTGAGAAATCAACGATGAAAACCAAACAAGGTAAGGTGGTCATGAATGGGCCTCTGAAATCAGAGATGATACCAGGTGCCACGTCTCAGACTTGGCTAGCCGCACTCACCATGAATGCACCAAAACATACACTCGTCACAAAAGTGTTTAGATAATTCATGCAAAACATCCAAATTGATTATTTCTGTATTGGACAGTATCTGTTATACAACATAGAAACATCTTGTGTCTATCCTCCCATGGGAAACCCTTGTTCTGTTGCACAGTATAAAGTCAATAAATATAACTCTGTCATGAACTGCCCTAAATATGTAGAACCAAGTACGTGATAACTGCATGATACACGAGGTGATCTTGACATTTGTGAGTTCGATAAAGATGTTGATTTAATCGCAATGTAAGCAACATAAATCTTCACCTCGGTCAATTATTGCAATGATAAGTAATTGTGTAACTACATCATGTAGAGAGATTAAGTCAGAATAATAATACAGTAAAATTCTGCTTGGTTTTTTTCTCCAATAAATTATTTTCTTCTGTATATTTGTAGACGAGTTATACAGTGAATAGCACAGGTACAAAAGGATACAGGATATGGAAATAGTATATCGTTTATAAAAATAAAATTGCCTTCCCATTATACACTTAATGTACATTTACTGAAAAAGAATAAATGCATTTTATACTCCGGCAACAAAATTGTTTGGTTTTTTTTAAATCAGTTCGTCTTCATGTCCGTTATACTGTAAATTTTCCCAAACATGCATTCTTTATTAGTACCGAACGTTCGGGGAAAATTTGAATTTATCCACATTGACCTACATATGCATATTTCGACGAATGGTGTCTACTCAGTGAGGCCATTGTACAGAACCGTTTAAGACGAAAAGATATATAGAATAAACAATTTACAAAAATGACTAATATTTTGGAAGAACCAAACTCCAACTGAGGACAGATATGTGAATAACAGTAACATCACTTTCAAAAAATCAATTAGCCAACTCCTACAGAGTTTAATTAGGTCGATTTTGTATTTTCTTATTTCTTTTTGAAATGACAACTTTGAAACTTTAAGATTTTAATCATGGAATTTCAAAATTTGACTTTAAAATTTCAAACGTAAAATTTGGGAAATTTTACTTTTATCTAAATTTTTCCATATTTAATGTTGACTCTTCAATTTTCATTTTTTAAGTACTAACGTTTATCCAGGAATTTCTGAAAGTAGTACACCACCACTTGTCCCAGTGAATTCGATAAAGGCAATTGAAATATTGAGAATTTCGCTCTAAAGTTCAGATATTATGACCTTGACCTTTGATTTCAAAACCAATCGCCAACTGACTCTTAATATCTACGTACATATCCACATTTGCCTTCTATATGACTAGAATTGCAAAGTAAATGTAGAAGCATCTTATTTCCAGCTTAATATCAAGTTATATTGTTGTCATTTTTATCATTGACGTAAATCATGTCACCATCAATAGTCTTTCTCCTCCATGGCAAAATATAGAAGTTGGAGAAACCAAATTTTTCTAGATAAAAACTTCAAGGTGAACGTAAATATTTCTGGGAAGTACAAAATGCTAGCCTAATACACCTTCGTATCAATTATTAGTTAAATTTTGAAACGAAGAAATACAATTTTATTCATCTTGATATAGTTGTACTTTAAGGAATGCAAACTACAATCTCGGTTTCAGAATTATTTTTTAACGTATTCTATTCGAAAAAGTCGTGATATTGTTCTTTTTATTATATCAACGAATAGAAATTTAAAAAAAAACCCAAAACAAACCCCCCACCCCCCTTATATCTTAAAATCCTTCATACATTCAAAGTCACAGCTATGATTTCTTCGTCTAATGCATTAAGTATGTTATTATTGATCAGCCATTTGCATATTAACTTATCATTTTATACGTCATGATATACTATGACCTACAAAAAGTCGTACCACATGGGAATTTGTTATGGATTCTTGTGATTTACAAATACTTTTACTATAAATGTAGAGAATATTGTTTGAAGAATAATAGATAATAATTATACACAAACATATGTATAAAAAGTACCCCGCAGATATTCATACACAGGTGGACTTAATGATATATGTCAAGATATATTTACTATCGGGACCTGACCCAACGTTTCTCGTAGATATAAAAGCAAGGAGTTTCGTTTGAAGAATAGGAGAGCGACATTGTTTGTACTTAAATAATTTGCGAACATGGAAAAACAATTCTTATGCCTTGTGTTATCTACCTGCTCTTTATGTTTTATAACTTCAACAGTGGTCCCCAAAGCTTCTGAAGATGAGCCAGGATTCGTCATGTATATGACAGAAACCAATTTACAAGAATTTATACATCATCCAATTCTATTTCAGAAACAATTTCCAACATGGATAAAAGGAAACTATGTAAGTTAGTTTAATTAATTAATTTGGTTCTTCAATTGAAAAATCAAAGGACTGAAAGTCCTGAGGGTCGCCAAGAATTACAGTAATTAGAACAAAAGAACAGATGGTCTATGAATTTGTGTAAACATGTGTTGCAGCTCAATTACATTCAACTTAGATGTATCAAGTCATTTCCCAAAGGCACTGATAGTTGCAAATGGGTAAAAGATTGAGCAATTTGTCCTGTAGCAATTACAAGGTAACATTGATACATTGCTCTTGTGTATGCGTCTGTTCATCATATCCATTCTATACAATTAATTCAAGTTGAGTTTTATGACTAAGACACAAGATAGACTTTCATTTTAACATTTTATTCTAAAAACAAGTACCGGCACAATACATCTTAAATTATTGACACAATATGATGTAAAACAGGGAAACTATGGTGTTAATAATTTGACCTTGAAGAAAAATAATTTTTGTTGAAGAAAAAGACTTTTTAAGTATGAAGCTTGGCAAGTTCAAAATGTACTGAACGACTGGATACATAGGAAATCATTATATATTAATTGATGACGATTTCAAATCTCAGTGTACCATATGGATATCCAAGTTGACTCAAACTGTAGAACAACAAGCGATCATAGTATCTTAAGCTAAAATGAATAAGCTTGACCTTAATTAGTTATGAAATAAAACTTTTTATTGTGATCTTAACCTTTCAGTATTGACCTTGAGTGACCTTTGTCCATATGCACTTAACCTAATTAACATTTTTGTGAAGTATGATCAAATTCTGACGAAAGGTGTAGGAGATATAAGTAGTTCATGGAATTTTAAGTCATAGTTAATAAGTGACCTTGATCTTTCAGAAATGACCTTGAGTGACTTTTGTCTAAAAGCCCTTAATCTAAATTACATTTTGGTGAAGTATGGTCAAATTCTGATGAAAGGTATAGGAGATATGACCTCGGATTGGGCAGAGGGACAGACACACAGACACGACAATGACTACATGCTTCCCCGAAATTATTTTGGGAACATAATTACTATGATGTTAAATGAAAGTTATGTGCAAGTTATTCACAAGTTCAAAAGTCAGTATGAAAATGTTAAATGAAAGTTATATCCAAGTTATTCACATGTTCAAGAGTCAGTATGAAAATGATGGCAACATATCTTTATAGCTATCATCTTCAACAAGAAACAACCTTCAAATGAAAACAAATGGTAATTCTAAAACATATCAAAATTAAAACATGCTCAATAAAACAGAAAACCTCAACTGGTAATGTCACTTAGGAAACTGAAAAGATACCAGCATTCTTTTCCATGAGTAATAACAAATTACTGACATCATCAGAAGTTGTACAATCACATACAGACAATGACTTCATTAAGAGACCTGAAGCTTTTATTTACAAACACACGAGAAACATTATCTGATATCTTTTACATGATGACATTTAAAAGGATAATGTTTGATATTTGTATATATATTTAGCAAATTATGGCATTGTTCTCATGTTCTTTTCAACTAATTCAATATGTTTGCATTAATATAAGTCACTGAGTTCTTGTGTATTTCAAATATCATATTATGCTTGAAATATGTGAAGTGACATCACTTTGCAGTCCACTGAAAATGGACTGAATGCAGAATTTGTTAAACTTTGGATCTACTGTATCAAACTTTCTTTATCAATGAACTTGGCAACTCTGTCATCCTTCTATACAAATGTTGAGGTGCAAAGAAATTTTTCATCAAGAGCTTCAACATAGCGGTCAAAGTGTTTTTCAAGAATCTGGTTTTCGCAGATAACTGTACCCAAGTCAATGGCTAAAATCTCTGATCCGTATCTCCCTTGCATATTCTTGTAAATTCTACTATTTTCTTCATTTCTGGAGCAGATGTTTTTCTGAAAATTGGACAAACTCAAATTAATCTAAATAAATTAATATAATCATTATCATTAATTATTCACACTTTTTTTCATCCTTTATTATCAGACATCATGTATGCAGCTCTGTTGATTGAAAATGCAACATTTTCTACTGATCTGAGAAACTTCGAAAACTATTCATAATATCCAACATGTATAATAAAATATATTGACCATAACCTGGAACTTAAACCTGACAAAAATACAATTACAAACACATCTAACTTTAAGAGATAATGTGATTGTGTTGTTATGCATAGAGAAGTATGTATGTTCAGCCACAATCAAGTGAACTTTGTCGAGTGATGGCAACCTGACAAACTAAAAAGTTAAAAGATATATATCTAATATGTCTCATTGTTACCTGCACAGTTGACTACTGTGTTGCTGAGAGTGTGACCTCACCCGAATAAGTATAAGTCACAATATATGTCACAGAGTTGGTTGGTTGGTTGACTGGTGTTTTACGTCGCTTTCAACAATTTTTCAGTTATATCGCGACATGGAAGCAGGAGGTAACCAACCTCTTAAACATAGTGGCGCAACCCGGGAATCGAACCCGGATCGTCGGCGCCGCAAGCCAAGCGCTTAACCACTACAACAAGCCTGCCCCTATATATGTCACAGAGAATTTAAAACGTACATATGTACTTCCAATAACTCCGGATTCTTTTCCAACAAACAATATACTTCATATAAATACTGGACTTGCAAGGAATTATGTAAAGCACTAGATTTTCTCATGAATAATATTTTTGTGCAATTTGATGGCAAGATATATCAACAAATAGTTGGGATTCCTATGGGTACTAACTGCGCGCCTCTGATAGCAGATTTATTTTTTTATTGTTATGAGAGGGATTTAATGGTTTCTCTTCAAAAATCAAAACGTTTTGACCTCATTGACAAATTCAATAATACTTGCAGATATCTGGATGTCATTTTGGTTATCGACAACCCTGAATTCGAACAATTTATATCAGAAATTTATCCACCAGAGCTCACATTGAATAAAGCTAATACTTGAGATAAGTCTACACCTTTCTTAGATTTAAACATCAAAATTATCAACCACCTAATATATACTAATATTTATGATAAACGTGAGGATATTGGATTTCCTATTGTAAATTTCCCTTACTTGGATGGCGATGTCCCTCGACTCCCATCATATGGTATCTATATATCTAAATTAGTTTGATTTGTCAGAGGCTGCACCGATGTTTTGGACTTTCATAAACGAAATTTACAAATTACTACTAAACTTTTAACTCAGGGTTACAGATATCACAAGCTAAGAAAAACATTCGGCAAATTCTTCAGATCTTATTCAGAACTTCTATCTAAATTTGGAAATATTTCTTTTCAACAGTATGTATCCAATGGAATTTCCCATCCTTATTTTTACGGTGATCTCGTATATAATCTAAGGAAAGTAAAAGGCTCCGATAATGTTATTTTATCATGTAATAAAATAATCAAACGTCTTCTAAATAGACAATATGATATTGAGATCATCAAAAAGACTATAGGTCTTGTATTTGGCCCCTCTACAGCCTTATGCAGACTTTTACTTGAACGTTGCACGCTGACTAACAGGGCGGTGGGGACTATATGACGGGCCTTGTCCAAACCTCTTTCAGAGGAGACATAGTCCTGAACCTCGTCCCCTCTGACTGTTAGTCGGGACCCCTACAGATCTAGGGTCTTAGCTCGTTTTCAGACTGGCAGAGCACGGTTTATCATGTTGATGTCGCATATATTTTTATACCATTATGTATTTTACAATACCTTACGTGTTTATATTTTTATGACCTCTCAATATGCGATACCTGTTGACCCTTGTTCTTTGCATGGAGGATTATTTATAATTTTTTTAAATGTACGTCCTTTGATTGTTCTGCTGTTACGGTGAGTGGAAAGGTGGGCCCGTAAACCGGTTAACCACACCATTTGTTTGGCTTTTGTCAAATTAAATGCCGTCCTAAGTCGGTATCGTAATTGCACTACAATCAAATATTTTTGTAATGTGATATATGTTCTAGTATATTATTTATATTCATGTATTGCATAGCTCTATGGTGACTTCTGCCACATAACTGAGCCAGTAACTCCTCTTTTTTCTTACTACTACATGTATATAATCTCAAAGTCTGACATCTGCAATAACAGCCTCCCTCCACAGTACAACAGTTACAGTGTTGTCTCATCTTTGATGATATTTCTCACAGGTACTAGGTTTGTTTTTTACCATGACATTGTTGGTTCACTTATCCTGAAGATTTTGATAAGGATTAATAATCTAACTAGATATACAACAATCTTATGTGCAGACAGTTCTGAGAACTCTACATAACATATATTCTTTATGCACTTTATACCAATTATTCTACAGCTTGATTCATAGTATGGTTACAGAAAATTTGCAAAGTAGTTACTACTATAGTACCCAGTATATGAAGTGTGAGGCTCAAATTTTGAGTACACTACCTAATGGAAGAAGTGTTATTCTCGAAGTCGGTGTGAGGTCACTGTCTCCATTGGTCTACGTAGATGCCCGAGGAGTCTGGCCATGTCACTTTGGGTAAAACTCGGGGTTTATCATTAGTAGCATTAATACAACTTTATGCTCTTCTGTATCAACTCTAAAGGGGGTTTCTTATAAAATACGATCGGAAATGTGTAAAACATGGATTCAAAATTTACTTGCTTGAATGACAAATTTTTTTTAATTCTTGTTTACAAAAATTCCTACCGGAAAGTTCATTGTTCTCTATATGATAAAGTCCGATGCTTTACCCCGAATGTTTCAAATGCTGGTTAATACCCGGATGAGAATGACCATTTAAATATGAAATCGCTCTTGCACAATTTTATAGCAAGAGAATTTGAATAGAGATATTACTTGTTAATCTGGAATTCAAAAACACAGAACTCTCCTAATAGTTCTACAAAAATCTGTTGTATTTCATCTTGGAAAATTGAAGATAATGACTTTATTTTTACTGCCACAACATACAAACATGATCTTGTCTGCATTAACATGACATGTATACATGTACATGCTGACCTAATTTCTATTAAAACAGTTAATTAAGAAATAATGACGACCTAGTCGTTCTCTAATGTCGAGTAACAATGAACAATAATTGCTTAAGTACTGCAATACGTTGTTGTGAACTGGCCCTCCGGTTCAAAATCTACAAGACATAAACATTAAAAGACAAATATAGCCAAACTCGACGGCGTTAGAGTACCGTAGCGTGTAATCAAAGGCGTACCGACTACTGCATTCTGCAATGCGTTGTAGTGAACTAGCCGTGCGGTTCAAATTTACACGTCTTACAACATTAAAAAACAATTATAACCAATTTCTACAGCAAAACAAATACTAGTATATACACATTGTATCAATAAGAATTGACAAAACACTTACTATTTATCGAGAATTCTTCCACTGTCAGCAAGCTGTCTCGTTCACCTCTCTCCGTCTCGGCTACTATTTATAGCATAGAAAAAACGCGCCAAACATTCTGGGGAATTTCCATAAGCTTTGTACTAAAATTCATACGCATTCAAAAAGAATGATACTCTTCGTTTCACCTGGTACTATTTAATCATTTGCTAATACTGTCAACATTTGCTGTGCTAAACGAATTAGTAAATTCAACCTGAAAATATAGTACTGAATCATGATCATGAGAACTACATTTGGTAGCGCATGTGCTGAACGAGTAGTAAAGAGGTAAATCCTAATTATTCGGAGCCTTTCGATTTTTACTTTTCTGGGAGAGGAAGAGGCAAGATTCCGAAAGTCTGATCTCTACTGTAACAATGGGTCGCCCTGATAAGGGGCGACCCAAAAAACCACATTCGTAGATAACCATGCTTAGAAGCTATATAAAATCATAAGAGTAAATACATTTTTGATAAAATAATACTTTGAAAATAACAAATTAGATGTGTTTGAGAAAGTTTTTCTTAAACTTATTTTATCTATGTAGTTAGTCACACCTCTAACAATAAAACCAGTTTTCAATTTCAAATACATTCCTTCAAAAATAGTTGTAGTTTTAGCTCAGAATACAGCCAACAATTATATTTTAAAAGTAAGGTATATCTATCTGAGAAACGTATATAATAAAATCTATCCGCAGTTTTCATCTATTTACACTCATTTATTGTAAACTAGGCACTCAATGAAGATTAAAGATACATATGGTCTCCGGTAGCGTTTACTATTGTGATTAAAGTAACATCGTAAATTTGTTTAGTACAGCTACATAACCCACGTTTTCCTTATCAGTTTTATTCATCTCGGTCGACCTCGCAAATATTCATTCGCATAATGTATGCATTGCACGTAATACAAATTTTACTTCTCTAGGGTCTTAGCTCGCTTTCAGACTGGCAGAGCCCGGTTTATCATGTTGATGTCGCATATATTTTTATACCATTATGTGTTTTACAATACCTTACGTGTTTATATTTTTATGACCTCTCAATATGCGATACCTGTTGACCCTTGTTCTTTACATGGAGGATTATTTATAAATTTTTAAATGCACGTCTTTTGATTGTTCTGCTGCTACGGTGAGTGGGAAGGTGGGCCCGTAAACCGGTTAACCACACCATTTGTTTGGCTTTTGTCAAATTAAATGACCGTCCTAAGTCGGTATCGTAATTGCACTACAATCAAATAAATTTGTAATGTGTTAAATGTTCTATTATATTATTTATATTCATGTATTGTATAGCTCCATGGTGACTTCTGCCACATAAGTGAGCCGGTAACTCCTCTTTTTTCTCGCATGCTTTACATCATACTCATTCTTTCTTTCTTTTCTTTTACGAGTCATTTATGCAGAAGGCCGATTTCTTTTCTTTTTCTCTTTCTTATCTTCGCCATTGTTGTTCTACCCTGTATGCAAATGAATAATTCTAAGGTCACGTGCGTATTCTTCGGTCTCGTACGAACGTTAGTAGGTTAAATTTGAGGGTCGTACTTCTAACTTGCTGCAGCAATAACTGTATAACCAAGGTTAGGTTTTGGGGTTGCTGCAGTTTGTTATCTTTTTATAAGTAAAATAAGTTAGGAATATTTTTATTGTACATCTGATTTTATAAAATTAGACATAATGTATCTTTAATTAGTGAATGTTACCGTCGACAAAAGTTGTTAAAATATACCGCGAAGAAGATTGTTGGACATAGAAATTTTTCTACAGTATCCGATAAACTTATCTGCTTGCCGATTTAAACTGAAATATTTACCAACAACACAATCAGTTCTAAATTCTAAAAAATGGAATGTTTTGCAATACAACTGATCAATGTATTGTAAAATTTGCTGTGAACCATATTCATTTGATAAGAAGATTTAATTACATGAAGAGAATAGGGAAAGAAAGATAAGTATGGAAATCATCCATTAATTTGTTCCTCAGCAAATGTTACGGCATTGTTAATATCCACGTGTTAATTTGTTTACAAAGTCATTGTTTTAAAATTATATGATGAGCAATTTTGAACTTCAATATATGAATGATACTTAACCCAACCAATAGAGTAACGTTTGTTACTTTACTTTTCCGTCCTAAGTCGGTATCGTAACTGCAGTACAATCGAATATTTCTGTATTTGTTTCACTATAATCATGTTTTATGTGCATGTACTTGGTGATTTGTGTCATACAGCTCGAGTCCAGCGACATAATACGAGGTCGTTTTCGTGCCATTTTAAAGAAGAAAACATTTTTTATCTCGTTGGAACGAGAAAAAATCTCGTTGAAACGAGAAAAATAATCTAGTTCGAACAAGGAACTTTCTCGTTCGAACGAGAACATGATCTCGTTCGAACGAGATAATGAGAACATTATCTCCTTCGAACGAAAAAAAATCTTGTTCGAACGAGAAAGTATCTTGTTCGAACGAGAAAATTATCTCATTCAAACAAGAAAAAAATCTCGTTCGAACGAGAAATTAATATATGTATTAAGGTGTTTGGTTATTTAAAAATAGTACGATTAGGAATTGTTGCAATTGATAAATAAAGTGATACATCTATATCTGCATAATACTTCACATTTACAAACACAATGTACATATGCATGTTTATTCTAAAACACACAGCTTATCAACAGAAAGGAAAAACTTAAGTTAAAGTATAATTCATTATATCGCAAAGAAGAAGATGAAAACGAAGGGGAAAAAAGGGGTGTGGGTATTATGCCATCAGAGATATTCTGCCCTCTTGTAATTTAAAGTATTATAATACCTGTTACTTACGATTTATACATTTCAGAATTGAAATATAAACTGAATGGTACCTACTGATATAAAGTAAAACACTTATCATTATGCATTATTTCATGAATAATTAATATGAATCGGTTGAGGTTACTGAGCCAAGTTAGTTTGATTCTAGTGGCTTAAATCACAAATATAAACGGGAGGAGATGGGGTTCTAGATCAAATGTTACGAACATATTTTAGATCTGCCATATGATAGACTGAAACAATACATATAATGAATTTCAGCTAAATTCAGGCCAAACACGACCAAATGTAGTTCTTGCCTATGTAATTATTTAAATGATCAAACGTCCGCTACTAAAGAAATTGTTGGAAAATATCAAAAGATTTATTGATGTACGATATTCCATTTCTTTTTATCGGTTAATAACACTTATCAATGCAGACTTTGGTATCTGATAGCTTTTAGTTCGAACGGGAAATTATTTCGTTCGAACGAGATAAACCCCCAACCCCCCCCCCCCCCCCCCCCATTTTTTATTCTTTAAAATGGCACGAAAACGGCTTCGTAACATAAACCGAGAAAATACTTAAGTCATGATTTCAAATTCCTCTGCTCAATAATGAGTCAATAACTAGGATTTGGATTTTATTGAAGTTTATTCTATCGATAAATAGAATTAAATCATTCTGCATTACAGTTTATTTGAACGTTTGATAATGGAATAAATTTAAATGAAATTGACTTAAGAATTTTCTCAGTTTATGGCGCTGGACTATGGTCAAGTATCTTCTGTCTTCTCTTTTTAAACTAAGTAAGAAAAAAGAGGAGTTACTGGCTCAGTTATGTGGCAGAAGTCACCATGGAGCTATACAATTTAGCAAACTAAATAAAAGCTATTTGCATTGCTTGTATATTTATGTTTCATATCTTGTATATTTTTTTATTTTCAATATATTTATACATAGTTTAATTTCTTATTTCGATTTCTTTTTATTAGATAAGGAACGGACCAGGCCGTTTCGAGTTTGGACACCGGAATGTAACAAACCTCTTTGACGGATATGCAAAAATTGCAATGTGGACTTTCTATGGAAATGGATCAGCCTCCTTCAGCACCAGATTTTTAGAAACATCATTCTATAACGAGTCTATATCTATGAATGATATTGCTCCATTCCTTACATTGAATCCTCTTACCCCGCCTTTTACTTTGCAAGAAAACTTGAAAGCTTTTCAACACGGGATGGACAATCCAAACGTTAATATTTACAACTATACTGACAATTGCGTTGTTATGAATGACATATGGCTGCTATATTCGATTAATATAAATTCTGTAACGCTGAAAGAGAAAGTTAACGCCGATTTACCAGGTGCCGGGTTAGGGTTTCCGTACACTAGTCCCATTTCAAGTGCCCATCCATTGCCTGAATTGGGGACCAGCCACCACCTTACGTTTGTCGGTAGTCTGTCCCTCGTACCTGGTATGAAGCACAAATTAACTCTAGTAAGAGTGAAAGGAAATAAAAATCGGGAAATGATATCACAGTGGAACGTCGATAAAATGCCTTACATGCATTCGTTTTCTGTCACACAAAATTATGCTATATTCTTAGCTAGCCCATATTATTTTGATATTGCTCGTATGTTACTCAATCTGAACTTTGGTGATGCGATGGACTGGCATAAAGATGAACCTTCGTTTATTTATGTCGTTAGGATAAGTACCGGAAAGGTTCAAGTCTTTAAAACAGAAACCATGTTTTCTCTTCATCACATAAATGCGTTTGAAATTGACAACGAACACATAGCTATGGACGTCGTTGCATTCGAGGAAGCAACCATATTTAGTGACGTGTTATTGTCGACATTGAGAAATAGAACATTGAGAAATAATATAACGAGGAAATCACAGATTAAACGATATGTTATGAACTTCAAAGATTATACAGTAGATGTTCAAACATTCAAGGACGAAATGAAAGTTCCCTGTGCTTCACAAATTAGGTTACCGACAATAAACGAAGAGTATCGTGGTAAAAACTATTGTTATGTTTACGGAGTTGTTGTCACGCAAGATGACATTAATTATTCCAATATGTCTATCGGAAAAAAAGACCTTTGTGGTAATGGTAAAGATGCGTCTTGGTCTGTGGATAATCATTACCTAACCGAGGCTTGGTTCGTGCCTCGACCGAACGGGACAAGTGAAGATGATGGATATTTGCTGACTCCAGTCTTCGATGGCGAAAATAAAAGGTCATATCTTGCTGTAATAGATGCTCAAAATATGACACTAGTAAACCGTGCATATCTACCCACAACTGTTCCAATGACGTTCCATGGACGAATGTTTAATCTGTGAAAAATTACATATTACAGATATCACATATCAAAATGAGATAAAAATAAAGACCCTGTCAGTTGTATATATAATTATATATAATTACTACACAAATTTTGACCATAAATGTTTAAAATGTATTTTAATGTTGTTAATTCACGGTTGTGTTGTTCATATTTTATCTAATCATTCTTTGTATCGTAATAATACTAGTAATAATAGTAATGATTTATTGATTGATTATTGTTTTACGTCACATCACGAAATAATAGTAAAAATAATAATAATAATAATAATAATAATAATAATAATAATAATAATAATAATAATGTTAATAATAATAATAATAATAATAATAATAATAATAATAATAATAATGTTGATGTTGATGATGATGATAAGAATAATAATACTGATAATAATCCAGCTTTCTCATGTTCTACTTTGCTAACTGACTCTATGTAAGAGTTCTCACAATATCCAAAAGGACCCAGCCAGGGTAAGGCTACGATATTGCACTTGTTATATGAGCATTCTATTTTGACTACCAATCATATCCGTTTTCAATTTGGGATGAAAAAATAATGTGAAACTCACACTTACCACATCTACGAGATGCGTATTCAGGGGATGATATGTTTATGTTTTCGCATTTCGGCATGTGATCAGTGTTTTACAGGTCTCAGCGTGAGAGTTGTTGACATCGCGTCATTCTACTGCAAACTATGTGTACACTGCATTTTAGAAGTCTACTGATATGTCACTTTGTGGCGTGCAATCGTTGTTTTACATACCTCAATTTTAATTTCATCATCCAGTGAGAATTCGTGTTACTTGCATGTGTTCATTAGAAATAGGAATTCTTTTCAGTTGTAAAACACGCATTCTCTGTTTGTTTTATTTATGGAATTAAACATCTTGCCGTTATTTTCACTGAGAGTTAATGAGTCTTGATATGATCATTGATTGATAAGAGTGAAATAAATCAATGACAATCCCACAAAAATATAAAAATCGTAAGATTACGAAAGATAGTGTACAGGTACTTAATGTTCCGAGTGAAACGAAATTATTGCCAGAAATATACGTAAACCATGTACCAAAGATCTTTGTCTTAATGATCTGTATAACACAATCATTTAATTTTCTTTGTGTTGATGATTTTGCGGCAAATCTGATTGGTTAAAAATTGAGTTCATTTCTGCATCAACAAAATTTTGAGTGCAGATATGTCACAATTGCCAGAGCTACTTCGAAACCCCGTTCTATTTATGGAACAGTGATCGCCGTGTTGTTAATCGATTACATAAAATTGTTTTGTTATATATAACGAATTCAAAGTAGAAAAGAAATCGCACTTCACATCAGAAACTATTAAATATAAAATATAATTTCTTAATCTTATTCAATAAAAAAAGTAAAATATAACAAGGTCTACCAATTAGGCTACAGTACAGTACACTGACACTGTACAGTGCTGTTTAGAAATGCATGTAGTCAAGGACAAAACAAAAACAGAACTCGTCTGCTACTAGCCATTTGTTTGACAATGGACGGTGATAACTGTAATTTCTACGGTATCATACCCGACTAGGCAAACAGAACGGGCACCAGAGCAGGTACTGCCTCCGATCCAAGTCCCTGAGCCTACTCTTTCCACCTTATGACACGCACTTGCACCAGTCAATATGCACTGCATTTTTGATAATACCAATAGCATTTAAAATATAAATACCTTAAGTAAAAGATTATAATCCTCATATGCATGTTTCGTGTTTTTAATAATTGTTCATTCTATTTCACTTCTTATCTTTTCAATGGACACTAGGATCAAATTTTCGCATTTCGTGTTAGCCGCTATTATTCACTTCAAAATGTTGTTTACCTTGTCATTGTATTACTACGCGATCAAATCATATGTATCAAAGATATTATAGTAATATAGTGCCATAATAAATTATTTTTATTGGACACTTATTAAATTTTTGTTTCCATATATAAGCTACATAAAATGATAAGAAATGAATCCTATATTTTTTTGGTTGATTGAGGTATCAACCTAAAATTTGGACGGAAAACTTTTACATCAATGCGCCTCGCTACTTGACATATTAGCGTCTTATGTTATCAACGTTGTTGCAATTAAGTTTTAGAAAAAAATCAAGTTTATGGTGTCCTTAAAAAGGTATCTATCGGTATATAATACTATAATAAGGCACAGTATGCACAAGAAATAAACCGGTCAGCATTTTCGGAAAAATATTAGATAAACCGTGTTGCACAGAAGTCAGTTTTTATATAAATTAAGTAATTTGATGGCACCTGACTGCGGCCGTAGTTTTACCTCTGCTTATCATCTGCTAATCAAGAAAAGTAAAACAACGTGTGAACACTTTTTCTAGTTGTCTTGAAATCCGAGTACTAATACAAAATTAATCGAATAATCATTCGCCATCGCACTATCTCGGGCCTTTGCGTCGCACGCTCGTAAAAACCTCGAATGTATTATGGTGGATTAAACAGGGTAGCGCGCCCGCGATATAAATAACAGTGAAACATATTAATGCGAAAAAAAAAAATTAAACAAACAAACAAACAAAATAAAACGTCTATCTTTTTCTTATATAAATATTTAGAAAAATGTATTTTTAAAAAAATAATATTGAATACTGAAATAATCGAAATTGCAAATCAATCAGAATTAATAAGATTTGTGTCTTATAATGCATTTGCCGTTTTTCCGAGCTTGTCTGATAGGCCCGAGAATTTGCGATTGTCGAATAACAGGATCAAACAAAAAAGGACTAGAGCACCTTTAAATTACTAGACATCAATGCGCTATGGCTTAAGTAGTTTCTCTTGAAACGCCCAACGTTGGGCTCATACTTCACTACCACCGTCTCTAACCTGAATTGTAATGTTAATTCAATCCCATAATAGTCATATCAACCCATTGTCTTGTACATGTATGCACATGTAGTTATTATCATCGATCGGTCGATACCGTTGCTTGTGGACTCAGTACCCAAGGATATAACAAATCTAGTTTCCAATGTTTCTGCACTGACCCGACATACTTTGCATATATTTAAATTTTCTGCGAGGAAATTTGGTAAATTCTTTAAAGAATAGATATGGATATGATCCTTAATGTGGTTCTGGCGATTATTATATAAGGCAAATTTGGTTAATACCTTGCTCTTTAGATATTTTGGATTTTCAAACCGGTTATTCACACTAATTGATTGTTGTTTGTTACTTTAATTAACCTTCCTTACTTGGTATCATAACTGCAGTCTGCAGTACAATACGATATTACTGTAATATTTTCTGTGTTTATTTGACTATTATCGTGTTTTATGTGCATGTCCTATGTGATTTGTGTCATATAGCTTGGTCAGATGTCTTTTGCCTTCTCTTTCTCAATTAAGTCTTCGACGCATGACACAATCGATTAACACATGGCTCAATAAATTAACATATGACAAAATAAATTAATACAGGCACATAGGTTCCAATACTTATTATTTATATGATTTTTCTATTAAGTGAATTTGCATGAGATGAAACAGATTCTTTTGATTGAAGTCTAAAATACTTGCTTGAAAAGGAATAATGCTAAACACAGATCTCTGTGGTTTTGATGTAGGATACACTCTATTTTCATTTCACCCGTATAATAAATCTAAAATAAATCCCCAAATCAAGATATGGTATCCCTAGAGTGGCTTGTATAGCGCGAAACTATACGAATGAATATCGTTTTACGTCACTCCACGGGTATTTAATGTATATGGTGACGGCCTGATGCATTGCATAGAAATTTATATCTTTGCAACGGACCCACCCGAAGCAGTGAGGGATTTTTACATGCCACACCTACCATGACACGGGACCTCGATTTTTACTGTCTCATCCGAAAGACCGAACACTGGGGTGCCTAGAGCGGGATCGAATCCGGAACTTCTAGGTCACGAGTCGAGCACATCATTCATTATGCAACACTGGCTATATGTGATACGAATATATTTACTATTACATATTTCATTCCAAGTGTTAGCAAAATAAATCCCCCCCCCAAAAAAAAAGAGCAATGACAGTTGGACAGCTGGCAGAGATATTTTTGAAAAGTCTGAGGTAATTCAAGCAAAATTGTATTGTATCGTATTGAAGAGGTTAGACAGGGATGTTCGTTTTAAGTCCTACTATTTTCTGACTTTATAAGGCCGTGTACCCAAGGACTGGCCTCATTTGGTCAGTTTATATCGACGAGGTAGCACTCTAAAGTAAACAAGACAAGAAGCTTTTGCAAAATAGACAAAATCGGCGAAAGAGCAGCGATATACTATTGGCATAAAAAGGTTTAACACCTAAGGATATCCATACTGATATGTTAGCAACACTGGGGAAAGATGCTCCTTCATATGCTACAGTGAAAAGGTGGGTGGCGGACTGAAAGCGCAGCAGACAGACTCTTGAGGATGATTCCCGTTCTGGACGGCCTGTTGCAACCCCAGAAATGGTAAATAAAATTCATGATATTGTTATGACTGACAGACGAGTTACAGAAAGCTATATAGCAGTACATTTGGTATTTCACAAGAAAGAAGAAATCCCATTCTGAGAGAGAGTCTTGCAATGAGAAGGTTTTTGGCCTGTTGGGTACCAAGACTTCTGACATTTGATCAGAAGCACACCAGGCGCGCATAATCGAGTACTAATCTTAACTTTTTTGAGGAAGATCCTGCCAACATTCTTCAGAGATTTTTTAAAGATGGATGAAACATAGGTACATCATTTTATACCAGAGGCCAAAAAAAAAAAAAAAAACAAACAAACAAACAAACAAAAGGAATAGAAAACAAAAAAACGAAACAATGAAGCACCCTGACTCACTCCGCAAAAGAAGGTAAAGACTGTTCCATCAGGTCGGAAGGTTATGACCTCGGTTTTATGGGATGCAGATGATATTCTGCTCAGAGACTATCTACAAAAGGGACAAACAATCAATGGCACAGACTATGCTTCACTTCTGACGCAGTTACGGGAAAATATTAAACGCCGCGAAAAGCTCACTAAATGTGTATTGTTCTATCAGGACAGTGCTCCTGTTCACAAGTTTGTCATGGCCATGGCTACCATTCACAATTGTGTCTTTAATTTGATTGACCATCCACCGTTTTCAACTGATCTCGCTCCATCAGACTTCCATCTATTTTCAAAAACTGATAACAGTTATTTCTGGCACCCATTTTCAGTCTGATGATAACGTCTTACATGCAGTGGATGACTGTAATACACAAGTATATTTGTATGGACCGCCACAGTGGGAATACGGAAATCATTGTAACGGTATAGTTTTGTATGTTAGTTTTAAAAAAGAAGTTAGTTAATTTGCATATTTGTGAGAGACAGAAAAATAAATTGTGAAAGGAAGAAGTAAAGAAGTTTAATTGGTTAAATAATATTGTACAGAAGAAGTACAACACATAACAGCCAAGAAAAAGAGTTCTTTAAAAGTGGCACTTAAGCCCTTAAACACTGCTGGCAAAACGTGTATAGATACTGAAGAGTGATTGTTCACCTTTCGGTCATTTAAGTTTCTACATTGCTCTTCAATATTTATTTATTGTGAGAATTCCAATCATTCGGCCACGAGCATCACTGAAGAGACATAAGTTGTAGATATGCGCATCTGGTGCAAAAAATTAAAAGGTATATATGTTCTATATTTATTATAACCACTAGGCAGCTGTCACTGCTGGTGGATTGATAGCCCACGAGGGCATCATAAGTCTAGTTTTCAGTGCAAATATATACTTCAAACTTTCAGTAATCAAATTATGTAAATCACTCTAAACTAATGAGTATCTCCCTTTTGCATAGTTATAAATTCTTTCGTTCACTTTTCGTCCATTTTGGTTTCAACACGAGTATCACTGAATAGACATAATTTGTCGAAATGCGCATCTGGTGCCAAAAAATAATAGGTATATAAATTCTATATGTATTGAAAAAATAATGCAGTATGTCCGACAAATATATGGTTTACAATATATCAATTAGCCCTCGTATCTGAGACATTGGGCGACAGCAATTAGACTTGTTTAGAACGCAAAACTTTGCTGTTCAATGTTGAACTTTTTTAAATCCTAAAGTATTCAAGATATGGAAACATGTCTACACATCGTTTTAAGCCCCTCAGATATATGGCGATTCATACACCGTACTAATCTAAAATCGTTTAAAATTCTGACCGCTTGATGTGCTGGACAGGTGATAAAATTTACAACATTTGAACATAGAATCTATCATTTTATAGACAATACAAATGTGGTACAACAATTTAAAGGAAGATCGAAAAGTTACTGACTCAGCCGTAGCACAGAAGTCACCACGGAAAAATACAGTATTTAATGTAATGATATGAAAATTAAAAAAAAAACACTTAAGGGCATCACAAAAATATTCATTTATAGTGTAAGTTTCGATACCGACTTAGGACGGTCATTTGGTATGACAATAGTCAGTGGATTCACGTGGTTAAACGATTTAAATAAACATAAGAGTAGAGAAAAATGTTATGTTCTGGCATAAGCAATATTTTATGTGATATCTGACGATATGATGGTCATCAAATGATTTAGCGAATCGACCATGTGGATAGCTTACATGGTGGCAAAGGTTGATTTTCTCCATTTCTGTCGCTACTAGCCTTAGAAAAAACCTGATATTTCGGAGTGAAAGCCACATATCGATATAAATGTATCTTTGTATAAAACGTCAGTGTTGTAAAACAATCACAGTCTATTAATGATCGAGGCCTCTGTGTGCGTCTGGTTGTCATTAACATTAGCAAAGTTACTGGTAAATGCAAATTTTCGGATAGAGAGAGGAAGAAAGAACAGGAAACATCTAAGTAGTAAATAAATGAATAGTAGACAAATGGTGTTCAAATAGATAAAGATGGAGGATGGGTCACCCAATACTGAATACGTTTATCAATTTTATCGATACGTTTTTGAATTCTGAAGACAGGATTAAATGGTTTGTCTCAAAGTGACAGGATTTTAGTGTATTGAATAACTAGTTTAGTGACTTCTAACATACAATGGACGTTTATTTGAAAAGCAGTAAGATTACTCGACCTTGTATGAAAATGTGATTTGAAATTACACACCTTATCAAGGGCTAAAACTAGAATAAATTGTGTATTATTTCTGTTACAATTACTTTATTCTATGGTTAGTTTAAGTAATAGTAATAATAATAATAATAATAATGATAATTATTATTATTATTATTATTAGTAGTAGTAGTAGTAATAGTAGTAGTAGTAGTAGTAGTAGTAGTAGTAGTATTGTGAAGATACAAATGAAAAAATGCATCCAATATATATATTTATTCCTCAAGATAGGGATTTATACGATTCTAAATAGCATGTTATCATTCCGACTGCATCTATGAGCAACATAAACTTTAAAGAGCTAAGTACCTATACGAGTTCCCGTACATATATAGTTCTGTGTTATAGGAATGCCGTCATGATTGGCACGGGCGTTAATGCTATTTTGAAATCAGATTCGCATGACAAACGTATTTACAGAAACTCGTGTGCTCAGCAGTCTTGCCAATTAACCCGCGATTTCTATAAAGTTTTGGACTTCATTTAAAAAAGTAATTGTCACAAATTAAACTAGAATACGTCCATGTATTTGAGTATTATTCTTGGTTCATATAAGTCAACCGGTATTTATCAAATGCTTGATGACACATTTGTACTAGAATGAAATCTGGGTACAAATAAGTCGCTCAATGTCCAGAAAGATTAAAATAGATAACCGCGCATATGAATAATATTGACGGTAAATATAGCCATCACAGATTAATCTACAGTACAAATTAAAACCTTGTATTTTACAATAACGTCACACTTACTCCCTTTGCAATGTAGAGCTCATAAAAATGTTACCTGCGGAGGGTTTGACTCAGGAGTTATTATACCCCTTTTCCTGACGTTATATGGCGGTGGCACTTTCCACACGGTGTATATTCAAATCTATGTATATGTACTGAGTTATATTTGTTTCGTCTGTATGACATGGGTGAATAGGGCCTTCGGTTGGATAAATTCGTTATACAGTGTTTTACAGGTGTGGATACGAAAAAAGTGTATTGTGTAAAACACTGTATAACTAATAATATACTAATTCTATATTCACAGATTACCCTTGATTATCTATCCAAGATACCTGAAAGTTAATCCACAGGGAGCTGTGATCTGTCATGAGAATAAATCAAGCACAGTACATCATCTCAACAACTTTTTCCTCACCCAGTCCTTAATATTTGGGAGGCACGAGAAAATGTCAGCATTACCGTGATCAAAAGTGTTTTATACAAGATCCCTTAATAATAGCCTGACAAATCCACCGCGTATCGCCGCATTCGAGCATCTGATTTCATAGAAATACAATAATGATGAAGGTATAATAGCGTTCTATGACAGATCTTTTCAGAGGAGACAAAGTCCTGATCCTCGTCCCCTCTGACTGTTAGTCGGGGCCCCTATTGATCAAGGATCTGAGCTAGCTTAGAGACGGGCAGAGCACTATTTACTCATGCTGACGTCTCCTTACAGATATTTGATAGCAACATATTCTATTAATTTTTCGTGTGTAGTCAATTTTTATGACCTCTCTCATTGAGAAACTTGTTGATCCTTGTTCTCTACATGGAGGATTATTTATAAATTTTCAAATGTGTGTCCTTTAATTGTGCTGATTTTGCGGTAACTGGGAAGGTGGGCGCCTGTAAACCGCTTAACCACACCAATTGAGTGACGTTTGTTATTTCAACTGACCGTCCTAACTCGGTATCGTAACCGCTGCACAATCGAATATTTTTGTAATGTCGTTCCGTGTATATTCTACTATTATCATTTTTGTCTGCAGGTCCCTGGTGATTTGTACACAGCTTTGTCAGATATCATCTATTTTCTCTTCTCCCATACAGGTACACATGTAAACGTAAAAATTCTTCACCCCAAAAATAATGACAAGGGCTTCGCGGTCTCTCTGCAGATGGTTTCGTTTAGCGGATGGAAAATACGTGATTCGTATTATTGGACTTTCAGAGCAACATGAAACAAAACACATCCCAGACAAGACGGGAATGCGTACTAAGAGTAGCTATTTTTTTACGTACTAGAATGTCGTGAAACTTAATCATACTTTCAACTTTCGCAAACACTTGGTAGCATTCTGACATGCAGTTTCACTTCTTAACCTCGGCCAACATTTGATGTAGTGGGGTCAACGCTGTGGATGGATTCTGTTAGGATTTTGCATAATACTTTATATTTCCTAGGTCTGAGCGAAGGTCAAACATATGTATAAGCAGATTGTAAGACTGTTTCAATGTATTCATGCGTCTTATGTAGACTTTCTCTGTCGATCTTATGGTTACAATATGACCTTAGAAACTCACATTTGTTTAACTTTACACTACGGTTGCACATATCCATTCAGTCAGGTACCGTTTTTAAATTAGGATGGTTTCTGAATTGACTTCCGTGCGTTAATCATGTCATCGAGAGTACATTTTATTCCACGTAATTTTTTGCAAGACAGTATCAGTTTTTCTTTGGTGCTCCTGCTACACCACATATGACGGGTAATAACGGAAAAACATGTTCTCTGTGTTTATTGCGCGATACTCTCACGATATGACTGGCATATAAAGATACGCATGTTGTTACTCGTAAATATCTGACTTTCAGAATACAGCAAAATTCTCTTCAATGCACGACGGAAGATGCAAATGAATTTTGAGAACTGGGTTCAAAGAAACTTTGACATCATCGCAAATGCAAACAGAGTTAGCTGGTTTGATACAAATGGAGTCGCCAATTTACTATAGCACCATTTATCTGTAATGTATCCAACAGTGCTGGGAATTTCAGTTTTAAGCATCTTTGTCATGATTCCGTTTGTCTTCTGTCTTTAGGTTAAATGTTACATATATGACTAACTGTAGCCCAGTCAACATGAAATACTGTCTTATTCATATGTGAACCCGGTTAAGCTAAACTTTTTTTTAACAAAATCTTGATTCTTTTCGATTCACAATAAATGTCGATTCAGTACACGATAAAAAAGAGTTAGTATAATTAACGAATATAATTCAGTTATTCGAGTGTTGGTCTAGCTTTTTGTGTGACGTAGATATCCAATATAGCACTTCATTGTGTATAATTAATTGGAATACAGGTAACACCTACTGGTTTCAACAGTTAAGTTGACCATATTTTTGAAACAGATTTCTGTACGTTTAAGTTTCCGTATCTGAGGTAGGTAACTGAAAGTTTTTCGAAGATAACATACTGTTGCGCCTGTATCATGCTACATGTTTATGAATGTAACATTAATGATTAAGTATACGATGATGACACCTGAGTTTCAAGAGAGTGTATTTCGAGAAATTCAGTGAGGTTGTCATCACATACATCTTCATGATCATCTGGATTTCTAACCTTTTAAAATAATTGACATGCTTAACACTGTCTCTTATATACACGGTAAAACATTACAAAAATATTTGATGGTGTTGCAGTTATGCCACCGACTTAGGACGGTCAATTGCAGTAACAACAAACAACGAAGAAGTACCGATTAGTTATCCAATGTCAAAGTCTTAAGAGTGAAGGCTATATTATGGAATTGTCCCATACAAACCGTTGCGAACCTTGTAAAATAAAACATGCCGGGTGAGACAAGGTGCCCGAGGAGAGTTAGCGTCTCTGTTTTGCATACAACACCTGTTGCAAGTTATATTGAAAAAATATTATATATATTATATTAAAAAAATCAGATAGTGAAACTTATATTGTGAGAATGTAAAGTAAAAGACCATATGCGATTTAAGTTAAAACAAAATAATAATTACACTATTAACGCCCCCCCCCCCCGCCTTTTAAAATAAAATTCTATTTTCATTTTAAAAAATGTGTTTTCAAACACAACAACCCCCCCCCCCCTCCCTCAACACAAAAAAAAAAAAAAAAAAAACAAAAAAAAAAAAAAAAAAAAAAGGAAAATAAAGAGAGAAGAAGAAAATCAAAATATAAGCGAAGTACACCAGAGAGAGACAAAGGTTATGTTGAAAAAGTAAGTAGTCCCTCTATATTTCAGGGACATTATTCTGTTTTTACGCAAGGTTGATTTTAGTGATCTAGATACAATTTATGCCTTTTAGACTACTATTTAATTTAAATCTAATATACCGATAAATTGTCCGAATATTTTTCATTGACTACAACTTACATTGTCAGTCAAAAATCTTAAGTTAGACAGTCATTTTCTGGGTATTTAAATTTCGAATCATTATCATTCAAACAAAATATGCCTGAATAACCCAACTACGGAAGCCCATTTAGGACTTATCAAAATATTTTTGAATTTGATATAACAAATTCTTGAATTTGTTAAAACGGATTAAATTTCGTTTTAACAAATTTGAGGAATTCTTTATAAGGTATTAAATCTATTGTAACAAATTTGAGGAATTCGTTATAACGAATTAAATCTGTTATAACAAATTTGTTTGAATTTGATATAACGAATTTTTGAATTTCTTAAAACGGATTAAATTTGTTTTAACAATAACAAATTTTATAAAACCGAATATATGAATTTAGTAATGATAATAATTCGTTATTTCGAATTTAATTTCTTAAAACGAATTTCAAAATCTGTTAAAACGAATTCAACGCGGGAGTATTGTGTGGAAGTTAGAGCCAAGAACATTGGGCATTTATTAAGTGACAGTGTCAACAGCACAATAATCATCAATACCAATCCTCCTCGATTAACAGATAAATTACTCTTTTGAAACTTCCCATTGAGAGAATATAATAAACGACAATGATATGTCCCCGCTTTATTGATTCCGTTGCCTTTGTTTGAATGTAAGCATAAATACTCCTCGTAATTTCGTCAAATTGTGACATCCTGAAATTCTACATGAAGAAGTTCATTGTTACTATTATTGATATAAAATTTTAAAAACCCTAGTAATTGGTATATCTTAGTCCGTCGTCCTCTGTTGTGCGTCAATAATTGAACATAATTACTTGAAAACTACAAGGCCGTTAGTCATTGTAGTTCACATGAAGCATCTTTAGCAAACATTAACCTGCTAAGAACGTGAAGCGTTCTGCATAAATGTGAAAGTCGTGATTTCTGTGACATGTGTCAGAATCTAGAACTAGACATCAAAGCGGATATAATGAAAATGTCACTAATATTTGTTACTATTGTACATGGTGAATGTCTTCTGTTTTACTTTTAAATGTATGAACGGTTATGCATCTACTAAAATCCTCTACTCAAATCGTGAAAGGGTTGAACATTCATTTTAGGACAAAAATCGTTGAAATCTACCTATCATCAACTTCAGTATACTTTTCTTTTTCCTCTTCCCCGTCTTGTGAAGAATAACTGTTTGCAGGTTATGAACATAATAAAGGAAAGCATAAAGATATCTGACTCAGTTGTATGACAAAAGTCAAAAGAACTTTGTACCTCCTAAGCCATTTATAGTCAAGTAGAGGGCTACTACAGTGAAATTAAAATTTCATAAAAACGATAATAAACAGTAATGTTAAATATGTATAAAATTGAAATACTGCTGAATATATTCTCGAGTTTTGTTATATGCTTAAATCTTTCAAAATAAATAGCAAGATAGCATTACTCAAACCTCACAATTAATGTGTACCACAACTTTAAATCAATGTCAACTTTATTATCATTATTCATAAAATAAATGATACACATTCAAAATCATTTCGGCCAGTTGGCCTTTATCAAGTGAAATAAACAACGATTAATTCTAATTCCTTCCTTTTGTTTTGACAATTCTGATTGGTCCATACGTTGGTGACCAAACATGTATCTCGTCCTCAAATATAATACTACACTGTACGTACTCTTTGTCCACATTGCCTTTGACGCCATCGATCAAAAATACTGTCTATAACTACTTCATCCAGCGCTTTCAACGCCCACCTTAAGTCTCGTATAAAGTAAGATTTGCAGTTTCTAATTCTACCATTCACGTGCATAATTATGACAATCCAATTGAATCAATAAAACTTGCAACGTACATGACGTACTACCATGTAACATGCTTACTAACGTGTAGCTTCATCTCGCCGCACCGCAGTAAAACTGCCTGTTGAGCCGTTTACGAGACGATGTCAAGTCACTCATGTGTGAATCAATTTGTGACTAATAATTCAATCATAAAATTTTGAGAATATGAAAATCAAGAAAATTCTTATATCAGTGCAATAAATACCAATTCGTTTCTCGGATGAATTCTAAACATGGTGCTATCCGTCCCTTAGCAACGAGGAATTTGGTGCAATTTCAAAGAGAAAAGCTATGTTTGTGTTACAGTGAATAAGAACGTGGATAAATGTACTGTGTTTGATTGTTTCCAACAGGTACATGTATACCGAAAGGGCCGCCAGGAAAACTCTGTTTCAACTGTATAACCACGGTATACTTGTCGGAAACAATCAAACACAATACGTTCATTCCCTAATTCTAAACCTTTGTCAAACATATGGTAAGGTTACAAATCTAGGGAATATTTTTTATTATCCAACAACTTCGCTGTGAAAATGTTTTACTTGATCTTTGCTTTCGTTGAAGGCCCACACATGACTTTTGAACATGATGTTGGACGATTGAGAATACGATGGGACGCCGTATTTCATCAGCCAATAGTTGGAAACCATATTTATCGCATGACAGTAGGCAGCAACTTTGGGTGGACAGATATTCAGGAACGCATGGAAACGACCGACACAAGTATTACTGTGGACGTTACCGCAAAAAGAATGGAAATATTTGTAACAATTGTGGCTATAGGGCAAAATCCTGAATGTACAAAATACACAGATATTTTGTACATTTCCACCTATATAAATAAGTTGCTGTAGAATTAATGATTGATGCTTTATGTCTTATATATTTTATACCATGTATAAATTTACTTCATATATCACATATGCACCTACATGGACGTCCGCTGGTGTCGAGAATGTGATATCCCCACCTCGGAACCGAGCCACGTGCAACCAATTTCAAATCATAACTCCACTTCCGGTGTCTGCTAGGCATGCCATAATATATGTACGTCATTGGAACAACCTTTATAGGGTTGTCTCCGTGGCGTGACGTTATATGCGGCATGCTTTATAGGCTAGGCGAAGCCGCCGTACGGTATAAATTTACTTCATATATCTTATATATTTTAGTTTATATAACTTTTGGAGTTGTATATCTATGGCGTGTTTGTTATATATATTACATGTATTATTATTAGTATTATATATGATTATTGTAAACAAGATTCGAGGACCAGAATTTAAAACTACAAAGTACAATTCGGAAAATGAATTTGGATAAAGTAAAAAAAAAACCCCACACACAACACCCCCCCCCCCCAAAAAAACCCCAGGGGTAAGCACATATAGTATAATGTATTGTAAAACACTATTTCTATTTGATTTAAATAAAATTAAAAACATATTAATACACAAAATTATTAACTATTTACTTTTGTGTTTATTTTGTGTTTATATTATGTACATGTCCTTGTTGATGTGTATCATATAGCTTGGTCAAATATGTTTTCTTTTATCTTGTCCCTTACAGCTTTTCGCACTATACACATCCTATGGAAGAGAGTATCCAAAAGACTGAGAAATATTACAATAAACTAAATTAAATTAAAAAGCATAGACAAACACAATAAATAAAAAATTAAAAGCACACACACAAAAATCATAATACCAAATAAAAATGAAAATAAATAATAAAAAATAAAAATAAATAAGTAAGGAATGGCTATTTGAAAATGAGATATGAATTCCAATTTCAGAATCCAACTTCTGAATTTTAAGCCTCATACATTTATCAAGTTTTAATTAATATTAATGGTCTGTTATACACCCTTAAAATTGATGAATGATTTGTGAATTTCACCATATCTATCGCCAAAATTGAATAAGGAAATGGTAGACATCGTTAAACCGTTGTTTGTCATAATAACTTTCAACAATGTTTTCCTGAGCGTTGCAGTAGAGTAAAATCTGTTCTTCGAGACCATCCCTGCTGCCAGTCAAAAGTGGTCTCGCAATACATGGGGTCTTGCATTAAGAGGAATATTGCATATTGTAAAATACGAAAACCACTGATAAACTGTGACTGATCTCACCTCTGCATTTTCTAGGGGTCCGTGATTGTGTTTACTCAGTATTTGGTCTTTTTGTGTCTATTTTCTTATAGAACATTACCTGGTATCATATTGTTGTACTTGAACTCACAAAGGATGCCGGGGAGTGGGGGGGGGTTAAGAATCTCCTGTTTGACTAGCCATATCCATCATGAAATGCCCATACGATACACAAAAGGTTTTTTGTGTGCAGGTTCTTGGTGATTTGTGTCATACATCTTTGTCAGATGTCTTCTTTTTTCTCATACGCACAATGAATGTAGATTGACATTACATAGCAAGTGTCAAAATCAAACAAAATTAGTATAAGTTATGTACTAGCGCTGAAGTAAAATCCTCCTCGAGGACATTTATATGATCTCTACACTGAAAAGTAAATGTAAGATTCTGGGACACTCACATCAATGCCCCAAGGTGGACATCAATGATTCCTGGTAACTAGATGTTAGACCAGATGCCTGATTGATATAAATTTCTTTTACTAGAATAGTAAAATATTGCATGCAAAAAATGAATGTTGAACGGATAAAAAATGTCATCCACACAGCATTGGAACAGGTTAAGTCAACCCTTCCCGGGTAAACCGTTATCAAGCTCCACACCGTAAAATGAATGAGTATCACTGTTATATATTAAAGCTGACTTCTATCGTGTTTGTTTAAAATGAAATAAATTACTCATAACGACAACAATCACGTGATGAACTTGCTGTTTGTGAATTCCATGAAAATTTAATTGCTGTGTTGAACATCCCGGAGCTTTCTTGAGGTAAAAGCAACAATTCGGTAAAATCCTGTATAAACTGTTTTCCTAAAATTACTTCTCATGTCTAAAGAAGTAATGTAGAAAGGGACAAATATACAAAGGTATTCAGTATAGTGAAGCAGAATATCGTTTTTAGAAATATTGCGTATCCCATTTTCACACTAAATGTATGAGAGATGGATTCGGTAGTCCAAAATTCATCAAACCGATAGGCATACAAAATCACCGAAAAGTGATCGTGCGCCGAAGAGGGTAAGCAGCTCTGGCTTACTAGCAACACCCGTTCCTTAAGTCCGGTAGAAATTGTCAAATCAAGTATAGGTGTCAGATTCGGTGTTTAGGATGGTAGACTTAACTTTCAACACAGAATATCAATCTACATTTTTGTTAACGAGGTGTCAAATTGTATCTTTAGAGTTTGGTATTGACCACAGAACTTCCCAAGTGACAATGTGAGTTTACCAATAACATATACTTGGGTGGGCAGTTTATCTGAAAGTTGCTTTGTCTTCAGAACACCTTAATTTGAACTCGCATTGGCATAATATACTGAGATATATCCCATAGTAAGACAACGATGAAATGTTGCTACATATAACGAGAAAGTACGCAATGCTGAAATTGAAATCGCCACGTTTGCCATGTAATGACATATTCAGGTGGCCACCAATGTTGTTAGATAACATAATATGCAGATACATGTACAGTGTAGAATGTTTGCTCTCTGTGAGATTTTATACTTCTAATTAATTTGGATAGATAACACTTAAATAATCCGTAATGTAGGATATAAATTGAACGTAAGTCATCTATACCTTTGTATATGAAGTTACAACGTAGGGCTAATTGCTTCTTCTTTAGAAAGCAGAGAAAAACTACATGCATTTCAAAAGAATGATGCATTTTATCCAGATAAATCCTAAAAACTATTGTTTTCGTTTGCAAAGCTTACTATATTGTCTTTAAGAGGAATTTGGTATTAACAAATCTACCAATAATTCAATTTATACTCATTCTGCATTCTCAATAGGTGAAAAGCCGGCGTGGCCTAGTGGTATCGCGTCGGACTCCTGATCGGGAGGCCGGGGTTCGAGTCCCGCTCTGGCCATGCCGGTGTCATGTCTTTCGGATGAGACAGTAAAAACCGAGGCCCCGTGTCGTGGTATGCATGGCACGTGAAAGATCCCTCACTGCTTCGGGTGGGTCCGTTGCATAGGTCAAAATTCGTATGCCCCGCATCAGGCAGATACCATCACCATATATGTGAAATATTGGTGGTGTGACGTAAAACAAAAATCAATCAATCAATCAATCAATAGGTGAAATTATATATATTGATCAACGCAAATCTGTCTTGAATGTCTTTAACATATACACTAATAGTGAGTTCAAGTTACCCTACTTATACTGGATTCCAAAACTACATTGCTATAAGCATAGAATCATTGCAGGATCTAGTAAATGCTCCACCAAACCTCTATCAGCATTCTTTACAAAATACTATCTGCATTTAAGGAGAAACTTCCTCTAGAAGTTGTGTTATTCAGTTTTGAATATTTAAAACTCAAAGGAATTATTGGAAAACTATAACAAAATGTGATTTTTCTACACTTTAAACCAATATACCCAAGGATAATTTGAAAAGCAGGCTCATTAAAATGATCGATAAATAGATTTGTTGGGTGTCACGTTATCGAGATGAAATACCATTCAAAGAAAGATAATTCCAACTTCTCATAGAACTTACGTAATCATTAGCAACGGTACTACCTTTTCAATAATTAGCGGCATCGCAACTTTTCTGTTGCAATATCTACTTACAATGGACTTGTATCCTCGTTCTTTTTCTAAGGACAGGTATAGTTTAATTCTTTAGGCATCGGTAAGTTTTAATTATGTACAATTATTTCGCTGTATAATCAACAGCGATAATCTTTTTTTGTTTGTCCCAGCAATTGTTTTATGGAGGTCATCGAATTTATCAAATATATAATTATTAAATACAATTTTCTACATTAATTAATTATTGATCAATTATTGGTAGAAACTTCGTCATATATTTTTAAAATTGTCATTGACATTGTCGTCCTTGACGTGAGCAAGCCTGCAAGGTCTACATCGGCGTCTGTCCGGGTCGTGTCACGTGCTATGTGATTTACATTCGTGATTATCTGCACATTATTGAAGTCATATGTAGAGTTACCCTGTGCAAACATTATATAAATGAATAAATATAAAGATATAAAATAATATATACAGGTACAGAAAATATATCTTTGTATACAAATAAAACAATTAAAAATGAATACTTATGTAAAATATGAAACAGTTGTCACATGACTGTGACACTAACAACCATGTATCGCAGTGGACATTCACAGACCCCTGAAATTCAGAGGTGAGACCAACTGCCCGGTAAGAATGAGCGCCTCCAGTTTGGCTAGCCACACTCGCCGTGATGCCCTTACATACAGACGAAACGACTATAATGTAGCACTGTACTGTACATACATGAATGTGATTAAAACACTGTGTAGAAAGTAGCACTGCCACATAACATTAGGCGAAATGTAACTGTTTATAAGCTCCACAATGCAAAGGGAATAAATGTGATGTTAATGTAAAATACGAAAGTAACTGGTAAGTGTAAAATAGTATGTAAGGTAAAGCATGATTTATACCAATCAAATAACAGTTAATAAAATATTAATTACACATGAAATTCAAAACTCCTGCAGTGGTAATCAAGTCATCAGAGCAGCTACAACCAGATCCATACTGGATCGAAAATATGAGCTAGATATTGAGGGACTGCGAAACAAGACATATATTACCGGGGTTTTAGCACTGTGCGACATACTGGAGCCACTGACTGTGTTCAGTGAATACCTATTAGGAGACACACATTTCTCAACTTTTAATCAGAAACTGAAGTAATAAAATAAAACGTAACCTCATTCTAATGACAGTTTTAGTCCCGTGAAAAAAATGTACCATGCAGTTTGTCATTGTATGCCTTGAAAAAGGATGCATTGAATAGTAAAATTCTACTTTTAATGTACATTTACGAAAGTAAAGAATGATAATTTGAAAATGGACTTAAGTCACCATGGTGACTTCTGCCACATAACTGAGCCAGTAACTCCTCTTTTTTCTTAAATGCTTTTTACAAGATCTGATGAGCTGCACACTTTGAATGACAGGTTCAGAGCATCTCTACCAACTCCTAATGCAGATCTTTACTTCTCAAAGCTTCTGGGTCTTTTCCAGAGAAATAGATGACCGTACAGATCTGAGGAGGAGACTGAGCTATTTTCTCATGGCGATTTATGCTTTAAAATGCTAAAGTTAAATTTAAGTATGAAACAGTTTGACCAAAGCGTATGTATATTCAAGGGTAATTAGTTAATAGCATATCTTGGTGTTTGTTTTAAGCAAATCATTCAGCAGATCTACACATTATAAGTTCAATGTGGGTAAAATACGAAAGTAACTGTTGTCACATGACTATGACACTAACAACAATGTACCGCAGTGGACATTCACGGACCCCTGAAATTCAGGGGTGAGACCAGGTGCCCGGGAGGAGTGAGCGTCCCCTGTTTGGCTAGCCACACCCGCCGTGAATGTCCTTACACACAGACGAAACAATAATAATTCAACACTGTATATATAAATGAATGTGAACAAACACTGTGTAGAAAGTGTCACAGCCACATAACATCAGGAAAAAGGTATAATAACACTTAAGTCAAACCCTCCGCGGGGAACTTTTTCACGAGCTCCACACTGCAAAGGGAATAAGTGTGACATTTATGCAAAATACGAAAGTAACTGTTGTCATATGACTATGGCACTAACAACAATGTACCGCAGTGGACATTCACGGACCCCTGAAATTCAGGGGTGAGACCAGGTGCCCGGGAGGAGTGAGCGTTCCCTGTTTGGCTAGCCACACCCGCCGTGAATGTCCTTACACACAGACGAAACAATAATAATTCAACACTGTATATATAAATGAATGTGAACAAACACTGTGTAGAAAGTATCACAGCCACATAACATCAGGAAAAAGGTATAATAACACTTAAGTCAAACCCTCCGCGGGGAACTTTTTCACGAGCTCCACACTGCAAAGGGAATAAGTGTGACATTTATGCAAAATACGAAAGTAACTGTTGTCACATGACTATGGCACTAACAACAATGTACCGCAGTGGACATTCACGGACCCCTGAAGTAACCTGTAACCTTGGCCTCTATGCAAACTTGATTACCCATTTTCACTTTTGACAGATATGATTTTCAAGTATGTCATCTTGCTTTGAGGAAATATTGGGACACACAATATGAAAAGCATAGTAGCATGGGTAGCTGTTCCAGTTTACTTGTCACTTAATACCGTAATTGCAGGATGCATTTCATTGCTCACCAATTCTTTCAGCATTTGAAGCATTGTTTGGTACCTGCTAATCTCCAGGATCTGAATGATTATATGGAGGTAAATATAATGATTCAATTTTGGGACAGTTCTTTCATTTACATGCTGTATTATACACAAACTGATGATCTGATACAGTAACATGTACATGTGATCAATAATTCATTTGAAAAACAGCTTTAGCTTAAATACAAAAAGAGAAAGAATGAAATCGTAAGTAAAAATTCATCAGAAATAAATAATAATACCCCACTGCATGTAATATTAATGGTGAGTCATTTTCAATCAGAAATCAAAACACTTATAAGGCATTATGACATGCAAAAAGTAGATGTTATAATTTCATCTAGGAAATATGCAATTTAGTAAAAAGTTAAATTAAATCTATTAAGTATGCAATTTTAGTCAAATGGAAACAAAGAGCAATTTTGTTGAAAAGTGAATATTATTGGAACAAGTGAATTAATATAAAGAATGCTTGTTGAATGAAAAGATAATTTTATCACAATTTAATGATGAAGTGCATATTGATAATGTGACTCATGATTGTGTTCTGCAAATGTTATTAATTGTATGCTAAGTAAAGCCATGGCAGAAACTGCCAATTCTTCAGATATTGTACTGCAACTTGACACACATATTTACCATCTGCAAAGAAGAATACGAAAGTGATTGTTCAGTACTTTTTGCGGATTCATTATATTTCAACATCAAATATACATTTTATTTTTTCATCCATTTACATATTTTTATGCTGTTTTGCAACATTCGCTTGGGGCCTTGGTTTATGCGGTCTCGTCCAAAAGAGATACAAAGGCAGGGGATAATAATGCACTTTAGAAAATTTTGAGCCAACAAACAGATTCGAACCGCGCAATATCTGAAAATATAGACAGTATATTTTATTATCAATACAAGAACGGTTTAAGTGAAGATCAAATATTTGTGTGTTGTAGATGAGCAACAGAATTAAAGCCTCATATACTGACTACAGAATCTTATAATCAATAGGGACCGATACTAAGCTTATAGCCAAATTCTACCGAATGTATTAAAAGGGCCTTTGAAATCAGAGATGATACCAGGTGCCACCATGAAGTAAACGTCTCCAGTTTGGCTAGCCACACTCACCATAAATGCACCAAAACATGCACTAGTCACAAAAATATTTAGATAATTCATGCAAAACATCCAAGTTTACTTTTTCTGTATTGGAAAGTATCTGTTATACAACATAGAAACATCTTGTGTCTATCCTCCCATGGGAAACCCTTGTCTTGTTTCACAGTATAAAGTCAATAAATATAACTCTGTCATGACTGCCTTGGATATGTAGAATCAAGTACGTGATAATTACATGATTCATGAGGTAATCTTGACATCTGTGAGCTCGATAAAGATGTTGATCTAATCGCAATGCAAGCAACATAAATCTTCACCTCCGTCAATCACAGCAATGATAATGATCTATCATGTAACTACATTATGTAGAGAGATAAAGTCAAAATAACAATACAGTTAAATTCTGCTGGATTTTTTTCTCCATTAAATCATTTTCTTCTGTATACAGTCAAACCTGTGTATTAAGATCAGCTAAGAGAAGTGGCCTTTATATACAAGTAGCTTTTATACAGAGGTCTATCATCTAGGAAAACAGAAATTGGGGATGAAAAATGTGACCTCTATAGACAGGTGACCTCTTAATGGAGGTGGCCTCTAGGACAGAGTAATACAGTGAATACCACAGATACAAAAGGATACAGGATATGGTAATAGTATATCATTTAAACATAAAATGTGTCCCCTTTATACACTTAGTCTATATTTCTTGAAAAAGTTTAAATGTATTTATACTCCGGCATCAAAATTGTTTTGTATTTTTATTATTATTAATTTTTTTGGAATCAGGTCCGTCTTCATGTTCGTTATGCCTAAGTTTTTTCCCAAACTTGCATTCAAATACTGGAATATTTTATTACCAAAAAAAATCAGGGAGAGTTTGATTTTATCGAGATTGACCTACACATGCGTATTTCGACAAATGGTGTCTCGTCAGTGAAATCATTGTACAAAACTGTTGAAAACAAAAATGTACAAAGAATAAACAGTTTTGCAGAAATGACTAATATTTTGGAAGAACCAAAATCCAACTAAAGAAAGGTGTGTTAATTAAAGTAATATCACAGAATTTAATTAGGTCCATTTTGTATTTTATTATTTCTTTCTCGAAATGACAACTTTAAAACTTTAAGCTTCTGATACTGGAATTTCGAAATTAGACCTTGGAATTTCACTTTTTACTTTTTATCTAAAACTTTCCATATTGAATGTTGACTCTTCAATATTCATTTTATGAAACACCAACGTTTATCCTGGAAATTTTGAGAGCAATACGTCCCTCTCTAGTCCGAGTAAATTTGATAAGGTATTTGAAATAGGGGCAATTTCACTTTAAAGTTCAGATGTTATGACCTTAACCTTTGATTTCAAAACCAATCGGCATCTGACTTAATATCTTCGTACATACCCACATTTGCTTTCTATATGACTAGGATATCCAAATGAATGTAGAAGTTTCTTATTTTCAGCTTAATGTCACTCAAAGTTATATTGCTGTCATTTTTATTATTGACCTAAGTCATGTCATGTCAATAGACATTCTTCTCTCTGGCAAAATATAGAAGTTGGAGAAACCAAATTTCTCTAGATAAAAAAAAAGAAAAAACTTCAAGGTAAAAATAAAAATTTCTGGGTAGTACAAAATGTTAGCCTAATACACCTTCGTATATTTCAAAATTTTGAAACGATCAAAAGCTGTTTTATTCATCTTGATATAGTTGTGCTTTCAGGTATGCAAATTGCAATCTCGGTTTCAGAATTTTTTTTTAACGTATTCAATTTGAAAACTCGTAAAATTGCCCTTTTCATAATATCAAGGAAGAGAAAGCAAAAAAAAAAAAAAAAAAAAAAAACAAAAAAAAAAAAAAAAACCACACATTTAAGAATTAAACTCCTTCATATATTTAAAGTCACAGTTCTTCGTCTAAGGTTTAGTTATGTTATTATTGATCAGGCATTTGCATATTATCTTATCATTTTTTACGACATGATATACTATGACCTACAGAATGTGATGAATTCATTCCACATGGGAATTATCATGGTTTCCTGTGATTTACTTGTACTATAAATGAAGAGAATATCGTTTGAAGCATGATAGATGATGATAATTATACACATAACATGTATGAGAAGTATATTCATACACAGGTGGATTATATAGTACATGTCAACACATATTTACTATCGGGACTTGACCCAGCGCAGATATAAAAGCAAAGGTTTTCGTTCGAAGAATAGTTGAGGGACATATTTTGTAACTAAATAATTTGCGAACATGGAAAAACATTTCTTATGCCTTGTGTTATCTACCTGCTCTTTATGTTTTATAACTTCAACAGTGGTCCCCAAAGCTTCTGAAGATGAGCCAGGATTCGTCATGTATATGACAGAAACCAATTTACAAGAATTTATACATCATCCAATTCTATTTCAGAACCAACTTCCAACATGGATAAAAGGAAACTATGTAAGTTAGTTCATTTATTACTAAATCGGAAAAAAAGAAACCAAAACAAAACATCATTAGATAACCCTGCGTACAAGTTATATAAAATTATAAGAAGTAAATATATTTTTGATAAAATAATACTTTGAAAATAAGAAATTAGATGTGTTTGAGAAAGTTATTCTCAAACACATTTCATCTATGTAGTTAGTCACACCATATATAAATGGAAATAAACCCACTTTTCAATTTCAAATACATTCTTACAAAAATAGTTGTAGATTTACCTCAGAATACAGCAACAATCTTATTTTAAAAGAAAGGTACATCAATCTGAGAAATGTATACAATAAAATCTATCCATAGCTTTCCTCTTTTTACAGGCATGTTTTATAAACTAGGCACTCAATATAGTTTAATTAGTAAATGTTGCTGTCGACAAAAGTTGGTAAAATATACCGCGAAAAAATTTTTGGATAGAGAAATATGTCTATAGTATCCGATAAACTTATCCTCTTGTCGAATTAAGCTGAAACATGTACCAATAACACAATCGGTTTTCAATAGTAAAATATGAAATGTTTTGCAAAACCACCTGACCAAAATCTCCTCTGAACCCTATTTATTTTATAAGAAGAGTTATTCACATGAAAAGACTGGGAAATATGTTCCGTCCTCAGTCGATATCGTAAATGTTGTAGAATCGAATATTTGAAATGTCGTTTTCTGTGGGTATTTTTTTATTATTATTATCATGTTTAATGTGCATGTCCTTGGTGATTTGTGTCATACAGCCTGGTCAGATGTCTTATGCCTTCTCTTTTATAAACAAAGTAAAAGCTGTTTGCTGTATTTAGAATATGTATTTATGTTTCATATTTTGTAGATATATTTTTATTTTCAATATATTTATATTTATAATTAGTTTAATTTCCTATGTCTATTTCTTTTTAGATAAGGAACGGACCAGGTCGTTTCGAGTTTGGACACCGCAATGTAACAAACCTCTTTGACGGATACGCTAAACCTGCCATGTGGACTTTCTATGGAAATGGATCAGCCTCCTTCAGCACCAGATTTCTAGAAACTTCATTCTATAACGAGTCCGTATCTATGAATGATATTGCTCCATTCGTTACATTGAATCCTCCTACACCGCCTTTCACTTTGCAAGAAAACTTGAAAGCTTTTCAACACGGGATGGACAATCCAAACATTAATGTTTACAACTATACAGACGACTGCGTTGTTATAACTGACACGTGGCTCCTATATTCAATTAATATCGATTTTGTAACACTGAAAGAGAAAGTTAACGCCGATTTACCAGATGCTAATTTAGGGTTTCCGTACACCAGTCCCATTTCAAGTGCCCATCCATTACCGGAATTGGGGACTAGCAACCACCTTACATTTGTCGGTAGCCTGTCCCTCGTGCCTGGTATGAAGCATAAATTAACTCTAGTAAGAGTGAAAGGAAATAAAAATCGGGAAATGATATCACAGTGGAACGTCGATAAAATGCCTTACATGCATTCGTTTTCTGTCACACAAAATTATGCTATATTTTTAGCTAGCCCATATTATCTTGATATTGCTCGTATGTTACTCAATCTCAACTTTGCTGATGCGATGGATTGGCATAAAGATGAACCTTCTCTTATCTATGTCGTGCGGATAAATACCGGGAAGGTTCAAGTTTTTAAAACAGAAACCATGTTTTCTATGCATCACATCAATGCGTTTGAAATTGACAACGAACACATAGCTATGGACGTCGTTGCATTCGAGGAAGCAACCATATTTAGTGATGTGTTATTGTCGACATTGAGAAATAGAACATTGAGAAATAATGCAGCGAGGATATCACAGGTTAAACGATATATTATCAACTTCAACGACGATACAGTAGATGTTCAAACATTTAAGAACGGAATCAAAATTCCCTATGCTTCACGAATTAGATTACCGACAATCAACGAAGATTATCGAGGTAAACGTTATTGTTATGTTTACGGAATTGTTTTCATGCAAGATGAAATTAATTATTCCAATATGTCTATTGCAAAGAAAGACCTTTGCGATAATGGTAAAGATGCGTCTTGGTCTGTGGATAATCATTACCTAACCGAGGCTTGGTTCGTACCTCGATCGAACGGGACAAGTGAAGATGATGGATATTTGCTGACTCCAGTCTTCGATGGCGAAAATAAAAGGTCATATCTTGCTGTTATAGATGCTGTAAATATGACACTAGTAAACCGTGCATATTTACCCACAACTGTTCCAATGACGTTCCATGGACGAATGTTTAATCTGTGAAAAAATTAGATTTGAGTAAAGCGTTACTACACTGCATTCAATACTGACTGATACTAAGAGACCTAGAATATATATATTACAGATATGACATATCAAAATGAGTTAAAAATAAAGACCCTGACAGTTGTATATATAATTACTACACAAGTTTTGACCATAAATGCTTAAAATATATTTTAATGTTTTTATTTCACTGTTGTGTTGTTCATATTTAATCTAATTATTTTTTGTATGCTAATAATACTAGTAATAATTGTAATGATAATAATAATTATAGTTATGAAAAATAATAATGATGTTGATGATGATGATGATGATGATGATTATAATAATAATAATGATAATAATAATAATATTAATCCAGCTTTCCCATGTTCTACTTTGCTAACTGACTCTATGTAAGAGTGCTCGCACAGTCCAAAAGTACCCAGCCAGGGTAAAGCTGCGATATTTCACTTGTTACGTGAGCATTCTAATTTGGAAATAGCAATCTTGTCCATTTTCAATTTGGGGTGAAAAATTAATGTGAAACTCACACTTACCAAATCTACGAGATGTGTATTCAGGGGATGATATGTTTGTGTTTTCGCATTTCGGTATCTGACCGGTGTTCGACAGGTCTCAGTCTGAGTTGTTGACAACGCAACATTCTACTGCAAACAATGTGTACATTGCATTTTAGAAGTCTACTGATATGTCATTTTCCGGTGTGCAATCGCTCTTTTCCATACCTCAATTTTACTTTCATCATTCAGTGAGAATTCGTGTTACTTACATGTTTTCATTAGAAATAGGAATTCTTTTCGGTTGTAAAACACACATTCTCTATTTGTTTTATTCTTGGAATTAAACATCATGCCGTTATTTTCACTGAGAATTAATGAGTCTTGATATGATCATTGAGTGATAAGAGTGAAATAAATCAATGATAATAAAAAAAGTATTAAAATCTAAGATTACGAAAGAAAGATAGCGTACAGGTACTTAATGTTCCGAGAGAATCGAAATTATTGCCAGAAATAAACGTAAACCATGTACCAAAGATCTTTGTTTGAATGATCTGTATAACACAATATGCTGCTTGGCATATTAGCGGCTTATGTTATCAACATTGTTGCAATTAAATTTTAGAAAAAATGAAGTTCATGATGTCCTTAAAAAGGTATCAATCTGTATATAATGCTATAATAAGGCATAGTACGTACAATAAATAATCCGATCAGCATCTTCGGAAAAATATTAGAAAGGATAAAGTCAATTTTTATATAAACTGTCTCTTTGTTGGTGCATGCATTATCGGAATTAAGTCATTTGATGGCACCTGACTCCGGCCGTAGTTTTTACCTCTGCTTATCATCTGCGAATCAAGAAAAGTAAAACAACATATGAACACTTTTTGTAGATGTCTTGAAATCCGAGTACTAATACAAAATTAATCAAATAATCATTCGCCATCCACGGGCCTTTCCGTCGCACACTCGTAAACACCTCGAATGAATTATGGTGGATTAAACAGGGTAGCGCGCGCCTACGATGTAAATAACAGTGAAACATATAAATGCGGAAAAAAAACCCCGATCTGCATGTGTTTTTTTTTTTACAATGTAAAACGTCTATCTTTTTCTTATTTAGATATTTAGAAAACTGTATTCTTAAAACAGAATATTGAATGAAATAATCGAAATTGCAAATTAATCAGAATTAAATAGATTTGTGTCTTATAATGCATTTGACGTTTTTCCGTGCTTGTTTGATAGGCCCGAGAATTTGCGATTGTCGAATAACAGGATCAAACGAAAATCGACAAGAGTACCCTTAAATTACTAGACATCAATGCGCTATGGCTTAAGGTATCTGATGTACAATTGACCACAATTTTATGCCTGGTAAGGTATATATATCATATGTGCATTCAAAAGGCACATGTATGTGGTTCAAGAAAATAAGGTTTTTTCTTCTAAAATTACTAAGGGGAGATAACTCTTCCACGTCAAACATTATTGCGCAATACCTGTGCATAACTCTGTAATGGGCCAGGTTGGATGTTAAATTTTCCTTTCTGTGGCCATAATCTTCCTGAGATTTACAGAGATACCATTCTGCATTAATTAAAAAGATTTAAGAAGGCTACCTCTCATGATAATCACATAAAATTAATTTTGTTCATCTCGGATCTTAGCCAGCATTGTAATTCATGCCCATTGTATCTATCCATCCGTAATTTTTTTGGTCAATCAAGTTAATGATATATAAATGAATGTTAAAAGAATGCAATGTGTTTCTTAGAAAGCTTTGATAACAATATTTGCCTTCATCAAGCAAGTTATATCTTGACAGTAATGACAGCCTTCTAAATTATGAAAAGAACACAGACATAGACAATATAACCAAATGATTCCTACATATCTTCCTGCATATTTCTGGTGATTTAAAATAAAAAGAGATAAGACATATACTTATTAATATTTATTATTTTCTGGTCTGTAAGGTGCAATAAAGGTTGCACAGACAGAAAGTTGATATAATCTAGTATGGCTGTCCTAACGGGATACATAATCTGAGGCAAGCACCAGTCTAAGCACTTCACGATATATCATTAATACAAGTTTGGTATGTATGACACTCAAGATAAACCGGACGGATGGACAGACATGGGGTGACATGTCATGGTGATTCCAGTATATCCCCAAACAGTTTTGCAGGAGAGGGGTATAATTATATAGACCTCCACAGAAGTAGAAACATGCATATTTCAGGTATAACACTATCATTTTACATGGCATATATCCTATGAAGATAAACACTTATATAATATAGGTACAACACACACACTGCACAACTCGCCTTCCACTCATTCGGACTAAACTTTTTCTACCTATGACCTTTCCTCTTCTAGGACAACACGCATCACAACCTTCGATGTTCTCAAATATATGGCCCGATATATAATTATGATAAATTAAAATATCCGTACTTTCCTGTATATTTTGAGTGATTTTCGATTTTTTTGTAACGCCATGCCCAAGTTTACCGCCATATTGACAAACGAAGGAAGGGGTGTTTTATTATTATTATTTTTGTTCGTAAGTATTAAACTATATTTCTGTTATACACATCGACTTTGAAATTGAAATATGTGCACTTTTAAGCATGCCTCGCAATTTAAAATGAAGAATAATGATGTTTTATTTTTCTCCCGATAATTTCCGAGGTCTTTACGGAAACTGCCGAGTTGAATGAGCTAATTGTACATCGGATACCTTAAGTAGTTTCTCTTGAAACATTTGGGTCATACTTCACTACCATTGTCTCTAACCTGACTTGTAATGTTAATTATATTCAATAATAGTCATATCAACCCATTTTCTTGTACATGTATGCACATATAGTTATTATCACCGATCGGTCGATGCCGTTGCTTGTGGACTCTTTACCCAAGGATATAACAAATCTAGTTTCCAGTGCTTCTGCACTGACACGACATATCTTTTGCATATCTTTAAATTTTCTGCAAGGAAATTTGGTAAATTCTACAAAGAAGCAGAGTCTCCCAATTGAATTACACGGATATAATCCTTACTGGGGTTCTGGCGATTATTATATAAGGTGAATTGGTTAATAGCTTGCTCTTTAGATATTTTAGATTTCCAAACCGGTTATTCACACAAATTGATTGTTGTTTGTTACTTTAATTAACCTTCCTTACTTGGTATCATAACTGCAGTCTGCAGTACAATACGATATTATTGTAATATTTTCTGTGTTTATTTGACTGTTATCGTGTTTTATGTGCATGTCCTATGTGATTTGTGTCATATAGATTGGTCAGATGCCTTCACTTTCTCATTTAAGTCTTTGACGCATGACACAATCGATTAACACATGGCTCAATAAATTAATATATGACAAAATAAATTAATACAGGCATATAGGTTCTAATACTTATTATTTATATGATTTTTCTATTAAGTGAATTTGCATGAGATGAAACAGATTCTTTTTATTGAAGTATAAAATACTTGCTTGAAAAGGAATAATGCTGAACACAGATCTCTGTGGTTTTGATATAGGATACACTCTATTTTTATTTCACCCGTATAATAAATCTAAAATAAATCCCCAAATCAGGATATGGTATCACTAGAGTGGCTTGTATAGCGCGAAACTATACGATTGATTATTGTTTTACGTCACTCCACGGGTATTTAATATATATGGTGACGGCCTTATGCATTGCATAGAAATTTATATCTTTGCAACGGACCCACCCGAAGCAGTAAGGGATTTTTACATGCCACACCTACCATGACACGGGACCTTGTTTTTTTACTGTTTCATCCGAAAGACAGAACACTGGGGTGCCTAGAGCGGGAATCGAATCCGGGACTTCTAGGTCACGAGTGGAGCACATCATTCACTATGCAACACTGGCTATATGTGATACGAATATATTTACCATTACATATTTAATACAAAGTGTTAGCAAAATAAATTTGCAAAAAATGGACAGCTGGCAGGGATATTTTTAAAAAAGTCTGAGGTCATTCAAGCAAAATTGTATTGTATCGTATTGAAGACGGTAGGCAGGGATGTTCGTTTTAAGTCCTACTATTTTCTGACTTTATAAGGCCGTGCACCCAAGGACTGGCCTCATTTGGTCAGTTTATATCGACGGGGTAGCACTCTAGAGTAAACAAGACAAGAGGCTTTTGCAAAATTAACAAAATCGGCGAAAGAGCAGTGATATTGTATTTGCATAAAAAGGTTTAACACCTAAGGATATCCATACTGATATGGTAGCAACAATGGGAAAAGATGCCCCTTCATATGCTACAGTGAAAAGGTGGGTGGCGGACTTTAAGCGCGGCAGACAGACTCTTGAGGATGATTCCCGTCCTGGAAAGCCTGTTGCAACCCCAGAAATGGTAAAAAAATCCATGATATTATTATGACTGACAGACGAGTTACAGAAGCTATATAGCAGTACATTTGGCATTTCACAGGAAAGAAGAAATCCCATTCTGACAGAGGTTCTTGCAGTGAGAAAGCGTTTGGCCTGTTACGTACCAAGACTTCTGACCTTAACTAATCTTAACTTTTTTGAGGAAGATCCTGCCAACATTCTTCAGAGATTTTTTTTTATATGGATGAAACATAGGTACATCATTTTATACCAGAGGCCAAAAAAAAAAAAAAAAAAAAAAAAAAAAAAAAAAAAAAAAAAAAAAAAAAAAAAAAAAAAAAAGAAAGAGAAAAAAAGAAACAAAACAAACCAAACAAACGAAACAATGAAGCACCCTGGCTCACTCCGCAAAAGAAGGTAAAGTCTGTTCCATCAGGTCGGAAGGTTATGACCTCGGTTTTCTGGGATGCAGATGATATTCTGCTCAGAGACTATCTACAAAAGGGACAAACAATCAATGGCACAGACTATGCTTCACTTCTGACGCAGTTACGGGAAAATATTAAACTTAAGCGCCGCGAAAAGCTCACTAAATGTGTATTGTTCTATCAGGACAGTGCTCATGTTCACAAGTTTGTCATGGCCATGGCTACCATTCACAATTGTGTCTTTCATTTGATTGACCATCCACCGTATTCAACTGATCTCGCTCCATCAGACTTTCATCTATTTTCAAAAACTGATAACAGTTATTTCCGGCACCCACTTTCAGTCCGATGATAACGTCTTACATGCAGTGGATGACAGCTAAGAAAAAGAGTTCTTTAAAAGTGGCACTTAAGCCCTTAAACACTGCTGGCAAAACGCGTATAGATACTGAAGAGTAATTGTTGACCTTTCGGTCATTTTGGTTTCTACATTGCTCTTCAATATTTATATGTAATGAGAATTCCAATCATTCGGCCACGAGCATCACTGAAGAGACATAAGTTGTGCACAAAATTATAAGGTATACATGTTCTATATTTATTATAACCACTAGGCAGGTGTCACTGCTGGTGGACTGATAGCCCACGAGGGCATCATAAGGCTAGTTTTCAGTGCATTTGTACTGACATGAAATATATACTTCAAACTTTCAGTTATCAAATTATGTAAATCACTCTAAACTAATGAGTATCTCCCTCATTCATAGTTATGTCCTTAGATAAATTCTTTGGTTCACTTTTCGTCCATTTTGGTTTCAACACGAGTATCACTGAATAGACATAATTTGTCGAAATGCGCATCTGGTGCAAAAAATTAAAGGTATATAAATTCTATATGTATTGAAAAAATAATTCATTATGTCCGACAAATATATGGCTTACAACATATCAATTAGCCCTCGTATCTGAGACATTGGGCGACAGCAATTAGACCTGTTTACAACGCAAAACTTTGCTGTTCAATGTTGAACTGTTCCAAATACTAAAGTATTCAAGATATGAAAACATGTATACACATCGTTTTAAGCCCCTCAGATATCTGGCGATTCGTGACACTGTACTAATCTAAAATCGTTTAAAATTCTGACCGCTTGATGTACTGGACAGGTGATAAAATTTACAACATTTGAACATAGAATCTATCATTTTATAGACAATACAAATGTAGTACAACAATTTAGAGGAAGATCGAAAAGTTACTGACTCAGTCGTATGACAAAAGTCTCCACGGAAAAATACAGTATTTAATGTAATGATATGAAAATTAAAAAAAAAACTTAAGGGCATCACAAAAATATTCATTTATAGTGTAGTTTCGATACCGACTTAGGACGGTCATTTGGTATGACAATAGTCAGTGGATTCGTGTGGTTAAACGGTTTAAATAAACATAAGAGTAGAGAAAAATGCTATGTTCTGGCATAAGCAATATTTCATATGATATCTGACGATATGATCGTCATCAAATGAATTAGCAAATCGATCCTGAGGATAGCCTACATGGTGGCAAAGGTTGAATTGCTCCATTCCTGTCACTACTAGCCCTAGCAAACCTGATATTTCGGAGTAGAAGCCATATATCGATATAAATCTATCTTTCTATAAAACGTCAGTGTTGTAAAACAATCACAGTCTATTAATGGTCGAGGTCTCTCTGTGCGTCTGGTTGTCATTAACATTAGTAAAGTTACTGGTAAATGCAAATTTTCGTATAGAGAGAGGAAGAAAAAAAAAAGGAAACATCTAAAAAAGTAAATAAATGAATAGTAGATAAATGATGTTCAAATAGAGAAAGATGGAGGATGGGTCACCCAATACTGAATACGTTTATGAATTTTATCGATAAGTTTTTGAATTCTGAAGGCCGGATTAGACAGTATGTCTCAAAGCGACAGGGTTTCAGTGTATTGAATAACTAGTTAAGTGACTTCTAACACAGGATTACTCGACCTTGTATGAAAATGTGATTTGAAATCACATACCTTAACAAAGGCTAAAACTAGAATAAATTGTGTATTATTTCTGTTACAATTACTTTATTCTATGGTTAGTTTAAGTAATAGTAATAATAGTTGTTATTTGTAGTAGTAGTAGTAGTAGTAGTAGTAGTAGTAGTAGTTGTTGTTGTTGTTGTTGTTGTTGTTGTTGTTGTAGTATTGTGAAGATACAAATGAAAAAATGCATCCAACATATATATTTATTCCTCAAGATGGGGATTTATACGATTCTAAATAGCATGTTATTATTCCGATTGCATCTATGAGCAATACAGACTTTAAAGAGCTAAGTACCTATACGAGTTCCCGTACATATATAGTTCTGTGTTATAGGAAGCTATCATAGTTGGCACGCGCGTTAATGCTATTTTGAAATCAGATTCGCATGACAAACGTATTTACAAAAACGCGTGTGCTCAGCAGTTTTGCCAATTAACCCGCGGTTTCTGTAAACTATTGGACTTCATTTAAAAAAGCAATTGTCACAAATTAAACTAGAGTACGTCCATGTATTTGAGTATTATTCTTGGTTCATATAAGTCAACCGGTATTTATCAAATGCTTGATGACACATTTGTACTAGAATGAAATTTTGGGTACAAATAAGTCGACCAAGGTCCACAGGAGATTAAAATAGATAACAACCGCGCATATGAATAATATTTAATGTAAATATATGCCAACAAATATCCATCACAGATTAAACTACAGTACAAATTAAAACCTTGTATTTTACATTAACGTCACACTTACTCCCTTTGCCGTGTAGAGCTCATAAAAATGTTACCAGCGGAGGGTTTGACTCAGGAGTTATTATACCCTTTTTCCTGATGTTATTTGGCGGTGGCGCTTTCCACACAGTGTATGTTCACATTCATGTATATGGACTGAGTTATATTTGTTTCGTCTGTATGAAAGGGACTTCATGGCGGGTGTGGCTAGCCAAAAAGGAGATGCTCACTCCTTGCAGGCACCTGTCTCACCTTTGAATTTCAGGGGTCAGTGAATGTCCTCTGTTGAACTTTGCTGTTAGTGCCATAGCCATGTGACACCAGTGACTTTCGTATTTTTACATTAAATATTATTTACAGTTTATATAAAAGAGAAAACAGAAGACATCTGACAAAGCTGTATGACAGAAATCACCAAACTTAAAATGTATTTAAAAACGAAGAAGTACCGAAGGGTAAACCATATGTCGTAGTCCATGGAATAAAAGGACACTATCTTGAATAGTGTCATATTCAGACAAATGCGAACCCCAATAAAATGGAGGTGAGACCAGGTGCCCGGAAGGAGAAAGCGTCCCCTAGTTGCATGCAACACAAGTAACGCAATCAAAGTTTGTCAAAAATAAAATGAATTTTAATGTTTGGCCTTCTAATTTCATTATCGTTTTGACCGAAATATAATTTATATGAGTCAGCGGGTGTAACGTATCAACACAAACTTCGATGAACATTTAAACGGCATAAAACTAACGTTAGACTGACTAAAACCGTCTATAATATTTTTCTCATATTCTCTTGTTCAGAGACTGAATTCAGATCAGTTTGTAACATGGCTAACTTATACACATTAAAATACATATAAATACCATTATCCCACCTCAGGCAAAATTCTCGAAATCTGATTGGTTAAAGGGGGATTTGCGGTAAATTCTACCGACCTAGCGAAGGCCTGATTATCTCTTGTTATTAGTAACAGTGATAGATATTGTGCTTCTATTAATAGTCGCTTCCACTCTTAGAATGACCACAATGTAAATTGTAAACATAAACTGTATATACGGTCAGATTTTTCCATTTTTACGCCAAATTGTATCACGATATTCATCTCTTGTTATTTTCATTTTTCTACATATGTTATTTGGTCTATCACCGTGAAGAAACTGAGAGAAAATAAAACAAACATAGAATATATACTGATGGTTGTTTATTCTAACCTTAGAATTTTCCTTTCAAGTAAATTATTAATACCTGGGAAACCAGGAATGGGACTTCAGAAATTTAGTATGCTTACATGCACCTGTTATATTATAGACTAATTCAGAGTGAATCTTTTGATAATTTTAGACGATGTCATGGATGCTGCAGTAGCATGCTAATTGGAAACTATAAATCTTTTTTCATGCAGTTATTTCTGATAAAGAAACATTTCGTAACTTTCATCTCGATTTTCTAATTTACCGGTTTAGTCCATTTCGAGAAATATAGGACCATTAGTATTTGAACATCTGAATGATCCAAGATGAGTTTTAAAATAATACCATTATAAAAGTCGCCACCCCCTTTCTGAGTACATCCCGCGCTTACGTACTACATTATATGACTATGGCTGAGAAAAGACAGATCGAAGAACAGTTTTCTATTATATGCGAATACATCAACTTCAATAACTGGAATCTTGGTGCATCTTTGATTCGCAATGAATGGTCAAGGATTCCAAATGAAAGTTCTAGAGTATCAGTACCTGAAGAATTTGCACAAAAAAAAAAAAAAAAAAAATTACAGTTGATACCATAATAAACAGACCCTAAAAGTAATAATCAGCAGGATGATATTTGCAATGATAACGATATTCTGACAATGGAAATAATGACCCTGAACCAGAAAATGGGAATGTGATTGACCATAGTGTATGTGAATTCTGTTTTCGTAATCCATGCGTAACATTGCACAGACAGTCGTGGTTTGGGAATAGCGATCCACCTCATTCACGCAACGCAGGCATATGAAAACAAACTACCGAAAATTCTGGTCACTAACTTCGCACTCATGTGATTGGATTCATCCACATTATATTGTAAAGGAGACGCGTCTCCTCCGGGAATTCCAACCCCGTGACCTCGTCGGAGTTTACACACTGAGAGAAATAATGCCCGACTGCGTACTGGGACTTGTTAGGGATCTGTATCCTAATCCAGATGGCAGGGAATACATGAGACATCGATGGGCATGATAAATATCTATGAAATATTCTGTAAGTACTGTTACAAATGTGAAACATTTATACATAATGTGTTGTAAGCAAATTAGAAGTGGAATAATGCAATAAATAATTTCCACGCAATCATTTATTTATTTTCGGAATATAAATCATACATGCTATAGTAAGTTATTTCGTATTTCTTTGTTTTGTTTACATTCTTGTTCTGACCCTAGTAAGGTCAGATTTACTATAAGCAGAAGGAGGTCTAGTTTGAATTTTGTTCGCTTAGATTGTTCAGTACGTAATTTCAGTAAAATCAAAGATTTAATTTGAACAATATTTCAGTAGATTAGAAATGAAACCAGAATGAACACCCATGACAAATTTCAAGGTTTACAAAAATTCTAGATTTCTTGATAAAAAGAATTTTCCTCTTGACAGATGAACGCGCACAGAAAACGGTCATTTTTCAATTTTGTACCACGCACACTTCTATTTATACTCACAGCCCCCCTTTAAGAAGAACCAAATATTCCATTGTATTCGACTACCCATCATTCCCCGTCAACAATATATTATTTTAATATACCCCCTCCGCCGAATATATTTTTGATATACCCCCGCCTCGATTTGGTAACGTCATTTTATTGCCATACGAGAGTAAACAATATGGCGGAGGAATGGTTTGCAAATGGAAGTGAGGATGAAATCAACAGAATTCGAACGTAACTCAATACGAAGAACACTAAAAGGGCAACAAAAAGGCAGTGGGGATATTACGAAAACATTGATATAAATTCAAAAAGGCCTTAAGAGAAATAAGTAAGTTATAGTGTATGACAAGGGTGTATACAAAAATTCTGAGTTTATGAAATATTGGGTGAAAAAGGCCTTCGGTGGGATAAATTCGTTATACAGTGTTTTACAGGGGGAGGGGGGGATACGAAAAGATATTGGGTCAATGAAAAAAGTGTATGGTGTAAAACACTGTATAACTAATATTATACTAATTCTATATACACAGATTACCCTAGATTATCTACCCAAGATACCTGAATGTTAATTAAACCACAGGGAGCTGTGATCTGTCATGAGAATGAATTATTAAATCAAGCACAGTACATCATCTCAACAACTTTTTCCTCATATGTTGGAGGCACGACAAAATGTCAGCATTACCGTGATCAAAAGTGATTTATACAAGATCCCTTAATCATAGCCTGACAAATCCACCGCGTATCTCCGCATTCTAGCATCTGATTTCATAGAAATACACGAATGATGAAAGTATGATAGATCTTTTTAGAGGAGACAAGGTCCTGATCCTCGTCTCCTCTGACTGTTAGTCGGGACTCCTATTGATCAAGGATCTGAGCTCGCTTACAGACGGGCAGAGCACTGTTTGCTCATGTTGATGTCTCCTTACATATTTTTGATAGCAACATATTATTCTATAAATTTTTCGTGTGTAATAAATTTTTATGACCTCTCTCCTTCAGAAACCTGTTGATCCTTGTTCTCTATATGGAGGATTATATATAAATTTTTAAATGTGTGTCCTTTGATTGTGCTGCTTTTGCGGTGAGTGGGAAAATGGGCGCCCGTAAACCGGTTAACCACACCATTTGAGTGACGTTTTTTATTTCAACTTTTCAACTGACCGTCCCAAGTCGAAATCGTAACCGCTGCACAATCGAATAATTTTTGTAATGTCGTTCCGTGTATATTCTACTATTTTTTTTTGTGTGTGTGCAGATCCTTGGTGATTTATGTCATACAGCTTTGTCAGATATCTTCTGTTTTCTCTTTCCCCACACAGGTACACATGTAAACGTGAAAGGACTTCGCTGTCTTTCTGCAAATGGTTTCGTTTAGCGGATCGAAAACACGTGATTCGTATTATTGGACTTCCGGAGCAGCACGAGACAAAACACATCCCAGGCAAGACGGGGATGCGTACTAAGAGTAGCTGTTTCTCACGTATTAGAATGTCGTGAAAGTTAATCATACTTTCAACTTTCGCAAACACTTGGTAGTATTCTGACGTGCAGTTGTTTCACTTCTTGTGTGTGTGTGTGTGTGTGTGTGGGGGGGGGGGGGGGGGGCAGCGCTGTGGATGGGTTCTGTTAGGATTTTGCATAATAAATATAGAACATACATATTTTTCAATTTTGTGCACCATATGCGCATTTCGACAAGTTATGTCTCCTCAGTGATGCTCGTGCCCGAATGATTGGAATTCTCAAAACATATGAATATTTGAAGAGCAACGTTGAAGCCAAAATGACCGAAAAGTGAACAAAAGAATCTATCTAAGGACAAGTCTATCCATGAGGGAAATACTCCTTAGTTTTAGAGTGATTTACTGAATTTAATGACTGAAAAATTGAAGTATATATATCATGTCAGTACCAAAGCACTGAACACTAGACTTATGATGCCCTCGGGAACTATTAGTCCACCAACAGTGACACCGGCCTAGTGGTTATAATAAATATAGACCATAAATACCTTTATATTTCCTAGGACTGAGCGAAGGTCAGACACATATATAAGCAAACTGTAAGACTGTTTCAATGTATTCATGCGTCTTATGTAGACTTTCTCTGTCGATCTTATGGTCACAATATGAACTTTGAAACTCACATTTGTTTAACTTTACATAACGGTTGCACAGATCCAGTCAGTCAAGTACCGTTCTTAGATTAGGAAGGTTTCTGAATTGACTTACATGTGATAATCATGTCATCGAAAATACATTTCATTCCACGTAATTCTTGCAAGGCAGTATCAATTTTTCTTTGGTGTTCCTGCTACACCACATATGACGGGGTAATAACGGAAAAACCCTTTCTCTGTGTTTATTGTGCGATACTCTCACGATATTGGTGACTGGCATATAAAGGTACGCATGTTGTTACTCGTAAATATCTTACTTTCAGAATACAGCAAAATTGCTTCAATGCACGACGGAAGATGTGAATCAATTTTGAGAACTGGGTTCAATGAAATTTTGACATCGTCGCAAATGCAAACAGAGTTAGCGAAGAAATGGCACTACAACCGGAGCAAGGATTTCGTCGCGGTATCGACGGGCCAATAATGTCCCTACTGTCGACTACAAGGCGTGTTCGATTGCCTCCGCAAATTCCTCCCCACACCATAACACTTCCACCTCCGAATCGATCTGCTTCCGACACACAACATCAGGTATATCGTTCACCGCAACCTCTCTAAACCCTAGTCCTCCCGTCGACAAATTTTACACAAAATCTGGATTCGTCACTGAATAGCACATTCCTCCAGTCAATTTGTCTAAAACGAAGATGACGTTGTACCCAATTTCGCCGATTAAGTTTATGGAATGGTGTCAATTCTGGTCCTTTGTAAGGGCGCCGAGCGCGTAAGCCACACTGCTTAAGCCGATTTCGCACTGTCTGCGCACTGATCCGTCGTTCCAGAGCATGCGCACCATTCACAAAGCGATTTCGCAAATGGATGTTACGGATACGGCTCTCCTCACGAGGAGTGGTGACCCGGGGTCTTCCGCTTCTTTTCCGATCGTCAGTCGATCCAATTGTTCGGAATCTTCTCCGCAATAAACTTATTGTCTTCTGTGTGCTGTTAACAGCGGCTGCAACGGCACTTTGTGTCACCCCTGCTTGAAGCATTCCAACGGCTCGCTCACGCGATTCTTTTGGCAACATTGGCATTTTGATGCGTTTGGAATTTAGATTTTATTCCTGCGCGGAGAACAGATAAAGCTTGGGGTTTTTCAATTACACGTGGTCAGGTATTTTCTAGCACGAGATTTGTCAGTTTGTTTCACGATGTGATAGCGGACGTCATGCACCATTGAACACTGGCATTTAAATTTCTAAATCATCATGAAACGCAATATATTGGTATTCATTTCTAAGAAAATTAAATTGTACTAAATTTAACATAATTTTCACTTTCTTTAGAATTATACTTTTCTTTTTTTTTTTTTTTTTTTTTTGGTTCAGTATATTTCATATGCCAAATGTTGGAACCATGATTTTCACGTGACTGTAGTTAGGAGTTAACATTCGGTAGACGGAACCGACCGGCAAAAGAATCCACAGAAACTTACGGAAATATTCGTAAAGATTGTTGCTATAGAAGAGAAAGCAGAAGACATCTGACAAAGCTGTATGACACAAATCACCAAGGACATGCACACAAAACATGATAATAGTAATATACACACGGAATAACATTACAAAAATATTCGATGGTGATGCGGTTACGCCACCGACTTAGGATGGTCAATTACAGTAACAACAAACAACGAAGAAGTACCGATCAGTTATCCAATGTCAAACTCAAAGAGTGGGGCTAAATTATGGAATTGTCCCATACAAACCGTTGCGAACCCCGTAAAATAAAACATTACAGGTGAGACAAGGTGCCTGATGAGAGTGAGCGTCTCCTTTTGCATACAACACCCGTTGCAAGTTATATTGAAATATGTCAAATTCGGTGAAAGTCCCAATGCACACAGAAATGTACATAAATGGTGAAAATGACTTCATAATAGGATTTGTCGAACGCTCATTCAATCGCACTGCAGAACGTCATGAATCATTCTGCAAAGTGCGACCTTATATTCTTTTGTGAGATCACCGTATACGTAACGATACTAGAACTTCCTCAGTGACGATTTCATGTGTTCTATAACATAATCCTGAACAGATAGCTTATTAGTCAGCCTTTTAGTTCTTGTGAAAAAACCTTTGAATCAGTCAATTGGTGTGGTTAGCCGGTTGAGAGATGCCCATCTTCCCTCTCGCCGCAAAAGCAGCACAATGGATACATGTTTAACAATTTATAAATAATTCTCCATATAGAGAACAAGGATCAACTAATTCCTCAAGAAGAGAGGTCATAAAATATTTGTACAAACGAAACGTGTATAGAATAATATATCGTTATCAAAAATATGTAAGGGGACATCAACATAAGAAAATCGTTTTATGCCTGCCTGTAACCGAGCGCAGATCCTTGCTCAGTTTGAGTCCCGAATAACAATCGGAGGGGACGAGGATCAGGACCTTATCTCCTCAGAAAAGGTTTGCACAAGACCCGTCATAGAGTTCCCATCGCCCTGTTATTCAGCGTGGAACGCTCTAGTAAAAGTCTTTTGGGTTGTAGAGGGACCCAATACAAGACTTATGGTCTTAGCGATGATCTTGGGGTCATACTGTCGATGTAGACGGCGTTTAATAACTTTAGGACCAAATGCTGAATTCATTAAACAAAGATTTTGCACATCTAGAACCTATATAAACAAGTTCTTGGATGTTATAAATCTTCAATATTGTACTGTTGTCTACGAAGCTGTTTTCGTGCCATTTTAAAGAAGAAAACTTTTTTTATCTCGTTGGAAAGAGAAATTATCTCGTTCGAACGAGATAATTTTCTGTTAACTGGTGAAGTCACTGAGCCAAGTTAGTTTGACTTCAGTGGCTTAAAACATAAATATAAAAAGGAGGAGATGAGGCTCCAAATCAAATGTTACAAACATACTTTAGATCTGCCATTTGATAGACTGAAATAATTCGTATAATGTATTTCAACTAAATTCAGGCCAAACACGGCCAAATGCTCCTGCCTATGTAGTTATTTAAATGATCAAACATCCGCTACTAAAGAAATTGTTAGAAAATATGAAAAGATTTATTGATGTACGATATTCCATTTCTTTTTATCGGATAATAACACTTATCACTGTAGACTATGGTATATGATAGTTTCTCGTTCGAACGAGATAAAAAAAAAATTTTTTCTTCTTTAAAATGGCACGAAAACGGCTTCGTAGTTTTCTTTTGTATGATATAAACTTTATATTTAATATCAAAATTTCGCCGAAAATTACAAAAAAAAAAAAAAAATTGTCGTGATAAATATTATATATCGTTATTGTAAAATATATTCTAGGACTAGGTATCATCCGCAATGTATAGTTACAAAAAGAAAATTCTGTATTAGAAAAACTCAGAGAGTGAAACTTATATTGTGAAACTGTAAAGTAAAAGACCATATGCGATTTCAGTTAAAACAAAATAATAATCCCTCTATATTTCAGGGACACTATTCTGTTTATACGCAAGGTTGATTTTAGTGATCTAGATCCAATATATGCCTTTTAGACTACTATTTAATTTAAATCTAATATACCGATATTTTGTCGGAATACTTTTCATTGACTACTACTTACATATTGTCAGTCAAAAATCTTAAGTTAGACAGTCATCTTCTGGGTATTTATGTTCTAATTCGTTTCACTCAAACGAACATAAATAGTTTATAATATAAACATAAGAACTCATTAGGAATGAAGCGCTCTATGGAGTGCGTTTAATGTGCATTATATTACATATAGCAAAATTGGCAATTTTCAATTTCATGCCTTCGATCATCGATTGATCTGGAAATACAAACATATCTTAATATTATCTTAATCTTAATAAGCATATCAGTACTACATGTGTATATAACAGCATTAATAAAAACAAAACTTAATAACTTGAAAGGGGGGGGGGGGGCGGGCGGGAAACAACATACGACTGCACGCACCGAGTAAGAGCCTTCGAATGGCTATTCGAACATTCTTTTCACAAATGACCAATCACGTTACGTGATTGGATATTATGAACTATAAATAGAAAACCTGAAGAACAGGTTATCTGTTATGAAACTATGATAAATACGTGTATGTTCTTATTCGTTTCACTCAAACAAACATAAATATTTTATAATATAAACATAAGAACTCATTAGGAATGAAGCGCTCTGTGGAGAGCTTTTCGACCATAAAGAAGTGCGTATGAAAAATAATATTACTAATTACAGACAAGCATAATTAATTTTCAAAACTAAATTAAGAAAATTGAATTTTTATAAGCTAAATGCCTAGATTTTTACTAACCAGTTGTTTTCATGTTCCCATGACTGTGTAAAACAATCCACAGCCTCGCATTGATGATTCCAAAAAAGAGAGTTAAAACGTGCAACTTTCTTGGTTTGACAGTTTGCGAATGGTATGAATACCCCAGATTTTGTCGATAAACTCAAAGAAATATCACGAGTTACACCCCAATCTTCATAATCAATAACTTTACTCAAATAGTCAGCCTGAAAAACCATGTGTCATGGGATCCATTCAATATCTAAAGAAATATTCGAAGAGAGACAAGTTGTAAATATACTGAAAGCTATCTGCTGTAAATGATTCTTCATGCTCCCAGAATTGATAATATGAACACAACTTTGGTTATCTGTAAACCATTTTAACGATTTATGACATAAACTATCTTTAAAAGATAAAAGTGCTAACTCTATAGCTTTGAGTTCTCTCCATGTAGAACTCATGCTAGCCTCTCTTGCATCCCACATTTTGTGAAAATCTTTTTAGAAACTTTCACAGTAAAAGCACCACTGGCCACATTGCTACCTTGAGTCTCATTCAATTTTCTTGAATTTAAATGTGAAACATTTGCGGACCAAAATCGTAGTTCTTTAAGAACACAAGGATTAACATATTTAATATTTTTGTCCCACGAAAGTCTGGTAGATACAGTCATGTAACAATAACGAGTCATCAATCTACATACATTCCCTAAAACAGGCTATAAAGAAATAATTTCATCAGTAACTTGCGCCAATTGTCTTGCGGAAATATTAGGGAAAAGAGAGATAACTCGACAAAACGTCATGAATACGTCTTTGAGGAATAGATAACTCGTAACGATATGAATTCCACCTAAGTCCCAGCCACTCAATGTCTTGCGTAGGATTATAATCAGCTTTATCAAAATTTATATGAAAACCTGCATTATTCAGAGATTGTTGAACTAAGATACTCGCCTCATGACAAGCTTCACGAGAAGGAGCCATGATAAAACCATCATCTAGATACAATACAACTTTTAAACCATTTTCTCTCCAATATTTAACTAAAGGACGGAGGCATTTAGTAAATAAAAAGGGAGCTGACGATAAACCGAACGGAAGGACTGTAAAGCATAGATAGTTATCTCCCCACTGAAATCCTAAACAAGTTTGAGATTCTACAGCAATTTCTAAATGGTGGTAACCTGAACAAAGATCGAACTTTATGCAGTAACAATCTGTAGAAAAATATTGTAAAGCCAATCTATGATCTTCAAACTTCACTTTATCCTTATGAACATAATTATTCAACAAACTCAAATCCAGTATAAGGCGTTTTTAGTGCGATTTTCAGCCACACTTAACGGACTTACCACATGTGGACGAAAAGGTACTTTCACAACTCTGCCTGAAATAAGCAATTCATCAAGTTTTTACCGCACAAAATCAGAATTTTTTGTAGCTGATAAATTATTTTTAGACATCATTTGTGGAGTTGTTTCAATGAAAGATATAAAATAGCCATTTTTCACAATATCCAAAATGTAATCGTAAGTACCAATTTTTCCCAAAATGCTACATTTCTAGACAAACTACCTTTAACATGTTCAGTTGAGAATCTAAATTTATTTCTTTCAGACCGAAAATAATCAGCATGACTAAGAAACATCTTAGACTCACTAAACTCATCCTTGAGATCTATAGCACTACTTGTTATGTGTTGATGCCGTGCTAAAGGTGGCTGTGGTAGCGTTGAGGGGGCACCTGTTTTGCCAATGACCGGGCTGAAAGCATTTGAAGCACAGATCTGTAGGGATTGATCAATTTCTTTTGTTAGAGAAACCACGAAAGGAATGATTGCGAGGACTAGGAGAGACATTCTGCTGATCCAGGAGTTGCGACGATGACCCAGCGGCCGCAGATGGAATAGATCCTCCCCTGTATGGCGCGAAACGACTGTTAGATTTAGCCTTCTTAAGTCGGATAGCCCGTTGTTCTGTACTACGGATTTTCTTCTCATCATCTGAATCATCAGCTATCTCATTAGTTTGATACTCAAAGACAGTACGCCAACCAGCTGGAGAGGAATCTGCTATGCGAATATGTTTATTTCTAATTTTTAATTTCTCAATAATTTTATGGACCAGAGATGAAAAAACAAAGTTAGTTTTAAGTTGATTCAAGACCTGTTCAAGGCCATCCACAATATCAAGATTAAACTTGAACTGAATTTTATTCCCTTCTCCTTTTATTTTATCAACCGAGCTCTCATTAAGCTTCTGTTTTAACGATTGGGCGTTGGCCGAAACGCTGTACTCAAACTTCTTTTCTAGAGATTTAAATTGATTTTCAATAAGTGATTTAAATAAATTCACCGCATCAGAAAAATCACTAGAATTGTTAATGTTTTCACTTGCCTTGGAACTCAAATAGTTAGCGTCGCTCAAAAGGGTGTCGTCATCTATATTCATGGCGAAAAAACAACATACGACTGCACGCACCGAGTAAGAGCCTTCGAATGGCTATTCGAACATTCTTTTCACAAATGACTAATCACGTCACGTGATTTGATATTATGAACTATAAATAGAAAACCTGAAGAACAGGTTATCTGTTATGAAACTATGATAAATACATTTAAATTTCGAATCATTATCATTTAAGCAAAATATGCCTGAATAGCGTATCACAGTATATTGATATCTGTGAGAAGGTTTTGTAGCGAAGAAGCAGTTATCAATGATGTTTAATGGCTCATATTGTAATTGGAACACTCCGTCACAAATCTTCGGCTACTCGGCCTTTATCAAATGATCAAAACTGTCAATTGACAATTAACGATCGTTATTATCAGTCATGTTGAAACTTGATAAAAGCTAAGTAGCCGAAAATTTGGGACGTGTTCTTCTTATTATAACCATTGCGCTTCCCTCTGGAAGTCAAAGACCGATTTTTGTTCCTACTTTAGTGTATCATGAAGGATAATAATGTAGAGCATGGAAAAGTCATAACACTTGATATATTTTACCGTCGAAAAATTTTGAGGCTTTAAATTTTCTAGCTGGTTTTTTTATTTTTTCTATCTCCAGAACTGACTGACACGACTTCTTGAGTGGATGATATCCGATTACTTCCGAAACACAGATTTAAGATAAAGGTGGTGCTAAAGTAGGATTCATGACTGACTTTTGACTGCAAAGTGGTCATCGGACCACAAGTGTTATCTCTTATTCACGCATGTTTTTATCTCAAGACATGTTGTGCAAATAATATTATATCAGAATGATACTAAAGAGTACATTATATCTTTCAGTCCCACTGTGTTACCTTGTTGCAAGTCCCGTTAGCTACAGTAACCACTATTTTGTAAGAAATTTATTTCTTAAGATGTAGAATAAGATGTCATATTTACAAGACAGAATAACATAAAGAAATACCTTTCAACATAATACCAACTAGAACTTTATATCCGATTTCTACTCTGTACAAAAACAATGTCATCTGAACGTTTGATTTGATCATTTAAGGTAGCAGAAGCGATCTAAGGGACGTAATTCTAAAAGGTGTTTAAAACGTTTACATATATGGGCGCATTTCAAACATATTTCAGATCTAGATCTATGTCGCTCACATAACAACCGTTAGCAATGATTTTATCTAATCGTATACGCGTACGTACGTTTTTCAAGTATTTTAAAATAAAGATCTAGGATAGATTTAAACATAACATCATTTCTCCCATATTTACAGAGTTATCCTTATTATTTGTCTACATGGTCAGCTTTTCTGTCCAAGGGAGCGAAAGATAAGCGACACGCGCTTTACCGGAAATGACGCTGACCAAGTTACTGGGATCTAACTGACGTAATTGTGTATTGAATGTGACGTAAGGCATTTGTGGCATTACAGATTTTATGGTGGTCGATTATGTACGGTGAAGTACAACGTCAGTATTTTCAAATATACATGTATTCAGTAATTTCATGTGCTTCAAATTAAATGATACCTATTGAAGTTCTTTGTTCTCGGCGGCTTAGTGAATTAATCTAGTAGTGGGTTGGCTCCTCTGTGAAATGGGCTAAACGTGTTGTTCCGCATAAAAACAATCTATACCCACAAAAAGCACGTGTCAATGTTTGCAAGCATACCTTGTTAGTAATAGTACATTTGTAATTACGCAGACTCATAATTCACAGTCAAGATCACAAGATAATTCACTTTAATACCATCAGAAAGGGTTTCATAAATGAAGTACACATACCATAGACGTATCTAAAAATTTTTGAGGGGAGGGAGGATGCACTCTCCCATGACTAATGTTTTGCAGTATTCGGTTCGGAATGGGGGTTGCAGCCATTAAATTGTTGAAAATAACTTTTGTTTTGGAAAAACTTTCCAAACCTTGCAACTCCCCTTCAAATCCCCAATGAATACCTAACGTGTCTTTTATAATTCATAATTAATGGGCAAGGTAAAAGTTATTTTTGACATTAAGGTCAAGGTCACAAGGTCATTGACTTTGGTGACATTTGAAAGGGTTTCGTTAGTAGGGTACACCTCTCAGATGGAAGTGTCTGTCTCTTATGTTTGCTAAATGTGGGCAAAGTTAAGCTTAGCCAATTCTAGTATATACTTCACGGTCAAGGTGAAGAGGTCATTGACTTCAAGGGCATTTGTTGAAAGTGCTTTATAGGTGAAGTACACACGTCATATATGACGTCTTTCACTTTTATAGTTCAAATGATATAGATAAGGTCGATGTTATAGACTGATACTTGAAACACAGATAGGGCAAATGTAATATACATGGAAACCTATCCCCTCACTCACTCAGAGAATGAGGGGGAGAGAGGTAATTCAACTCTGAATAACTTAGCAACCTCAGGTTGAATTGTCTTTAAACTGTTATAGAAGAAGGCTGTTATATTGAAAAAAACATTCACAGTTTTTTTTTTGTTTTTTTTTTTTTGAAAAAATTAAACGATAGAATTTTTTTACAGATCGATAGAAATAATCTTATGAGGGACTCAGAAATTGGTAATTTTTACTACATCAATCAGGGAATAAGTTCATTTCATAAGGACTAAGCAAGGAATAAATACATGTATGAGGAGGCATTTTAATAATTGCATACATGTATATCCTTCAAAAGCATTGAGAATTTTTATATACTGATCTAACCCTTTGTTAACAGTTTCCATGAACATTTGAAATATCTTGAAATCAATTCAAAGCACGCCAGAATGGGTTGAAAATGCCTCATTTTGTGCTGTTGTCAAAACATTACCTATAAATCAATTCATTCCAAACTGTGTTATAATGTGTATCTATATAAAGGCTTACTACTTTGCGATTATCAGTGAAATTGATCGATAGGAATACTTTGGATACCTCGAGGCTACTACCTTAAGTATTACATAAAAACAATGAAGAATGATAAATTAATATCACGCAAAAAAAAAAAGGAAAAATAAGATATTCACGTACTTCCCCTCTCTTTCCCCTACCAAAGTATAACCGATTTAAAGTAAAGATATTCCAGCAATTTGGTTCGTATAATACACTGAGAGATCAAATTCGGCACCATTCATAAGAAATAATACATTTCCATTGAATATGACATACCGTGATATTGTCATTATAGGTAAATGCAAGAAATGAATCAGGCATACATGTACATGTATAGACATCATAAGTCTTGAAAAAGAAATGTTTCTAAAAGAATACTAAAAGCCATCAGTATGAAACTTATGTTTATCTTAGTTATGTTTACCTTAGTTTGTATATTTACTCTCTTAATATTTAATGTAAGCTAAGAAAAAGTACCAAAAGGTTAACCGTATATTTAAGTCGATAGAATAAAGGGACAGTATCGTGTACAATGTCATATTCAGACAAATGTGAATCCCAATTATACTGAGGCGAGATCAGGTGCATGGGAGGAGTAAACACGCTATGGTTGCATGCATGTTCATGAAGTAAACATATGAGTATATCTAGGAGTCAAGGACACAAAATCAAATTTTCTCGCACCTGCTCCTATTATATGTACTGGAAAATTCTATCGTCGTTTCCTTTGTTTAAATGCGGCCATACAATATGTCAGGGTGCAAACGAAGTAAACAAATAGCCTCCATTAAAACACTAAAGTACGAGAAAAATGATCATGCACCATTTTGAGTTCCATATAATCTCGAGAATAATGATTCAACAATTCTCAACCTCGGCTAACGCCTCGGTTGAAATTTATTAAAGCATTCCACCCACGACTGATCTTTATCTAACCGGAACTAATACTGGTGCTAGATTCTGTTAACTCCATTCACGGTATGACATGCTGTTAAACTGAAATTCGGGTTTTGAAAATGCACGTGAATATGTCTTTGTGTATCATTAGATTGTTAAAATGAAGTATAGTCAAACAACTCAAGATGGTTAGTTTGTATGATCAGATCCCAAAATGTCGGTTAACATCCTGACAGGGGGATAAAAAATGCATCAGGCCTTACTTTTATCAAACTTCTCAAATCTATTTCTTCCTCTACCTAAAATCTGCTTGAGGATTTATTCAATTGAGTATTACTCTAAATGATCTTGTTCGAAATTTCCTCAAATCATTTGGGGTGTTTCTCAGCTGAGGGATATATTTGAGGACAGCTCTTATCGTAACCATGGTCACTGATCAACTTCCGCGCTATTATAAGTGGACGTGTCGTTAACCCTTTTGCTGCCATAGACAAATCCACTATAATGTCAGTTATATGGGTCGTTAAAATCATAACATCGCATACCGTCACAAATAGGCTATGACGTTGCATAGCGCCAATGTTATCCTAAGAAACTCAACATACTATAATGTTAGAAAGCATAAAATCCTAGTGAAATGACATGAGGGCATCGAGTGTTTTTTCGATCTTATTTATCAAAAAGATAGTTAAGAACACACATTTGGTTCTCATTTTTCATTCTCTCTTCTCCCGACTGATCTTTGGAATATGGAAAGGGGGCGGGGGGAGTTAAGAGCTATGGAGATACGATAATATTGTCATCCATAAGACCAGAAATTGTCTTTATAATTTACTCTTTTTTGGCATTTTGATGTTATGGAATTTAGGATCATATATACCAAGGAATGAAAAGAGTGATTCGCTCACACCGTGACGTGTTTTGCTAAACTTCATAGTTCATAAGCCCTCAAATGAGAATACATGTAACGGCATGATTTTCAATACCATAATTAACCAGTTTAAAACTTTGTGTTTTTCAATTCAAGTGGAATGCTAATAATACATCATACGGAACATAGTGCCGGTTGATACTTATAATGCGAGTCATACATTACCTATTTCCAAAAATGATGATCCGATATCATTACTAAGAAGAGCAAAGTCAAGCGTGGCACGGCAGCAAAATCGAAGACTTCGACCCCGTCACCCAAAATGAAAATAGTTCTTCATCTCATCACCAACAAGTCACATGTGATGTTTGAAAGTGATCGGGCAAAAACTGTAGTGTGTATTGTGCCAATAAGTTGAAATGTCACAACTCAAGCACATTCGCAAGCACCCACCCACTCATTCACAAAGCACACACGAACGGTTGCATAACATAACCCCTCCAACGCTGTTGCAAGGGGATAATAAAAACACACTGGTCGTGTAACAAAAGACTTCATTGTACCTCATCTTTGCCTTTGCGGCCCATACATACTGTCCAATTATAACTTTAAACATTAGACTGCTTTCAATTTATTTCATTATACAGAATAAATACCATAAACAACACAAAGGTTTTGTAAACATATGATGTCAGAATTTACATTGTAATTATTAAGTTTAATTAAATAATTTTGAATGCGATGCAGTAAAATTGTATTAAAAAGTGCAATCACAGATTAAACATTCGGCCATGGAACGTTATAGGAACGGTTGTAGGTAAATATGCTCGGTTTACTAATGACATATTTTGAGCATCTAAAATGGCCAGATATGACCTTTTATTTTCACCATCAACAACTGGAGTCAGCAAATATCCATCATCTTCACTTATCCCATTCGGTTGTGGCACGAACCAAGCCTCGGTTAGGTAATGATTGTCCACAAACCAAGATGCATCTTTATTATTACCACAAAGGTCTTTTTTCACAAGAGACATATTGGCATAATTAATGTCATCTTGCTTGGTCACAACTCCATAAACATAGCAATATTTTTTACCGCGATAATCTTCATTGATTGTTGGTAAAGTAAGTCGTGAAGCATAGGGAACTTTGCCTCCGTCCTTAAATGTTTGAATATCTACTGTATCGTCTTTGAAGTTCATGATGTATCGTTTAAGCTGTGTTTTCATTTTTAAACTATTTCTCAATGTTCGATTTCTCAATATCGGAAGTGAAGCTGCACTGTATGCGCCCGCACCACTATCGTATGCGGCGACGTCTATAGCTATATGTTCATTATCTATTTCAAATGCATTTATATGATGAAAGGTAAACATGGCTTCCGTTTTAAAAACTTTAACCTTTCCTGTATTTATGCGTACCACATAGATAAGGGAAGGATCGTCTTTAACCCAATCCATTGCATCACCAAAGTTGAGAGTTACTAACATACGAGCAATATTGTAATAAAATGGGCTACCCAAAAATATAGCATAATTTTGTGTGACAGAAAACGAATGCATGTAAGGCAATTTATCGACATTCCACTGTGATATCATTTCCCGTTCTTTATTTCCTTTCACTCTTACTAGAGTTAATTTATGCGCTATACCAGGTACGAGGGACAGGCTACCGACAAATGTGAGGTGGTTACTGGTCCCCAATTCAGGCAATGGATGCGCACTTGAAATGGGACTAGTGTACGGAAACCCTAATTTTGCATCCGGTAAATCGGCGTTAACTTTCTGTTTCAGTCTTACAGAATTGATATTAATAGAATATAGGAGCCACAAATCAGTCAAAACGACACATTCGTCAGTAAAGTTGTATACATTTACGTCTGGGTTGTCCATTCCGTTTTGAAAAGCTTTCAGGGTGTCTTGCAAGGAAAAAGGCGGGTTAGGAGGATTCATCGTCGCATATGGAGCAATATCATTCATAGATACGGACTCGTTATAGAATGATGTTTCTAAAAATCTGGTGCTGAAGGAGGCTGATCCATTTCCATAGAAAGTCCACATAGCAGGTTTTGCGTAGCCGTCCAAGAGGTTTGTTACATTCCGTTGTCCAAACTCAAAACGACCTGGTCCGTTCCTTATCTTAAAAAAGGAAATTACTGTAATTGTTATGAATTTTATTCTTCACTTTTAGAGGTTTTAATTTTATAAATACCTGGTTCTAGATTCATTCTGAGTTATATTTAATAGCTTTGATTTAATCTGATAATTGGAATTTTAAACTTACATTTAACATAAGTTGTCGAAATGCGCATCTGGTGCACAAAATTAAAATGTATATATTTTCTATATCTATTATAACCACTAGGCCGGTGTCACTGCTGGTGGACTGATAGTCCCCGAGGGCATCATAAGTCTAGTTTTCAGTGCTTTTGTACTGACTTGAAATATATACTTCAAATTTGCCGTCGTGAAATTATGTAAATCACTCTAAAGCTAAGGAGTATCTCCCTCATGCATAGCTCTGTCCTTAGATTGATTCTTTGGTTCACTTTTTCGGTCATTTTGGTTTCAATACTGCTCTTCAAATATTTTATAAATATGAGAATTCCAACCATTCGGCCACGAGCATCACTGAAGAGACATAAGTTGTCGAAATGTGCATCTGGTGCACAAAATTAAAATGTATATATTTTCTATATCTATAGAATAGACATTATCAATAAAATAGCAATGTAACTTTCTTACAAATATGTAATAAAAGCTATTAGTTACGATGGAGAGAAATTACGAAAGTATTTACTCTCTGTCTTTGTATATTTATATGGAGTTTATTAATAATTAAAGTGCAACAGAATAGTTTCAAATATTCCTACTTCCAGCAAATTGCACATAAACAATCACTACGCTTTTATTCAAAAAGGGATTAATTAAAATAATATCTGAATTTTAATCAATATTATCTCAATCAACGATGCTGTTATGAAATAAATTCCTGTAGCCCTTTTCACAAAATACTTACGACTAACATTTCTGTTAAGAAGAAGCTTGCGAAGTCTTTCCGTTTCACAAAAAAAAAAAAAAAAAAAAAAAACCCGAACGCCGCAAGTCCAATATTGTTCGTAACTTTCGACTGATTAATACCAATCGTGATTATAAAATTATTATATATATTATTATAAAAAGGGTTAAGAGGAGAACGCGTTTTAGGGGTCGATTTAGAGGCCCCATGTCATACCAACAAGTCAAGTATTCTCTTTAGTCATGTCCCATGATGCCTTGCACCGCCCTGGAGTCTGTTTCATCAACATTTGTAAATGATGAAATTCGACAACATAAATATTACGCAATGGCGTAAGTCTACTTTAATACGCACATTATTAGTTCAACGAAATGTATATTTTATCAACATGTGTAACCGGGTATGTACCTAAGGATGTGACTAGCGTGTTGACTGACTTTACACAGTACAAATGCATGCAGGAGGTATATTGAAATATTAATTTTCATAAATCCAAGTATACTTCTTACAGATATTGAACTTAAAATACATTTATTTTGCAACACGCATGTACAATTACACACGATACACTTGTAAACATGTAGTGACGTCATGGAATCGCATGCAATACTTGAAAATACCTCATCAAATGACAGAGTTTAAACTATCCCGATAACTACACTTAAGGATCCATAAAGTCAAGCGGATCACAGATTGTGACGAAATAGAAAATGAGAATCATTTCTCCCGTTTTGGTCAGTATTACTGTTCAAGACGACTAACATCCTCCTCATGTCCCCCTAAAATAACATTTGCTAATTTGTGCAAGGCAAACTTTGTTTCCGGTTTAATATGGATTGTATATTTTAATATTTACTTATTAGAAACATCAAAGAAGGGTAGAAGTCATTGCATTGATTTACGCCAACACTTAGAAAAGGTAGGAGGTTGGCATAGAGTTTCCCCGTTTGCTGAAACGCAGAATAGTTTGAAATTTAGTCTTGTTGGGTATTTACGTCAAACTAAGCCTACTTTACGCCAGGAGTTACGCCGTTTAATGGAAGGGGCTCCTGGACCATCTCAGGTAAGGTATAACTTTCCATATACATGATGGTGTGAACACATTATGAAAATAGAGAATAACATATAATATTGACCAATACATACAAATAAACATATAAAAAGTTTACATCGGAAGTCTGAAGGACGCTTGTGATAATTAGTTGCTAGGAAAATTTGTCGTAAGTTTTTTTTTGTAAGTTTTTGTCGTGATATTTCACTTACGAAAAGGACTTGAGAATTCTCTTACGAAATTCGTAAGTGAAAAAACAATTGGTAAGTGTTTTTGTAAAAAGGGCTACTGTTTCAGATTTTTTTGCAGATTAAAAAAAGAGGATATTATGAAAACATTTTATATATCATTATTTTGATACTTTATTAAAATGAATAGTACATTATAGTTATTTTCTATTTAATTTGTACTCTGAAATGTTTAAATAAAAACTCAACAGTCACCAAAATACTTACATAATTTCCAGTTAACCATGTCGGCAGTTGATTCTCAAATAGAATAGGATGGTGGATGAATTCTTGCAAGTTGGATTTTCCTGCAAATAGTTCGTATCCAGGATCAGCCTCAGAGGTTTCGAGGACAATTGATGAAGTTGCCGAACTGAAAATGCATAATGTTAATATAAGTGCGATGAAGTGTCTCTCCATGTTGATGAAAATAATTGCTGCACGGAAGGATTCACACAACTATGATTAAAATGAAATATGCTGCTTTTTATATCTACTAACAGCGTTGCGATAAAAATTGATAGCATATCAATCTTCACTAGATTGCCAAACAGTATAACCAGAGAAAGCAGGTTCATAATATGTCTTCTGCATATGCAGAACTACAAGTCATACCCAGTTCCATATACCATCATACTTTATCAGTTGTATCAATATTGATTTAGAAGGAAAAGTGCAGATCGAGCAAGATCATATACATAACGAAAGCTGACTTTTTTTTAATCTGGTGAGGTTTTATAATCCCAATTGTTTTCCCTTTTCTGGGTTTATGAGCTTGTGTCTCATAGGTATACGTTTTGCCTTATCTGAATTCAACACGGAAGAACGGTCTGTCTCATATATGATATCAAGATTTATCCTATACTTGAAACTTGCTTTCGAATTCAAACAGGAGTTATCTTTCTTCGCAAGCACAAGACTTTCTAACTTTTCAAATGTAAATTGCAGAAAATCAGTTACAGTCTACATATTTTATTTATTTATCCTTTTTTTTCAATATTTTATACATTTAATTAATAATTTAAACTCTAATTTTATTCTTATCATATAAAGTGCGTGATGGTAATAAAAGAAAACTTACATTTCTTTATAATGGATTAAGTAAGAAAGTGCTATAAAGACTTGAACATATTTTACCTCTAACGATATAGACTTTAAACTTGATTCATTTCACTTTTAGATTTAGCCACAGTATCATATGTTATCGAAACAATACCCTATATGAAACCCTAAATCAACTATGGATCTGGTACAGCTTCAAAGATAATATAACCATAACTTAGTACAAAGAAAGGAAAATGCTAGGATTTTGAGCGGGATTCAGCAAGACTTTAACATATCATACAACAGAGAAATATTCACTATCACGGTTCTCTGAAATACCCTGAGGTGGATTAAGGTGCAATGGAGGGGTAAGCATCCCCTGCTCACCGTTCACACCTGCCATGATACTATGCCAGCAGGTGTGATTTATAGACACATTAAGTGTTAACGATATAACCTTAGTCACAATCAGTAGACAGATATAATGAGTATAAATGGTATGAGATTGTACTAATCCACTGAAAACGGTTTAACGATGACTATAATCAATCAAGTTAGTCAAAATGTTAGACAGTTTTATTTGATACATGTAAATGTCACAAAGGTCAAAAGAAAAAAGAGGAGTTACCGGCTCAGTTATGTGGCAGAAGTCACCATGGAGCTATACAATACATGAATATAAATAATATAATAGAACATTTAACACATTACAAAAATATTTGATTGTAGTGCAATTACGATACCGACTTAGGACAAAAGCCAAACAAATGGTGTGGTTAACCGGTTTACGGGCCCACCTTCCCACTCACCGTAACAGCAGAACAATCAAAAGACGTACATTTAAAAATTTATAAATAATCCTCCATGTAAAGAACAAGGGTCAACAGGTATCGCATATTGAGAGGTCATAAAAATATAAACACGTAAGGTATTGTAAAAAACATAATGGTATAAAAATATATGCGACATCAACATGATCAACCGTGCTCTGCCATTTTATAAAATTGACGAATATATATTAATAAAATACAGTGTAAAATACAGTTCATTATTCGTTAGTTTCATCTGTAAATAATCCCACAATACTGCATTTATCTTTCTGTTTATACCTCTATATATCTGTTTGTCAGTCTCTCTGTATGCCTTTTTTCCATCCTAACTTTTACGTTATGGATATTATATAATCACTCTAAAACTAAGGAGTATCTCCCTCATGCATAGCTCTGTCCTTAGATAGATTCTTTGGTTCACTTTTCGGTCATTTTGGTTTCAACACTGCTCTTCAAATATTTATATATTTTGGGAATTCAAAACATTTGGCCACGAGCATCACTGAAGAGACATAAGTTGTCGAAATGCGCATAGGGTATAAAGTATATTTGTTCTATATTTATTCATACAAATGTACATTTTATAGTTTGGTAAACAGAATTATCAAATGTCTTGTGGATTTACTGTTTTTCATATTGTATATTAAGATAAATTGCTGACCCATCAATTCTCATTCATATTTATATCGGAATCACCTTGTCTGTCAGTCTGTCCGTCTGTTCACATTTGTCCGGGTCATAACATCTTACCCCCTTGCCGGAACTGAATAATATTTCATACAAATTGTTGTACATGACCCAAGGGTGCGTCATGACCTTAACCCATTGTCAAATCTCCCAAGGTCAAGGTCACAGTGCACACATGGTCCAATTCTTGTCCGGGCCATAACTCCTGATATGTTTGATCTGTTTAACTTTCACGCAGTTGTTGTACATGTCCCAGTAGTGTCATGACCTACAACTAATAACATATCTGCAAGGCCAAGCTCACATTGCACGCATTGTCAAAATCCCTGTACGGGTCATAGCTCCTTACTGCTATGTAAGATGTAGATAATATTTCACACATTGTTTTCCATGATCCAAGGTGTGTATCACATTGTATGGAGCATGTTGTCCGTGTATGTGTTTGTCGGTCTGTATGTCTATGAAACTTGTCTGGGCCATAACTTCTTCCTTTTACTTTGAAGGGAATAATATTCTACACAATTGTTGTTCATGACCCAAGGGTGAATCAAAGTCATATTTTTAAGGTCAAGACACAGTGCATACATAGCCAGAATTATTGTCTTAGTCGTAACTTCTTCCTTTTAATTTGGAGGGATATAATATATTTAATATAATATTTTACACAATTTTTGTTCATGAGCCAAGGGTGTGTAATGACCTTGAACGAATGTCATATCTACAAGGTCAAGGTCAGAGTACGCACAAACCAGATTGTTTTCATCGATTATAATTCAAAATGTACAAGTGGGATATCTATTACACTTGTGCCAGTCATGGTTTTTTTCTTACACTCACAGCATATATTTTTCTTCAAAAGGTTTGAAATGCTTGAATATTTCTTACTTGATTATGGACTTGTTTGTTCTTGATGGTACTTTCCTGACTATAGTAGTTGATGGTGAAAACAAGAGAACATATCCGATCTCTTTATATCCCAGTGGTATGGTTTTATCTTGCAAAGCAATTTATATTTTTGGGTTGATTTGTATAGAATCGACAGCCATCGCAATAATCTAATGTCAATGCAGCCAAGGAGGTGTCCCATTGCTTTGCAGATTTAAAGGTCTATATCATAGCTGACTATTAGTCTTGGACCAAAGCTGAGTTTTATTCACATACCTTGTAAAACATCAGACACTGATCATCTGTGAGTCAGGAATTCCCTTGATTTAAACGTCAAAGTTCAAAGTCAAAGGGGACTGATAACGGAAAGGTGTTTCCGGACCATTACTGAATTCTCTTTAAACTAACAATGCTTTACTTCATACATAGTCTCCCAATCAGTTATTTATGTGACCTATTGATTTGGAGTCAAAAATCATCTAAATTCAAGATATCAAAGGCAAGGAAAACTCAGTTAAGTTCAGAATGGTACTTGCATTTTTTTTTTACATGTATGACCAATCAAGAATGTTTTCTATTAAATCTAATGGTCAAAAGGTCAAAAGCAAAGGTAACAAATCATGTGTAACTAAATATGAGACAGTTATTTGGTTAGTACAAGTATATTCTTAGACAGTTTGAAGCTGCCATTTCTAGAATGCTATATGATATTCTGGAACACGACCACAACGAGGTTTTGTTATCAGTCTCATAAATTACCTGTATGAATTAACCATCGAACATAGGAGGTTTCTATGGAACATTTAGACAGGTATATCTTAATAACAGGAGACGATCATACCTTCTAGTCGTAATTCCATACGACAGTATAACTCGCGGTCATATGAGGTGATTACAATAATAACGTAATACAGTAAGAACTGGTTGATAATGATGATAATAAACGTGTGGCTGGGCTTTGCCGGTCAGCTGTAAGTTTTTACTGTATCGAATTTTACGTTAACCATTATCCATATATCTCGGTGTCCGGTGTATTATTTGTACCCAGGATACTTATTGGTGTTCAATGTACATAAGGTTTCTCCAAAAGACTGCTCATTTTCAAAATGTGGAAAACAAGCATTGCAAAACGTATTGTACTCCATTTAGAAAGAATTTCTCTTCCAGTAACATTATCAAATGTTCTTTTTCAAACCTATAGCTTGGTAATCTATAGCATTAATCCTCTAACGTAGTATATGTTATCGAATGTACCCTTTTTTGGTTGATGTAATTGGGCAACCACGGGATAAATACATGTAGAATGTAGGGGTGTCCAGTCATCTATTCCAAGTTAATCATAGAAGAATCAGTTACTAACAGACATTCAGTTCGAGTTTGTTTTCATTTTGTTTTACTTTGTATGTATAAGTACTCGAATTGTATCTTGCTCAAAACTTTTGCTTGTAACTCAGAATTAAAGATCCAATTAAACCGGTCCTGTGCATCGTACTTAAATCTTTAAAATATAAACAGAGATAGTAAGATAAACATGACGATTTTCAATTTATGTAGAAATATTTCTTTTTCAACTACGTATGATGTCTATACATGCACAGTATGTCTGATTCATTTCTTGCATTTACTGAGGCAAGCAACTGAGTAAAAATAATATATAACAAGGATATATAAATCACGTCGACAGTCAACTAATTGCAAACTTCTCAGTATCTTAACATTTTTCTTCCTTACGCTGTGTAAAGTTCAAGGTATTGACCTACTATTGATACATGGCATTTAAGCATGCGTTTGATCTCTCAGCTCTTAGTTAATTAAATAAACTAATTTGCCTAAAATGTATACTATTAATCACATTTAATTTGCAAGGGGGTTCTGAGAATATCTTATCTGCGTTTCTTTTCGAGAGATATAAAAATAAATTATATATTTTATACTTTTAAAACTCAAATCAAATAACCCAGGACTTAAGTGTGGAATGGGAAATAAAGCCCTCGTTCGTAAGGTGTTGAACTGTATTTATTTGTGTTCTATTTTTATAAACATGACCTCTTATTCTTACAGCTTAAGAATTAAATTTGTTGAGAAAATAGTGTTAACTGTTGCGTCCGAGACTTACAATACGTACCACAGTGGAACTCAAAGATATGATGTACTGTTTAATAAACAACGAAGAAGTACCGAAGGGTTAACCTCCTCTCGAAGTCCTTGTCATATTCAGACAAATACGAACTCCCACTGAATTGAGGTGAGACTAGGTGCTCGGAAGAGGTATCATTTTGTTACGACAATATTTGCACAGCAAGTCTAAAGATAACATTTATGTGCATAGGAGATAACAATTGTTTTCTGATGTTCACAATGCAGCCCAAAATATGCTGTGAACCCTACTTTAGTTTGCCCTTTTGTCTTAAATCTGTGCTTAAATGTATCCCATTCAATTGTTTCTGGTAGATACATCAATGACATTGATATGCTCGTTTGTACCAAGAGTACCGCATCAACATGCATGAAACACACGTGCAGTACCAAAATCATTGATTCCATCTAGGTCATTCAGTAAGGTATTGACTAATGATCGAAAGGTCCCGATTATGAGTCTTGTCGGTTCGTCCGAGTCATTTCTTTCGGAGGAAATAGTAAAAGCCGAGGTTCCGTATCACGGACGACTGTACACGTAACACATTTCTCACAGCTACCTGTGTGTCCGTTGCCAATTCTAAATTTTGATGCAATACATTACACAGATTCCGCTATAGTATACGTGAAATGATTTTGGCATGATGCAAAGCATGACCATATTATAAACATATTATTGATAAAGTCCTAGAACACTGATTTCCTTTTATTATTATTTTATTATTGTTATTATTTTACTATTATTATTTTGTTTTTATTTTATTGATGTTATTTTTTTTTAGAAATGTGTTACATTCAGTATCAAAGAAACAGGAAAGTAAATATTAGTTATTTATGAAGACATAAATTTACAGCTTAAGTACGTAAAAGAAAAATGTGACACTTTTATCAAGTCTCCTTTAATATCCTTACCTTGATTTTTTAATCTTAATATTTTTATAAGAAGTCTTAAATATAAATTCCGTTAAATAAATATCACATCCCTGTATTAAAATACATTTATAAAGCCTAGAACATTCGCAGGAATAAAATATAAATAAATAAATAGATAAAAGCAAAATAAAAAAATAAATAAAATAAAAAAAAATAATGATAATGATAATTATAATAATAATAATAATAATAGTAATAATAATAATAATAATAATAATAATAATGATAATCATAAAAATAACTAAAAATAAAAAAAAAGAAAACAGAATCTGTATTTTAGTTCATTTTAGACATTCACTCCATGACATACGTAGAGAGCCCACATCATTAATTCGGCTTAACATTTTCAATATTGTAATGGATTATATAGAGGAATGGGATATTGGGTAGGCATGAGTCCTGAAATTGGACCTATTGTCAGATTGTGTTAATAGTTTTGGTTGTTTGAATAAATCTCCAATGTAATGTGTTATGGCAGAACTGCACAACGATTACGAATTAGTGCCATCAGACAGAGTCTCAAACAATTTTATTTTTCTGTACAAGGCTAACACATCAAAATTCTATCTGCAGTAAAGGAGGAGGTTCTAAAGTACTAACGTGTCATCTACTCTACAAGTCGTGTAAAATCAGTACTGGAGATTGAAAAACTTATTTGATTTGATGATTTTGTTTAGAAAACGGTCTCAAAATTAGTCTTTATGAATAGAAGAGACTTATGACTTCTCTATTTTTTACACTACTATTATTGACGATAAACTAAAAAGCATCACTGATAAATACTTTTTCACTAAAAAAGTTCCCACAGATACAAGTATAGTGTGTTGAGCTAACCATGCATATTGTACTAAAAAAGTTTAAGTACTCTGGGAATGAAATAATAAAATGCTGGGCTATTTGACTGAAAATACATAGGTTGTATCTGATAAGAAATAAACAGACAAACCATCGGTAATTTAAATTAAAATTTTGTTTTAGTCTATAAGGCAAAAAACTTATCTATATCCTTTGCACCTAAAGGCAACCTTGCTTATAACTATAATTGTGTTGCTGAAATATAGAATGACTACTTGCTTTTTCAAAATGAATTTGTTGTTAATGTTGTTGGGGAAGTGAGTTTTAACACATTAATCACATTTTATGTTTAATTTCAATTTTTAATCTTTAAAGTTTTCTGTGTGTGTATGTGTGTGTGTGTGGTATTTTTTTTTTTTTTTTTTTTTTTTAGTGGGGGGGGGAGATTTGTTTTGGTTTTTGAGGGGGTTTTTGTTATGTTTCGGTGATTTTCTTTTGGTGTTTTTTTTTAATTTGTTTTTTGTTTTAATTTTAGTGTTATATATGTTTTACGTGCGTGTCCCTGCTTAATTTTATCGTACATGTCTCTCTTTTATTTTAACTTTGTAAAACGGTTTGGTACTTTTTCGATATTGATTCGAATCTGACGTGTTATTTTCAGTATATGTTTGACTACTTGCTTTTTTTTCTAATGCACATGAAGATTATGACAATACTTGATGGACTTTTAATATTGAATTTCAAGTACATATGACCACTACAAAATATACACAGTACAATATCGAAGATTTATAACTTTCATTACGATGTTTACAGCAAATTCTTTACAAAAGCTATTAAAGTGCAAAATCTTTATGTAATTGATGGATTCCACATTTGGAACTTTGTCATCAATCGTTACAAATATTTGAATCATTTCTGTGAATAATATTGCCAATATTATAGAGCGAGCATCCCCCCGTAGCGAGACTCCCCCCCCCCCCTCCCCCGGCGGTCCTTCTCTAGAGTTAGACTTCTCCAGGGACTGTCTCACTCTAGAGCAAAACGGTGGAAGGCTGGCTTAAAAACAGAACCTTCCCCCTGGAGAAGTCTCACTCTACAACTAGCTATAGAGTGAGCGTTCCCACATAGCCAGGTTTCCCCCTCCCCGGAAATAACATATTACGTCGTGGCTACGTTTCATACTATTAACAGTGTAAGGACTGGCATTGTAACACCCTTGTTTAGAATGAACAAGCTTTTATTGTCGTAATGGAATAACCTAACCTCTGTGGCCTAGTGCTCAAGCGCTCAGCGCTTGACCTAATTTTGATTACGGATCAATCCCCATATGATGATATTACTGCAGTGAACCCTACAGTTGAGCTTTGCCTCCTTAATTCAAGTCTCTTTCCGTCCTAAGTCGGTGTCTCAAGCACATTACAAAAATGGTATGTAATGTCTTATTGTGTTCATATTTTCGCTTTCTCGCCTATGGCGGATTTTGTCATACGGTTGGCCTATGGCGCATTTGGTCATACGACTGAGTCAGATGTCTTTCTATTTTCTATCGTGGCGATCTATATTTTAATGATAGCTCCAACAGTCACTGGCAATCGTGTCTCATGGTCATCTTGCTCTTCGTATGTCCATTTGTCTCTCACAAATTTTATCTGAATTATAACTGTTTAACCCATAGTTAGACCGCAAACTTTAAAAGTAAACATGTGAATCAAAGTGTTCATAAAATTAAATGTACTAGAAATTCCATCAACGTATACGTGACATACAAAGGTAACGTTGTAGCAGGCAAGTCAATGCCAAACTCAGTGTTGCTAAGGTTTGTCGTGACTTTCTGAGCCAAAAACGTCTCAGTTCTTGATTGATAATAATGATTTTGTAACACTTTTTTTTTGGTTTTTCTTTCATCTATATAATGCATTTACCTGTAAATCTTTTAATACATTCATTAGTGTATTGGTACACATATCTAATAAACGTCTCAGTTCTTGATTGGCAACCATACAGTCAAGAATTGTCCTATAATCGAGCCTTTGTGGGACAAGCGGGACAGAATGATTGGGAAGCGCGTCAAAGTACCATATTACGTCGCTCATCTCAGACAAGCCCTTATTCAAGAGTGGAACAATACCCTCTAATAGACCATATTCCGGTTTTGATAATTGCTGTCTTTTTGTCCGAGCTAATACATTTTGGCTTTGTTTTTCATAGTGACGTCTTAACGCATGACATAGATTTATTATCACGTCACTATTAAAAACAACGCCAAACCGTATTAGCTCGGACAAAAAGTCGTCATTTATCAAAACCGGAATATGGTCTCTTGCAATAAACACCTTGATGGGGTCAACGTTAAGGAGAATCTCTTATTCTCCTCAGCGTAGCCATGGGTGGACACACGCTACTGATTTAAATCACGAAACAACGTAGGGAACGGCAAACGTTTTTCAGTAATATAAATATGTAAATATTCAGTAATGATGAAATAATCGACAGACCAAAACAGTCAACTAATCATCAAAGAATCAAGTAAATTATTAACGAACAAAAATAAACTTGTATATCTTTTTTTCCGCTAGTATGGTATTCACTGTTGTCAAAGTAATTCTTGATATCTACCCGAACTGTCTTAAAGGAATAAATAATCCACCGCTGCATCATCACTAAATATTGCAGCAAGTGATAACCAAAGTATTGGCTGTAAGTTACACTGAAAGACTGAGAAATATTGTGAATTGAGCTTTGATGCATGACCTCAAATTCAAGGTAAAAATCACAGGATCATAATAAAATGATTAAAGGATCAGGACACAAAAAGTCAACGTTATGACCAAGACACAATTTTGACCATGACGTGCACTGTGACTTTGACTTGTATACAACCTTCGGTGAGGTCATGATCCCTGCAGTATCAACAACAGTTGTGTGAAATTTGATGAATTTACAATTACAACTAAGACCTTGACTTTAGATATATTACATTGGCTCAAAGTCATTTAACACTCTTTGGGCATGAACAACAAAGTCAGTAACGTGAAATACCATCCTGATTGAAATCAATAATAAAAGTAGTTACCACCCAACCTTGACCCTGCAGATACCGGTATTAAACCTTGGATTAAGGTCATGACACACCATTGGATGAAGAACAATAATAGTATGTAGTATTACCCAAATTCAAATTATTGTAAAATTCTGGCTCAGACACGGATATCGACTATGTGTGCAGTGTTCACTTGACCTACGAGATAAGACCTTAGTTAGGTTAAATATTGAGGTATATGATTGGAAATACGAGATTTTAAGAATTGATTGATCGTCTGTTAAATCCTACATTGTAATTTACTGCGAAGACTTTCAACTTCTTGTTCAGAGGAAGTTACACTTAGTCTAGCTCAGACGATCCAAAACACGAGGCAGTATTTCATTATGACTAAGTAACCTTAAAAGGCATTTAAACCTAAAGGCATGAGACTAATGATATCATAGCAAAGCGAGTGTTATATCTTATTCGCTTAAATTGAAAGTAGCAGTGGAGTTGGAGATTAGAGATGGTTGGTGCTATAGCATTTTCTTTCATGCATTGAAGAGAATTTCCTTCACTGAGGCTCAGTTAGCAGAGTAGCACCATGCGTATCTACACATATAAGTCAACAAAATCATGAGAGTATTTCACAATAAATATCGAGAAGGCTTTTCTCCGTTATTATCTTTGGTATGTGGTGTAACAGCAACACTAGCGATCTGATGACCTAAAAATTGATATTGAAATCCAAGAATTACCACATATTAAATGTCGTCTCGATGATATGAAGTCAAATAAGAAACGTTCCTAATTTAGAAACGGTACATGACCGACTAAATCTATACAACCGGTTAATAGATTTAAGCATTGTTTGTATCAAGGAACGCGTATCGTATTGTGACCATAAGATCGACAGAAAATGTCTACATAAGACACAGGCGTATTGTTCACAAAGAAACTTAGGTCTTCGTGTAAGATTTGAGACCTATAATATCGTGTGTCTTAATTCTAAGAATAAGTCAACAATTTCACTGTAAATAGTATATCGGACGGAACCATTTATTTGCAAAAAGAAATAACGCCCTTGTTATTATCTTGGAGATTAAATATTTTCATGTGTGTCTTGTGTGGGGGACTTATCACCTCATAAATATATCCTAAACCGTTTGTATCATACTTCTTTTATTATTTCATCTTGAAACGTAAAGATGATAGATAAATCCAAACATTAGTCCGTAAATCAGGAATCCAAAGGACATACAAAATCTGTGAAAATGAAAACCAAATAGAAATCAACGAAAAATATCTACTTGAAGAGCATTTCTGAAAATGTATTACACCAAATCTGAAAAGACAATAGAAGTGCTTCAAAAATATCTTATCCAACGGGAATTCCAAGTGTACTAATGGTCCACAATTCACATTGATATAGTTCGCTAATGTCAAAAAGGTCAATGGGATCAAATGTTGACTCCATTATCCAAATTTTAATGGACTTGTAGTATGCAGTCTGTACTGTCTTGCTAAATACATAATCAAATGGCACCAAATCTAACCGCAAATAAACAAATATGATTGAAGTTATCCACTTTTTAAGAATCGTTTGAGGTGCAATTCAATTTATGAATACTACATTTCTTTCGTTGTTAGATTTAAAGTAAATGAACTTTTTTAAAAATTATTATAACACTTATAGTTAAATTTTCTTGTTAACTTCAAAAAAAAAAAAAAAAAAAAAAAAAAAATAGCAATTACCACTATTATGGAAAACATAAGACATCTGAAAAAGCTGTTGATACAAATCACAAGGACATGCACACAAAACATGATAATAGTAGAATATACACGGAACGACATCACAAAAATATGCGATTGTGCTGCGGTTATGATACCGACTTAGGACGGTCAATTGAAGCAAAAAATGTCATTCAATTGGTGTGGTTAACCGGTTTACGGGCGCCCACCTTCCCACTCACTGCAAAAGCAGTGCGATCAAAGGACACACATTTAAAATTTTATAAATAATCCTCCATATAGAGAACAAGGATCAACATGTTTCTCAAGAAGAGTGGTCATAAAAATTTTATTACACACGAAACGTAAACATTTACACATTCGGATTAAATGTTCAGTTACTGGCCATCTTGAAAATGTTTCTATCTCTAACTTATGAAATATCTTGAATGATTTCAAAATTATTCATTTAAATGATGAATGAATGAAAAAATTCAGATCAGTTCAAATGTTTTAAAACCATTCCCTGATTTCTGAAATATAAAGATTAGATTCAAGTGAGAAAAAAAAAATTAAATGCATCTGAAGATTATCAAACGGTTACTATTTCATCACATGAAGCGGTTTGATATCTTTTTTCCTTGTTCGTGAAGCCGGTGTGGCCTAGTGGTTTAGGTGCTCGGCTCGTGATCGAGAGGTCCCGGGTTCGACTCCCGCCCTGGGCACACCGGTGTTTTGTCTTTAGGATGAGACAGTAAAAACCGAGGTCCCGTGTCACGCTAGGCGTGGCACGTAAAAGATCCCTCACTACGTCGGGTGGGTCCGTTGCAAAGGTCTAAATTTGTATGCAATGCATCAGGCAGATGCCATATACGTGGAATAATCGTGGAGTGACGTAAAACAATAATCAATCAATCTTTGTTCGTGATGGTACATCATGATTAGATGTCAGAAGGGTTTGTTTCTGTAGCATCACTATTATCTATAAATCTATTATCTGTCTCTGTAACAACAGATTTCTCAGACCAGTTGATACGTGTATCGGAATCGCAAGTATCTTGATTTTCTTTCGTCTCTTTGACTGTGTCAAGAATCGTCCTCTCATCAATCTTTTTGATATGGGTAACATTCCTGTCATACTGTGATAATCATCGGTTGAGGTCAGATTTTTTGTTGTGGTTCTTTTTCACCAACACCATGTCACATGCCTGGATATCATTAAAACAGCATTACATTTCTTATCACTATAGTCTTTACCCTTTACACATACAAAAAGGCAGCAAGATCAGCCATGAAACATCAGAAACATAAACGTGAAAAATCTTAGACTGAGAAACCCCAGAGAGTACTGGAAAATAATAAACAGTGGTGATAATTTAAAGAATAAAACCAACATTGAAATGAATACACTATTTGAATTATCTAAAAATCTTAACCATGATTCCGACATCACCCTGAGCACCTTTTGCCATCTGTTGAACTTGAAATTCTTTCATATCTTGAATAAAATGCCTCAATTAACAAACCCTTTTCCCCGGACGAAATCGTTAAAAATATAAAGCCTCTCAAGCGAAACAAACCATTGGGTGCTACTCTATTTTGAACGAGTACATTCTATCAACATATGACGTCATATTACCTATTTGTAACCCCCCCCCCCAAAAAAAAAATACAGACCTATTACTTTATTATGTTGTCTCCATTTTTATTGACCGTTTGCATGCATATTCTGATAGTGTTGAATTATTGTCAGAAAATCAAGCTGGTTTTAGAAAATCTCATGGTACAACTGATCATATCTTTAGTTTACACATGTTAATTGAACTTTATAAGATTATGAAGAAGAAATTGTTTTGTGCTGTTATAGATTTCGAAAAGGCATTTGATTCGGTGTGGCGACATGGCATATGGAATAAGTTTTTAATCCGTAATATTGATGGGAAATTTTTTTAAATGATCAGAAATATGTCTAATGGGATTACAGCTAAAAAAGCTAAACTGAATTTTTTTTCTGACCCTTTTCTGTGTCATATTGGCAATCGTCAAGTTAAGAACTTGTATCCTGTTCTTTTTGCTGTGTTGTAAATGATTTAGAAAATTTTATAAAGTCAAAACATTCATAAGGGTTACCTCGCTTGACTCAAATGTTTGAAAATGAATCCAATGTATTTTTTTTTTAACTCTTTGTATTTTTATATGCTGATGATACTATTATATTATGTTAATCAGCACATGAACTGCAATCACAACTGAACATTTTTATGAATACTTTATATTGTAGAAACTAAAAGTAAATTTTGATAAAACCAAAGTAATGGCATGTATTTAAAAACGATCTTCCAACAAAGTATTGGCTTCCCAGATTACATAAATCTCAATATAAATCACGTTTTATATCAAATTCTATTCACTGCTCTACAACTGTGCTATATTTATGTACAATTTAATGGCAAGACTTATCAACAGATTATTGGGATTCCTTTTGACACTAACTGCGCTTCCCTCATAGCAGACTTTATGCATTCTATTCAAACCTCTAAACGTTTCGACTTTATTGATAAGTTTAATGACACCTCTTGATAACTTGATTATATTTTAGTTATCAGTAACGCTGAGTCTGAAAACTATATAACTGATATTTATCCATCTGAAATTCAATTAAACAAAGACAATACTTCCGACCTGGAAACGTCTTTTTTGGACTAAAATGATTAACAACAATATTTTTGGATTAAAATGACTAACAACAGTATTCATACAAACATATATGAAAAACGTGACGACTTTGGATTTCCTATTGTAAATTTAACTTATATAAATGGTGATGTCCCCAGACTCCATCATATGGAATTTATATTAGTCAATTTCTTCTGTTCGCTAGAGCCTGCACTAACGTTTTGGACTTTCACGGAAAAAACTCAGAGTACTTTTAAACTTCTTACTCAGGGTTACAGATATCACAAACTTCGAAAAACATTTGGTAAATTTTACAGATCTTATTCAGATATTTTATCTAAATTCGGTAATGTGTATTTTCAACAATACGTATCCAGCGGAATTTCCCATCCCAATTTCTACGGTGATTTAGTGTACAAACTAAGAAGGGTCAAAGGTTCCGATAGTTTCATATCGACGGGTTCTAAAATTATTAAACATCGACAGTATGACCCCGAGATCATCGTTAAGACCATGAGTCCCTCTACAATCAAATGCAGACATTTACTTGAGCATTACACGCTGACTTACAGGGCGGTAGGGACTCGTTCCCTCTGACTGTTATTCGGGACTCCTATTGGCCAAAGATCTGATCTCGCTTACAGACGGGCAGAGCACGGTTTACTTATGTTGATGTCGCCTTACATATTATTGATAGCAACATAACATAACATATAAACGTTTCGTGTGTAAAAAAAAATGTATGACCTCTCTTCCCGAGAAACCTGTTAATCCGTGTTGCCTATACTGGTCAAAACTAAAAATTTTCACAATGATAGTGAGACCCATCGCAAATGACTAAGTTCAAATTAATCAAAATGCGTTGTTTGCAATTTTCGCATCAATAATTTATCGGAAAATATTTTTAACATCAAAATCATATCATTAGAATATTCATTTTGTTTTCTTCTCATTTCTCAAATTTTATCTCATTTGGAGTAGAAATAAAGAAATTAGGGCAATTTGAAAATAGCTAAAATCATTAAAATATCTAACGATACCGCGGCGGTACAGCGAGATGTTTATTTTGCCTTATAATTTGACGGCGCGCTTAGAATCGATGAGCATAAAAGCGATATGTTCACTGGCGTTGTTCGGGGTCACGGTTGTATTAAATCAAGTGAAGTGAGGTTTTTCAGGTAGATACGTCCATTACCTGTAAACAGCTGATCGCCGAAGCGAAAACGAAGCGATGCGGGCACACATAAGTTTTTTAAATATATAATTTTCAGTTTTTAATTTATTTCTACCGGCCCATAATATGCGATATGTATTTTTCCCCCGATTCATTTGATACCATTTTTATGAAAATATACCTAGAAATGACTACAAACATTTGAAAATAAAAAGATAGCGTCTTCCTCTTTGCCAAAACAACGGTCCGCCATATTGTTTTCACGAGTCATTTGATTACATCGATACAGATATATATATACACATTATATATATGTCTCTGATCGATATAGATAGTAAACAATCGTAAATTATAAAGTTCTCAAATAAGAGAACACATAACGAAAACAATGTCTATAGAAGTAATTATGATTATCTTATTTGTGAAAAACTTACCCCGTAGCTATTATTTCTCAAAAGTTTCATTTCATCATTCATGGGGTAATTTAAAGAACAGCGTGGGCGCGTGGGTTAATGCTTACCATGAACAATTTTCATATTCGAATTGATAATTATTGGTATTTACATTAATTAAATATTTGACGATTTCATATAGTTTATTGTAATTTTGTATCTCTATTAATACGATTTTACACGTGTTTCCTCTGACTCGGGGCGACCTCCACATATTGTCGTATAGAATTATGTACAGAAATACACATTTCAATGCAATAAATACCAAGACATATAAAATAAGACTTCATTTCATCATTTAGTTTACATTGACCCCACTGTTTACAACTTCAGACTTACATTGTAATTGCAGATAAGTCTAGACCTCTGCGAAAGGAAGGTGGGGGGCGGGATAATTTATTCATATTGAAGGAAGACATTTTTTGTTAAAGGAAAAATGAGGAGACTAAGAGCCTCTTTTGATTCAAATGATTTGGTTTTAATCCTCTTTAATTAATTTTGGTATTTATATCAGTGGCGAATCCAGAATTTCCGAAATGGGAGGGGGGCGGAGGTGCACAATTGAAAGTCCAATATAAACCAAAATACTCTGCCAATTTAGGGGCGAAATCTGAAGATTTACTCATAATTGTGGCAAAAAGGGGGAGCAACCCCTTTAAATCCGCCACTGTAGATATTAAAATGAGAGAACAAGTATATAACAATGAGAGAACAAGCTATCTTAAGGTACTACGAAACGCCAATCGTCGCGTGACCCAAGATTCACGAAAAAAAAAAAAAAAAGTTTTAAATTTGTAATTTTTTATTTAGATAACTGTGTATTGAAGACTTTATAGAAAATAATTCTAATTTTAATATTCCCACGATATACCTGTAATTGGCACTCGAAAACGTGTTTTTCAGTACAGCTCGCATGAAAACACTAGCGACAGCGTTGACTCTTAGTCATGTGCAATCAGATGGCCAGTCCCAAGACGAATTCTATAATATCTTTAATAGTTGACTTCCTAATCAAGTTCCAATATTTTCAACATATCGAGGGTATATCGGGGTAATGTCGTCTAGGGCGATCACCTGTCACCTGTGCGGCTAAATTTTTACGTAATATCACCTCAACCGGCTGTCTGACCCAGCAAATATCAACCTACATTTCGTACATTTTAACAGCTTTCAAGATATTAATTAGCGATCTTAATAAACTGAGTATTCATATTAATGAAAGACGAGGACTAATTATCAGGTTTCCTGTTAATTGTGAAGGATTATCATGAAGGAGACATAAAGAACAGGAATTGAAATCAACCGAACTTTACGACAATTTGTATTTATGAAGAGTTTATATTTGAGAGTATAACACTTTTATTAAAAGTTTTTATGTTTTTAAAATAATGAATATAATATAGTAGATTAATATAAAAAATTAAGCTATACTATGATAAATTAAAAGGTATGTGATATTTTTCACATTTTTTAAAAGAGTTATCCGCCCCTGATTTAGGTAAAAATGTTTTTTCTTATACAGAGCTTATTTTTTGTCATACAATCTAAATTCCTTCAAATATCCTTATAAGTAACCATTTTAAATAAGATTTTACATTATTATGAATCCTTGTATAAGTTTTTAGAAAAATTACCTTGGACATTTGGACTTCGTCATTTTCATCAAAGTAAAAAAGCATTCTTCGTCAAGTTTAAGAGATTATATTTGAGATGATAAGACTTACAACCAATGTTTTTATCTTTTTTCGTAATACCTGTAGTACATAAAGTAGATTGATATAGATAAATCACAAATTTTATGCATAACTGATTAAGTTATACACTCATAAAACTGCGAGGTTGTGCATTTTCATTTGCTTGAAAAAGGTGTGAAAATGCAATATTGTCCATTTTCAAATCCTCATATCTTGTAAAGTACTAGATATATTATATGAAAATTTCAGAGTTTGTTGACTATAAAACATACTTTGTAACTTACTTATTCTCTGGTATATTGTGATACAAATAAATTATTTATAGGTATCTAAAAAGTGTATCTCATGTGTTTTAAGGAAAGAGTTTGGGTCTCCCTAACAATGATAAGAAAATTTCATCAATGTTTTATATATTGATGTAAGACATTCATCACCATGGTTGAAATTGTTAAAATATTGTAAATGAACTTAAATGATTTGTGGGATTATCCTTTTAATTGTAATATACAATGATTAAAATTAGAAATCTAAAAAATACTCACTGATCAATAAATACAAAACTGAAATAGCTGTGTTTTAACTCGCTAAAATATTGTAATTGTAAAATATTTAACGATGATTTGCAGATCGAAAAATATTTAGATATACTCTTATCTAAAGCGGCCAAAACACTTCGTAATATACAACTTGTAATTTCGAATTGCCTATTGAAATTGGCCTTTGGAATAATATCCCAAGAAAATACAGAATGTGTAACATCTGTAATAGAAATGAAATTGGAGATGAATTTCACTACCTTTTCAATTGTAATGATAATGAAATTGTGCAAGCTAGAAATTTATATATTTCGAATACTTATTATTTTAGACCAAATATTCCAAGACTCAAAGAACGTTTTCAATCTTTCAACATCAATCTACTTAATAAACATTGTAAATGTATTGAACTTTTTATAGAGAGAGATACCAATGACGTTTACGTAAAAAGCAGTAGTACTATCTTCACGCATGTATCATATTTTTATTATATTTCATAGTTCATATTTTCTCTTCAATGTATTTATGTACATTTATGAGAATTAAATATTGTCATTGTCCAAAGGCTTGGAATATCTGAAGTAAATCCAGTACAGCTTAGATGGAACAGATTCATTTGCTGGTGCTTAGAGTAATTTATGAAGTTAAAAACAGTTTATATCATGATTTAATACATTGATATGGAAGTTTGATCATGTTTAAATATTCTTATGCCAATATTTCTTATGACTGATCATTTTGTTTAAGTAGTTGTTAGGGAGTTTTTTTCTCAATTTTTACTCAATATTTTTTATATTCTGTACTTTAGGCAAGTCACGAAAAACGTACTTAACCCCCTCCCCTCCACACCCCCCCCCCTCTTGTACCTGCAGTTACATATGTTTCTTTCTTTTCTGGTGTGCTGAGTGAACATTCAGATTTGCCCAGCTCAAAATCGGCAAGATAGCTTATCCATGTCACAACCTGATCTGAATTCAATCTCTGGTAGATGCACAACAAATATGACAAAAAAGTAATAATAACAATGACGGTTTTAGTTTTAACGATAGCGATAAAGTCAAACGTGATCATTATTCCATTTCTGAGAGTTTGATTCATTGAGTTATAAGGACTGTAAATGGTACAAGGTTGAAATTTATAATTTTTCAACCTATGATGGACATAAGATGACCCCTACTTTCCATAAATATTATTAGTGTGCGCGGTTGTTATCTATCCTAATCTTGGCTGTACCTTAGTTGACTTATATGCACGGGGAATTTTATTGTAGTACAAGGGTGCTATCAAGTTTAAATATGATAATTTGCGGTAGGCCTATATGAACCAAGAATATTATTCATATACATGGAGGTAATCCAGTTTAATTTGTAACAAACATTTCTGATCTGATGTCCTTACATTACAATAAAGTAGCCTCGGTTTCCCGACCGCTGGCGTTACTGTAAATACGAATTGCCTTGTTAACTTGATTTGAAAATTGCAATTGCGCGCGTGCCAACCACGGTCGCTTGCATATAACATAAAAAGGCATATATTCCGGAACTTATGGGCGTATTAGCTCTTTGCAGTCGATGCTGTTGTGTTGATTATAAATGCAATCCAAATTATAACAAGCAATTAAGACTCCTAAAACTCCTTAACATCTTGAGGCATTAACATGAAGAATGTTGGATGCAGTTTTCGCATTTTTCATGATGAAAATAATAATAAGAAGAAGAAGAAGAAAAAGAAGACGAAGGATGATAATAACTAAAACTAAACTTAGAAAAAAATAAATGAAAAAGAGATAATATTCATATATGTAAACAAATGCGAGTTACTTGATAGTACGTTAATATCCTTAAAAACTATACGTTAATACTTTATTCCATGTCAATCTGATTAAAACCATATCTTTATTCCGCTTCTTTATTTGTCCCATTGCGGATAAAGATCTGGCGAAACCCCGTAATGGATCATGTTCTGGTGAACTCTGATTTCCAGCCAATCGGTGGATCGGCTACAAATTCCTAGGAATGAAATTAACACTCCCAGCGTGCGTGACACACAAGGTAGTTTTTGAACAGTGTTTGTTACTTTTTGCGTCACTATCACGTGCCTAGCCGAGTCATTGATTGACTATGGGAAATAACAGTTTCGGTGACTGAAACGTCATCAGAGTTCATCAGAACATGACCCCTTACGGGATTCTGCCATATCTTTATCCGCAAGAGAACAAATAGAGAAGCGGAATAAAGATATGGTTTTAATCAGAGTGTGTGGCGATTTCATTGTTTATCTTTTAAACTGTTTCTTGTTTTAGTTTAAGCTCTTGATAAGGAGTTCATTTTAAATCACCTGTAATGCAGGGTCGAGTAGTCCTACTGCTTTTTACGTAAACGTCATTGGTATGTTAGAAGTCACAATAACAAGTTTTTCGGTACACTGAAATACTTCCGCCTTTAGAGATATCATCTAAATGTGCTAAAGAATTCAAAAACTTAGCAAGAAAATCGATAAATTGTGCTTCACTTGATGAAACCTTAATTTACAATCTATCAGTAAAAGCTGTCAAAAGTAGAGTAGAGATCTACCATTCCCGATTGAAAAAAAAACTACAGGCCTGGATAGTTGTTTGTACTTTTGTAGCGTTCCAATGATAATATAGATCACACCAATGTATGGTTCACTTATACAGAAATGAAAATATTAAAATCGTAAAACAATAAAATGTTCCGCAGACTACCACAGAGGTCGCTTACAGATGTCAGATACTCACTATTGGTGTATCAATACAAAAGTTAACCTAGTGAAGATTAAAAAGATTAAGTTAGATGGTGAATCTCCGTAGTTAATTCTATGTTTGTGCAATTTTCAAATAAATCATGCTACAATAATGATAACTTTATTATTAATGAATTATCTGAAATGATGACTTTAATAGAGGGAGGTGGGGTGCAGAATCATCCAGGGCTATCCACATAACAATCATGAAATCCAGTACTCAACTGATAAAATACTGCAATATATGATAATTATAACGAATACACAACTTTTACTGTATAATTTAGCCAGTTATAAGATAATTATAGAATTCCAAACAGCTGTATACTAATTAACAATTACTGAACTAGTAATATAGAAATTATGGACCAGTACAAAACTGGTTATTATATTTAAACTAAGATTAAGATTGGGTCGTCGCTTATAATTAAACAAAATTCTCCGTATCGTCCATACTTTGAATAATAGAAGAAAAAACTCTTCTAGTCCACGACGCACTTATAGTAATGTTTCCAATCTGTAAATTATTGATACACTTTTATGTCTGCAATCGATAAAAAAATTAAAATAATCTAAAATAAAAATTGTAAAATGAAATAAATAGATAAATAAAAATATTAAAAAAATCCTTTCGTCTAAAAATCAAAATTGCAGAAGACTGACTACATGTACTTTAAGACCGTCTAGTACTTATATGCCCGTGAAAATCCTGTAAAATATTATCCAATTATATTAGTTAAATATATTCCGTTACTCAAATAACCTATTAATCCCTAGCCGTATAGTACTAAAAATACGGAAATACAAATATTCATATTGAGTAAAACTTGATATTAATACATAATAATACTAATAAACACTTTCTATAAAATTTCCCATTACAAAAGCTCAATAATACATTTATAAAAGTTCGTCGAACAAGCTCTCTAAAATTAGTAGCTAAAAGAATCCCCGTAGAATGCATCACGGATAAAATACCAAATTAAACCAACAATGTGTAAAACGACGCTGAACAGAATTTCAAAAATAAACTCATTTGAAACATTGTTTCCAGAAAATGACAGGTACATGAGCGATTATAGAATTGGAGAACCAAGTATAATCCAGATTTATAGATAGTAAGCATTGGGGATATGGTAGATTTGAACCTGGAGCCTTAATAAAGTTTTTTAGCACACGCATATATTAGGAGAAGGCTTTGACGTTGGTTTAAATGTACAATCAATTTCTTTAAAATGAAAACTATGCGCGAGTTCCCGACACTTTTGACGTTAAAATGTTGTGAAATGTTTTTGATTCTCAGAAAATTTTTAAATCTTACCACCACCTCATGGCATGGCATAGAAGGATTTTGTTGTAACAGATCGATTTTTTGGGATATGATAGACTGATTTGAACCACGTACAGGTTGCAAGTTAACCAAGATTGAGGTTTAGGAGATAGATTCGAACCAGACCTATTTGGAAGAAACAAAGATTAGCCGGTATATAACAGGTTAAGGATTTGAACCAAGTATTATCCACAGATATATAGACAGCAAGCATTGGTTATATGATGGATTCGAAATTTTGGCCTTAACAAGGTGTTGTAAAGTGTACGAAATATGAGTGTTTTGATGTATCTTTCATCTACATCCATTCCATATTTACATTATGCTGCCCTTGTCTTATTCTCGTTGCGATTTCCAATTACACTGACAATGACCAATGACAGAGAAATATGGCACTTTTACCAATTTTCAATTATATTGAAATTAACCATTTTAGTGGCTATGGTTACATTTAATGACTTATTAATGAACTCAAAGAATAAAAATTATATCTCCGAGTTCCATTTATTGAAATCATCATTTAAACAATTGAATGACTATTCATAGAAATTTGAACACAAGAGGAAGACAGCTTTAATCCACTTTGCTGCCTTTTCGAATGACGACTCCGGATTTCTAAAATTAAGAAGTTCAAAACAGTTGATAATTCTATGTCATCGGGTGAAAAAAATCAAAGGCATTCGTCATCGACAGTACGGCCGGCCTCCAATCAAGTCTTTCATTTGTTACCCTCTATAGACTTATTCAGACATTTTCTTAAGCGTTGCACTCTGACTAACAGGGCTTAGGGAACTCTATGACGGGCCTCAACCTTCTCGGCAAAGAAAAAATCCCAAACCGAATATTCTCTGATCTTAAGTGGGGACTCACAGTGATTTAGAGACATTAACGGTTTCATGTAGAGTGCAGTTGAATTGAATTATTTGATATTTATATTGATAAGTTTTCTGTTAAATCTTTCGTTGGAATATCCTCATGATGCGAATTCAATAACCTGTTGGTCTTTCTTCTCTTTGATGAAGACAATAAAACAATAAAAAAAGAATTGTTCCTTCAACTGACCGTCATAAGTCTATACCGCAATTGCATTGGGAACTTGTTCTATTGTTAATTTCGATAACTGAATCGAACTCAGGACCTTTAGGGTCAGAACAGAGCACCTCATCCACCTAGTCACAGTAGTTAGTTGTATGATTCTGACAGAGATGTCACAAGCATGGTCTTCAAATATACTGTGATACCGCATACTCGAGAAGCGGAATAAATCAGATGTGGATCCTCAAGAATTCTAAAGAACTTTTAGAGAATCTAACATCTCCGAAATTTGACAATATTTTCAGCATCAAATCTTTTGACTTCTCCACGCTCTACACTACAATTCAGCATCAAAAGCTCAAAAACAGACTTGCTACAATTATTCAAATTTCTTTTTTCCATAAAAATCGGAGATATAAATATCTTGTCATTGGGCGGGAAGATACGAATTTTGTAAATGAACACTCTGACGCAAAACACAAGTCTACCGAAGATTAGATAATCAAAATGCTGGAATTTTTAATAGACAATATTTTCGTGGTATTTGGAGGGAACATTTTTCAGCAAATCATTGGCATTTTCATGGGAACTAACTGCGCCCCTCTTCTTGCTGACATTTTCTTATATCCGTATAATGCAGAATTTATTCAAAACATGCTCTCCACAGGCAGAAAAAGCCTTGCATCTCAGTTTAATTTACGTGTAGATATACAGACGACGTATTGTCAATCAATAATTCTATCTTTAATGATTACATACATGAAATTTATCCCCATGCACTTGAAATAAAAGAGACAACAGAGAGCAATAATTCCGCTTCGTATCTGGATATATTTTTAACTTTCGAGAATGATGGTCATTTGAACACCTCTCTGCATGACAAACGTGACGATTTTAACTTCCCTTCCCTTTCTTTGCAGCAATATCCCGTCCTCACCTGCCTATGGAGTTTTTATATCTCATCTTATAAGGTACGCAAGAGCCTGTTCTCTATACGACGGTTTTATTCCAAGGGCCAAACGACTGGCAACTAATTTGCTCATGCTGGTATATGTTAAACAACATCACTGGGGAAGTTGTACAGTCGCTATGGGGATCTTGTACGAAAATATGATGTGCCTTTTTCTAGGATGAATGATAATATTCTGGAATGCGACTAAATGACCTGTTCAGTGAACACGAATATGACTTTGTATACGAGTTTTGTACTTTCGTATATACAATTAGGAAACCAAAACTCTTGATTTTGACATGTTTCTTGAGAACTGCTGTGACGGGTTATGCATGCAGGCAGGAGACCCTTACTCTCCCCGGGCACCTGGCCTCACCTGGGAATTTTTCAGTATTTTGGGGTTCACAACAGTTCCTTTTTGAAACTTACACGATTTTATATCTGTCCTTCGACTTTGAGAATGATTAACGGTTTGGTACTTCTTCGATATTGACATATACGTTAAATAATCGTCGATTGAAGTGAAACTATAATCAAACTTTTGATCTCCTTAATTTTCTTTGCTTTTGCTATCCGTACCGTATTTTAAAAAAAAGTCTTTTTCCCTTTCCTTTAGGTGTAACTTTGATTTATATCTTTCATGATTTGAATAATCTATAAACATCACTCAGGAATCATAAATTGGCAAAATACGCACTGGACTGATGTCACTGTTGGTGGACTGATAGATCCTGAGGACGTCATAAGTCTACTTTTCAGTGCGTTTGTACTGACATGAAATTTAAATTTAAGATTTTCAGTCATAACATTTTGTTAATCTCTCAAAAGGTGAAGAGTATCTCCCTCACGCATAGCTCTGTCCTTAAATTGATTCTGTGCTTCACTTTTTCGGACACTTTGGTTTGAAGTCTGCTCTTATTTATGTATTATTAGAAAAATTCGGCCATGAGCATCGCTGAGGAAACAGTTGCAGTAATGCGCATCTGATGCACAACATTATAACACTATATTACTTCTGATAATGATTCTAACGTGTTCACGTATTTCAAATAAGTATTTGATCTTTTCCAATACGTTATTAATTTAAATCACTGAATAGGAAGCTATAGTTTTAAGATTCACATTTTTTTGCGTAACGTTTTCATGATATGCACAATGTGATTTATCGTTTCTGGACATATCATAATTGTTTATACCTTATTTTCTTACGAAATAAGGTATTTAAATACACAATTTGGCCTCGACCATTAAGAAAATAATACTAATACATTTTTTCTCCCTGGTGCGTTTAAAAAAAACCAAAAAGTGTACTGATATATCATGTAAACAACGAAAAAATACCGAAGGGCTAGCCATATCTCGAAGTCCATGGCATAAAAGGACAATATCGTTTACAATGTCATATTCAGACAAATGCGAATTCCAATGAAATTGAGGTCAGTCCAGGTGCCCAAGAGGAGTAAGCGTAGCCTGCTTTCATGCAACACCAGTCGCAAAAATCAAGCAACTATTCAAATTTAGGAAAAACATTCATCATTGATTTTTATCATATCTATACATCATAGACATGCAATAGAACACTGTGATAATAGGAAAAATTACTCTTATCAATGTTTATTGTATGACCGTATAGCTGAGATTAGCATATTATCAGTACACCTGTTAGATATAAAAGGCAGCTAAATCCTAAATGTGCGAATTCCGCCGTGCAGTAACAATCTTCAGCAACATGGAGAGACGATTTATACTTTTATTTGTATCAAGCATATTCAGTTCGGTGACTTCGGTTGCCCTCAAAGCCTCTGAGATCGATCCTGGGTTCGAATTGTTTGCAGGAAAATCCAATTTGCAAGAATTCATCCACCATCCTATTCTGTTTGAGAATCAACTGCCGACATGGTTAACTGGAAATTATGTAAGTATGTTAATGACTTTTGGGTTTATATTTAAACATTTTAGAGAATAAATTAAATATAAAAGAAATACATATTTTTTCTTTTAAATGTGGTTAAAAATGATACATAAAATATCAAAATATTCTCTTGTGTTAATGTGCAACAAAATCTTAATCAGGAATTCATTTTTTTCAATAATAGCATATTTAATTGACATAAAATTGACTGAAAATTGAACATTATGAAATTATTCCTCCGTTACTTGAATAAGAGCATACTGGTTGTTTGTAAATTCTGAAAGTAGGGTATATTTAATGCTATTTTCCTGGCTTTAACTGTTCATAAATTTCATTTCTATTATCGGTTTAAATTTGAGGCAAGTTTAATAACAATCTTCGTGATGAACATATGTAGTTAATAGGAAACAATACACTTATATTAAGTAATTTCTCTCCTTCGTAACTAAAATGTAATTTTTACATGTGTGTATGTAATTAACATTGTTATTTTATTTATACTGTATATCCGTTTTCAATGGACGCTGTAAATTCAATTCATTTAAATAATTATCAGATTTAAAAAATTTATTAATACAAAACTAAGAATGAATTCATAGAAATTATTTATAAAACAAAAATCTCCAATAAAGAAAGAATAAAAAAGAATATCAAACTTTTGTATACTAAAAAGGGTTTTAAATTTCAGTATTTCCATGTCATTTTTTACGTTTAGATAAGAAATGGACCAGGTCGTTTCGAGTTTGGACACCGAAGTTTAACCAACATAGGGGACGGTTACGCAAAACCTGCCATGTGGACTTTCTATGGAAATGGATCAGCCTCCTTCAGCACCAGATTTTTAGAAACATCATTCTATAACGAATCTGTATCTATGAATGATATCGCTCCATTTGCGACATTGATGCCTCCTGACCCGCCCTTTTCTCTGCAAGAAACCCTGAAAGCTTTTCAAAACGGAATGGATAATCCAAGCGTAAATTTATACAATTTTACTGATGACTGCGTTGTTTTGACTGATTTGTGGCTCCTGTATTCAATTAATATCAATTCTGTAAGATTGAAACAGAAAGTTAACGCTGATTTACCAGATGCTAAGTTAGGGTTTCCGTACACTAGTCCCGTATCAAGTGCTCATCCATTGCCAGAATTGGGGACCAGTAACCACCTTACGTTTGTCGGTAGCCTGTCTCTCGTACCTGGTATAGCGCATAAATTAACTCTAGTAAGAGTGAAAGGAAATAAAGATCGGGAAATGATATCACAGTGGAATGTCGATAAATTGCCTTACATGCATTCGTTCTCTGTTACACAAAATTATGCTATATTTTTAGGTAGCCCATTTTATTATGATATTGCTCGTATGTTAGTCACTCTCAACTTTGCTAATGCGATGGACTGGGTAAAAGATGATCCTTCCCTTATCTATGTGGTAAGAATAAATACAGGAAAGGTCCAAGTTTTTAAAACGGAGGCCATGTTTGCCTATCATCATATTAATGCTTTTGAAATAGATAACGAGCATATAGCTATGGACGTCGCTGCATATGACAGCGCTGGTGCATTTAATGCATCTTCACTTACGGTAATGAGAAATAGAACGTTGAGAAATAGTTTAAAGTTGAAAACACAGGTTACACGATACATTATCAACTTCAAAGACGATACAGTAGATGTTCAAACATTTAAGGACGGAGACAAAGTTCCCTATGCTTCACGACTTACTTTACCAACAATCAATGAAGATTATCGCGGTAAAAAGTATTGCTATGTTTATGGAGTTGTGACCAAGAAAGATGACATTAATTATGCCAATATGTCTATCGTGAAAAAAGACCTTTGCGGTAATGATAAAGATGCATCTTGGTCTGTGGATAATCATTACCTAACCGAGGCTTGGTTCGTACCTCGACCAAATGGGACAAGTGAAGATGATGGATATTTGCTGACTCCAGTTGTTGATGGTGAAAATGAAAGGTCATATCTCGCCATTGTAGATGCTCAAAATATGACACTAGTAAACCATGCGTATTTACCCACAACCGTTCCTATAACGTTCCACGGACGAATGTTTAATCTGTGATAGCGATTTAAAAGTAGAATATCACTGCATAGTATTTGAAATAGATTGCTTAGTAATAACAATGCAAATTATGACCATATATGTGTAAAGCACTGTTGTCTTGTTTATCGTATTTATTCTGAAATAAACTAACAGAATTCTTATTTTCTAAGTTATAAATGGACTGTATGCATAGGCTGCAAAGGCATAGATGAGGTACAATGACGTCTTTTGTTACACGACTTATGTATTCTTTATGTCTAATTATATTGCATCATTCTGGTTTTTGGTAAATAGTTAATTTAAGACTCGCATTGTAGCTATTAACTGATAATACAATTTATTCAGGAGCAAAAACTTTATTTTCTGCAAACTTATATAACATGATGTAATATATATGAGGTATGACTTTATTATATGACACAATTCACCCCAGGAAAAATAAAAAAAGAAAGAAAAGAAGAAAAACACACAACGTCGCAATCGTTACCAACCATATTGCAGATACAATGCAAGATAACGGTAATCAACCGATGAGGTACAGTGAGGTGCAGTCCTAACATAACATTATGTTAACGTCGCGTTAACGTGAAGTTTGCTTTCCTCGTGCGCTCAGGACTGCTGAGCACACGCGTTTGCGTTAACGCAGATTTCCACGTGAACTTAATTTCTAGACCGCGTGAACGCGCTTGACTGCCGCGTTAACGCGCTTAACTGCCGCGTGAACATGCTTGACAGCCACGTTCACTTGCTTACAATTAAAACTTGTATATAAATGATTATACAGAAGGATTTTAAGGAGAATCGATATATACATTGTATGTTTCAATATAAAAACATATTAATGTGTAAGTAAAATATTTAGAATTCAATAAAACCCTTCTGAGTTAAGGGTTGAACTTTAAAAATATTAAACGCAATAAATGAAAAAATAAAGATAATAACAATGATGATAATTAATATATTCATTTATTAGGCTATAGAAAATACCTTAATTAAAAATGATAATAATAAATACATAAATAAGAAATATCTGTTAATACATAAATAGATTAGTTATAAATGAATAAAGAAATAAGAAATAAATACATAAATAAACTCATTAAAATGAATAACTAAGTGAAATTAGAAAGTAATCATGCTAGTATAAACTGACGAATTTTTTTTTTTCATAAATACCTTATTGCATGTCTACGCGATAATTTCCTTTGTTATATTAATATGAAATCCTTAATGCAGGGTGTCATTTTATTACTACATTTAATACACTTTTATGGCGACATTCGCGGTCATATAATTAGATCCATTTATTTTTTTCCATCTGTACATGTACCACTGCATAGAGAATTGCAAATAAAGACATGGGAACATGCGACTGGACCAAGCGCACGCGGGAATAAATCGCGTTAACGCGAATTCCCTACCGCGTTAACGCAAGGAGCGCACGCGCGTCCGGTCGAGCAGTCCTAGCACGTGTGCTAGAGCAGTCCTCCTGACCGCTTTTCGCGTTAACGTGTATGTTATGTTAAGACTGCACCCATCTGTAATTGGGCAAAGTTTCGCAAATCAATCCATACGTACATCAAATTGTTGAATAGATCGTCTTGTAATTATTGAACAAAACAATTTTGAAAGAAATCTGCGACTGAAAACTTCGATGTAACTGCTATGATGGTAATATTAAATTATGGTTCCCAAATTAATTAACAGCCGTTCGACAGTTGACACGAGTATCACATTCCTGTAACGAAATTTCTGTGTATCAGATGGGAGTTAAAATCAGCAAGACTAAGTCTCTAGTGAATATAAATCGATAGGGTGCCAGCAACGTTAACCGGACGTCCGTATTCAAAATCATTGCAAGTTAATCCCCCACTCAGTGACAGGACAATGCTGAATAGGGTGTACTTTACTAGAAATCATATAGCAGATGGGATCAGTACGACTAAATCACTATGAACTATATAATAATAATAATAATAATAATAATAATAATAATAATAGTAATAATAATAATAATAATAATTATTATTATTATTATTATTATTATTATTATTATTATTATTGTTGTTGTTGTTATCATCATCATCATTATTATTATTATTATTATTATTATTATTATTATTATTATTATTAATAATAATAATAATAATAATAATAATAATAATAATAATGAATAAATAAATAAATAAATAAATAAATGATAATACAATAATAATTATAATAATAAGAATAATGATAAAGATGATGATAAATAAATAAATAAGTAAAGATAGAAAGTATAAAATACCACTCCCCCCCCCCTCCCGAAAAAAAAAATAAAGTTAAAACAAATTGAGGTATACCTTTATTTACAACAAAAGGCAGCTATCTAAAACCTCATATACCACCACTCCTCCCAAAGAAGGAGGGGAAAGGGAGCTCTAATCTATAAACAAAAGAAATGCATTTCTAAAATTAAATTATTTTCTTCATGTGAAGTTCAGAGGGTAATGACTTGACAATATATCATTTATCGAGCTGACTACGAAATTCCGACATTCTATCCATTGTCGCATCGATAAATTGCTTGTTATAATAATAATCTTATGCCAACAACAAATTACACATCATGGCCAAGTGTGTCAGGCCATTATTTAAAGGACGTGACGTCATCGCATGCATTGACGGAGTACAATTCGATCATTAATAAATACAGAACATATATAACTTTTAATTTTGTGCACCAGATGTGCATTTCGACAACTTATGTCTCTTCAGTGGTGCTTGTGTCCGAATGATTGGAATCTATATTAAATTCCCAATGTAATTGCAGTTGCTACATATTTTATATGGAGATTTTATAAATCATATTTACGCCAAGATCACGGCATCATACCAAAGTCTGACGGAGAATTAAGTATTAAATCTTTATATAATTAATATCGGAACATGTACGTAAGTCATAAACTCACTGAAATATGATTATTATCATGAAAATTAAATTATGATTGACATGCAAGTGCGAGAAAATTAACTTATTGTCTCTACGTTTTGTAGGACAATCCCATCTTTGGTTACTCACTTCCATCTTGAATCAAAAGTAGGCTAGATTTTATCAATATTATATGGGAAACAATAGGACGACAACGATGTGACATCTTGCCACAGATAGGAGACAGGTCATCGTTACGGTTTCACAGATGTGAATTATGATATTTGTCAAGTGTAAAGAACGGAGAGTGGAACATTGACCTTGGTGATATAAAGAACCGCACACATATACCACTGCGTCTCTTACACTGATAGAATAGTCAGAGAATCATGTGGAGATAGATAAACGGAAGACAAATATAAAGTAATACCATTTGAAATGACGTGTAGATGTTTATTTAAACGCGAAACAAAATATTTTTGGACTATTTCAATCGCAAATTTCTAAAAACTAAACATTCATATCGAGCATAGTTCCTCTCCGAGAAGAAAGTGAACCCAATTTAGAGATTGCGGTGAGACCAGGTACACGGGTGTAGCGAACGTTTTCTACTAATAAACTTTCATACCAATGTGTAAAACTTGATTATTGGTACTCGTTTCACAGACAAGGTTCATATCTTTTTCTTCTGCGTATGCATTCATAAACAGCAAAGTTAAAAGTGTTTTCAATGGTTGTATCCATTTTACTATATAACAAGGGATGTTCATATGTCATACATATATCTACATTACTCATAAGCAGAGCTTTTAAATGGTAAAGCTACTTTTCTTATGAACTTAGTCTTGTTAAGATGATGGATAAGTCAAAAAATCATGAAACCAGAGGACATACAAAATCAGTGAAAATGAAAAACAAGTGGAAAATAACAAAATATGTCTACTTGAAGAGCATATGTGAACCCCTATGAGATCAGGTTCCGGGGGGGGGGGGAGTGAGCATCTCTTGCTTGCTAGCAACACCCGTCAGATATACCTAGTAGAAAGAGTCAAATCGTCTAAATTCCATATGTATTTATATTTGGAGAAGTCAAAGTAGCTAACCTTCTAGTATAGAAGGTGTCAAATCAATGTAAAATGATCGGAATCGGTCTCAGCCCAGAATATCATTTAAAAGTCTGGATAACGAGATATCATATGGAGTAATAAGAGTCTCGTAACGACCGTAGAACTTCCTCAGTGACGTTGCTAGTCTAACACATATATAACCCTGGTTGAGCAGCTTAACTGAAAGTCGCCTAGCCCTCAGAACAAAGTCATTGTAATTTGAACATGCTCTGGAATAACGTATTAACTGAGATATGAATACGACGTATGCGGGCGATGATGGAATGTTGCTACTTATGAAAGGAAAGTTTGTGAGAGCGAAATTGAAATCGTCCCGTTTGTCATAGAGTGATGTGTTCAATTGACCACTAATGTCGAAAGACAACATAATATCTAAATACAAAGTAGAATTACTACTTTCTGTGGTTTCTTTGACCTCCAGTTCACTTGGATAGATGATGCTAAGGTAATCCAATCCGCGAATGAAGGATTATTAATTGAAAGCAAGTCATCTATATATCTGTAAGTGAAATTGAAGCCAAGAGCCAATTGTTTTTTCTTTGCGGAAGAAAAGACTTGATGAATTCAACTTCGTATGAGTAAAGAAATATGTTAGTGCCCATTGGAATGCCGGCAATTTGTTGAAAAACCTTTCCTCCATACACCACAAAAATGTTATCGATACGAAAGTTCAACATCTGGATGCGGCTTCCGTTTTTACCAGTAAATGCATTTTGAATAATTTCCGCTTATCTGTCTTTTAATTTCTGATGAGGGATCGTTGCGTAAAGAGTCGAAAAGTCATAAGAGTTGATGGAGTGAATTTTAGTAAAACTTTTTAATTTTAGATGTTCTAACAACTCTTTTGAATTTTTAAGGATCGACATTTGATTAATTCCACTTCTGGAATATACTGTTTCGCAATACCTATAAAGGCCAGATATAATTTCTGATAATATTTTTGTGAGTGGCATCGATATAGATTTTGTGGAACACTTCGAGGAACCAGCGATAAAGCGTTGTTTGTAAGGATTTTTGTGCATTTTTGGAATGCAGTACAGATGTGGAAGTTCTAAATTTAATTTATTTGTGTCAACACAAAACATATTGAGGACAGATTTATGATTCTCAAGTACTTCAGAAACCGAAAAGTTCGTGAAAGTATAAGTAGGATTACCTGGAGCTGAATTTAATCCTAATTCTTTCACTAGGCTGTCAAAGTAATATTTCTCACAAGTAAATGTATAATTATTAGACGCTTTATCTGCTGGTGTTATGATATAATGCTCTTGGAGGAAGGTAAGTTCTCTGACAACATCAGGATCTTTAAGAATAGATTCGAATCTGAGGTTTACAGAACCTTGTAATTTTTTAATTTTTGATCTCAGCAGTACTGCAATAGATTTTATCCATTCCGAAAGAGTGTCGACTTGTACTTCCTCTCTTTTTGCCCGTCGTGTGGCATATTCCTCGCAGCAGTTTATAATATTCTCAAAATTTTGGCTCCATGTGAATGATCTGGGTTCTCTGTATTTTGGACCTTTAAGTAAAAGTTATCTTAAATTAGTGTTCTTAACAATATCGAGATCACCAGTAATGACATGGCCACAAGGAGAATATACAAAATTAGATGAGGAACATGCACATGGTTGAGGATGGCATGCAGAGTTGCTAAGATCAAGACACTGTAGAAACCCTTTGTAATTATAAATTTTGGATGCAACTGATGGCGTGTAGCTATAGGAAATACATGGCGGATCTTTGTTTTTGAGATATGGAGTATTTTCTCTAAAACAGACTTTGATTTTTATTGATTTATTTAAAATTTGGCCACAATTTAAATAATCAATGCCTTTATTTGCAAATGTAATTTTGATGAAATGCCATCTAGTCTATACTCAGAGCTTATATCAGTATATATACGGTGTCTGGACGATACCTACAACTCGTGTAATTTTCTGAGTGAAAATAGAATAAAGTTTTGTACGAATGCGATGAAGGCCCAAAGGTTTATTTATAAATGACAAAAGAGCATCATAGGAAATATTATGTATTTCAGGTTCGTTGTATTTGCGTGTACCATGACTTCGATGCCTCCTCTGGCTTTTGTTGAATAAACCGAGTACGTTAACTGATTGACACGCAGGACTAGTTAGGTTACCAATACTACTAATATTGTCATTGCATCCATAGGGCGAAGCAGTGCCGATACGTCTTATCCAGTATTCTTCTCTTTTCCGACGAAAAACTCAAACTGGCATTGTTTGTGGGGTAATATATTTTTTCTATAATTCTAATTTTCATTGAGAGAATAGAGTGGTCAGGCTGGTTGAAGTGGTGATAGGTTTCCACCACAATTTATTTTGGACCTGTGACCTGATACTCTTGTACGGAGTTGTCCCTTTGTCTCTCCAACATATATTAACCAACAGAGTGAGCACTCAATACCGTATACAATATTTAAACTCTCACAATTTAAATGGTCAAAACTATGCGTATGAAAGGTATGTTTGGTTAAGTTACTTGTAAAAGAATTGTCTGTAATTATGATGTTGCAAGTTTTGCATTTTTGGTCTCGCATTTAGATATTTCACAATCATAAGGGGAGAATTGGTAATCTTTAATTACGTCAACTAGTTTAACCTTACAGGGCTTGATGTTTATGAAGCCATCCGCATGTTGATACCAGAGTTCATTATTAGTGCTTGCCACAAATGTTACTAACGTCATTTAAAATAATTTTGGGGACACCTAAGTTAAGTGCTATGCACGTGTCCTTGCACATTGCAGTTTGAGGCCTTTTTATAGTGGGCGACGCCTCAGCCACTATGGTTTTCTTATTAACATTATCCATATATATATATATAAAGGACTGCCCGACAAGTGTCCTCTGGAACAAATTATCCACCAATGAAGTGTTTAACAGGAAAAGAAATGTTGATCATATTTGGCATCTAAATTCGTTCTTACTAGCTTATTAATAGATGTAGTTTATCTTACTTTGTGATTGAAAGGAAACTATAAAACAGGAGACGCTCACTCCTCCTGGGCATCTGGGCTCACCTCTGAATCTCGGGGTCTGTGAATGTCCACTGTGTTACATTGTTATTAGTGCCTTAGTCATGTGACACCATTTACTTTCGATTTTAATGATGGCTGATATGGTTTTCATATTTGAAATTTTCAATCCTTGTGACTAGACTGAAAAGTTAATTTTTAAAATCTCTGTATTTTGTTATTGACGGTCACTCCCTCTGGGCACCTTGTCTCATGCCATATCATACCATATAGGATTCGTAATTGCTCTTATTTAAATCAGCACCATCGAGTTTCAGTATCTAACCTTGAATTTAAATGGATATCCAGTGGTACTTCTTAGAATTTTTTCCTTTGAATTGCATATTTTGTAATCGTAAAAGATGTTTATTATAAGGGAAACTTGTTACATCTTCAATCTTCTGATATATCTTGGTACAAGGATCCGGAGGAGCTGGGTAAAGTCTCTGTAGAGGATAAATATACTTTTGTCTTAATCTACTACAGTGTCACTTCTATATCAAGGTTATCTACCTTATTGTTTCTATCCTTGTAAGAATAAATTTGTGTCATTTTCGGGGTTTTTTTTTTGTTTTTGTTTTTTTTTTTCGATATCCAAAGCTGGTGTAAGTGGCATAGACAGGAGATACTCATTCCATAATAATTTAGGCTACCTGAAAATAAAGCATAATTATGTATGACTGAAAAGAATACTTGTAAGGCATTTTCTCGACGTTCCACTGTGAAATTTCCCGATTTTTCCTTTCCATTCACTCTTGAAATGGGACTAGTGTACATGAAACCTTAGCATCTGCTGAATTAGCCTTACTTTCTGTTTTAAAATCATAGAATACAATATATGAGTCACATGTAATTTAAAACAACGCAGTCGTCAGTAAAGTTGTATAAATTTACGTATAGATTGGCTATAACCCGTTTTGAAACACTTTGAAAGTTTCTTGTAAAAATGATGAGTTTGGAGGGAGGAGTCATTGTCGCATATGGAGCGATATCATACATTAATACATATTCGATATAGCATGATGTTTCTAAAAATCTAGTGGTGAAGGAGGCTGATCCATTCCCACAGAAATTCCACGTGGAAGGTTTTGCGTATATAATATAATAGCTTAGAATATAAATAGTAAGTTTATAAACCAAGTCAGTAATATAGTGAAATACCAGTTTCAAATGTTGAGTTATTGTGAATGTTAACTTTCTACTTCGACGACGTTATGTCTTTTAATAATTTAAACTGCCAATAATAGATGCAAACTCTAAGAATTAACTAGGCCATATGTATTGCGGAATGTAACATCAAAAACACGGCAAAAGGAAAAATACCTCGTTTATATCTAAATTTACTATGTCAATGAGGTCTTCACATTTCGATATAAGAGTTGATGCATTTAAGCCGCCAAACGCTGTTGTAAAGAGGGGGTGGGGACTGTCAATGACCCAAAATGTGGAAGCAGAACATATAAAACTTGGTTTACACGGACTTGTGTAATTGGTAGAACCAATTTATTGTAGGAAGGTAGCATTTATAAATGTAAACTTGTTGATTTTGAAATTCAATATAGGATTGGTATGTTAAAGAAAGACCTTTTATTATCTTTGAAGAATTCAGTATAGATTGGCTTAAGTATAGTTCAGATGTTGAACTTTCTTATCGATAACATTTTTGTGGTGTTTGGAGGAAAGGTTTTTCAACAAATTTTCGGCATTCCAATGGCCACTAACTCTGCTCCGCTTCTGGCTGACATATTCCTTTACTCATACGAAGCTGAATTCATTCAGTCTTTGCTTTCGCAAGGAAAAAACAATTGGCTCTTGGCTTCCATTTCACTTACAGATATATAGATGACTTGCTTTCAATTAATAATCCTTCATTTGCGGATTACCTTAGCAACATCTATCCAAGTGAACTGGAGGTCAAAGAAACCACAGAAAGTAGTAATTCTACTTTGTATTTAGATATTATGTTGTCTTTTGACATTAATGGTTAACTGAACACCTCACTCTACGTGATGATTTCAATTTCGCTCTCACAAACTTTCCTTTCATAAGTAGCAACATTCCATCATCGCCCGCATACGTCGTATTCATATCTCAGTTAATACGTTATTCCAGAGCATGTCCAAATTACAATGACTTTGTTCTGAGGGCTAGGCGACTTTCAGTTAAGCTGCTCAACCAGGGTTATATATGTGCTAGACTAGCAACGTCATTGAGGAAGTTCTACTATCGTTACGAGACTCTTATAACTCCATATGTTATCTCGTTATCCAGACTTTTAAATGATATTCTGGACTGAGACCGATTCCGATCTTTTTACACAGATTTGACACCTTCTATACTAGAAGGTTAGCTACTTTGACTTCTCCAAATATAAATACATATGGAATTTACACGATTTGACTCTTTCTACTGGGTATATGTTACGGATGTTGCTAGCAAGCAGGAGATGCTCACTCTCCCCGGGCACCTGATCCCACTTTATCACAGGGGTTCACATATGCTCTTAAAGTAGACATATTTGTTATTTTCCACTTGTTTTTCATTTTCACTGATTTTGTATGTCCTCTGGTTTCATGATTTTTTGACTTATGATTTGGATTTATCCATCATCTTTACATACACAATATGTACCATTAAAGTGTTATTCATTTATAAGAACTCCAAATTACCATCGTTTTCGAACAACGGTGAATTAATCTATTACCTTGTCAGACGAAAAAAAAAAGATGTAGATGGTAGATGCCAATTTCATTAGTCATTTCAATAAATTGGACCGAATATTAACATGGCTGTTACAATCAATGGATTTTAGTATAAAATAGTTTATGAGGAAGTCATTACTTTGCGAATCCCATTTGTAGTCACTAGGGACATTTATCAGTAGCGGATTTAGAGCGCTGGGCCAGCAACACCCCTTTTTTCTCATCATACATTTTGTGAGAAATGTCAGATACAGACAAATGCGAACCCCAAACCTCATAATAAATTCAGCTGAGAGCAGGTGTCCTGGGGGAGTGAACGTCTTCTGCTTGTATATAAGGTCAAATGAGCACATGATGATGGATAAAACGATGTTAAATGAATCGTGCTTAAAACTTTCTTTTTTCAGATATATCTTATATGGGAACAAAAACAATAATATTTTTTCATTCTTTTGAAATTTGTCATAAGAATTAAAAGATTGTATTGCTGTACACGTATCATATTATATTATATTATATTATATATATATATATATATATATATATATATATATATATATATATATATATATATATATATATGTGTGTGTGTGTGTGTGTGTGTGTGTGTGTGTGTGTGTGTGTGTGTGTGTGTGTGTGTGTGTGTGTGTGTGTGTGTGTGTGTGTGTGTATTAATCTAGATATTGGTCACACATTTTATTTCCTTACTAATATTCGTATTATGTTAGTGTTTACAACCTTGTGTGATGTGTGTAATAGGGCTTTTTTTTCAAATTATTGATGAATGTTTTGAAATAACTCCCCCCCCCTCCCCGACTATTCAGTTATCAAACACTCCTTAGTCAAAATATTTTCAGTTATTTCCTTACGTCAGTACAGGCCCTAGTTAATCGAACCATCAAAAATATAAAAACTATATACTTAAAATATGCAAAGCGAATTTGAGGTTTCTTCCTCTCGTGTTTATTAGAATTTAATGAATTAATAATGTACGTGTGTGGGTACACACTTTTTCAGACAGCATAGAAAATAAATAACCCTTGGTTTTTGGGGGGTTTTTTTGTTTTCTTTTGTTTGGAGACCATTTATCTAAAGAGTGCTTCAGATCTCCGATAAAAATAGTTTTTTTGCACTTAAGAATGATAGACTAATTGAAACAATAATAGACTCTAACAATACATCGGTATAAGGTTAGTTCCAGCTGTGAATGCTTACACTATACATTTAATTTGTACAACTTATGATTCTAATTATTTAGAGTACCTTGCTTAAATAAGTAAGCATATTAAAATTTATTCAGATCTTCAGTTAACATAAAAGAATTTTAAAATACAACAACAATGGTAGGGGGTTCAGGTGAATTTTTGAAATACCTCTAACTGTCAGTATATTAATTAAAATGGAAAGAGGTGTTCAAAACAAACTCAATGCAGTTTATTTTATCAAAATATACACATTTTTACCTGAGATATAGTAACGATAACAGGCGATATTTTTCTTTCACAGAAAATACATAATGTTTGGTATCATTGGAAAGTTCAGTTCAAATGCAGTCATTTGGTGAAAAAAGAAATGAGATATGTCAAGGAATAAAAAAGTTATGGCTGATCAAAGTCACTAAGGGTGATAACTGTGTGTTGCCAATATTATAAATCATGCAGAATGTCAGCAAAATTGTGTTCCTCGTCTTAAAACTTGCTACAACAAGGTTAGCAGTAATAGCTATGGCCCAGGTAGTGTTACCAAAAATTTCTTCGGTATGATCTTGACCTCTGAAGTGACCTTGAGGTAGTAATGACACACTTACGGGTGTATATAACACTTTTTTTTCGAGCAAATTATCTAAATCCGTTTTAGCAGCCAAAAGTTAAAGTCTGAACAGTGTCCACAAACTTTTACTCAATATAACCCTGGAGTTGAGGAGTTCACAAAGCATTTTCAAGGAACTGGGTCAATGAGCTTGACACATGGCCTCAGATCAATAAGATTCTCATTAGACCAAGTGCTATCTGTATATAAAGTCACATCATTCTATGTTGAAATGGGTCGGAGTTGAAGTATAGTGCATGGAAATGATGGTATCTACAGACAAATAGACAGACATGGTGAAACCAGTATATCCCCACATCTTTGTTAGTGGGGGTATAATATTAGGATGTCGAAATTACAACTTAGACACAATTAAAATAGACAGTCGGACAGCCATATCGAACAGACAAACTTTCAAGGCAGTTTCTCTGTCATTTTGTCTGCTTGTTGTTTTTGTGATGGATTTTGTCATACAGTGGATTCAGATCTCATACCCTGCATGTGTTATTCAAATATAAGAACATGTGTTGATAGTATCAAAACTGTGACAGACAGACAAATAACAGACAATTGACAAAGAAATCCTCAAGCGTCATTTGCTACAAACTACACAGGTGACACAACAATCAATTCATGTCAGGTGACAATTTTATTTATATGATGTGGTTAGTAATACAACTAAATTTCCATTCTTCTGCTCCACGAATACGTTCAATTAGTCGGGAGAGCATATACTTATATAGTGGCCGTCGTGTCCGTGTGTCTGTCCGTCCATCCGAACTCATATCACCTATACCTTTCATCAAAATTTGATCATATTTCACCAAAATATTAAAGGAACATGCTATAAAAAATGATTAACTGCACATATGCACATCCGCACCCCCCCCCCCCCCCCCACACACACACACACACACATACCAAAAGGAACATGCACTAGTACTGCTTTAGCCTTCAGTCATTGTTGTTTACCATGTTTACAGGCACTTAGATCAATTTGATAGCATCATTTCTTAAAAATAATACGTATTTACTGATAATTTGCACTCATATTATAACCATTATCGTCTCATTATTGACACTGTCAACAACCTCATTTCCTCTGACCGTCATTACATGCTATAACTCTTACATACTGAAATCATATTATTCAGCGGCGCTCTTTCGCGCTTGAATCTTCACACGAGGTTTACCACTCAAAAAACATTTAACATAAATATGTTTCCAAAAATACTATTCGATTTTATTTGTCTGATTAATAATTATTTCAAGTGCTCATATGAAAATTGGAAGGATTCAATCCAACATAATTCGCATAACACGTGCTTCTGCCTCCTACTTGTAGTTCTAGCTCTTTCTTTTACGTCTCCTGAACATTTTGGTGTGCCATGTGCAAAGGAAACTCTTCAATTCGGATGGAGAAATAGTGGGAACCATGACATACCTACTAGTCGATCAAAAATGACCTCCATTTTCTGTGACATATTTTCTTTTTCGGCTGATCTCGAACTCAAATTTCGTTGGTATTTTTTCGAATTGTTTTATCAAGAGGACATCAACAAGAGAAGTTATGATTTATTTCTACAAAAATATTCAAATTTACTTTAACTAACACCTTTCATGTAATAATCGCTAGATTTGTAAGCGTATGTTTACACTGCGGCAACTAGGACAGAGCCTCATTGCGAGTTTGGCTGTTATCGTTAGATATAGCCATTTGAGTGATAAGAGTTTTCCTCCTGGCAACTGGTCTTTGGCCTGCAGTTCCAAAATAAGTAACATACCTACAGAAACAAGTTCCAGAGCCATCTGGGTTTAAGTGTCAAAGTATGGACCATTGTGATCTCTGAATAATGACTGAAATATGTCATCCTTATGAAGAGTGACGTTATTGAATACAGGGTCTCCAGTAAGTAATGGCCGAGCATTTTGGGAAAATTCTTCAAGTTTCGTTTTAAGATGCAGAAGAATGGGATTAAGGTCAAGGACATTTCTTGCGGTCTCAATGTGCCGCCAAAGTGGTCCTGTAATAAGTTTGTCGATAATTCCTAAGGGCCGAACCCCACTCAGCACTGACTTTTCAGTGATGTCAAAATTGACACTTTTCAACAACTCATTAGGGTTGGACCACTGTGTCAAAAAGTTTAATATGTCATTTGGATGGTGATAAGCAGCACCGGCAGCATAGTATAAGTGGTTAAACCGGTGTCCTCTGAATGTGATGAGATTTCTTAGTGCCAAGCTCATTCATGTAGGTGGAAAAATTACCGCCAATCCCAGATTTTTCACAACCCCCCAAAGAAAGCTCCTTACATACAGAGCGTGCAAGTCTTGCAGCACCACTTAGAGACCACTGAAATGCAAATGGGTTCTTCCCATTGGCAATGCTGCCTTCAAATACAGACAAACATTTATCAACCTGGCTTGCCATGTTGACAAATATATGCATTTGCAAAAGTAGGATGAAATGGTACTTAGTTCTTTTTGAGTCCCAGGGCTCAGATTTTCCAAGTTGTCTATGACTTCGGGCATAAGCGTCTGTTCAAGTTAGCTGTGCTAGGAAGGCGACATAAGACACTTTACTGTGAGGTTCTTCACAACTATTTCCAAAACTTGGTTGACCTTATTTTGACTTACCCCACATTCTGAAACTAATGCCATGATAGTTTCATCAGTGTATTTCCCTTCATAGTATGTTTTAATGATAGGATCTTCTAAAAGTGCATTTACTTGTTCTAGCTCAGTACTTCTTTGTCTTTTGACTCAATTTCTCCTTTTAATGCTATAATTTCTTCGTTATTTCTCTCTGTATGTTTGTCTTTCAGTTTGGACAGTCTGCATATTTTCACTAACAAATTTCTCTTTTCTTTTTTCATACTCTAGATTTCATCCTCTTTCTTTTCACTCACATCTCTTAGATTGTTGATCTCACTTTCGTGCTCTCTTATTTTCTTCTTTTAATTTTTTTTTTTTTTTTTGTTTACGTTTCTTGTACATCCTCTCTTTATCATCTCTTTCTTCTCTTCTAGCTCTTATGTCACTCTATATCCAACTCAATCGTTTTTAAATTTTCTTTCCCATACCTCACATTTTTTTTTTTTTTTTTTTTGGTATGGCAAGATTGGACTTGAGAGCATTCGAATACTTTACATTTGCCAAGTCCAATAAATTGAACAACATTTCTTGTGCATTTAGAGACCGATAAGGGGGAGGGGGAGCACATTAGCTGCCAAGATGCATTTTGTGTGATTTGACTGTACATGTGATGGATTTTGTCATACAGTTCAATCACATCTGATTTTCAAATACATCTGACTCGATCAGCTGCATTGCAAAATCTGTCACTATGATCTCTTGCCTTTTCAGTCTCATGTACATTACTTAAGGTGAACAGTTCTATAGATCTAACATTCATCTACAGGCAGAGATTAAAAAATATATATATTACGATTTTCAGTCAGGAAAGGGAAGTGGTTGGGGTTAAAGCCATAAACATTGTTGAAATGACTCAGAAAGTCGAATAAATGTACGATTTTGGATTCATACTAGTCTATCGCATAGACAAATTAGGGATCCGGCGTCCCCACACTTTCTGAAGCAGCCACTGAATACCAAAGTAAAATATCCCTAAAACGAAAGTGAAAATAGGTATAAATAGCCGTTGCTAGAGGTGTTTTACACTTAAGATAATCCTAAGATAGTTCGTAAATAATTTGTCGTTTCCGCGATCGTAAGTTTACGACCACAGATTCTCAATGTTACTATCTATTGATTGGCTTCTATATTGATACCATGACAAATAACACGCGGTGAACCAATCAAAAGAGAGGTACCAAACTCGTTTGGGTTGAAAATCACGGCCACATGACCGGCAATCCCGTTCCGACGCCAAAAATATCCAAACTTCACCAAAATGTTTTTCTACTTCTAGGGCCGTTAATTTTGCAAAAATTTGCATCAATGGTACATGTAAGTTAAATCAATTATCAGTATAACAATATCCTTTTTCTGTTATAAAATTTGATTTTGATGCGAATTTTGACGGTTTTATCTGATGACCCAATTCGTACATTTGCACTACGATTATGCGATAAAGTCACGTGACATGAACCCCCTAACAACGGAATTAAAAGATAAGTTTTCATAGTAAAAAAGGCATGCAAATAAATTTATTCTGTTCGGGACCTAAAACTTCTTTATTTTAACCAGCTTCATTGATTTTGTAATTTAAAAGTGTTTTTGCTGTATCTTATTGTTGCATAAAACTACGGTTTTGGGCGGACGACAGTGTTTGGTGATTGATAAAAGAGTTTATGTTTGGAGAACGTGTTTGATGGTAGAGAAAACAAGAATTATTGGTGGCAGACAGTGCTTATGCTATATTTTTATGTAGCCTATGTTATTGTTATATTCTCGTATGTCAATCTCAACGTTGGTGGTGCAATGGATTGGGTAAAGATGAACCTTCCCTTATAGTGAGGATAAGTAATCGAAAGGTCAAACGGTGACCTAATATCATGCATCACATTAATGCTTTTTAAAATAACGAACATTTAGTTATGGTCGTCGCTGCATACGAGAGTACAGACGAACTTAGCGCAGTTTTACTGTCGCTATTAAAAATCGAACAATGATGAAAGCACGGGTTAAACGGTATATCATCAATTTCAAAGACTATACAGCAGATATTCAAACATTTAAAGACGGAAGCAATTTCCCCCATGCTCAGGATTTACTTTACCAACAGTCAATGAAGAATATGGCGGTAAAAACTATTGCAATGCCTATGGAGTTGTAGTCCTGCAAGATGACATTAATTAATTGTTGATTGATTGATTATTGTTTTACGTCACTCCGCGGTTATTTCACGTGTATGGTGACGGCATCTGCCTGATACTTTACATACAAATTTAGACCTTTGCAATAGGCCCACCCGAATCAGTGAGGGGTCCTTTACGTGCCACGCCTACTGTGACACGAGACTTCGGTTTTTACTGTCTCATCCGAAAGACAGAACACCGATGTGCCCAGGGCGGGAGTCGAACCCGGGACCTCTCAATCATGATGGAGCACCTTATCCACTAGGCCACACCGGCTTCAAGATGACATTAATGATTCCAATATGTCACAAAGAGAAACCTTTGCGGTAATAATTAAGAAGCGTCTCGGTCTGTGAGCAATCATTACCGATGTCAGATCTCGCCAAACGCGACTTCACATTCGTGACACTTCAACAGCTGACAACATTTTTGTAAAGGAAAACCACGATGCAACCGGATCACGAATGCAAAGTCACGTTCAGGGAGACTCTTATACACAAATGACGAAATGAAGATTTGTGTCGTGTTTTCAGATAAAACGGCAGCTAGTAGAAATTATAGATCTTACTTATTTGGAAAAGATAAGTATTGCTATGATCGAGCAAATTAACAGTTATTGGATTATAGGTTGCAAGTTTGCTGGGCAACCGCGTTTTTGTCGCCATAGGCTTGTGCATCCCGATACCGGCTGGTTTCTCTGAAATTCCGACTTTTGAACAAAGTCTCTCTGACCCTCTCCCACAATTCACCGATATCAAAATTCGGAGAAGGGCAGAGAATCTCGGACTATCTTCCATTTGTCCATCTAATGATTTTTCTCACTAATCTATTATCTTAGTCAGAGTGAAAGAAATACAGTGGTATACCTGTATGGCTATTCACATATACAAGGTCATTGGCCTACTTGCCATGGCTTCCACTTAACACATAAAATGATTCACCTGCATATCAGTGACCTTGTCGGAATGATCTCAAATCGGTGTCATTGTTCTATTTACACTGTCTACTATGTGATATTAATAGAATCTAGCACACTTTTAACTTTAGATAAAAAAAAGAGCAGTAAATGTTGCGGTTGTCCAACAAAACACAAAGTAGAAATATCGTTATTTTTCTTGGATTTGATTAGCCTAAAATCATAATATGCTGTAACAAATTAATAATGTACGTATGTTCTGATATTAACTATACAAAGGCAAAGGACTTATTTTTAATATCTCGTTGCACTTCGATATAGTGTCATAATCATGGCATAATTTATGAAATCTACATATATAATATGTAGCAACTGCAAATGCATAGGCAAATATATTTATGAATTTAATCTACAAAGAAGAACATAGAGAGTAGTACTAACACAATGCAAACCACATCCTACATTTAGTGGAGCGGCATACTTTAACATTTTTGTTTGTTTTTTTTTTCCTTTCTTGAGGGGGGGGGGGGTTGTTTCATTTTGTTTTTGGTTGATTACATTATTGTTAGGATTTGGGGCACTATGCCATACTAAATAACTTAACCTTCGGTACATCTTCGCTGTTTACTTTCAATGATAAAATGTTTACTCTTGGCTACCTTGTCTCCCATGTGATATACTGATTGTATTCTGTCAGAGGATCCGTCTGCGTTTACGTCGGGTAAATCCCCTCACTTCCCGCGGCCGTGTTGTCATGCATGCGATTAGCTAATGATTGGCTATTAAAGCTCTCTTTTGTGGAGCTCGGGTAGCTCAGTCGATTAGAGGGTCGGATGCATGACAGCTAGGTGAGTCGGTACCATAGGTCGTGGGTTCGAGTCCCAGACGGAGAACGAATATAAGTGAAATATAGGGTGCCTTGTTAGCTGTAGTGTCTTTGTGCTTTATATGTATGTCTAATTTGTCTTTATTTTCTACAGGTATTTGTTCTATTTGTTCGGAGATATGATCTATTATATATATATATATATATATATATATATATATATATATATATATATATATATATATATATATATATATATATATATATATATATATATATATATATATATATATATATATATATATATATATGTAGAGAGAGAGAGAGAGAGATTACATAGTGACGTAGTTGTACTGATCCCATCTCAAACATGATTGATAGTAAGATACACCACATGGCCAGTGATATCATTCAAGTAACTGTCACAATAGAATGATTCTTTAAGTTAACATCCATAAAATTTAAGTTTTTTTCTGTAAAGCGATGACATTTCCCTCAGCATCATGTGCTTCATAATCTGCACTGAAAAAATATTTATTCCTGTCTGTATAATTTTTAAGTGTCAACAAATCCAGCAATCACACGAGAAAAAAATTGCATTGAGAGCATTTATTAGAACAAGACTATCAAATGGTTTGATATCGTGCCCAACTATGATAACTGTCTTAAAATGAGATGAGTTCATCAATTGCTGTCACTATTGATCTGGCATCCAATTCTTTGTCATTCTTAAACAATTTCTCTTTCCTTACAACCAGTCCTCTTATTCCTGACGCTTCAGGTGATTTTGGAATGTCATAGCACAAGGAACCAACAATAGCATTACATAAATTCCATGTAGTTCCTAGGTTCATTGAGTAATTCAAATTTGAAAGAAAAAAGGAATAAACTCCATATTTAATTTCATCGACGCAAACCATTTTGCGTGATCAAATTAGAGACTCGAATCTGAAAATATTTCTATGATTATCAAGGAGAATCTTTTATTTCTGCCCAAGACATAAAAGCAAACAAAAACGTCCGAGACTTGACTATTAAAGAGGCATTCTGGCTCAGCAAATATTGAAATAGATACTTTAACTGTAATAAGTGTTTTCATTTCTCTAATCCAATATGTAATGTTTAAGTCACACATTTTGTAACAAAGGGTAAGAATTAAAGAAGTCTACAAAAATAAGGTATCATAAAGTATTTCATAGCCCTTGAGCCAGAGTGTTTGTTTAAAGGTGTGACATGATAAAATATAAAGTACATGTATTGCACAACATGGACACTTGAATGCTACCGAATTGCCGATAACAGTTGGGAAAGGTACGAAATTCTGCAAATGCCCTAGCTACACATGTACTAGATCCAGAGGCTTTTATTACAAAATTCGAAATTTAAAGGTTAACCCCATAACAATAGAATACTTTTTTTCAAAATATGACTGAATTATGTGATATTAGATGTATCACATTTTTTTTTCTTTTCTGCAATGTACAAACATTGTGGATTCAACACGCAAGTTGGCTCATTGTCAGGATTTCTCATATAATAAAGATCAGGAAAGGAATCATGAGAAGTGGCGATATTAAGGGAGTAGACACAAGGATATGCAGTTGGATGGAAAAGCTGGTGTTCGGAAACACTGGATAGATGCAAAGAGAGGAATAGTCAGGCGTATTCATCAGCAGTTTTCTGACCACCACTTACCGAATAAATCTGAGAATATAAGAAATCATCCAGCTGAAGACGTCCTGAACAAGGAGGCATTTCATCTCATAAAGTGCTTCAAAGCAAGTCTTCAAAATGGGGGTTGCCTTTAGGGTACAGTAAAGCTGTTACAGTTCACAAGCAAGTGAACAATTACGGGTCTTTAGGGTCATGTGTTCAGTAAAATCGATTGATGATCCAGGACTTCCAAAATTATAAGAATTATAGACTGTTTCATAGCTTGGAAAACTTCAATAGCAGAAGATAAAAGTATACAAAAAGAAATAAACAGAAAATGCTTCTTTTCATGGCATGGCAGTGCTGTAGAAATTGCGTATCTCTGCTGGTTACGTTCCCTGAAAATGTAAAATTTATCTCGGTTTCAATATTAAGGCATCTAACAGTAATTTAATTTTTAAATCATTTCTGTCAAAGCTTACGCTTTTACAAGTGTAATGCAACCCAATTGACATACTATGCATATTGTTCAACTGTGAATGCTGTTATCTTAGGACAAAGTCTTAAATCTAGGGCCAGGAGATTTTACCCTGGCTGGTATACGTAGTGGTCGTTGTAGACGTAAGAGTAATTGGCATGCATGTCTGTTAATTCCATCTTCGCAAGCCAGTGCAGGAAAACGAAACGGGGCTTTGGCTTGTGAAGATGCTTGATTCATACAATAGTAACATGATAAGACAGTATAATTATTGAACTAGAATAACAAAATTTATTTTGACTAATGCAAATTAAATTGGACACTTAAAATTGGTACATATGTGGCTCAAGTTTATGATAAAAACAATATATTTTGAAAGATTTAAAACATATATATTTCACTCCTTCCTGAATTCAATACAACAGCTACCGTAAAATGGAAGCATTTTCTACACCTTATTATCCTGGTTTTAACTGGGGTGGTCCGTTGAATAAATCTTACACTGCTTGCTGCATTATATTTCAGAATATGCCAACATCTCTTGCCTTCTCTCAGGTACATTACTTGAGGTGGACAGTACTACAGAAGCATCTATAGAGAAAAAAAAACATTGCGCCTATATTATTTCAGTCGGGAAAATGTAGGGTTGGGTTTCAAACCCACAACTTAGACAAAATGATCCAGAGAAGACTATACATGAAAAAATAGAAATAATTGGCCATCACAGACCCCTGGAAGAACCAGAGGTAAATGTAGTTCATTTCTACATCAGATGAAAATGTTGACTGCGTAAATAGTGTCAAAACCATAATACATATGTATAAGAATCTTATAACGCATATGACAAACAATCCGCGGTCTCCCTAATAAGGCTCTTAAATGCAAAGTGAGTATAGATAAACAGTCATATATTGAAGTAGACTTCAGTACGGAATTGATATAATCAAATAGATAAGTGATAACAACAGCTATCATGTGATGAACTTGACATTGTAAATTAGATAAATATGGAGATTTGTTCATTTAGGCAAAATAAGTAATACAGTCATATTTTGTTTCAATTTTTTATTATATTTATTATATTTCTTCTCCATGTAATGATATAAATAAATAACATATGCATAACGGAACATAAAAATATTGCAAGGGAATAGCATTATACTAATATTACGTTTCCCTCTTTCACATTATATTTACTGAAAAGAACAATGGGTTTTATTCCCACAAATATTGTTGCTTAAACTGGAAGATTTTGGAAAGAAAAATATTAATACCTACATGTAATTTGAAATTTATGTATGTTGACATATATTGTAGTGTTAAAATGAATAAGCTTTTACACTTTTTTTTGCAAATCGTCTCGGATAGCGATGATTCCATGATAGAATATATTGTTTCAAATGTCTAAAGGTGCAAATTCAAATTACACTTATTTGATTCATCCAAAGCTTTTTCGAACTATAGCAAAAATTGTTGATCTAGTTATAGATCGTGCTATTTTACTTCTGTTACTAATGAATGATGATTCTAGGAAGTGTTATGTTTATAAGCAATGTAAAGATGATGGCTAAATCCAGGCCATAAGTCAAAAAATCATGAAACCAGAGGACATACAAAATCAGAGAAAATGAAAAACCAAGTGAAAAATAACAAAATATGTCTACTTGAAGAGCATATGAGAACCCTAATGATGGAGTGAGATCAGGTGCCCGGGGAGAGGGAGAGTGAGCATCTCCTGTTTGCTAGCAACATCCGTCACATATACCCAGTAGAAAGAGTTGTTATTGACTTTTTTCAGGTGGGTGTGTTTTCCTCGTAAGAACAGTTTTAATAATCAATTTATTAAAGTAACGGAATTTGTGAGTGAAGATATAACTGTTACTTAATATTATAGAGTAACGTGCTTGTATCCTTGTTCTGATGATTTCTGATTTTTATATTTTTCTTTGTGTTTTGTGCACTTATGTCAGTTGTGAGCAGCAAATGAAGAGACGCTCTCGCGTATATGCCATATGGTTCCTAACTTTGATTTTTAGCGGTTCATGAATGTCCACAGTTGTATATCATTGAGAGCGTCACAGTCACATAACTATTTCATTCACTTTGTTGATCAAGGTTTACGTGGCTTTCAACAAGCCGGATCCGCAGCAGTCAAAGAATTTAATCACTACACGTCGATGATCCCTCGTACTTTAAATGAATTAATCATATCAATAGAGTGAAACATTATATAGCTTAAGATTGAAATTGATTCGTGTGTTTCTTGATATATGTCGCGCCAAAATTATTTTGCCAATTTGGACACATCTATCTGATGCATGGCAATTTTGAACTGTGCAAGGGACCCGCCATAAGTAGTGAGAAGTCCGTTACGTGCAATTTCTACCATGACACGGTAAAAAATTATGACATTGATAAGCCGACAAACTCAAAATAGGAACTTCTCCAGCCTGAGCCAAGCATCTTACTGGTTAATTTGCGCCAAATCAATAATGCTGGTACTGCACACGTGTTCAATGTATGCGGCAATCAGTTCACCTAATTCAAACCATGAGCATATCTGAATCATTGACATTGTAATCAAAACATGTACATCTGGATCACCAATTTGAGACATATGAGACACGTAGTATACTGATGTAGTCTATTGTATCATTGATATAATAGTGGATATCGGGTCAAAATTGTTATCACTTGTTTATGCATAATTTTATTTGGTCTCGAGCAAATACTGTCATATCAGAATACTACTTAACTGAACATTGTAACTTTGAGTTGCAGTGTCGTATATCACGTAGGCCTCATCTAATCTAGCGCCCGTACATATAACGATCAAACTAGCGGCGACTACGTACATTTACTGATACCAACTTTTGAACTTCCAACGTTAGATTACCTTAAGAGCCAATCTATTGGAAAACCACACAAAACCATGAAAAGGGTTTAAAGAACAATAAATATTGAAGAACTATATGAATATGATTATTATTATAATGCATTGACATTGAAGAGGAATTTGATGTTGTAATTGTCTAGTTTTAAAAACATTACCTTGAATGTGTCTAAGTCAGATATACCGATTTGAAGTCAATAAAATGACATATATTAATGTAATCAGGAATTACAAGCCATATTTTACTTAATAACTCACTCCTCACTCCTCCCGGGCACCTGGTCTCACCTCTGAATTTCAGGGATCCGTGAATGTCCACTGTGGTACATTGTTTATAGTGCCATAGTCATGTGACACCGGCTATTTTCGTATTTTAATAAAAACAGCTTTGAAATGTGGATGACATACGCTATATAATCCTGTATTGATTTTTAAAAACCATGTTTTATTAGTCCTCTTATTTATTTATATTCAAATCTCGTCCTTGAGTATAATATCCCTTTCATATGCGTTTTTCATAGGTTCTTATCTTGCAATGACATTTCTTTCGCGGCTGTTCATTCTTATGTAATTGTTGATTCAGTGTCTAAGACACATTAAAATACTTAGCTTGGATAACCGTGTTTACTGTGTGATTATACAGTATATTATACTTTAAAGGAAGGTCATATATATTGAAATTTAATGAGAATCGTCAACATGTTCAGTTTTGATACACAGACAATGATGAAAATTGAATATATAAATTAATATAAATATATATTTACATAAAATTGAAACTGCATTATAATTTTTCTTAACTTCTATGAAAAATGTTAAAATATAGAGAATTATATAAGTACAAAAGTAACCCCCCCGCCCTTTTTTGCGATCAGCTCGGGGTCATACTGTCGATGTCATACGCGTTTTATAGCTTTAGAAACATTTTTGACTCTCTTAAATCCCACATTTTGTGAAACTTTAGTTCATCCATTTCTACTGAAATCGCACCTACAGCAAAATTGCTTGCATCTGAATATGCTGTAATGTGGTATTTTTGAATAAATTTCATTTTCCTACCGTTAACGATAGAAACTTTCTAAACCCAACATTTAAATTCTAGCAACACTACCGACTCTAAGCTTTCATTACACATTTCCAGGACTTTCTAATTCCAATAGACATGTAAAGATAGGAGCCCATAAGCTTGCAAATTTTACCGAGTACAGGTGATATCGACGTGAGTGTCCTCGTTACTTAAGCAACTGTCTGTGAAATATTTGGGAAAAGAAAGATAACCCGAGAAAAAGACGTATACACATCGTCAATTCGTCTTTGGGTGATAGACAATTTAAAATCCCACCTTAGACCTAACCATTCAACATCTTGAGAAAGAATAAATATTGACTTCTCAAAATTGGTATCAGAGATGTTAAAAACTTTTTTTTAACATGTCAGACATTCGGACTGACAAACACAGAGAATTTGTCAGACCGAATAAAAACATATATTTTCTTTCGCAAACCTGTTGTATTTGATTTTCAACCATATACAGTTAGGTGCAGTCCTAACCTTACATAAAGTGCACTTCAAGTTAACTTTATGACTGCATTTCAAGTTTACTTGGCGACAACAGAGTAAACTTGGAATCAAGTTTAGTAGTAAACTTGGTTCTAAGTTTAATACTAAACTTGATTCCAGGTTTACTCCAAGTGCACTTCAAGTTTAATTTACTTTGTATATACATGTACATTTACTATATTTCTCTATTAAAACAATATTTTTAATATAAAATATGCAATTGTACATAATAAGACAATTATTTCTATTGTGTTATACAAACTGGATAATTGTAATAAATAAACGTGAAAAGTAAACTTGGTGTCATGCGATAGTAAACTTGAAGACGGAATTACTTTGAAGTAAACTTGATATCAAGTGCACTTGACTAAACTTTATGACTGGTTTTCGGGACGAAAAACTAAATTTGAAGTGCACTTGTCAAGTGCACTTGAATGTAAGGTTAGGACTGCACCCAACTGTATTTTGTCATAATAATGAAGACAATGTATCAATAAACAATTTATTCAGGTTAAACATTGAACATTACATTTAATCCAAATTCAAGCTCCATTTCTTGAATCACCATTTGCATACGACTTTCATTCTCTCTCTCTCCTCCTGCTTACACTCACTCTCAGAATCTGACTCAACCTCGCTTTCACTCTCAGTTGCATTCACCATATTCACACTTGCTTTTTCACCCTTTGCTTGTTCACTGCTTGTATTTGTCAATTCATCGGTCTGTATCTCTGACTCAATGTCTTCAACAATTATTGTATCTGTGTTGTCAGTCTCTTCTGCTTTGTCTGCCTTTGTGATCCGTCTGTACCCTGCTCTTCTCCTTTGCCCAATTGGAGATATCTGAAGTATGAAGAATATCACAAGTGACATTTTCTTATTTTTTACATCATTATCAGGAGATATAATTCACTATCATCATGACTGCAGTTATATTACATACCAAAGCTATATTACATACACAAGCTGAACATGAAATCAGATTATTGTTCCCAAAATATTATGAGTGAATATGAATTTATTTTCGACCTTTTAAGCTATATTGAAAGTACAAAAGGTAAAATCCAATTTTACTGCCATGGTACTTACCATCCATCTGTTTACAGCTGATGTCGGATCAAACTAAGATATCCTGGGAGACTGTAAGCGAATCAGCATCAAGTCATTTAAATGGCATTCTGTCAGGCGTTGTCTTTCGTCTGTCTTAATCAGCTTCATCTGATTGAAGGCAGTCACGCTGCCTACACTTGTAGGAGGTAGGCTGTGGATGAGGTCCATTATTCGAAGGATGTTGTCTACTCCTTTTCCTTTGGTCAATCTATGGACGTCTTCCCACAATGGAATCCTACCACCAGATGATCCATAAATTGAGAGTAGAAAGTATAAGTGTTATATGATTCTATGAGAGCCAAAATGATTAGAATATTAGTACACCTTTATCATTGCAATTCTATGTAAGATATCACTTGGCATGAAAAAGAAATGATCAAATCTACATGTTAACCTTTTGTACGTGTACATGTATGTCATAAGGGTTTTCCACTCCTCCATTATGTCATTGACATCTACCCCAACTTTCTTGAGTGTATCATGGAAGTGGTGTAGCAAAGTCTCCAATTCTTTGATCCCATAATCTGTAAATTAACATTATTCATTGAGAATTTTGTTCATAATTAACTGAATTTGTATATAGTTTACGATTTCCTTAAAATTAAAACAGACCTTTGAAGAGGTTTTGCATATTAATTTCAAATCATAATAATCAGCTAATTATGTAATTGGCACAGAAAACGTGATTCCCATTATTAATGTTTTATGAACATTTTGAGTGTTCTGTTAATGAAAATTAACATAACCTTTACCTGATACCGGTTGCTGTGTCACATTGCTTCAATGCTACTGAAACATCAAAATGAACTATTCATAAAATAAACAGCAAGTAACACAAAAACAACAAAATTAAATGAAACAAAACTAATACAAACTTTCAATAATGCGAAGAGAACTCCAGATTGATATATTTTTCAACCAAAATGAAAACTCACCAACATCATTCTTCGTAGGTCAGTTTTGTAATAACCCAATGCTTGTTGCAGCGATGACATCTTGCTTGAGATCTTTGTACCCAATTTTCAAAGGAACGCTTTGGTTTGTTTTTAAAACAACCTTTCTATGAAATCAGATTTAGAATTAGGATTTAAAAAGACTCGTGAAACTTTTTACTTGGATTTTAAAAAGTTATTTCACCTTCACTTTTATACAACTGAAAATGGAAAATCGATTTCGAATTTTTTATTTGTTTATATATTTTTTAAAATTCCTTCAACTTGCAGATCAATCCTCCTGAAATTACCTTTCTTCAATCTTGTATTTCAGGCTTTTTATCAAATCCTTTACAGTTTTTGCTGTGTCTATACTCTGGCCTCTTCTCATCAAGTTCAATTGGTTCCCTGCGAGTTCCTGGTCTCTAACCAGATTCTGGACTTTTTCACTTTTTCTAAAATTTCAAAAAGTGGAGGGAATTTAATATGATGATAACCAAGTCAAATTTTATATAGTAACAGTTTTAGTAAAGTCTTGTGAAGCAACTTTATATTCTTCAAATTTAACTTTATTTTAATTAACAAAAACATTTAATCTGCTAAAATCTACAATTAGAAGTTTTGCTCGATTTCCGCCTTGCCACACGTGGCCAAAAAGGAACTTTAATAATTATATCAGAAGTCTAATATCGTGTATTTGTTTTGAACAAAGTCTTTCTTATTGATTATTTTTACAAATTATTTTTGGAGGTGAGCCGAAAAAATCGTATTATATTAACTATTTGTGTTCTTGATCTGCTTTTCATTATCAGAATCATCTGCGATTAGATTTGTACTCAGAGACAGTATGCCATACTGCAGGAGATGTGTCGAATATGCTTATTACCAACGCGGATTTTTTTCTATGATCTTGAGTAACCTTAGAGTTTCAACTTTTTCTCAATGAGTTTCAAACATGTTCACAATCATTAAAACTGTCTAAATTAAATTGAATTGTATTTTGTTACATCCCCCTTTTAGGTTTTCGTCAACAGACTCAGTGATTTGTATTTTGAATTGTTGGGCGATGGTCGACACAAGATCCACAAACTTTATTGAATGATTCAGATTTTTTGTATCAATGTTTTAAACAAGATAATAGCATCACAAAACTCAGACCCACCAGAACTAAAAAGCTTATCATCGTTTCTGGTCTGATTATTTAAACCATTAACTAAACCTGAAAGGTCGTCCTCGGTTTGGGTACTCATATTACGAAGGACAGATCATAGAAACGAAAAAACGTGCATGCAGTCGAATAGTGAACCTCCGAATGGCTATATGAACACTCTTTATAATACATAACTAATCGCATCATGAGATTAAAATCCTAAAATTACACGCCGATCTGTATGGTTATCGCTTATGTATCTACGACATCAATTATTTCAAAATATGGATGAGGATAATGAGGGTACTACCAACTATGTCGTCAGAATGCAGGTATGTAACTACGACCAAGGATAATTCGTCATGAGAAAAACCTGTACAACAGTGTATGCCACATTACATTCTAGAGGCTCATATTTGTAATGAAAAGGGTGTTACCTCATATAATCAGAGCAGCTATAAAAAATAATATGAAGTGGGTTAAACAGTAAATTGATATAAATGGGAGTCAAAAAGTGTTGATTCAATCTTCAAAATCTACGTAAGTTCAGCTAAAATAAACAACGAAGAAGTACCGATCAGTTATCCAGTGTCGAATTCTGAAAGGAAAGCTAAATTATGAAATTGTTCTATAGAAACCATTGCGAACCCCGGAAAATACAACACCAGGTGCCCGGGGAGAGTGAGCGTCTCCTGTTTGCATACAACAACCGTTGCAACAGCTATATGGAAGCGTCAGATTCTGTGAAAGTCCCAATGCACACAGGAATGTGAAAGTGACATCATAATAGACAGAGAATCGTTCTGCAATTTTTTAAAACAAGGTTTGCAATAAAATGAGATGTCGGTTTAAATGATGAAGAGATTAAAACTGTGTTTCAAGAGCTTGCATCCCTTGAGGATCTCTTCTTCTCTTCTATATTATTTCAATGTTATCAATGTTCCGTAATTGATACATTTACACCTGTTTGGCTAAATAAATAATTTTGTACGGTGCTATCGCAAAAAGTTCAGTGCTTGAAATATTCATGAATTTTAATCGTGTGTTGAACGATCAACTGTAACGCAGTTGAGCAATTTAAGTCGAGCTTGTTCCTGTTTTAAATTTGCCTCTAGTGTCTGGAGAGCAATTGTTTATTCTAATGCAAACATTTATGTAAAACGACTTGTCATTGGTTGATGAGAGTAGATTTGAGGCTTATAGATACTCCACCAGAGTAGCTTTTAAAACTACTTAGCTTGCAATCGGAATAGCATTAAAGATCTTGGTCACAAAGTCAAATGGCTGTATGTAAATAGGAATACTTGGTTTTTAAATTCAATTAAAAAATGTCTGATCCTTTTATAGAAATCTTTCATGCGCAGGTGTGAATTTTCATGCTAACATCTCTAAAGCCAAGCCTAATTTGTCCTTATGCGGAAAGTAGCTGCGCCCTTTTTACTTTTTAGGAAAGTCTGGTGTGTTATCGTTAATATTTGGAAATAAGTTGGGGGTTTTTTTGTAATGAGCAAATCTTTTTCAAAAAGATTTTGAACATTCTTATAACATATATTTCTAGAAATCCCAATATTAAAAATAGAATTATGTGCTAACATTGTTTCTTAGTACTAAATTATTACCTTACATGCCACGCTAATGGAGTCTGCATATGCACTCTCAACGCGATTTTGCTATCTTAGTATGCAATCAGCCGAGGCCGATTGCAATTACATGCCACAAATTTAAATTTCTATTAATGGGATATACGAATGCCTGTCAGTGTAAACAATATAGCGGATATTGAAAACACACTAGATAGAGTTCTATTGGATCCAGCATATGATAAGTATTATGATGAAGTTTTACGTTGTGATTTAACATACATGCTATATTAGAGGATAGATACAACATCGACCACATGAGAATTTTAACCAAGATAAATAATCTTCTTTGTGTAATAAATAAACTGTGTAATAAAATCTTTATTACCTTTCTTGAGAATCCTGTTGATCCTTGTTCTCTATATGGAGGATTATTTATAAATTTTTAAATGTGTGTCCTTTGATTATGCTGCTTTTGCGGTGAGTGGGAAAGTGAGCGCACGTTAACCGGTCAACCACAGCAATTGAATGACGTTTGTTATTTCAATTGACCGTCCTAAGTCGGTATCGTAACCTAGCACAATCGAATGTTTTTGTAATGTTTTCCGTATATATTCTACTATTATCATGTTTCGTGTGCATGTCCTTGGTAATTATTTTCATACTGCTTTGTCACATGTTTTCTGTTATTAAAACACAACATTCAATTGATAATTTATAGTAATTTTACGATTTATGTAGAATTATGAACTAAATATTTTGCCAATTTTAACCTTCCTTTTAGGGTTTTCATGCTTTCAAATTGTACTGAAATGATTAGCAACGTCTTACGGAGAGCAAGCTAGACAGAACAAAAAGCATGGATTTACCTTATAATGCGATTTAAAGTAATATTTTCTACGACAGCTAAGAACCAGTATTTTAAAAAATAAATTTCCGTGTACCATTTACCAACGTTAAGCGCAAACTTTAATATACATTAAAGACACATGAAGAGGTATTCGAAAATGAAGAAGTAAATATGAAAAAATCCCAAAATCATGAACACTGTAGTTAGGAACAGTACATTTTAGCACAAAAAATAAAGTTTTTATCTTACACAGATGAAGAAAGATGAGTTACTGACTCAGTCGTATGACCTAAGCCACCACGGAAATACACAGTATTTAATGGAACGGTACGAAAAAACACGCAAGGACATCACAAAAATATTCGATTATAGCGCAGTTACGATACTGTATTAGAACGATCATTTGATATAACACTGGTCAATTAATTGGTGTGATTAACCTGTTTACAGGCCCACCTTCCCACCTAGATGACTAATTTGTTTTACACTGATAAATATTTGATAACTCCGATCGTACACATAAGTATTTAGGGCTTTAGATTTTCAGCGCCCTTGTCTCTTAACTAGACAATAATATTTCTTTGGCTCACGTGTAAGACAAAGAACGGTTTAATGAACGTTATTTGTAAGAGATATCCTTCTTAGAAAAAATATTTCTGAAACGGAGGGTATTCTAAATGAATATAACTATTTTTCAATGGAACATTGAACAGGTAGTTTGAAAAAAAGTTCTGCGTATTATAAATGAGTTACCAACCGTATAAAAGACAGTTTTTAATATATATATATATATATATATATATATATATATATATATATATATATATATATATATATATATATATATATATATATATATATATATATATATATATATATATATATATATATATATTTATATATATATATATATATATATATATATATATATATATATATATATATATATATATATATATATATAAAACGTATGACTGTCATATGATATCTGGAGAAATGGGTAATGTTTTTGGAAACTGGACGACTTGAAGGTCGTTTACTTCCGTCGCTAACGTGGGTTTCAAGTATAGAAAAACATAGATTATAAAATCCGATCACGTTATGGGCCCATTTTATATCAAAAATATTTTATCTATTACAGAAGGTGAAGCACATTCAGATAAATTTAAATGACACTTGTTCCTCTGACGCCGGCAACGCCGATAAAGGGGGATCTTTTTAATTTGTCTTAAACGTGCTTATACCTTTAACGGTATTATTTTCTCTACAACGAAGAAAATCTAAGGTAAGTCTTTAGCAAGTCTTTTAAGTTGGAAATATTGTGAAGATCAGGATTAATTTGTCACCAACTATTTCTAAAAATAACTGAAAATACATTTATATAAATTCGCAATGATTATTCTTTGCCACAACAATTAATGAGAGTATGTACTTGGATCTACATATCCGCAGTACATTAAACATATCTTGTACTGGAATCTACATCCTGCAGTAAAAAAAACCCCATGTTATGTCAACATCTATTTCAAGCAACAATCTGTTTCCAGCATTTTTATACAATTGGATCTTTTATCATTTTAACACGATCAGCATTTGGTACTAGTATTTACATCCATGCACTACATATAGCTGAAGAAACACATATTACTCAATGTTCTTTGAGTACACTAACACTATCTGTATAAACCTGTATTAATATACTAGAGGAGAAAAGAAATTGTATACATAAGTTTAAAAAAGCTGTTTGTGAAACACTAATGCCCCCGGTGGCACCAAAGTTCAAAAAGTTATTTTAAGCGTGAACGTCAATGGCAATGTCAAAAGGTAATCGATTTCTGTTGTCATTTGAAAGGGCTTCATTGGTTGAGTTCGCATGTCAAATATGAAGTCTCTATCTCTCACGGTTCAAAAGTTATAGCCAAGTTTCAAGTTGACAACAGACAGACAGGACAAAAACAATATGCCGCCGATCTATCGACCCGGGGGCATAAAAACACAAACAGTATTCTTTGAACGCTATTTATTCTTAAGGAGCATGGTCATATTGAAGTCGGTAAAAGTATAAAAAAAGATGTAAACGGATTTCTTAAACGGCAATCGATTGTTTGGTATATTATTGAAGTGTGTAAAAAGCATCGTTACCAAAATCGATGTCGTTAACGAGATATGCCCGTTTTAAAATTGCAACATAACCACGTCAACTCTTGATTTGTATTGATGAGGACGATCAGAAGAAATCACGTGAGAATGAAACTCGAGCTGTACCTGATTCTGACATTTTTTCAACATTTCTTTTCTTGTTCTTTTTCTTTCTTTCTTTCTTTTTTTTTTTTTTTTTTTGCCTCGGAGTCTGTGTATAGTTTTCTTTTCAACAGTACTTTTGCTGATTTTGAAAACAACCGATTATAATTCGACTAAATTACATTTATTATACGAAAACTTTGAAGAATTTTAGTTTTAAATTTTGCAATTAAAACAAAGTTTAAAATTTATGCAATACGGAAAAAATAAGATATTGTCGTAATTTATCCTTTTCATGCTATAAGTTTCCAGTTTCGGACCAGGTCCCTTTAAATATACTACATGTAAAAGAGTGTTTGAATACAATTTGTTAAAGATTATATTCGATTCGCCGTGGTGGCCACAACACGCTTTTCTGGAGTTTTAAGCTTAAGCGACAGGTGGTTAGTAGTCGATTAGACTTTATTGCACTCATTGACAGTATTGGATGGATTGAACCAGAAACAGAAAAGCATTGGTTTTTGGAATAAAATGTTGATTGAGAGATGCCTCGCATGATTGAAAAAGATCGATTGCGAGCTATTGTGTTATGGAGACGATATCAGCAAAGTGGCGTCGGGACCGCCCACATTTGTGTAAACGATTCCAATCGGTTTCTTTGACCGCTAGAATCTTCTTTGGGCATCGACGCATAAGCCTTATACCGTAAGGAACATATTTCGAGATGACAATATCCGTCCTTGAAGTCCTATTGTGCTCCGACGTTGCGAGTATAACAAGGTGTAGGAGGCATTGTCAATTCAATAACAGATCGGAGAAATTTCTGTTTACGGACGAGGCAAGATTTCATTTCGACTGCAGTGACGACGGTGTTCGACCTTATCGTCGTGCCGGAGAACGTTACATTGTCGCCTGTGTGATTAAGCGTCGTCAATTCGACAGGTAGAGCGTTATGGTCTGGGGTAAAATTACAACACATGGATGGACCCCTTTGGTGATAGTGAAAGGCAGTTTAACCGGTGTACGCTACCGTTGGGAGATTGTATATCAGCACGCCATTCCTTTCGTTCACAACAATCAGCGTAACGCCATTCTAGAATAGAACAACTCACGCCCACTTTCTGTACGCGTTATTAGTGACTATCTACAACAGCAAAACGTGTATGTGCTATCTGGCCTGCAATGTCACCGAATTTATCGCCAATAGCAATGAAATGGAACGACGTCTACGTCAAGAGCCACACCCCCTACTACGTTCGACACTTTATGTTGATCTTTATCATGTATACGGCGGAACATTATCCATGCTTTTCTGCATAACCTGATGCATGTATCGGTGCAAATGTCGGTCATACACGCTATTAAACTTGTGAAACTTTTTTGCACTATTACTTTAAGTGGTCGTTCGTATCAACCATAGTGGATATTATCTGCGATTTTATTAAGTGCTTGTCTCAGATAGAGTCATGCAAAACAGTCCACAGGCATATGAAACTGAACATGATAATATTTTGCGTGTAGAATCACCCTTGGGTGTTAAGTCCATTTACAAAATATTTTGCTGAAATATCTATGTATGACAATTTTATAAAGCGCCATCTATCCAAGACATTTTGACCTCAATTATTTATAAGGAAATACGGTATTTTAGCCATATTTGATGCTCAAAATCTAGATTACAGAGAAAGACAGTCCACCTCTAAACAACAGATAAACAGAACAGCTTCTATGCTGTAAATAAAACTAAACATGACATAAAACTTCTGTTTCATACCCAGTCACTGGCGTTTTCATTGTGGGTATCCACCAAACAATTACTTATTCAGGGATTTTTCACATTATTTAAGGCTATCATTCTTCCAAGGTAGAACATATTGATGACGTTTGTGTTAATTCAGTAGAAGTCCTGCCTTATGCTCTCAACTCATAAAAATATTGACCTTAGCAAATAATACTGCTGACCTTGACAAGATGGGGATAAAGGGTACCATCAGGAATTCCGACAATATCAGGAATATGAGCCAGTGGGTGTTTTCCAGTGATATTATGTATAATGATTCCCATTCCTCAAGACAGAAAGTACATTAAATATAATAACATTAATCAGTATTAACAAAGAACAGGGTATTTATTATAGATATGCAAGTTATTGTATTAATACTGCACATTACAAAAGCCTGGTATATATATAATACAACATTGCATAAACATTTTCCAAATTTGATTTCATAATTTTTTCCACAAAACTCTTTGCCTAAATATTTCTAACTCACAAATGAACACATGAAAAACAAGCCAAGTTACCTATCATAGGCTACGAGAGGAAAATGAGTATTATCTTGACATTTTGCATGAAAAAAGGCAAACACCAGGCCTAGAAGAATGCTACTTCCAAGTGAAACTAAATATTGTAACTCTTTCCGATAAAGCCCTAAATTTAAGCAGAAACTTTTGGAGTGTTGACATGTGGTGAGGGTTTATTTTTTTCGTTTTTTGTTTTGGTTTTTTTTTTTTTTCTGTTGTTGTCTTTTGTAGGTTTTTTTTTTTTTTTTTTGTTTGTTTTTGTTTTGGGTTTTTAAAAATTTTTATTCATTATATAAACCCATGTACCATTTTGACATAACTCGGGTTAGGATATGTCATAACAATGATGTTCGATCTTCCTTATTGCAAAATACAAAATACATACTATAGAAATATAGCTTTTCAATTTTAAAGAAGTTCTGCAAATTCTTTTATAATATCAATTTTTAAATGATATCTTTTATATTTTAACACTGTATACCAAAATTTTATATAGTTTTTAATATGATTTTGTATTCTTTTTCCTATAAACTATCTAACTTACAAAACATTTTATATTTGTATATTTTTAAAGCTACATAAGAGATGATGTTGTTCAACATTTGTACTTTTTGTTATTTTCAAAAATAGAAACCAGAAACCAATTATTATTTCTTTAATGATATATTAACTTTTATCACCAAACTTAAAATATTCCAAATATTTTCTGCGTTTCTGCACATAAAAATTAAATGTTGAATATCTTCACTTACATCACACAGTGTGCAATTTTCAGAAGATTCTTTTTTCCATTTATTCATTTGTTTTTCGCAACATACGTCACGTGACAACTGTGAATATATATGTTGTTTTAGATTTTTATTTATGATTAAAAAATGTTAGTTATGCGCTATATTAATTCTTTTACAGGAGTTATCTTCCCTTGTTTAAAAGAGGTTAAAAAAACCCCTATTAAGGAGAAATTCAATTTTATTATTATTATTACTATTATTATTCATTTTGTTTATGAACATTGATGATTTTAGATACTATGGAACTTTTTACCAAAAGTTTTTCTTAAATTTTCTATTTTGTGAAAAAAAGAAAAAAAAAAAAAAACCAAGAGTATCAGTAAAAGTAATGTAAGCTCCGGCAGTTATAATGCAGGAAATTGACGACTCAGTTCATATACCAAAAAAAAAATCAGTAAAACTGTTGGATGCTCCAAGAGGCACAACAAAAATGAAGGAAATGAATGACTCAGTATATAGAAAATCATTGTATTAATTGATGACGATTTCAAATCTCAATATATCATATGGATATCCACTTGAGTCAACTGTAGAACAATAAGTGATCACGGTATCTTAAACTAAAATGAGTAAGCTTGACCCTGATTAGTTATGAAATAAAACTTTTTTATCGTGAACATGCTCTTTCAGAAATAACCTTGAGTGTCTTTTGTCCAAAAGCTCTTAACCTAAATAACATTTTTGGCGAAGTATGATCAAATTCTTATAAAAGGTATAGGAGATATACGTACTTCATTATAGTTTAGGTCATAGTTAATAAGTGGCCTTGGCCTTTCAGAAATGATCTTGAGTGACCTTTGTCCAAAATCCTTAACCTAAGGAAAATTTTGGTAAAGTGTGATCAAATTCTGATTAACGGTATAGGAGATATAAGTACTTTATGTTACTTTAAGTCATAGTTAATAAGAGACCTTGACCTTTCAAAAATGACCTTTGTCCAAAAGTACTTCACCTAAGTAATATTTTGGTGAAGTATTATCAAATTCTGATGAAAGGTGTAGGAGATATACGTACTTCATGGTATTTAAAGTCATAGTTAATAAGTGACCTTGACCTTTCAGAAATGACTTTGAGTAACCTTTGTTCCAAAGCCCCAATTCTAAATGATATTTTGGTGAAGTATGATCAAATTCTGATGAAAGGAATAGGAGATATGAGCTCAGACGGACAGACACATGGAGAGCGAATATTGTTCATTGACAGTTTGATCACTTTTCCCCACCTTATGTCTTAATATTGTAATGACACAACATAACTGGACAACTTTAAAAATCTCGCGTGCGTACTTATTACAGCATCTTCAGTCTGTCTTTGCCGACAGTTTGATACCCTTTACGAGAGTACATATAAAAATATTTTATTTTGTTCACAGTATACAATTAGAATAAACAACAAACAAAATAAAAGTGAATAAACAATTTCAAAATATATTTCGATAACATGTATAGTCATAATTTGCATAGTTATTATAAATCAGACTGATCAGAAAAGAGTTCTAATTGCATTTTATCAATTTATTTGTTTGAGGTCTTAGCATAGAAATATATTGAATGATCCATGAATATTTAATGAAAAGTTCGTAATGATGTTATTTAAAATCTACATTTTGTCACAGGTTAAACAATCATCCATGGACCGTTTAAAGGTGAGTAAACAGGGTTTATTATTGTCATATTTTGAGCATCTATTACGGCAAGATAAGTGCGCTTATTTTCACCATTAACAACTGGTGTTAGCAAATATTTCTTATTTCAATTGTCCCATTGGCTAGATGACGCATCTTTATCTTTACTGCAATGGTCATTCTTCATAATAGACATATTGGAATATTTAATCTGGCTTGTTTTCTTTAATTATTTTGCATTGTGATAATCATCATTGATTGTTCAACCCACTCCATCAACCACAACAATAATAATAATCACAATCAACAATTACATTCAAATTAACAGCAAATTGTTATTAAATTTGCATTACAGCAAGACATTCTCAATTGTAGTATAATTTTGTTGATTATTATATCAATAAGAAACAACTCTGCATTGTAATCATTTTCTTTTAAACAAACCTCATCCCTTCATCGCTAGCGTCAACAGTAATTTAAATTTTCTGTTAAAATTTGGAGCTGACTTATCTGTTGAAACGATTCATCACAGTTTTTATTTTTCAAATCAAAATCAACCATATTTTTCAATAAGATATTAAGTGGACCACTTACTTAGGAAAGTTGCATGATAAAAATTGGCAAGGTTCGCTTATCGTTCCACGTGTCGCTGTAGATGCTGAAGTTATCGATGTAGATTATATAGGTTTTCATCACTAATTCTACTTTCAATCCTGCAAGAAAAAAGAGGAGTTACTGGCTCAGTTATGTGGCAGAAGTCACCATAGAGCTATAATATATAGCTTTTAAAGGATGACCAGTTACAGACAAACCCACAAGAAGATTTTACCTTAATTAATATTTACTGGCCTTGCGTCGAATTATGTAAGGCCATCAATTTTTGTGATGGAAACTTTGATGTGCAATTTAATGGCAATATGTATCAACATATAGTTGGGATTCTTATGTTTATTAACTACGCACATCTTAATGTTAAACATTTAAGATATAGCATATTGTTTCTGTATTATGAAAAGGATTTATGCATTATATTCAAAACTCTAAACGTTTCAATCTTATTTATATGTTCAAAGATACATGTACCTCTAGGTATCTTGACAACGTCTTAGTTATCGATAACCCTGAGTTTGAAAGATATATTTCTGACAAATACACATCTGAAATTCAATTAAACAAAGCTGATATTTCTAATACAGAAAAACCTTTCTTGGACCTCAACATTAATACAATTGGCAATAACATTCATACAAATATTTACAATAAACCTGACGATTTTCGATTTCCTATAAATTGTAAATTTTCGTTATTTGGATGATGATGGTACTACACACCCATCATATTGCAATTATATATCTCGGTGCGATTCGCCTGAGCCTGTACTAACATTTTGGATTTTCATACAAAAAATTCACAAATAACTTTGAAACTTTTAAATCAGGATTACGTGAATCATAGACTCAGAGAAACCTTTGGAAAAATTGTTGGGTCTTATATCATATGGTATATATAATAGTCAATTGGTTCGGTTTGCTAGAGCCTGCACTAACGCTTTGGATTTTCACGGAAAAAAAAAATCTCAGATTACTTTTATACCAAAGGCTCCAATAATTTCATATCGGCTGTTTCTAAAATTATAAAACGCTTTAGGCATTGATAGTATGACAGCGAGATCATCGCTAAGACCATAGGTCTTGTATTGGATCCCTCTACGACCTACAACTCTACGGGCCTTCTCCAAACCTTTTCAGTCCCCTTTGACTGTTAGTCGGGACTCCTATTGATCAAGGATCTGAGCTCGCTTACAGACGGGCAGAGCACGGTTTACTTATGTTGATGTCTCTTTATATTTTTTGATAGCAACATATTATTCTATAAATTTTTCGTGTGATAAAATTTGTATGCCCTCTCTCCTTGAGAAACCTGTTTGCCCTTGTTCTCTCTGAGGAAGATTATTTATAATTTTTTTAAAATGTGTCGTTTGATTGTGCTGCTTTTGTGGTGAGTGGGAAGGTGGGCGCCCGTAAACCGGTTAACCACACCAATTGAGTGACGTTTGTTAATTCAGTTGACCGTCCTAAGTCGGTATCGTAACCGCAGCACAATCGAATAGTTTTGTAATGTCGTTCCTTGTATATTCTACTATTATCATTTGTGTATAGGTCCTTGATGATTTGTGTCATACAGCTTTATCAAATGTCTTCTGTTTTCTCTTTTATCAAAAGTCGGAGATGTTACTTTTCAAAATATGTATCCAGTGGAATTCCCCATCCCAATTTCTACGATGATTTTGTGTACAAACTTAGGAGGGTAAAAGGTTCTGATAATTTTATCTCGTCGGATTCCAAAATAGTGAAATGCCTTCGTCGTCGGCAATATGACACGGACATCATCAAAAAGACAGTAGGTCTTGTATTGTACCCTTCTACAGCCTTATACTACTTTAGATTGAACGTTGCACGATGACTAACAGTGCATTGGGACTAAATGACGGGCCTTGTTGAAACCGTTTTTCAGAGGAGACATGGTTCTCAACATCGTTCCCTCTGACTGATAATCTGGACTCCTATAGTTCAAGGGTCTGAGTTAAAGCCCAGATCGGCAGAGCACGGTCACTGATGTTGATGTCAATTTATATATATTTCATATCTTGGTCTTACTCTCCATTACTATACGTCTTTATATTCTTATGACATCAGTCTGAGAAATTTGTAGATCCTTGCTCTGTATATTGTTTATTGATTTAATAGTTGTCCTTTGATTATACTGCTTTTGTTGTGAGTCGGGAGATGGGCATGTAAACCAGTCAACAACACAAAATTATTGACTAGAGTCATATCAACTGACCGTCCTGAGTTTTCTTTGTGTATAATTTTTTTTCTTCAAATTATTACACTATTTACAGTGCATTTCCGTAGTGGCCTCTGTCATACGGCTAATTCATTTGGGGTTTTTTTTTATCCTTTCCTTCTTTTTTCTTTTTTATACAATAGGTGTCCCTAAAATCGTCCTACAAGACATCTCGAAATTGACATACATCGTCAGTGAAGACAACAAATTATGGTACCAAAATGCCGACGATTTCATTTACATGAAACCTTGCCAGGTTAAGGATGTCGACATTATGAAAGATCACCAGTTTGATTCTTACAATTGTGTTATATCTAAGTGCGGAGACAAAAAGTGTAAAACATGTTGTATCCCTCTGACTGACAACGCATTTTCAAGTAATCTTACGAAACGTTCTTTTTCTACTCATAGTATGAATGTACATTGTGTGGATTGATATATGTCGGCCAAACCAACGACCAACTCCGGAGTAGAATGTCTGGGCATAGATTCAACATAAATAATGGAGGAAATCAACTCCTTTATCGCCATTTTAATCAACCAGGTCATTTTATTCTGTCGATGAAAGTGCGTTTTTAGAGAAAATATATCATCCTACCAACAACCCAAATCTTAGTATTCGCCTTAGAAGGAAAAGGTAGGACTACTGGATACGACAATTAGGAACAGCTGCACTATATGGTTGTAATGACCATATTGATAGTATTGGAAATCTTACAAGTCCTGGATATCGGTCAGTAAGTGTTACGCGTTTGTTTGATAATACACCAAGAAGACGTCGAAGCCATGGTAAACGAAAATATAATAGACCTTAGATTCATAACATCTCCTTCGATGGCCTTCTACCATTTATCAATCAAATTTTAGGTCTTGATTATATTCGCACTAAGCTTTATTCGCTACCTTTACAAAAACTACATGAGTTGTACGAATCCACGCGAAACGTACATTTTACCGAATCTGGCACTCAAGAATATCGACTCCAATGTATTATCTTGGACATCTCCAGTAACAGACTATTTCAAGCCGTTCATTCAGACAATCCTGTAGACGGTAACGAGAAGCGCCCCTTTCTTAAAGTATTTTTTGTAAATAAGGGAAATGACGCACTTAATTTAAGTAATATTTTAAATCATAAGTCTGTTAAAGATAATATTCTTTTACATGGCGTCAAAATTTTGATATTATTATGAACTCATGTGAAGAGTATGCCAGATGTTGGACTAAAAGAGAAAAGGTTGAATTAGACACTGTTTCTGAATGGCTGAAGTCGATCAGAAGTCTGCTAAAGAAAAGAGTTAGAAGACTACACAAGTTTGTTAAGAACAAACACTGTTCTATATTTCGTGACTCCAGTGTCGTTAGAGAAATTTCATTATTGTTCCTGCTGACAAGGCAGCTAACAATTACACATTCGTATGTAAGGCACACTATATTAAATGCCTTATAGAAGAGCTTGGTCTTCATTCAACGCCTGGTAATCCAACTTATACAATTACAAATCTGTCTCCTTCAGAGGTATTGGATAATTACAAGTCAGTTCTCAGTTCATTCGGTATTACTACAAATGAATCTGATCTCGAGCTACCATACCTTTTTTTGGATTCCAAAGATGCATAAAACTCCATATAAGCATCGATTTATAGCTGGATCTTCCAATTGTTCAACCAAGCCTCTTTCCATGTTACTCACCAAAATTCTAACAGAAATCAAATATGGTCAGAAATACTGCTCTACTGCTTACTCGAGAAGCGGACTCAATCAGATGTGGATCCTAAAGAATTCTAAGGAACTTCTAGAGCACTTAAAATCTCCTATTTTCAATAATGTCACTAGCATCAAATCTTTTGACTTTTAGACTCTTTATACAACCATTCCCCATCAAAAACCAAAAACTAAAGAACAGAATAACATCAATTATTTAAAACGCCTTCTTTAACAAAAAAAAGGGGGGGATTCGCAGATATAAATATCTCGTTTTATTCCACAACGACACATATTTTGTAAAGGAACAGTCTGATTCCAACAGCATGTATACAGAAAAAGAGAAAACCTATTGAAAATGAAAATTTTAGAATTTCTTATAGATAATTTTTTTTATATTTGGTGGGAAAGTGTTCCAACAAATTGTTGGCATTCCTATGGGTAGTAATTACGCGCCTCTTCTGGCCAAAATATTTTTGTACTCTTACGAGGCAGAATTCATAAAGTCTCTGCTCTCTAAAAGCAATTAGCATCTCGGTTCAACTTTACATACAGATACATCGATGATGTAACAACCCTGTATTTGAGGATCACCTCAAGATCATATATCCAAAGGAACTCGAGATATATGATATTACAGAGAGCGCATCTTCTGATTCATACCTCGATATACTGCTATCAATTAGTGACGACGGTTCATTAGTAACTTCTCTCTATGAGAAACGTGACGATTTCAATTTCATTATTACCAACTTCCCTTTTCTGAATAGCAAAATACCTTCCTCTCCCGCATATGGCGTGTTCATTTAACAACTTATACGCTATGCCAGGACATGCTCTCAATACGAAAATGTCGTCCTGAGAGCGAGACTTCTTGCCACGAAACTACTCTCACAAGGATATATTGAGGAACGTTTGAAATTGTCACTGAGGACGTTCGATGGTCGTTATAGGGATCTATTGCAATTTCAGATTCTTCTTTCAAGAATGTTAACCGATATTTTGGGACCTGACCATACCCAATAACCATCTTAACTTTTTGACTATACTTGATTTGACATAATACGTGTATACATGTATATACAGATATTTGTTCACCTGCGTTTCCGACACCTGAATTTCAGGCAGGTAGCATTTCTTGCATTGAATGGGAAATTTGACTTCGTGTTCCTGTCTCCTTCGTTTATTCATGCGTGTATATTTATGTATTTACCTCCTCGATTTGACAGTTGTTGCAGGACTTTTGCAACGGATGATGCATACAACCAGGGGACGTTTACTCCTCCCGGGCACCTGGTCTCACCTCGATTTTATTGGGGTTCGCATTTATCTGAATATGGCACTAAACACGATATTGTCCCCTTTATTCCATGAACTATGAAATATGGTTTACCCTTCGGTACTTCCTCATTTTTTACTCTGTATATTTATCCTAATATTTATTATAACTACTGAGTCGATACCGCTGTTGGTAGTAACCATAATCCCAGTTTTAATAGCTACTAAACTGTTACAAAAATTTATAAATTATTCAAGAACTAAGGAATATTTTCTTCACGCATAGTCTGTCCTTAGCTTGGTTCTCTGGCCGTTACCTTTACGTCAGTTTACTAATACATTTCCTTCGTCAATATTCATACTTCGGATTCCACTGTTTCCGCTATGAGCGTCACTGAAAATACATTAATTGTCGGAATGATTCACTAAATTAATAGATTATATATCTCCTGATATATTTCTAAAGATTTGTCAGAAAGTTTATAAACGGTATTGTGATTGTAAATTTCTTTGCAAAATTCTTAACTTCTATAAAATTTCCCATGGATGTGAAATGCTGGTGGACTTGCATACACTATCTTTCGTGTGACATATATAGATAAAGTATTTTTACGATATGTTAGTGCACTTACGTCGGTTATCATTTTATTTCTAACGTACTTCATAGTGCACATGAGTAAACCAATGTTTCATATAACGACTAATATAGATTTTCATGTATTAGACATTGCCCTTGTCCCCTTTTTTGGCAAACGTAAGATTGGAAGATATGTCATATAGGCATTGATTAATTTAGCCATATATGTGACCGTGGACTAGGTAAATTACATCTCCTTTGAGAATAATGATGTTCAGTCTAAAAGATAATCCAGTTTATTATGTGTGGATGATTGCTAATAAAACATATCATAGTAGAAGTGTAATATGGGATTGAATTTGCAAGTGTGAGTTTCAAGTACTTCTTTACCTAAACTTAAGAATAATAGGATATAATCAGTAATCAAGACTTTCAAGTTTTAAGATTTCTTTTAACAAATGTAGTTCTAATCTAGTTTTGCTGACAGTTCGATAGCCCTTTTATAGAGAAGACAGAAGATATCTGACCAAGCTGTAGGACACAAAACACCAAGGACATGCACATAAAACATGACAGTAGTCAAATAAACGCAGACAACACTTCAAAAATACTCGATTGTACTGCAGTACTGATACCGATTTAGGACGGCCAATTAAAGTAAACTCAGTTGTCACTCAATTGGTGTGGTTAACCGGTTTACGTGCGCCCACATTCCCATTCACCGCAAAAGCAGCAAAATGAAAAGACACACATTTAAAACAATGTAAATAACCCTCGAAATACAAAACAATGATCAACATGTTTCTCGCGAGGTCATAAAAATTTCCACATGAACCGTTTTATGAAATAATATGCTAGTATCAAAAATATGTTAGGCGACATCAACATAAGTAAACTGTGCCCTGCACTCATGTAAGCGAATTCAGCCTTTGATCTGTAGGAGCCCCGACCAACAGTCAGGGGACGAGGCTCAGGACTGTCTTCTCTCGAAATCAAAAATACAACAGAATCTAGTTCCTGCGCTTCCTATTTAGACGGTAAACTAAGTTCCTCACTGTATGACAGATGAGACAACTTTAATTTTTCTATTGTTTACTTTCCACACTCGTGCAGTAACAGTCCTTTATCCTGGGTTTTATATGGTTTTTTTGTGTCTCAGTTAATCCGATGTGCTAAAGCTTCTTATGACTCAGTTTCTTCATTCACCGAGGCAAATGACTTAGTAAAAAGTTACTATCACAAATATATGAAATAAAATGTCCAACGTCAACATTCTGCAAATTTTACGGACGATAAAAAGATCTCGAGTACAATTATCGGATACCATTTTTCCACATGTTAACTTCTTTATTCGGTTGACGATGTTGTTTATTGTTTAGATTGTGGTAGATTTCTATTGCAATAACAATACTAATTTTGACTGTTATCAAATATGACTATGATTTTATACCGTCTGTTGAATGTGACTTCCAATTTATAATACTTCGACTTATATTATGACATCGTGGCGGGTGTGACCGCTCGGCAGGGGATGCTTACTCCTTCATGTCACCTGATCCCACATCGGATTTTTGGGAGTGTGTGATTGCCTTTATTCACTATTTTGTCTTTTCATATCGATATTCCGACTGAAAGATTCTCAGTATCTGATTGTTGTACTGAGACAAGGTTTGAGTAAAGCCCGTCGCTGTCCTGTGAAACGCTCAAGTAAGTGTGTATACGGCTGTGGTGGGGCCCAATAAAAGACTTACGGAATTTGCATTGATCTCAAGGTCACACTGTTGATGCCGAAGAGGCCATATACAAATTAAATTATAAAAATGCTTCATTTTTATTTTATTTAGAATATATAATTAGAATAAACAAGAATCAATATAACGGCAAATAAACAACCTCAAAATATGTGTCGGTAACATGTATGGTTAAAATTTGAATAGTTATTATAAATCGGAATGATCATAACATGTAAAAGGGTCTTAATATGCATTCTATCTATTAATCTGCGTGGGGTCTTAGCATAGAAACATTTTGAATTGATCCATTCACATGAATGAAAATTGTAATGATGTACTCAGAAAATCTAAATTTTGTCACAGATTAAACAATCGTCCATGGAACGTTACCGGAACGGTTGTAGGTAAGAAAGCATAGTTCGCTAGTGTCATATTTTGAGCATCTAAAATGGCCAGATATGACCTCTTATTTTCACCATCAAGAACTGGAGTCAGCAAATACCCGTCATCTTCACTTGTCCCATTCGGTCGTGGCACGAACCAAGCCTCGGTTAGATAATGATTGGTCACAGACCAAGACGCGTCTTTATTATTACCACAAAGGTCTTTTTTCACGATAGAAATATTGGAATAATTAATGTCATCTTGAAAAGGCACAACTCCATAAGCAAAGCAATATTTTTTACCGCGGTAATCTTCATTGATTGTTGGTAAAGTAATTCGTGAAGCATGGGGAACTTTCCCTCCGTCCTTAAATGTCTGAACATCTACTGTATCGTCTTTGAAGTTCATAATATATCGTTTAACCTGTGCTTTCATTGTTAAATTATTTCTCAATGTTCGATTTCGTAATACCGAAAGTGAAACTGCACTAAATGCGCCTGCACTCTCATATGCAGCGACGTCCATAGCTATATGTTCGTCATCAATTTCAAAAGCATTAATATGATGCATGGTAAACATTGCCTCCGTCTTAAAAACTTGGACCTTTCCAGTACGTATGTTTACCACATAGATAAGAGAAGGATCGTCTTTAACCCAATCCATTGCATCACCAAAGTTCAGATTAACTAACATACGAGCAATATCATAATAGTATGGGCTGCCTAAAAATATAGCATAATTTTGTGTGACAGAGAACGAATGCATATAAGGCATTTTATCGACATTCCACTGTGATATCATTTCCCGATCTTTATTTCCTTTCACTCTTACTAGAGTTAATTTATGCTTCATACCAGGTACGAGGGACAGGCTACCGACAAATGTGAGGTGGTTACTGGTCCCCAATTCTGGCAATGGATGCGCACTTGAAATGGGACTAGTGTACGGAAACCCTAACTTAGCATCTGGTAAATCGGCGTTAACTTTCTGTTTCAGTCTTACAGAATTTATATTAACTGAATATAGGAGCCACATGTCGTTTAAAACGACGCAGTCATCAGTAAAATTGTATACATTTACGTCTGGATTGTCCATTCCATTTTGAAAAGCTTTTAATGTGTCTTGCAAAGAAAAAGGCGGGTTAGGAGGAGTCATGGTTGCAAATGGAGCGATATCATTCATAGATACGGACTCGTTATAGAATGATGTTTCTAAAAATCTGGTGCTGAAGGAGGCTGATCCATTTCCGTAGAAAGTCCACATAGCAGGTTTTGCGTATCCGTCGAAGAGGTTGGTTAAATTCCGTTGACCAAACTCGAAACGACCTGGTCCGTTTCTAATCTGAAATGGATTAAAATAGAAGTATAATGACGAAATAAATTGATAGATACATAATAGTACGAGGTGTTGCATTGCAATAAATAAATGATATTTGAGTATTTTGCTATAGAAAGAGTGTCTGAACCCTCTTCAAGATCGGTAGAGCATGGTTTACTCATGCTGATGTCGATATCTATACTTTTGATATTTGGTCATACTCTGCATTAAGTATAATTTTGTGAGGTCACACATCAAGAAACTTTATACTTACTCTCTGTATGGATGATTATTAATAGATTTTTAAATGTGTGTCCTCGATTATACTGATTTTGTGGTGCGTGGGAAGGTGGGCCCATAAAACAGTTAACCACACCAAATAATTGACTATTGTCATATCATTTGACTGTCCTAGCCTATGTCGATATCGCAGCTGTACTTTAATCGAAAGTTTATTTGATGTCATTATTTGGTTCCTTTTACAAATCATTACATTATAAAAAGTGGATTTCGGTGGTGACTGGTGACGGCTGACTCAAATACATTTATCTTTTCTTACATACTTATTCAAGGATGTAGTATCAAGAACACATACTTCCTGGAAAATTACAATTAAATTTCTATAAATTTTTTATTCAAGCAGCTAATTTTGATAACGTTCCATCTTCAGTCTGCTTACGTCATAAGTGCTTTTGATAAAGAAAATTTCAAATATTGTAAATGGCACAATAACACAAAGGGAAAAAAAAGAAAAAAGGGAAAAGGAGAGAGAGAATAAAATAAAATAAAGAAGAGATTGAATGCATTATATTTAGCTTTACAAAGATATTTATTTTTTCATTATGCAATTTTTTTTCCGTTTGCATTTATTTTAGTGATATAAATGTTCGAAACTACTTACATAATTTCCTTTTAACCACGTTGGCAATTGACTGTTAAACAAAATAGGATGGTGAATAAATTCTTGCAAATTAGATTTTCCTGCATACAATTCGAATCCTGGATCCACTTCAGAAATTTTAAAAACATTTTCTGAAGTAGCCAAACTGAAAATGCATGATAAGAATACTAATGGCATGAAGTGTATTTCCATGTTGCTGAAGATTAAGACTGATCGGAAGATACCGCTCGACTACACTGAAGAAAAATGAGAATTCTGCTTTTATACCTGCTAGGAGTGTTGAAACAAATATTGATAATAAATAAATCTAGACCTGGATACCACGTGGTATACATGTACTTTGATATCAATGGTGAAGTCTTACTATCTCAAGGCGGTAACCCTCATCCATGTATATGATACATAAACATACTTCATATCATTTCTAATTTATTCTAAAACTATGGAGTATGTCTTTCATGCATTGTTCTTTCTTTAGATTGGTTATTTGGCTCTTACTTTTAGATCTATTTCGTATTTAGTTTGATCTTTAAATATTTATATTTTCGATTTCCACAGTTTCGGCCTTTAGTATCACTGAAGAGACATAAGTTGTCGAAATGCAATTATGGTGTACAAAAATTCATAGAGGTATATATGTTCTAATATTCATTCTGAGTATTTTGAAAAGGAAAAGAAGACTTTCTATTTCTCACACAAGAAAATATGGATTTTCTTGATGTTTTAGACTGAATGGTATGTGGTATGTTTCTTTTCTTACTTCATAAGAACAAAAATGAACAACAACAAACAAAAATACAATGCATCAAAACAAACCCCTTTGCTTTTGAGAAGGAAATTAATTGAATAAAATTGTCATTGTCTATGATATGTTTAATAATAATACCATACCCTTTCAAACAATCTCCACCTTGTAAGTCTTTGGTTCTTGTTGACAATTCATACAAAACATAGATAGAATTGAGGTAAGTATATACAATAATTGTATGTACAGTCACATTAAAGAAAACCCATCAAATTGTTTATTGATTAGCATTACAGCAAGACACTTTTTTCCAATTGTTGAATAATTTTGTTGATTTATATCATTAAGAAACAACTCTCTCTACATTGTCATCATTCATATTCTTGAAAGGAACCCTGATTCGTTAAGGACTAGCGTAAACATTAATTTGAATTGTTTATTAAAATTTGAAGCTGAAAGCACAGGACTACTCAATTGAACATTGCGCGCGCGCGCGCGTGCGTGCGTGTGTGTGTGTGTGTGTGTGTGTGTGTGTGTGTGTGTGTGTGTGTGTGTGTGTGTGTGTGTGTGTGTGTGTGTGTGTGTTGTGTGTGTGTGTGTTTGGGTTTTTTTGGGTTTTTTTTTTTTTTTTTTTTTTTTTTTGATTTGGTAGGGAGGCCCAAACTCTTTCCTTCAAAACACATGAGATACACTTTTTAGATACTATAAATAATTGATTTGTATCACAATATACCAAAGAATAAGTAAGTTTCAAAGCACGTTTTATAGTCAACAAACTCTGAAAATTTCACCGGTTTATCTCGAGTACTTTACAAGATATGACGATTTGAAAATGGACAATATTGCATTTTCACACCTTTTTCAAGCAGATGAAAATGCACAACCTCGCAATTTCATAGTAACTTTCAATAACTTAATCAGTTATGCATAAAAACTTATCTAAAATGGATACTTATAAGGATATTTGAAGGAATTTAGATTGTATGACACAAAATTAGCTCTGTATAAACAAAAACATTTTTACCTAAATCAGGGGCGGATAACTCTTTAAATAATGTGAAAAATATCACATACCTTTTAATTTATCATAGTTTAGCATAATTTTTAATATTAATCTACTATATGTATTATATTCATTATTCTAAAAACATAAAACTTTGATTAAAAGTGTTTTAATCTCAAATATAAACTCTTCATAGATACAAAATGTTTGGTTGATTTCAATTCCTGTTCTTTATGTCTCCTTCATGATAATCCTTCACAATAAACAGGAAACCTGATAATTAGTCCTTGTCCTGCATTAATGTGAATACCCAGTTTATTAAGATCGCTAATTAATATCTTGAAAGCTGTTAAAAGGTACGAAATGAAGGTTGTAAATCTTGAGCTGCCATATACCAGTCCCCCCCCCCCCCCCCTTGGGGGAATTTTCGAGGATATATTTTTCTGAAAGCTTATTAAAATGCTACAAAATCAGCCATTTTTGCACTCTTACCGTTGGGGCTTTACTGAGTTATGGGGCAAAAACATAAGAGTTTTATAAAAAGTTGCTGAAAATTGGAAATTTTGAATAAAATGTAAACAGCTCGATAAATTCCTGAAAAAATGTAATCGGATAGATCTTGATATCTTGGGTTAAATGTGTTATTTTTGCAAAATTAATCGATTCTAGATTTTATTATTTTATTCCACTTCATCTATCGGGCTTAGTGTAGGTCCAAATATTTGTTTTAATGGTTATGGAATGATAAAACAATGTCTTATCTATTTAATGATATGCCATTTACCCAATCATGAATTATCGAAAAGGGATATTTAAAAATATTTTCCATTAAAGTGATGCCGATTATGAAAATCGCTGAAAATTGGAAATTTTGAATAAACTGTATACAACTCTATAACTTCATGAAAAAAATGTAATCTTATAGATTTTTATATGATCTTTCCAATAAAAGAGGTTTCAGTACTATATCATGCATGAAAAATGTTATTTGGGGGGGGGGGGGGTTAATGTGCTTTTTTGCAAAATTAATAGATTTTTTCTCTATTTTATTCGATTTCGTCTGTTCGGCTTAGCGTAGATCCAAATATTTGTTTTAATGGTTATGGATTGATAAAAAGATGTTTAATCTATCTATTGATATACCATTTACCCAATCATAAATCACAGAAAAGGGATATTTAAAAATATTTTCCATTAAAGTGATGCCGATTATGAAAATCGCTGAAAATGGGAAAATCTTTATAAATCATTTATGCTTTATCATTTATGAGTTTTAAATGCATCGATGACTCGTGAAAACAATATGGCGGACCGTTGTTTTGGCAAAGAGGAAGACGCTATCTTTTTATTTTCAAAAGTTTGTAGTCATTTCTAGGTATATTTTCATAAAAATGGTATCAGATGAATCGGGGGAAAGATACATATCGCATATTATGGGCCGGTAGAAATAAATTAAAAACTGAAAATTATATATTTAAAAAACTTATGTGTGTCCGCATCGCCCATCGTTTTCGCTTCGGCGATCAGCTGTTTACAAGTAATGGTGGCATCTACCTGAAAAACCTCACTTCACTGGATTTGATACAATCGTGACCCCGAACAACGCCAGTGAACATATCGCTTTTATGCTAATGATTCTAAGCGCGCCGTCAATTATAAGGCAAAATAAACATCTCGCTGTACCGCGGCGGTATCGTTAGATATTTTAATAATTTTAGCTATTTTCAAATTGCCCTAATTTCTTTATTTCTACTCCAAATAAAATGAAATTTAAGAAATTAGAAGAAAACAAAGTGAATATTCTAATGATATGATTTTGATTTACAGGTTAAAAATATTTTCCGATAAATTATTGATGCGAAAATTGCAAACAACGCATTTTCATTAGATTGAACTAATTATTTGCTATAGGCCTCTCTAGATTTGGGGGGGGTTTTTTTGCAATCAAATTCAACACTCTTTTGGCAAAAATGCAATACGATGGTAAGTGAATCAATTACCAAGGAAAGTAGCTTGACAAAAGTTTTGCCAGGTTCACTTTAGTTAGTTTGTCAAACAATGCATGCGTACAAAGATGTTCGTTCCAAGCGTCATTGTAGATGCTGAAGTTATCGATGTAGACCGCATGTCTTTTGATACTATGCAGAAGCGAGTGAAACATCCTCTGATATATAGTCAGTGAATTTGTCATTCCGAAAGGCATTCGTTTGTAGCTTTGTTGATTTTGTATATGCAATCCCCAATTCTGGGTATCAGACATGAATCTGTTTTTCTGAAAAAATACTTTTCCTCTACACAAATGGAAATTTTGTCAGGTTTTGATACCAGAATAGAAGATAAATTCAAGCCATTTAACTGTCTTCAATTAAGCTTGTTTTCCAGCATATATTGACTCTGTTTCATTGAATGTAAACGGTACAGGTGTTGTTTTATAGGGAAAGCATCATGCATAATGACATCATGACAAGACACATTGGTGTTTTGAACATCTGCCAATATTGTTAGAAAGTTGTTTCTTGTTTTCCCGTTCTTTCTTTCTTTTTTTTCTATATAGTTACGTGCCCGAGTATCACATCAGCAAACATTTCAAACACACACTGTGATTTAAGCCTTTTGACAATCGTTTACACTAAACTCACATTCAGTACAATTCAAATTGAAATGACTTAACACAGGCAATATGAAAACAGCTTTTACAAAATTTCGATATCTGTCAAATTTCTCGATTAACATTCTAGGTTAGTAATTTGGTTTTCTTAACCTGATGTCTTAATTACTTAGGTTTACATCACTAACTTTAATTCAACCACCATAATATATAGCTTGAATATAAGGATGACCAAGTATAAGTTTGGAGTTTATTGATTATTGTTTTACGTCTCTCTACGATTATTTCACTCATATGGTGACAGCATCTGCCTGATGCATGGCATAGATATTTATACCTTTGCAATGGATCAACCCGAACCAGTAAGGCATCTTTTACGTGCCACACGTGGTGGTGGTGAGCTAATTTACTGAAATCTGGTACCACTTTCTATAAACTCATGTACTTTTTGGAATATGTCTTCGTTAACTTCGTCGCTTTGCAAACGACATCCCTCAAGCAAGATGCCCGTGTCATATGCAACATTAACTTTATTGATTGTTGCATTTCTTATTTCGTTATAATTTTGGCATGAAAGTAGATAGTGGTGTGCTTCTTCTCTAAATCCACACAGACACACATCTACGTCAGATATATGGTTTGCATATATGTTGGCATTGAGAACGCTACAATTTAAATGTAAAAGAGTGTGGAAAATTTGTAATTTCCTTTTGCCGAAATCAAAGTATGGCGGGAGTTGAACCCGGGCCTCCCGAACACCTCATCCAATGGGCTACACAAATGGTGTTTTTAGATTTTCGAAATATGTTTCAGCCCAAAATGTTAGTCAAATTTTGTTTAGTCAAAGTTCAATATATCCAATTTAACTAATAAAAAAGCCCGATAAGAATGATTTAAACCCTACTGCAAATCTTACTGACACACAAAAGAACTACAATATGTGTGTCGTGAGCTAAATGTATGATGTCCTACTATGTACAACTGGAACCATTATGTGTTGAACGGCACACAAAACTTCATCAGGCGGTACCACAGATTGTCGACTTTTTTTCTGCATTGGGATTGAGTCTATTAATTAAATAGAGTTATGCCCCATTTGAGATTATATCTGACGTAAAACAATTATGACGTCATCAATTTCCTATGAAAACACTGGTTGTGGAATATCATTTACCCGAGATTTAAATCGTTTCCTGAGAATTTGATGACGCAATAAATGTTTTACGTTAGATACCGTCACAAATGGAAAGTCTGTAACGAAAAGACAGAATATCATCAGGAAGCACTCTCCGACTCCGTCTTCTTCCTCTCGACTGAGGGTGTGTTTGCCCTTGTCTAATTGCGGACTGTACACACCATCACTATGTGTCTGCTTAGAAATATATCATTGCAATGGGAAAGTCTTCTCTTAATAATTCAGATATCCCCCCTACTTGAACTGAAGTCCGAATATGAATGAATAAAGTTTCTTAAACAATGGACATTAACATCATTTCATTTTTTCAATGTAATGTGTGTCTTATAAAAGCACTACTTGTACAGTCTGTTAATCAATCAAATAAAAAATGTGTGTCCTTTTTTGAGTCTTGCCATATGATATAAACAGATACAAAATTTAATTTCTACAATAAGCAATTTTTCAAACTAAAAAGATTCCTGTGACTCATTGAGAGATAATATAAAAGGAAAGATAACTCTTATATACTAATTATACATATTGCGCTCTGTATTCCATATTAACGGTCAGGATCAATATATGTTCGTGTATTACGGTCATATCTATATTTGAATTTTGCACTGGAGTCTGGAGAGCCTTACCTACTATTCCCTTCGGACATGGATTTTCTATATCCAACTCGACTTATCTTCCTCGGTCTTCTGAGCTCGCACTTTGTATCTGTTTGAGATAACATTCTGGATTTTAATCTGGACAATTTTGCATTTTTCAGTTTTTCCATGTTTCTATCAGATAATAGTAATTTTGGGTTGGCTTCTTTATATGGATTCATAATTTCGAAATAATTCTGGACTCGTGAGGAAAATATCCCAAAAGATGGAAAAAATAGTGGACACTCTCAGAAATCAATGTGCGTACTGCTCATATCAAAGATTTGATATTGATTAAAAAATACATTTCATTAGTGTAATGTATTTAATTCATCGAGATAACGGAATGTACATTATAATTTACCTAAACAGAATATGCAGTAGAGGACAGTGTGACACTAATTCTCATTGTAATAGTAGCTTAAAACTTTAATTCAGCAAAACAAATAACTAAATGCATTACATTTACACATTTGGAACAAATATAATACTTCTATTGAACTACTGTTTCGTAGTATAAATTAATCCCAAATATACTGCACACTTTTCTGAAATCAAAATGGCCAATACCTTTGTAATTTTTAAACTACAGATATAAATCGAAAAATTTTAATTACTAAACAACAAAATGTTACAAATATACAGTTATTATATTAGGTATGAACACTCATTTTTAGTAAGATATGACAATCAATGTAGTAAGTGTTCAGTTCTTTTCGAGTTAGTTTGATGATTTATACATAAATTTTATTAACGATATTAAAGTTGCTAATACAAATGTCTTATTCATTTAAAATATCATTTGTTTTTCCGAAACAATTAACTTGATTAAAAGAAATTTTCAGAACGTCAGACAAAAGTTCCCATACGGCTGTCAATAACGAATAATGGCTATAAAAGTTTGATTTATGTAATGTCGATGTATACCTGTGAGGAATACGACGCGTAGTGAAAGATATGACAAACTCTTTTTTCTCATGGAAATGAAATAAATATAAGACACACCTATAAAAGGTGAGTTGTCGTATTATATAACTGTCAGGCGGGGAAGGAAGTACATCGAGATGTCACCGAACACCACAGGATGACATATCAGAATATACCATAGACTTCAGTCGTTAGAATTCACAAGATCGTAGTGGAAGCTGACATGGTCACATATTTATGTAATCGTGAACAACGTTGTGGATTATTATTATATGTGCAGTGCTCATTCATTGAGATAGTTTTATCCACTAGAGGGTTTATTAGTTTATTATTCTTTCCCGATCAACAAAGTTGAACAAAACTATTGTATAATTATCCGTCGAATGTTGCATTTACCTTGTGATTATAGTATTATAATTTGGATGAATATCCAAAGGAATAATTTCCCTACATTGAATGATATGAATAAAAGCTGAATACAGAGGACAATATCAGAATTTTGGAAAATCCCGTATTAAGCATTTTGTTAAAACTGGTAAGCATTATACATTACTTATTTTCTTTATCATTCATATATAGTATTCTTAATCTGATATCGTGTGACTGTTACACGTTCAATACAATGGTCACTTATATCTGTCTTATATGGATGTTCAAATATTTCGTGATTTTCAGTGCTTTAAGCATTTATGGTTAGAGTTGCTTGCCTAACAGGAGATGTTTACTCTTCAGGTTTAAAAACAATATGATTTCCAGTGCACCATTAATGGTTACCATGGTATCTTGTTTCATTATCATAGTGAGAAAAAAGTTACTTATAAAGTCCTTATGGAATTGTACGTGTTGCACAGAGCGAGTTCAACTCAGTGAAAAAAGAATAAAGATTAGACATAGCTTGGTTTGATTTGTATTTTATCACACCTCGACGAAGTTCAAAGGAGCTTATGCTTTACCCCGGCGTCCATTTTCCCGTTCGAGTCCTTTTAAGTAGCTTGGGGAAACTCAGTATTTGAGGAAGTATATGTGCTACCATGCTTGCAGCATAGATTCATCACCACATGATGCATCTTACAGCTTGAGTGATTCGGTTAAGTAGTTTGGGGTAAGTCAATATTGAAGAAACTGTAGGTGATACAATTACCAAACGTGCACCATAGGTTCATCGTGGGAGGTTGACTTAAGCCCATAGATCAAATGATGCATCTTACCTAGATTTTCTGTGTAAATGACGCGGTTCCGTAGTTTGACGGAATTAAATATTGAAAAAAAAGTATAGGTACTAGTTACAAAACTTAAATCATAGGTTCATTTTAGGATGCTGATTTGAGCGCATCCATCTGATGATATATCTGACCTTGATTTTACGCTTAAGTGACTCGGTTCCAAAGAACACTGTTCTATAGGACTTCCAACTGTTCCTGTTTTATTTTGCTTGACAAAACCTGTATCTAGAAGAGCGTGGTAATCTTTGTGGATTACACCATCTTTGTTTTATCTGGTGAGATGTAGAAAAAATATGACAGAAGTAAACCCCGTTTATCTGCTTGCAGCATCTGGCATGGCGATCTTATATACATCTCCAGTATATCGTACGTATTTTCGTTTCATAATCTAGACACCCTCAAAATGCATTGTATCTAGGGTTTGTGATTTGTCTTTTAACCTTCTAAATTAGATTTACAAATAAAGAACAATGTAGCTTCATATCGTTGATAATTTATATTCCTCTCTTAACCAAAATATATCTGTTTATCAAAAGTATGTTAATATTACTAAAAATGAATAATTGCCATAAATCTGCCCGAAATGTCTTGTTAACCTGTTTTATAACGTTTACAGGTATTTAAGATGTCAGGTGACAATGTCAGGTGAAAGTTTGTCTTTCATATATTGCGTACGATCTCTTGAACACTGTAAATCAGTGTTTAGCATAAACACATATTATAATGTATTATTGAGTTTGGCGCCTGCATATTACCTAATAATAAATATCTTATATTATTCTAATACATGTATACATATAGAAGTTTTCAAGTACTTAACGAAATTTTATTTATGCCTTTCATTTTTGTAATTGTTTAATGTCCGCAGTCAATCGCAATTTGCTATTACATGGTGTTTTGAGGTGTAGAACGCAAGATGAAATTCCGGAACGTTAACCCAGCGGAAATCTGCTCTGGAAAAATGACGAAATGAAACAGAAAACTGCATTTTCAATATCAATGTCAAACTTAACAAAACGGTAAATGTAAGAGTTCTGTGTCGTAGAACTAAGTAACTGAGAAGACATGTGACTGGCTGACCTGCTGTACTATTTCAATGTATCAAGGGTTCTTATTGGATGAAATTATGTATCAATGTATAAACAAATATAGGTTGGTACGGATGGTAGACTGTCAACCCAGTTGGTATCCATCAAATTGATGACAATTTGTTGGAAATCCGCTCCTCCAAACGCCACAAAATGTTAACGATCAGAAATTTCAGCACGTTAATGGGATATGTTTTAGTATACTTATTTTAGCATTAGTTACTCATAGACAAACTAAGTGTTATCATGGTTTAATTGGGAATATGCGACTGCCATTTTCCTGATGATTCTCATTTGAGTATTTCTGTTTCAGTGTGACCAACCACAGTATGTTGTGGGAATTCTATCTATTGATATTCGTATCTGTGCTGAATCAACCAGTAAATTCACAATTTCAAAATGCTGAACGTAGGAAAAATATTAGAATTTCTAAAGACCGATTTGGTTTACGTAATATCCATCAACACCAGAGGAGCTTTTCTGGTAAGTATCTCTGTTGTTAACTAAACTATCAAAAAAACTCTGTATAGACCTGACCTTGAAGTCAAGGATCTGAGCTATGAGTTCCAGATCGGGTAAGCAATACGCAGAAGTATTTATCAGATTACTAAGTATTTATCAGATTACTATGTCTAGAAATACAATACTTAAGGAACTGCAAAAGATGCAGTGGAGGAATGAGCATCTCTTCCTTCAAATATTCAGGTCGTAAGTACAGATTAAATGTATATGAAAGAGATTCGACTTGCTACACAAACCTGCTATAAAATTGGTAAAATCTGAACCTTGAGTATCTGCGGGCCAGGTTTATCAATAAACATAAAGTTATATAACTTAATTTGCTATTAACCTCTTTTTATCGTGATTTTGCACATGTTTTAACTACTTAGGATTTAATACAACAATACAAATTGGAGCAGTGCACATGTTTAACATGTTCAGCGAGCCAACGACGGCATCCAGAAAATTGGCAAGATGTGGCTATCTCAGCATTATGGCAAAGAAGGAGATCAATAAACGGTAACAATGACAAAACCAATAGATAAACGAAAAGTGACTTAAGTTTAGGTAATACATTTATGTTAGACAAGCCCCCTCTCCCCTCACATTCTTCCGAAACACAGTGAAAGGTGAGGCATGTAGTTCGATTAATGGGACTGATATGAAGATTGCATTGTTTTTTTATTCAACTTTTGTTCAAAATATAGATATACAGAAATAACGGAAGTAATAGACCTGTAATATGTAGACTTATAATGAATTTAAATGTATCTCGAACTTCATCATCTTGTTTCGCTAAAATGCTTTCGTTATGGGATTTAATATACTAGGGACGAATGTCGAATTTAAGTTAAAGGGGTTGGGAGTTAAAAAGGGAGGGGTCTTGGAACTACCTTAAGTACCCAAATAGGTCCAGGTCTAAGACAGGTTAGTGGCCGAAGAGACGTAGTCCCGGAAGCTCACGAATTTCATGCAATTTTATAACTAGTGTAAAATCAGTATATATAGACAAATGTAGATAGATAGATAGATAGATAGATAGATAGATAGATAGATAGATAGATAGATAGATAGATAGATGGATGGATGGATGGATGGATGGATGGATGGATGGAGATAGATAGATAGATAGATAGATAGATAGATAGACGGACAGACGGATGGACAGACAGACAGATAGATAGACGGACGGACAGATAGATAGATAGATAGATAGATTGATTGATTGATTGATTGATGGATTGATTGATTGATTGATTGATTGATTGATTGATTGATTGATTGATTGATTGATGTGACTTTATTTCAGTATGAAACAGCAATATTTGCATGGTTTCACCAGAGCAATCACATTACGAAATAAGTGGTTAGAAGACTACAAGAAGGAATGCATTCCACCCGGCACGTCCATTAAGTGTAATGCCAACCTTAAGTATAGGACGATCAATGGTGAATGTAACAATTTACGTCATCATGATTGGGGTATGTCAGAGACTGCGCAAGGAAGGTACCTTAAGCCGAGTTACGATGACGGTAAATTGAAGATTTCCTCTGTCTTACATGATTTAGTGAGATTAACATACTTTTTATCAAACATTGTCTAGGCGTGACACTTTATTCGGCGTCAGTCCACAATCATGTAATAAGTGATGAAATATTTGTGTATTTTGGGCATCGATAAGAAGTGTCACAAGCAAAAAAAGAAAAAAGGAATAAAGAAAAAATACAGTAAATAATAATGAATAAATAAATAAAAACAAATGTCTGGCTTGATGTTAGAAACTCTTTGGACCCAAAACCCTATTCAATAGTGGTGTAGAGATAGATCTTGCAAATAAAGGTAAATTACAAAAAAATGAGATAATTTAAACTGTAATTTTATAAAATATATATTGTATATGAGCTAGTAAAATTTTTAAGTTGTAACATTCCGTTAAGAATGAAGCTTTGTGCTATTGAAACCAGTTTTATATATGTTAGCGTAATTATGTTAAAGGTAATTATCTCATAAATGTTGTTAATTTGCTATAAATTCGTGTTTGTATTTTCTTTAAGCTATTGATTCACCTCGCTTCACCGAGAGTAGTGGAAAACCCTTACCTAGCGCTCGCGTTGTTAGCAACGCTCTTCACAGGTCTACACAGAAAACGTCCTTTGACCCCGACTTGACGGTCTTGCATATGTCATTTGGGCAGTTCCTTGATCACGATTTAATCGCTACTCCTTTAATAAAAGGTAACCATTTGGAACATAAATATTATATAACATTTACCATCCAGGCAAAAATAAAGTTCATTGCAGTATTCTACTCCCGTGCCTCATATCAAAGGGTCTTTTGTGTAAATCGAAAAGCAATCAGGAAAGGAAAGATTAGGAAATACATTGTTCATTGTTCAAAAAATTCCTTGCTGTTCATAAAAATGAAAAGGAAACGAAAAGATAAAAAACAAAACAAAGTATGAAATTGTGTTATATTTTATTCCCCAAATGCTTTATTATTTATGTGTCTAATTGTTTATTTACGTCTTTATCATTGAAACAGGAGAAAATAATACAGATATACAATGTTGTGCAGAGAAAAACAGAAAGCGTCCGGAATGTATCATTATCGACATTCCTCGGGATGACCCTTATTACGATAGATCATGTATGAGTGTTGTAAGATCCCTACCTGCCCCGCCACCGGACAAAGTTCCAGGTATATTGGAATATACAATTTTCGTTGATTTATCAATACTTTTTACAAATCGGACTTTATGTTAAAATTTGGAACGTGATATTATTATGAGTAGCACTGTTTTTATTTAATTTTCTTTACTGTTTTTTTTTTTTTAATTTTCTTCATCAGAATATACATCAGTCATGGATAATCCAAATGACATTTATTTGTCTACCAAAACCTTTATTGGTAACATTTTATAGAAATCATAAAAATATTCACTTTATTTCCTGTACCCTGCGTTTCATAAGTATTTTTCCTTTGGCAATACGGCGGTTGCGACAGGTCAGCAGTAGATACTGACTCCTTCATGACATCTAATCCAACCACTGGTCTACCAAGAGATTTTGATAGCCATTATCTTTATGTTGTCTAGTTCTTATCGATCAAGTGCTCATTACCTCAGTATTTTTATTTCTGGTTTCTATTCTTTATAAAGTTTTAATTTTACAAGATTTACTTCTGGTCATATATCAATTGTTTTATGTAGAAAAATGTCTAATTCAACAACCAGTTTTATTTACCAATGCTATATTGAACAGAAATAAAATAAAGTACGATCATTAACATGCAAGGAATTCTAGCTAGGTTATGCTTATTTTGTAATTTATATGTCAAATTATTTTTAGTAAAAGATTGATGAAGAACCATTTCTTTTTGTTTTGATTTATATGTCGAACAATATGTGTATAATGCTGTATTTTTACTTCGAGTAATTAATGAGTGCGGATATTGATTCATGCTTTGTATCCCCATTTACTTATGGAGAATTTCATTGGCATAGTGAAAAAAAATCATTTTTCAATAGTAATGACTTATAAGCACCTGGAAGCAAGCTGGAAGGTCAATAAAATATAGTCTGGAAACGCAAGTGTCTACGTATAGTAAAGTATTTTCAGACACGGAACTGTTGTCTTGTTAATCATTGTTTGCTTGAAGATTGGTACATGGACTATGCAACAATAATAAATCAACCATCATTCAAAAAACGTAATTTGATGGGTAACTACATATATTGTAGAAAGGGGTGGATTTGTTAAGCAATTTCGCCCAGGAAATGGATCGTAATAATCTGAAGTGCTCGGAGCATACCTAATAAGGCGCGATGACTTCGTTGATGATCAGAGGCATCTCGTTGGTAGTAGGCATTCCTTTCCAAATGACGACCGCCAATACTACAGGTCGCAATTTTGTCAACCTCTAGATTCAAGGGCCGTTCCAATTTACAAAACTTCACTTTTAATTTCAATCTGTAAGACTAAAAGCGCAAATAAATAGAAGAATGGGACCGACATGCTTCGTTCGCTGCGTTCGTCTGACGTTTTTTCTACATGAATTGATTTAATTTTTCAAATTTGATAATATTATTCAAATGCATTATTTTCTTGAAAATGCGAATAAACATTTGAAATCTATCTTCATTCTCCCCCGGCACCTGATTTCACTTCATCAAGGGGGTTCACATGTGCTCTTCAAGTAGACATTTTTCGTTTTTTATATTTGGTTTTCATTTTCACTGATTTTGTATATCCTTTTGTTTGATGATTTTCGGACTTATCGTTGTTTGTATTTATCCATTATCTTTACATTGAAACTGTTTACGAATATAGTAAATAATCAGTATTTTCGAAATTAAATTGTAAATTTCTTATATTGCAGGGAACTTTTTATCCCCTGCTAGTAGGGAGAATTGACATAAAACAAAGTCTCAAATTCCATCAGTGTCATTCCATTCAAAGACAATTCGATTATATATTCAAGATATTTATAATCAAAATGTCCCTGACACACACACACACACACACACACACACACACACACACACACACACACACACACACACACACACACACACACACACAATCAGACGCTCATTCCTTAATTAAACATGTGCATAGGACATTCTTAAAGTCGAAAAAACTGAACGGTATCTGTTAACATTGCTAATTAATTCAAATTCTTTTGAAGGATTTAGTATCCAAAACATTAAAGAGTGAAAATCTGCGATACCGATCCAATGTCCACGACTCGAAATTCAAAGGACATGACAATACATTTACATACATATAACACAAACAATTACAGACCCCTGTTAAAGCAGAGGTGGGATCAGATGCCATGGAGGAATAAGCATCCCTTTCCGACCGGTCACACCCGCCGTGATGCTGTAAGCAAGGATTGTCTTAGGTCCTATCGCTTTGCAGAATTAGTCACAACATTTACGTCTTAGCGGAATGTCGGTCCAATCGTATTGCACTGGCTTTCGCTTCGATCCCTCTTGTCGGTTCGAATTATTCTGAGATGAATGTCATTTTCTGCCTCCCTATTTGGTCTTTGTATGATACAGTATAAACCCAACACACGTCGAGATGTATATCGGCATGCACATTGTTTCGGGTGGGCAATCTGCATAGTCATGTATCTGGCAGTTGACGCCACCACATAAGTGACATAATCCTGCATAAAAGCAAATCAAAATTCTAAGAACAATCTTTTATGACTACAAGTCCTCCTTTTCATGATTTAAACGTAAACACTGATAAAGGGATTTCTGTAATTTGATGATAAAAAGAGATGAATAAACGAATTTTCTGTGCTCTTGACAATAGTAATTTCAAAGAATTTACAATGACTATTGCGACGTGTTGAGAAGTATAGAGTACTAACATGGTTGTGTGTTATCAGTATCCTGATGTATGAAGATGCATGGATTCTTGCATTGTTTCTGTGTAATGTGATGTTTCGATAAATATAAATCTCCAGCATTGTTTGTTTTGACTATTGATAGCGTAGATGTTAAGTATTGTTTGTGAATGTAACCCTCACCAATAGTGCAAATGATCAAATAAATAAAAAAAATAACATTTATTATTTACAAATAAAAACTGTTACAAAATCTTGTTTTTATGCTCTGATCCGATATGCTAAAGCCTCTTTAGACCACGGTTCTTTGATTTACGGACGAAGTTAATGAGAGAAAAGTCTACATACTGTATATAAAAAAAACCTTTAAAGACCCTCTTTACGCTTATCTGAAACCACTGTCTGACATGTTGACTTCCTTACTTGAGTGCAGTCTTCGATAAACTGTTTTATTGTAATACAATATCACCCCATTTTACACATTATGATTTTTCGCCGATTGTGTTTACGGTTATACAGTTGCCACTGTACAAGATGACAAAATTTTCTGTAATCGGTCAGCAGGAGATACTAAGTCTCTAGGTCATCCATGGCACCTGATCTTATCTGGGGTCCGTGATGGCCAATATATTTTTCTGGTTTTGTATAATTGATGTTCTTTGTTGTTCACTGCACGGTATATTAAGACTTAACTTTTTTTTAAAAAAAAAATCTTATGTGTATTACATCAAATTTTAAGCGAGTGTCTTATTGTAACATATTATTGTTATTTTATCTCTTTATTTTCAAAGTTATGAAAGGGATTGCTTACGCCCAAAATAAACGTGTCCGTATCTGTCCTTCATCATAATAAATCAAATTCTTTTGAACATTAATTAACCTTTATTGCCAAAATCATGATGAAACACTGCGATAAAAAGGTAAATGATTGAATACAATCAAATATACAGTGAGTAAAAGTGCATTGCAATAATTAATGTCTTTTCTTTGATGTTAAATCCAACCATTTTTGAAATGAAATGATGGATTTACATTTATGAGGGAAAACAAAGATACGACATAAGCGATTTTTATTGCTATTATTAGTACATGTAGTGGTTGTTGTTTATTATTATTATTATTATTATTAATATTATTATTATTATTATTATTATTATTGTTATTATTATTATTATTATTATTATTATTATTATTATTATTATTATTATTATTATTATTATTTGTTTTTGGTTTGTGTTGTTGTGTGTTGTTTCTGGCTTGATGAGATGATTCCATTTGTATGTTGAAGACATCAACTTCAGAATTTAAATTATGGACCATAGCATGTGTTTCGGGTAATAACCCCTCCTCAGTGATTATCAAGTCACACAAAATTTAAATGAAGATAGGAAATAAAGTGAATATTATTTGTAATAAGTAAGAAAAAAGAGGATCGTTTAATGACCTATTTAAACGATTACGTTTTCTGATGATACGATTACGGCAACGACCATGTGACCTACGTTTTCTAATAGTTTTATGTCTTAATGTAAAAATATTGATCTTATTCTGACGAGAAGAAATATTACCTTGTCGATATATTTGGTCGTTGAGACCGAGAGGGTATGGGGTTTGTAGTTGTTTAATCCAGTAGAGCTCGGTTTCCAAAAGTCGTTTTTTAACATCTGATTTCGTATCACCTGGTAATTTAGAGATATTCTACTGGAGTGATTTTCACATTGTTAATATTATGTTGGTATTTATTAAAGTGGTTATAATGAAAATTCTGGTATTTACGTCGTGAATTATTACCAATTACAGGATTGATTCCGAAAACGTTGTTTCAAAGTTTGATAAGTTTCCCCTACATATTGAGCCCCACACCCTCTAGCTTCTCAAGTGATGACATGTGCGAGACTAGCAACGTCACTGGGGAAATTCTATGGTCGTTACGAGACTCTTATTACTCCATATGATATCTCGTTATCCAGACTTTCAAATGATATTCTGGATTGAGAACGATTCCGATCATTTTACACAGATTTGACACCTTCTCTACTAGAAGGTTACCTGCTTCGACTTCTCCATATATAAATACATATGGAATTTACACGATCTGACTCTTTCTACTGGGTATATGTGACGGGTGTTGCTAGCAAGCAGGAGATACTCACTCTCCCCGGGCACCTGATCTCACTCCATCACAGGGGTTCACATATGCTCTTCAAGTAGACATATTTTGTTATTTTCCATTTGTTTTTCATTTTCACTGATTTTGTATGTCCTCTGGTTTTATGATTTTTTGACTTGTGCTTTGGATTTATCCATCATCTTTACATATATAACATTGGCGGTATTTCAATCTATGTCTTTGTTTAATTTGGTGTTAAATATATTTCCATTAACCGAAGATTCATTAATGGACTTTTAGCTTAAATGATGGCAAGTAAGACATTTCTTGGCGTTGCGCTTATTAATCTTAGAATACCGTCTGCGTATAGAATTGACAGCTCTGTAAGAATTTATAGGTGTGTATGTTTTTGAAAATGAGATAGAACGTTTAATAGGGAAACTACTTTTAAGTGGAGAAATATGAACTTTATTGGTACCGAATAATTTTCTACAAGACATACCAGGTATATGAAGAGTGGACACAGAGGGCAGTCTAAGTGGTGTGATTATAACTTTAGGAGATTTGTATTTAATTTTATTATATTTGAAGCCATATTAATGAAAAGTGGGGATAAGGATTACAAACCCAGGAGAAAGCTCCCACACAACCAAGTCAGTAACTATTGGGTAAATAATAACACTTGAAACTTTGAAAAAAAAGTACCGAAGGGTAAACCATATCTCATAGTCCATTGAATAAAAGGACAATATCGTGAATAGTGTTATACTCAGACGAAGAAAACGAAGTCAAATTCTCCCATTCAAGGCAAGAAATCCTGCCTAACTGAAATTCCGGTGTCGGAAACGCTCGTGAACAAATGTCTGTATATATACATATTATGTCAAATCAAGTATAGTCAAAACCTTAAGATGGTTATTTTGTATGGTCAGGTCCCAAAATATCGGTTAACATTCCTGAAAGATGAATCTGAAATTGCACTAAATCCTTATATCGACTATAGAATTTCCTCAGTGACAATTTCAAACGTTCCTCAATATATCCTTGTGAGAGTAGTTTCGTGGCAAGAAGTCTCGCTCTCAGGACAAAATTTTCGTATTTAGAGCATGCCCTGGCATAGCGTATAAGTTGTGAAATGAAGACGCCATATACGGGAAAGCTAGGTATGTTGCTACTCAGGAAAGGGAAGTTGGTAATAATAAAATTGAAATCGTCACATTTGTCGTAGAGAGGAGTTACTAATGGACAATCGTCACTAATTGATAGGAGTATATAGAGGTATAAATATGTGTCGTTGTGGCCTAACACGAGATATTTATACCTGCGAATTCTTTTTTGTTAAAGAAGGCGTTTTGAATAATTTATGATATTCTGTTCTTCAGTTTTTGATGAGGAATGGTTGTATAAACAGTAGAAAAGTCAAAAGATTTTATGCTAGTGACATTTTTAAAAATAGGAGATTTTAAGTGTTCAAGAGGTTCCTTGGAATTCTTAAGAATCCACATCTGGTTGATTCCAATTCTCGAATAAGCAGTGGAGCATTATTTCTGAAGACCACCATGTTTAATTTCTGTTAGAATTTCTGTCATAAAAGTATAGAAAGATGGAAGGGACGAATTATATAAATAAATTAATTTGGGTAAATTCTTTTTGCAGGTAATCGCGAACAATTAAATGAAGTCACTTCTTTCATTGATGCCTCGGCCGTCTATGGATCAACGAACATTACCGCTAGTAATCTGAGGGAATTCAAAAAGGGTGAGTGCTTCGAAAATAAATATACAGAGGAAAAATAAAACTTAACGGTAGCAATACGGTAAAATACCAGAATTAGGATGAGGAATAATTACGAACGTCTAGTAGAACCAAATGTGTAAACATGTGCAAAGAAGAGTAAGCAACCTCTGTTAATCAATAACACCAGCGGTGATGCCTTGTCATTGATAACCATTCAACTGAAAACTTAAATGTGATTAAAATTAAATCCTTCATTTCAGTTCTTATCCTCGAAAAAAATACATTTTGATTGTTTAAATTATTGATGTATTTAGAAATGTAGTACTATGCATCAATGTCACAAACATTTCAATCATTGAGAAGATTATCAAACTTCCTTCATTCTACATGCTTGACAACATATAAACTAGTACACGTATTCAATATCTTAGGGAGAATGCGAATGAACTCACACGATCGTTTACCGAAAGGTGGAAAAAGCAAATGTTTTTTCGAGTCAAAGACAGATTACTGCCAACAAGCAGGTAATTATTTTAGAAAATAAAAACTTGTGCAATGTTAATATAATATTGTGCATATTACTTTACTTTTTTTATACTACGATTTGTGTTATTTGCGTAGTTAGAAGTAGTGAGTGGTTTATGATAACAGACTGCATTGCCTTGAAAATATGAAATTAGATCCAGGCAAAAGCAGCCTGGGAATATCATTCATAAATAAACGGGATAAACGTATGTCATAATGTTAACCTAACTTAGGCTTCACCTAAGGCTATAGATGCATTTACAAAAGAAAAATTACATTGATTATCACAAAATGCCCAACTCTCAAAAAAATAATCTTAGATTTTATCATAAATTAGTCATAGAACAATGTATTGCTCGAAGTGTTGAATAATCTATCTACAAACATTGCATATTCCATTCCTTGATGTCTGTTATGAATTTGTTTCAGGTGACAAACGTGTAAATGTTGTTCCAAACCTTGGCGCTATCCATTTACTATTTGTTCGGGAACATAACAGAATAGCCGAGCATTTATCTATCATTAATCCTTCATGGGATGATGAAACATTGTACCAAGAAACAAGAAAAATAGTGTCAGCTATAATTCAACACATAACGTACAACGAGTACTTGCCACTTATTCTCAACAGCTTTCAAATGAAAACGTATATCTTGAATTCAAAGCAGTACGGGTTTGATTTATCATATGACGATAAACTGAATCCATCTGTACGAAATGTGTTCGGTGCTGCGGCATTCCGTTTTGGCCATAGTCAGGTCCCTAATCACCAGGCTTCTTTTGACAAATATCGACGTCCGACCCTAGTGCGGCCAATAGAGGACACTTATCATCGGCCATACATGTGCGTAATGGAGGACGGTCGTGGAGCTGACGGAGTCATACGATGGATGACAACGGCACACTCCACGTCTTCAGATAGGTAGGTTTATAATTTATCAGACTTGAAGAAAATGTTGGCTTGAAAAGAATTCGACCAGTCATATATGTATACCTTATTTTTAAGCCTAGTCCTTAAACGTTTCGGTAAAACCACTTTTTATGAGGAAATACCTTTATGAATTAGTTGAAATAAAAATATAGCATCATACCTACCTATTTTACAAGTTTTTGGGAATTCCCTAAAAATTGACACCATTTTCAATGGTGGCAATGATGGCAACTATATAAGACTATAAGTTTTAATATGATGTGTCAATTCTGCTTTTAAGACATAAAGTTTTATTTGAGTTTTTTTAGCAACCGTCTTTGTCTGCATAATTTTGATTAATTTTTGTTTTGGATAAATACCCTTAGGAATTTAGAATATTGTATCTAATAATAAAGGTATATGATATTCAGCAAAAGTATTCACAAAGAATCGTTAATTCATTAATTTTCTCGCAAGAGTGCATTTATGATTACTCTCAAATCATATATTCACAAGAGTGGTCGTAAGTTTTCATGTAAATATTTTAGTTACGACTTAATCATATGGTCAAAATCTACTAAAGTCATGCACGTTAAGAGCATCCTTAAAGGATATAAATACTATCACTTTCTTTCTTTGAGACATTGGCATGGAGGTAGGCACTGACCTTGAAAATATCGTCATCTACCTCCTCTCTGAGTATAGACAAACAAAGTTTTCCTACTTCTCTACCTTTATTTACTTTTTTATTTGCTTCAGACACGTATATTGGGTTTTAAATAATGGTAATGTAATATATGGTTCTAAAGCATCCATATATCATACAGAGTATTGTTTTTGATTATTTTATGTAAATCATTGATGTTTACATACCATCTAAACATGATTATTATAGTATTATTATAGTGCATATTACTGATCTTCTGTGTTATTTAACATACTCTATTTATACATAAATATATTTAGATTTTTCGAAAGTGGAGTACGAGATAAATTATTCGAAGACAAAAACAAAATCAGCATGGATTTGCCTGCAGTGAATATACAACGAGGACGTGATCATGGGATACCAGGGTATAACAAATGGCGCAAATTTTGCAACTTACCTGAAGCAAATTCATTCACAGACTTACGTGATCATGAACCAAATGTAGCATTGATTTTATCTAAATTATACAGGTAAGAAATGAGAGATAAATACAATTATAACAATGGTTCTTGCTTTTTGGACATATGCCTTTTCCCGACATTATGAAACTTAAACACTTTCTTACAGCGTTAGTCAACATTACTCATATGATGTATTTCATGCTGAAATATTCTATGACATTTGTATGTTCATCGTGTGTAGGCTAACTAAAATTCAATTATTATTATTAATATCATCATCATCATCATCATCATCATCATCATCATCATTATTATTATTATTATTATTATTATTATTATTATTATTATTATTATTATTATTATTATTTACGTTTTTACTCTGATGTTTTAACATTCGGGTTTCAGTCGTTATGTCGTTTTGTATTTTAATACTTTCTGTTTATGCTACATAATTTCAGTCACCCTGACGACATAGACCTCTTTGCCGGAGCGATGTCGGAAATCAGAGAAGAATCGTCTTTGGTTGGTCCAACCTTTGCTTGTATTATTGGAAAGCAGTTTCAAGCGCTAAAAAGAGGGGATAGGTTCTGGTATGAAAATCCATATCCACAAACAGGATTTAGATTAGGTGTGTACCTTTTATATACTTAAAAAAAAAACATAAATTTATAATATTTCATTGATTTTCATACTAAGGATTTTGCAGTTATATGTTCTTTCATTTCACTTGGAATTTAATTTAACTTCTATTGATCTGTTTTGCATTTGTACAGCTCAACTTAATTCTATCAAGAAGATTACCATGTCTAAGATTATTTGCAATGACATTCATATGCACGAAATGCAGGCAAACGCTTTCAAAGTACCCGGTAGAAGGTAATGTTTGTTTACACAAATAACTCAAAGCAAATTGTCCTTCTTGTCAAAAAGACTCATTTAGTTAATTAAGAAACGTTTACGAAGTTGTTGTGGTATATAAATATTATCTCTGCATTATTGTTTAAAGGAGCATGGTCCGACTGAAGTCAGGAAAAGTATAAAAAATGTAAACAGATTTCTTATTATTCTATTATTCTATTATTCGTATATTATCTAAGATGTGTAAAAATTATCGTTACTAAAGTCGATGTCGTTAACCAGATATGCCCGTTTTAAATTTGCAACATAACCAGGCCAACTTCTTGAATATTGATGAGATCGGTCAGAGGAAATCACGTGACAATGAAACTCGAACTTTACCCGATTCTAACATTTGTTCCACTTTTCGTTTTTGGCCTTTGAGACTGTGTATAGTTATTTCTACCACACTTTTTCTTTTTTCGTGCTCGTATTTCTCCATGTAAACCATTTTTTTTTTGTTTTCTACAGTGAATATCCGCGCACGCGCATTATGATGGGCGGAACATCGCCTTATTTGGGGAATTGATACCAACCGAATTTAATTCGACTCAATTACCTTTATTCTACGAAAACATTGAGGGATTTTAGTTTTAGATTTTGCAATTAACATCAAGTTTATGATTTATGTAATACAGAAAAAATAAGATATTGTCGTAATTTATCCTTTTCATGCTATAATTTTCCAGTCTCGGACTATGTCCCTTTAATGACGGGTATATTTTTAATCTATTATTATAAGAACACATATACGATAATGAAATTGGTGCACCAGATGCGCATTTTGACAAGTTATGTTTCTCCAGTGATGTTCAACGCCTATACTTCGAAAATCGAAAATAGAAGAACAAACTCATTACTAACTTACGTTATTGACCGTATGTTTTGTGACCATTCTACTTGGACTACGTTAGTATTCTTATGTTTTGTGACCTTTCTACTTGGACTACGTTATTATTCGTATGTTTCGTGACCTTTCTACTTGGACTACGTTATTATTCGTATGTTTTGTGACCTTTCTACTTGGACTACGTTATTATCCGTATTTTTCTGACTTTTCTACTTGGACTTCTTTATTATCCGTATGTTTTGTGACCTTTCTACCTGGACTACGTTATTATTCGTATGTTTTGTGACCTTTCTACTTGGACTACGTTATTATTAGGATGTTTTGTGATCTTTCTACTTGGACTACTTTATTATCCGTATGTTGTGTGATCTTTCTACTTGGACAACGTTATTATCCGTACGTTTTGTGACCTTTCTATTTGGACAACGTTATTATTCTTATGTTTTGTGACCTTTCTACTTGGACTTCTTTATTATCCGTATGTTTTGTGACCTTTTTACTTGGACTAAGTTATTATTCGTATGTTTGTGTGACCTTTCTACTTAGACTACGTTATTATTCGTATGTTTTGTGACCCTTCTACTTGGACTACTTTATTATTCGTATGTTTTGTGATCTTTCTACTTGGACAACGTTATTATCCGTACGTTTTGTGACCTTTCTATTTGGACAACGTTATTATTCTTATGTTTTGTGACCTTTCTACTTGGAATTCTTTATTATCCGTATGTTTTGTGACCTTTTTACTTGGACTACGTTATTATTCGTATGATTTTGTGACCTTTCTACCTGAACTACGTTATTATTCGTATGTTTTGTGACCTTTCTACTTGGACTACGTTATCATTAGTATGTTTTGTGACCTTTCTACTTGGACTTCTTTATTATCCGTATGTTTTGTGACCTTTTTACTTGGACTAAGTTATTATTCGTATGTTTTTGTGACCTTTCTACTTGGACTACGTTATTATTCGTATGTTTTGTGACCCTTCTACTTGGACTACGTTATTATTCGTACGTTTTGTGACCTTTCTATTTGGACAACGTTATTATTCTTATGTTTTGTGACCTTTCTACTTGGACTTCTTTATTATCCGTATGTTTTGTGACCTTTTTACTTGGACTACGTTATTATTAGTATGATTTTGTGACCTTTCTACCTGGACTACGTTATTATTCGTATGTTTTGTGACCCTTCTACTTGGACTACGTTATTATTCGTATGTTTTGTGACCTTTCTACCTGGACTACGTTATTATTCGTATGTTTTGTGACCTTTCTACTTGGACTACGTTATTATTCGTATGTTTTGTGACCTTTCTTCTTGGACTACGTTATTATTCGTATGTTTTGTGACCTTTCTATTTGGACTTCTTTATTATTCGTATGTTTTGTGACCTTTCTACGTGGACTTCTTATTTATCAGTTGCATCTATTGGAGTATTTTCCTGTAGAAATTCACAAATGTGTATCCTTTAAAAGCTAAACTGACGCAGTAAGTGGGAAAGAATGAACTTAAAGCCGGTGAGGTACAGAAACTGCATTATCCCGTTGTGGCCATTGTGTCAATTGAACTTTTTAACCTTTTTTTTCTGGGGTGGGTGGGTTTCCATTAAAATGAATTTACACCTTAGTATTCATTCTACATTTTATTTTCTCTCATTCAAGTGCTACAAATAGACATAATTGCTGAGGCCACATATGAATTGTAGTGCTAAAAAAGAAAACAGGAGAGATATTAAAATGCATATAGAAAATTGTCTGAAACATTTTGCTATTATGTGACTAATAAAAGTGATTCGCTAAACCACCACCCCCCCCCCCCCCCAAATAATTGTTTTTCAGTCAATGTATTATTAGACTAGTGAGGCTTTGATGTTATTGCCAATATAGGATTAGCCTTCATGTAAATAATCTCCTTATAAATCAGTACGTCATCTGCAAATCATTTACCATGTAATAAAGCAACAAGGTGAATATTTCCGACTGCAAATCATTTACCATGTAATAAAGCAACAAGGTGAATATTTCCGACTCATACGAACATAAATATGTGCATATGTGTTGATCAATCACCTTCATGATTGTTTAACCCTTTGATTTATATATGATGCTTACTTTTGGCGACAAAATATCTAAGACATATCCTTCAATGTGAATTTTATTATGACACTTTGTCACCAATCTTCAATCACCAAATTTCAATCACTTGATGTTTTCAGCAATCCAAGAAGACTGTGTAGCTTAATTCCTGGGATAAATTTACGATTATGGAAGACGTGACAGAGGTATATTATCCTCCATAAAATATAAATACTTGTGCAATGTCGGTCTAATGAATATAAATAGTTAGGAAGTGCAATGTCAGTTTAATGAATTTAAATAGTTAGGAAGTGCAATGTCAGTCTAATGAATATAAATAGTAAGGAAGTGCAATGTCAGTCTAATGAATATAAATAGTTAGGAAGTGCAATGTCAGTCTAATGAATATAAATAGTAAGGAAGTGCAATGTCAGTCTAATGAATATAAATAGTTAGGAAGTGCAATGTCAGTCTAATGAATATAAATAGTAAGGAAGTGCAATGTCAGTTTAATGAATTTAAATAGTTAGGAAGTGCAATGTCAGTCTAATGAATATAAATAGTAAGGAAGTGCAATGTCAGTCTAATGAATATAAATAGTAAGGAAGTGCAATGTCAGTTTAATGAATTTAAATAGTTAGGAAGTGCAATGTCAGTCTAATGAATATAAATAGTTAGGAAGTGCAATGTCAGTTTAATGAATATAAATAGTTAGGAAGTGCAATGTCAGTTTAATGAATTTAAATAGTTAGGAAGTGCAATGTCAGTCTAATGAATATAAATAGTAAGGAAGTGCAATGTCGGTCTAATGAATATAAATAGTAAGGAAGTGCAATGTCGGTCTAATGAATTTAAATAGTTAGGAAGTGCAATGTCAGTCTAATGAATAGAAAAAGTAAGTAAGTGCAATGTCAGTCTAATGAATATAAATAGTAAAGGAAGTGCAATGTCAGTCTAATGAATATAAATAGTTAGGAAGTGCAATGTCAGTCTTATGAATATTAATAGTTAGGAAATGCAATGTCAGTCTAATGAATATAAATAGTTAGGAAGTGCAATGTCAGTCTAATGAATATAAAAGCGAAATAATTCATAGTGTTTTATACCTATTCACTTTAAAATTATCATGGTCTGTGGGTATTTGGGAAGGTTAAATCGCTGGTTACATATTAAACAGCAACTCAAAATGTAAATGGTTACCAAATAGATAATGCAAGACCTGATCAATAGCTCTTTAATGTAGCGATGTTTTTTTTTTTTTGTTGTCTTTTTTACGTAACTCACAAATGATAGAAATTTATACTTATGCATGAAACCACAGGTGGAACACTTCGCCCATTTCCATCGAACGCTTGAAAATTAGACCTTTTGTAAAACAGTAAATAACTTTAAAATGAGGTTGGAAATTGGTTATTTCTGAATTGATATTAAAATTATACATTTCGTGACCTTTTATAGTGTTGAAAGCGTAGATTTAATATAACAGGAAGTTGTATAATGTAATGTACAGTTGTATTGATGTAATGTGGAGTCATATTGATAAAACATGAAGTCATATTGATATAACGTGGATTCATATTTATAAAACATGAAATCATATTGATATAATGTGAGGTCATATTGATATAACATAGAGTTAGATTGATATAACGTGGAGTCATATTAATATGCCGTGCAGTAATATTGATATAACATGGAGTCATATTGATATAGCATAGTCATGTTAATATAACGTGGAGTCATATTGATTTAACGTGAAGTCATATTCATATAACATAGAGTTATGTTGATATAACATGGAATCATATTGATATAACATAGAGTCATGTTGATATAACATGGAGCTATATTGTTATTACGTCGAAGGAAATTGATATAACGTGGAGTCATATTGGCATAACACAGAGGCATATTGATATAACACAGAGTTTCCACAATCCGCACGGGACCGTCCTCTGGCTCTGCGGTTGCCATTGTGTAGAATTTTTAAATGAAGTTTGGCTCGAAATATATGGCAAAGAAAAGTCCAAGTTCTTCCGAATGGCCTTTACATAACGTCGTTTTGACCTACCGTTATGCTGTGATCAGCATGTTATATATCAATATGACTCCATGTTATATCAACATGACTCTATTTTGTATCAGTTTAACTCTACGTTATATAAATATGACTCCATGTTATATCTATATGATACCATGTTATATCAATATGATACCATTTTATATCAATATGATACCATGTTATATGCATACTATATCAACATGACTATGTTATATCAAAATGGTTCCACGTTATTTCAACATGACTCAAGATTATACCAACATGACTCTATGTTATATCAGTATTACTCCATTTTTTATCAATATGACTCTATGTTATATCATTATGAATCTATGTTATATCAATATGATTTCACATTATATCAATATGATTTCATGTTTTATAAATATGACTCCACGTTATATCAATATGACTTCATGTTTTATCAATATGACTCCACATTATATCAATACAACTGTACATTATATTATTACTACTTCATGGTATATTAATATGACTCTATGTTATCTTTAAACATCAAATGTTATGACATGTTAACATACTGATACATCATTAGCTACATTAAGGCAGCTGTGACGTTCCATAGTTTTTCATCTATACTTGTCCTAACATGAGTTTGGTAAATCGAAACATACAGCATTTATCAAATCTCATAAACAGGACTAAATGGGACCTCTGACCTCTGTTGACATAATCATAAGATATTATGGAGATGTAAGCATCCCCTGACAACCAGTAACTCCCTTCAAGACACCTTTTTAATTATTCAATTGGACCGGTATCTTAGATTTTTACTTACCAAAGACTGTAGGTTTATGTGGGATTCACTTTTATTTTATTGATATGCGTAAACATTGACTGCCTAGTGACCATCAAAACATAATTCTTGGATTTGTAATGAACTTTATTTATCAATGAATCGACTAATTATATTCATTAGTGCTTATGATATTGAAGTTTTGCGATAAATTAATACATCAAAGTTGGTCGGACGATCAATCGATCAGTCGATAGATGGGAAGGTGGGCATTGTTCAAGCAGCATGTTCTACATTTACAATCATATCCATGCATTCACTTTTCTCCAACATTTCAAATCACTTGATGTTTAATGAGAACATTCAAATGCATTTTCATCTTAATTGGTTTAATAATATCTTACGTTTTCCCCTTTTTTCAGATCATTTGGAGTATAAGGTGTTTACTGTTTGTTTGTTAAATTATTCAATAAAATAAAGGTGAATGCAAGTGTCAACTTTTTTCAAGTTTAGTTTAAAGTTCATATTGTACTAGTTTATTAACAGTTATATTGTGGGACTGTGTGCGTTTGGGGTCAAAATGTCTATTATTTATCTATTATTATTATTATTATTATTATTGTTGTTGTTGTTGTTGTTGTTGTTGTTGTTGTTGTTGTTGTTGTTGTTGTTATTATTATTATTATTATTTGACATAAAATTCAAATTCAAATTCAAATTCATTTATTGGCATTAAACAAATGTTCATAGCCATCAATACATTTATTGTATCTTTTTGAGAATAGCAATGAAAGGGATTCTTTCATGTTACAAGAAATTCAATTATTTACGTTACTATATGCTGATGACACTGTTCTTTTTTCAAAAAGTGTGTCTGGTTTACAAACATTGCTCGATAGTTTACACAAATATTGTTTAGAATTTGGTATTTCTGTGAATATTGATAAAACCAAAATAGTTGTTTTTAGAAAAAGTCCAAGAGAGCCTGATGTAACCTTTTTATATAATGGTGTTAAACTCGAAAATGTTAATAGTTTTATGTATTTGGGCGTTCTATTGAATTACAACGGAAAATGGAAAAATACTATAAAAAGGTTGTGCGAACAAAGCACTAAAGCTGTGTATTTTTTGTTCAATGTTTTCAAAGAAAAAGTTTTACCGATAAAGGAAATATTTCATATATTTGACAGTGTTGTTAGTCCAGTTTTATTGTATGGTTCAGAAATATGGGGTTTGAATTGTAATTTAGAAATGATTGAGCGTATTCATATGAAATTTTGTAAACATATTCTTGGTGTCAGACGTACAACAACAAATAATGCAGTTTTAGGTGAACTGGGACGAACCACATTTAAAATACAAGCGCAGTTCAGAGTAATTAAATATTGGCTAAAACTTTTAAGTAACAGGCAAACTCTGCAGTACAAAATGTATTCATTACTGCGTCATGATGTAGAAAGCGGTAGAGTTGTAAATAACTGGACTCAAGGTGTTAAAACTCTTTTATTTAATATTGGATATGGTGACTTTTGGACAAATCAAGATGTTATTAGCATTCCCTATGAAGCTATAAAGCAGCGAATTTTGGATATTTTTATACAAAACTGGAGTCATGAAATTAGAATGTCACCAAAACTACAAGTCTTTTCTCAAATTAAAGATAATTTTTTGTGCTCTTCTTATTTGAATAATATTCTGAATAAAAATTTACGTTGTGTTCTCACGAAAATTAGGATAAGTGCACATGATCTTAACATCGAAAGAGGAAGGTATTTCAATATAGATAGAGAAAATAGAAAATGTAACTGCTGTAATTTAAATGTTATTGAAAATGAATACCACTTTTTGCTTGTGTGTCCTGTATATAATGATATACGAAGAGCGTTTTTACCAAAATATTATTGTCATTCGCCTAATGTAATTAAATTAAAATCTTTGTTAAATATATCTTCTAAAGGAAAGCAGTTAAAACTAATTCGATTTATTAACACAGCGTTGAAACATAGAGCATCATTATTGAATATTTCTTTATAGTCTATATATACATATATATGCCCTCTGGCAATATGTTGTAAATTATTTGCATTTATCTTTTGTATTGATGGCTATGAACATTTGTTTAATGCCAATAAATGAATTTGAATTTGAATTTGAATTTGAATTTTATGTCAAATAATAATAATAATAACAAATGTATCAAACATAAGAACAAGTAAATTAGAGAAATTGCCATTATTAGAAACTAGGATAAAACAGGTACAATATTTGAACACAATATGAGACGACCTTAATTTACTGTCACGCAATATTGTAGTGCATTATTACAACAAGAAAATGCATAAATAGATTTCCTTAAGAGACACATTAACAGACATGCGCAGTGTATAACCCAGTGACATAACAGTTCATATATATGTTTTGGTTTCAATGATATTGTTAACATCAAATAATCGTTTCATTTATCCAAGATCACACGAGTGATGTGGGCAAAATATTCATATTTATAAATGTACTTTATTGTTTATATTACACTTTTCATGGCAGTCAGTAGTGCAACTGTGCTCTTAGGTGGACGCAGTCATAACCTTATATCCTAGTACACTTATTAAGTGCAATGTTGTTTACTTTTCGTCCAGAAATACGACCCAAAAGATTACTAGTTTAGTGGATACTTGTTTACAAGCAATTATGTATCCTCGTGCATTAAAAGGTCTGGTGACACCATGTGTACTTGTCATTCATTCATATAATTAATTAATTTCTTGTAATATATATTTTAGATTAAGGGGTTTTTTTACATGTAATTTCCTTTAAGAATATATATTCATAATAGATATAAACAAATAAAACTAGACTCATAGTGCACTTGGATTCAAGTTTAGTAGCTACCGAAATTATGAACCTCGTTCATTAGTAAGTAAAAGGATAAGTCACGAAGAGATATATGAATGGAGTCATAAATTTAAATTGATGGGCAGTAACGGTACGGTCGGAGTGAATACGAATGTATTCATACGTAATTCAAAGAACTCGAAATAAATGATACAACAGATCCAGTTCTTGCACTTCGTATTAAGATCTTCTTCTATATATTGACAAAGATAGTAAACTAACTTTCCACTTTATAACAAACGAGACGACTTTCATTATTGTGATCTTTCCATTCACATGTAGTAACATTATATAGCTTCTTCTGACTACGGTTCCTTCATTGAACGAGCAAACTATTTAGTGAAAAAATGGTTATCACGAGGATCTGAAATAAAACGTCTGATGTCCACATTCCGCAAATTTTACAAACAATACAAAAATCTTTTGGTACAATTATCGGATATCATTGTTCGACATGCTGACTTCCTTTATTCAGTTGAAGATGTTGCTTATAGTTCAGATTGTGACAGATTTCTATCACAATAACAACACTAATAGTGACGTTTTACCAAATGTGACGACGATATTATACCGTCTACTGAATGTGACTTCGACTTTATAACTGGACTTATATAATGGTACCAGTCGGTCGACAGGGAATGTTTACTCTTAGCATGGCACCTGATTCAACCTCTGGAAAATTTCTTGGGGTCCGTGATTGCCTTTACTCACTATTTTGTCTTTTATGTCACGGAACTCGATATTTAATTGTTTTACCTTTATATTTAACCAATAACTTTGTTATGCGAAAGAAGGTTACAATCATAAGCTATATATTTTTAGATTAAGTATTTCCTGTTTGTTTATTCGCATGAAAATGAAAAAAGAAATAATATAGAAATTAAAGAAATAAATATGTTAGGCACTGCCATTGCTATACAACAATTTCACTAAATATAGGCTTGTGTTGAAACTTTTCTCAGCAATTTATGTTTAAAGAGAAAACAGAGGACATATTTGCATCTGAGCTATCTGTATGATACAAATCATCAAGGATATGCATATAAAGTTATGTATGATTATAGTCAAATGAACACAGAAAACGACATAACAAAATATTTTGCTTGTATTACAATTACAATACCGACTCAGGATGGTCAATAAAGTAAAAAAAAAAAAAGTAGGCACTCAACGACTGTGGTAAACCGGGTACGGGCTCACCTTCCCACTCACTGTAAAAGCAGCACAATCAAAGGACACACATTTTAAAATTTATAAATTATCCTGCATATAAAGAGTAAGAATCAACAGGTTTTTCAATACGAGAGGTCATAAACATTTTTGATACGAAACTTTTTATGGTAAAATATAATTGTGTTAGACGACATCAACATCAGTCAACAAATATTAATACAAAATTCTCACAGAAAAATTACAATTATCATATTTACATTTACTGTATCGACGACGATTTGAATAAAATCAAGTATTCATAGACTGTATATTGGACAAAATAACATTTTTTATATCATATGACATTTAATATTAACAATTTCTTCCATTAGAAAGGAATATAAGTTTTAATAGGTATTATTAAAACCTCAAGTTCCAATGTTATAATACTGTTATTGTTTCAACTAATCTTTGTAATAACATTATACGAAATTTAGATCTAGACTTAATGAGCATTTAAAAAAAAGGACGAATATTTAAAATATATAAATAACCTTGTATCCTTTAAGGAACAGGAACAAACAATTCCAGGTGAGAGTTAATTAATCCAACAAGGGTGGAGACAGTTGTATGAGAACAGCGCAACGGACAGAGAATACAAGAATCGATAAAAATATTGGATTGTAATGCAGTTGTGGAACCGAATTAGGACGGCCAAATGAAATGACAATGGTCAATCGAAAGTTTTACGGTTCCATTTCCTACATACAGTAGAAAATTGACATTACTATCATAACACGCATTGAAAATTTCATAAATAATCCCCAATGTAGAGAACATGCACCAAAAGGTTACCTATAATGAGAGGTCATAAAATATAAACATGAATATGATTATGGACTATATATATAATAAATGTATAAAGCTACATCACCATAAGTTGCACTCTGTCCTATAAAAGCTAGTTAATATACCCAATATGAAGTAGTCTCGAGTAACATTTAGGAGAGACGAGGTTCAGGATCTTTTCACCTGAAAAAAGGTTTTTGAAAAAGTCCGTCATAAAGTCCCCTCCGTCCTACAAGTCAGCGTGCAACGTGCAACAAGGAAAACTCTGCATAAATCTCTAGAGGGGCCATTACAAGGCTTGGGGTTTTTGCATCGATCCCAAAGTCATGATTTCAATATCTAATGCACGTAGAATCGTGAATAAAAGAAGTAAGAATTAATAACTATGTCTGCACCTTCTTAAAGATGTTCAGACAACCCGGTCATAAAATGAGTTCATATAAAGATGTCTGAAATATGATAAGTCTTTATGTTGAACAATGTATTCATGCACAGCTTGTCGGCACGAATTGCATTGCACGTTCATAAATTTTATATTTTGGTAAAAACAGACTTCTCTTGAATATATATTTTTTATGATAGATGATAAATAATTTTCAGAGTCAATTTTCTTCATAATGATCTAAGGACTTTGGTTATTTGTAATGATTATACGAGGAGACAATAGATAATAGATCTTTAATATAAAAAGTACAAAAATATTATTTCATTATAAATTTATTTCACGATATGTCCATTTCGACCATTAATATCTCTTCGGTGATATTCAAGGCTACACCTGGGGTAATCGCAAATATTAACGGAGCAAAGTAATTAATTTGGCCCAAAAATAAAAAAGATTAAGCACATATGAGGACAAAACTATGGACGAAGGAGATATTCCTTAGTTTTACAATAATTTACAAACTTTCTTCACAACTTATAACCTTGAAGTGTTAATTCTGTGTCAGTGCAGTGACACTGAAAAAAGAGGCTGGCGATAACATGATGACAGAATGATATTGATAACTGTAGGACCATGCAAACCTGTAGTAATTTATTTCACTTAGCATTTAAACAATTATTGCCTCTTCGGTGAGGCTTTTGACTAAACTGGTTAAAAACCAAAATTTAAGAAAATAAGAAAATTTAAATGGAACTAAAGGTGAGAGCCAACAACACATCAGTTTTATCAATGTACAAGGTAGGTACTGCTTATTATTAGAATAATGTTTCAACTTTCATTCATCACTGTACATTTTGAAGTTATCATTTCGTGGAGTAGGAAATGCAAATTTCATTAACTTTTATAATGTCTGAATCACCGAAAATTAGGAGAATGTATGCATAATATGTTTGGATAACGACTAATTTTAAAATGGCAAACTACTATGTAAAAAAAAGACAGACCAAGATAAAATTTTGTACGAATGAGTTACTTTTTTGTTTTCAAATAATTTTCAAGCATAGTTGCCCCGGCGGTTACATGACTATACATACACCGTCGATTGGCTTCACAAAATCCCCAGTTAAAGAGTCTTCAGTTATTTGTAAGTACCAGTGATAGTTCCCAGGTTGTACAAACCCAGGGCTTTAAGTTATTACGAACTCGATATTCACCGTCCACTTTAATGAACAGTATCTATAATAAACATACTATTTAGTAAATTCTGTCTGAATAAAAAACAGAGACATATCTTTATGAAATATAAAATATAAAGCCATAAAATTTGGAGAATGAAATAAAATGAGGTAAAAAAATAATTGTTTATCTTAATTTATCATCATTGATATTAACAGTGGATGGTTAGGGGACAGAGAAAGTATAAGTAGTTAAATGTGTGTTGATTTTTTGCAAACAATGGATGGATAGACTATGTTTGGCGTAAAATCAATAAAATTAGGGGACGCATGATCTGGACACGGATCATGTGGGGACCCCGGAACTTGTCAGTGGACAGATCGTCTAGAAATCTGCCAGTAACCCCTCCCCCACTCCTCCAATTTGATAGTAAAGTGTTTTTGTTTTTTCTCTGTTTTTTAATTTCATTTTCGTAATGTGTATTTATCATTTTAGAATGTGCTAAGTATACACCATTTTGAACCATTTTCCCACCAGTAGGACAATGTGACCCCTTCCAGCATCCACCACCTTTTGGTGCTATGCGCTTCATTGAAGTCCTCGACTTCAATTTTGACCCCCCCTCCCCACCCTCCTCCCTTCATTTACCTTTCTGCATCCGCCCCTGAAAAGTTTCATACGTGAAACAAAATGATTTATACACAAAAAGTAGCATTTTGAACTGATTCCATATAAAAATCTGTTACTTTGAATTATTGATTTTGTTCTTCCTTATTCAAAGAAATATAAGAGTGTAAAGGCAAGAAAATGGCATAAAAAGAAGCGCCAAAATGCTATACTTTTTCTCCATTTTTTCTCGATTTCGTGACAGTACTGATGCAGTGAAAATAAGACAGCTGGTGCCTTCGAGGACCGACAGACCATGAGCAGCGCTATAAAGCAATTTTAATTAACTTTATTCATATATCTATCTCTTTATGTTCAATGATTCAGTGTTTGTAACACACACAAAAAAAAGAATTCTGATTAATAAAATCATTTCAATACATTTTTGTCTTATCTGATACATGGAATTTATTATTTTACATACCTTAGATTTTCGTTTTAGATTATATGGAGCAAACATTGTTAATCATCAGTAAACGCTTGTGTGCAGTGTTGATATATTTTATGAAGTTTATACTTTAAGGCATTTATGGTGAACGTGGCTGACCAAACAGGAGACTTCTAACTCTTGGGCCTCTTTTTTACCATTGATTTCTAAGATATAATGACAGTTTACCAATAAAATTTTTGTTATTGCAGATTAATCATAATGGTACTCACTTCGTAATTTAATGAATATATGTTTGTTTCCGTATTTTGCGTTATAGAGAAGGTTGGTCCAGTGCTAATATATTAATCTGGGTTTTATATCGACCACAAATTCATTATTCTTCAAGTTTCATCTTATTTCTGACATTGCGGATCAAGGCGCTATGCGGTATGTATATGGTTCTTCACTGCTTCGAATTTGGATTTAGTGTGGCTATATAGCATTGACAAAATTATGAGGCTATCGAACAAACAGGCTAAACTGCCATATATTTTGTGCACTGTAAAATAATAAACAAAAATATCGCTCTTAAACAAAATCAATAGTCCAACACTCATGAAACTAAAGGGAATATATAATCACCAATAATTGAAAATTAAATGGAAAACAAACCAAAGATGTGCTTCTGCTTGCTGGCAACACCCGTCACTTATGTCCAGTAGAAATCGTCAAATCAGGCGAATGCCATATATAAGTGTCAAATTTGGACTGAATATGGCATATTCAGAATATCATTCAACATTCAGGGTAATGATAGGTGATCCTAATGATGGATTTTCCTTATGTATTCATTTGGTTCATGAATGAGCATAAGTGAAATATCAAGAATTAGATAAGCATTAATGAAATGAAAAGATATAGTTGTATACAAAACATACGTAGATATGTACGTATATCTTGACGTCCTTAATATACTTTAACGTCAAAGTACATTGTAATATATGTTAAAAACAACAAAATCCATATTTTGTGAGTACATCGATATTAAAGTTCATGTGTATCTTTAATTTTAATAATATTATCGACATTCAATAATCTCTTCCGATAAGACCTAGGCGGAGCATCAATAAATGTAATCTTCTAATATTAGTACAGTTCTTGCTATTATTGCGTTTAACTCCAAGTCACCAGTCCCGCACTTTCACGCATTCAAGGTTTCCACGCAATCAGCATGTGTCACATCCTAGTGATCACGCATTTTAACGCAAATTCAGTCTGTGAAGAAGTATCGAAGGGTTAACAATATCTCGTAATTCATGGAATAAAGGAACAATATCGTGTATAGCGTCATATTCGGACAAATGCTAACACCAATTAAATCGAGGTGAGACCAGGTGTACGGTAGGAGTAAGCTTCCCCTGGTAGCATACACCACTCTTTGCAAAATCTTACAACTTTTCATGTCGAGGAAGTACGTAAATACATAAATATATACATATGTGCACATGAAGATGACAAGAACACTAATGTAAAATACGAAAGTAACTAGTGTCACAGGACTATGGCACTTACAACAATGTACCACAGTGGACATTCACGGACCCCTAAAATTCAGGGGTGAGACCAGGTGCCCGGGAGGAGTGAGCGTCTACTATCTGGCTAGTCACACCAGCCATGAATGCCCTTACATACAGACGAAACAAATATAATTCAGCACTGTATTTATACATAAATGTTAACAAACACTGTGTAGAAAGTGTCACAGCCACATAACATCAGGAAAAAGGGTGTAATAACACTTAAGTTAATCCAAATACAATTAATCTTATTCACGGCATGGAAAGCAGTTGAACTGAAATTCCGGCGTCGGAAATGCATGTGAAGAAATGTCTGTATATATGAATATTATAATATTATATGTTAGATAGTATCATATATTAGATATTACTGTCCGCGCCACTCACACTGGAAACTAGAAAATCTGGATTTTCAGTTATTCATCTTCAAGATAATTTCAAAAAGGCAAAACCATTCGTTAGATCTTGTTTAGTCGTAGCTTTGGGTGTATGCTATATGTTTGTATGAAGAAGCGTTCATATTTTATAAAAAAAAATCAATTTTAGATTTTAGATTTCCATGTTAAATTTTGACAAGACGTCGCCAAGTTTCCCATAAACTCAATGTTAAACATCGGCGACGTCACGTCAAAATTAACATAGAAAACGCCCTATCTAAAATGTTTTTTCCCTATAAAATACGAATGCTTCTTCGTATAAACATATAACATACACCAAAAGTTACGAGACTAAACAATATCTGTCGATTGATATCAATTTTGTAAAACTATTTTAAAGATAAATAAGTGAAAATCCAGATTTTTCGGTTCACAAAGTGCGTGGCGCGGACAGTAGATAGTATTCTATATTAGATATTTTATATATTAGATATTAGATACATTGTATATTAAATATATAATTTGCATATAATTCTGACGTCAATAAAAAGTCATATGTTAAGATGTAATGATGTAAATATTTAAATGCTAAGATCCAGATCGGTAGTCATTGATGAAGATATAGCTGCCCCTGTAACACCAGACGTGGGATCGATGTCATGGAGGAGTAAGCACCCCTGCTGAATTAGTTAAAGTTATGTTGTTGTCTTGGTGTAACAAAACATATCTTATATATAACTGTACTGGTCTTCAATTGATCTACATATGAAATTTTATCAAAATAATACTTTAATTAGTCAAATGCAATGTTATTCATGTTAAAAAGAAAACAGAAGACATCTGACAAAGCTGTAAATCACCAAGGACCTGCACACAAAACATGATAATAGTAGAATATACACATAAAAAAACGACATTACAAAAAATTGATTATGCTGCGGTTACGATATCGACTTAGCACGGTCAATTGAAGTAGCAAACGTGACTTAATTCGTGTGATTAACCGGTTTACGGGCGCCCACCTTAACACTCACTGCAAAAGCATCACTATCAAGGGACACACATATAAAGATTTATAAATAATCCTCCATAAAGAGAACAAGGATCAACAGGTTTTTCAAGAAGAGAGGTCATAAAGATTTATTACACACGAAACGTTTATAGAATAATATGTTGCTATCAAAAATACAGTTGGGTGCAGTCCTAACCTTACATTCAAGTGCACTTGACAAGTGCACTTTAAGATTAGTTTTTCGTTCTGAAAACCAGTCATAAAGTTTAGTCAAGTGCACTTGATATCAAGTTTACTTTTAAGTAATTCCGTCTTCAAGTTTACTATCACGTGACACCAAGTTTACTTTTCGCGTTTGTTTATTACAATTATCCATTTTCGTATAACACGATAGAAATAATTGTCTTATTATGTACAATTGCATATTTTATATAAAAAATTGTTTTAATAGAAAAATACAGTAAATGTACATATAGAAAGTAAACTAAACTTGAAGTGCACTTGGAGTAAACTTGGAATCAAGTTTAGTACTAAACATGGAATCAAGTTTACTACTAAACTTAATTCCAAGTTTACTCTGTTGTCGCCAAGTAAACTTGAAAAGCAGTCATAAAGTTAACTTGAAGTGCACTTTATGTAAGGTTAGGACTGCACCTAACTGTATGTAAGATGACAACAACATAAGTAAACCGTGCTCTGTCCGTCTGTAAGCGAGCTCAGATCCTTGATCAATAGGCGTCCCGACTAACAGTCAGAGGAGACAATGATAGGGACCTTGTGTCCTTTAAAAAAAGGTTTGGACAAGGCCCCATCGCCCTGTTAGTCAGCGTGCAACACTCAAGTAAAAGTCTGAATTGGGTTGTAGAGGGACCCAATACAAGACCTCTGGTCTTAGCGATATTCCGGGGTCATACTGTCGATGTCGAATGCGTTTGAAAATTTTAGAAACCCGCCGATATGATATTATTAGGCCGGTGTCACTGCTGGTGGACTGAGAGTCTCCAAGGGCATCATAAGATTAGTTTTCGGTGCTTTGTACTGACATGAAATATATACTTCAAATTTTCACTCAAATTAAGTAAATCACTCTAAAACTAAGGAGTATCTCCCTCATGCATAGCTCTGTCCTTAGATACATTCTTAGGTTCACTTTTCGGTCATTTTGGTTTCAACACTGCTCTTCAAATATTTTTATATTTTGAGAATTTCAATCATTTGACGTAAGTTGTCCAAATGCGCATATGGTGCATTAAATTATAAGGTATATATGTTCTATATTTATTATCAGAGCCTTTGACCCTCCTTAGTTTGTACACTAGATCACCGTAGAAATTGGGATGGGAAATTCCGCTGGATACGTGTAAACAAATCAGATATCAATAATCATCCATTTAGGGAACACACGATGAATTGTAAATAAGAGTAAATCATTACTATATGATGGAGCTAATGTATCATGCCAGTCTGAAATCACCAGTATCTGGTAAAACCGATCTTATACCAAGATCTAGTTAGAAAAAATGATGACTGAATAACACTGTTGTCCTTGTGTCGAGCAGTAAATAAAACAACAGCTTGTCAGTAATACTAATATACTATTGTAAATTCATAAGCTCAATCCTTTGATCACAATGGGCTTGTCTTGCTTGTCATATTTTCATATTCAACAATATTTACCTTTTGCACGACCTTTCTTTGGTAACCTCATTTCTCATAATACTCCTAATAGGTCCTCTTCCTCGTTGTTTGAACTCGGATATGAACCCACAACTAAAATAAACAACCTCATAAACATAAAATCAAAATTATTCAATAAAGTGCACAAATTGTTTCGTTCAGTAAATCCTAACATACAAATTCTCAAAGTATAATCAGTAAATCTAAGATCCTAAATCAGATTCTCTTGTCTCTTGAACCAGATTTCAAAAGGATTAGACCCTTGTGAATATAAGCTGTCGAAATTTAAACATCTAAATTTATCTTTTAAAAAGTTACTGGAAGAAGGGAGAAATATTCTTGTGTAATTAATGATACCAGTATGTAATTGGTTATTTTCAAGTCGCAAACTGAAAGGAAGATTCCCCGTAGAAACGGTGTCCAAAGTCCAAAAACAAATATTTGTGACCCTCAAATCGTTTATTATGTCCTGAACATTAGCAAGAGAAAACAGAAGTCTTCTGACAAAGCTGTATGACACAAATCACCAAAGACATGCACACAAACAAATATAGTAGAATATACACGGAAAAACGCTTTACAAAAATATTTGATTCTGCTGCGGTTACGATACCGACTTAGGACGGTCAATTGAAGTAACAAACGTCACTCAGTTGGTGTGGTTAAAATAAAATCATGCTATCCCAATTCTAATGCAAAATGTGTCTACGCTGCATTATTTTTACATTAACAGACAACTCTACCAAGCAGCTGATAACACCGATTTACTCATGGATGTTACTCAAGAACCTTACCAAGTGCAAAAAATCTTACATGAATAACAAAACGGTATGGTTTTCGTTGAAACAATTTCCTTCCTTTTGAAAAAAAAACCCACCAACATGTTGCCGTCTTCGACATCTGACAAATTATCTATGTCGTCTACGTGTCGGCAGCGCTAAAATGCCTATCTTCATGAAAATATCTTCCCACGTTAGAAACTCATCGTCCCACTAAAGCCTCTGTTGGAATTATTCTCTATCTCACTAATTAAAACAAAACTTCCAGTTCCTGCATAGAAATCGCAACGCTCCACTGGAGAAAGTCTCAGCGTGTTCTCGATGTCCGAATAATTTTTTCACAATGATAGGCGTCCGTATCCAGAATTAATACAAATTCAAATTTGCGGAATGTAAATTTCCTCATATCAGCCTATCAGAATTCCTGAAACCTTTATGTTTACATTAGAATATATCCCATGTGAACTTGACCTTTTACTTTTGTGGTTCCAAAACGAAGAATTCTTAAGAGTTCATAATTAATGACTTTAATCTTGTCTAGAACATGACTGAAAAACAGATGTAACATATTATAAAAAAAAAGTTACCGACACCTTACCGTGTTATATAAAGAGCATGAATGAATTTATTTCTCATGAATATTGTAAATGATAACATTTTCAGAAAGAAAAAGATTAAACTAAACAACATCGACCATTGTCAAATGTTAACTTTTATGAATGATGTTAAAATGAAGTGAATGAACTGTTTGCAAATTGCATATATAACAACGAAACGTATGTATATATATGTGCATACATTACTGCCATAATGTAAACCCGCTAGAAAACAGCAAAATTGCACAATATGCCGCTATTTAAGTAGAAACAACGCTAATGTTGGTATAATTCAAGGAAATTGTAAAAAAATTGTAAATTAATTTATTGTAAAAGAATTTGTGTCTAATCCTTGTTTTTCCTCTGTTGGCATTGTTAATGTTTATTCATAAACAAGATTGATATTGTAATTTTTTACGGAGCTTTAATCTTTTCTCAGAAGAAAATACTATTTAAGGTTTATTAAGAAAAATGAGTTGTAGATAATATTATAGCAACGGGTAAGTAGAAGGATAAAATTAGGGTATAGAGGTAAATGAAAAACAATATGAAATGTATTACTGACTGAAAAATCAAAACAAGATTGTTTTTATGTCATTGTGTAACTAACAACAGCTTGAAAAAAGTTAAAAGTTAAAGCTTTTGCAGGAACTCTCTCTCTCTCTCTCTCTCTCTCTCTCTCTCTCTCTCTCTCTCTCTCTCTCTCTCTCTCTCTCTCTCTTTGTTTATCGCCCTGTTTTTGCTGTCCTTATTTATTTATTATATTTTTTAATCTAGTCTAGGTCATCATACTTTATTTTAGTAATTTATTACATAATATAACAGTTAATTATTATGATATTAAAATAGTGATTTATTCTCTACAATATTGATATTAACTGGGGGTCCTCTTTGTTTTCTTTCTTTCTTTTTCTTTCTTTTTCTTCTTTTTTTTTTTCCTATCATTTTTTCAAAGGAGTTTTGTAGTATCAATATGGATTGAGTTCTTAAATAAAACAAATACATTTCTACATTTTGATGTTTTATTTCAGAACGAAAAAATGAATGTCAACACATTAGTGAAAGCGCTTACAATTACACTATCAATAAACCACGTGATCACGTTTATGGATATTTTTCGTGATCTTATAAAAGGAAATCATCCTGACTTCAATGGAATTGACATGGACAAACTTCAAAAAAATGTATTTCAAGAATCTGGTAAGACTAGAATAATATTTCTATTTAAGAAAATATGAAACGATCCTCACGAGATACGTATAAGGGAAAATGCAGCTATCGTGGTGGTATGACCACAGACATGCAGAAACCGGTGAGGTGCTTGGCTCGTGACCGAAACGTCATATGTCCGAATCCTGCAAGTGGCTCGTCAGTGTCTTATCTTAGTAAAGACCGAGGTCTCGTGTCACGGTAGACAAGGCACGCGAAAGATCAATCAATGCTTTGTTTGGGTCTGTTGCAATAGTTTGTATTTCTGTGCATTGTATAAGGCAGATGCCGTCACCACATCAATGTAATAACCTTGGTGTAACATAAAACAAGCATAAACCAAACAAACAAACAAACAAACAAACATGCAGAGCAAATAAGATTCAATAAATAAAAAGATCTCAAAAATATTCGATTGTAATTCAGTTAAGGTACTGACTAAGAACAGAGAATTAAAGTGACAACTATCACTGACCTATGGGCATAGTTAACAGGTTTACGTGCCCATCATCCCTCTTGTCAAGAACGCACTACGATCAAAGAGCACACTACGCACTTTCTACCTATGAAAGTCTTTTGTGGTACCAGAAACTTCATCGTACAATATTGTTCTTTATTGTTTAAAAACAGAGATTTCTTTTATTCATAAATGTATACTCATTTTTAAATTGAATATTACGTTGTTGTACGAACTGGCTTTCATAAATGATAAAATTGATGTTTGAAATGTATAAGCTAAATTGCATACGCTAAATTTCAATCAATCAAACCTCAACTTGCAGTGTATCCCAATAGCACTAGTCCGACGGTCCTGATTGACAAATATTCGATCGGACCGGTGTTTTACTCCAGATTTCCAGACCGAATGGCTGGTGCCACTTTGCTTACTAGAATTTTCCGATCATCATTAAATAAAGGTTTAAAAGGGCATGTTTCACTTGATCCGTTCAGAGACATAGACTACTGAAAGTAGATCCATTGTAAAAATATTTCTAGATAGTGATCAATAGATAGCTTCTTCCTGTTTACACGTTTTTCAAATTTACTTTCTCATTTATTATTTACAAGGTCTTATGAAAACTTCGTAATTACATGTATTTGTATTTCGGACTGACAATCTTTGGTTCGGGTTTCTGTGTATCACCACCACCATCACACAGGTCCGAATAACCTGTGGAACCCAAAAGTTATTGGCGCACACTGCAAACATTAAAATTGCTATAACTACTGAAAGCATATGCATTTAATATTCAACATCTTGTTACACTCTCCGAAATGCCTGCCTTAATGAATTCAGAAAAGGAAAACACATTAAGAACAAAATCACACTGAGCACTATATATAATCATGCATGACTCACCTTGCCGTTTATTTATTTCATGGTTTGATCAATATCGAAGAAGTACCAAACCGTTAAACATTCTCAAAGTCCAAGGACAGATACAGAATCGTGTAAGTTTCAAAAAGTAACTGTTGTGAACCCCGAAATACTGAAAAATTCCGAGGTAAGACCAGGTGCCCGGGGAGAGTAAGCGTCTCCTGTTTGCATTCATCACCAGTCACAGCAGTTCTCAAGAGTTTTGGTTTCCTAATTGTACATACTCATGTTATGTATTTACATATATTCATAGGAGTAGATACTAGTAGTCTCTTCAGTACTTCCCATATGATGAATATGTATAACCGACCCTCCAATATGATGAAGACATTTACCAAGTGCGAGTATGATAAAGGATTTCTCCCGGATAAGTAAGTATCAAATATGTCATTCACCATTATGCCTCTATCGTTTACATATATTTCTTTAAAGCCTCAAAGCTTACAATAAATGTTGTCAAAGCGATATAAGAAAGAAAATGAACAATCTATGAATTTTACATTGACGATTTTAACCTATATTATCATCAAATTACATTTTCCAATATGCTGTTTCTTGATCTCCTTCAGTTATTTACACAAATTATGACTAGCGACTTTAGAATATTGACAACGGAAATGGTTGTTCACATACGCTCATTATGTGGACGCGCATTTTGTTAGTTTTTAAAATTTTTTTCTTTCTTTTTTAATTTATTCTTTTTTTTTAATTTTCTTCTATTTTTCCTGTAATTGTATTATTATTTGTGTGTGTGTTTGTCCCATGGTTTCTGGATTATTTTTGACCTACTGACTTGGTTTTGTCCATAATCTTAGAATTCTAGTGGGTGTTTTGGTCAATAAGAGATGCTTACCCATCCGTTACTCGTAATCCATTAGTTCCACAGTTATAAGTGATTGTACAATATTAACGTATGTGAAATATATATTTATTTTGTTATTCAATTATGCTATTATATTTGTATTTTATTTTTATTTCTATGGATCTGAATGATACATTGAACTTTCACTCTAGTATGTAACACAGCAGACAAAATTTTCGTAAAACGTAGTCAAATAGAAGATTATTTACTATTAAAATACAGATAAATTTACATTTTGCCAATACATGTAAAATAAAACAAATCATCATTTGTTTTTCCAGAAGTAAATAATGTATGAAACCAATATTTGAGAGCAGTATCCAAAATCTCATTGAAAGTAGAAAAAAAATCAGAATTATACTTTAGTTATTTAGATCGTGAGTACTCAATTCATTACACAGAATTATCTGAACATGTACATCTGAATTCTAGTAAGCGTTCTACTGACATTATCTTGTAGTTTTGGAGATCCGTTCGATTCTAACTTCCTCCAAAACGATAATGGATATAGCATACTCGGAGGAAATTGCAAAACAATGTCGGTCCCACGTAACTGTGATAAAACTTCTAAATACAGAACTATAAATGGCGGATGTAACAACATCAATCATCCAGAATGGGGAATGTCCGGAAGACCACATGCACGATTCATAAAAGCAGAGTACGACGACAGTGTGTATAATCTTTACATTTAATCTGCCAAAACAAAAATGTAATTTTGCTGTCTATGTTTTTCTTTCCACTCGTAATTGGTATATTCCAATTATAATGGAGTCGAGTGTTTAGTATGTATCAGTCTACCGAGTATTCAGGCTTGCTGGTTGTATATATCTTTAATGTAAAAGATGAAGTTAAGTCTGCTTACGCCATCACGGCGGATGTGGTTGATACCGTGGTAGCGAGGAATACTTAGCCCTCATTGACATACGAGTTCACCTTTTGAAAGACCTCCATAATTACACTTTGTCATCTATCATTATCTTTTTTACCACTTGGACTACCTTTACTTCAAGCAATATATATTTGCACTATATATTTTGTTATTCTGAATTCTTCAACATTTTTCAAATACCAATAAGATAGACGTCTACTCTGAGGTACGTTGTTTATCAGAATAAAACACTTCCATCGACTTCTGTTAATTTATAAAAATATCTACATTTAAGTCATCAAAATTTGATTATATTTATCTATTCTTGTAGGGAAAAATTCACCACGAGCACGAGGGAGAAATCGTAAACCGCTTCCGAATCCACGCACTGTCAGCAATAGGCTTTTCCGATCGACAAGAACTATCCTTGACTCCCGTCGCACTGTTTTACATATGAGTTTTGGACAATTAACAGATCATGATTTATCTTTAACACCAGTAATAACAGGTATAAGAGTAAACAGAAAGTGGTACGTTTCAACTGCCGTTACCAGAACGAGTCATCAATCAAAACTTCGCCCATTTCCGTTCCACACTTGACAAAAAGACTCGGAGGTAAATGTCGGATAATGTATGTGTTGCATTTGGAGAAAATCAATCTACTTGTTTCAAAACTACAAAAGGCAAAAAGCATATTGATAATATCCACATAGATTTAACAATAAACAACATCAAACCTCTTTTTTTTTATTTACTTTATTTTTCAAGGGGGGGGGGGTTGTAATATAGCAATATCTTCCTCAAATCGGACATTATCAATACGCGTACTCCCAAGTCTTATTTTCAAGTTTGTGACGGAAATGGGCGAAGTGATCCGATTACAGAAACTATGGATAATGTTCTGTCTTGCTACTACATGATTGTCTGGTTATCTTCGTTTCTTTAACATGATCTACTTAAAAACTTGTAATGACACACTACATATATAAATTACTCAGTCTAAATCAAAATAATCATTCATTCAAGCACGTGTTGTTATTGTTTTGTTTTATTTATTGAAGCATATGCTTTTCGACTTTTTTGAGACTGTTTCGCACATTAACCACAGCCATGTGGAACACTTTATAATCATACTTGTCATATTTCAGGCGCAAATAATTCTGATATAAACTGTTGCGAGGAAAGATTAAGGAATACACCTGAGTGTATACCTATACAAATTCCTAGAAATGACCCTTTCTTTAGGAGATCATGTATGAACTTAGTGCGATCAATGGCGGTGCCCTCTAGAGGTGGAAGTTCTGGTGAGCGTTATTCAAGTGGCAGTGATGTAATGCTAAAACTAATTCTTGATATATTGAATTTTGATAAACCATGTTTTCACGTCTGATAACCATATTCTAATTCTAATTGCAATCTCGAAAAACACTGGAAACTTGAAGAAAACATGCCATTCCAGCACTCATTCTATCCATTGTATTTAAAGCACGGAAACTTCGAAAACTTGAAGCTAACGAACCACGAAATAATTTTAAAGTTCACATACATTTCCAGTTATCGAAATTCGACCGTTTCATTTTAATTAAAAAGAGTATAAACCTCAGCATATAGTATAACTATTATCATTGGAATGACACTTGCTATTTTATTTCAAGGAGTTCGCGAACAAATGAATGACCTAACATCCTATCTGGACTCTTCAGACGTTTATGGCTCTATGGATGACACCGCTGCCAGCCTAAGGGAATTTTCGCAAGGTAATCTGAGTGTTTTATCCGACCAATTCTTAACTTTGCCGTCATTGATATTTATTTTCTTATTTTAGAATTTTTTTATTTTGTTTTGTCCAACATAATGTGCATGTACAGTTAAATGTAATTCTAACCATACATTAAAGTAGACTAAACAAGTGAACCTAGTTTACTTAAAGTCCGATTTTTACCAGTCATAAAATTTAGTCTGGTATACTCGATCCCATATTTACTCGGCCCATGTTTAAAGTGATTTAATATTCCAGTCCACTTGTCATGTAACACCAAGTTTCTAAATTTCATCTAAATGGTAGGGTTGATTATTTCATTCTGTGCTTTGAATTGTTATTTATAGATAAATAGAATTTAGAAAGATATATAGAAACAATAAGCAAAAGAACTTCTATTTCTCGTGTTGAATGGTAATGTCGTCAGTTTGAGGGGTTAAAGGTCTTGTTATCATTCCTATATAACTTAATATCTACAGGCAGGCAGCATTTCTTGCCTTGAATGGGAAAATTTGACTTCATGTTCCTATCTCCTTCGTATGTTCATGCATGTATATTTATGTATTTACCTCCTCGACTTAAAAGGTTGTTGCAGGGCTTTTGCCACGGGTGTTGCATGCAACCAGGGGACGCTTACTCCTCCCGGGCATCTGGTCTCACCTCAGTTTCATTGGGGTTCGCATTTGTCTGAATATGACACTAAACATATTTCCCCCTTTATTCCATGGACTATGAGATATGGTTTACCATTCGGTACTTCTTCTTTTTTTCCTTGACACTGTTTCGTTATTTTAGCAATTTGTAGTTTTATTCCGACACAAATCGTATACTGGGATAGCTGTCATATAAAACTCAGTAATACCTCAATGAATGTGTGTTTGTGGCTTGTTTAGTATAGCGAATTTAAACTGCCTAGAAAGTAAACTACACTTTAAGTGCATTTTGATCAAATTTAGAATCAAGTTGAATACCAAACTGGTAATATAGACTGAAGGAAAAGCTTCCTCTGTACCACGAAGTGAACAAAGAAGTCTTAGGGGTTTACTTGTACATTTTTGTTATGTTAGGAGTGCACCCAATTGTACATACATGGGATATAAAAAATCATAAAGATAATGGCTATTATGTAACTCTCAACAATTCACCTTAGTGGCCATTTATGGACCCCTGTACATCAGGGATAAAACCAGTAGTCCACGAGTTGTAAGAGACTTCTGTTTAGCTAGCCACGAGAGACATAAATCTCAACGGTAGAAAAGAATAAGCCATCTAAATAAGATGAATTATCTGCCTTTATTTATTAAAGTAGTCTGCGAAAGTGAAAAGGGAGTGGTATAAAAATTTCTGCTTTTCAATTTGCTTTTCTTATTTGTATGGTCAATTGACCGCGTTGACATATAGTCAGCCATACAACAGTAGAATTTGTATGCTTCACCATGACATGCGTGTCCATGAGTTCTTTTAAGGGTAGAAAAATCACCGTATTGAAATGACCCTATAAATGAAATCTTTCATGTTTAATACATTTGTAAAAAGGACTTTCAAATATGTATTTGAGTCACTGAATGAGCGAAGACTCAAAAAAGATAGAGAAAGGGGAAAATTGCTCACACTAGGCAAAGCACAATGCAACACCAGACTAGAATAAGACCCGTATAAATTGGTAGCCAAATATACTGTACGACAGCCATGCTTGTGTCATGATATTTCTTGCTTCCAAAATCTCAATATGATCGCCATGCAATCGTTTGCTTCTGAGACTCCAAAATTTAATACATACACGCTGAAATTATGAAATAACAACCTTTCCCCAACAAACAAACAAAAACCGAAGTACAAAACAAAATAATAAAAAATGAAAACACCCCAAAAAACAAGAAGAAACAAAAATTGAATATAACAGCATAATATTTAAGCAGCTGATTTTCATTCTATCGCATTGATCGTCGTATTTCAAAATTTACGCTGGTTTTGTTTGTTTTAATTTAAATTATGTTTTGAACAATAAATGTCACAGTCGAATACGGAAAAATCAATATTCATAATATTTTTTTTTCAATTATTATTTTCAGGTCGCCTTTTGATGAATACTTATGATCGATTGCCAAAAGGAGGAACAGGAACTTGTTTCTTCGACACAAAAGAAGATTACTGTCAAAAAGCAGGTGATAATTTAAGATATCTAATGGTTTAAATATAGAGTAACGCATTCAGATATATTATTAATAACAATGAATAATATTTAGTATAATTCCAATTTAAGTATTAGTTATAAAAGTTAAACATACAACAAAATAGCTTTCCATTAACAACAATAAAATGAAATCTGATACTAATAACAACAAGGTGCTATATTCTGAGGTATATGTCTTTAACAATCAATTTACTTAATCTTTAACTTGTAGGAGATGCACGTGTCAACGTAGTGCCAAACTTAGGTTCCCTTCAGATGATATTTCTGCGGGAGCATAATAGAATAGCCTCCACTTTAGCCTTCGTAAACCCCCACTGGAACGATGAAACCTTATTCCAAGAAGCCAGGCGGATAGTTATTGCCATAAAGCAGCATATAACTTACAACGAGTATCTCCCGCTGCTTATCAACTCCCGACAAATGCACAAATTCAACCTCTTCTCCACACCACATGGTTTTGCATCAGTTTATAATCCAAATACAGATGCAACTATACGGAATAGTTTTGGAGCGGCTGTGTTTAGATTCGGGCATAGTCAAATTCCAAATAATCAAGCATATTATAACGTTCACCGACGACCTCATATTGTCACTCCCATAGAAGACACCTTTCATAGACCTCACATGGTTATAATGGACGGAGGGCGTGGTGGAGAAGGTGTAGCTCGTTGGTTGACCACTGAGAAAGCATTAGCTGTAGACAGGTAATAATTGATCTGTTTCCGTTGTTTCTTTGGCGATTACCTTTCTCTAAGTTCAATATAGTAATTTGTTTGCTATTCAAATATTCATACTCTGGATTTTCAGATTTTCGGCCTTGAGATCAAATGAGGAGACGTCAGTTTGTCAAATTTTGCATATGATACACAAAATTAATATATGTATATATTTCCTTATAACAACTGGATCGGTACCAGTGTTGTGGATGTTTACTTCTAGTTAATCAGCTCTGTACTTAAATTGGTTATTTAGTGATTTCCTTTAGGCCAGCTTGTTATTTAGTTTGCTCTTTACATACTCATACTTTGGATTTCCACGGTTTAGGTCTTCAGCGTCACTGCAGATACATGTCGAATTGTCCGTATGGTGCAAAAAATATATCTGTGCATATGTATCACCTAATATTTATTTCCATGAATGCGATATGTATTTATTGAGTTTAATGTAGATAGTTAGAACCATTGTAATATCCAGTGTGGGTTTTTCCTCTTCTTCCTCTTTTCTTAAAGATCGCACAAAAGATAATACTTTATTTCTGAATAACATATCAGAACATCTATACGTGAATTAATTTGTAAACCATATGCGCATTTCGACAACTTATGTCTCTTCAGTGATGCTCAATCCCTAAACTCTAAAACTATGAGCATCTTCATTTTGTCTTTTGCAACCCTCGTAAATCCATCACAAAAAATATCCATGTGCCTTTTTTCAATTAGGTTCTTTGAAAGTGGAATTCGGGACAAACTTTTCCGTGATAGAAATCAGATAAGCTTAGATTTAACAGCGATCAATATACAGAGAGGGAGAGACCACGGAATTCCTGGATACAATCGCTGGAGACAATTATGTCATTTACCCACTGCAAGAAAATTCAGTGACCTCAGAGATCACGATGCACATGCAAAACAAATTTTATCCAAATTATATAGGTATTATGATAATATATACGTGAAATATACAAAGTATCTACTCTCAAAATGCACATATATTTACAAAATACATCTGTAAATATACCTAAAATTATAGATAAATCTATTAAAAAGTACTTGATGCAAAAGAAAAACAATAAAGTTAACTGAACCAACATACAATTTCTTTTTTTTTTTTTTTGTATTTTAGCCATCCCGATGACATTGATTTGTATCCAGGAGCAATGTCAGAAAAACCGGAACACGGCTCACTCCTTGGTCCTACATTCGCTTGTATACTTGCAAAACAGTTCCAAGCTTTAAAAAAGGGTGATAGATTTTGGTACGAGAATCGATTCTCACGCACAGGATTTAATGAAGGTTTGTTTTTGTTTCCTGTTGTATGATTTTGGATAGTGATTTGTTTAAATACTAAACAAAAATAATCAAAATACCCACAGAAACCTACCTAACTTCTTCAAAAACTTTGACATCCTCTGAAAATTCAACATCATGCACATGCAATGAATATAGATTTATTATGTATAGAATGGTCAACATCAGCACACAAGTTTAAAGGATGTAAAGTTAGACTTTTGACGAAGATGTCAACGAGCCCCACACAGCATTGAGCATAGCTGCCAAAAAAGTAGAAAGGAATAAAATGCTTCTTTTTTACTATAAACGCTAGAAGATTTTAAATGCGACTTATGAAGTTTTGTTCTTGATGTTCTATATATAGAAATATCAGTATATGATTTATGCCAAATATTTGTTCATTTTAATGTATTTGCAGCACAGCTTAACTCCATAAAGAGAATAAAAATGTCAAAAGTGATTTGCAACAATGTGGAAACATTAAAAATGCAAAAGAATGCATTTGTTGTCCTTGGGAGTAGGTAAGATATTTATTCTAGATGATAGTCAGTCTAAAAACATAACACACAAATATACTGACGGAAAATGAGATTCAAGTTATATTTTGCATTTATATATTTCGAATATTTGAAAATAAGAAAACATTATATACACTTTTGTGATTGTGTGTGTGTGTGTGTGTGTGTGTGTGTGTGTGTGTGTGTGTGTGTGTGTGTGTGTGTGTGTGTGTGTGTGTGTGTGTGTGTGTGTGTGTGTGTGTGTGTGTGTGAATTTCAATATAGCAACAAACCAGACAATGTTTAGAAAGTATTGTTTAAAAAACTTCCATCATAATATTATGTCATTTTACATGTCTCAATCAAGAGGCTGACCATCATCTCCACTGATCCCATTCATTTTTCCTCTGACAAATGTATAGGCTTTGCCACATTATTTGGGCGTTGCCAGAACATTTAACTCGTTCCAAATTTTCCATTGAGGGTAAAACTGTAGCATGTATATGTAGTCTTTAGTAGTGAAATGGTATTCTGTTTGAATAAGTCAAGAGAAACATTTGTAATGTAAATTGTACGTGAATATGATAGAGGAATGTGTGATTGATTGTTTTATGTCACTTTACGATTATTTCACGTATGTGATGACGGCATATGCCTGATGCATTGCATATGTATTCAAGCCTTTGCAACGGACCTACAGTGGGTGACTTTAAGTGCTACACCTACCATAACACTCGACCTCTGTTTCCCCTGTCTTATCCGAAAGACAGGAAACCTGTATGCTGGCAAGATGAATCGAATCCAGGACTTCTCGGTCTTGAGCCGCGTACCACATCCACTGTGCTACATCGGTTCTATAGAGGAATAATACCATGTAAAATATTGGAAAATAATCATTCAACAGAGTAAAAAGTCTTCATTAACAAAAAAAAATTAAATGGAATGACTTCCCTTCTGACAAGTTGTCCGCCATCTTTGAGGTATATAAGTGGCGAAGCACCCTTTAGGCAAACTAGCAGATGAAGACAGTGATTACATGGTAATTTGTAGAGTATGGTGTATGTCTTTATTGTTTTATTAAGGTCGTGTTTATTAGAAAGCAGATACAATTTATTCATTCATTCAGTTTGAAGTTTGCATTATTTTAAAGGTAAAATTTCCGATTTCCACAAACCTCCTTCCTCTTTTATACTTAATTTGAATACACGAAATGAACTAGGTAAATCACTGTAATATTTGTTCATAATTCTACCGAATCATGTGGGAGATTTTTCCAAACTTAGGATTAATCGAGTGGATTTGTTTTTGTTTTTGTTTTTCTCTCTCTCTCTCTCTCTTTTTTCTTTTTTGTAAAGCTTATGCAAGTTCTGAGATATTAAACAATGTAAAACGCTTCCAAAGAAGCGCAAATATAAACAACTTTCATAAGATAATTATTTAAAACTTGTATATGAGGATAAGAAAAGAAAAAAAAATAAAACCAAGCAAACAAACAAAAAACAAACGTAGCGGACAACGGTAGGTAACTCAAACAAATACTGCAAATTTATATGCTAATCAACGGATACATGCTCATAGTCTAAACACGTAAAAATTGATTTGTGTTTAGTTTTCGATAATAACACGAAACACAGCTTCCCATCGTTAAAGTTTGTAACTTAATTCAAACTTTTAAAGGATTCGCTCTCAAAAATATATCTGATGCAAAATGATATCATATGGAAAAATTACCTAATTCTGCAATAAATTCGAACCTCAATGGCATGCTTATACTTTAACTACAAAGGAAACTGACTAATACAATATTTGCTACATTTATGTTATATTTTGTGTTTTACATAGTAATCCTGCCATGTCATGTAGAAGTTTTCCAGATATAGATTTTCATCTCTGGAAAGAAAGGTAATATTACTTTGACTGAATCTATGAAATCGTGTATACGTTATATGAAACAATATATTATATCAAATTGGTTTGAAATTGAACCGAATTATAGCTAAAAGTTTCTGAATAAATCTGAATAGTAATATTTATCAACTCTCTCTCTCATATATATATATATATGGGTCATGACTTCTTTCGGAAATACCATAATTTGTCATATTTGTATATGTTTTATTTTCCTTGTATCATTGCAGATAATTTCATAATCCAAAACGACTGCTCTCTACTTTTATAACGAATACAGATGATGTAATTGTTTATAATGAATGTAATTGTTTATAATGAATGTAATTGTTTATAATGAATGTAATTGTTTATAGATAATGGGAATAAAATAATTGTTGTTAATCCTTTGCGAATAATTTTTTCATTCTTTTTTAAAATCATGTATGTGCTGGAAGAATAATTAAGAAAAGTGCAAGAAGTCTTATTTACGAAGGAAAAATTGTCTAACCATCAATAATGCATACTAAACGGGTCTATTATTTAAAATATCTGTCGGTAACTAGAGGCAGTTGAATCTTGAGTAACCAAAGTTCCATATGAATGCGAGATGCTGAAGTCAACGCTGAAAAAAACTCCGATAATATTTCTAAATAGCAGGTCATTTCACTCTCTTCTCTTCATTATTTTAAGGTGCTAGTTTCCAGTTTTGTTATCTTGGGTCGTAACCGATATTTCAGACAAACATACGATGTACTTGATCAAGACCCGGCCATGGCCAATGTGATAAATTAAAGGTGATGGGTCGCCTTTTCTTGTGTTAATGGGGCTTAAAGAACACATTAATGACAACACAGGTAAACTCGCCGACAAAAAAATATTATAAACACGAACAAAATGGGCTGAGCGCCTTGAACGGAAGGCAGAATCATTAATTAACAGAATTTTTACCAAAAAGGAGTATCCTATTTGAGAATCTGAAAGTCTTTCGATTTAATTCTTTACAATGAAATTTATTTGTCTAAAATACAGATACAATACGTGTACACATCATTTTAATGTCCGATAATCTATCAACAACTAGAAAAGAAAGAACCTGAAAATGAGCACTAATGACTAATTTCTAAAATACCTGTATGTCAAAAACACGTCCGACTTCTCATTTCAAAACAGAACGGAAACACTTCTTTCAACATTATTCTGAATCTCTCTAGTGTATTCACTATGTCCATTGATGTGGCTGCTTTGAAAAATGTGTCAACGGAGAATACTTCTTCATACCTATGTACTGTATCACCTGGGTACTGTATCACCTATGTACTGTATCATCACCTATGTACTGTATCACCTATGTACTGCATCACCTATGTACTGTATCATGACCTATGTACTGTAATACAGCATCATCACCTATGTACTGTATCACCTATGTACTGTATCATCACCTATGTACTGCATCATCACCTATGTAATGCATCACCTATGTACTGTATCACCTATGTACAGTATCACCTATGTACTGTATCACCTATGTACTGTATCATCACCTATGTATTGTATCACCTATGTACTGTATCACCTGGGTACTGTATCACCTATGTACTATATCATCACCTATGTACTGTATCACCTATGTACTGTATCACATGAGTACTGCATCACCTATGTATTGTATCATCACCTATGTACTATATCACCTATGTACTGTATCACCTGGGTACTGTATCACCTATGTACTGTATCATCACCTATGTACTGTATCACATATGTACTGTATCACCTGGGTACTATATCACCTATGTACTGTATCATCACCTATGTACTGTATCATCACCTATGTACTGTATCACCTATGTACTGTATCACATATGTACTGTATCACCTATGTACAGTATCATCACCTATGTACTGTATCACCTATGTACTGTATCACCTGGGTACTGCATCACCTATGTACTGTATCATCACCTATGTACTGTATCACCAATGTACTGTATCACCTGGGTACTGCATCACCTATGTACTGTATCATCACCTATGTACTGTATCACCTATGTACTGTATCACCTATGTACTGTATCACCTATGTACTGTATCACCTATGTACTGTATCATCACCTATGTACTGTATCACCTATGTACTGTATTACCTGGGTACTGTATCACCTATGTACTGTATCATCACCTATGTACTGTATCACCAATGTACTGTATCATCACCTATGTACTGTATCACCTATGTGCTGACATTATTCTGAATCTCTCTAGTGTATTCACTATGTCCATTGATGTGGCTGCTTTGAAAAATGTGTCAACGGAGAATACTTCTTCATGCCTATGTACTGTATCACCTGGGTACTGTATCATCACCTATGTACCGTATCACCTATGTACTGTATCACCTGGGTGCTATATCACCTATGTACTGTATCATCACCTATGTACTGTATCATCACCTATGTACTGTATCATCACCTATGTATTGTGTATGGGGGCCAGGTAGCGCAGTTGGTAGCGCGCTCGCTTCTCACCAATGCAACCCGGGTTCGATTCCCGGTGTGGTATGTGAGATGGTGGGGCTGTCACCAACCTGGCTTCGTGGGTTTTCTCCGGGTACTCCGGTTTCCTCCCACACAAACGACACAATTACGCCAAGATCCGTGCCAACGAGCAAGATTTATATAAGTTGTTAACTTGTTTCTTAATCGTTGTAAAATAAATAAAGTTTAAAGTTTTTTTTTTTTAATACAGCATCATCACCTATGTACTGTAATACAGCATCATAACCTATGTACTGTATCACCTATGTATTGTATCATCACCTTTGTACTGCATCATCACCTATGTACTGCATCACCTATGTACTGTATCACCTATGTACTGTATCACCTATGTACTGTATCATCACCTATGTATTGTATCACCTATGTACTGTATCACCTGGGTACTGTATCACCTATGTACTATATCATCACCTATGTACTGTATCACCTATGTACTGTATCACATGAGTACTGCATCACCTATGTACTGTATCATCACCTATGTACTGTATCACCTATGTACTGTATCACCTGGGTACTGTATCACCTATGTACTGTATCATGACCTATGTACTGTATCACCTATGTACTGTATCACCTGGGTACTATATCACCTATGTACTGTATCATCGCCTATGTACTGTATCATCACCTATGTACTGTATCACCTGGGTACTGTATCACCTATGTACTATATCATCACCTATGTACTGTATCACCTATGTACTGTATCACCTGGGTACTGTATCACCTATGTACTGTATCATCACCTATGTACTGTATCACATATGTACTGTATCACCTGGGTACTATATCACCTATGTACTGTATCATCGCCTATGTACTCTATCATCACCTATGTACTGTATCACCTATGTACTGTATCACCTGGGTACTGTATCACCTATGTACAGTATCATCACCTATGTACTGTATCACCTATGTACTGTATCACCTCGGTACTGCATCACCTATGTACTGTATCATTACCTATGTACTGTATCACCAATGTACTGTATCACCTGGGTACTGCATCACCTATGTACTGTATCATCACCTATGTACTGTATCACCTATGTACTGTATCATCACCTATGTACTGTATCACCTATGTACTGTATCATCACCTATGTACTGTATCACCTATGTACTGTATCACCTATGTACTGTATCACCTATGTATTGTATCATCACCTATGTACTGTATCATCACCTATGTACTGTATTACCTGGGTACTGTATCAACTATGTACTGTATCATCACCTATGTACTGTATCACCTATGTACTGACATTATTCTGAATCTCTCTAGTGTATTCACTATGTCCATTGATGTGGCTGCTTTGAAAAATGTGTCAACGGAGAATACTTCTTCATGCCTATGTACTGTATCACCTGGGTACTGTATCACCTATGTACTGTATCATCACCTATGTACCGTATCACCTATGTACTGTATCACCTGGGTGCTGTATCACCTATGTACTGTATCATCACCTATGTACTGTATCATCTTCTATGTATTGTATCATCACCTATGTACTGTATCACCTATGTACTGTATCACCTGGGTACTGTATCACCTATGTACAGTATCATCACCTATGTACTGTATCACCTATGTACTGTATCACCTGGGTACTGCATCACCTATGTACTGTATCATCACCTATGTACTGTATCACCAATGTACTGTATCACCTGGGTACTGCATCACCTATGTACTGTATCATCACCTATGTACTGTATCACCTATGTACTGTATCATCACCTATGTACTGTATCACCTATGTACTGTATCACCTGGGTACTGCATCACCTATGTACTGTATCATTACCTATGTACTGTATCACCTATGTACTGTATCACCTGGGTACTGCATCACCTATGTACTGTATCATCACCTATGTACTGTGTCACCTATGTACTGTATCATCACCTATGTACTGTATCACCTATGTACTGTATCATCACCTATGTACTGTATCACCTATGTACTGTATCACCTATGTACTGTATCACCTATGTACTGTATCATCACCTATGTACTGTATCACCTATGTACTGTATTACCTGGGTACTGAATCACCTATGTACTGTATCATCACCTATGTACTGTATCACCTATGTACTGTATCATCACCTATGTACTGTATCACATATGTACTGTATCACCTATGTACTGTATCACCTGGGTACTGTATCACCTATGTACTGTATCATCACCTATGTACTGTATAACTTATGTACTGTATTACCTGTGTACTGTATCACCTATGTACTGTATCATCACCTATGTACTGTATCACCTATGTACTGTATCACCTATGTACTGCATCACCTATGTACTGCATCACCTATGTACTGTATCATCACCTATGTACTGTATCATCACCTATGTACTGTATCATCACCTATGTACTGTATCACCTATGTACTGTATCACCTATGTACTGTATCATCACCTATGTACTGCATCATCACCTATGTACTGTATCATAACCTATGTACTGTATCACCTATGTACTTTATCACCTATGTACTGTATCACCTATGTACTGTATCACCTATGTACTGTATCATCACCTATGCACTGTATCATCACCTATGTACTGTATCATCACCTATGTACTGTATCACCTATGTACTGTATCATAACCTATGTACTGTATCACCTATCATCACCTATGTACTGTATCACATATGTACTGTATCACCTGGGTACTATATCACCTATGTACTGTATCATCACCTATGTACTGTATCATCACCTATGTACTGTATCACCTATGTACTGTAATACAGCATCATCACCTATGTACTGTATCAATCTCAGAAGGATCTGGACAGAAAACCAGTTTTGTAAAAGATCTTCAGAACATGAAGCAAGTTTGTAAAAGAGGAAGGGGGGGTACGCTCTGGGGCTTCTGTTACCACACAAGGAATGCTCATAATAGCGTTTTTAAAACACTGGTGAAATTAAATTCATTGTTTAATCAAGTATACTTCGGAAGTGTACTTTTTGTGTTTTGTATCAAATCACACAATTGATAAAAAAGGAATTTTAAGGTTTAATACCTCCATTGTGTATCCGATGTTTGTATGTTAATTTGATACCATACAACCATATCATTAAATGGCCTGTAAAAAGGGGGTATGACTTGGGTAATGAAAGTTAATGTAAAGAACATTCGAGTGTGGTTTGCAATCCGAGGTCTTCCGAATGAGCAAACCAAATCATTCTGTAATACAATTTCGTTCTCATCTGGTTAATCTCTCATAATTTTGTTTTCTTTTCTTTCTTTTTCTTTTCTATTCTTTTCCTTTTTTCTTTTTTGAGTCGGCGCTCTCATAGAGCGCTAGACTCAATGGCATCGCTTTTCAAATTCTCGCTTTTCAGGGGTTATAACTTTCACTATCGATATAGAGCTTACTACTCCGCCGAAAAATAAAGTGCCGAAAAATTACTAATGTTGTCTTAAAAATTCTTGATCAGCACAATGTACCTTTAGCTCAGTTAATTTAAGCTAAACATAAACTAGTTTCAAGAACTCGAAAAAGGAGTTGCAATAATGTTTTCAAATTTCGGGTAATAATATGTAGTTGTGACTACTTTATGATGTGTTTACCACCGACACCGTCGGATGTACTCTATTGTGTAATTCTCCGGACAAAACATTTATCTTGATCTTGTATCGCTTGTTTCTATCGAGATATTTCAATTAAAGTTTTCCCCAACATGTTCTGGAACTTTAGTTCTTTTTCACATATATGACAAATTTAAAGATCGATCTTCCCGCATTTCCTCTGATAATGAAAATGCATTATAAATATTTAGGTAAATGTTGTATGTTTCTAAATATAAATGATGTTAAAACATTATGAGAATCGTGAATAACATGGTTATTTAATGTCCCACTTGAAGGAATGTCGTTCCTTGGCTCAGCTTCGACTCGTGACAACAATGCAGTAAAACTTGTTGCCATGAAGTTGTCGATTGCATGTTCATTTCGGATACAAGAAATTGCAAACTCTTTGCCGTAAGATAGTATGAAGATAGCAAATTTTATTAGCATTTTGTACATAGGTACAATGACGATGTAGTTGCAACAAAGACCTAATTTTTGCCCCCCCCCCCCCCCCCCCAATTTCCTGAAATCCTGAATCCGCCACTAAAATGGTAAAATGATTACGTACTTAGAATCAGCAAAGCCGACTCTCAGGACTTTTGAGTCCTTTGATATTTTTTTTTTTTTGTTTCACATCAGAAAACTTTAAACCTTTCACAATCACCCCAAATGTACCATAAGCAACCATCGCTTTTGTCACCTACACACAGAGTTTTACAGTATCTCAACTACATATAAACAAAACAAATGCATAGGAGGCTATAACAATCATTACTCTATTGATAATCATTATGAGCGGTCGATTGTACACCATGCGTATCAAATTTGTCCTCCCAACCGAGGTTTTGTGAATTGATTGAATAAAATCTTTCATACTTAATTAACGTCTTAGGTAAACTGCATTAGATTATCTGTCATTAATGCAATGAAATATCATAATTTTTTCCGGACTAGTATTTTTTATCTATCACATCCCAAGCTTCTTTGTTTGTTTTAAGTATTTATTCTAAAGTTAGATATGATAACTGCCGTCTGAATTAATGAAAATAAAAGGTATGAACCTGATCAGCGTACATGCATCCCTCAGGCTCCATTCCCCCAATGTATGGATATTGTAGTATGCTCTTGATATAAAAATAGTACTAGTAATGAGATTATAAGGTTAATATTCTATAGATATTTTTAATACTTTTAACGTAGATATTTTGAGTTGGAATCACCCCCTTACTTCCCCTTCCTAGGAAACTTACGTAAGAGAGAGAGAGGGAGAGAGAAAGTTTATTAGGGTAAGTCAGATAAACATCCAAACATATTACATATTAACAATGCGTTCTCCTGTTGTCCAATCGAATACTTATGATAATGAGGCAAGATATTTTGAACAATTTTCCTGAAATATATATCTACCAAAATAAATAAATAAATAAATTAATAAATAAATAAATAAATAAAGTTTCCTTTTTTGTCTTTTGCTGTATCATACATATTAATAATTCTATATCTGATTCTGTATGAACTTTAAGCCATTTAGCTCATCGGCATGATTATATTTACTATATATATAACAACAGATACAACTATAAACAAAGGAGAATGGTAATAAACATACTTATGCAGTAGCTGTATTTAACATTGCGTAAATTACAAATAGGTGCTAAAATTAATAGAAAACAATCACAATACCACATTACTCACTGGCTTTGAAAGTAAATATCAATGTCAAAAAGTTTTTAATAATTAGAGTTGAAGTTAACTAGCTTGAAAGCAGGCACGGGAGAGGGGGGGGATTATCTTACAATGATTTTGGGTACGGACGTATTTAAGGCTGAAATGGCTAGCACCCTACACCCTGCCCATATATACCCATACCCATATACTTCATATACTGAGCAAAGCGAAAAACAACAACAACAACAAAAACCAAACAAACAAACAAACAAAAAAACATACCCATTTATATACTGACCATAGTGAAAAGCATACCCAATCATACATAATTAAGATTCTAGTGTAAAAATATCTTCTCTTGTAATCTCCACATACGTTTTACCTATTCATATATTGTGGTTAGAAAGACACCCATTGATATATATATTTTGAAGGAAAACGGATACCCACACACTCCACTAACTTAAATTTTTAACAATAGTGCTAACTATATCTCTTCTTAATCAACTATATGTTAGTCATGTTATTCTAATGTAAACTATTTGTACTTATTTGTTATTAGATATTAATTTATATGTTATTCATGTCGGTCAAAAGCTGATTAGAGCTTGTGTTGTACTGTTTTTTATTGTCATGCCGACTTTAGATAAATCTTATCTTATCTTATCTTATCTTATTTAATATACTGATTGGCCTTAAAAGTATACCCCACTCCATCCACACGTCTGTATATATCTTTATATAGGAATTTATCCCCCCCCCCCTCTCCGTGAAAGCGGGTCTTTACATCAATACGGTACTATACATGTTTACTGTTTGTACAAGTCTACATATACAGGAAATAGCAAAATAAAATCATCTATATAATTGTAACAAGCAAAACAAATTTACTATATAAATTCTTACTACATCTATTAAGCTCAATGGCAAACACATATATCACAAATAGGAATTTGAAATCTATACAAAATACCGTTTCATTTGTATGTATCAAACAATTGAAATTAGCTTACAATTATTCAATTTGATTGTGAAAAGGAACAAAATAAAAAATAAACTTAAAATATTTTCTACACGAAAGAGACCACAGCCGAGAGCACAGAGCCGCATTATAAAATAACTGATGTTAATCAGCTTCCTCTATCCCATTGCTATGGAAATTCTAGTATGCATTACACATATTGAAATGACCCACCTCGTGTATACATTAAAGCTTTGTTTTAAAACCACATTTACCTATAGAGGAGTGCTTGTTTCCTCTTCGGCTTCACGTGCGAAAAATGATTTAATCACGCCATGACAAATGCATTTAAATTTATTAACTCTTTACCTATTTGTTTTACTTATAACGACGCTTGACACAGTCCGCGCGGTGTTATATTTAGTTTTTCCTTCCGCCTGGACGCACTTTGTTGAATGTAAGGGTGCAATGTACTTTCGATCTAAGGTCTTGTTACCTGTGATTGATAGAATAGAAGCTTACACTGGCGGTAAAATTTTATGTATGAATTCATGTAACTTCTATTAAAGTTTTATGTATTCTTGTTTTTAGCCCGAACTCTCAAAATTAACATTCAGTTTCTGTATTTAATAAGTAAAAAGTTTGATTATCAAATATTGTCGGATTTGTATATATATATTTGGTAAGTATATTTTTATTCATATCATTTGAATTGCAATTTAATATGATTTAAACAGTTCAATTTAAAAACGGTAAATGTAAGTTCATAATAAAAACATAAAAGAACGATATACGAAAAAAAGGTAACTTTTATTTATCAAAATTGTATTTTCTTCTTGATTGCAATTTGTTGATAAGAATACAGACTCTTTTATTTCATTTATATGTATATATTTAGACACAAGTAGGAAATATAACAACAACGTTCACTATTCAAATATGTCGGATAAACCCTGGGTTAATGCAAAGAATAAGAGAGGTCAAATATAGAAGTACAAGAAAGCGACAAACGACACCAAAATAAAGAAAAATGGTCAAATTTGATTATTATTTTAGTGTCGTTTGTCGATTTCCTATGCTTCTATATAATCTATATACCTATATATGTATATATCATTTGGTGAAAAAACGAGAAAATGTTTGAAGCACATATGTATAATTCTATTTTCTTTTTTTTAATTTCATGTGTTTATTTATAGGTATTTGTGATGGAGTATAGAATTTTATGGATAACATTATGCATAGCTTTTAAGTCCTGTATATACGGTGAGTTTTACTCAAAAATAATACACATGTATAGATGTATAATTTTATCATCTGCATTAACTCTTCGTACTTTATTGTATTATTCAAAGGATCTTCCATGTATTGTCCAGTATATAGTTATCACTTTTTATTTGTCATTGTGAACCTTCGATGGCCGATTCGGCCATTGGTATTTGTAGTTGTAATTTCTGTAATGTAGTTTTTCACTTTCGACAAATCTGGGACGAACCCAGGTCTAGGTTTTTGCTAAATGGGTTGTACCCCTGAAGACATTAAGCTGTACACTAACAGACATTGGGCTGTACCCCTGAAGACCTTAAGCTGTACATTAACAAACATTGGACTGTACCCCTGAAGACCTTAAGCTGTACACTAACAGACTTTGGGCTGTACCCTTGAAGACCTTAAGCTGCACACTAATAGACTTTGGACTGTACCCTTGAAGACCCTAACCCTCGTATTACTTTGCAAATTACTCTTTAGGGAATGTTTAAACTTGAAAGGATTTCTCAGTTCTCATGAACTTAATAAAGATGTGGTATTCATAGTGTATTCTCACAAAGATTAGAAAGAATATCCGTGTAAGTGATAATCATAACAATTTAATAATTGAATCTTTTAAAAAAAATCAAAGCTCCCCACCCTCCTTCCTTCCTTCCTTCTAGGGGGGGGGGGGGGCGCAGGCTTGGTGTAGTGGTTAAGAGCTTGGCTTGCGGCGCCGACGATCGGGGTTCGATTCCCGGGTTGCGCCACCATGTTTAAAAGATTGGTAACTTCCTGCTTCCATGTCGCGATATAACTGAAATAGTGTTGAAAGGGACGTAAAACACCATTCAACCAACCAACCTTCTTTCCTTCTTGTTTAGCTGTAAAAAGGAAACAACTGAGCACGACTCTATCGTGAAATAGAGAATACATTTTAGTTGATTCATGTATTTGTTCTCTACAGTACGAGCTCAGTGCACTCTGCCGACCGCATTGCGTGGTAACTGGATCAGCGCGGACAAAGGTGAATTAGCCATAAATGAAACGGATATATCCGGCTATGGTCACAGAGTTCCAGCTCCGAACTTACCTTCAGAACTTACCTTTAACTGTAGAGAAAAGAGAGATGACAGATATTGGTTACAGTATGTAATTATTAATCATAAATATGAAAGGGAAATTTCAAATTTAATAATTAAAGATGACTTTTCGTATAGACAGTTAGAGGAAAGGGAAGCCACAAATTTTCAAGTTATACATGGATGATAAGGTTTAAAACACTCATACCCTGAACAAAGATATATTATTGTCGAATTTTAATTAGATTGAAATAAGAAATGATATGAGTAAAAACTACAGATTTAGCACCCAAAATGGCGAAGTATTTTGGTTAATACTTGACTTTCACGTGTGGGTCACCCTATTCGGAAATCCTTTATCTGCCACTGATCAGTATACTTGTAGTATTTCTCTTTTCTTCATTAATGAAGAATGCGCCACCTTATTAGCAAATTAAAAAAATATGGTAGAATATTAAACAGCGTGAAAGTAGTATAATGATACGTATCATATAGTTAAATTGTTATAAAAAGTTATATTATTATAATGACGAAAACTTTCTCGTTTGCAGCGCACATGAAACAGACACCATCTTTGGGTTGATGGCACAATTTCACACATGTCTAGAAATCCATCGCGAGTCTGATGAAATTTTCTTCTACTACATTGGAAAAAGTAAGTTCAATTACACGAACAGGTAGCGGAACGCCACATCTAATAACTAGAGCATGCTTGTGAAACGTATGCCCCCGCGTGGGCTTAATTCATAGCAGCAATAAACTTTCTTAGATTAAAACTTTTATTAGCTATAACTCCTACAAATATTACCAGTAGTGTAGTATCGCCTTTTGACATATTGACCCTCAAATCAATAGACATCCTTCCCTTTTAATAACATTTTAAATTACCTCTGTTTGATAGTCTTGACCTGTAAAATACGTGAAATATAATCAAATTCTGATGAGCATTTAATAATATAAGATAATATATGAGAATCACCTTAAAAAACTAATAATTTCAGCCTTTTCTATCAGCTGTGACCTTGACCATTGACATATGATCCCAAAATCAAAATGGCTCTTGATAATTAAGCATATATCCAAATTTGTTTGAATATGATTAAAGGTACTTAAGTTGTCATTCGGAAACCAATAATCACAATCTGTTTTCATCAGCTTTGACCTTGACCTTTGACCCAAAATCAATAGGGTTCTTCCTCTCCTGATAAGTAAGTATATATCCAAATTTTGTTTGGGTATGTTGAAAGGTACTTGAGTTATCATACAGAAACCAATAATTACAATCTATTTTCATTAGCTGTGACCTTGACATTTGACCTTTTGGTCCCAAAATCAATAGGGTTCTTCCTCCCTTGATACGTAAGTATATTTCCAGATTGGGTAGGTATGAGTTATCATCCGGAAACTAATAGTTATAGTATATTTTCATCGGCTGTGACCATGACCTTTGACCTTTTCATCACAAAATGAGTAGACTTTTCCCTCTTTTAATAAGTAAGTATATATCCAGATTTGATTTGAATATATTAAAAGGTACTTGAGTTATCATCCGGAAACCAATAATTACAGTATATTTTCATCAGCGGTGACCTTGACTTTTGACCTTTTGACCACAATACCAGTAGAGCTCTTCCTTCCTTGAAAAGTAAGCATATATCCGAATTTGGTTGAATATGTTGAAAGATACTTGAGTTATCATTTGGAAACCAATGTGTGACGGAAGGACAGAGGGACGGAAGAACGGACAAATCAAACACTTAATGCCCCCTGCCATACCTGACGGGGGCATAATAAGCAGCAGAACGGTAATGGAACAGGATGGGAAAATACAAAAAGGGGGCAAAACTCATACGTAGTCTATTTATAAGTTGGTATATGGATTGGCTGAATACTGTTCACATGATCAGTAAATCGATGTTTTGAGACCTGGGCCCAGCGCCATAAACTGAGAATATACTTAAGTCATAATTTCATATTCTTCTCTTCATTAATGAGTTAGTAATTAGGATTTAGATTTTATTCAGTTTTATTCTACTGATAAAATAGAATTAAACCATTCTACATGAGAATTTATTTGAACGTTTGATAATTGAAGAAACTAAAATGAATTAAATATTTGACTTATGAACATTCTCAGTTTATGGCGCCGGACCCTGATTCACCAGTGATGTGCTTTTCAAATATATAGCATAGGCAAGAAAGAAAAGATGACATCTCACTCTGTTGTATGAGCAAATCAAGTACAAGTAACGCGACATTCAATTGATTTTCAGTTTTTACTTTAATGACGTCATAAATCAGGGGCGGATTCAGGTTTTGGGGTTTAAGGCATGGGATGGGGAACCAGGGGGTTAACCACCCTCCCTTCCCCGAAACACCTGCAATCTGGCGTATGTGTATATATATATATATTTATATAAAGACGTTAATCTTTTGCAAAAAAAACAAAACCATTTGGAAACCCAAACGTCATCCTTGTTGTGTTATAGTAACTTTCGTCAATGGTTTCTGTGAGGCATCAAACCCAAAGATTCTTTTTATTCTGAAAGTTATAATATTACAGTTGCGGAATTTTTGCCTAATGGATATGGTACAATACATGTATCTCTACGATTCGATCAATGCTTTCAAATCAGTTAAATATCAAAGAATTTTTCCCATTTTGTTTTTCTAAAAATTGTTGAATCGCCTCACTGTCACACAATTAATACAACGGTCAATGCAGAAAGAAACTAGTGATTGTAAGTAACTATAGATAATATTTTTATAACATTATTTATTCTGTTTAAATCAGGTTATGATCTTTTTGCCCAGGAGAATATATATGTTGAATTATCAAATGCTCCAGCACCAGCCTTCAGTAATGTATGTGATATACAACCACCATATGCCACACAGACATTCATAGCCCTGATAAAGGAAGGTAAGAAATCTATAATGTATCCAGAAATGATGAAAAGTTTGAGGTAAGAAACTCCGGTCGCTTTCCTCGCCCCTTCATGGCAAAATCCTTATCATCATAACGTGGCAATCTCTTTTTTCTTCACTTCATTTTACAACCATAGAGGGAACCCCTCCATTTAAAAACTTGCTGGATAGGCCCCAGTATTGACATATAATGACAGCTAAATCGTGCATTAGGAGGATTAAAGAATCTGATTACAAATCACTAGTTTCTGATAGATCATACTATGTGGTGCACTAATTACATGTACCATAAATCTTTTACTCAGTCCTTCTAAAGACGTTCCTTTTACTGTTTACCGTAATTAATAAAGGTGTATTGGAGTCTATGTTCAGAGTTTGGTTGTTAGTCAGAGCTATGACATAACATGCTTCCCAACAAAAAGAAACATCTTGTTGATGTTATATATTTTCAGATGTACATGTATTCATGACCTCTCAACTTGCGCTGACTATTGGTCTATGTTCTCCAAATGGAGGATAATTTTAGACGGTTTTACTGCTTTTGTAACGTGTGGAACGATGTGTCAGTGATAGGTTAACCACACCAATTTAGTGACTATTATCATTTCATTTCACCGCTACTGCTGTATAATTGAATATGTTTGAGATAAAGCTTTTCTTTGTTACAGCTGTATAACCCGAATCTTAAAGGATACAAAAATCATTCGCATCCATTTTAAATAACACAGCCGCCCCCCCCCCCTCCCCAAATGTCTCTAATAAAAGCTCTCTATATCGCCAAATCCCCTTCCCGATAGGCACTCTCTCCAAATAGCGTTATTTGCAAACAAATGCTTATGGTCTGAGTTATGAATATTTAAGAAAAAAGCAACTTTCCGAGTACTGCGCTGTCTGCACATAGTATTGATAATTCTAAGCGGTATTCCTAGATTTACAGACTTGGTCTAAACATTTAGGACAAAGGGCAAAGTTATAGTGTCGGAATATAGTCTTTTATGGCGAAAACGCTGCAATTGAATATTATGTCATACATGCACTTACAAGCTAATGAGGAGGATGCACCAATTCGGTGCAGAATATGCATTCTAATAGGGTTGATAACTCGGTAACTCTCAGTGTAAGTTCTCTGTTGTCCACGATCTTTGTTTCTGACTTAGTTCCTTTCTTGTTTGTAGAATCGCTTAAGTTCTCTGATTATCCCGCTTTCTCGTTATTCAGTCCACGTTGTCCTGTTTAACTACTGCACAAATGAGTGTGTCCATGGGTATTTACTTTCCTCGTGTATTCAACGTCGGCCCTGCATCATTTGAAACTCAATAACTTTTACGATGCTAGAGAAATAGACATAATCTTTTTTTTCTACATTTGTACTTTTATTGGAGTTAATCCGATCATGCAGTTTTATTTTCCTCTCCTTTTCCGTAGAATTCTTGTGGCAGTCCCCGCTTTGTTGATATTTACTCCATATTGTTCTTTTTACATACTGTGGGTATACCCGTGCCTATGTAGATTTAGTTTCCTCTTGTATAGTCCTATTCCATGAATCCTTTCATTGTGTTTAATTTTTACCTAGTAATTATTTACAAAAAAGTTTTCGTATCATTTCGATCATTAATATGTCCCAAGACGACAGACATTGGTATTTTTTAAAAGTAAGTAACTTCTACGATGATAAAGATGTAGACATAATTCTTATTTTTCTAAAATTTATGTTTTGATTGCAAATGTTCGAGTCATTAAGCTTTTATCATTTCATCTGCTACCTTTATGTCATACAGTTGAGTTTTGTCTCTTTTTCTGCGCTGAATAAATTGGCTGGGGTTGTTATGGTACGCCGTCGAGACCTTTGCATTATACACAAAGAACTTATGATGGACGACAATGTTATTGTACTACAGTATATAATCCTCTCATTGTCTGATATTTCCAGATTTGGTGAATTCGAAATCATCGAACACAAGCTGTCCCTCTGACCTTCAGGCTATTTTTTCGAACATCACCATCGAGGACTCTGCAGGGTCGCAAATCTGTGCAAATTCTTCTTTAAATGTGTGTGCCAACAGAGCCATCCTTAATTTCACTATTGACGCAGACTGTACCAAGACCACTTTCTCTGGTTTGTATCTAAAAGCCTGATCCAATCCTGTAAATTATGACAATAACAATGTAAAATAAGAAATTATTTAAAAGGGCATGCAGTTCGAGAAAAAGGAGAATTTGAAGGGTTGGTAGTTGATAGAAGAGAGGGGGGTTGGAAGATATGTGTATTAAAGAAGGGATAGCTGGATAGGGAGAAAGGAGCTCTCCCACCTTGTCTTCGAATCCTAACCTTGGACACTAAGGGATCTTCCGGTATACTCGCCAAAAATGATAATTTTGGGGTAGTCCGGTTTCCAACATATAGGTAAAATAACACTGAGTGTGATGTAATGTAAAATGCAAACACAAATACCACTATATCGCTGTAGTATTTAGAACAACGCACTACGGTGTACAACCATAAAAATCTGGAAATCTGAGAGGAGTGAGCGTCTTCTGTTTGGGTAGAAACCGCCGTGAAAGTATATTCCAACATGTATGATAGGAAACTGGAACTGTATAGAAAGTGCCATAGCTATGCAACATCAGAAGCAGATTATAATAACACTGTAGTCAGACGCTACGCAGGCAAAATATGCAACGAGCTCCACAGAGCTACAAAGGGCAAAATGTGGCAATCAGTTGATTGTAATAACACTGTAGTCAGGCAGTACGCGGGTGAAATATGCAACGAGCTCCACAGAACAGTTGATTATAATAACACTGTAGCCAGACGCTACGCTGGTAAAATATGCAACGAGCTCCACAGAGCTACAGAAGGCAAAATGTGACAATCAGTTGAAATATGAAAGCAAGTGTGCAATGTGACTGAGACACTTTTATCAATGTACGACGGTGTAAGCAACAGGCAGACCAACAAGAAATAAAACATGTACGGTGTTGTGGAAATTACAGATGTTAAATAAGATTCAAGTTCAGCATCGATTAGAGTTTGTTGAATTATATGTATATTTTCCAGTGTGTACCCTTTAGTATATTACAAATACAACGTTCTATAATTTATCTTAAATTTCTAAGTTTCATTGAGTAAACAAACATCTCGTTTTCAATCATATTAAATTTGAGACTGGTTCAAAGTGCATTCATTTAGATTTACATAACCGTAGCATTATCTTTAATATATACATATATATATATACATATCGTTTTATTTTGATCATAGAGATTTCAAACAAGAAAAATGGCAATTCAATAAGATTATTTACTTTATCATTATTTCTTTATTTAATTATTTATTAATTTTCATTTCTTTTCATTTATTTATTTTGTAGCTGCTAATCAGTTTCGTTGTTTGTTTAATCGAGACACAAGCAATGGAACCTATGTCTCCCTTTTAAACGTTGATGCAAATGTGGACAACACAAACACCTTCCAGTTCGTGTGCTTCGTAAGTTATGTTTCTGATAACAATTTAATAAGTGGAAACAAATGGTGGTCAATTCATTTACTTAGAAATATATATATCATAATTTAGAAAAGTTTCATTGAACTTTTTAGCATAAAGACCATTCTAACCGAAAAATTCAGACACGATGAATAAAGTTATATAAAGATCGTAAACTCTTTCCTTTCAAAACATAAGCGTCAGCCAGAAGTATTCTACAGTTGTATTTTCCCTGTTTCTGTTTCACCAGGCATACAAACGGGAGACCACTACATTGTTTTCATCAGAGACGCCTAGATATTGTGACGCCAATGCCTCGCCATACACAAGACCTACGAATGGGAGGAAATACATATATGCCTCGATACAAGGTACGGTCTCTATATAAATATAAAACCGGGTTAACTTTGCTTAACTTGGGTTTAATGTATATATGTAAGGATATAACGTCATTATCTAATATTACTGTCCTATGACATATTTGAAATATTCTGATATTTAAATATGTATAATGACATTATGCATATTTAAATATCAGAATATTTCAAATATGTCATGAGACATTACTATTATTATATATAGTAATGAGTGATAGTAAAGTCTACTTAGTAAAATTCTCTCATATAGTCGATATTCAGATACATACATGTTTTGGTTGCCTACAATTAAGTAAGTATTCTAAGTATTCCACCCAAAGAAAATGGTGTACCGGTTATATTTTTATAAATACCTTGAAGTAATATACATTAAAAGTGAATAACACAATGTAAACCCTTCTTTTCTTTTTCTCCTCCTCCTCCTTCATCTATTCCCTTTTAGTCTTTTTTCAATATAGTTTAAGGTATACAGAAAATCAGAGACGTATGTATTTATAAATATATATATATATGTATATGTTTCTGAATAAAATTCTAAAATATTCGAAATACTTTTTATGGTATAAAAAACCCCACACACACATTGAGCACAGTTTAACTTCTTAATATGTTTTTTTTTTCTTTTTCAGAATCATGCATCATCACGGTACCTAGTAAGTTATATACATATAGATTTTTTATCGGTTTGGTTTTAGATTTTAGGAGCTGTCAATCATGATTTAATCACGATAGATACATGCATTTATTAAGATTTCCAATACAACAATCAGTATGCTTTTTTAAACGAGATAAATGTTTTCTGCTCTAATTGGCGGCTTCAGCTTAATTTTGTAATCATAAAGAACAGATACATTAACTTAAAATTCTTGGTAAAGTCTACTAGTAGGAACATATATTTGTGATACAAATAATGGTTGCAATAGCAGAACATCCATGCTGGTCTGTAGTGGTGAATTTTAGGCAAGAAATTCATTTTTCGTAAACAGACTGAAATTTGTCTTAAATTATCTTTTTCACCCAAGTTACGTTTTACAACCGAACCCCTCCACTGCACACGGAACTGGAATTTACCTTTGCATCAGTGTGACTTAGCGAGTGAGTTGTTCGACTTAGGACCGGGGCCCTGGGTCTGAATCCCGCCATCGTTTGTCACTTGTCATGTCCTTTAAATGAAGCAATATAGGTCCGCCGGTAAAAGATCCATCACGGTATCGGTAGGTCCATGGGTACGAGATCCTTCACAGTATGGGTAGGTCCGCTGGTAAGAGGTCCTTCACAGTATGGGTAGGTCCGCTGGTAAGAGGTCCTTAACAGTATGGGTAGATCTGCTGGTAAAAAGTCCTTCATTGTATGGGTTGGTACGCTGGTAAGAGATCCTTCACAGTATGGGTAGGTCTGCAGGTAAGAGGTCATTTACAGTATGGTAAGGTCCACTGGTAGGAGACTCTTCACAGTATGGGTAGGTCGGCTGGGAAGAGGTCCTTCATTGTATGGGTTGGTCCGATGGTAAGAGGTCCTTCATTGTATGGATAGGTCGGCTGGTAAGAGATCCTTCACAGTATGGGTAGGTCGGCTGGTAAGAGGTCCTTCACAGTATGGGTAGGTCTGCTGGTAAGAGATTCTTCACAGTATGGGTAAGTCGGCTGGTAAAAGGTCATTCACAGTATGGGTTGGTCTGCTGGTAAGAGATCCTTCACAGTATGGGTAGGTCGGTTGGTAAGAGGTCCTTCACAGTATGGGTTGGTCTGCTGGTAAGAGGTCCTTCATTGTATGGGTTGGTCTGCTGGTAAGAGATCCTTCACAGTATGGGTAGGTCGGCTGGTAAGAGGTCCTTCATTGTATGGGTAGGTCGGCTGGTAAGAGGTCCTTCATTGTATGGGTAGGTCCCCTGGTAAGAGGTCCTTCACAGTATGGGTAGGTCTGCTGGTAAGAGGTCATTCATAGTATGGGTAGGTCTGCTGGTAAGAGGTCCTTCACAGTATGGGTAGGTCTGCTGGTAAGAGATCCTTCACAGTATGGGTAGGTCTGCTGGTAAGAGGTCCTTCACAGTATGGGTAGGTACGCTGGTAAGAGATCCTTCACAGTATGGGTAGGTCTGCAGGTAAGAGGTCATTTACAGTATGGTAAGGTCCACTGGTAGGAGACTCTTCACAGTATGGGTAGGTCGGCTGGTAAGAGGTCCTTCATTGTATGGGTTGGTCCGATGGTAAGAGGTCCTTCATTGTATGGATAGGTCGGCTGGTAAGAGATCCTTCACAGTATGGGTAGGTCTGCTGGTAAGAGGTCCTTCACAGTATGGGTAGGTCTGCTGGTAAGAGATCCTTCACAGTATGGGTAGGTCTGCTGGTAAGAGGTCATTCACAGTATGGGTAGGTCTGCTGGTAAGAGATCCTTCACAGTATGGGTAGGTCGGCTGGTAAGAGATCCTTCACAGTATGGGTAGGTCGGCTGGTAAGAGGTCCTTCATTGTATGGGTTGGTCTGCTGGTAAGAGATCCTTCACAGTATGGGTAGGTCGGCTGGTAAGAGGTCCTTCATTGTATGGGTAGGTCGGCTGGTAAGAGGTCCTTCATTGTATGGGTAGGTCCCCTGGTAAGAGGTCCTTCACAGTATGGGTAGGTCTGCTGGTAAGAGGTCCTTCATTGTATGGGTAGGTCTGCTGGTAAGAGGTCCTTCATTGTATGAGTAGGTCTGCTGGTAAGAGATCCTTCACAGTATGGGTAGGTCGGCTGGTAAGAGGTCCTTCATTGTATGGGTAGGTCCCCTGGTAAGAGGTCCTTCACAGTATGGGTAGGTCTGCTGGTAAGAGGTCCTTCATTGTATGGGTAGGTCGGCTGGTAAAAGGTCATTCACAGTATGGGTTGGTCTGCTGGTAAGAGATCCTTCACAGTATGGGTAGGTCGGTTGGTAAGAGGTCCTTCACAGTATGGGTTGGTCTGCTGGTAAGAGGTCCTTCATTGTATGGGTTGGTCTGCTGGTAATAGGTCCTTCACAGTATGGGTAGGTCTGCTGATAAGAGGTCCTTCATTGTATGGGTTGGTCTGCTGGTAAGAGATCCTTCACAGTATGGGTAGGTCGGCTGGTAAGAGGTCCTTCATTGTATGGGTAGGTCTGCTGGTAAGAGGTCCTTCACAGTATGGGTAGGTCTGCTGGTAAGAGATCCTTCACAGTATGGGTAGGTCTGCTGGTAAGAGATCCTTCACAGTATGGGTAGGTCTGCTGGTAAGAGATCCTTCACAGTATGGGTAGGTCTGCTGGTAAGAGATTCTTCATTGTATGGGTAGGTCAGCTGGTAAGAGGTCCTTCACAGTATGGGTAGGTCGGTTGGTAATAGGTCCTTCACAGTATGGGTAGGTCTGCTGATAAGAGGTCCTTCATTGTATGGGTTGGTCTGCTGGTAAGAGATCCTTCACAGTATGGGTAGGTCGGCTGGTAAGAGGTCCTTCATTGTATGGGTAGGTCCCCTGGTAAGAGGTCCTTCATTGTATGGGTAGGTCCCCTGGTAAGAGGTCCTTCACAGTATGGGTAGGTCTGCTGGTAAGAGGTCCTTCATTGTATGAGTAGGTCTGCTGGTAAAAGATCCTTCACAGTAAGGGTAGGTCGGCTGGTAAGAGGTCCTTCACAGTATGGGTAGGTCCGCTGGTAAGAGATTCTTCACAGTATGGGTAGGTCTGCTGGTAAGAGATTCTTCACAGTATGGGTTGGTCTGCTGGTAAGAGATTCTTCATTGTATGGGTAGGTCCGCTGGTAAGAGGTCCTTCATTGTATGAGTAGGTCTGCTGGTAAGAGGTCCTTCACAGTATGGGTAGGTCTGCTGGTAAGAGGTCCTTCATTGGATAGGTCTTCTTGTAAGAGTTCCTTCATTGTATGGGTAGGTCTGCTGGTAAGAGGTCCTTCATTGTATGGGTAGATCGGCTGGTAAGAGGTCCTTCATTGTATGGGTAGGACTGCTGGTAAGAGGTCCTTCATTGTATGGATAGGTCTGCTGGTAAGAGATCCTTCACAGTATGGGTAAGTCGGCTGGTAATAGGTCCTTCATTGGATAGGTCTTCTGGTAAGAGGTCCTTCATTGTATGGATAGGTCGGCTGGTAAGAGGTCCTTCATTGTATGGGTAGGTCGGCTGGTAAGAGGTCCTTTATTGTATGGGTAGGTCGGCTGGTAAGAGGTCCTTCATTGTATGGATAGGTCGGTTGATAAGAGGTCCTTCATTGTATGGATAGGTCTTCTGGTAATGTTGGATGCGATGGATCGGTTTTACTACTAAGAATCTGAAAGGCACAACACAACAGGCATGTAGGTGAATCATTGATGTTGAAAAAACAAAAAAAAATTGGAATCAGTTCAATACTATAAGAATCTAAATGCAAATCAGTCTGTGTTCACTGAAGCATGTCATCAAGGTCAAACTGACATCAAAGTCAAAGTCACCAAATTTCGAACCAGCCGGTAAAAACTTATCAATGTCTGCAATCTTACCAGCTTTAACGTAGCTATCATCGGTGGTATGCAAGAAATCAGGCTATACACAAGTTACTGACGCCGGACAGACAAACGTTCAGATGGCCTTGGCCAATTTATACACCGAAGCTGCTTTGCAATCCGGTCAAAAAGCTTAAATTCCAGAATATTTATTTATTTAGTGCACTGTTAAAAGACATTTATCCGTACTAAATCGACAAAGATTTATATTTAAAGTAATTTCTTTTTACTTGTTAGCTACTACAGCTGCACCATTTGTGGCCAACTTGGACTATCTCTTCATTCTCGTTGGAGTTGTCGTTCTTTTATTGTTGATCCACTGCATCGTTCTAATACGGCTTTTATGCCGAGACTATGGTCGCAAATGTCTGAAGAAATTCAAGTTACCCAAAAAGAAAATCAAAGATATTGACGTAAGAAAAGGTGAAAAGGTCAAGCCGCTTAAATTCAAAACCGTGGCCACGATTGCCACCAAAATGCGCGTTCCATCATTCCGGCCAAAACGACCGATCGATCAAATCTATCCGTTGTTCGATCCAACGTGGGATCCAATGACATTGACAGAAATTACTGTTCCGAAAATCACCACTATATATAATGATAGCATAGAGGACTTCATGCGAGGAAGACTTCCGAGAACAATTTCACGGTCTAGCCTTCACAGCTTCGACTCAATTCCGTGGGTGTCTGACGTCACGGATACGTCAAGTGTGTCGTCATACTGAAGAGTGGAAAATATTAATTTGATGTAGATCTACGGAGTTTTCTCAAAAGTGAAAAGAAAATGTGATACAAGGTCCAAGACATCAATCGTAGTTCCTCGGCCATTTCCGAATCAAAAAATGGAAAGCCCGAGGATTTTAGAACATGACCAATATGCAAATTAATCTTATACAATGGCGGATTTAGAGGGGGCCGCCCCCTTTTTTGGGGCTACATATTTACTAGTAATAATCCAGATTTTGCACCAAAAATGGCCGAGTACTTTGGCTAATACACATGTGGGCCCCCCTTTTCGGAAATCCTAGATCCGCCACTTATTCTTTAAACATATATATTGTATTTATCTAGCTATTAGATACTTTCGCGTCAACTGCGAAACTGATCTTTTCAGAGGCAAATAGCAACGTTGACCGTAAAATTTTAACGTTATGATAGAACAAAAATTGGAAAGGGGGGATTTTCAGGAACATAATTTTGCCACTAAAACGTCAGTCTCCAGTTAACGTAAAAGGGTCTTTATTACCTGATCTTATATTTAATCATAAAAGCATCATTTCAACTGCCTCATTGATACTCAATGAGTACAGAATTAGACATGTAACCGTTAGCGATTTTCGCTATATACTATCATCTTTGTGATTTGTTCATTTTATTTCTGTCTCTAACGAGAGAAGATCTCGAAGTTAAAAAAATTAATATTCACATAATGTTTCCGCTCTTAAATATTTGAAAAGACAAGGCAGTTATTGTAATAAATATAAATACATGTCCATCGGGAAGGCATAAACAGAGCTTTTATCTTACCCCTTTAGTTTTGCCCTTTTTCCCTTTAGAAAACCAAAATAACCTTGGTATTGGGCGACAGACTTCTAGGATTGCGTGTGAAGTACTTCTTTAGATTTTAAGAGGTACTAGGTCAACATGATCACATTGAATGCTAGGGGTATTCTTTTTTTTTTATTTTTTGAAGGGTTTTTTTTTGGGGGGGGGGGGTTGTTTTGTTTAGTTTTGTTTTGTTTTTTAACCCCTTTTTAAGACCTTTTACCTTCCAAATAAAATTTCTTTCTACACACCTGTAAAACTGACCTAAATGAAAAAATTGCAAATGTATGGCCACAATTGTATATGCATGTATAGTGTAACATGCAATAGAATAGGACCGACGTGTAGAAACTGTGCAACGTATTTTATAAATAGAATGAAGAAAACAAATCAACATTGCAAGATATTATGCCGAATTCGGATCGGTTTCAAAACTAAAGTATGGTCAGGTTACCCCCAACATGCATACATTTTTTCCTGATTTAATTAGATATTTTAAAAGTGTACATGATTAACTTTTAATTCACATAGTAAAACAGAGACAAAGTAAACACGTTTTATGCATGTGTCCTGTAGTCCATCATTCATGCATATTTTCATATCTCAAATTACAAATGTCATATATGCCATAATATTACACTTAAGGTTTTAGAATTGAATTATGCCTTGTCAATATATTGTATTGTATTAAAATATTCATCGCTTTTGTATTTGTTCATATTTTCTTTCTCTGATTTTAGCTCACCTGAGCCAAAGTCTCAAAGTGAGCTATTGCCATACTCTGTTGTCTGGCGTCCGTCCGTCTGTCGTCCGTAAACTTTTCACATTTTCGACTTCTCCTTTGCAATCCCTACACAGAATGTCACCAAATTTTACAGGAAGAGAGACTAAAGATCCTCTACCAAGTTTGTGTTTGTGTCACTCAACAAATATAGCCGCCAAGGGTTCTGATTGGCTGAAGCATCCTCTGCAAATGTTGTACAGAATGTCACCAAACCTCACATGAAGCAAGTACTCAAGGTCTTTTACCAAGTATGTGTTTTTACCCAATCTCTCAACAAATATGGCCGCCAAGGGTTCTGACTGGTTGAAGCATCCTCTGCAAATGTTGCACAGAATGTCACCAAACCTCACGGGAAGCAAGTACTCAAGGTCCTCTTCCAAGTTTGTGTTTTTACCCAATCACTCAACAAATATGGCCGCCGAAGGCTCTGATTGTTTGATGTATTTTCTACTACTCCTTCCTAACCGCTCCAGAGGATTTCACCAAACATTACAAGAAGCAAGCACTCAAGATCCTCTACCAACTTCATGCTTTTTACCCAATCCCTCAACAAAAATGGCCGCCAAGGGCTCTGATTGGCTGATGCATTTACAATTTCTCCTTTGCTACAGCTACACAGAATTTCACCAAATCTCACAGGAAGCAAGTACTCAAGGTCCTCTACCAAATTTGTGGTTTTTTTTTACCCTATCCTTGGACAAAAATGGCCGCCAAGGGCTCTAATTGCCTGATCCATTTTCGACTTCTCCTCTGCAACCGCCACACAGAATTTCACCAAATCTTACAGGAAGCAAGTACTCAAGGTCTTCTACCAAGTTTGTTTTATTTTACCCTACCCTGGCCAAATATGGCCGCCAAGGGCTCCGATTGGCTGATGCACTTTCTACTTCCTCATAACCGCTCCACAGAATTTCACCAAACTTTACAAGAAGCAAGCACTCTGGGTCCTCAATCACGGTTGTGTTTTAGACTAAATGCCTTAACAAATATGGCCACATAGGCCTCCGATTTGGTTACGCATTTTGACTTCTCCTCTACAACCGCATCACAGAATTTCATCAAACCTTACAGTACGACATTACCTTAGGTTATCTAACAAGTTAGTCTTTTTTTACCCGATGTGTCAACAAATATGGGTCCCAGGGGCTCTGGTTTGCTAATACATTTTTGACTTCACAAACGCTGCACACAATTTAGCCAAATGTATAGTTATTTACAGGAAGCAAGAAATCAAGATAAGGTTTCAGATCACCTTGACATATGGTCAAGTGACTTTCATAGCGTGATTTAATTGGTTTACTATTATACACTAAGTACATTTCAATCTGCTGTCAATGTTCCAATAGTCTCAGATGAGCGATGTGGCCCGATGGGCCTTTTGTTTCCTTACTCTGTATTAAAAAAGCAAGAAAGGTATGCGATTTCTGATATTGAAATTGAAGATAATACCATTTCTAGGTGATACTTTTTTCTTAAACTTCTGCAACAAAAGCCTGCGTCGTTCAGTCTGAATAAGATGCTTGACTCGTGACCGAAAGGCTCAGGGTTCGATAAACATCGTTCCTTTTTATATAAAATATTTTGCCGGATCCCGCGGTCCGCACTGAGGTCTTGCCGTTGAAAAGCTTAAGTTTAATTCTTCGCCAATTATAACATATATTACTGTATATACAAGTGTTAAGAGAAACACGTGTGTCTCCTGCTATCCCAAAGTGTCATTCTTACCAGACATACAGACGGAAGGTGGACAGACAGACAGATGGTGGCCAGAGTGATCCTACATGTGTTTTATCGCGTTGTTTAGTGAACGTTAGGCTTCTTACGACAATTACCTTCAAAAATAAATAAAAACAAGTTGTGTTTGTGAAACAGTAATGCCCCCGGCGGCACAAAGTCCAGAAAATTATTTTTAGCGTGAAAGTCACTGCCAAAGTAAAAAGGTCATCGACCTTGATGTCATTTGAAAGGGCTTCATTAGTTAAGTACGCATGTCAAATATGAAGTCTCTATTCCTCACGGTTCAAAAGTTATAGCCAAGGTTAAAGTTGACAACATACAGAAAAACAAACAGACATGTAGGACAAAAACAATATGCCTCCGATTTATCGATCTGGGGGCATAATTAAAGCTTCGCGAAAATAAAGTCAAGTTGAGTATCGTTGCTTTACAGCACTGAGGTTCCTCCGCTGGATGTTCATTTTAACCAGACATAAATAAAAAGCCTTGCGACTCGTCAGTATGTATAACTTGTTTATTTGATTGTATTACTAACAGTGTCATGAAATTACAGGTAATTCAAGTAAACCATGTCAGATCCACACAGAATGTAAACGTAAAGAGGTGCACGACAACCAAAGTTTCTCGTACAGCGCGCATGCGCAGTGCAGAGAGTCAAGAATCTTTGTATTATTGTATGTCATACTGGAAACTATTGATTTTAAAATACTCAGACGAACGGACAGACATCTCGGGAAATAAGAATGACATCTATGTCACCTAATTTTTTTAAGTGGTATACAATTTAAACTTGTATTTAAATATGTTACATTTTATTAACATGCAGAGGGAGGTAACTGTTTTAATGTAGTTGCCTTGTGAATTTCCCTCCCTTTTAAAACGATGAGAAATTTTGTTCATATGCTGAATATTTAAATTAAAATGTTAATTTCAAATTACGCGGCACTTTAATTAACCTTTTTTTTAAATTTCAAACTGTGTATTGAATATAACTGATGATTTAATAATAATATCTAGTAGTTATATTGCTGAACTTGAATAAATTGTTAAGAATATTATGTATTTGGGAATAAATGCGAGGCCCAGGAATTGACCTGACAATCCTTTGGTAAGGAAAATCATTCTGTATAAATGGCTTGAAGTGGGTTACTGGAAATGAAAATATTTCTATAGAACTGTCTCTAGCTGGGTTACTGGTGTAAGACTCGTAAATTCAGTAAAGTCACCTTTAGTCACTATCTAGCTATACGTTTTCAGATTTAACTAAGAACAAGAATTTATGAATAAGATCACAAGAAGATCTATGGGAACCCCTTGGAAAAGAGTCAACAATAAAACTTCACAGTATAGAAACAGGAATAAATTTTTGGGAGCAAATTGTTAGGGGAAAATTCTAGGCAAGTTTCATCAAAATCCAAATTATCAATGAAAAGAAAATATGTACAAAACTTTTCTTGGGCATAGACCCTGAAGCGTTTGTTGAGTTTGATGCACCTGAAATCTAGGTATGTCTAATACAGCACCATGCGGATAATGAAATACCTACATGTGTATTCTTAGCAAGACGCATTAGCAAGCGAAAGTCTACAGAAAAACCGACAGACGACAAAAGACATGGTATAGCACAGGCTGAACTTTGCCAGTAGATTTATGCATTCATCAGTGAGGAGCTAATCTTTTCAACTGCTTCGCCAAAGTCAAAATTGTAACATTTATCATGGATTATTAATGTAACATTATGTTCTCAATCAAGAACTTTATCAATAAATAACTGATTAACATATCCTTGAGCACTTGACACTTGGTAAAAATAGAAAGATAAAAGACAGGTTCCTATTCCCTTAATACTATCTTGATGTCACAAAGGTTACATATAAGGTCATTAATATCTATAGTTTTACTTATATATGCATTACTGATGATAATCGTACATATCATTATATAACAACTGAATGCATGTTTCCATTGGTACTTCGTGTAACAGTATTGCACATGCCCAGTATATATGTATGTATATGGCAGTTGTGTACATGTACTTTTAATTTGAAACACTATGCTCAATTTTTCAAGACTGATAAGATTTGCACCAACTCTGTTGAGATCTTAATATGTATGGTCCTTACTTGAACTTTGCTTTAAAGGTCATGACCTTACAGTCCAATTCAGCAGAGAGAAATTCAACAATAGAATAAAAATTCAACATTCACGACACTTTTAAATCAAACAAAAATCATGAACAGTGCATAAAATGGTACTCTCAACTAACATTCATAATAAGTATCTATTGACATTAACAAGGAAAGACTTCTCATTGACTGGGCATCACACCTGCGGTGTTGGTGTCGACTTTGTATATATACATCAACAACCATGGAGGTGTATCACTGACAACATTTAAATTAGAATAAAAAAAAATGTCTAAGGGAAAACAAATCAAGTGTACATACAGACAGATCATGAAATCTTTCTCTCCCTAAGCTTGGATACAAAATTACAAAAGTAACTTGACTCACCAAAAACAAAAACCATGACTAAGCATGACAAAAACTGTGTATAAAATACATGACTAGATACATTCCTTATTGATTTACATACATGGATAAAAAGGTCAAGGTCAACATATTTATGAAGGTAAGAAGTCTATTAATTTCACAAACTGGTAACAGCCATGTCTACCTACCTATCTAGGCCCTACAGTAAATATTGCACACTACAAACAGGTGATTTGGTCCAAGCAATGATGAAGGATGTAAAATGATATACATGTGTACCCATCTCACAAATATAAGCTAAATTTAGACTGTGAACATTATTGTGCCTTTAAAACTTCAACTTTCTCCATGTGCCAAATACAGAGCATATACTAGCAATCCCTTCCCTATTCTCTTTTCAATAAAACAAAATTAGCAAAAATGTTCATAATGTATAAATAAATGTAATATATGAATAGATACATAAGTAAGTAGGAAATAAGGATTACAGAATATCACAGTAAATGCAATTATATATAATAAAACAAACAAGGTGGTAAAAGTCATTCATCAATGGTACTTCATCTATATAAACATTTCTTATTTGTAGTATTCATTCTTCTCATTAGTTGGTCAGTCCTCTGACAACAAGCAACCACTGAATACTGTATGGCCAGATTGCAAAATTAAAAAAAAAAATGAAAGAAAAAAAAAATCACTCAACCATGAACTAATGGTCACATTTACCTTGTTCAATATGAAATCAAAAGTACATATCAAAGTCATCTCAGACATGCAAAGCATCAAGTCCGTGGTCTTTTTATGTTATGAAATTTTGCTTCACCATATATAAAAGACAGCTGACAGAAAAACATACATATAGACAGATAAATGGACAGACATACAGACATGATCAATCTGTAGAATGTAAACTGCTTTGCAATCTGGCTAAAAAAACCTTCAGAAAATGAGTATTAACGAGGAGTAAAGCTTTGACGATTAGTCACAACACACCGTAGTATCATGTACTTATTTTTACTATACGACTCTTGATGCTGTGAATATACAGATATACTATGGACAGTATCTATTTCTTCAGATCTGAATTTCGGCTTTTCAAGAGTTGAGTGGTTGCGATCGAATTTGAAAGTAAATAATCTAGACACGAAAATAAAAATTAGAAAATAAATACTCAACTAATACTCAACTATATGGATTACATGTAAACTCATTAAAGTCTTGGAATAAAACATAGCTCACAAGGACATGAAAAAGAGAGCGCAATTTAATAAATACAAAATACAACTAAAACCAGCTAAAAACTTTAAAAAGTTTTTTTTTTTTTACAGATTGGAGATTGAAAAAAGATTTACTGAGAACGAAATATGTATCAAATGTCTAAAACAAAGTAATATAATGATTTTAGTTTTTATGGAGTAAGAGCAAAGAATCATAAATTTACATTTTGTCGTAAAATATCTTGAGTGCTTTATCATGTGTGCTGTAAAGTTATGCAAACCTCTAAGATTTATGACTCTCACTTGCTTTCTCAATTATCATTATCCATCATGATTTGTTTTGAAAATTTAACAAGAAACATCTACAGAAAACACTTCCATTATAGTATTTGATCCCTTATCTTCTTGAAAAAACTGATAAAACTGAACAAAAAATAATTATTTTTTTCATTTCATTGAGCAGAAGAAAATACTACTTATTAAAAGTATAAAAAAGTTTACAAAGTGAAAAAGTGTAAATACAAGTACACATGCCTCTGAAGACATTGCATTCTATCGATGAAAAATCATTCCACAAAAAGCAATGGTACTATAACCTTTTTCTAAAATGTGGTAACAAGTTGTATAAATAGGTATTCTAATAGTAAAAATCCTTGTGCACAATCGAGTATACGGCCATTTTCTCATGAAGCACTCAGTGAGGAGATACACTAATAAAGATGACTTATACACTAGGGTAAATGTCTAACACACATACATATATAACATTGATTCTGAAGGCATTATCAAGAATCTACACTTCCATGTTACTTTATCTAGATATATAATATCTGCACTGCATGAATCCGCATAGCATTTTATGTCTAGAATGATTCTATGGAAAACTGAACTACTCAAAAATGTCTTCCGTCGCAGTATCAATTAGCATTTCAACTTTGCTTAAAAATCATTCACATTTATATCAAATGTTCACATTTCGCATTGAATTCTGGGAATTCTTGTATTCGACACGTAAGTTCTTCAGCTCTGTGGCAAGAAATAGTCTAGATTGCAATTTTTTTCATCAAAACTATTCTAGATATATGAAAGGTCACAAAGAGGAAAACGTCAAAAATCAAACTACAACCAGGATCACCATAAATGTCAGCTATTTATTACTACCATCACAGTGCCTAAAAGTTATGGCTTATTTTCAATAAACAGCATCTCTGTTTTCTTTTAATTTGTGCATAATTCTTACCATTATAAACAAGTAAAATGTCGCTACATGCATTATCTATCTTCTCTTGAACAAAAATCTTTGGTGCCTCTTATTTAGAATATTTATCCATATTCTACTAAGCTCCTATTTCACTTGGAATGACTTCATCTTACAAGCACTGTCAGCTATTATTCCTCCATTTTGCTAATACTGTCATCTTGTTTCCTCATATAAAGAGTAAAGAGGTTCTCTTTTTTCTTATACTGTGTAGTTGATCAACATTTTCTACTGTGCCAGAACTATTTTCCTTCGAATATTCTTCACCATAAATACAGGAAGAATGCTATGTGCGGGGACTATTGTTATTAGTGAAACCACTGTCCAAACTAGTTGTTGAGCCTTTTCGAGAGTGGTTAATAGTAGATGAAGATGAGTGATGGCCGACCAATGAGGAACTAGTAAACAGCTTGTACCAACCAATCACAATGTTTGTAAGATCTAGATGATCCAGAAGAATTTGTGCAACGCCCATGAACACTTTGCGATCCATCCTTCCGTAGTCACCCCATACTGTCACCTATTAATAATAATGAAAATTCAACATCTGGAGTAAATCAATATATATACATTGTATTTCTTACAGCAAATTTTAGATATCAATGTTGTCAAGGTTAACAAACTAAATTCAAATTGGTATGCCACTAAATAAGGAATGCATGCACATGCCCATAGATGTAATTATATATGCACTCTTTTTATACACTTTTTTATGAAAACACTTGAAACTAGACCTCTGGCCCCAATTGTATAAAAAATCTCAGCTGAGTATTTCCTCAACCTCAAATGCAATTGAGATTTCCCTCAACTGAGTTTTCCTCAAATTTACATTGTATAAACCACCCTCAAGTCATTTGAGGGTTTCCTCAACTGAGTAAGATAGTTGAGGATTTTTTTAATTGATTTACGGGGCCCTGTCGAAAGTGAAAGTACATTGTTTATGCCGGAATCGAGACGGCAACGGCGATTTTCAGTCTTTTTAACAATTATTACTGATAATAATTGACATAAATTGAATGTCATTATTAAAGTTTTTGGTATTTTATGTTTATGGATACTTCCAATGTAAATATGTACATCTTGTAAAGACAAGCAACATCAGAAAATTATGTCCATTCTGGATTTAAAGAAAAAGGCAACGGATGCTGAAGTAATTGCCTATGAAGGAGTATATGAGGCCTCTAAGACTGTTAAGGCATATTATAGCACAGGCACTGTGTTACATGAAGAGTACCTTTTCAAAACTAACCCCCCTCCTCCTTTATTATAATGAGCCTCAAAACTACGGACGTTGTTTGGTGACCCTATCAGACATTACGGTTACTATTCTAGATATAGCAAATATTTTTAAGTATTTACCATTCATATAAGTATTCATCATGAAGTAATTGAAATGATGTTTAATTAAGAAATAATTATCAATGTTATCTGAAATGGGAATGTTTAATATTTTTATGTCCCCAATCTTGTAGACCAAAGTGGCACATAGCATTATATTGGTCAGTCTTTCTGTTATTATAAATTTATTTAAAAAAAAACTTTGTTGGGTGGGGGGGTTATATATAGGAATCACCCTGTCTGTCTGTTTGTTCACGTTTGTCCGTGCCATAACTTCTTACCCCCTTGTCGGATCTGGATAATATATCACAATTGTTATCCATGACCCAAGGGTGTGTCATGACCTTGACTGAAGATCATATCTCCAACGTCAAGGTCAAAGTGCATGCATAGTCAAAATCCTTGTAAGAGTCTGTTCTACATACTACAGCCTCAAATATCCCCCGTGCAATCTCCAATAACTCTAAACATCGCCCCGGTGTTGTAGCATAGACTTTCCCCCCGGATAAACCGACCCAGTATAAATCTTCCCCCTCTAAAGGGGATATTATATCCGTACGGTTTCCCCCTTCTGATTAACAGCATAGACTTTCAACCCCTAAGCTGATTAACCGACCTGTGTTCTTCTCCTCTTCTCCCCCCTCCCCTATTGATTTTGAATTCTCGTCAAATCAAAAAACTCAAACAGTAATTTAGTCTTGATTTTACGTCCTTTTAAAATTGAAATACCTATCAGCCGGCCATGGAGGAAAATAAACAACCATGCATACAAAACAAAGTTCCCTTTCATTATTCTTAATGGTGTATCAAATACAAAACAAAAAGTAAAAATAAGGTATACATGTATGATTATTGAGCAGAATCATTGGGAAAATTTCATCATTACGTCAAGATGCCATTTCATATTTTGGATCGCATTTATATTAGAATAGAAACAATTAGGTATTGAGAAAAAGAGGTTTCAATCCCCAAAATGGTTTTACTTGGTTGTTGTCATGGTTTTGGGGTTCAAAATATTATGGTACAAGGACGCAGGACAAACAACCCCCCCCCAAAATACACCTACACACACACCTACACACACACACAAAATAAAACATAAAAAAAGAATTGTGGTCCCCCGCTTTTGTGATTCTATCAGTAAGGGTGACCTATTGTCATGGTTGTGCATGTCTATCTGTGTCTGCAGCGGAACCATGTAAAATTTGATGATATTAAACTAGATTCTAACATGATTGATATTTTACATTAGGGACACACAAGTCAAATATGAATGCCCCATGTCTTACGGTTAATAAGTTACATTGAAGTAGGTAAATAGTCACGGTCAAGTCACATGATAAAAAAATAGAATTCGCCCAAAACTGAAAAGGGGCTTCCCCTACACTATTTAAGCATTCTGTATAAGTTTCATGAAAAACAACTGACGTTTACTTAAGTAATCTCATTACATGGCATCTCCATAGCATCTTATCATAGAAACAGGGCTTTATTCACTTTGCATGTTGAGACCTTAACCTTTTACCTTTGACCTTGGGTCAAGGTCATGCCACACCGTTGGGTCCTTAGTAACAATTCTGTGAAATATTATTGAAATCCATGCACAGGGGAAGAAGTTATGGCCCGGACAAGCTTAGCTTATCCCGGACGCCGGACGGACAATGCCATAACATAATACGCCCCATCTTAAGACGGGCGTATGATAAAAATGTAATTTTTGGCACTTCTAATATGAAATTTGATCAAAAGTATGTTTTTATATATGCATTTCTCAGGGGGATAAATTATACTGGGTCGTTTTATCCGTGGGGGATAGTCTATGCTGGGTCAGTTTATCCGGGGGATAGTGCTACAACACCGGTAGCCAAAACACGTAGCGTTACTCAAATTTGTTGATGTGCACTCAAGGTATGGTTTCGCATTGTTTGAAACTCAAGCTCTGGCCGAAGTAAATTGACTAAAACATGATGGTCGCTGGCAAAAATCGAAATCTTCGAAAGATTTCCCGACTTCGTAATATTTCCATATCCAGTCTAGGTCTAAAACCCTTGCCGTGCACCTCCTTCTCCAACGTAGCGCCAAGAAACGTCTGCCGTTTGCCATTTTCCTCAAATTTGAGGATGGTCTTGACCTACCTCAAATATCTGGGGAAAATCTCAAATATTTGAGGAAAATATTTGAGGAAAATCTCAAATTGAGTTTTATACAAGACAATTTGAGGTCGTCCTCAAAGCTGAGGGGAGATTTGAGGAAAATCTCAAATTTGAGTTGAGTGGAGCTTTATACAATGTAATTTGAGGGAAAACTCATATTTCTTGAGGAAATACTCAAATTTGAGGAAATACTCAACTGAGATTTTTTATACAATTGGGGCCTGATGTCCAATAAAATAGCCATGAAAAGTAACATGAAATGTGACAGTTAACAGTGTGTTTATCAGTAATTATTATCAAGCTAATGTTAAATTTCTGCAGACAAATGCAGATAGAAAGGGCCAAGCACAATATGCCCAAATAACATATTTAAATGAATGCATACCTGTAAAATTTTCCCAACATAATGCTCATTAAACACTAGTTGTTGCTGATACAGGGGATCCAGAGTTCTACGAGCAACTGTTGTTTTCTGCTTCTCAACACAGGTTTTAACATCTATGAGGTACACCTTCACATATGGTGCTGAAAACGCATAAAAAAGCATAAAACATCAAAGCCAATGTTAAAGTTTTGTAAATAAACAAACTAACTAAATCTGTATCTCCCTATATCTTTTATTCTGGGGACATGAAAGTGCATAAACAAAGTCTGTTTCAAATGGTTTGATATGAATGCATTTCTAATCATATATACAGTCATACCTTCTTATAAGACCACCTGTATTTAGCAGTCACCTGTCTTTAACAACTACCTTTCTCTGTTTCTTACTAATGATTGTCTATACAAAATGATCCTGCATCAAGAATACACCTGCCTCAGGGCCCACATTGGATCTAGAAATTGCTTCAAATGTCATATCAGTAAAACCTGCTTTAAAGACCACCTTTATTAAGCAGTTCCTTACCACTAATACTCTATACAAAATCAACCTCTATTAAGAGGACACCTCTATCTGGAGGCTACCAAAAACAGGCTTGACTGTATTCATCATTTCTAATACTCATTACTTGTATGAAACCAACTAATTATTTTTCCTATCAAACTGATGACAAGATTATCAGCAGTTTATGTAAATAAAATTAATATTTTCTAGAAGCCAAATGCATTACTGGCTCGATCTTTCCTTTCAGCTATTTTCATCATTATTTTCAACAGAATTAGACCCCTTTATCTCATGTACATTGAATGCAGCATTTGAATATGTTTGTGTCTTGTGCATTTTACGTAGTTGGCTGAACAGGAAATGGTCTTACTCATTCCAAGCATTGGTCTCATTTCTGATATCCAGCAGACCATGAATATTCACTGTTTAACATGGTTACGCGCTCTACAGTGCCAGATACTTAATTCACTTTTTGTTACTTAGGTACTTTTGTCTTTAATTCATATGTCTTTATCATAATCAAATATTGTTCTGACCTGGTAGTATCTTTGCTCCAGACTTGGGTAACAATCCCCGAGCTCTGATCACTTCCACCTCCAGGTGTCCTTTCCTATCATAAAGCCCAAGCTGTATTTCTCCCATACAGGGTGATCCTAAAACCTGTCGTCCCACCAGCTGTGCTGGACCCAACCCCTCAATGAACTCACCAAACTGTCCCTCAGGGCCTAATCTCATACCAGTCACTGGCAGCCATACTCTGTAAAATACCACACAATAAATATCATGTCCATAACCAAAACAGCAATCACTATACTAAAACATGAATGCTCAAGTCATTACTAATCAATATACTGATTCATCACTGCCCAAGTCACTAGTAAATACATACTAATACATGACTGCCCAAGTCACTAGTAAATACATACTAATACATGACTGCCCAAGTCACTACGTAGGGGATAAACGCATGTGTTTGATTCTTTCCGACAGATATACCGTGGTTATACTGTTGGAAACAGGGTTTCCTGGCGACGCTTGCCTAGCCACGGTATACCTGTTAGTAACAATCAAACACAGTACGTTTATCCCCATCCTAACTCTCTGTAACACAAACATCTTTTGTTTCTCTTTGAAATTGTCCCCAAATTCCTTGTTACTAAGCGACAGATAGTGCCATGTTTAAAATTCTTCTGAAAAACGAATTGATACTTATTGCATTGACATAAGAATTAACTTCATTTTAATCTTCTCAGAATTTTATGATTAAATTATTAGTAACAAATTGATTCACACCTGAGTGAACTGACATCGCATAGTAAACAACTGAACAGGCAGTTTTGCTACGGCGCCGCGAGAAGAAATAACATGCTGGAAAGCATGTTGCATGGTGGTACGTCATGTATGTTGTCAGTTTTGATGGTTGAACTTGAATGTAATAATTGTGCATGTGAATGGTTGAACTTGCAAATCGTCCTTGATATGACACTTTAGATGGACGTTAAGAGCACTGAACAAAGTTGTTACACGCAGTTTTTTTGATAGTTGGAGTCAGAGGCAATGTGGACAGAGTATGTACAGTGTGGTAATGCATTAGAGGACAGTATATCGTGGTTATACATGTTTGAATGCTAATTTATGGACCAATCAAAATTGTCAAAACAAAACAAGTGAATTAGAATAATCACTATACTAGCACATGACTGCCCAAGTCACTACTGACCACTACATTTACATATGACAGCCTTATCGTCTTAATCACTACCAACCACTCAGTACTAACACATAACTGCCCAAGTCACTACTTATCAGTATACTTAGACACTGCCTTAGTCACTACTAATCATTGTACTTATACATGACTACTAAAGTCACTTTCAAATTATATCAGCTTAAGTCATTGCTAATTATGACAGTAAAGCATGACTGACAGTCACTCCTAATCACTATACTTACACACTGCCTAAATTACTACTAACCACTATATTTACACACTCTCTAAGTCATTACAGATCACTTTGCTTTTACACTGCTAATACTCTACTTATTCACTTTCTGAGTCACTATTGCCGTACTTACACACCAAAGGATCACAGCTTACAGCCAATACACCGATCTACTTTTCAGCATGGAAAGCGATGTTTGGCGGACACACGATTGTTTTAATTATGACGTCATAGTCAAATGTCCGACTTGTCCAACCATGGGTGATGTCATCATAGTCGCATTTTGCGCTAAAATGCTTAACATTCGACGAAAGTGGATCAGTGTATTGCTACGGTACCACTGTTGCTATTAATTATTCCTTCGATGGATTACTGCTAATTATGCTACCATTATACTAAAACACTAGCCGAGTCACAAAGAACACTAATACTTACACACTGCCAGAGTCACTGCTAATACTGCCTATGCTGCCATCAGTAGAGTCTTTACTGGCCTGTTTAATCATGCCTCTTCCTGTCATAACCCTTCCATCAGCAGATGCACCAACCTCTTCACTCCGCACAAAAGAACTACGCTTCTTGTTGCCCTCTGTCAAACAACAAGGTTAAATTGAGTTAAATGCACAACAATTACACGCATAAAGATGACGTTTTGGTAATAACTGTACAATACATAAGTATTGTTGACAAGTAGTATATTTGTTACCTATTTATACCTATATATCTATATTATCAACTTTCTTAGTAAAATACCTATTTTAATGTTTTATTGTTTAAGATGGACTAGAACATTCCTAACAAGACAAATATCTCTACGGGGCAAAGCAGCGTATCGCTATCTTACAAGGAAATTCATATTCACATTTTTGTATGACTTCAACCTTGAAAGAATGACCTTGGGCTCATAGTCACATCACATTCCTCTGCCATGGTTATAACAACAGAGAGCACTATACAACAATTTATGGACTCAACAACAATTTCTGTCGTAGCTATGAGGTTGTTTTTGATTTTGACATTGAAAGTACACATATGTTATTGACTGAAAGTAAAGAAAAGGGGGGGTATAGCAAGATACGTTTGTGAAACACAAATGTCCTAGGTGGCAACAATTTGTATGCACAAGATAGAAGAAAGCTTCTTGGGATGAACAAATAGACTAATGGACTTGCTGAATGCTGTATGCTCACATTCATTCTGACCAAGCAGGAGCATAAAAATTCACCAAATAATTAACAGATTATGTCCTAAATACAGAAGTCTTGTATGTAGAGCTCATTCAAATAGTTGATGGCTATCACATGATCCATCTTAATCATAGCAGAGCTGTCCAAAACTGCGATATTTCCACGTTAATTCTTTTAAGTAAAAATGAAAATGAATGAATTTTACTACACTGACCAGCGATCTGAGATGCACTATTGCTTCTCCAAGGTAACCCCACAAATGTTGCCACCTTGGAGCTAAGGCTGGGACGACGTTTCCGTCCTTCAGTCATGTTGGAAGACAGAGCCGAATCTGATACACTGCCGTCGTTCTTTTCCTCACCCTGACTGTCATTGCTCGAGTTTCTCACCAACTGTCGACGTGGAATGGTGGTTCTCTTCTCCATACCTTTTGTAAACTCACTGAAAATATGTCAATATGATGAATTTGGTCAGTGTTATTCAAACTTCTTTTTCTATCAAATCCCATTAGGAAGGGATTCTTAATAAGTGAAGACTTTTATATTTCATCTTTTATCCTTAACATTTTTCTTAATGTAATCTCTTTCTATGCTTGCACAGTGTGATATGGATACAAATCAAACAGATAGATTGATCAAATGATTATTAATTTACTTCATTCCACCATTATTTCACGTATATGGTGACGTCATCTGCCTGATGCATCGCATAGAAATTTATCCCTTTGCAATGGACCTCCCGAAGCAGTGAGGGACCTCTTATGTGCCACGCCTATTGCGATACGGGACTTTGGTTTTTACTGTCTCATCCGAAAAGACAGGACACTGATGCACCCATGGTCAGAGTTGAACCAGGATGACCCGCTCACATGCCAAGCATCTCATTCACTGGACTACACTGCTTTCAAATCAAATTGATAATACTTGACTTTTACAGAACATTTTCATACACAGCTCGTAATTTCTCTTCATTTCATTTGTGCAAGATTAGAATTCACCTTTTTTACCATAGAAATAAATATATTTTGCAACTTATAAGATCCATTAACATAAAAGAAAGTTCTTAACTTTTAAATACACATTTCAACAAGTTATTCCAAACTTCATTTGCTTACTAACAGATAAAATACTGAATGTAAGTTATAATAATTAATGAGAATCTTATAATAAAAAGATATTTGTTTGATTTGTGTTTTACATTACACCAAGATTTAATTCTCGTTAAAACTCGATCTATAACGCTCCTTGGTTTTATCATGTTTGCTGTGGTAGCCAACATGATAAAACCAAGAAGTGTGATAGGTCAAGTTATAATGAGATTGATCTAGAGTTTTACATTTATACGGTGACTGCATCTACCTGATGCAATACACAGAAATTTGAAAACTTGAACTTGGGAATTTACCTAAATTTCCGAGTCGGTCGTTCAGATTGTGTGGATCGAACACTTAATGTGCTGACTTTTGAAATCTCAGACATATCACTGTTTTCTGATGCATCGCTGCCAATGTCATCTCTGTCATAGTCTGCGTTATAATCTGTTGCCATGTAGACATAAGTGTATAAATGTAAGTAAAAATCAGAATTATCAAAAATTAATCTCAATAGAATTAAAAATTGATACATGTATGAAGGAACCTTCCCTAATTATCCCTAACAATAAATAAGGCCAAAACTGTATTTGTTGAGGACATCATTCTTAGATATGCATGGTGCTAAATTGACCTTGACCTTTTGACCCAAAAATTAATAGGGATCTTCCTCTCATTATACTAAAGCCATATGTGAAGCATGAACTCAATATGGTGGCTTCTAGAATGTCTACAAGGTTTTTCTATAAAAACATCTAGTGACCTCAACCTTTGACCTTTTGACCCCAAAATTAAAAGGAATTTTTCTCTTCTTATATTCCCAGATTGCGCCACTATGTTTAAGAGGATGGTTACCTCCTGCTTCCATGTCGCGATATAACTGAAAAATTGATGAAAGCGACATAAAACACCAATCAACCAACCAACCAACCTTTCCTATTTTAAAAATACATGGGAGGTATGAACTCAATTGGGCCAAAACTGTGACTTCTAGAGTGTCTATAAGGTATTATTACAGACACATGCACCCACATACAAATGGTACCATTACTATATCCCCCCTGCAATGCTGTTGTGAGGTATTTAACTTTGACAAATAAGTAGTTGTATGCCAGTGGTACTACTTGTAGGATCTTAAGTGAACATTGGGTAATATTTGCTCAAAAGTCTCTTAAAACCACATACTGGGGTACTATTCTAACTGTAAGGTTTTCATAATAGAAAAAACTGACCACCATTTATCATAAACTAATGTATACTGCTTTCAAGTCTAAAATAAACTCAAAGCATGTTAAATAAAGAATTACCATGTTGACCTTTACGTCTCGAACGTGAAGCCATCCGGTCCCCTCTGTCAAATTCCCTACTATCATATTCTCTCTCATACATGGCCGTGCGATCATATGACCTATCTCTTCGGGTGCTATGGCGAGGTCGGTTTTGGTAGCATTCGCTGTCAGATAGATTAGGAGTATTGCTTCCTGGTTTACACATACGTAATTTCATCTGTAAGGCTCTTTGCTCAAGATCTCGTGTCACTGAGGAAATAAACATGTCTTTAGACAAACATTCAAAAATACAAAACACTTGTGTAGTAGTACTGTATGGGAACCTTTTGTTTATGTAGTTTTAATGAAAATGTTTTCATAAAAAAACACATAGGAAAATTCATACATGTATAAGCGTTTAGTTGTCAAAAATTCTTATTTTCAATAGCTTTAGTATATATACACGCCTACCGTGACACGGGACCTCAGTTTTTACTGTCTCATCCGAAAGACAGATTGTTTGTTTGTTTGATTATTGTTTTACGTCACTCCACGATTATTTCACGTATATGGTGACGGCATCTGCCTGATGCATTGCATACAAATTTAGACCTTTGCAACGGACCCACCCGAAGCAGTGAGGGATCTTTTACGTGCCACGCCTACCGTGACACGGGACCTCGGTTTTTACTGTTTCATCCGAAAGACAGAACACCGGTGTGCCCAGGGCAGGAGTTGAACCCGGGACCTCTTGATCATGAGCTGAGCACCTTATCCACTGGGCCACACCGGCTTCTACTTTACATATAAGTGCATACTGAGGCAACAAAATTTAAAATACTACTATTTAGACCATACATTCATCTTGGTACAAAAAATCACAGGGTAATCAAAGATAACTACCCTTACCTCAATACAGACCCGAGTCACTCAAGCATAACATTAAGGTCAAATACATCATCAGTTGAATGCGCTTAAGTCAGCATCCCAAGATGAACCTATGGTGCAAGTTTGGTAATTGTAGCACCTATATTTTCTTTAACACTCAATTACCTCAAACTACTGAACTGGACGCAGGCACAAGGGGTATAGCATAAACTCCTCTAAACTTTGTCAAGGTGAGCTAATAAAAAGTACCTGCTTGCCAGGTCATTTATAAAGATTAGAGTTGTGGAGGGGGAAAAGAAAATCTTTTAAATGTGGCCTTTTTTTATCAATTCTTTTACAAATTAATAAATTCTAATTAATAAATCAATCTCCTGTCAATAGACAGCAGGAGTTATATTTTATGTTCCGTGGCCACTAACCTATGCATAAATTTGTTGCCTTGTCATTCCTAATCCTTTATTAAAATTAATATTTCTATCTATATTCAATGATTTCCAGCCATAAACTGACAGCGCAAGCTGTGTAATCCTTGATTTATTATCTAATGCGATCATCTTATTGCAAGACAGTAAATAAGGGATCTTAATGAACAGGTTTTTGAAAATTCTGCACTGAAAATCACTATAGTCCCTATCTCCTATATCAGACTTGTAGTTGATCCTCCGTTTTGGCAAGTACAAAGGTCTGCAAGAGTCCCTGCTCAAGATTTGTGACCATGTTTTTGATACTTTGAGCTGGTTTCCTTTGCTATTAATAACCAGCTGCAAACATATAGGTTCAACCATTACTAAACACAGGCTTCCACCACTTAGGTTCCTCCATAACAGGTTTCTCACCACTAAATACTTGCTACTACCACATATTGGTTTGTCCAACCATACTGGTTGCCACCATATAGGTTCCTCTATCATAAAACATTGCCTGCTGTTATATAGTTTCCTCAACCACTAAACACTGACTGCCGTAATATAGGTTCCTCCATCACTAAACACTAGTTTCCATCACTATTTCTAAACACAGGTTGCCACCATATATGTCTTACACCACTAAACACCAGCCGCTATCTTCAGTTTCCATCATTTTTAAACACTGGCTACCACCTAATATTCTCCACCACCACTGAACACTTTAGCTGCCACCTTAAAGGTTTCACCACAACTAAGCATTGCTGCCACTTTATAGGTTTCACCATAACTAAACACTAGCTACCACCTCATATGATCTACCACCCTCAAACACTGGCTACCACCTTTTAGGATCTATCACCACCAAACACACACCATCATCTTTTAGGTTTCATCACTACTAAACACTGGTTGCCACCACATTGGTTAATTCTACCACCACCAAACACTGGATGCCATCTTGTAGGTTTCATCACCACTAAGTATGAGTGACTAGCTACCACCACATAGATTATATCACCACCAAACACTGGCTGTCGCCATATAGGTTCCACAACTACTAAACACTGACTACCATCTTGCAAGTGAAATAACTCTAATGTGGTATCAAACAACAAACGTAAATACAATATGTTATAAGTACAAGTATCTTTTCTTATATGTAATAAAATAGTTGAACAACATACATCAAAGGTTAATAATATTGTCTAGTAAATGTATGTGATATATGTACAAAATACCAACTATGCCATATAATTCTATGTTATCTAGCAACAAATAAAATAACAAAATATAAACTCCCTCCAGATACTAGCTATCTTCACAGGATGTTTGTGACATAAGTCATTTCCCTAGGCAGCAATAAAGTTTAAGCAGTATTCCTAAAAAACTGGACAGAGAGACAAATTCTACAAAAACTAGGATCTTTACATCTCAGGGCAAAACAAAAACTTGATGTTGTCAACACAGCTGTTGCAACACTTGACGTATATTTGTGTTATGTGATAAAATGCACGCACAGGAAACACTTCATGTATTTCCAATCTAATTAGAATTTTGATGTTTTTGATACCTTAATGTATTAGAAACATCAAATTTTAATCAGAATAATGCATTTCAAGTGAAGTTCTTCTATTAATTAGATAATACATTTCATGTGAAGTGCCTTTGTTTCTGATGCATAAACATATAACATACATCAAGCCCTGAGGTTATTTGATTTATACCCATGCTCAACTCCAAACCCGTACTCACTTTAGCACTGTTTTTGAGTATGAGTACGGGAGAGGTTATAAACGCTTTCAAGCATGACTTAAAACTTTATCTTCCTCGAGATCCTCAAGTGGATTTGACTGAATAAGAAAGACACGAGGGGCGGCACGTTTGGCAATTTATTCAACGTTGTCTGCATCTAATTCAGTTATTAGCCGCCATATTTACATTTGGTTCTGAGTATGGTTCTAACCAATTTTGAGATTTTCTAGTACATGCTCAAGATTGGAGCACACTATCATGCTCAAATTTTTTAAAACTTTGATGAATTTCGAGTCATGCTCAAGTTTGAGCATGTACTCAGTTTGGAGCACCTCGGGGCCAAATTTCAATTAGACTAATATATTTCATGTGAAGTACCTCTATCCCTGCTGGATTTCTGTGCTTCGGTAGGAATCGCAGGGAGTTGTCTTTTCTTTGGGGAAGGGGTGCTGGAAGGAGAAGCTCCGATTATATGAACAGAAGTACCTATTCCTCCAGATCTGAAACATCGATAAAATGCTAAGTTTAATCCCATTGGCTCGTACAAAAATTAGGGTGGAAATATTTAATAATTTGAATGAAATCTTTTGACTGTCAAACCAAGTTTTCATTTTAACTGACAAATAATAATTAAACCTATGGTGATAATATTTCATATAGTCAATACCCTTTTATTCGCACCATTATAAATAAAGTTACTAGTAATTTTTTATGGTTCAACACCAGACCATGGTATCTTTCAGCTCTTTGTTGACATAAAGTATTTGAAAGGGGAAATTTTTAGTAAATAAACAGATTGCAAACCGTCAATGAGCAGCGAAAGAAACACAGGTGAAAGTTCTAACAAGTAACATCATAGAGTCTCCACCAGGTTCATTAATGCACATAGTACCTATATGATATCTTAGTAAAACTTAACCTACCAGCCTATTAAGTTTTAAATATCTTATTAAACTTCTTACCTGACTTCTGGTGGAGAAAGTGAGCGGGAAACTAATTCAGGCACACGATGGTATGAAGAGGGTGACCTTGACCTTCTACTGGAATGTACATCAACAGGAATAGGTGACCTTGACCTTTGTCTGGAAGTTGGCTGGGCTTGATCTCCAGGTACCGACAACATTACGCCTCCTGTACTGGAAAGTCTCTGCCGTCTGTCGTGCTCGTCTCGGCTGTTCACTGTCAACAAGAATAAAAGAACCTCAGAGATTAAAGACTGACTTCCTCAAAGGGTATTTTAAAAGATTAACATGTACATTGTATAATAGTACAATTGTTGAATACAATCTTAATCAGACATCCTTATCTTTTTAAGTTTCTCTGTAAATGTGACAAAAATTCTGTTTTGATACTGTTGAACAGAGAACTATTTCATCTGCACTTTGGTGGACAGTGTTTTGTGGTGGTCGAACCAGAGTCACTGTAGAAAACCACCAATACTCAACAAATGCACTGGTACATGTATTACTTTGCACTTCCTAAAAGGGATCAAACCTAGACTTGACAGATCAAAGTAAGAAGCTGTAGCAGGTTCCCAAACAACACCCCAGTCCATGCGGTCATCAAGAATTAACCTGTCAAGGTCATATTCAAAATATTTATTTTTTCCATTACTCAAAGTATATGCTGAATTATTCTAGGAGTATCTAATTAGTATATAAATAAATATACATATATATATATATATATATTGATATGCAAGATCGTGATTACTGATTGACCGTTTTGACTCGTGCTTTTATACACACCATTCTTTTGTTCGCCAGTGGGGCAGAAAGTTTAGAACAATAAATTTTGGTAGGTGACTAAAATACAAAACATTAACAGAATGAGTACTTGCCATCTTGTGTACGGAAGAAAAGATACCAAACTGATACTAGGTAAATCATTCTAATGCATGCACCATTACCTTCCTTTGATTACTTCTATTACAATAAATTAATCCCTGATTGACAACTGTTTTATCATGCATATTAACATATCACATCATGTACAGTCACCTTCACCATTTTACACTGACATTGACATATTCAAATACCACAGATAATAACAGAAATGAAGGGAGAGTAGAGTCATCAATCAACTGGGAAATGATATTCCCTCCATGCAAAGTCCCCACACCCATGAATAATGATACTGACCATTTCCTAACACCATTATTACAGACAGAAAAGAATGGAAAGAACTGCCAACTAGATAGTGATATTTCTCATGTATACTGAATTAAAAGTGATACCTAATATACCACCACCATAACACTAATAACAAAAAGGAAGATGATATACACAACCAACAATGGTATCCCAAGCAATAAAGCACAAACTACCATCACCACTAGCACTTGAGCTAGTAGGTTTTACCTATAGCTTGTCTGAGCTTCTCCAAGGGATCGACCTTAGCCATTGGAGAGAGTCGTCTTTGTGGCTTGGGATGAGCAACTCTGACCCATACTCTAGAATGTGTTCTATTACTACTCTGTTCACTAGGGTCTGAAAAGTCATCACTACCTGGGGGAGAGCTCTCAAAAGAGCTTAAACTGCTGGATATAGTTCTACCTGATCGTGGTCTACCTGAAGTTAAACAGCAGGCTGACTTGAGATTACCGCCTAATATTTTACCCTCTTTTCGTAAGATAGTTGTTACATCTATCAAATTCAAATAACTTCTTATCATAGAACTATTACATGTATTGTATACATACTAAATGGTCATTTTTCTGAAATTTGACTAAGTACTCACACACAAACGGCTTACATCTGTGTAAATGTTCCTTAATATTTGGAAAACAGTGTGTCCATGAGCAGATGGAGCCAATAGCAAACTGTTGAACAAAATGCTTCTATGCAGGCAGTATTACAAACACAGAACATATAGCAAAAGGTCCTCTCAACTTCATTATGGTCAGTAAATAAAAAGAGTATTGAAATCATAGGTTTTATATAACAGTAGGTAAAATACACTCCATAATCCTAAAATACTATCTCAGGATGGGGAATTATCTGTGATCACTCCTGGTATATGAACCAATGACCTTCCAGCCCAAAGCAAGCACAGTGAGCTCAAGTAATTCCTTTTGATTTAAAAAAGCTCCTTAAAACTGGTGGACCATTAAGCCCAGGTTCAATAAGATCTTCCTCTCACCACGGACAATATGTAAAGCTAGGCAGCAATTATATGAATACAGCACTTTCAAGATATGCGTCCGCTTAGTATTATACATACTTTTTCGCGAAATGTTATTCAATTTCTGGCATGGTATAAATAGGGTACAACCGTAACAATGAACTTTTGTAAAAGAAAGTGGAACAGGACATACGTATGCACAATATTATTTATAAACACGTTTTTATCATACAAAATGAATATCACAGCAGTACAACTCTTATTTTCATCACTTTGAAGAATTTCTGTAAGGGTTTTTGGTCACGGTTGTACCCGTTTATATTATATCTGACATGGAATGCCCTACACTTCACTTAAATCTAATCACTGATGCGTATCTCGGAAGTCCCGTATACTGAGGTCAGTGTTTGGTTTACAATGTGATTGTAGCTTAGTATATGTACATACAAATGGACACATAATCACACACTAATATTCACACACAGATGCGTTATCTATGTGTGCCCCTGCAATGCTAAAACTGCTAAAACAGTGAGATTTGACATACAGTACAATACAATTTTTATTTCCAATACAAAATTGATGCCATGAAGGAATTATTATAAGTGTCATGGGGGACTTTGATCTTACCTGGTGCTACAATGCCAAGGTCTTCAAACTCTGAAATATCACTGTCACTTTGTCCCCGGGAACTGAGGGGAGGGGATAAGTGCTCCTTAGCAAAATCATATACCTCCTGACTGTTTTTCTACAAGAAAAGAAAAGTGATGAAAAGGTGTTAATAAATGTTACTTTTGGTATAAGTTATAATATAGATAATGTGATAATATTATTATCATAGCATTCTGAGAACTAGCACCTAGTAAATTCATATTCTATACTGAAGAATTGTTATAATGTCAAGTATGATGTCATCTTAGGAGTATTTTACAGAAGACAAAATGTCATATAATTTTACTGCCCTTTTCTTCATATCAAATTAAACACTTGTTTGTTGCCTGATTTGGCAAAATCATTTCCCCTTATAAAAAACAAAGCAATCTCTATGTTATTTTTGGTAATAACATCGCATTCACTGCACAGCAAATAAACAAATTTGTTTGTATAGATCAGAAACTGTTGACCATAAAGTGTATTTATTGTAATGGAAATTGTACAACAGTCATCAAATTGACAACAGCACAATGTGGTTTGTTGAAGCTCTGTTAGAACAGAGTGTCAAATGCCTGCCCGTTCATTTTCTAGTCATGCATTGTGTCTCAAAACTGTCTATTTTTCTAGAATAGTCACTGTTTCCTTTTGATAAAAATATTGCCTTGAAATGCTTAGCATACTTTACCTGCTGCAGAATGCCTTTTGATTTATATAAAATACTATGCACAGAGAGACAGAATTAGTATATGTAAAATTAACTGCACCACTTACAGTTCTAGGAGAGTTTTGTGGAAGGGGTATACTAGCGTTGTCATGGTTATGTAGTTGAAACCAGTATGCTTCATCTGTGAGGTTAGCTTTATTTAAATCAATCAATACCTGAAAAAAAATGATGTGGCTTGTAATAATTATTGCAACAATGCTAGAAGAATAAACATATGCTTTTGTCTGATATTAAATAAATCTTTAGGATTACTTCATCTACATATAGTGGTGCCTGTTGAGGGCAGTGCTCTGGGGTGACAGAAACCAGTTTAAACGGGGCACACCACAACCAGATTTGACAGAGCCAAGACCTAGTATGTTAGTCTACTCTTTTCTTGTCAAGAACTTGTCAAGAACGTCAAAATTCATGAACATCTTCTCCAATTATAAAATTCAGAAGTTCTACATGTTAACCTTCCTAGATTTCCATTGCATTGTGCATTCTCCTGTAGATAAAATCAAATGTTGTTCATCAGAAAAAAAAGCATAGCAAGTTTGGCCATTGTTAGTTGTTCAGTTTACAGATTAAATTTTCATCATCATTAGATTCTTGAAATAAGTTGTGTTTGTGAAACACTAATGCCTCCGGCATCACCAAAATCCAAAAAGTTATTTTTAGCTTGAAGGTCATTGTCAAGGTCAAAAGGTCATTTGGCCTTGATGTCATTTGAAAGGGCTTCATTAGTTGAGTACGCATGTCAAATATGAAATCTCTATCCCTCACGGTTCGATTCAAAAGTTATAGCAAAGATTAAAGTTGACAACAGACAGACAAAAAAACAGACGAACAGGCAGGATAAAACAATATGCCGCAGATCTATCAACCTGGGGCATAAAATGAAAAATAATAACCTAGATCTTTCTTTCTTTTTTTTAATCTTACATATTTGTCTAAAAAACAGAGGACAGGAGATACTCACTTCTCCCAGAAATTCACTTGGCCTATCTCTGTTAAAATCCCAAAGCGTAATCTCCATAAGTCGTGTATGAAACTCAGACTCTTTGATGGAATACATAAACATCTGGTTCCAGGTGGGTTCATTACTGTTTGGTATAGTCTTGGTTCGTCTCTTACTTTTATTACTGCAGAAAAAAAAGATAAACTTACTCAATTTTGGTAAAACCTGTTCGTGTTAAATGCTTGATTTTTATCTGTAGTACATGTATTTGTTGTTATACATATGTACTATATATAAGTAGGAATATAATATTGAATTATTAAAGTGCAAATAGGAATGATAAAAATGATTACACATGAACTTGTTTTACTGCAACCATTTAGTTTAAGTGTCAAAAGTTGGAAAAAGAGGTTTGTAAAATATAACAGTATTGTCATAAATTAACATAACCTGTGACTATTCTTTTTAACTTTATATATATTTCTATAAGTACAGTCATAAATTAGCGCTATTTCTGCTCAAAGATGAATACCACTGGAGTAAGTACACTCACAGGAAGTCAACTATACCAAAATATACTGGTATTAGTTCTATCATAAGAAGCTTTTGTTTGCTGATTTAAAAAACATATAAGAATTAGTTCAAATAGTAAGTATTTAATTCCCAGTACTTGAAAGAAACCATAGGCTTTACACATAAAGAACATTTCACATGTCATAACCACAATTTAAATCCAGATATAACAAAGGTAATGACAAATTCAAGGAGAGCTATTCGCACAATTTTTCATTAAAACCCTTTAGAACTTCAAGATAGATTTGTTGATACCTACCTCCTATCTGGGAGAAGATAGACTTTGCAATAAGGATTCCTGAACTTTCCTTTGTCAGTCAAAGGAAGGTCAGAGGCACAGATTATTGTTACCAACATCTCTTGGAACTTTACGTTATACAGCAGTTTCACCTACAGAGACAGAAGTAAGTCATGTAGTAACCTACGGTGGTTCGGCAATCAACATATCTATATAGACCAAGAAAATAATTTTACACTAAATGATGGTGGTAGTTAGTATCTATAAGAAGGTACACCATTCATGAACTGGTAGAAATAACTCCAGGAACCATCAAGAATGCAAAAAAAGAAAGATATTTTACTACAAATACACATCTGCTTCTTCTTTCATCTTCCCTTTTTTATACTGCCATTTATCGGTTTTTCATCAGTAAAATCATACAAAATTATCAGATATGTCAAAATGTTTAAGGACCAGAGTTTAAATTATTGCAGTAATTTCATGAATAAAATTTGGTTAGTAAATTGCTGATACTGGAAAGAGCGTGGGCAAAACAAATATATCGTATCATTCATCGTAGTGTGTGATAAGGGTACAAAAATTACCTGTATTTTGCCTTGAATTTGTGGCGAATGTGTCCTTGACCTTAGACTACTAGAGGACTCTGGTGACGTGACAGTTACACTTGGTCGCTTATGACGACCTGTGCCGTCCTTTTCAGTGTGTCGAGATTCTATTTCAATAAGGAAAAAAGCATTCCAAAAGGTCAATCAGAATCCCTTTAAATGACAATAAAATATTAGAGCACAGAGAAGTGAAAAATTTAGAATGGGAAATTGAACTGTTCACAATTTATCGTGTTTAGAGTAATTCAACCAGAAAATTAAAATTTTTAATCGTTTCTACCTACAAGGACAAATAAAATCTGCTGAAAAGTGATTTAGAAATCTGCAATATAACAGCTCTAACATTTACTAACCTCTATGATTCTGATGATCAGATGCCGCCTGCACTGTGGGTGGAACTTCACCGGTACTGAAAATTAAAAAGGTTTAGGTTAGTGTGGGCTTTCTGTCTTTAAGTCTGCCGCAAAATAAAAGTCGTTACAAGATCATGACAACTCAAACTGTTGCAATCCCGTGATTATTTTTTAATTCATTCCAAATCTAAAAAAACTTCTGCATCAGTTGGGAAGGATCATCAATGTCTACACACCCACTAAGTTTGACATAAGTATCATTAATCATGTGCAAGAAATCAAACTAAACACAAACTGTTGACGCCAGACAAATCGTTAACGCAAAACGGACAGACATCACAATTCAATTTGCCCAGACTTGCCTTGCATTCTGGTCAAAAATTTGAATGCTGATACTAGAAGCCTTCACCTTTTGAAAAAAAATGCTTCAAATTTGATTCCATAATATGGAAGATTGATTTCAGTTATAGTTACGGCCCTCGGACTTGAAAAAAATTCAGGGATTTCATGGAAACTGGCAGGAAACAGGTATTGCTTCTGCAGCAATACTCAATATGCATGTTTTACCTGACATTTCTATGCACTATAAGCTCCACTTGTGGTTCCTGTTTTGATTCGAGTATTATATCTCTAACTTCCTCGAAAGTAGCTCTCTGTAAACATCGACCATTCCATTCTACCACCTCATCATCTGTATCAAAAACATAAACACTCATTTGAAAGAAATTATAGCTAATTACCAAATGTATTTAAAAAAACTGTATTTTCACCAGTTTGAACAGTGTGGTAACAACACTTTGTCTGGACTTAAGAAAAACACCCTAAGGTGGCTAATCCTAAGAGCCTAAAGGTAATTAGGAAAGGAAGTTTAAATATGTCCAAAATAAGGTCATCTTCCATATAAGTACGACAAATTGCGATGGACAGAAAAATTACATAATGTTATATGTAAATTGACTATTATTTCTACACTGGAAAGATGTGTTAGTAATACACTAATGCCTCTAGAGGTAACCATTTCATCTGTAGGAGACAAAATGCCAGGATGAAGGTGAAGGAAGGACAGATAAAGTGGAAGATAACTAAAATGTTATGGTCCCCGGATCATGCTGCATGAAGTACATGTTAACATGTGCATAGTATTTATATAATTCATATAAAATAGTTGAAATAGGGAAAGCCAAATGGATAACGATGGTGTATGTTAAGGAAATAACGACCGGATCTTTGACATACTGTGTATATTGCTACAAGTATAATATATAAAATATGTATCTAGGCTGGAGGCATAGATTGAAACTAGTCACAGAAATAGAAGATAACATACTACAAAATTACAAAGACTGTATCAGCTTTCCTTATAATATAGCACTTTAATACAACTTGTGAATTTTGTTTTCTTGAGCTGCATTGTCTCAATCTCTCAGAGAAACATTAATTTTTACATCGCTTCCAGTCAATCCAGTAAATGGAAAATATCATCATTGTAGATCATTCTCTGAAGCCATTTACTCCATGTTACAACATATCATGTAATTACTTTCATAAAAAAATCCAATTGTTATTTTCTATTGTTTTACTAATTGTTCAACTGACCAATCCCCTTCCCTCTCTCTGCTACAACTATAAACAGTATAGAAAATATCAGTGCCAAGCTCAGCAATAAATCCCTGCAATGTTCTTTATGTATCATATCAAAAATCCATGAATGTATAAGATGAGATTGATAAGTAGTGAGCTTTGTATTGAGAAGTAAGGTTGTCATTGGTCAGTTACTCAGTAACTACCTAAGGTTATGTAACCAGCAGTTTGTATTGAGAAGTAAGGTTGTCATTGGTCAGTTACTCAGCAACTACCTAAGGTTATGCAACCAGCAGTTTGTATTGAGAAGTAAGGTTGTCATTGGTCAGTTACTCAGTAACTACCTAAGGTTATGTAACCAGCAGTTTGTATTGAGAAGTAAGGTTGTCATTGGTCAGTTACTTAGTAACTATCTAAGGTTATGTAACCAGCAGTTTGTATTGAGAAGTAAGGTTGTCATTGGTCAGTTACTTAGTAACTATCTAAGGTTATGTAACCAGCAGTTTGTATTGAGAAGTAAGGTTGTCATTGGTCATTTACTCAGTAACTACCTAAGGTTATGTAACCAGCAGTTTGTGTTGAGAAGTAAGGTTGTCATTGGTCAGTTACTCAGTAACTACCTAAGGTTATGTAACCAGCAGTTTGTATTGAGAAGTAAGGTTGTCATTGGTCAGTTACTCAGTAACTACCTAAGGTTATGTAACCAGCAGTTTGTATTGAGAAGTAAGGTTGTCATTGGTCAGTTACTCAGCAACTACCTAAGGTTATGCAACCAGCAGTTTGTGTTGAGAAGTAAGGTTGTCATTGGTCAGTTACTCAGTAACTACCTAAGGTTATGTAACCAGCAGTTTGTATTGAGAAGTAAGGTTGTCATTGGTCAGTTACTCAGTAACTACCTAAGGTTATGTAACCAGCAGTTTGTATTGAGAAGTAAGGTTGTCATTGGTCAGTTACTCAGCAACTACCTAAGGTTATGTAACCAGCAGTTTGTATTGAGAAGTAAGGTTGCCATTGGTCAGTTACTCAGCAACTACCTAAGGTTATGTAACCAGCAGTTTGTATTGAGAAGTAAGGTTGTCATTGGTCAGTTACTCAGTAACTACCTAAAATTATGCAACCAGCAGTTTGTGTCACTTAGTCAACTTCCTTGGTAGTACATAATACATGTACATTAAAGAGGTGAAGGTCAGTGTTATTGGCGACAGAGCTGTAATGAAATATTTGTAGAGAAAGATCTTGTCATTAAGATTGTAAGTTATCAAAGAGGCATTTTTATAATTTCCGTAAGGTCTTTGATAATCAAGATGCTCATGGAATTCTGATGATGAACTGTAAGAAGAAAGAGCAGAAGTAAGGGCAGATATTGGGTAGAGCATATTATACACCACTATGATGCAACTATTAGGAAGATGGTTGGCTGATTGGTATTTTAAGTGTCTGCCGATAATTTTTCAGTTTTAAGATATAAAGGATGCATTGGGTAACCGACGTCTTAAACATAATGGCGCTATCCAGGAATCAAACCCGTATTGATGACACTGCAAGTCAAGCACTTAACTACTACACCAAGCCTGTTCCTACTACTGAAATGTAATTATGACAAAGCACCATGGAAAGTTGAGTATAGAAGTGCTGTTTCAACAGGAACTCTGTCCAAGTGGACAAATCAGATACTGTCATGGACACTATTAATGAACAACCATGTCCAATCTTTCCCATATCTGGCACATAATGGGAGATACGGCCATTAACTGCGGTCCTAATATTCATTAAGGATATAAAACATATTCCCACAAAAATGACGTAAAGAACAATGGTACATTATTGTGACGTCATAAGATTGCTAACTCCAATCGATGTTACTAACTGATAGTACTAAAGCACCACCTAACGGACGGTACCTCCCGTTGTACAAAGATACAATTAAAGTGAAACAAAGTTTTCTTGAAAATCTAAATACTTTTGTAGGAGGCTCAAAATTTTTCAATCACCCCCATAATAGCCAATCATAGTCCTGGGTGGCCATCCTTGATTTCTGAATGGCACTTGGTATAAATACACTTCGTCAAAACAAGCAGAAGATATTTTGACACAAATGGCCTAATAGTATAAAGTATGCTTCTGAAGATAATGAAAATAAAAAGTCAAAAACTGAAGACATCGATTTCTGACTTTCAAAAGTGGCATCTGGAACACTGAAAGTTTTAGATGAGAAATCAGAGTCTAAAACTTACAAATGATCTATTAATATTGACAGGTAAAATACAATGTAAGGTAATGATTCTGTACAAAGAGAAAGCTTAAAATTTAATCAGAAGCACCGCACAATAAAAAAGAACTTACTTGGTCTTAGATGACCATAGGTATCTGCTATGCTACCTTTCTTGACTTTGGTAATAAAAGCACCAAACTGACCTTGCTCTGTTCTATGACCTCCTACGATCTTTAACCCTGTATAAAAATAGATAAGACGATTTAGTTTCCGAATAGGTTTCTTGTTTGGCCTCAATTAAAGCTGGTCAATTTCAGTTTGTCTGAGTTAAGTGTCATTTTATACAGATTCAGGAGATTTTGTATTCTCAGACATGGTAGTTAAAAAAGGGTTTAACTAAAATTGTTTGACAACATGCAAAATGTTTTAACATTACACTTCACTCCTACCTGAGTCAGTGAGTGATTTTAAAGCCACCTGATCTGAGTAAACTGAAAGACAGACATCTTCAAAGACAACATATTTTAACTAATTTCTTTTTCAACTTTTATACAGACACCATTTCTCATTTTAATAACCCTTCTTCCACTTTTGTTTGTGATACTATATACACTATTGACCATACTATTATATTTTTTCTTTTCTTTTTTATAGTCCTACATTTCATCATTCATTTTACATGCATATTTCTCTAGAGAACTAAACCTCTTACCAAGTATAGCACCAGAGTCATCATGGCCTGTGCCCTCCAGTACCGTTTTCTTCAAGATCATGTGACCTACCCATCGTGTACCATCTGCAGAGGCTTGCCAAGTGACTGGATGCTACAATGCAAATACGACATATATACATTCTTCATTATTAACATTTACATTTTTTTTTGTTTTTTTCTAAATGTATTTTATCTCGCACAAATATTAACTCCCTTGAATGATTATGGGATATGTATAAACTTCAATGGGCCCATCCAAAAGCAGTGAAGAACGTTTTACATGCCAACATCTTCTGTGGTGAAAGTGACAGTGATGAGCATTGCTTGATAATAAAAAATAAGTTTGAGATAAAACTTTGTGACACAGTCTATTTAGATGCAACAGTTTCGTAGCACCTGTCGATTTTACCTATACACAGATGCACAGATGCAAAATTCCTCTGCAATCCAGCCATATAACGCAAAATTTATTGTAATGACGTCATTTTAGGTCGGCGAAGTCAGATATTTGATTATGACATCACAGGAATAACCGTTGAAAGTCCACTGAACATGGCTTTCTTGACAGAGAATGACTGGGTGTGTTATTTATATACTCACAGATAAGAACTTTTTGATTTTAGCAGCAAGGATTTCATCCTTTCTCCATCTGTCATCTCCCATATCAAATTCACCTTAAAAACAGAGAAGAAGCAGAAAAGTGAATGAACAGTCTAGAATTAAATAAACACAGTTATGTCCAAAATAGTACTCATGCTTCTTGTTTAAGAACGATTGTTTGATCATCCAGGCCCAGTAAATTGGTCTTCAATGAGGCAACAGTTTACACATGTAATAAATGTCTAATATTGATTTACTGATTTACTGATTTATTATTTCCTGGTGTTCACTATTCTTGTTCTTGTTTTATGTCACACACACATAGTCCTATATCAACATGACACATCTTTATTATTTCATGGAAATTTTATTTTCATGGAGATCTAACTCAAAAATTGTTATAGCAATCATTACCAGTACATACATTATACAGTATAGTTCAGGTGATCTATAATTTTTACACAAAACCCAGAGGGCAAAATTTAGGAGTAAGTAAAATAAGAAATAATGCAAAACTATGTGTGATCAGGGGAAGATAAATTTAATACACTTGAATTCTCACAGATAAATTTACACTTTAATTAATTCTCAGTATACATGTTTTGAGTAATTTTCCCAACACCTGGATTACGCTGTACACATTTTTGACTTTTAAAAGTAAAGCCAAAGAAAGCAGGAGAAGGGTTAGGGAAAGCTCAAAGACCTTATATAATACTTTTCTTGACAATTTTCAAAACCATGTATCCCTGCTAATTCAAATACATGATTGTATATGTAAAACTTGATTCCAAGTGAATAGTAAACTTATCGTGCTTTCTCTGTATATACAGCCATGAGAATTGGCACTATTTTCAGATTATGTCATAAGTAAACACACACTGCATAGACAAAAAAAAGGACCAAATGTTGCTGCTACTATTAATTATAAATGTCTCATAAAAACACAATGTATATATATATTTATGTATCATTTCATCAATATACAAATTTGAAAATCAATTCACAGATTAGCTTATTAATTTTAAAAAAATTGATTACTCTAGATAGCTTTCACTAACTATCTTGCATTCCAAGTAATTTGATATTCAAACAGGCTTTTTTCAAGCTCTGCTCTAACACAGTTATCTACAAAAAATTAATCTCAGTGATTCAGCTGTTTGAATAAACTTAAGGCAAAAATTAGAACAGAATTGGCAAACTAAATACACATAAACCTTAGAAGGGTATATAATTGAAATCATACAGTGTAAACAAAGTTCTCATGTCAAGTCAGATATTTTATTGTAGTGGGAGTACTTCCAATTCTCATTTCGTTTTTCCTAATACGTTAAGTACTGCGAGTAACTCTAGATGACTATTGATTAAGGTTTTGTTTGCTTGATAATTTAAATCACATGAATACTTTTTAAGCTCCAGCCATCTCAGTAAAAGATATTCAGTTCTATTAATTTCAATGAAAACCCACAGATTTAAGAATTCCACAGTCATGCAGATTTGTTTGTTTATATTACATCAACTTCACTTAATTTCATGTTGACGGCACCTGCTTGATGCATCACACAAAAATTTAGATATATGCATGCAACCGACCCAACCAAATCAAGAAATTTAGATACATGTATATGCGTGCAACTGACCGAACCAAAGCAATGAGGGACCTTTTACATGCCAATATCTTCTGTGTTTGATTGATATTTTTTCACTCCACAATTATTTAACATACATGGTGAAGGCACCGGTCATGCATTGCATAGAAATTTATACTTTGTAATGAACCCTCCAGAAGCAGTGAGGGATCATTTATGTGCCACACCTACCGTGACACGGGACCTCAAATTTTACTATCTTATCCGAAAGACAAAACTCTAGTGTGCCTGCGGCAGGAGTCAAACCCGGGACTATTAGGTTGCTTCAATGTCTTCTGTGACACATGATTTAATTTAACTGTCTGATCCATAGGACAGGATACAGACGAGTCATTAGTAAGACTTTAACCTTTAACCTCTCGGTCTGAGTTATTAAAAGAGCTGTATCCAGATTGTCTACATTCTGATAAGTCTAATTATGACAATATGCCATTTTATCAACCTGTTGCTATTTTGACTATTAAATATATGTTGACATATTTAATAGAGCAACAAGTGGGGGACACAGACACATTACTGTAGCATTGGTATTAAACCCAGTAATCAACAAACTACCTTCCCTGGAAATTAATAATGAAATTCTTATATCCAAAATAACTGACCCATCACTTTAGCAGAATATCTATTGAATTTCATGACATCATAATACATTTTCAATGTTTGTTCAAGGTAAGACTGAGGTGTTAAGTATTGTGACCTCATCTAATCTAACAATTTCTCACACATAAATAGAATGGTCAATTATCTCAAAAGTAGTCAAAAACAAACCTTTTTCACTAATAAGGCTTTCACTCTCATTATCCAGTTCTTCACAGCTTGAGCACTCTGGTGTAGACCTTATCTCATCATCTGAACTACTGAAGGAATGCTGTCTGGTCTGTTTCTTACCTGCCCCGCGCCGGTGTTTATGAGGTTTAGGGGGAGGGGGTCTGGCACAATCTGACGGATCGGAACTTAGTGAATCATTTCTCATCATGCTATCCATTTTACGGTTGCGATTGTTTTTGGAGTTTCTTCCCGATGCAGCAGTACTTGGATCAAGATGGTGAGTCTTATTAGGGAGGGGCTGGCTACTTGTCACAGTTTCTATCTGTCGTGGGGTTATATGCTCTGATGCAGTCGGTGAAGTGCTAGTTCGATCTATACGAATATTATGTCTCCCTACACTTGGAGACCTTGCATCGTCTCTCCTACGATCTCCTTTATCACTAAGCGTTGGAGAATTACGGTCCTTGTTTGTGCTACCTAATCTATCACGCACATGAAAATTTCTTACATTGCTACGATCTGTCTTATTAGGATGCTGTGAAACTTCTCGAGGATTTGTTGCACCTCTTGTCCTAGAGTCTATCATGTCAATTCTTTCTCTTGAGCTCTTTATCGAGTCTTTTTCTGCATAGTCAGAACTTTTTGCACTATTATGCTGGGTAGATTTATAATCTGAGTCTTTGCTACGTTTGTCAGAGGACTCTGACTGGTGTCTCCTGCCCTCCACTCTAACATTCCTGTCCTCCCTGCAAAACATTTGGTTTACAACAAGAGAACTACAAGGTCTACCTGACTCTTAAGATTTCCATCACTGTTTTTCAATGGATAATCCACACTTCACTAATAAAACTATCCACAGACTATATTAGTCATATACACTTGAGGTATAAAATCCCTTTATGGAACCACTAAAGTAAGTTTGGTCAATGTAACATTAAATCATCTTAGTCACTCAAGCACAACATGTAGGTCAAATGCAACATCAAAAATATGCAATAACAAGATGTGATTGTGAAACACAAATGCCCCTGGCGGTAAGTCCAAATAAGGCAAATTTTGAAATGTAGGTCAAAGGGGTCCATGTCTTTGGCGTAATTTGAAAGGACTTTATTAGTAGAGTAAGCATACCAAATATGAAGTCTCTATCTCTCACGGTTCAAAAGTTATGGCGAAGGTTAAAGTTGACAACAGACAGACAAATATACAAACAGAGAGGTAAAAACAATATGCCCCCAATCTATTGATCTGAGGGCATAAAAAATGGCCCCAATGTAATGAGGGCATGAAAAATGCCCCCAATCTAATGATGAGGGCATAAAAAATGTATCTCCAGATGAATCACAGATGACTGATGAGTAACAGTATAACCCTTGAGTAACGCAGTTCCAAACTTGAGCTACCCAAAAACCTGGACCATGTTAACAGAGTTGCTTCAGCAGAACAAGTTGATCAGATGCAGCATTCAAAGGATGAACTGAACTCGGCATCTCATAATGAATCAATGATGTCACTTTGTTAACTGTGATAAATGCACTGTATCCAAAACTGAGTTACCCCAAATAAATTTACGCAGCCACTCAAGGGGAACATGTATGTCAGATGCAGCACCATGAGCCCATCTGATTGAAACCATATCTTTATTCTGCTTCTCTATATGTCCCATTACTGATAAAGATCTGGCGAAACCCTGTAAGAGGTCATGTTCTGGTGAACTCTAATGACGTTTCAGTCACTGAAACCATTATTTCCCATAGCCAATCAATGACTCGGCTAGGCACTTGATAGTGACACAACATGTAACAAACACTGTTCAAAAACTACTTTGTTGATCAAACACGCTGTGGATGTTAATTTCATTCCTAGGAATTTGTAGCCGATCCACTGATTGGCTGAAAATCAGAGTTCACCAAAACATGACCCCTTACGGAGTTTCGCCAGATCTTCACAATTGGACAAATAGAGAAATGGAATAAAGGTATGGTTTTAATCAGATTGCACCATGAGCATGAACTGAAGTCAGCATCTGAAGATGAACCACTGATATCAGTTTAATAACCTGAACACTTTGTCAAAAACCGAGCTACCCAAAAGAAATCTGCCATGTCACTCAAGCAGAACATGTAGATCAGAAGAAGCATCTGAAGTCTGAACTGAAACCAACAGCTCAAAATGAACCAATGACGTCAGATTGGTAACTGTAACACTTGTGCCTTGTTCAAAACTGATTTACCCCAAATAACTTAACCTGACGTGGAGGATGACAGTAAAGCATCAGCTCCTCTCCACTTTGTTGGTAAGCTTAAAATACATTGTCGTTTTCTAAAATTGGGAATATTTGAAAAAAAAACAGGAAGAAAAGAGTCCCTTCATGTCAATTACATGTATATCTGATGAAAACCCTTAAATTTTTTTGTTCCCACACAATACTGAGGGTTTGACAGCTGTCCTCCACACAACAAAAACCCATGACAGCATAAATCTATATTATTTTTGTTTATATTGTGTTTGAATTTTGTACTAACTTCATCATCATTTATGTTAAGGTATTTACGAATAACTATTACATGGACCATCACAGTATGTCTTATTTCACTATGACAACCATCATTTGTAACGGATTATGACTTGTCATAACAAAATACATGTAACAAATCCTCCACAAAATAATCAATTCCAACTCACCATCATGAACACATGTGTAAATGATTTAGCAGCACAAGGATAATTATGCTCAGTTTTTGTTTCCATTTTGAGAGAAACTTATGTTTTTGGCCATTTTCAATGACAGAATTCACCAAATGTGAGTATCTCTCAATTTCAGTCCAAAATTATCCCTTGCAACAGATGAATTGTAAAATTATACAGTCTCTGCAATACTTTCAGATGAACTTTTCAGCTATAGGACACAAGTCCTATCACATGACCCTCGAGAGTTCTCCAAAAGTCCTAACTGAAGGCTTAACAGGCGTTAATGGCTTTGATACAAGAATGTCAACCAAGAAATCTACTTCTGAATCTTTCTCATTCTGGATGATATATCATTACATAAAAGGTATTCAATAAGAAATATAGTGAAATGTCATCAATGAAAGTTGAAATGGAATGTACTATAAATCATGAAATTTCAATGAGATGTACATAATATGTGATGTTCATTGTATTTACATGTGCTTACTGAAAACTGAATGATGCGCATTTTTAAGTTATTTTGTGGCGTAAATGTGTTTCAGGTGGTGAAAAGCAAGAAGTACATTAACGTTTCATGACTTAGTATATTACTAGACCATTATTAAACTTGATCTGCTATATTTCACACATTATATGGTCAAATTTCTCTGATCCACAAACAGTTATATTTATTGAATTTACTGACTGAACATGCTCAACAAAGCATGAATTCTGTTCAAGACTTACTGACAGCATTTATACGACAGGTTTATTTATAATTTATATTTTCCTCATCACAGTAAGAATACCGTAAGCATTTTTATTCATATGTTAAACTTACCCATCAATTACAACAACTGATATGTAAGATGAATACCTTGGTCGTTCCCTGCTTACATGACCTTCACCTTTCCTTTCAGCATGTGGATCATGACCCTCACGTTTTTCACGTAACCTCTTTTTGTCTTCACCTTCACCCCCTCTATCTCGAGAGGGATCCTGAGACCTTGGCATTTCGCCACGAGAATAATAATCTCGATCAGAATGTTCTTGAGCATTGAAACGTTTGTCCGTCTCGGACATTCGAGGCTGACTGTGATGCCTGCGCGGGGCTGGAGATCGTTCACGATTTCGGCCCCGCTGGTTGTCAGGAATTTGTCCACGTTCACGTAATTTATCACTTTCACTATGTTCTCCAGCATTCAAGCGTTCTTTTGAGCCTTTCTGAGATTTAGCATGTGCATCCAATGAATACTGTCGTATAAGTTCCTTTCCTTGAACACTTCCTCCCCTTGACAACTGTCGACCTTCGTTACCAAGGTTTTCCTTTTCCGAACTTTGACCCCCATCACTATGTTTACCATTAATCTTTGGTCGTTTTTCTGTAGGTGGACTTGTATCTGTCTTTGTTGATGCAGATTCACTACCAGATGGAGTGTCTACTACATCTAATTGCACCGGTTTTGCCATTCCCCCATGATACCAAGCTCCTGTTTTTGCCAAGAGGTCCTGTTTTTTCCGACATAAATTACATGCCCAAACAGACTGAAATTAGACAATAGAAATCATTACTATAATAATAATAGTATACATAAAGAGAAAATTAAAAGACTATTTTAACATCATGTCAACACATATCCAACATATCCTTCATAATTCAACAATTATACCTGATACACACTACATTTCATCACACAGTTGAATGAACAATACATATATATATATATATATATATATATATATATATATATATATATATATATATATATATATATATATACATGTATATATATATATATATATATATATGTAATTATATATTTAACCCCTCTCTCTATAAAAGCAAAAAAACGAAAAATACATACATATGTATATATAATTATATATTCAACCCCTCCAATTAAATTTCTCTATAAAAGCAAAAAAACTAAACAACAAATGAAAATCTGACAACCGTTCTTCAGAGAAGAGTTGGTTGGTTGGTTGATTGGTGTTTTACGTCGCTTTCAACAATATTTCAGTTATATCGCGACATGGAAGCAGGAGGTTACCAACCTCTTAAACATAGTGGCACAACCCGGGAATCGAACCCGGATCGTCGGCGCCGCAAGCCAAGCGCTTAACCACTACACCACGCCTGCTCCTTCAGAGAAGAGAAATAGTAAAAGTATAGGTATAAAAATATTTATTTATCAAAATGATAATGCTGCTATAAATAGCAAAACTACTGTATATGTAAATTTGATGATTTTACTTCCATATAATAAAATAGCATCAACTTTTCTTAATGACTGCACTGCTATCAAACAGCAAAATTTATATCTTACAATGACAGTTTTATATTTATTAAATAAGCAAAACTTAAAAAAAAGCCTACAGAATTTTCTTTCAGGGATTTCAAAGGTTCTATATGCATGCTCTTATTCTTAATTACTACAGTATTATCATAAAACCCTCTCCATTCTGAAGAGCAAACACAATGTATAAACATGTACATAAATGATTATGTTGAGCACTAGTCTGTAAACAAATGTATTCCAATTAGCCCAGAGAATAATCTATATCAGGCCAATCAGCGCCATTTCTAGCATGACAGACTACTATATACATGGCTTACACAACTTGGATGGTATTAACAGAGTTAGGCAGTTAGGGAAGATCAGGATGTATGAATAAAACAAGAAAAGAATTGTGTAACAAAGTTTTACATGTTCGACTAGGGATTGGCATCAATTTGTAGAGATGAATCAATTATTTTATGGAGCAATTTGTGCAAAAGAAACGAGTGACACTCCTCAATGAGTAGTTCGGCTGAATGAGCTGAAATGCTACACTGGTATTTGCTGTAGTTCTCATCTCTGTCTAAGTTCAATTCCGCGTCGAGAACAAGCGGGAAAGCCCTTTATGCTGAAAACTATAAGACTTTTGATATAGTACTTATCTAGATTCAGTCCCCAGTTGGAGCAAGAGGTTAAATATACAAGTATCTATTGTTTTCTCCAAGAGTGTGTAGTTTTAATAAACTACATCACATTTTTCAATGGTTGCTGCCAAAACAGGTAGAATACCAGTAATCCAGATGTGGCCTTGTTGCCTCTATATACATGAAATAAGGCTCATGTAACAAAAAAGAATAACAAACCAAACAAAAAGCACTTTTTCTAACAGAAAGATGGCTACACTAACCAGCACTGAATAACAAGAAATGACAAAATACTTCGATTTGACAAAATCTATTTACAATACAAAAACAACTAGAAATGTCTGAACAGGACAATTACCCTGAGTAGCAACAAAGTCAAACAACAAGAAGACCTTGAAGATATGACCTTGGTCAAAGTCATGAAACATCCTTGTGTTGTAGGTAACAATTATGTGAAGTACAAAGAAGATCTATGTTATAGCTACAATTTTATGGATCAGACACTGATTTTGGTCATAAATTCAATGTGACCTTGGAAAACTAAGCTGAGGTAGAGGTCATAGCACATCCTTGTGTTATGGTTAGTGTTTGTGTGGAATATCAACCACATTAATAGGATATGGCAGTTGTGTTTATAAAATAATGTGTTTTCTAAATCTTCTTAATTATACAGACAAATGGATGGATGGACAGACTGGCAAACATACTACCAGGCAGGCAGTCAAAACAACAGACAGAATTATTCCTATATAATCCCCAAATGTTTTTTTGCTGGTAGTATTTTTGCTTAGAATGATAAGCATGATAATGACAGTACTACTAATCCATGACCTTAGGAAACTATGGTCCACAAACAATGGTAACTCACATAATGAATTTCAACACAAAACACTATGCACATGCATGCATGTATCATCCATATAGGTCATCAAAGAAATACGTTGGTAACGGTAATGGAAATGAACGTAATAAAACACAAATGTATATAGAATTTGAATTCACATATGTGTTTACTTATTCTGAACCTGACATGTACAGCATAGTTCAAGGGTTTATGAAAAAAATCTATGAAAAAAAAAAACAGAGAGAATTCAGGTGTAAATTCACCTGTGCAAGTTCACACCTACATGTGTATATATATATATATATAATCACAGTGTATTGTATTACCTCTAAATCTACTCGTGTATAATTAAGACCACTGTGCTTTGTGAAAAAAAAAACTATCAAACATCAAAACTGCACTGTAGGTACTAGGGAATCAAAAGACGTGACTTTCTAATGTATAACTAACACATTTTATCCAAGCCAATAATATTAAGCTCACTGGATACAAAGTCTTGGGGAAAATGATACAATAACAGATCAGGCGAGTGTAAAGTAATCACACACCTTATCTATACGATGTATGGAGATTCATTAAAATTATATGAGACATACGTAATGGGAAGTGCATGCTTAAGTGGCCATTGTGGTTACATAGAACATTATGCTTTTTTTCCATATGCAAAAGGTTTCAGAAAGCCTATCATGCTTGAAATGTTACAATACCTTTCACACTGCACTGCACAATATTTCAGTACAAAAGCCAGTAACACAGTTGGTAAAATTTTCTTCATGCAATTATGTATGTCCTAAATATTTAGAACTAATTTCTAAGATAATTTAAAAAAAAAAAAAAAAACAGTTGTGAAAGAAATAACTTAATACAGAAAAATTATGTACAAAAACTATCTAGTTGGGAAGACAGAAGATGTTGCTTTGCAATGAGCACAAGCCTTTTGGCAACAAAAGCAATACAGGTAATTAGGAATAGAATTTTCAAGAACCCTATCTAAAAGTACCCACACAAATTTAAATGATTATGAACACCTAACCAACCAATAGTTAAAAAAAACCTGTTGCCTATGAAGTGGTGCTCAAACACCTTTTCTCCAGGCAACCAGTATTTGAATCATTTCAACTGGTAAACCAAAAACCTTCATAACACCAATAATAAAAAATACACTGTTAACTGTGAAACTTCATACCTTTCTTCTAAAGATAACCAAAATTTGGACCTTGTGAAACGATTTTTCCCAGAATCCTACTTATTAAGACAACTAGATAAACACTGGCAACTTAAGCCTCTGCTCTCATAACCATGTGTGGATCCAGAAATTTTTGTCAGAGAGGGTCCAACCAAAAAAGGTAAATTTTTCTCTTAGACGAAGGGGGGGGGGTCCAACCCCAAAAATGCCTAAATATTACCTTTTTTTGGTAAAATTTTCGGATTCCAGGGGGGTCCAGACCCCCCTAACTCCCCCTCTGTATCCGCGCATGATAACCTTTCCTAAAGGCAATCAATATTTGGTCCTTTTGAACAGATTCTCCCAGAATCCTACTTGTAAAGACAACCAGATATACATTGGCAAACAAAAGCTTTGCTGTCGGAACCTTTCCTTGGGATAACCAATATTTGGACCTTGTGAACCGATGCTTCCAGAACACTTCTCATAAAGACAACTAGAGAAACATTAGCAACTAAAACCTGTGGTATTTGATTGGACAACCAATATTTGGAATAACCAATGTTTGGACTTTCTGAACTGGTACTCCCAGAACTTTATTTATAAAGACAATGCATGAAAGAATCACTGATAACTGAGAAACGGTGCTTCTATGAAGGCATCAAGGATTACATTGGTAATGGATCCCATTCTATTAGAGACCTGTCAAAACCAACCAGTAATAATTTAAATCTACATAATAATGTTATGTAATAATGTATGCCATTTTCAACTTAACATTCCCATACAATGATATTTCTAACTGTTGTCTTACTACATGACACCAAATGGCAATAAAGGGGACATATCCTTTTCATTCAAGTCTCCATAAACAATTTTAACAACTAACTTAAAAATTACATTACGCATCTATGTCACGATTTATTCGTGCATTTATAAATTGTTTTATTAATATGACTTTTGTATCAAATGTGACAGATCCTGTGACTCTGATCTTGCACTGGACTAACACACAAGCACATAGAGAATTCAAAAACACCAATGCTAATGTCAAAATCAATTTCAGTCAAGGAAATAAAGACATCATTGATAATAGAGGTTTATTTCTTAAATCTATGTCCATATACAGTTCTCCCCCGACCTCATGATGATGACGATGATCCACTGTCTGCCATCACGTTTCAAGAGGCCAAAACTGCGATGGCAGTCATTGTTTGATACCTCAAGGGTTTAGACCAAACTAATGAATGTGACATTAGTAAGGCACATGCATTACAGGAGCAAATTTTGAGCTCGTATTTCATGGTGGCGAAACACTCACAGATTACTAGGTTTTTTAAACAATTAACAGAGAGTGAGTTTAGCCAAAAACATTGAACTTTTAATCTTTTAATCATTCATCTGTATGTTATATGTTCATCTTTTTACTCCTTTTATTGGATTACTATCATACTAATAAACGTAAACCAGTTTACACGTATTCATTATTCACATGCATGTACATGTACAATGTACAACCATAAATAATTTGGATGACATAATAAGTCCACCTCGATATATTGCCAAACCCGTTATACCGCCCAAAATTTGGTAAACCAAAAGTTGACAGGGGAAAACTGTAAATCTATATGCAGTTTGCTGTGGAATATAAACTTGTGACACAAAATTCTCAACATTCAGTGATGACACACTACTGATTCATACCATAACTTAAACTATAAAGGATAATGTTTTATTGCACTTCATCTACATGTATTTACATTTATATTTAAAGTACAAAATACATATGATTTCTAATATATAAAATCTTCAAACTTAGTTATCTTCCTAATATCTGTCATAACAAAAATAGCATCAGACTTATTAAAGCAACACAATCATGCACCTATAAAACGTCTTATCATGCTAAGTGAAATAACATCGAAAACACACATAATAACTTCTTCCTATAAAGACTTACAGTAGAGGCAGAAGGATGAGGTGGGGCTATGTTGGCCTTTTTGTCATCTTCCATACCAGGCTTCTTTTGAAAGAGAGAAGCAGACAGGATCAGGGGAAGGAAAGATTATATCAGCAAAGAAATCCCACAACCATGGGACAGCCATATTGTACAAAAGAGAGACATAATACATTTATGAAGCCACAATGTATGCATATTTGAACAATGAAAGTAAACCAAGATAATATATATTTTTTTTATCTATATCTACTCAGAAACAGAGATGATGCTAAATGATTTGTTTGTCAAACTCATCACAGTAATTAATTGTTTCAATATTTATTCTGAAATACATGAAGGTATGTTTATACAATACATAAACCATGAAAATGATTGATCGTCAAATGTCCCACATGACTATTATCATGTCGTATATAAATGTCCGACATGACTATTATCATGTCGTAAATAGATGTTTCACCATACGCTGATTAAATTATGATGCTGCAATTAAACTACGACTCGCCATTCGGTGTATGGGTTTATTTAGATCACATCTCACGATTCCTCAATGTTGTTTGAATCAACCATTTCTTTCATCATATTTTATCTTCAAGATTTCAGATCTGTAAATCTAAATTATTATAGTCTGCCCTATTTCTGTGTGAGAAAACAGATATTATACTGTGACTTAATTATCCACTAGTGATTCCATATGATAAAACATCATGCGACCTAATTTTACGTAAGTCTGTCGGACTGATTAATTTGATTTGGATTTTTTCATGTTTACAAATAGGTTAATATGATCTGACCTACAGCTTTTCTCTTGACCAGGTTGAGCAAGATCACTTTGACCACATCCTTTTAATACTTAAATGTATCACAACTGACATTAGAAAGGGGCTGAAATGCTATTTAAAGCAAAAAAGCTGAAGAAAATAACTGCTTATTTCACAGTAATACTTAAACATAGTGAAAAGTGAAGAATGTATATACTAATAAAGTCAGATCTTTAGTAGTAATATAAATTTGAATACACTGCATGCAGAAAGCCTAACCACGTGGCATAAATACATGGTAACCTACCCTGTTCTGCTTAAGGGCCATTCGTCCTCCACACCGAGCACATGACTTGAGCTGACAGTAATGACATCGGTGTCCCACACCGTCTGCGAATTTGGTCTTATGACATATTTGACAGGTGGCACCAGTATCCAACGGCTGATTTTGAGTGGGAACAACACGTTTTGCCTCCTCGCTGACTTTATCGACTGTCTGTTTGTAGGTCTCATATTCTGTTTGCATTTTCCTATAAAATAAATCAAACATATCTATATGAAAAAAAAGTGTCATAATACACTGATCCATATTTCATCGAAGAAAACAACGTTTAGCAGGCTTTCCATTGTGATACTTGCAATGCCATAATCAAACATCTGATTTGTTCAACCTTTAACAGTCAGTATAATCACATTTTGCGCTAAATATTTTGACATTCGAGAAAAATAAATCGGGGTATTCTAAGACATTTAACAGGCTTTCCATTGTGATACTTGCAACGCCATATCAAACATCTGATTTGTTCAACCTTTAACAGTCAGTATAATCACAATTTGCGCTAAATAGTTTCACATTAGAGAAGAATAGATCAGGGTATTCTAATCCAAGTTCTTTACAGCAAGATTTCTTTTTTCAGTTTATTTTTAAATGCAACATCAAGATCATCTCACATTCATGTGGTAAAGGAATCCAAAGTGCCCAGAGAACACAATCTTTGTCAAGTACACTGGCAAACTTTGAATTTACCCTTACCAGAATATTGTGCACAAGTTGATGGAGGTGATAAACTTAACATCACTATCAAATACAACTAGTGTTTAAGCCCACTTTACCACCAGTTTGTCACAGTGTATACCATTAAATGGTATCCCACAATTCAGTATTAACCAGGTTAACGGTGACAATCAAAAGTGACTTTCAATTTACTGTGAGAATCGATTAAGTTTTTAAATACATAAAATTTAATTGGAGTTACTTTCTTTTCTGCTATCTTGGAGGTATATGACTGAATATTTGTATATAATCAACCAATCATGTTTAAAAAAGTTTTTTTTTTTAAAAAAAAAGAGATACTTCTTGAATTTTTGCAATTCTTCTGCAATATTTGAGCTATTGCACAATACAAAAATGATTTCAAAAAGATTTCAATTAGATTTTAACTGAACCTATAGTATAGATCTTTAGTTTCAAATCAGTATTTAAGTTGTAACTTAGTACACAACCTACATTTCAAATCTAGGGTCATATATCTTGGTAAAAAATATGGAGTTTATCATATCAAATGACCAGAAACATTCTCGAAGTCAGCGTGACATCACACTAAGATCTAAATGAAGATAATCTCCGAAACATTCTGAGAATGACTTGGGGATAAACTCGGTGTTTATCATAGACCACAATGCAACTTTGTTGAACTACATTTTGAACACAAGAGCTAAATGAGTCTTAAAACTTTTGAAATTCATTTGAGGAATCTCACGACGATTGACTCTCTTTCCTTCTTCGAATTTTATATGACCACACTTTGCAAAAATAAGATTTCAAAATAGTAAAAAATCGTAGACAGCAATGATAAATCCCGAGACTTATCCCCCAACAAATATGATGCAAATTAGGTCATGTGACCAGTATGACATCAAGAATAGACTACATGACAGTAGTCTACATGTATGTCTTTGATTATATAAATGACAAATGCATTGCTTACACATGATTTTGATCTACAGGAATGAACCAAAGACTCCATGTTAAGATTTGCTCAAAAAGACTTTATTCTGCTAGAATAATTAAATTTTCATTCCATACTCTCTCTTATAGTTATGAAATTAAGCTTTTTAAGGATCACACATGATGCATTAAATAAAATTGTAGGATCACACATGATGCATTAAATAAAATTGTAAAAATAGCCTTTTTGCCAATTTTACATGATGTAAGGGCAATACCGGACAAATGCAAAATTTCCGCTCAGATTTGCATCAAATTACTGTGATGTCACATTCCAAGCATTAACGTCATAGTGAAAATTCCGCAAAAAGTGGTTTGTCCGGTATAAGGGCCCTTACATCATTCAAAATTGGAAAAAGGTCTATCTGATGTATTAATACACATCGATATACAGGTTCCATCTTAACTCTTGCTCTATACAGTACATTGTGTGAAATTTATAGACTTCAAATACGCATCTTTTTGAAGCTCAAAATAGCAATCTGACTCTTCTAAGATCACCTGACTCCTTTCTCCAGCTACTTATAGTACTATCATGTGAAGCCGAAGGAATACAGCACAAGTGAAGAGTCTCAACATTTAATCTGATTTTGAGTGCAAGCGAACTATAGTGTGTAACTTGTTACATTTAACTATTAGCACTGACATACACTATTATACACGAATCTAAGATTCGTAGGAGCACATAATAGCAACTGCCAGTCTCAGTGTCACTCAAAATCAATTATAAGGAAACATAAATATAGATACAGTACTGTATCAAAACATTTTTTCTATCATTGGTCCATATTTTCTATGAATATTATAAAAATTAAACTGAAAAGCCCCCCCCCCCCCCTTCCCCTCGCAACGTTACGCTTCGCCTATGTCATCAATCAGTATGAATCGCTCATCCGCCCACATCAAAAGTTGCATTTACCGCGCTATTTTAGAATCGCGATCCCGACTATTACAGGTTTCCTGAAACGAGTTTTAAATATTTCTAGTTCTAGGTTTCAATCCTGACTGGAGTCATGTAACTAGCGTTTTGGCTACCCTAAGTCCTGCTCGGGATGAAAAATCCTAGGCTTCTGAGTTGATATAAATGCCAGCCTTGCCAGGGCCATCTTTTTGATTGAAATGCTTTATTATGGTCTATCTGTTGACAGGTAAGAACATTAAAATTTATTTATTGGGTCAGTATTTTCATATCAAGGGTCAAGGTGTTTTCAGAGAGCACATTTTCTGTGGACTGAGCGTAAGTTCAAACACGGCAATTTTTGAAAATGAAAAGCCACGGTGAGGTATAGTTTATCTATTTATTTATTTATTTATTGTGGGGGGTGGGGGGGGGGGGGTTTCTCTCTGAAACTTCTCCATTCATAAACATATAGCCCTATGTGGAAAATAATTGCTATAGTGATACCTCTAAGTTACAACTAAGCCGGTGTGGCCTAGTGGATAAGGTGCTCGGCTCGTGATCGAGAGGTCGCGGGTTCGACTCCCGCCCGGGGCACACCGGTGTTCTGTCTTTCGGATGAGACAGTAAAAACCGAGGTCCCGTGTCACGGTAGGCGTGGCACGTAAAAGATCCCTCACTGCTTCGGGTGGGTCCGTTGCAGAGGTCTAAATTTGTATGCAATGCATCAGGCAGATGCCGTCACCATATACGTGAAATAATCGTGGAGTGACGTAAAACAATAATCAAACAAACAAACAAAAAGTTACAACTAAAATATTACATATATAGGTGATCAGATGGATAATAGAAATGTACATATATGTCATCATCTGTTCCTATTGCATATAATAGTCGGATTTCCAAATCGGAGCCAAATAATCAACAAAACCGCCGCCCGCCCGCCGCTTTAAAAGCCGCGCTAGCCTGAACTCACAAGTCCATTTCCCACCATGTTTAAGCAATTTTAATTCACCCATATGCTTAGGAAATCCATCGAGGATGCTTCTAGCCAAACAGGAGACGCTTATTTCTCTATATCACCTGATAATTTTAATCTTTGCTTCTTCTCAAGGGTCAATGAGCAGTGGCGAATTCAGGATTTCATAAAAAGGGGAATGTGGAAGTCAAATATTATACTTCGCAAAAATACTCAGCCATTTTGTCTGGATTTTTAGTAATTTACCCACTAATTCAGTGTTTTCAACCTTATTTTCTATACACGCCTTGGAACTGTGGCCAAAAAGCGAGGGGGGGGGCTGCCCCTCTTAATCCACCACTGATGAGTGTTCACTGCGCTTTTGGTATGATATACTAAATGCCATCGTAGACGCATTACCACAAAATGGTTTTTTTTGGAAAATTTACAAGTCATCAAACACTTGGTGCCCCACCATAGCGCAAAAATCCTGGATCCGCCTAAGTTGCGTTTAAAACCATGATAATTCTACCAATAACAAACATTTCTGGTATCGCGTAGCTAAATTGGCATCATTGCTGGAAAATATGCGGAACAAAGGCAGGTTATATATTCCATGCACACAAACGACACACAAGTGTGGTATTGCGATCTTGTATGCATAATTTACGAGTGATAAATCTATTTTGAAGGGACAATGTAGGTATAAACAATAATAACAGTTTTGGTCTATCGATCTAGTAGATCAGCCCATTTGTGAGACGATTCGCATCAAACGTCGGTCGATCGAGAACCCGTTCCGGTCCCAAGGGGTATGTGCAATGTATGGAATCGACCGCTGCAGCAACCGATCTATAATTATACACAATAGAAACTGCTATATTACACTGTGCCAAAGTATCAATACTGCACTACATCAAAGCACTATATTGCTTATGCTATAGTGTTACATATATTCATACAGAATATTGGGTGGGTGGGCTGTACAAAGCGGTATATGCGACAAGTGAGCAATTAGGTCACTGAAACGTTTGTTTGCCCATTGTATATTATCTCACCATGGTTATTTCTCTGGTACGGTAGCAATCAGTATCAAGTAGTGGAGAAATAGCTAAAAAGGGGAAAAAGGGGGGGGGGGGGAGAGAAGGAAAACCTCTCAACGTTTCAGCTACAGTATACATGGTCGTTCCTTTTCACTTGTGCCCATCAGGGTTCGATCTTATTCGATCTTAAACCCAACAGAGAATATCACAGCGCTTTAATCCAATCAGTCATCAATATCCCTACTTTCTGTGGATTTTTTATATCACGAGTCGAGTCTCTGGATGAGAAATGAAGCCATGAAAATGAAAAATGCTCAGCACCCCAAGATATTTCTATACGTTGTCAACCAAATGCTGGTATATCTAGCCCACTCTTTGTAACTGACCAAAGCGGAATATATTCATATAACAACTGACTGACTGACTGATTATTGTTTTACGTCACTCCAAGATTAGTTCACGTATATACGGACGATATCCGCCTAATGCATTGCACTGAAATTCATACCTTTATCATTGACCCACCCGAAATACTGAAAGATCTTTCACGTGCAACGTTTACCGTTACCTCAGTTTTCATTGTCTCATCCGAAAGACAGAACACCAGTCTACTCTAATCTACTCTCATCAATTCTCAGCCTTATCTAACACACACAAAGCATGAGCCTTCTCCAACACACATCAATCAGCCTTCTCTAACACATACCAGTTTTAAGTCATCTCTAACACACACCAATCATAAGCAGTCTCTAACACATATCAATCATGAGCCTTCTCTAATACATCTCACTCCTACCTAAGACTTCTCTAACACACACCGATCTTAAGCCTTCTCTAACACACACCAATCATAAGCCTTCTCTTACACACACCAATCATAAGCAGTCTCTAACACACATCAATCATAAGCCTTCTCTTAAACACACCAATCATAAGCAGTCTCTAACACACAGCAATCATAAGCCTTCTCTTACACACACCAATTATAAGCCTTCTCTTACACACACCAATCATAAGCAGTCTCTAACACACATCAATCATAAGCAGTCTCTAACACACATCAATCAGAAGCAGTCTCTAACACACACCGATCATAAGCAGTCTCTAACACACATCAATCATAAGCCTCCTCTTACACACATCAATCATAAGCCTCCTCTTACACACACCAATCATAAGCCTCCTCTTACACACACCAATCATAAGCCTCCTCTTACACACATCAATCATAAGCCTCCTCTTACACACACCAATCATAAGCCTCCTCTTACACACACCAATCATAAGCCTCCTCTTACACACATCAATCATAAGCCTCCTCTTACACACACCAATCATAAGCCTCCTCTTACACACATCAATCATAAGCCTCCTCTTACACACATCAATCATAAGCCTCCTCTTACACACATCAATCATAAGCCTCCTCTTACACACACCAATCATAAGCCTCCTCTTACACGCACCAATCATAAGCCTCCTCTTACACACATCAATCATAAGCCTCCTCTTACACACATCAATCATAAGCCTCCTCTTACACACATCAATCATAAGCCTCCTCTTACACACACCAATCATAAGCCTCCTCTTACACACATCAATCATAAGCCTCCTCTTACACACACCAATCATAAGCCTCCTCTTACACACATCAATCATAAGCCTTCTCTTACACACACCAATCATAAGCCTTCTCTAATACATCTCACTCCTACCTAAGCCTTCTCTTACACATATCACTCCTAAGTCCTCTCTAGCTTATATCAATCGTCAACCTTTTCGAACACACATCAACCTATTAAGTCTTCTCAAACACATCAATCAGTTTACTCAAACACGTATTTACTATTAGACTGACCTACTCTGCTTACTCCATCACGTATCAATAATCAACCTTCTCTACAACGTATCAAACCTAAATGTACTCTACATCATATCAATCAGCTTGTCCTAACACATATCAACCATCAGTCTTCTCTTACACATATCACTCAGCTTACTCCATCACGTATCAATCATCAACCTCCTCGAACACGTATCACACCTAAACATACTCTACACTGTATCAATCACCTTGTCCTAATACATCTTGATGTAGAGTACGTTGATCTTCTCTTACACGTATATATACTATCAATCAGTATACTCTTACACGTATCAAGCACCTTACTCTACCACATAATCTATATCAATCAGTATACTCTTACACGTATCAAGCACCTTACTCTACCACATAATATATATATCAATCAGTATACTCTTACACGTATCAAGCACCTTACTCTACCATATAATATATATCAGTCAGTATACTCATACAAGTATCATGCACTTTACTTTACCACATAATATATATCAATCAATATACTCTTACACGTATCCAGCAGTTTACTCTACCACATAATCTAAATCAATCATTTTACTCTTACACGTATCAAGCACCTTACTCTACCACAAACTACATATCAATCACTTTACTCTTACACGTATCAAGCACCTTACTCTACCACATAATCTATATCAATCACTTTACTGTTAAACGTATCAAGCACCTTACTCTACCACATAATCTATATCAATCACTTTACTGTTAAACGTATCAAGCACCTTACTCTACCATATAATCCATATCAACGACTTTACTCTTACACGTATCAAGCACCTTACTCTACCACATAATCTATATCAATCACTTTACTCTTACACGTATCAAGCACCTTACGCTACCAAATAATATATATCAATCACTTTACTCTTACACGTATCAAGCACCTTACTCTACCACATAATATATATCAATCACTTTACTCTTACACGTATCAAGCACCTTACTCTACCACATAATATATATATATCAATCACTTTACTCTTACACGTATCAAGCACCTTACTCTACCGCATAATCTATATCAATCAGTATACTCTTACACGTATCAAGCACCTTACTCTACCACATAATATATATCAATCAGTATACTCTTACACGTATCAAGCACCTTACTCTACCACATAATCTATATCTGTCTACTCTTACACGTATCAAGCACCTTACTCTACCACATAATCTATATCAATCAGTATACTCTTACACGTATCAAGCACCTTACTCTACCACATAATATATATCAATCAGTATACTCTTACACGTATCAAGCACCTTACTCTACCACATAATCTATATCTGTCTACTCTTACACTTATCAAGCACCTTACTCTACCACATGATCTATATCGGTCTGCTCTTACACTATCAAGCAGCTTACTCTACCATATGATATATATCAATCAGTCTATTCTAACACATATCGCACCACAACCTGCTTTAATACACACCTATGTCTGCCTACTCTAACACATACCAATTATTAGCCTACGCTTATACGTATCAGTCCTAGGTCTGGTATTAACACATATCAATCATTCTAGTGTCCCATCTGAGAATGACTTTCTTTTTCTTACATTCTAATGACGTAGTTGAGAATTGTAGGTTACCAAAACAAAATGAAAAAAAAAACACATACAAAAACTACACAATCATACTACGTTGTGTCCATACAACTTCACCAGCATATTGATTGATCGTTGCGCAACACCAGTTAGGTCATAAACCTTCCCTTTTCCTCGACAAATGATATTATTATCGAGATTTATGTTGGGAATTCCGGATTTACTGAAACACTAATGAAAGCATCGTCATAAAATCAAGAAACATAACAAATTTCGCTCTTAAAAATGGTCCCATTTCGGATCCTTTGACATTCATATTTTGGTGTGGGTAATAGCACGCGCGTCACAGATTGCATTCACTGGATTCTCTGTGGTGTATTTGAGTCCGGAAGTTGTTTAATTGACAACAGTTGATTAATTGATTGATTGATTGATTTGACACCATACCTGGAATAGAAAGTATTTCACGAATATGTTGGCGACACCTGTTTGATGTGCTGAGCTTTGATCTATGGAACGAACACACTTGAAGCAATAAAGATTTTTTTACATGGCAACATTCACCGTGGCTTGATTTACAAGTAGATTTTTAAAGAGTTTTCCGGGTTCCCCAATGAGCAATGGGTTAAATTAGTTACACGTGTCTAACCCTTCATCTCTTGAATCCTCATATATAGTTACAACTGGCATTGGTAAGCTTATATAAAGCATGCAATTTATACATATACATGTAAGTGCAACGAGGCTTACTTACAAATCAAACCCTGGATCTTAAGCGCGAATTCAAAAATTTTTCAAAAAGGGGGAAGAGTGTTCTATCTTATGAAAGTCTTTTGAGAGACAAGTACAGACAAAAGTCTTTTGAATGATCTCAGGATGGCATGGATTCTATCTGTGCATTAAGGACTTTATGAGATAAACATTCCTCCTTGCTTATCGTTTACAGACTAGTCTTCCCAGTAACAATCTTGCGGTACGGGCGATCCAGGTTCGATTCCCGGGTTGCGCTACAAGAGGTTGATTACCTCCTGCTTCCATGTCGCGATATATATAACTGAAAAATTGTTGAAAGCGAGACAAAATCCCAAATCCCAATCAATCATAGTGGCGAATCCAGGATTTTCGAAAAAAAGGGGGGGGGGCGCATGAGAAAGTCAAGTGTAAGTCACACTACTCAGCCATTTCGGTTGCCAAATCTGGAGATTTACTTGTAAATATGTTGCAAAAAAGGAGCTGAACGTGTAAGGAGGGGGGACAAGCACAAAGAGGTGGAATACGTGTCTAGTAAACGTGTTCAAAGATGATCGTGTTAGGCTAGTAAAGTGATGGAGTGTGTCTCTGGAAAACGTGTTCACAGGTGAACATGCTAGGCTAGTAAGTGCATAGTGGTGGAGTGTGTGTCTAGTTAAGGTGTTCACGTGTGCACGTGTAAGGCTAATATGCGCAAAGTGAGGGAGAGTGTGCATGGTAAACGTGTTCAAAGATGAACGTGTTAGGCTGGTAAGTGTTTAGTGATGGAGTGTGTCTCTGGTAAATGTGTTCACAGGTGAACATGTTAGGCTAGTAAGTGCATAGTGGTGGAGTGTGTGTCTAGTTAAGGTGTTCACATGTGAAGGTGTTGGGCTAATACGTGCATAGTGGACGGGTGTGTGTCTGGTAAACGTGTTCACAAATGAACGTGTAAGGTTAATACGCGCATAGTGTTGGAATGAGTGTCTGAATCTTTGGTGAACGCGTTAGGCTAGTACGCGCATAGTAGACGGGTGTGTGTCTGATAAACGTATTCACAGATGAACATGTAAGGTTTGCACATAGTGTTGGGATGAGTGTCTGATTCACAGATGAACGCGTTAGGCTAGTAAACGGCATAGGCGATGTGACCACTGGATTTTCGTGTTGTCATTAAACGAAGTCATTTATTCGCATTTTCTCAGTCTTTTCACTATAAATGAGTATCGGCTTCAGGTTTGAGTTGAAATGGGATAGTATAGTGTCCCTATGTAATGAATCTTAGAATCTTTAGGACCTGGACATAAATTCCGGCCTTAGTGGTCAGAAGATGAATTCAACATTTAACTACTATATACATGTATATGTATACATATATTTCTTCATGCGATCTTTAAAGGTTGATTGATTGATTTTTATTTAACGTCACACCACGAATATTTCACGTATATAATGACGGCATCTGCCTGATGCGGGGCATACAGATTTTGACCTTTGCAACGGACCCACCCGAAGCAGTGAAGGATCTTTAAAGTGCCATGCATACCACGACACGGGGCCTCGGTTTTTCCTGTCTCATCCGAAAGACAGGACAGCGGCATGACCAGAGCGGGACTCGAACTCCGGCCTCCAGATCAGGGGGCTAGCGTGATACCACTAGGCCACGCCGGCTTGATCTTCAAAGGGGGCTATACATACACCATATGTAATGGATAAATAATGATATCCAGAATAGGTACTCGTACGGCCAAATCGTAGTGAGAATTAATGACCATTATGAACAATTGAACTTGAAACACCCAGTTTGTAAAGTCATATCTTTTATCTCATTCAAGAAAAGTTCACAAATGCAGAAGATAAAAACAAAATTATCGCCATAACCAAGTGTAGATATGACAAAGAAAATCGACAAACTGTACAGAAAAGAAAACGTACACGTACACTGTGCTTGTTTAAGAGTAAACGCTCATAGTGAGCAACTTTGTAACTAATACATTCCCTTACCCTCGGTTCCTTTATTTGCCATCCTTTTACATACAGTTTGCAATTTCTACACTAAAAGACATGGCTATCTTCATTCTATTGATACTAACACAAGCTACAGAAACTAAAGGGCAAGAAACGCATACAATACAAAACAGACAGCAATCCTGTACCCCTAGAAGAACCTGAAGACGGATCAAGTGAAAGAGTGAGCATCCCCGGCCAATCGGTCACGCCCGACATGAGATCTTAAGTTTAATATTACCCACAGAGGGTTACAGCTTGCAGACATAATACATAATATACTAAATACTAATAATAACCAGGATTTAGATTCGGACACCCTCTCCTCTTTGGTCTAATTCTCCACTGGATATTGTATTTTGCATGGAAGCAAGGGGGGGGGGGTTGGTTTGTATTTTTCTTCTCATTCACAAATCATTTTGATAAAAAGTCATCAAATTACGCGCCCGAGCACACACATACACATACCACCACCACCACCACACACACACACACCAATGTCACACTTCACATCCATTGATTAATTTTTATTGTAAATATTATTCAATCAAACCGTTGAAATGTTTGAGTGTTTAACTCATTCCTCAATGCTAATATCCAAAGACTGATCGATTTTATAAAAAAAATATAATGTGAATACTTTTAATCTGGATAATTAGACATGTGAGAAATCGTTATCAGTTATTGTGAATCTTCAGTCACGATTAAGCCGGTGTGGCCCAGTGGATAAGGTGCTCGAGAGTTCCCGGGTTCGACTCCCGCCCTAGGCGCATCAGTGTTCTGTCTTTCGGATGAGACAGTAAAAACCGAGGTCCCGTGTCACGGTAGGCGTGGCACGTAAAAGATCCTTCACTGCTTCGGGTGGGTCCGTTGCAAAGGTCTAAATTTGTATGCAATGCATAAGGCAGATGCCGTCACCATATACGTGAAATAATCGTGGAGTGACGTAAAACAATATTCAATCAGTCAATCAGTCACGATTAGATTATCATATGCAGCTTTTCTTGTATCGCTTATAATCACGATAGTCATCCTCTCATAAAGACAATTCATTTCTGGACACATTAAAAGATGACGAGAAATGTACACAACACTAAATATCATTGAATCGTCTTTGTTAGCAGGAGACGCTATTAGCATGGGCCATGGAGCATTAATTTCTAGACGTAATATTAGTTTGAAATGAATCATGAAGTTTTTATTCAAAATGAATACACATGTATAATGATTGATATATAATATGGTTTATTTTTATCTTAAAATTACCAAATAGGGGGGGACCAAAAAGTCTTCTACTATGTTACAAACAACGTAGCCCTCAATTGTCTTGTTGTTGCTATTTTAATATCCATCCTATTGCCCCTAAACAACAAGTTGAGTGAAGTGACGAGGTTAACCAAAGGGTTTAGGCTCATTGGTCCCTCCCCCCCCCCTCCCAAAGTTTTTTTTTTTATCAATAACTTCTTCTATTCCGTATTCCGTATCATGGTAAGTGTTGACATTTATCCCACACTTCTTCATATTGATCCTTTGCACAGACATAAGCGCAGAAAGTGTCAAGCGGGGGAGGGGAAACCCCTTCGGTTTTTTTTTTTTTTTTTTTTGGTTTCTGATCACATAAAAAGATGTGCCCCAATTCCCCTCTCATGCTTCTAATTGGTCAAAGTAAGGCAATGCACCATACGGGTGCCGCCACCATATGTGTTAAATAATTCCGACATGATATTCATCAATAATCAATCAATTACTACTGTTAATAGTTAAATTATAGATTATTGCGCGTGTGCATCTCAACTTGCCGACATTTATATCCCAACGTATATGATATCGATTGGACTGGAATTTCATTTTCCTCTTTTCATTTGCAAGTTCATTTAGGACACGACAGCCAGCCTTGGTTACACAATACAAGTGTTGCAAACACTACTTGCACTATACTCGAATCAATGTATCACATCAAGTGTTGATTGCGTCTTGTCTGTTATGTCATATGAGACTCGTTTTGTCTGTTATGTCATGGCAACATTCTTTCATTTATATTATGATAGACTAAGTATTCGTCCGATATGTGTTGACCTGTGGAGAAAAGGATTCTGATCTCTCATGTGTTGGCCTCTACCGTGACATGGACTTTGGAGCTTACTATATCCTCTAACATGACATGAACCTTGGACCTTTACTATATCCTCTAACGTCGCATGGACCTTGGACCTTTACTATAACCTCTAACATGGCAGAGACTTTGGACTTTCACTATATCCTCTAACGTCGCAAGGACCTTGGACCTTTACTATATCCTCTAACATGGCATGAACCTTGGATTTTCACTATATCCTCTGAAGTCGCAAGGACCTTGGACCTTTACTATATCCTCTAACGTCGCATGGACCTTGGACCTTTACTAAATCCTCTTACATGGCATGAACTTTAGACCTTTACTATATCCTCTGGTATGGCATCGACCATGGACCCTTACTATATTCTCTAACAAGACATGGACCTTGGACCTTTACTATACCCTCTAACATGGCATGGACCTTGGACCTTTACTATATCCTCTAACATGGCATGGACCTTGGACCTTTACTATATCCTCTAACATGGCATGGACCTTGGACCTTTACTATATCCTGTAACATGGCATGGACCTTGGACCTTTACTATATCCTGTAACATGGCATGGACCTTGGACCTTTACTATATCCTGTAACATGGCATGGACCTTGGACCTTTACTATATCCTGTAACATGGCATGGACCTTGGACCTTTACTATACCCTCTATCATGGCATGGACCTTGGACCTTTACTATATCCTCTAACATGGCATGGACCTTGGACCTTTACTATATCCTCTAACATGGCATGGACCTTGGACCTTAAGTACTAGTATATTTCATCCTCAAGACATGGTGTCTATAAGTCGCTGCTTGGTCTCGATCCCTAGACCTATAGGTCCCGAGAAAAGCTCTGATTGACTTAGTCTGTAACAGACTGAACACTACATACTTTCAGTTTTCTAGTACCGATGATTAGTCGTCAATGTTCTATGTCTAGAGATCACATGGTCCCGGGGTTCGATTCTCAGTGGTGATGAGTCAATGTCCTATTTTTCAAATTAGAAAAGTAAAGTATAAAGAAAGAAAGATCCGTCAGTGCTTCGGGTTAGATTATCGTTATGTAAGTTGAATATACATACATCTGTCGTACATGTATATACATACATTTGTCGTACATGTATATATATACATCTGTCGTTTTTCCGATGCGTTGTTATACTGGTAATTCAGATGTAAAACGACTTTGTTTATCCGTTTGTTGGAATGATATCTAAGGGCTGTGCAAAACAACCCCCAGATGCATGCAAATATAATTATTACTACATGCTCTTGCCCAATGAGTCGGTAAATAACTGTTATTCGATAAATTCCATTCATTTTAACCGTGTCACATTGCACCATAGGGTATTGTTACTGAACATCAAAGATCATCTGTTTTTATTATGTCTTGCTGGGTAATTTGTGAGTTTGAGTCATAGTCAGAGGGACTTGGGTTCGATTCTTCCTAAAACACCTAATTCATGTCAGATGTGATCGATATCGTGACGTCAGATCGGCAATGTTTTCATAGCTGGCCAAACACGATATATCGTCGCCATAATTGTTTATATTGGTTGGCCGATTTGTCAGTCATACTGCGACAAGAAAACAGGAAGAAACTAACCTCATAAACTTCGGGCCGGAATCGAACCGGATCGTCCAGCTAAGCGCTAATTGACTACCGACATGACTCGAAGTCTGCTCCTACTGAGGTTAGCGAGATCTCGATAGCTTAGTGAACAAAGACCGCGATTAGGAACTCAGTGGCGGATCCAGCATTTCCGAAAAGGGGGGAGGGCACCTTTGTATTGGCCAAAAGACCTAGCCAATTTTGGTGCTTAATCTGGATTTTTACTAGTAAACATGTGGCCAAAAAGGGAGGGGGCGGACCCCCCTCTAAATCCGCCACTGGAACACACTGTATTATCATTGTCTGGACACGATTTCCGATCAGAGCGAAAAGAAGGGTCCGTCAATGTCACTGCTGAAGGGACTGAACTTTCAGAAATACCGGTTTTCTTCATCATTAAACGTTAGTCACAACTATATTAGTAAAATATACTGATAAGGGTTAACAAACAAACATAATGAGGCAGATGGGCAGGATATAGCTAAGAGTTTATACAGCTATGTGTAATATTACTATTATTTTTTTCAGTAAATTGTCATAAACACAGTCTGTAGCATGTATATATGTAAGCGTGTCTGTATCAGTGTAGTATTCGAGAGAATTTGATTTTTATTATAAAGACGTCCAACAGTTAGCGGCAAATCAAAAACAAATGCCATAACATCTCACTGTTTATCAGGACTGGAGCATCCGGGTCCTGGTGCGATCAAAATATCAGGACTGGAGCATCCGGGTCCTGGTGCGATCAAGATACTGACTCTTTAATAATGACTTTATACTTAAAAACCGAAGATTAATTCTCTATGTGAAGAAAAAGGGGTGGTGGTGAATCGATGAAGGTTTATTCCGAAAGAGAAAAGGGGGGGGGGGGGGTGTGGAGGACGATGAACCGCAAGGTTTGTCGAAGAACCATAGGTTTATTCCTAACGCAAGGAGGGGTAAAGGGAGAGTGATTAACCATATGCTGAATGCTACCATATTCCGGTGCTTTTACCACTAGACACTGACCAATACTATATTTGGTTACCTCTATTACTACACAATGGACGTTACCATATTTGATTACTACCAGAATAACACACTGACGACTACTATGTTTGGGCACCATCACAATTACACACTGACCACTATCATAGTTGATTACCTCCACAATTACAAATTGACCGCTACCATATTTGGTTACTTCCACAATTACAGACTGACCTCTACCATATTTAGTTACCTCCAAAACAACACACTGACCGCTACTACATACATACATACATACATACATACATACATAAGTAATCCTATTGTTGCTTTTGTCAAACGAGAATACGAAAGTAATTGGTGTTACCTCAATGTGGAACTTTGAACAACGCAGTACGCTGAACATACACAAAAACAAATACGCTGGACATTCACAACACGATACAATGACCAGTCACAACAACACGATATGCTGGACATTCACAGTAACACGATACGCCAGACATTCACAACAACAGAATACTCTGGACATTCACAAAAACACGATACGTTGGACATTTCTACAACATGATTCGATAAAAAACAAATCGCTGAACATAAACTGGACTCTCCTGTATAAAAAACCACATACACAGCCCTTACATACACGATAAGTTAAACATAAAGACGTCACACACAGCAATTACAATATCGACTTCGGACGGCCAGTTGAAATGACAACAGAGCTTCACCTAATTGGTATAGTTCACCGGTTCACAGGGACCACATTATGCCTCACAGACAACACTACGTTCATTCACACTTAAAACGTGACAGTTGGTACCGATTTTCGGGCTCACGATCTTTAACATATGAAAAGCCGTGGTTCATTCTGCAAGACACAATCGACATCGCACCATCGATTCATTGTCAAATAGTTCTTTATTCAGTTTTGAAGCTTTTTAATTAGTACGATTTTTTAAGCAAATACATTATTATGCGATGCATAAAATGTAAAAGAAATTATCCTGAGTTATATACTCAGTTCAAAATGTCAAAATTTTTCCGAGGAGGCCAACGGCCCAACCTAGCTCTTTCCCCTCCCCTGGAACGAAAACCTGTGCAATATCAGTAATCGATATATCTATAATCAATCGATCAATATACTAATCGATTAATCAAAGGGATCCGATGGACTGTATCAGTAAATGTACATATACTGTAACTGATGAAAGGGTGGACATTCTTTTCATACATGACTGAAAAAAAAATACTTCAGAAGTTTACCAAGGCTGCTTTGATCAGAACATCGCAAACATCACAATTGTTGAATAGACATCGTTGTGTGCCAAACTTTCTCATGCTTTACAGGACATTTGTCTAGTAAAGCTTCATATACCAATGAAATGATAATGAAAGTTTTCACTGGCCGAGCCAGCTTTTATCAGAAATGTCTCGCGGTCAGATGGGTCTCGGAAACAGTGGACATCTTACACAAATGATTGTAGGGTATTACTACACTGCACGTAGATTGAATCTGTAACACAGTATTCTATCTGTATAAAAAGACTATATGTATACTACACAGGCCCGTAGGTACCGCGAGCCGAGGGGCCGTGGGACTCCCCCCCCCCCCCCCCCCCCGCCTCTTTTTTATGCTGATCACCTCGCAACGAAATTCATGGTTTTCCACCCCTTCCACTTTTGAAAAGCTTCCTATGACCCTGATAACGTTGCATGTTGTGTTTACATCCCCCTCTTACTCGATTCACTTCTGGTCAGCATATGAACAGTGCAAAGAAGGGGCTTTGATTTCACCGAGAAACACAACAAGATTTGACGTATGTATTGCTTAATAACCCTTTTTTATATATGTTTTGAACATCTTTGATATAACCCTGCCCCCTTTACTTTCACATCGACTTCATACTCTTTCCAGTTGGTTGTACCCTATAGATGCTGGACTCAAATGAAGAATGTATAGCTACCAACCTCTAGCACCTATCGGGAAAGATGGAACTAGAGTAGACTAAATATTCAAGCTCATCCTGGGCCTCTTAAACTTCTATATATCCCAAGCAGTGATTCACAGTCCTGTATACCGATTTCTACAGTCTACGGTCCCGTTAAGAATAAAATGGCTGCCTAACTTGATATAGAAATAAGTTGATATCAATATCTACCTCAGAAGATCCTGTTCTCTCTCTTCCTCCTCATGTTGACGTTTGAGCACACTCTCTATGATCTTCCTCTCTCGTTCCGTCAGGTGAGAGATGTCCGGCATGGGAGGGAGGGAGGGACGGCGAGTAGACATGCTATTGCTGGTCCTAGACAACGGACTTAAACTTGCTCAGATCGACAGGAGCTAACGGATCGATGACTTGATAGTCACGGCAGTACAGAATCAGCTTGTGATCAATTCTCCAAGTCTCTTCAGGCTTTGAATCGATAAATCCAACATACATAGTGCTCTCAGTCCTCAGTTTTCTCCTAAAATTCTAAAATGATTTTTGAATTAGTAGGTGAAACCATTCCGACGACGTTAGATGCATTTGTTCAGTCTCACAGCATTGTTAATTCGCCTACATCAACTTATTGATATATCTTCATCTCTCTGACCAATCATATGACGCGACATTTGTGACGTCGGCGAGTCACTACAAAGCGATCCTCTTCAGTACGGCATAAATTATTGATTGCTCCCCGTTAACCATTGCAGCATTTTTTTCATTCAGATGTACGGATGGCATATACACCTAGTTATTTAACCAGGAATATTAGTCTGAACGCTTGGGTCCGGTAACCGTGGGAAAGAAAATGGGGGAGGTCGGAACAGGTGTAAGGAGAGCGGGTCAGAATGGGAAAATCGATCTTATTTCAGACTAGCGATTACTCAATTTGTTTCCGTCAATGAAACACAGAGCTGCGGGACGGTTTGTCAACGGATCAATACATCATAGCACTTACTAGTGTGCCGGTATTTCTGTAAATTAATCACCTATTTTTAACGTACAGAGTTATCGCTCTTGTAAAAGCATCAGCTGACCACAGGCATGTAAATTCTATTTCAATGTGATAAATCGCTGGCTATATGCCGTGTGAATTTCGCGCGTAATTAGCAAACATGCATCACGTCTTTTTTTCGACACATGTAACTTAAACTGTGATAAATTACATTCGCTATTATATAGGTCATTCGCTATAATATAGGTCATTCTATCGACAAATCGATATATTGATCGACCCGTAATTATCCGATCGCCATTGCCGGAAGCGATACATCACTACACCAATATTACTGCTATTTTTGTTATAATTTTTAAAATTTATCTTTTTTTTCTTGTTTTTTTTTTCATGCCGCTTTTACCGTCACGGCTTACCTCATTGTGTCACTAATCACATAATATGGATAAAGTTTTAATTAACTGTAGTCTTATTAATGTTATGTTCACCCAGAACACGAACTTATATTCATATTTATGTCTAATACGCATTACATCCCCTCCCCATGAACCCTAATCCACATCAGTAACTTTCAAATTGTAAAAATAAAGTCTGAACTACATACAGGTGATTCATTCCACTTGTCGTTTTAACCACACCGAGTCTTTGGGACAATAGGTAGGGTGGGGTGGATGGGGTAAGGGGGGGGGGGGTTGAAGACACGATACGATATATAAAGCATTATGCATTTTAAAATGTTTTGTCGAGAGGGTAATATGGACGTCGAGCAAAATATGCATGCCAAAGATAAAAGTTTGCAAGAGTTTTCGTTTTGTTTTTCTTTGTGTGTCTCTCTGTGTTTGTTTTTGTTTTTCTTTTTTCGAGGGGGAGGGGGTGATAAATGTTTGTTTGTTTGTGTGAGACGGATTTTTTTTTATTTTCTAGCTACCAGAATAAAATGTTGAAATTTGAATAAATATTTTAAATAAACAATTTATCCTGTAAACATAACAAACATAATTTCAATTAGAAGTTATACTAAATTCCATCATTTCAGTCTCTTATAAACACTAGATAGAACTAATGCACGTGTTTCGGTTACATCCAGCTCCTTAAATGATTCTTGGCCGTCGACAATTCATATGGAAGTGTAAAATTCATAGTATGTGCCGTCCGTCGACTAACGGTCCACTAATCTTTAAGTGAGCATATGACTACAAGAAATAAAAATGGTATGATTTCTTCGTGACAAATGTCGTTTGCCAACTTTCAAATTTAATTCTAACTTTTAAGTAAGTACATGACTTATGTTATTAAAAGCGTCGACTTCAGTGAAACACTGAGAAATTACTTGTCATATTTTTACATTTTTCTTTATAAACGATGACTTAGTAACTGGTAGTTGGATTTACTAAGTGTTGCTTTATTCATAAAAAAACAATTAAGCCAGGGATTTACCCTAGACTTACTCGGGGCTTTTTGGCAATCTCAGAGCCCCTGCCTTTTTTCTCTTTTTTTTTTTTTTTTCTTCTTTTTTTTTCTTTTTTCTTTCTTTCTTTCTTTTGGAATACACAAAATTTTAAGCTAGGTACATTACTGCAGATACTCTTAAGTTTCATGAGCTTGCATGTTGGTATAACACTGTACTTAAAATTTGAGGACCGGAGTTCGATTCCAGCTGTCGACTGGTATTTTACTAAGGCGATTTATCATCTCCGTAACCGTCTGTCGGATGAAATGAAATAAACCGAAGTCCTGTGTCACGATACTCGTTGACTGGTAAAAGATCTTTCACTGTATTGTAAATTACAATCTCATGTAACATTATATGATATTATATATCGTCTTTTTGCCAGAGATGAGACATATAATATCTTTTGTCAAGTATCCTTGACCTTGAAAATTGCACCATGGCCTTGTGAGAGTTAAAGATCTTAGTATGCTCCGTTGATAACCGGGCTAGAGAATCGTGGGTCAAGTAGTACTTTTAAATTTATGTTTTTCTTTTCACTGTGGAATTTTTGATACCAAGCGATCTAATGGTTGAAACATTTTCAAAGATTCCAAGCGATCTGATTGGTTGAACATTTCAAAGGGAAATGGAAAATTATGTTATTTCTAATATATAAAAAAAGATAATGAATAAACAAAAACAACAACCACAACAACAACAAAAACAACAACAATAATAACAATAATAATAATAATAATAATAATAATAATAATAATAATAATAAACAGGGTCAGGAAAACACTAAGCGGCGTTTACTTCGTAAATAATCAGTAGAATTTATCATCCCATGTCATGGTTGGAAATCACCTTATTTTGCCACGTAAGTCCTTTACTTTTCCGTTTTGGTATTGTTTTCGTTTGTTTTTTTTTTTTGTTTTGGATTTTTTCTTTTGTTTTGTTTTTTGTTTTTTGTTTTTTTCTTTTTGTTTTTGGGGTTTTTTTTGGGGGGGAGGGGGGGATTTTGTCTTGTTTTGTTTTTATCTATTTATCTATTTACTGTTTTTCCTTGAAATTATTTTATACACCACTTTTTCTAGATTTAGTTTCTCTGACCAAAACATACAGCACACTCAAGTTTTTAGTATTCTCGGTCTAGATCAAAACACGTTTACATTCAACAATGAGAGCGAAAAATATATACATGTATTGTGGAGTAAATCAATGTAAAACAAATAACACCTATTCTTTCAGCACAAGCAAAGAATATTCGTTTGAAAGATAAGTACACGGAAACCATTTGATGTTTTTTCTTATGACATGTACATTCTCGTAAGTATTTCGCTATTCAATTTCTAATCTTCATGCATTAATATGATTTTGCTTTATCATATCTCTGTTATGAAATATGTAAACTACATTTTGTGTTGTTTATTTTCAGTATCAGGCGATAAATCAATGTTCATATTTGTAATAAGTAACAGGATACGTTACTTACATTCTGATCATTATTTTACGTCATTCCTATCACACAGATTGATGTGAGAGAACTAACAGAAAATGAGATCGCAATGTAATTGCAGAGTGTATCTTTCCTTGTATATTATATTATTATATATTTATATTAACGCTGATTAAAAAACCAGACATTCTACATTAAAGTAATTGGGTAGAAATCTGATGGGAATCCAATCGGGAAAACGATTTACCTTTTTGTACTTAAAAATGATATAACAGTGAGTGTTATCAAATGGGTTGAATATCATGGAGTACACTTGACCTTAAGCAATATTTTGTTTTATTACATTGGATATTTTTATTGATAGTTTGACTTTAAAACATTTTTGAACTGAATACTTTTGTTTTGGTTTTTTTTTCTAAATCGAGTACTCAGTCCTGTAATTGCCGTCCGGCGTCGGCATTGTAATTGCCGTCTGAAGTAGGCACTGTAATTGCCGTTTAAAGTCGGCATTGTGATTGCCGTTTGCCGTTGGTATTGTAATTGTCGTATGAAATCCACACTGTGATTGTCGTATGAAGCTGGCACTGTGAATGCCCTTTGAAATCAGCACTGAGATTGCCGTTTGAAGTCGGTACTGTAATTGCCATTTGACTTCAGCACTGTGATTGTCGTATGACGTCGGCATTGTGATTGCCGTTTGAAGTCGGCACTGTGATTGCCTTTTAAAGTTGAAGCACTGTGATTGTCATTTGTCTTTTGCCGTCAGCACTGTGATTGTCGTTTGAAGTTGACACTGTGATTGCCGTTTTAATTCGGCACCACGCGTGATTGCCGTTTGAAGGTGGCACTGTGATTGCCGTTCGAAGACGACACAGAGCTTGCTGTTTAAAGTCGACACTGTGACTGCCGTTTGAAGTCGACACTGTGATTGCCGTTTTAATTCGGCACCACGTGTGATTGCCGTTTGAAGGTGGCGCTGTGATTGCCGTTCGAAGACGACACTGAGCTTGCTGTTTAAAGTCGACACTGTGACTGCCGTTTGAAGTCGACACTGTGATTGCCGTTTTAATTCGGCACCACATATGATTGCCGTTTAAAGGTGGCACTGTGATTGCCGTTTGAAGTCGACACTGTGACTGCCGTTTAAATTCAGCACTATGATGGTCGTTAATTTAAGGTTTGAACTGTTATTGCCGTTTGAGGTCGGCACAGTGAGTTCTAGGGGTGGATGCAGGATATGAGTTTAAGAAAGGGGATGTGAAATTTAACAGAGAGGCAGGGATCTGAGGCCGACTTAAAGCTCAGAGTGAATGCAGGGCGAAGATGTTTTGGGGGTCTAAGGAGGGGTGAGAGGGCGTAAATCCAGAAGTTCACAAGTTTGCATGCATTTTCATATTTAAATCTTGTGTAACATCAATCGTATTTCTAGTCTACATCAGGGTTTTATATTCAGTTGAAACACTCAGTTGTTAAGACGTACCAAAAATATCACATATACATAAATGGACAATATAAAAAGACCTAACTAACTGTATTAAATTCAACGAGATTAATTACCCAACGTTATATTTTATTCTAAAAAAATGCACCCCACGCACTCCTTAAATCCGCAGTGATTTCCAGATGAAGTAGGCACCGTGATTGTTGTTTGAAATCGGCATCGTGATTGTTGTTTAAATTTTCATCGTGATTTTTGATATTATTGTTTGTTGTTTATTTCATAAAATAATTTCTTTTTACACTCTATATATGCATTTAGCTAAATGCAATAACAGAAATCTCCTCGGGTACCTCAGGTCATGAAATATTTGGCAATGCACATTTAACGCAGTCACGTATATTAAAAGAGTTGCGTATCTCCAAGTGAAAATGTAGAGAAAATGAGGATGACGTCATCTTGTTTGAATATCCATTGTCATGCCGATTGAAATGAGATATAATTGCCCGTCTCTTTGCTCAAAGTGGCTAAAAACTAATTATTATGAAATGATAAAGTACGCATTCAAAACTGAATAGCATACACTATCTTAAATGAAATAGTGTTTACTGTTATTTATATTCTGTTTGTATTCTAAGAAGGCAATATGCCTGGTTGATGAACGATTGATGGCGGAGAATATTTTGAAAAAAAGGTCAAGATTTTCACAGATACATGCATTTTACGGCAGAGATTTAAGAACCATTACCTGCTTGTTCTGATGTTGTTGTGGTAATGACGCTTTCATACTCATGAAACTATTGGTCCATATTTATTTTATTCGTACTATGTTATATATATATATATATATATATATATATATATATATATATATATATATATATATATATATATATATATATATATATATATATATATATATATATATTAGTGCTTTGTATATATTTTCTATCTTTCTTTTCGTGTCTTTATATTTGTGTGAGTGTGTGTGTGTGTCCTGAAGAAGAAGCAGATTGCTTCGAAAATTTGGCAATTTTTTAATTGTTTTAGTATCGTTATCGCTTACCTGTGCTTTTATATTGACCCCTTTTTCTCGAGCGATTTGCATTAACCTTCATTGAGGTTGATCCGATACTTATGAATAGTGAATGTTGTTACAATTTCCTTTTTTGTGCTTTTATATATATATATATATATATATATATATATATATATATATATATATATATATATATATATATATATATATATATATATATATATAATAACTGCTCACATACTGTATTGTAATTTATATTATGTACGTCGTTCTTTGAATTTTGAATTTTTAAAATCCTATACACAATATATATATTATACTATATTGTTATTCACAAATCCTGAAATCTTGAATGGGAATGACCTTGAAATAGAACTACTAGAAATTGAAACGTTGTAAAGCCCCTCATATTGTTTAACATAGTTTGTGTCTATATAAACACAGCCTTGTAACTAATTGATATTGAGAAAAGTACAATAAATTTGATACAGCATAGAAGAAAGCAGTTGATTTCTCAAACTACGTGGTCTTCTTAGTTTGAAGATCCTAAGTTAATAATGTTCAGCCATAAGTTACCAAAAGACCAAACTCCGGAAAATTTTGTAGCGATATAAACTTGACAATGCTTTTGAAAAATTGTCACTTTAGCTACATTTTGGCAAAATTCATTGTCGAAAACCCACGTTCTGTTGCGCTACTTGAGCGTAGGTTTTCGACGATGGGCGAAATTTACATCATATATTAGCAAATTTTTACTTTATGCAAAAACTATTTAAAATGTGACCTTACAAATAACACGTCAAAAGTTATTATTTCCTCAATAAATCATGAAAACAAGGCGTTAGATTTCCACCGAATAACTTTATCGGTGAATTTTCTGAATCACGACTCGATCACCATGGCAACCTGATAAAATTCAATTTATTTTCACTCTTTGTACATTTATTGACATATAGGTAAAACCTTGAAAATCAGTATCATGCCGTGGTCAACGGATTTAGGATTCTAACTGAGAATTAACATTAATCAATGTAAATCCATATGTTAAAATTATAAATAATCTATAAATAGTATACATCGTAAGTCAAAATCATTCTTTATAAAAGACATTTAATAAACTTACAATCACACTTTATTGTCGCCATATGTTAAAATTATAATCATACAAGTATTGTAAAGGTGACATGTGTTATATCATAATTCTATATATTACATTAGAAAATATACATTTTGAAATAATAACAATGCGTTATACATGATATTAGAGAAAATAATAGGCATATATAATATATATAATATCAAAATAATGACAAATATGATGAAGTTATCCATTATACCTCACTTCTTATGTATATGTAACTTGCACAATACAATCATTAAATAAAAACTTCTTTCAAACTTAGACCAATATAAATGTTTAAGATGGACAATTTGATATATAGTTCAGACGCAGTAACGAATAGACTTATACTATTCAAAATTGAATATGCTTCTATACCATCCGGGTATAGACGACTAAAATGACCTCACCATGCGACGTTTTGGCTATGTTATCACGTGATTGACACGTCTTCCGGTCTCATTTCTAAAATACAGACCGTAGAGATAGTTGTAACTAGAAGATACACAATGAAAAACATTCTATCTAACACGAAGGCAACATCTCGCCATTCTTTCAAAATCTCTTCCTCTTTCATATCTGTCACGTGACGAGCACGAAGTACCTCCACCAATGTTTTGATGGACTCGTCTCTCTCCAGAAAACTATCTCTATAGCAATCCGCATCCATCGACGCATAATCCTGATCTATATCTGAAAGTTTTTCCATTCGGATGAAATCTTGCTCTTCTATACCTATCCTTGATAAGTTTAATTTCTTAGGTTTTGAATCCGTTTTCTTTTTATGGGTGACGAAATGACGGATTTTGACAAAAAATATAGTAGCTATTATACGGAACATAATTGTACGAAGCCACTTCGGAACTCTTTTGGGTCTTCCCCGTTGGTGATGGATACTGAGAATCCAAACGGATGTTAACACGGACAGACAACTCATTGTCAAGACAACCATGAGGTATATACCTGTAATGTAATATCAGTTTTTAACATTGTATAGTAATAATGATGATGATGATGATGATGATGATGATGCTGATGATGATAATTATGATGATGATGATGATGATGATGATGATGATGATGATAATGAAGATGATGATGTTAATAATAATAATAATAATAATAATAATAATAATAATAAAAATAATAATAATAATAATAATATGTGATTTTGTCCTGTAATATACAATGTTACTTATGATGCCATTTCGAAGATTTATGACATTGTTCTAAAGTAGTAAATATAATTGCTACAAAGAAAATGTTTCCAAACAAGTTTTCCTTTTAGTATAATAAAGCGAAGCCGGCGTGGCCTAGTGGTATCGCGTCAGACTCCTGATCGGGAGGCCGGGGTTCGAGTCCCGCTTTGGTCATGCCGGTGTTCTGTCTTTCGGATGAGACAGTAAAAACCGAGGCCCTGTGTCGTGGTATGCATGACCCGTTAAAGATCCCTCACTGCTTCGGGTAGGTCCGTTGCAAAGGTCAAAATTTGTATGCCCCGCATCAGGCAGATGCCGTCACCATATACGTAAAATATTCGTGGTGTGACGTTAAACAAAAATCAATCAATCAATCAATAGTATAATAAAGCGATAATTTCTGCATCTATTTATAGGCACTGCTGTTGCACATGGCTGGAGAGTACAATGCATAATACATTGTATCAAAATCCTACTCAAAATGCAATGATGCGACACTTCAGAACGCCACATATATATCTTTTGTCATATTACTACGAGCAAGCCAACGGCGGGTGTGACGGGTCGGCAGGATACGCTCCTCCATGGCACCTAATCATACCTTTTGAGAAAGAGGTTCTCGTTAACCAATTATTTTTGTATTTGTAAAAGAGTACAATACTTCCATGCTCTTCGGTATCACGTTTTACCTCGATTTTTTACATTTCATAAACAGTAAAATGAAACGTTTCATTTAAGAAATAGTATGTTACACAATTAATTTTTCTTTTAGATATTTACCTAATTTGCATACGGATAATACATTAATAAAGATACAAAAGATTTTGCTTTCGAAAATAATATTCCATTAACAATTATAGATATCTTAGATAAGTCTAGGACATATGGTAAAAGAAGGAAAACGAACTTAAAATATGTAAGCTTGTAAAATATACTTTTCAACATGGTAATCATTTAACAGAAAAAAAAGTCCCAACGATCACCCATATAATGCTTTTATGCATGATAGACAGAAACCGACCCGTATAGGAACATGTTGGTCATCATCTAATAGTTAATAATTACATGTAATAACAATTTGTTAACAAGTATATGAAATCACTACTAATAGTACAGACAAACAAATGTATTAAGATAGCAAGCAGTTGTTACTTAAGTGCCGTACTTCAGATCCAGCCTATCGCTTATATGCAAGATCTTGATGCCGGAGAGCTTGTATACGTCTCTTTCTATTATTATTTAAGGACATGTTCTTATCTTTATTTTTCATCATTACATATGCACTCAGTTTACATCTCATTTAAGAGGCAATTGCTTTGCAAATATTCATACGTTGGATTTCCACAGATTCGGCCTCGGACATCGCTGAAGAGATATTAGTTGTTGAAATGCGCATATGGTGCACCAGATTATTGTATGTCTGTATTTCCTAATATTTATCCCAGTAAATGTTATTCTTCTACCATGAAATTCAAGGAAAATACTATGTACAAGGTTTGAGAGTTTTAGATAACATTGTGTACTCAAACTGCTCTACTGCAATTGTATTCAGAAACCATTAACTTTTGTCGTCAGAGAAAAAAAAACCAAAAGCGAAATAAAAAAAATAAAAATAAATAAAAGGAAAGAAAAGAATAAAGAAAAAGAAAAAAACCCTAGGGCTTTAACATTTAAAATATGCGAACTCATAATGACATGTTTATTCTCATTCGTCTGATTACTGATTTACGTCACATCAAAATTATTAGACTCATAAAATGACGTCATCTTCATGACACAATGCACAGAAATTTAGACCTTAGCAACGGAACCATCCGAAACTGTGAGAGTTCATTTAGGTGAGGCGTCGACCGTTACACAGTTCCTCGGTTTTTATTGTCTCCCTCGAAAGACAGGACCCCGACGAGACCATGGGAACAGGAACACGGGGCCTTTCTGTCTCGGATTAATCACGCAATATATTGAGCTAGTACGTTTGCTCTGTAAAAACGGTCATATGTGATGTTACTGTTACTAAGTCACTTACTACAATGTACCACGATGGACACTCATGTTCTTAATAAAAGGGCGAGATCAGGTGTCCGGGAAGAGTATGCATCTCCCGTTTGGCTAGCCATACCTTCCATGAACGTTCAAAGCACACTCATGGTATAAGAATCCTTCAGCTCTCTGGTAAAGTGCAAAACTATGTAAAGCATCGTATTTTTGAAAAAATTGACCGATAAATTTTCAGTCTTTAAGGTGCTTTCTAATTTAAATTTGACATATTTTAGAATTTATCTCATTTCCTCTTCATTGCATAAAATGTGTTGATGTCCAGTTACGTTTTATAGTAGTAGACTATTGTACATTTCTATATAATAAGATATGATACATCATTAAAATTTACGCTAAAATGACATATTTCTATGTAAATTTTCCAAAAACGACAGAGAATAATTAATACTCTCCTTTTATATTTTATTGTCATATTTTTCTTCCAAAGAGGATAATAGAAGGCATGCGGTTCTTTGATTTGGAATTCATTCTCTTTTTTGATTGAAAATGCAATCAAATCATATCAATTTTAGCCAGTATTTCCTCTGTGATTTGAGACCAATATGACAGAGGAAGTACTGGCTAAAATTAAAAATGGCATTTTTTATCAAATAAGAGAGTGAATTCCAAAATTAAAGATCCGCAATATTAATAATTTTATGGGAAATCTACACAAAATTTTTAGCCCATACTTTAATGATGTGTCATATCTAATAATCATAATAAAAATGTACAATATGCTACTACTATAAAACGTAACTGGACATCAAAACATTGTATGTAATGAAGAGGAAATCAATTAAACTTAAAAATATGTCATATTTACATTAGAAAGCCCCTTAAGAAACCGTTAATATACCAGTCTTATGTGACCAACGGTCAGATATTGTCAGATGTCTATGTTCAGAAGTCGACATCATTTTTTTGGCAAGTAGACATGGCATTTGACAAGTCGACATATATAATATGACAAGTCAAGGTAATTTTCTGACAAATCCACATAATTAAATGAATATATAAAAGAAATATGTCATTTTATAAGCAAACAACAAAAGTTGAGTTCGATCTGCAAATTACCCCGGAGCATTTCCTCTTTATTTTCAATTAATTTTACAAAAACAAAAAATGGCCTTAAAAATTTGTGGAAAAACATGGGAATCAACGATGTTCTAAACACCAGATTAACCCATTTGAAACCGTTTCGGTATTGTTTGCAATTCGAACACTCCGTAATCATACTTACTGATAACCGAAATAGATTCAGATGTCTGAGGCATTTTGTCAGCCACCATAAGCATGAAGACAGTTATGGTCAATAGGACTGACAGTCCCAATGTTATCTTTTCTCCGCTTTCAGGAGGTAGCAAAAATCCCGCTAAGCACAAGAAGGAGAGAATAATGCATGGAATGATGATATTCATAAAATAGTACTTGATACGACGACGTAACAACATGTAGAATGTGACATCCGGAAATGGCTCAGGACAGCAGTTATAGAATACAGTGTTCTGTTGTACGCGAACATTTATCAGTTCCCATTCACCGTTATCCACAAAATTTGATAAATCGATTGTGTCAGAACGATTTTTCACATCCACCTGAAAAACCGGTATTAATATAAAAAATAATTTGCATGTATTTTACGGATCAATATTTTATGTCAGGAAAAGTATGAAAATAATTTTAGTGAAACAATACCTTTTTAGATATCATGAAGTTAATTAGATCAAGAGAGGAGTGTTCAGATCAAGTGTGGCTTAATTTTATTGTCAAATTTTAAATAAAAAGAAATTTAAGCATTTTGTTAATGTGAGAGGTTGTATACACAATTATTAGTATACAATTTTAGACGACTACCAGTACCATGAATCCATGATATGCCCAAGATCCTAGCTTTAATTTGCACGTCTGATCATCAAATGGGAAGAAAGTAATGTCAATTTTACATGAACTGCGGAAGCGTACGACTGGTCCCCAGAATACCCGTCCGTCTGTGTACACCATGGCCAAAGCTTGCATATAACCGGATGTATAGTCGTCAACGCTAAAAACAAAAATCATACACATTGTATTTTCAGTATAGTTATATTGTATTCAATAAATATTCGTGTGACGATTATGATATAAGAAAGCAGGTGTGGCCCAGTGGATGAGGTGCTCGGCTTGTGACCCAGAGGTCCCGGGTTCGATTCCCGCCGTGGGCAAACCGGTGTTCTGTCTTTCGGATGAGACAGTAAAAACCGAGATCACGGTAGGCGTGGCATGTAAAACATCCCTCACTGCTTCGTTGGGTCTTTTGCAAATGTATAAACTTCTCTGCAATGCATTAGACAGATGCCATCACTATATACGTGAAATACTCTTGGAGTGACCTAAAGATATTAGATGTTTGAAAAAGAAGAGACATAATTTCTCATATCAATGATAAAAAAAAATTTCGTATGAAATCAAAGTAACCGGAGTAGCCATACGGAGATACAGGTGATCTGAGGTAATTTACAAATACATAATAATGGATTATAAACTAAGTAATATATATATATATATATATATATATATATATATATATATATATATATATATATATATATATATATATATATATATATATATATATATATATATTATTACACAACTGTGTTTTGTATGGTTTTTCAGACTTTCATATAAGAGTTATCTTTCCTACCAAAGAAAAATAAATAATTATTAGATCTGAATGTCAATTATACAATATATATGTTATAAATACATGTTTAATATGAACTGAATATTTTTAAAATCTTTAGGTTTTTTACCATGATCAATGTTCGATCGTTTCAGGACCAAAAAAAAAATCGTCATGGAAGCAGGAGGTTACAAACCATTTTGACCTCATCATGCAGCCCGTATTCAAAGAAGCGTTATAAGTATCGCAAGTCAAGCACTTAACCACTGCAGGTCATTTGCCCCTTATGACGCTTACAAATGATTTAAAGCTTAAATAACCTTTTTGTACTAAACGCGTGTGCAGGGCGTAAAACTACCACCGTGCCCGGTACATCCGAATATTAAAACAATCACCAATGATGTATAGAAAAAACCCCCCATAAATATACAAGCAGAAATATGTAAAATTCCATATGGTTTATCTTTATTGTGACAGGAGGTGTAGTGACGTTACCGACGTTGAGGAATCTTGCAGTCAAAGAATGTTGGTAATGCCTATTTAAATAGAATTGAAAAAATGTCGGGGATTTTCAATAATGAAATCTAATAAATATTTACATAAAGTCAAACAGACCTCGTTGCATACAAACTGTTACAATATACATATGATACTGGTTATACTTCAGATAAGCGTTTGTTGCAGTAGATCTATATGTAACTGTTCTCACCTGTTATATAAAACAACATCCGGGACCCAGAGATAATGACTTGGAATTCGGATACTTCTAGCTCCTCCATAATCACTGGCATTCCATCTCAACTTCTCATCGTACCATTCCTATAGATAATGTAATTGTATCAATAAATAAGAAGATAAATTTAAATATTGGCATCCAATCACACATACTGTTATACGGGTGATACACGACGTCGGGCATGGCTAACCGCATTTATACGCTGACATCCTATGCTTATCTGATACATAGTCAGAATTTAATTGAAAAGGAAGGAAGTTTACTCCTAATAATTATTTATCATCTATTATTATTATCATTATTATTATTATCATAATTTATTATAATAATAATAACAACAACAACAACAACAACAACAACAACAACAACAACAACAATAATAATAATAATAATAATAATAATAATAATAATAATAATAATAATTAATAAATAAATAAATAAATGAAGAAAGAAAGAAAGAAATAGTAATAATAATAATAATAATAATAATAATAATAATTATTATTATTATTATTATTATTATTATTATTATTATTATTATTATTATTATTATTATTATTATTATTATTATTATTATTTTCTGTATTCCCTGTTCCGTAATTAGGAAATGTAACTTTGACCTTATACAATTTATTTCTAAATATTTAAGTCCTTGAAAAAATTCAATCAATATCTGCGCGTAATTTGATTGAAATATCATATAACACTTTTTATAGTCAGTTGGCTGAGTGGTGTTTAACGTCGCTTTTAACAATTTTTCAGTTATATCGCGACATGGAAGCAGGAGGTAACCAGCCTCTTAAACATAGTGGCGCAATACGGGAATCGAGCCCGGATCGATGCGCCGCAAGCGAAGCATTTAACCACTTCACAAAGCCTGTGCCCAAGTTTTGTGTATTGTTCTCGTTTTACCTTTTTAACTTTGTCGAATAATACCATGTAGTTTAGACCACACTTATTAAACAAACAATGAAAATAAGAATATTGATGATGATGATGATGATGATGATGATGATGATGATAAATCGTGCAAATGCAGTAACAGTAAAACCATACGACTTAGATTACCGATACCCCGTTATGAGAATCGTTGTCTTAATGTGCATAAAAATAATAAAATGAATCATCATATATATGCTTTAAAATTCTCGTTCATTTTCATGTTTGATAACCTAGATAATTGTTCAAATCTAAAGTGGTGTGCAAATTATTTCTTCCCATTTCTATTTTCCGTATATTACTCTTATTTTAAGAATATTTGAAATAAGATCTCCGTCAACTGCAATTTCAACAGCGAGTGTTATATAACACATTGATAATTGAATATAAATACACAGTTAAAATCTAAACGAACTTTCCAACACCTGCGTACAAGTTAGGAAATCCTGAGAGTAGAGAGGGGTTATGAAACGAGGCCAATGAATGTAGGTCGAATTATTCGAGGTAATGTTCATTGCATGTTTTAGTTATGAATCTGAGAATCATGTGAGAGAGAATTTCAAGGTGTATAAAAGTTTTTCCAATATGGTTTTGTCCATGCCTACGCAAGTAGTAACGGTTATTTAAAGAATCTTGAAGGTTGAATAATAAAACATAGCAGTTGTCATTATGTTGCTACGACCCTATCAGATGAAAAGGACAATAAAACAAATAAAAATATCCTTTGACATATATAATGAGTGTTTTGGGGTATCTAAGATGAAGACAAAAATAGGCTAGATGTATTGCAAGAAAGAGATCATACAAATCTATAAAGTCATAGAGCAACATTGTAATTTTTGTATTTCTAGAATATAAATGTAAATGCGGTGAAAGCTGAAGATATGAAAGATAATATATGCATTTAACCAGTAGAATAGGAATGAACAAGAACAACGCCTAGCGTGGCATAATACGGGGGATCAATTTGAATGAATATAACGTTTTAAATCTAATATCTTGCGAAAACCTACTAGAAAAAGTCCATAAAATATGGCTTCGCATGGATAGGAAAATTGAGTACTACGGATATCCAAATTACCTCGAAACAAAGGAAGATAACTCATATAACAAGGGACATAACTCAAAGCAATTATACCGAAATGCGTACTGGTACTGGTTCAATGCCTCGAAACATTGTATAAAGAAATCTGGAAAACTGTAACATCCTTGAAAATTTCTAAGTTCAAGGGGCATAACTCCAATAAATCCAAAGCAATCATACAGAGGTTCGTGATTGCTAATATTTTATTTACAAATGTATTGTCGTGTTTCTTCGACTTCGAGTTGTGGATATCAGATCAATATCTTTGATTTGTACCCAAATGCGAATTGGTACTGACTCTCATTGATATAAAGTAATATACTTATAATATCCGGAAAACAGTAAAATCCTTGAAAATTTCAAAGTTCAAGGGCCGTAACTCTGGCAAAAGTAAGGCAATCATGCCAAAATGCAAACTGGCACTGACCCTTATTAATATGAAATTATATATTATATATCCAACACCTTTAAAGACTACAGAGAAAAGTCCGGAAAAGTAAAATCTTTGAAAATTTCTAAGTTCAAAGTTCTAAGTTCAGTAAGGCTGTAACTCTGGCAGAACCAAAGCAATCATACCCAAATGCGAACTGGTACTGACCGTCGTTGACATGAAGTTATATACCAAGTTTTAATTTAATACCTTCAAAGACTGCAGAAAAAAAGTCCGAAAACTGTAAAATCCTTGAAAATTTCTAAGTTCAAGGGCTGTAACTCTGACAGAACCAAAGCAATCATACCTAAATGCGAATTGGCAGTGACCGTCGTTGATATGAAGTTATATACCAAGTTTTAATTTAATACTTTTAAAGACTGCAGAAAAAACTCCGGAAAACATGACCTCGGACAGACGGAGGCACGGACGGACAACGCCATAACATAATACGTTTCGTCTAACGATGGACGTATAAATATTAGAAACTGTCATGCGCATGCGTTTATGTCATATATCTTCGTTACGAAACATATATGCATTTCAAAAGTGAAAGAAATATTTTGACCATGTATCAAGGGTATCAAAGAGAAAACAGAAGACATCTGACAAAGCTGTATGACACATATCACCAAGGACCTGTACACAAAAAAATCAAGTATAAAATATTACTGAAAAATAAAGATAAACTCTTGTTATGTATTTATATAAATTTTGTAGAATGCTTCATATTTGATGAGTTGTTGATGCTGTATCATCCAAACTTACTATAATGCAATGTCAGAAACGAGTCCAAAACGACCTCTATTCACATTTTTCTCTCGAAAAAACAAAGACCAACACGACGAACATAAATCAATCCTGTACTCCTTACATATTAGTTTTAATGGGGGTAAAACAGTACAACAGGCCATAATCATTCAACACGTAGAAAGTGTGAATCGTGTGCCTCACGAATTTCAAGGGCGATTCCAAAACAGATTTTAATTTCAGATTTTAAACACCGAATTAGTAAAAGTACGAGGAGTTATTTACAACAAGAGAGATCGAATTAAAAAATGAAAAACAGCTATGACTTTAGCACAATTAGACATGATGTGAAGTACTTGGAGTGTAATTATGGTGCAACTAATGCACGTTTGCACTCGGTACCTTAGGTCGTCTTTGTTATAATTAACTAATGTTGCACACTAAGGACGTGTTCGAAAAAAAACTTTTCATTTACCTTCGTGACCTAGTGCATATCAAAGTGAAGACAGATGTCAGTTAGTTAAAACAAATTTATTTGAAATGCATCCACGAAATGATACATTTACTTCTAGATAAATCATTGAAAGTGTTTAATAGTAGTAGTAATCCACTGGACTCACTGTTATAACTTCAATTTTATTGCAGTTTGAAATGGGAAATGCATGATGCCAGAACAAGGTGGATTTGTATTCGTTTTTCGAGATGAGAACAACATGGAAAATATGTTCATTATTTAATGACATGTTAATATTGAATCAAAACAATATTTAATTACACAAATGTATCACATTGGTGTATATGATGTATAAACATAGGTGAACGCTGGGGTAAGTGGTGCAATATTAACGAAATAATATTACCCTTCGGCACTTCTTCGTTTTTACTTCTGCCCCGCTTCTGGCTGCATACTTCTTTATTCATACGAAGCTGAATTCATTCAGTCTTTGCTTTTGCAAGGAAAGAAACAATTGGCTCTTGGCTTTGTTTTCACTTACAGATATATAGATGACTTGCTTTCAATTAATAATCATTCATTCGTGGATTACCTTAGCATCATCTATCCAAGAGAACTGGAGGACAAAAAATCCACAGAAAGTAGTAATTCTACTTCGTATTTATATATCATATTGTCTTTCGACATTTATGGTCAGTTGAATTAGCCTTTCATAAGTAACAATATTCCATCATCGTCTGCATACGGCGTATTCATACCTCAGTTAATACGTTATTCCAGAGCATGTTCAAATTACAATGACTTTGTTCTGATGGCTAGGCGACTTTCAGATAAGCTATTCAACCAGGGTTATATATGTGCTAATAAAGTCACTGAGGAAGTACTTTGGTCGTTACGATACTCTTAATGCAAAATATGATATCTCGTTATCCAGACTTTTAAATGATATTCGGGACTGAGACCGATTCCTATCATTTTACACAAATTTGACACTTTCTATACTAGAAGGTTACCTACTTTGACTTCTCCATATATAAATATATATATGGAATTTACAGGATTCGACTCTTTTCACTGAGTATGTCTAACGGGTGTTGCTTACAAGCAGGAAATGCTTACTCTCCCCAGGCACCTGATCTTATTCCATCGAGGGGGTTCACATATGATCTTCAAGTAAACATTTGTCGTTGTCTTCTATTTGGTTTTGATTTTCACTGATTTTGTATGTCTTTTGGTTTCAAGTTTTTCGGACTTATGGATTTATCCCTCATCTTTACATAATCTTTACATTAATATCATTTTGAAATTTACTCCATTAACTTACACTTAATTATATAACATTGAGATTTTTTCCATTTTATAAACCAATTAAATTATGAACGTATTTGTAATATTTTACTATAGTGGAATAATGATATGATATAAAATACTTTCTTAATGATTTTACGTCCTGAATATCCTGAAAATGTACACCCAAAAATGTTTCAGTCCATGGAACCTTTGTGTACAACTTTATCAAATGTTGAAAGTTACTATCATGGCATCAAATAAACTGCCTCAGTCACAAACATAATTTCCATGTTTGTTTTTACAAAACTGATATTGTTCGCTGGCATAAACGAATGAAGACAGGGGAGGATGATATTTTAGCTTTTGTGCGAAAGTTGAAAGAAAAAAGAGGAGTTACCGGCTCAGTTATGTGGCAGAAGTCACCATGGAGCTATACAATACATGAATATAAATAATATAATAGAACATTTAACACATTACAAAAATATTTGATTGTAGTGCAATTACGATACCGACTTAGGACGGTCATTTAATTTGACAAAAGCCAAACAAATGGTGTGGTTAACCGGTTTATGGGCCCACCTTCCCACTCACCGTAACAGCAGAACAATCAAAAGACGTACATTTAAAAATTTATAAATAATCCTCCATGTAAAGAACAAGGGTCAACAGGTATCGCATATTGAGAGGTCATAAAAATATAAACACGTAAGGTATTGTAAAACACATAATGGTATAAAATATATGCGACATCAACATGATAAACCGTGCTCTGCCAGTCTGAAAGCGAGCTAAGACCCTAGATCTGTAGGAGTCCCGACTAACAGTCAGAGGGGACGAGGTTCAGGACCATGTCGCCTCTGAAAGAGGTTTGGACAAGGCCCGTCATATAGTCCCCACCGCCCTGTTAGTCAGCGTGCAACGTTCAAGTAAAAGTCTGCATAAGGCTGTAGAGGGGCCAAATACAAGACCTATAGTCTTTTTGATGATCTCAATATCATATTGTCTATTTAGGAGACGTTTGACTATTTTATTACATGATAAAATAACGTTATCGGAGCCTTTTACTTTCCTTAGTTTATATACGAGATCACCGTAAAAATTAGTATGGGAAATTCCATTGGATACATACTGTTGAAAAGAAATATTTCCAAATTTAGATAGAAGTTCTGAATAAGATCTGAAGAATTTGCCGAATGTTTTTCTTAGCTTGTGATATCTGTAACCCTGAGTTAAAAGTTTAGTAGTAATTTGTAAATTTCGTTTATGAAAGTCCAAAACATCGGTGCAGCCTCTGACAAATCGAACTAATTGAGATATATAGATACCATATGATGGGAGTCGAGAGACATCGCCATCCAAGTAAGGGAAATTTACAATAGGAAATCCAAAATCCTCACGTTTATCATAAATATTAGTATATATTAGGTTGTTGATAATTTTGATGCTTAAATCTAAGAAAGGTGTAGATTTATCTCAAGTATTAGCTTTATTCAATGTGAGCTCTGGTGGATATATTTCTGATATAAATTGTTCGAATTCAGGGTTATCGATAACCAAAATGTCATCCAGATAACTGCAAGTATTATTAAATTTGTCAATGAGGTCAAAACGTTTTGATTTTTGAATAGAAACCATAAAATCCCTCTCATAACAATAAAGAAATAAATCTGCTATCAGAGGCGAGCGGTTAGTACCCATAGGAATCCCAACTATTTGTTGATATATCTTGCCATCAAATTGCACAAAAATATTATTCATGAGAAAATCTAGTGCTTTACATAATTCCTTGCAAGTCCAGTATTTATATGAAGTATATTGTTTGTTGGAAAAGAATCCAGAGTTATTGGAAGTACATATGTACGTTTTAGATTCTCTGTGAAAACACCATTGTATAAGAGACAGCAACTTGCTTTTAATCAAATCATGAGGCAGAGATGTATAAAGTGTAGAAAAATCAAATGTAGAAACTTGAGTCGCTTTGAAATTTAGCGAAAGAAGTTTGTCTACAACTTCATGAGAATTTTTAATCGACCAAAAGTAATTGATGTTACTATTATGAAATGCGACATCACAATATTTGATAATATGATCTTTTATAGCAGTTAGAGCAGACGTAATATGTTTCGATAGTTCCGTAATAGAGCAGTGGCTAGAATTAGATATGAAACGTGATTTATATGGACTTTTATGTAGTTTTGGGAGCCAATACATGGTTGGTAGATCAGATTTATCAGTTTTAATTTTGAAGTCGGACATGGTCATGAGGTGATCGTGCAAGGTGCTCTCTTTTGAGGTAGGGCTTTCAAAATATGTATGAGTGGAGTTTAATTCGTTTTTAAGTACTTCAATATAATATAGTTTTCAAACAACTATTATGTTATTACCTGCTTTATCAGCGGGAACAAAGACATATTTAGCATGTAAGTCAGCTATCTTTTTTTTAATAGAATTTGTCGTCAATGTATTAGGCTGTTGAAATAAATGCGGATTTTCCGTAAAGTTCTTAATACGGATATCGACAATTCTTAAAATCTCGAATTTCCAATCATTAAGAGCATGAACATTTACCTCTTCTTTTTTAAACCAACGTTTACAATATGTAGTTAAAGCATCTTCTAAAGCATCTTCTATCTTGAAGACGACTAAGCAGTGTCCCGAATATATGTATATATGCATAAATATGTATATCAAATTAACATCTTAGGTAACAGAAAAACCGTTTTGTCCAGTGTAAATATTGAGTCTTTTCGTTAAACAGAGTTACGTCCCATTTTCGGCGGCACCTGACGTAAAACAATTATAATCAGTTTCCATAGAATTTTGACGTCATAATGGTTTACGTCAGATATCGCCTCAAAGTGCAATTAACTCTATATAACGAAAAGACCGAATAACGAAATTAGTATTGCTGGTATAATTCTACTTACAACTCTTACGAAGAATCGTAACAAAAATGGTAACGAATATCTAAGTTAACAAATATTAAGAATCAAGTAGAATTCATATAAATTCATGTGGAAATAGAAAATAAAGTAAGAAAGAAATGAATGTGTGTAGAAACAATTATGTTAAATAATAAATAATAATTAATTCTCATATTTCATCAGTTAAATTTTTCATCCATATATAAAGTTTATAAAGATTAAAGATATAAATTATCAATTGAAATTTTCATTCTTGTAGAAAACTCCGTCTCATGTTTCTGACATATATTTTGTAATATTTACCAAGGTAAGAGTTTTCACTCAACCAAAGCTTCAAAGACAGCGAAAAAGGATTGCGAAATCAATTGCTATATCTTAGATATTACAACATTTAAAAAAGGTTCCGTTTTTAACATCTCTCTAATTAGATACAAAAACTGATATATGTTTTAAAATAAGGTCAATGCCTTAATCTTCCACGTCATAATCATTTGCGTTTCTGAAAATGAATGATGCAAGAATACAACGAGTATATAGCTGAGGAATGTTTCAATGTTCAGCAACGTTTTGCCATTTGAACGCAACTTTGATTAATACTATCAATATACTGCATAGTGTTTAAGTAATCAATTGAAGCAATATCAGCAAATTTCAATGAAAACTGAATAGCAAAATCGTAACAAATTAGAATAGATGTTTAGCTTTATCATATTTTTTTCAGAATAAAGAATGCCGTCCCTCCTAAAGAGCTACCAGCTGCATCGCACAAGATCTAAAACAGATGAAAATATCCTCATATCAAAATATTTTACAAAAAAGTTCATATCAATTAAATAAATATGTTTCCTTGATCATAAACAACTGTATTTCAACATTATCATACATAGAAATTTGATTGGCTAGGTATTGATAGTATGTTATCGGAGATTGAATTTAATTGGATGCGCTCTGCACAGTAGGGTAGTTGATAACTGGATGTTCATACATAGGGAGATCTGAAAGAGGACTGTTGTGATGTACTTTTTTGTAATTGGACTGTTCATGTCTCAGCGGTAACAACGATTCCAAGATACTTAATGGGCTTATCAGAGGTATTCCCAATCGCTTGATAATCTTACTTTTAATATAATAAGAGTATTCTTGATTATTTCTCTGATTTTAAAAGAAAAATTAGGCCAATGGATACACAATGCTATACATCAGTATTATAAATATATATAGTATGATAAATTATGATCGTTTTTATTTATTATTCATTTCTAAATTACACCAAAGAAAAACTGCCATTCAAGAAATCAAGAACAATCTGACTCGGTATAAACATAACTTGTAGAGACAAAGTACATGATACAATTCAGTGTAAGGGAAGAGGGTGTAACACCGGCAAGTGTTATACATAATATATAACATGTACATGAAGAACAGTACGTTAATATTGATAAGTAAAATACTAAAACCTTTATGCCTTAATGCTTTGGATTCATAAATAATTCTATGGCTATGAAACGTGGTATTTTGTCGATGAGGTCCGAGATAATGGGAGGGGAGATCAGGTGTTCAGGGGAAATAATCGCCTTCTGTTGACTTATGCAACAACTCTCATTTATGTCTAAGCAATCAAAAGCCGGCGTGGCCTGGTGGTATCGCGCTGAACTCCTGCTCGTGAGGCTGGGGTTCGAGTCCCGCTCTGGTCATGCCAGTGTCATGTCTTTCGGATGAGACCGTAAAAATCGAGGCCTCGTGTCGTAGTATGCATAGCACGTTAAAGATCCCTCACTGCTTCGGATGGGTCCGTTGCAAAGGTCAAAATTTGTATGCCTTGCATCAGGCAGATGCCGTCACTATATACGTGAAATATTCGTGGTGTGTCGTTAAACAAAATCAATCAATCAATTTAAGCAATCAGAAAAAAATTCTACACTGCACGTATGATAGGGACCGGAATGACACTATATATAATAAGCGTTGTAACTACACAACAGTAGGGCAGGACACGCGTCAGTTTCATAAAAAAGCATACAGCAAAATCAGTCTCACTTTTTGCAATATTGAAACTCACAAGTTAACGTGAAGAATGAAAACCAAAAACAAGCGTTCTGAAAGTATTGCTTAGGCAATACTAAGTCCCCTACCGGCAAATGGAAAACTGAGACCCCCAAAACACACACACACATACAACATACTGTCTTTCAGGCTGCCAGTAAGTTTCAAAGTATTTGATCACAACCTTTAAAGAAAGTTTCTAATTCCAAGGGCCGTAATTCCGTCAAAAATCAGTGGACCGTAACGAAACTCGAACTTGATCTGTAACTCATGGTGGTAGACTCACACACCAAAAATTGGATGAATATCTACATGCCTTTAGAAAAAAAGTTCGGAAAACTGCCATTTTAAAGAAATTTTCTAATTCCAAGGGCCGTAATTCCGTCAAAAAATCAGTGGACCGAAACCGGACTCGAACTCGATCTGTAACTCATGGTAGTAGACTCACACACCAAAAATTGGATAAATATCTACAAGCGTTTAGAAAAAAGTTCGGAAAACGTGTGTGGGACTGACGGACGGACAGACGGACGGAGTGCAAACCTATAGTCCCCTTCGGCGATGCCGGTAGGGGACTAATTAGATGATCTGAAGTTTGAACAATATAAAACCATATACCAGTACATATGTAGGACATGTAATACTTGCTGTACAAAAGTTCTTATTTTGACATGAGTTTGATGGCTTTAGAAACAGTTGTGTGAGGTCTCACCTCTGAATATCTAGGACCACATCGACAAAGTACCGTGTTTTATATCCATACAAATATCTATGAATCCAAAGCATTATGGTAAAAAAGTTTTAGTATTTCACTATACTTCATTCATTTGCATAAATATCTATTTGATATTCTTCATGTAATTCTGTTGTAATTTCACTCCAAGAGAGAAAACAGAAGACATCTGACAAAGCTGTATGACACAAATCACCACGGACCTGCACACAAAAAAATGACAACAGCATAATATACACGGAAGGACATTACAATAATATTCGATTTTGCTGCGGCTACGATACCGACTTAGGACGGTCAGTTGAAGTAACAAACGTCACTCAATTGGTGTGGTTAACAAGAACAAACCAGCCAAATATATGTATCTTACATAGTATCTTGTTCTGGATACATTTAGTACTAGTATGTACCAGTACTAGTATGTACCAGTACTAGTATGTACCAGTACTAGTATGTTATAATGATACTATCATTAAGAGTAAGAGATGAGGAAGATTGTACTGGATGACCAGAAGACCGGTTTGTCTTACCTGCATGCCAATGTCCACTCTGGACAAAATAAATATGAAATAAACACGGAATGCCATAAAGATAGCCGGCGTACACCCTTACTGGAAAACTACAGACGGTGGTCATTTATCTTTTAGCATGTACAATCAATGAAATAATGTATGTAAGAAAAACTTCTTTGAAAAGGGAAGTAAGTAAGTAGATTGGTGTTTTTTTCTTTATCCTTACAAAGCTGACTTCATTCAATCTTTGTGCCTTTCTGGAGGACGAAATGAGCCGTCGATTCAACTACACATATCAATAGGTAGATGACATGGTTCAGTGTATAATCCTACATTAGTGGATTACCTCATCATCATCTACAGTGAACTAAAACTTAAGGACAACACAGAGCAACAATTCATTCTGTTTTGTATCTAAATATCACGTAATCTCACAGCGCTGATGTTAACCTAACACCTCGCTATGAAAACCACGAAGTTTCTTATTTCAGTACCATGGGGAAGTCCTGTGGTCGATACGTGGTATCAGGGGTCCATTAATGTCCACTGTGGAAAATGTTTTTGTTGTTAAATTGCCATTGTCATGTGAAACCACTTATTGTCGTGTATTACATTAACGTCACCCTTATTCCCTTTGCAGTGTGGAGCTCGTAAAAATGTTCCCCGAGGAGGGTTTGGCTTAAGTATTAGTATACCCTTTTCTCTGATGATGTTTGGCTGTGGCACTTTCTACACAGTGTTTGTTCACATTCATGTATATACAGTGCTGAATTATATTTGTTTTGTCTGTCTTTACGGGCATTCAAGGCAGGTGTGGCTAGTCAAACAGGAGACGCTCACTCCTCCTGGTCACCTGGTCTCACCTCTCAATTTCAGGGATCTGTGAATGTCCACTGTGGTATATTGTTGTTAGTGCCATAGTCATGTGACACCGGTTATTTTCGTATTTTACATTATAATGCAATATGACATGTCGCTATGCACAGTGAATGATACTCTATACTGAAACCTATTTCGACCATTTAAGCAAATGTAATACTTGTACTGTATCTTATTTGAAGAATTCTACTAGTTATTGCCGGCAAGCAGGAGATCCTTACACTCCACGGGCACTTTATTTCATTCAGGTCTAGGGTTTATATATGCCCAATGAGTAGATTTTTGGGGTGTTGCTATTCGCTTTTCCTCATACTGATTTTTACGCCCTTCGGTTTCATTTTTTAGACTACCGAGCTGGCTTTATCCCGCATCTTATCTTTCACCTGTCAGTTGTTATGCGCAGGACGTGTTGCTTTTGAGCGTGTGAATTAAGGATCTTACCACGGGATATCGATTCAATTTTATGTGTTTGATATTTGCTTCTCTCCAAGAAAATCACACTTTTTAGTATCAATCATGTAAGATTTAGGTAAATTAAGATACATTGAGGAAAAATTACTAATTGCAATGTATATTTTATTGCAGAGAGAGAGAGAGAGAGAGAGAGAGAGAGAGAGAGAGAGAGAGAGATAGAGAGAGATTCCAACACTTCTGACTTCTGAGCTACCATAAGTCCCCACGTTGCACTTTTACTTCAGTGGAAATCTAAACTATGTAGATTTATATTAACCTTGGAATTATGTCAAATTAGCAAATGTCTTAATCATTCATAATCCATAAATATTAAAGAGTCTCGTCACTGTTAAATCATAATGGATAATATATAATAGAACATATATACGTGAATTTATTTGGTGCACAGTATACGCATTTCACGAACCGTGACATAGGACCTTGGTCTCATCCGAAAGACAGAACATCCGTGCGCCCTGGGCGGGAGTCGAACCCGGAACCTCTCGGTCACAAGCCGAACACCTTATCCACTAGGCCACACCTGCTTAAATAAAAATATTTGAAGAGCAAACTCATTACTAAATCGACCTAAACGTGAAAGCCAAAAACCCATATAAAGACAGAGCTTTGCACTTGGGATATACTTTTACAAGTTACTTTTTAGTTTTAGAATAAATGACATTTTTTGGCACAGTATTTTATAAGTATATATTTCGAGTAAGTACAGACGTATCTAAAACTGGACTAAGGTCACCCTCGGGCACTACAAGTCCACCAACAGCGGTATCGACCCAGTGGTTATACTAAATATCTTAACATTTAATTGAATTAATTAGGTGCATCATATGTGCATTTCGATAACACTTAAGTGATGCTACTTATTTTCTATTTCTATTTGCATTTACCTAATTTAAAGAGCCGTTGTATCCGAAAGGATCCAGGGTTCGACTCCAGCTGTGGGTACACAGGTACCCTGTCTTTCGGAAGAGACATTTAAAACCGAGATCCAGTGTCACGGAAAGCGCGGCACGTGAAATATCCCTTAATGCTTCAGGTGTGTGTAAGGATATGAATTTCCATGCAATGCATCGAGTAGATGCTATCACCTTTTACGTAAAATAATAATAGTCTTTATAAATCATTAATAAATCGGTCTTAAAATAAAACAATGTTTTCAACAGATTTATATTATCTTAATTCGTAAGCCACTCATTTGGTCAATATAACATCATACTGGATGATAAGTGATATATTCTTTCCCTTCGATGACATCTATCTTGGTGTGACTGGCGTACAACACGTCTTAGGATGACAGACAGACCTACAACACATGTCTTTGGATGATATACAGGCGTACAACATTATGAACATATGTGTTTGATCTCATGAATTGAAACTGTGACAAATAACTCGACATTGATTTATTTTGTGTGTGTGTGTGTGGGGGGGGGGGGGGTTATTTTTCGTCCATCACCTATCAGTTCCCATTGATGAAAATAGTTCATAAATCACATTCAATTTTGAATGAAGACGGTAAAACTGAATAAAGCAATAAATTCATTTGATACAAGTATACTGGTTGTTATCATCAAAATCAGTATTATATGGTTTCATACGACAATGGAATAAAATGTCGTCAGATGGCTGATATGGCATTGACATATAAGAGATTTGGCTAGAAAAGTAAGGTGGAAATGATGTAATTTGCCAATTTTTATCAAATCGAATCACGGGGGCTTGGATAGGGAATATCAAAATTTTCATTTTGTTACATGAAAGGAAACAGTTACATTTGCATAATGAAACAAACAATAACGATGTCAACCTACAACAGTCGTCTAGGGAATCAAATTCGCGAATTTAAATCTCAAAAGCAATACAACCAAATAAATGCTATATAAGACACGACGCTATGGCAACAACCATGTGAGTGTTATAAGATATATAAACACCGATATCATCGTGTAAAATGCTGCGACACCGAGTAGTAGTCTTTAAGGAACATCTATTATACATGATAAAAAGGAAATATTGGCTATCACGTTCACCTGGATAAACCAGAGGTAGGATCAGGTGGGATAGTTTGACTTGGAGGAATAAGCATCCCCTGCTGAACATGTACGCACGCCATGATTCCATGATAGATTACAAGAGCACAGAAAACTTGCACATGAAGCGATAAGGTAATAAACTATCACTTACCACTTCCATCCAAACATTTGTTGTCAATACTTGATTTTTCTCATCCTTAAATAATAATAATAATAATAATAATAATAATAATAATAATAATAATAATAATAATAATAATACATGTACAAGAATCAAATTTTAAAAAAAAGGTTTTGACAACGAAAATTATCAATACATTAACAGGGACTATACATATAAAGTAAATGGCATTTATTCGCAAACACGACTTAATTATAATAAAATGGTTAAATTAAATTTGAGACGATAGAATTTATTTTTATTTTATATACGAACTCATTCTTTTTTCCTTTTAAATATGTGACTTTTCGATTTGTTTAAGAAATTTTATGGTTGTTTTAATCTTACGATCTATACGATTATATTTAAGGATTTCTTTTCATTCTTTCAAGGCCCATGCTTTTAGTCGGTTTTGTAGCATGAGAATGGACAAGGCATTGTTTTCAAGACCGACTGCAAGCATACTCCCAAAGCCTTGAAAAAAAAATTTAAAAACAATCTTTATTTCTATATAATAATTAATTTTATTATATATTAATTAATTTTTTTTTCATAATTTCAACCCACGGGATGCCCCTTTCTGTATGCTGAAATCGTAAATCCATAGGGGTGTTCAAATAACAAAGAATTACAGAGGTTGGCTAAATAATTACACAGCCGCCCAGTTGTCAAATGTTGAGAAGTAGTTGTTGATTCAACTCCAATTTTGTTTGGTTCTGAAGAATTGCATTATTTCTCAAAATTTTATGGACAAAAGAAAAGGTAATCTCAGTGTGTATGTATTTCGCTGCGATGAGGAAACATGTGTTTGGCCATGTGATAGCAACTGCCAACATTGGAAAATGCAATGCAGTTGCTCTAGTAACCTGCATATAAGGGAAATTCAGTCAATATGTAAAATATTATGAAACTGATTTTAAATTCAGCATTGTAAATAGCTCATTATTTTACCGAGCGCCCCCCTCCCCCTCTTTTTTCATCAATCAATTTTAAGAAAACCTTGTATCGTGTATTGTCTGCATCAGCAAAATACTTTCTAGTTATCGGAGCACTTTATTGAACCTCGGTCTTACAGATATGCAAATGACTTTCCATTGCATACTCTTCATTTATCATTGAGATGAAACGTTTGGCAGCGAGATACATAAAATACATAGCTTCCCATTGACAGTGCATGGCGTAACAAATATTGATTTCTTTGTTATTCTAAGGTTTATAATAAGAAATGCATAATAAAACTGTCAGTTGAAGGATCAAAATTATAGTAACAATACAGATATTGTTTTGCAAAAACAGGTCATGTCTTAAATATATCAATGTATGTTCTTATCACGTAGACGTTAACAGGATAGAAGATAATGTAAATTTCTTCAGTCAAAACTAGTAGACAAATTTTCGTATTCACATTCAGTTCTAATAAAATATATATATGTTTTGCATCATATTCTAAAGTATTGTTCATTTATATATTCTTTCTGAATTTTACTCTTACTGGGTATAAACCCCTTAAACTTTTGTATGTAAGTATGAGTAAGGTTACAAAAGAAATATCATTTTTCAAAATTCGCATGTGGTACAGTAAATCAATACATTAAAGGCATTACCATAATTCAATGACCCTTTTTTTCCAATTTTACATGATGTAAAGTGCAATACCGAACAAATGCAGAATTGCCGCTTAGATTTGCGTCAAATTACTGTGACGTCACATTCCAAGCCTTAACGTCATAGTGAAAAATCCGGCAAAAAGTGTTTTGTCTAGTATAAGACCCCTTACATCATTTAAAATTGGGAAAAAAGGTCTATTGAATTGAGTATTTATATTGTACAACCAATAATTTACATTTGAAATTCAACGTACGATTTATCAATGTAAATTAAACACTTAAACGATAAACACATGTGTGACTTACTAAATCTAAAATCTGCGTTAATGTGAGTCCCAGTCTGACAGAAACAGGTGTGGATGAATTAAGCACGGGACGAATTGCCTTCTGATACCCTGCCATAAGGTCCCTCATCAAACGCATCTCGTGAGACATGTTGTACGATGGTCCACCGTCAGTGGCATCTTAAAATTAACATGACAAGGACAAAATTACTCATTTGAAGAAAATGATACAGAAATCTCTCCTACCAAAAGCGAAAATTCTTGTTTTCGACTTTTAGAAATCCTCTGTAGTGCAACATATTGAACAGTCATGTGATAACCTATTGCAGAGCACCTGTCGTCACATATTTTAATATACAAGGCGTATTTTTATACTGATTCTTGTTCTTCCTGGGAAATACCTCAGATATATACCTGGATATGACACGGTTTAACTTTCCGAATTTTTTAAAATTTCGATCTTAATTTGCTAAATACTCAGCCACGCCACTCAGACTTCTACTGTAATACATCATAAAATGAAACGAATTACATTTTTTTACATGTAAAACCTTTATCAGCAATATTGATGAGCTGTATTAATAAATATATAAAAGAGAAAACAGAAGACCTCTGACCAAGCTTTATGAAACAAATCACCAAGGATATGCACATTAAACATGAGATTAGTAAAATGTACACAGAAAACGGCATTGCAGAAGTATGCATTGTAATGCGGTTACGATACAGAATTAAGACGGTCAGCTAAATGCTAAATTTCTCAATGCAACGTTAAACGTCGCTACGTTGGTATAAACTATGTATTAAAATTTACAATTCAATATTTGACCGGACCTTTGTAATACGCTAGATGTAAATCTAAGAAAAAGGTTTATGGATATCCTTGGTACTCTGGGTCTAGCAGCTTACAATGAACTTTTCATTTCTTATCTTTTATCTTTAACAAATATCTATTGATTACGTAGAGAAAGATTTGTTTTATTGTAGGAGGCTATTAATGTAGATTAATTTATCACATCTAAAGTCATTCAGTGTTGGTTTATTGTGTGTTTCTGAAAAGGTTATGGATCATCATCCGTTTCTGCTTTACTAATACTATCCTGTTTATCTTGTATTTTTATTGCTTAGAGCTTAGGCATTTTCCATCTACGAATGTTGTATTATCAAACATCAGAATCAAATTCAATGTACAGCAGAAATAATGCCATTCTAGTGGCGACGCTTATAAATAAAGTCTCTCCTAAATATTATCATTATACTGAGAAAGTATTGATGGTTTTCAATACATTGCAAAATTCGGGTTTTTAGTTACCTTTAAGATCGCATAAAGACAAAGAAAGTCCGATTGCAGTGCAGCTATTTACCGTTATGTAAGAATTACACTAATCTTGAGAGAGTTAACGCTCGTACGTCGTTAAACTTTATCCATAATAAAGAACTTGAACTTGATTTCGGTGATTATTGTGAAAGTATAATGATGAATGATAAATATTAGCAGTGATGGTATTGCGGCGTCGACGATCCGGGTTCGATTCCCGGATTGCACCACTATGTTTAAGAGGTTGGTTATCTCCTGCTTCCATGTCACGATATAACTGAAAAATTGTTGAAAGCAACGTAAAACACCAATCATCCAACCCAACCTAGTGGTGGCAACACATGATTTTCTTATTAGTACATAAAGTGCTAAGATACCGAGCGGTAGACATTTAGGAACACCCTTTATACAAAAAAATTAAAGGTTTAGGCTACCAAGGACCCTTGAAGAACCAAAAGTGGAATAAGGTGTCACAGAGGAGTAAGCATCCCCTGTCGACTGGTCACACTCGCCGTGATGCCATAAGATTAGATGAGCTAATATTACTGGAAGTCATATTATGTGCTAACGGTATGACCATAGTCACAGTCGGTAAAAATTCATAAAAAGTAAAGTGGTGTGATATTGTATTATCACAAGATGAACGGTTTTATGTGACATAAAAGTAATAAGTCAACTGTTAAAATATACATAATCTATGATTTGTTTCTAGAAATTTGTTGTGAAAATAAAGTATGTAATTTGAAATGTAAAATGTCAAGATAAATATTCATATTGCTTGTTTTTATTTTTATTACTTTCATTTGATTATCGACACTTTCCACAATGATCCCTGGTCAAAAATTAAAACGAGAGACTTTTCGAAATATTCCAAATCGCGTTTACTAGTGAAATGCCTTCAAATGGCAACATCAAAATACAATTTTTGGGGGTAAAAACATGAAAAGATATTTTGTTTGGGACCAGTCTGATTCTTAACATGAGTACACTGAAACAATGATTGTCAAATGATAGAAACTATCTGATCGATAACGTTTTGTAGTTATAGGTGGGGGTTAGATTTTCTAACAAATTGTTGGCACCCCAATGGGAATCAACTGTGCCTCGCTACTCATTGGAGTAGTTCTTTACTCATACGAGGGTGAATTTATCCAGTGTTTGTTTTATTAAGGGAGGAAGCACTTAAACCTTCGGTTAGCTTCACATAAAGATCCTATATTTAAGGATTACTTTGATTTCACCTATCCAAGTAAACTGGCAGTCAAGGAAATTACAGAAAGCAAATATTTTATTTCGCACCTATATATCATGTTACCTTACGACATTCTAGGATGAAAATGACGATTTCAATTTAAGCGCATCACAAACTTTCTTTTATTACTAGCACCATCGCCTGCTTATGGCATATTCATATCTCACTTCATATTGTTCAACTAGATGAATAAGTGTACAGAAAGAACAAAAAAGATAAAGTAAACAGACCAAGAGCCTATGTATTTACCCCCTCGACTTGAAAGGTTGTTTCAGGACTTTTGCGACGGGTGTTGTATGCAATCAGGGGACGCTTACTCCTTCCGGGCACCTGGTCTCACCTCGATTTTATTGGGGTTCGCAATTGTCTGAATATGACACTAAACACGATATTGTCCCTTTTATTCCATGAACTATGAGATATGGCTTACCCTTCGGTACTTCTTCGTTTTTTACTTCAAATTGCAAACAGCAAAGCGACTTTCAGATAAATACCTCGGTTAGAGTTATGTAGGCGGTAGATTAACAACGTTACTAAAGATGTGTTACATTAGATACGAAGCTGATAACATACTATAATACGACATCTTCGTATCCAGAAAGTTGAATGATATTTGAACTAATTCTGTTCCGGCTAATTTTAACTCCGAATTTTACACCTTCTATACTTAGACTTTACCCGTATAATTTGGAGATTTTTTCTGGACATGATAGCGTATCTCAGGCAAACATTAGATGCTTACTTTTCCCGGACACCTGATCTCACTCTGTTTTAGAAGTTCACATGCGCTCTTCTGAAGTAGTAGACGCTCTTGGTCTGTTTACTTTTTTTGTTCTTTATGTACACTTATTTCGTGTGGCTTTCGATCTTTTTAAACGATCTACTTGCTTTTATCCATTAAAATCATCACTAAAATATTACATGCAGTTTTACTTTCTTTTTTTCCCCTTTATCGTTATTTATCTATATTTAACATGTAAATGATAATTGTGAAATACATTATCCAGGTCACTAAGTCAGTAGTCTTGGTAACGATTTTTTTGTAACATTAACTGTGGAAACGATGTCAAGAACCAGGGTGTAATAATCTAATTAAAACCGACTCAAAACTAATATTACTTACAAAGCTTTCAGAAAATCATTCTGTTAAACACACCTAAGTCAATTAGCTGTCCTTAATATTAATGATATCTTCTTAACAATACAATATTACGGTGACGGTAGTATTTCCTGACAAGTGTTGAACATATGTCACTGTATAAAGACAATTAAGAAAAGATAGAAATAATAACTGGGTCAACAAGCCTTAAACCAATGATATATTGCTTTTAGTAAAATCCCTTGAATAAAGTGTATTTTTTTCTCATTGAACTATAGATAATTACTGAACTAAATCGGTCCTTAATCGATCGAAGTAATTGGAAACAAGTAGGCGCCGGGGTGTGCATAGACTCTGACTCTTGTAAACGACATCTAAATTGATACATCCTCAAACTCTCGTTACTGGTTGGAGAAGAAAGATTAGTTTCAAACTTTGAAAAATGACAGAAATCTAATTAAACACATGTTTTAGGTAGATAAATGTAGACCTTTCAAGAGAAGTCCCCAGCCCGCCATGGATGATTGTTAATTACCATAATGACAACAGAGTGGTTATTACGTTTGTAATAATTGTTTTTCATCTTTATGTTAATGTATGTTTAAACGTTCGAGGTGAATAGAGTGAAGCAGGGGTTATTTACGGGGAGACACCATGGGGTGATATGCCAGGGCGTTATGTATATTGAAGTTATTTTCACATAAACAAAAGGGCTCAGCGTGATTTCATTTTACAAGTAAACTTTAACTTTAAAGAAAGGAATTATGGCGAAGTTTTAGTTTCAAACTTTTGAGGTTCCACAGAGACAGATTTTTTGAGGCAGTTTTTATCTTTTAAATGAACTTCGCTTCGTCAGACACTCACTAGCTACAAAAACAATGACGCTTGTAGTACACTATATTCAGTGTGAAACATGCCAACAGAGAACATAAAAGCTAAAATGATTTCTCCAGATTCAAAATCAGAAGTGTAGGGGGCGTAACTCAGTAATCAGATCACCAGTTCGATCATTTCAATGTAAACAGACACTTCATCCAAAATGACTTTTATACATGTATGAACAAGAAAAGAATTTATCCATAAACTAAACCTGAAATGGATCGATGTCCCGTTCAGAACTCTCGCCCCCACTTTTTTGAAAAGGGGTGGTGGCGGGTGATACGTGTAAGGGGATGTTCTCATAAAGGGGAAGCCAAAAACTCTATAAAGTAGTATCAACTTCGCTGTTATACGTTTTTTCACATCGAAGAGCAGCGTACTGTTTGGGTAGAACATGGTTAACTGCTGATGGATTTTTAGAAATTCTTAAAGTACCAATTTAAGAAAATAAAAAATCAACAGGACTGACACAACCTAAAATTCTAGTATGTAATTCCTTTCCTCGTTGTTCATCATAGACTTCTTATATATATACTGAATCAGTTTCTTGCCTTATACGTCCATTACAGAGAGGTCCGATAAAGGGACATTGTTCTGTATTTTAGAGCAATAAACCTAAACCCGTCTAAGAACCACGTGATTCTTTAATCCTAGACTCTAAATAAATTCATAAATGCAGACATAATAATGATGGCGGTGGTAGTGGTGGTGGTGGTGGTGGATTTTAGAGGCGACAATTCTTCAAGCCGTGGTGATGATCATGCGAGTTCATTTAATTGGGTTTCTGAACCTCTCCGAACCACCTCTGACATGTACACGCAATTTAATCTTTCGGAATTCCTGATCACGTAAAACAAATCTGTTAAGCCTTATCATTTAATGTTCCCTGATTTTTATATCCACAAGTGGCGTAGTTGCTTAAAATCCAATTATAACAATCTTGTACTGAATGAGTTTGGGAGAAGGTAATCTCCGATCATTAGCGTACTGAATCAATGGTTCTCAATGAAAATCGTTTATACCGTCACCCACCGTCAAAAGTAAACACTGCCCTAGATTGCTGAACCTTCCTAAACACAGGAGACGCATTTCCCCCTATTTTCAAGAATGTCAACGTACCTTGGTACACAGTTGTGAGAGTTCCCCTACCCACTGTACTGAAATGTCAACAACTCTTAATATGCGAAAACGCTATAACAAACAAGCAATGATGTCAGATATCAGATACCTTCTTAGTAAAGCCGTGATTTCCGTTACGAACTGGGGATTGACAAATGAATACATTTGCGGATCATACTGTTATATCGTTTAGTTCTTGGGTCAAAGTACACAGTTGTGAGAGTTCCCCTACCCACTGTACTGAAATGTCAACAACTCTTAATATGCGAAAACGCTATAATAAACAAGGGGGAGACCCTCGAACCCCCACTTGCAAGAGAGGGTGATCCCTTCCCCCTCTCAGAGCTGCGCGCGCGCGCCTCGTGAGAAGCTTTCTTTGCGTGCACATTGAATATTTTTAGCTACGCCCCTGTTGGTGAGTTTCATATAATGTAACCATCTAGATTACAGTACATATCTGAATAAGAGGAACTGGCACGGTGTCCCCGTTTTCGTCAGTCACTTTACTCCGGCGTAATACCATCGGTTAGGTACTTGACTGTTGACAGAGAGGTCACGAGTTCGAGCCCCGCTTGTGATTCGTCGATGTCGTTTCTTTCTGTTGAGACAGTAAAAATCGAGGTCGCCAATCACGTTAGGTGTCACACGTAAAAGATCCCTCACTGCTTCAAGGAAGTCCGCTGCAAAGGTCTAAAGTTTTGCATTGCATCAGGTGGATGCCGTCACCAATTACATGTAATAATCGTGTTGAGACAATAAGAATCAAAAAACAAATCAAACACGTTTACACTAATGCACACCTGGAAGGTGATACTAGATGCCCAGAAAGTGTTCCCTGTGTGACCTGCCAAACCCGCCACTAATACCAAAACATAAAGTAACACTGCATACACTTACACTATACAGAGAGTGTCATAGCCATACAACACCAGTATAAAGATATAATCATTAAAATCCCATCCTCTGTGGAAATCGTTAACGAGCCCCACCTTGCAAATGGAATAAAAACGAAAAATCTGATTTAAATGAAGCCGGTGTGGCTCAGTGGATGATGTGCTCGTCTCATGACAGAGAGGTCCCGGGTTCGACTCCCGTCGTAGGCATACCAGTGTCCTGTCTTTCGGATGAGATAGTAAAAGCCGAGGCCCCGTGGCATGGTAGGTGTGGCACGTAAAACATCCCTCACTGCTTCGGGTGGGCACGTTTGCAAATTATATATTTTTTTGCTATACATCAAGCAGATGCCGTCACCGTATACGTGAAATAACCGTGAAATGACGTTAAATAATAATCAGTTAATCTGATATAAAATGTTGATTATGCTTACTTTTGCTTATCCTATTTGAGTTTGTTGTATAACCCGAAAGTAGCATAACATAATTAACATAGTTAGATAACTAAGCTAATTTAGTTGATATATAAATCAATTTCTAGTGAAGGTATTCATTGATACATTTAAAAAATGAAGGCAAATATAAAATAAAGGCTTTTTATACTGTTTTATATGGAATTTGACTAGTAACCTACTAAATCTACTGAATTAACAACACTTTCCTTTGGTTAAAACAAACATCTCTACATACATTGATGTTGTTTTAATGAAAAGTTTTATTACTTTTACTTATATCCTCCCCCCCCCCCCTTTCAGAAATCCTTAATCCGCAATTGCTATACTACACTAATATAAATTAAACACACTGTGGCTCAAAGAGTCAACAGCAAACCTCGTCTATAAAATAGTTTTCACTGCTTGGTGAAATAGTCAACTAAAACATTTTACAATAATATATCCTTTTTTAAATTTAATTTATTATTATTATTATTATTTTTAATCAAGGGGTAACGCATCTTTAAGAAATAAGAATAAGTTTATAGAAGAATTATTATAAAATGTTTAGAAAAACATATTAGTCTTCTTCGTGTCAACACTCGTATATGTATTATATACTTACCGACAATTTTGATTAAGATACATAAGACAGGAATCCAGTACGCTGAGGCCATACTACGCTTAATACTGCTCTTCACTCTGCACACAGAAAGTCATGAGCACACTACTCTCTGATAAAGCACGTCAAGTGATCCTTCGTTTGTCAACATTCAAAGCCATTGAAGTAAGCAGTCCCTTCAGATTCTATACGTTGTGATCGTTTTCTGTTGTAAGTCCTCTGTGGTGTGTTGCTGCGAGTCACTGCTACGCATACGATTGGTTCCCAACGCAAACTACATTGGAATAACCCTCATGGCGTACATAGAGTAAAATATTTTAACTTTCATAAGCCAATCTAATCATTTGTTATACCGATGTATTTTGTCTTTAAAGAATGATCCAAGCCGATGTGGCTCAGTGGACGAGGTGCTGGGCTAGGGACCGAAAGGTTATGGATTCGACATCCGTCGAAGGCGCACCGGTGTTCTGTCTTTCTGATGCGACAGTAAAAAACCGAGGTCCAGTCTCACGGTAGGTGTGGCACGTGCAATTTCTACGCAATGCATTAGGAAGATGCCCTTACAATATACGTGAAATAATCGTGAAACAATAATCCATTAATTAAAGAATGATGCAGATGGTGTATTGGAATGCATCCTCCCACCCTGATGAAAAAAAATTAACTGAACAAACACAAACAAAATCAAAACTTAAAATCAAAAGAAAAACCGAATGAAATTATAATTTTGTGCTCAATATAAAAGTGGACCTTATTCTTTGACTTAGGTTTATGTCATGTTCTAATTTTTTAATTTACTTGGAGGTGGGGGGTGGGGGGTTAAATACAAAAATTAGAATATAGAACATGACATTTATCACCAAAAAAATAGAACACCCAACCGTTTTCCCTCTTTCCAAAATTTATTGGATCCGCCTTGGTTATTAAGTAAGTGCTTATTGATAAGTACTATATCAAATTGTTGCAACGTCTAAGCAATGATGAATGAGGATCAGGTCAACATACTCGCACATATCAAGCGCAGTCAATACCATTTGTTATTCAAATGTAGAAAAAAAACCCGTTTGACATAGCTTTCTTCTACACTGTAAACCGAACAAAGCGATGTCGTTGACTATGTGGTATAAGGACGCAGACGCGAATCTAGAAATTTTGTCGAGACGGGGTCGACGGCAATTAATTTTCTGAAAGGTGAGTCCAGACCCCCAATCCACGACTCTGGATCAGTGCATGTTCGTTTTTCGTTTCTGCGCTGTTCAAGGCGCTGTGGCGTCCTAACATTGCAGCTTCTTGTCTTGTTAAAGTCTATACTAGTAGCTGAAGAGCTTGTGTGTGTGATACAGGGTTTAGATGCCGAATTAGTCGAAGGTACCGCGATGGAACTCGATGTACCCTCTCGTTGCTATAAAGACCAGACTCGGCCCACAGTTCTTCACTGTAGCCTCTCGGTAGAGTAAAGATTAGGTTCGGTACACGGTATCTCGCTGTAGATTCTCAGTGCTGGTTAATTCGAATCACGGTACTTTGGTGTAGCCTCTCGGTGTTTTTAAGTCTGGACTCTGTTCGTGGGACTTTGCTGTAGCCACTTGGTGTTGCAAAACCTAGATTCGGTTCAGTGCACCTCACTTTAGCCCCTCGGTGCTGTAGAGCCTGGACTCGATTCACGGCACTTCGCTGTAGCCTCTCAGTAGTGTAAAGCCTGGACTCGGTTCTCGGTACCTCGCTGTTGCCCCTTAGTGTTGTAAAGCCTAGACTCGGTTCACGGCATCTCGATGTAGCCTGTCGTTGCTGTAAAACCTGGACTCAGTCCACAGCACAGACATGTAGTTGTAGCTTCTCAGTGACGTAACGCCTGGATTGGATTCACAGTACATCTGCGTTAGCTACTCAGTACGTTAAAGCCTAGCTAGAATTGGATCACTGTACACGCGGTCTACAGGGGGAAATCATATTTTCATATTTTTATATTTAATAATGAACTACTTACTGAGATATGGATTTTATTTAGTTTTATATAATTCACAAATAAATAAAACGAGCATGTGTTACATTTGATTTGAACATTTGAAAATAGAATAAATGAATTCAAAATGCAATTATTGAATAAGAAGTGCTTTCTCAGTTTATGGTGCCGAACCCATGGTCTCACTATCTAAATGGACAGCGCTGAATCGTACAAAAGTTAATCACTTTTGTCATTTCGTGCAAAGTTTAAAAACTATTATAAATTATGCACAGGGAAAGTTCTGTCACCCTACCTTGCACTAACTGTAATACACCATTTTAACTGAGCTAGGAATTAGTTCCCAGTTTTCTTTAAGAAAAGCAGGACTGGGAACCTGTACCGAGTTCCGTTTCCTGTAAACGGAACGCGCACTTGTTGTCATAACCAGGAACTATGAACTTACTTCTTTTTACCTAAAGTGAGATACTCGAGAAAACGAACACTCTGCATTTGGTTACCATCACCGACACACGTGACCGTCATAGTGATTTAATGCAATACTGCAGTGGCGGATCCAGGATTTCTAAAAAGGGAGGGGGGGGGCAAATGGGTATTAGCCAAACTTCTCAGCCATTTTTTGGTGCAAAATCTGGATTTTTACTTGTAAATATATGACCAAAAGGGGGAACCCGGGTCCCCCTCTAAATCCGCCACTGTACTGATGAGTAAAATCAATCAATATCCAATAGCCCTTGTCTCTCTCTATATATGTATTCGTGACTCAGAATGTAAACAAGGTTACTTTGTTATATATACAATGCACTTTTCATTCATTTCGTAAGTAAATATATAAAACTGTGAGCAATAAGTCACAACAGATTTTCTTCTTAGAAACATTAAACTGAAATTTATTTGAAATTTTGATGATTATTTAGATTACGGGAAACCAGTAAAGATAAAAAAGTTTTTCTTACGAATTTCAACTCACTGAATTTGTATTTAAACTTCATAAATATCTTTCTCGGGTCATGCACTTAAAATTTTGCACAATGAAAAATCTAGTGTGGAAGCGCCAAGCATTTTGACTCGTATCATTGCAAGAGTTACATAATACTAGTATATCACATTGATAATCATTAACGAGGGGATGTCGGAATAACTTGGTTTTAATATCCTCTATCATGAGTGGCAAGGGCTTCAAATTACTCCGAAACTTCAAAGTTCGAGGTGATACATGTGCATGTATGTAAACATATAGATATGTAAAGAGAAGGAGACTGAGATGTGAACACCGTACAATAACAAGAGCAAATCCTAGCGGGGCATAATACACCCGTCGAGTATTTTGAAGGGATGAATTTGAATGTATGGAGGCATTCTCCTTTTAGCAACAATTTTGTGAAATGTTACATAGATCCGTGCAATGGATAAAAAGTTATGGACGCGATAATGATTTACCAATCATATGCAGTGTGATCTTGGCCTTGCAGATATAACCTTGGTTCAACATCAAGACACAATCTTGGGTCCTAGGCAACAATTCTTTGAAATATTATTATAATCTATGCAAGGGGCAAAAAGTGTGGCCCAAACATAGGTTTACTCATCATATGCATTGTGACCCTGACCTTGCAGATATACACTTCGTTCAAGGTCAAGACACATCATTAGGCCCTGGGAATTCTGTGAAATATTATTGAAATCTATGCAAGGGGTAAAAAGTTATGGCACAGACAATGGTTTACTCAATATATGCATTGTGACCTTGACCTCGCATATATGACCTTTGAATTAAGGTCTTGACACACTCCTGGGTCCTGGGCAACAATTCTGTGAAATATTCTTCAAATCCATGCACGGTGTAAAATGTTATAGCCAAGACAAGAATCTAACTGGCATAAGCACTGTGACCTTGACCTTGCAGATATGACCTTGAAAATCAATAGGGTTCATCCTCTAATCATAATAAATAAGTGTGCAATTGAAAGTTTAAAAGTTCTGGCTTAAACAATTTAGTCTGTACCTTGTTCACAAGTTGCATTCTCAAAAATTTGCTATTTTTGAACCCAAAATGAATTTTACCTTTGACCTTGGTATTGAAAATCAATAGGGATCGTTCTCAGGCCATAAGAAATAAGTGTACCAAGTTATCTCAGGGTTTCATTTTTGAACCCAAAATTAATTTTACCTTTGACCTTGATATTGAAAATCAATAGGGATCGTTCTCATGCCATAAGAAATAAGTGTACCAAGTTTGAAAGTCCTAACCTAAACGATATGGTCTGTATCGTGTTAACAAGGTGCGGACAGACCCACGGTGTGTGTAGGTGTGTGTGTGTAGGTGTGTGTGTATGTGTTTGTGTGTGTAGGTGTGTGTGTGTGATATTTTACAAATCAATAAAGAAGATTAAAGAAATCAATTGTTACAGCTGTAGAGGTATGGTAATGAATTAGCTGCGCAAGCCACGTACAAGCGCATAATATATTTTAACGGAAAGTAGATTGAAAGGTAGAGCTTTTCAGAGTTGTAATACTAAAAAATATATATTATCTCGGGGATTCGCCTCACTGAATCTCCTACAACACTGCTACAATGGACTCACTGGGGGCTTTGGCACACTAACCCGTTGCCTTTCGAATCTACAGTACACGTACATTATTTCTGCTCTTGCTGCTCCCTTGACTAACTCGTTTGGCACACGGGCTGCTTAATCTGCCGTCTAACAGGTTCTGTCTAGCGCATGCACGGATACAGAGGGGGGGGGGGTTAGGGGGTCTGGACCCCCCTGGAATCCGAAAATTTTACAAAAAAAGGTAATATTTGGGCATTTTTTGGGTTGGACCCCGCACGCCTAAGAGAAAAATTTACCTTTTTTGATTGGACCCCCTCTGACAAAAATTTCTGGATCCGCGCATGTAGCGGTATATCGCATTTAATACATGTATAAAAATTTTCTCGTAAAAGGAAAATTTAAGATTCATTACCCAACAATTCGAAGTTCCCTTTTAAAATTGCTGTCGTTTTTACCCTTTTTTTTAATCAACAAGAGCAACTCATACTAAACAATAAACATATAAAAAAGGGCAACTAGAATGTAAAACACGGCGGTGGCAGTGGTACTCTTTCAATATATGCATGACACCCGCAACGAATTTTTTCATCGTGTGATACACGAAACAAATTTTTCAGACAACAAAGTACTGAGGGTGGAGAAAAATAACAGACTTCATGAGGAATTTTATAGAATGTAGCTCAAGCAGTCTGATGCTTGGTTCGTAACCGACAGGTCCTGGGTTCAAGACTCGCAGGGAAAAAGTGTGTGTGTAAGTGGGGGGGGGGGGGGGGGGGGGGGGGGGGGGGGGGGGGGGGGGGGGGGGGGGGGGGGGGGGGGGGGGGGGGGGGTCGTCAGTGTTGATATAACGGAACGAATTCGAGGTCCGGTGTCATAGCAGACTTGGGAAGTGGAAAGTTCCTCACTACTTTGGTTGGGCCCGATTCATAGGTTGAAATTCCTGAATATTGCGTCAGGCAGATGCCGTAGCCACCTGAGTGCAATAAACTTAATTAGATGTAAAGCTAGAATGAAACAAAACACAGTATTATTAACTTTGCTGAAAGATTCTTTCTTTCCAAAGTAAGCCGGTGTGGTCTAGTGGATGAGGTACTCGGCTCGTGACCTAGAGGTCCCGGGCTCGACTCCTGCCCTGGGCACACCGGTGTTCTGTCTTTCGGATGAGATAGTAAAAGCCGAGGCCCCGTGTCACGGTAGGCGTGGCACGTAAAAAATCCCTCACTGCTTCAGGTGAGTGCGTTGCAAAGATAGAATTTTGTATGCCCTGCATCAGGCAGATGCCGTCACCATATTCGTGAAATAATCGTGGAGTGACGTAAAACAATAATCAATCAGTTTTTCCAAAGCCGGTGTGGCCTAGCGGATGAAGTGGTCGGCTTGTGACCTAGAGGTCCCGAGTTCGATTCTCGCCCGATAGGCGTGGCGCGCAAAAGATCCCTCACTGCTTGGGGTAGGTCCGACCGTTGCAAAGGTAAAAATTTATATGCAATGCATAATGCATCGGGCAGATGCCGTCACCATATACGTGAAATAATCGTGGAGTGACGTAAAACAATAATAAATAAACCAATCAATCAATCTATCTTTCCACTTTCTATATATCTGCCAATGAAAGCCATAGTCACACATTTCTTTTTTTTTCAATTAAACACTGCAAGTTCTTGTTCTCCAATTTCTCTAATATTTCTAACTCATTTACGCCATCGCTTATAGAATTTAAAGGAAAAGTTCGAACATTTGGGAAAATTATTTAGATACAATGTTATTTCAAGAGGTCATGTGACCGATATTTACATAAAATCGAAAACGAACAAAATAATCAAACATTCAGAGAATACCATAAAAGAATATTTACATTGGCTAGACTATTGCTTGAAAGAACATAAAACGCCAAAAACTGACCGAATGCTTTCATGCCTTTTTCATTCAGAGTTAATTTATTCATTACTCCGGATGTTTTCAATATCAGCGGTGACAGGGTTAATCTCTACGGAAACGTATCTATCGTCTGCTCCTGATGGCGGGAATTATTGCCAGCTACATACATCTTGGTTAAACAGCATCCTCGTATATATCGATCAGTGACTAATGTCAATCAAAGTCTTAAATGCAAGATAGACATAAATACTAAGGAGTGATTGGTGACGACAGCGTGACCTCTATTCACGAGAAAAAAAAATGCCTCTCTGAAGCATTGTATTTTTCCCCTAAACTGACCATCTTAGCTCAGTCCAAAATATTGACTTAAACACGATTTATCCTTCACGAGTTTTATTCTCTTAGAGTGCAGTGACCAGACACCAAAAGCGTACTAATTAAGGAGTTTAGTGGGCTATATGATATACTAAAAGAAAAATCAAAATCTGCTGTAGATTTGACTTGTAAGAACTGAAAGTGATGCAAAAAAGTTTTAACTGTCGTCAATTACTTTAATACGTTCTTTGAGAAACAACGTTATGAACATTTTGTAAATTAATGAATTTTTACCTTTGAAATAACTCAAAAATGGATAAACTTGTTGCTATATATAAACGTTCTTCTAAATATTCTGCATTATCTCTATTGTTGGACTACAACAACTAAAAAAAAACCCGAGGTCATATGACGTAATAATACAGAAGAATGGATCACACTGAAATCTAACATATATGGATAAAATGGAAGTATTTGGAATGTACTGATCAATTTTAAAGTATTTATGAATAGTTCCGGCCATTGCAAGTCATATATGTGAATAGAAGTAAAGGCGAACACTCTAACTTCAGTCTCTAATTTTTCATTTTTTCAAAAATTAATTCAAAAGTCACAATGATGACCTGTAATTAATGAATTTATTCCTTCTTTTAGTTGTCTTGTTTATTTGTATGTTATTTACTTATGTATTTATTGTAACCCCTCTATTCATGAACAATTATTAGATTCATTGGCATAGAAAATAAATAAATAAATAAATAAATAAATAAATAAATAAATAAATAAATAAATAAATAAATAAAGGAAGGAAGGAAGTAAGTAAATGGATGATAAAAGACAAACGAAAACGATATTAACTTTATTCATAGGTAGTTTTCAAGATAATGGTTAACATTAAATACCATTATAAAACATTTAAGATGTGTCAATATGTGAGATATTGATAAAAAAAATATTTATCATTGTTGCAAATTTTTCATTTAGTCAGATGAATACCAATTAGATGTGTTGGTGCGCTACGAATGCCTCCGCCGACAGCAGTGTTTTCAAGTTTGTGTTTTGAAAAGGATATCATTTTATTATAAGAAATAAGGTGAAATATAAGTCCAAGGGCAAGAACTCCTGTAAAAATTCATGGTCATGATTCCCCTTACAATATGCACATCTACATATTATGTATTTATACCAAGTTTTACTGGGTGGAAGGTAACGGCGTACCGCTCAACCTATGGATCCGTAGATTTACAATTAACTGTAGTCATCTACTGTGGTCAGTTTCATCCAGGACTTGCGGACTCTATTTACTATTAGCGTACATTATAGACTCATGTGGCTTACAATTAAGTCATGAATTCTATTTACAATTAATGTACATTATTGACACATGCCATTTTCAGTAGAGTGGTGATTTTGGAGTAAACACAGACTGGAACTGGTAATATAGGATTGATGGAGGAGGCCATCTTGCTCTGGATGGGGCAATCCCACAAGAATTTTGGGAAGGTAGAGTTTATAATATAACTAAATAATTTTGGGGGTGAGCACTTCCTGTCTGTATCTTCAGCTGAAGACATATTGTTGAGCCCAAAGAGTTGTTTCAGGTATTCAGTGTGAGCATGTCTGATCTTCCATTTGGAGAAATGTTTCTGGTCTAGGAAAGCTTTCCTGTCTTTGGGCTTACCTGATTTCTTCTGCTTCCGATGCAGATGGTCCCTTTTTGCGTACAGATCGTGGGACTTCCCGGACAATCCATGGTAAGGATTTTTCGCTCTTTAGCGTTTTAGTTGGCACAAATTTGGATATACCAGTTTGAATAACGTTTTTGAAATGTTCCCATGATTTATTTGATGTTTTGTTGTCTGCTAGATATTAAGCTGTCTTTACATTTTCCCGCCGTATGAGACAGTAAAAACCGTGCCACAGCCGGTGTGGCATGAAAAAGATCCCTCGCTACTTCGGTTGGGGGAGGGGATCGCAAAGGTAATACATTAGGCAGATCCCATCACCATATACATACATATAGAATAAAGTGTGAATCAGTAGTACGTTTACTAAAAGGGTCATACTGCGCGAGCGAGCAAATTTCCAAACTTTGGCAAAATGTCGCTACGCTCTGGAGCGATCCTCTGAATTTTGGCAAAATGATATTTCAATGTATACTAACGCTTAGTTCCAAGCCTTGGCAAGATGATATATCATTACACATCAGAGCAACACTCTGATGGTAAGATGATATTTCATTACGTACTGACGCAATGTTCCGTGCTTTGGCAAGATATGTCACTGCGCACTGGAGCCCAGGCGATATAATAGCCTGTGACTGGAGCGATATTCTTAATTTTGGCAAGATAATATGCCACTGCATGCTGACGCACTGTTCCGTGCTTTGTCAAGAAGATATGTCGCTGAGCACTGGAGCTTTCGTAAAATGATATTTCATTATGTATCGACGCACTGTTCTGTGCTTTGGCAAGATGATTTGTCACTACGTACTGGAGCGATATTCTGAAATTTGGCAAGATGATATGCCACTGCATGCTGACGCACTGTTCCGTGCTTTGTCAAGAAGATATGTCGCTGAGCACTGGAGCTTTCGTAAAATGATATTTCATTATGTATCGACGCACTGTTCTGTGCTTTGGCAAAATGATTTGTCACTACGCACTGGAGCGATATTCTGAAATTTGGCAGGATGATATGTCACTGCGCACTGGAGCTTTGGCAAGATGATATTTCATTGCATATCGACACTGTTCTGTGCTTTGGCAAAATGATTAGTCACTACATACTGGGGTGATGCTCTGCAATTTGACAAGATGGTATATCACTGCACTGTAGAGCAATACCTTGTGCTTTGAAAATGTGATATGTTATTTGTGTCTTTCCACACAAGCAATGCTCCAAATTTTGTACAAGATGATACATCCCTGGGTAGTGAGGCGATACTCTGCAACTTGGCAAGGTGATTGGATACTGCGCACTCCAGCAGCACAAGATGATGTCACTGGGTATGCAACCAATGCTCTAGGCATACAGTGCTCTTGATCAATGTTGGCAAGATGACACTACGCGCAAGAGTATTGTTCGGAGTTTAGGCAAACTCTCACTTCGAACTGGAGCTATGGTAAAAAATATCATTTCGCACTGAAGAAATGCTTTTGCGATTTTGCAGGATGATACTTCACTCAGCACTGAAGCAATGCTTTGTTCTTTGGTCAAAAAATAGAAAATGTTCCTAAAGACTATTGTAATGCCTTGCACTTAATGTGATATGACACTGTACACTTGAACGGTGCTTTGGAAAGATGGTACATGTATGTCATTTTGGGCATTCAAACAATGCTCTGCAATTTGACAAATTGGCATGTAACTTGCCGCTGGAGCAACGGTCTGTGCTTTGACAAGACATCACTGCGCACTCTAGAGCAATGATTGAGCTTTAGCATATGTCACTGCACAGCAGAACAATGTTTTAAACTTGAGCAAGATGATATTTCGTTTTTGCTTTTGGTAAGATATGTCAAAAAGCACTGGAACAATTAATGCTTTAAACAAGGACAAAATGATAATTTGCTTAAGGAACGGCCTTTCTTTAGCTAGGCACTGCAGCGAAGCTCTAAACTTGGGCAAGATGATTTTTGCTTATGGAACGTCCTTGCTTTGGCCAGATATATCAACAGGCACTAGAACAATACTCTAAATTTTAAATCAAGATGACATTTCCCTGGAGTTACTGTTCTATGTCAAGAAGCACTGCAACAATACTCTAAGCTTTAAGTCAAGATGATATTTTGCATGACGAATGTCCTTACTTTGACTAGATATGTCAAGAGGCACTGGAATAATGCTCTAAATTTTAAGTCAAGATATGTAAGTGCACACTGAAGCAATTCGCTGTGCTTTGACAAAATGTTACTGTAAATTGAAACATGCACTGAGATTTGACAAGATAATGTCATTGTCACTGGAGTAACTCTTTGTGCTTCGACAAGATATCACAGCATGCTGGAATAACTTTCTACACTCTGAAATATTACTCTGCACTGGAGCATATTTCTGGCTTTGACAAAACAATATATCAAATGTGCATGAGAGCAATCAACTTTTGCATATGATTTTGATGTTTTATCTACATGTATACTCAAATTAGACACTGAAGTATTATACTCTACATCTAATATTTAAAGCATAATTAATTTGAATGTATACTTAAAAACAGAAATGGAGACTAGAAGACAGAGATGATTTATTCTATTCTCATCTTCAATGTTTTGGGTCAAAATAATCTGCAGAAAAAAAGACTCTGAAAAAGATTTTTTTTAATTAATATTAGAGCCTTTTCTTGCACTACTTTCATTGTTTAAACATGTTTTATTATACAAGATTGTAAATATGCTAACAAACTCTTTATGATAATACATACTAACATAAATTCATAGTAACTACATATTTAAACACATATACATATAAGTAATTTAATACATAAACAAGCACTGATGTACTGAAGTAGTAAGTTCCACTTATTGTTAGGTTAAATTACCAATAACAAAAACAAAGGTCATATAATATTTTAAATTTCAAAGTGAATATTACCGGTAACATATCATCATATATGTAACACTTTGTTTTTTCTCCAAAGAAGAGGAATGCTGAAAATGAAAGTCATGCAGGGCTGAAGTATGTAATTTTAAAACAAAAAATGTAATATCTAAGTTTAATTATAGAATGGTTGGTGGGTCATAGTGTTGTGGTTTCAGTGATTGGGTTCTTACCTTGTGGTCTATTATGGATCCATAGATTGTGTAACTTAATATTAATTATGTATAATTAAGAGTTACTGAACTTAAATGTTTATTCTATTAAGATATCACTCATTGTTCATTTAGAGATATATAAAACTGCCTCTAAACAACAAACAAATCATTAGTCAAATAAATAACGACAAAGACAAACAAAAACAGAATCCCCTTTCCAAAAAAAAAATCCAGGGGATTCTGGGGAGATTAACAAATATTTTATATATTATGAAATAATGAAAGCACTAAAAACTATACGTATTTCATCACGTTGATGTCATCATTCTTTAAATATACTATAACAGTGTAAGCACTAAACAATAAAATTTAATGTAAAGTTTAACACCATGTATAGTTATATATCAACCAACATATAATTATCTAACAATATCACCATAACATCAAATATTCATTTCACAACAATATGCTGCAATAACAATGTAAAATACTTCTGTATCATTTGTATCAAAGTTTACTCCTCAAAAGTGGGACATAATCATCATTTGCTATACTAAACTATTTGTTTTATTTCCTGAAAATGACAAGTTTTCATGGGACACATTCTATGACTAGCTGAAAATGCCTCAGTTGGTACTCTGGACATTAGAGGGAAGAAGAGGAAAAAGAGAACATATCTTTGCAGAGATGGTTATATAATATTTACAATTAGCAATATGCATCATACATTTCTAAGGTAAAGTCTAAAATGAACTGTGACTCTATTCCTGACAATATCCTTTAAGGGAGCTATTCTTCCATTTATTTAAGTTCTCACAAATAAATGGTGATTTACAGTCCTTATTTCCTTTTCTCAGTTGATACTTAATTTGAAATCTTATAAAATTACTTTTAAGTTGAAAACATAATCAAAATTTCCAATCTAAAGGTTTGTGTCATTCTCTCCCTGTCTATATTGCTTTTGAGGTAATAGATATCACAGTAATATTGCTAATAATGATAAAGTATTTCTGATCATTTCTTCTTTTTCTTTTTCCCCTTTCCGCCTTTCTTTTTTCCTCCTTTCTTTTTTCCTCCTTTCCCTTTTTTCTTCCCTCCTTTTCCCTTCTTTTTCTTTTTTCCTTCTCCTCCAATAGAGAAATCTGGGATTTCTGGAACATCATTTATCTCTTCTATTTCTGGCATGTCCCCTCTCTTTGCATCCATCATCACTTCCCACGTCTCGGTGCCATGTTTAACAATATCGAGAGGAGTTATACCTGAGGTAGTCACATGAGTCAATTTTGCACCTCCTAACAGAAGGTACTTAACACAAAGTAGATGCTGACCTGTAAAATAACAAGCATATTGAGTATGGCTGAAGCAATACATGTCCCCCACCGGGTTTCCATAAATTTACTAATGTAAGTCCAAGGGCCGTAAATCTTCCAAAAATAAACCAATCATGACCAAACTCAAACTTGATCTGCAACTCATTGGTAGAAATTAAAGCTATACACCAAATTTCAAGTCAATCACTTCAAATTTGGTGGCAAAAAAAGTCTGGAAGACTAAAATTTCTCAGAAAGAGATCGCGTTAGTTTAAACATATTTATTACCATCTTGTAAATGCAATGGATTGATTACAAATTATATACAAATTTAGATAAACCTTTCCTAAGAAAAGTATAATAATGAATATGGCATGCATTCTTTACAATTACACACAAACTTTGATCAGACAGACAGACACTCAGACAGACAGACAGAATGGAACCTATAGTCCACTCTAGTTTTACCAATCGACTGGACTAATAAAGAACTGTAAAACCAGTTGAGTGAAAAAAAAAATACAAACATTTTGTACATGCACTTATCTTGGTCCAACCATATTTGTGCAAAGTGTTGAAAGTAGAGGTCGATTTTTATTTAGTGTTATAATATGAATTATCATGGTACACAATGGTCCTTTTTTGTATCTCTGAATAAATTTCTGTTAGCATTATTAAGTAATAAATTATCTCATAAAGAAGGAAAGGTGAACACAGCCCTTAAGTTGAGTCAATAACTCAGTCTCCACACATCTACATTATAATAATGTACCTGTATGGATACTCTACCAATGAAAGCCCTTAAGACGAGACATTAAGACTCATGCAGTCTCCACACATCTATATTATAATAATGTATCTGTATAGATGATCTACTACTAATGCCAATAAAGAGAGTCAATGACTCAATCTCCACACATCTACATTATAATAATAATATACCTGTATGGATGCTCTGTATAGATGATCTACTACTAATGCCAATAAAGAGAGTCAATGACTCAATCTCCACACATCTACATTATAATAATAATATACCTGTATGGATGCTCTACAACTGAGAGCCCTTAAGATATGAGTCAATGACTCAATCTCCACACATCTACATTATAATAATATACCTGTATGGATGCTCTACAACTGAAAGCCCTTAAGATATGAGTCAATGACTCAATCTCCACACATCTACATTATAATAATATACCTGTATGGAAGCTCTACAACTGAAAGCCCTTAAGATATGAGTCAATGACTCAATCTCCACACATCTTCATTATAATAATATACCTGTATGGATGCTCTACAATCGAGACCCCTTAAGATGAGTCAATGACTCAATCTCCACACATCTACATTACAATAATATACTTGTATGGATGCTCTACAATCGAGACCCCTTAAGATGAGTCAATGACTCAGTCTCCAAACATCTACAATATAACAATTATCTTAGCTGTATGGATGCTCTACCACTGACAACCCTAAACCTGAGTCAGTGACTCAGTCTCCACACATCTGCGTATTATAATAATGTACCTGTATGGATGCGCTGCCACTAAAAGCTGAGTCAATGGCTCAGTCTCCATACATCTACATTATAATGATGCACCTCAGTATGAATGCTCCACCACTGAAAGCCTTAAGATGAATCAAACTGATTATTTCTCCACACATCTACATATAACATGTATTGTTTTTTGGTTTGTTTTTTTTTTTTTTACTAAAATTTCAGCAAAAGTCCTGAGTATTTGATAACTGCATGATAAATTATTAATTTTGGTATTCTTTACCTTTGGCAGCTGCATGCAGTGGAGTAAGATTATAATTAGATCGGATATTAGCATCTGCTCCTGCATCTATCAACATGTTTACTATTTCATAATGGCCATCTGAAATATCAAATCAATAAATGAAAACTACATTCTAGAGTGAATTAAGTCAGATTGAATACATGTATATACTGGAAAAAGTAATAAGCACAATAAATATATTGCCCAGAAATGTATATATTATTCATTGTATCTTCATCTGAACCCCATGCATTAGTCTGACTTAAGTGGTGGCAGTCAATGTTGAATGGTGGAGGACATCAGGATACACAGTGAAATCCATGCACCAACCTCTGCTAAGAAACAATGGTGGACTTTCCAAAAGCCCTGACTGGGTATCATTATTCAAGATTTATTAAGGGACTGCCACCACCTGAGAAAGGATTTAAATCTGTAGCCTTAGAATTACAAGTAACTTTAAGAGAACTTAATTAGCACTAAAATAATACTAATACTAAATACTAATACAGACCAGAAGCATAAACACAGTGTGTTATTCTTGTATACTTATGGTCCCTGGATATTTGGTCATGGTTCTATTTTGATAATCAAAAATAGGGCAATAATTAATAAGTAACAACCTTTTTTACCTCATGACTATCATTGGTGCCAATGATGAACATGTGTGTACATTAGAAAGAAAGATGATCAGAAGGTTGTTCAAATTATTTCACCATCACTTAATAGACCTGTATTCTGTGTTAATTTTACTTTGTTATATTGCAGATGTACGTCATAGATGTAAGAAATGATTTTTAAACTCAAACCATTTTATAAATACCATCATTAATATTTTTTTAATTTTTTTTTTTTTTTTTTTTTTTTTTTTTATTCGCATTACATGTCATACAACCATTTCACAAAGACTGATGTAACATAGATAATTATATCATACAGGTGTATAATTATATAGATGTATATACTAAGAGAGATGAAATTGTAATTATACAAATAAAATAAAGAGTTTAATACTATAATGTTACATCAATAGTGTTTTTATGTAATGTGAATTTTTTTTTTTGAGCATGTGTATAAAGAAAGGGATAGGAACAGGTCTAAAAAAAGGGGGTATTGAAGGAGGGGGAAAAAGAATAGAAGGGTGGGTGGGTGGGTAAGGGTTGTTTTGATCCATAAAGCCTGCATTTTCCAGTTGTGGATAATTTGAGAGTATGATATTTCAAGCACAAATTTTTATGTAGTGCAGATTTTGAGAAAAAAAAAAAATAATAATAACATATTATAGATCAGGACATAAAAAAGACCAATCTTTCCAATTGACATTGAACATAGTAGAATTGTTATTTTTAATAGCGATGATTTTGGCAGTCTGATAGTGACTTTTTAGATCTTGAAGTAGACCTTGAATGCAAGGCATCTTTTCAAAGCATTTTGATCTGTAAACGTAATATTTAAATACTGCAACAATATTATTATAAGCGATTAAGTCGTATGAGAATTCTCCAAAAATGAAAGATTTTTTATTTGGGTTAAACACTTTGTTATTGTTTTGACAAAATTGAGAAAACTTTTGTAGGATGTCTTGTGTAGTAGGACATTCCCATAAAAGATGAATGATTGACTCTGGTTCATTTTTACAAAAGGTACAGAGTGGAGAGTCTTTCAAACCAATTTTATGTAGAAAAGCATTTGTTGTAAGGATATGATGATTGATCCTGTATTGAAGCCATTGTAGTTTGGTACCAAGTAAAAATTTGAAAGGAACTTTGTAAGTGTTATGCCAGAAAGAAGGATCAAGATCAAATAGTCCATTCCACTTGGTTTGACCTTTTGGAATGTGGTTATTTTTCACAAAATTATTATATATTGGTTTTGCACCTTTACATGTTTTTAATAAAATTTTGAGTTGTAAAGGGATGTATGGGTATGGGAGTTTGTGGTTCAAATGTTTGATTTGTTTGACTTCAATATCTTTTTTAATTACTGATGTAATTCCATAATAAGTCAAAAAATTTATTTGAATTTGATACACATTTTGGAATTTTTCTTGAGACATAAATTCTCCATTTTCTTCAAGGAGATCATTAACAGAAATTATTCCTTTTTCAAAAAACTCTTTCATAAAAAAAGATTTTTTATCAATTTTGATCTCACTGTTATGCCAAAGAGGTTGGGATATATAGTCATTCCAATTGCCAATTTTTTCTTGACTTCGGAGATCATACCAGGCTTGAAGGACATCCATCCAAAAAGGATTACAACATCTTTTTAAACAGTTTTTTATGAAGTCAGTACCACATAATAATAATTTTTGTAAAGGGACTATATTTTGAAACAAGTTTTTCCATTTAGATTCGCCAGATGTTATCAAGCGTCTTATCCATGTGACCTTTAGGCTTTTAATATAGTGTCCTATGTTTATCATTTTAATTCCGCCATTTTCAAAATTTTGATATAGGACATCACGTTTTATTTTTTCAGTGTTTGAGTTCCATAGAAAAGAGAAAAGAGTATTATTAAGTTTTTTAATGATGCTGTCTGGTGGGTTGGGTAAGGATATGAACAAGTGATTAAGTTGAGATATGATAATTGTTTTAATAAGACACAGCTTACCCAGTACAGTAAGTCTGCGTTTACTCCATTGATCAATGACAGTTTTGATTTTTACCAATTTTTTGTCATAATTTAGTATAAGAACCTTTGAAAGGTCAACATCATATGAACAGACCAAGTAAAGTGAAGCGATTTGTCCAGGAAAGGTCAATATTCTTACAGATTCTTTCAGTAGAGAACTTTTTGCTGCCAATCCAGGTTACTTGGGTTTTAGACAGATTGATTTTAAGACCAGAGTAAAAATAAAATTCATTCAGTTCTTTTATGGTTTCTTGAAGGGAATGTTCTGAACCATCTAAGATCATGGTAGTGTCGTCTGCAAATAATGTTATCTTATGTTCAATGTTACCAATTGTAATTCCTTTTATGAGAGAGTTGCTCCTAATGTTTATGGCAAGTATTTCAGCACACAGTAAAAAAATGTAGCTAGAAATAGGGTCGCCTTGACGACAGCCACGTTCAAGTTTAAAGAAGTTTGATAGAAATCCACATTGGGATACAGCCGAAATAGTATTATTTTGAGTAAGGGATATCCATTTTCTAAAATTAGGACCAAAATTGAAAAATTCAAGAGTTTTATTAATAAATTTCCATGAAACTGAGTCGAAGGCTTTTTCAAAATCTATCATTAGGAGAGCACCAGGTATGTGATTTAAGTCACAATAGTGCATTATATCAAAGATAAGTCTAGTGTTTTCACCGATGTAACGTCCAGGAATGAAACCAGTTTGATCAGAATTTATTAAACTTGAAATAACTTTTTTGACTCTGTTTGCTAAAACACCAGATCCAATTTTATAAACTGTATTAAGGAGAGTGATTGGGCGCCAGTTTTTCATATAGTGTTTTGACTTATTTTCTTTTGGAACACATGTAATAATTCCTTGTCTTTGGGTTATTGACAAGCAATCTGATTCGAATCCAAAATTTAATGATCTAACAATAAAAGTCCCTAATTCCCTCCAAAACATTTTGAAAAACTCGGCAGAAAAACCATCTGAGCCAGGGCTTTTATTATTAGACATTTTTTTAAGGGTAGTAGCAGCTTCTTTAAGAGTGATGAGTCCTTCTAATGAATCACTTTCTATTTTTGTAAGTTTTGAAGTAGGATTTTCAAAATTTTGATTGTGAATTATTTCGTCTAAATTAATGTTTTCATATTCATCTGGATTTTTTTGATAGAGAGATTTATAGAATCTTTCAATTTCATTTAGGATTTCATTTTGTGAAGTTATTTCAGTGCTGTCATCTAGTATAAGCCGAGGGATGATTTTTGAGGTAAAATTTCTAGATTCTAAGTGACAGAAATATTTAGTTGGCTTCTCGCCTTCATCAATCCATTTTGCTTTTGAACGAATGATACTACCTTTGAGTTTTTCTTTTCTTAAATTTTCAAGGTTTTGTTTCATTAAGTTTAACGTTTGAGGGTTACTGTTAGTTTCCTCCAAAGTTTTGATATCTTTTATAAGTTTTTTTTCTGTTTGGTCCCTTTTATTTTTTATGTGACTTGAGTAAGAAAGAGTTTTACTTCTAATCTCTAGCAAAAGTGTTTCTAGGTAAAGTTGGTCATTTATGGTAAATTGAATTTCTGAATCTTTTATATTGATTATATTGTTTATTTCGTAGACTGGAAGTGCATACTGTTTTTTAACATCTTTAATCACTTTTCGCACGATATCAAGATAATTTGCATCCTGTAGTAAACTATTATTGAATTTCCATATTCCTTTTTTATGTTGAAATTCATTTATTTTTATTTTTAACGATAACGAAGAGTGATCAGATCTGTATGAAGGATTTATGTCTGTTGATTGAATTGATGGACTAAGGGATTCAGAGACCAAGAAGTAGTCTAAACGAGCTTGTTTTAGAGGGGTTCTCTTACGCCAAGTATATCTTTTTAAGTTAGGATAGAGATCACGGTAAATATCGTTTAGGTTATGAAGTTCCATCATTTCTATAACTTTTTCTCTTGATTTAGGATTTTTAACTTTACAGTAGTTAAAGTAGTCTATATCTGGATTTAAAACAAGGTTAAAATCACCTACTAAAATGATATTGCGATTGCCAAAGTCAAAAATCTTGTTTTTGAGATTTTCATAAAAGGTTGGACAATCAGTATTTGGTCCATAGATTGTTATTAGAGTTATACGCTTAGAATCTAATTCCATATCTAAGGCCAGAAAGTTGCCATTTTTATCTTTTTCGATATTAAATATCTTGTGCTCAAAATTGTTGTTAAGGAAAATAGCTACACCTCGGGAATTAGAAGTGTATGAACTGAAAAAAGCTTTGTATCCCCATTGCTTTTCAATTAGTATTTCTTCTGATGTGGTAAAATGGGTGTCTTGTAGGCATAATATATTACAGTGCATTTGCTTATAGTAACTAAAAATATCTTTTCTTTTCTCAAAATGTCCTAAACCTTGACAGTTTGCAGATATTACAACAACTTCAGTCATATAGTATTAATTTGACAATAAAGATTGACATACATGAAAAAATGTGTCTTGGGTATGCAATAATATACATATAGAACAGACTAAATGGATAGTGTATTGAAAAATTGGGGAAGGGGGTGGGGCAAAGAAGAAGTTTGATAAAAAGAAAGTAGATTATAATCAAGTGCATTGTGATAGTATGGTATTTCACTCTACTGAAAAGATATGGCATTTTCTGTCTTACCAATGCTTAAATAAAGAACAAAAATGTCAATGTTGATAACTTGAATAAGCGATAGAAAAAAATAATACAGTACAGTACACAATAGATGCATTGAAGAAAAGAAATCCGAAAAACGGTCCTTTTATGCTCTCACCTCTGTTACTGCAAAATCTGTTAATGATAATATTTCTATGACAATTACAATAGCATTCAGATAAAGTGGGCCGGATTTATGAGACCACATTATAAAACACTGAAACGTAAGCGGAGCAGAGAACGAGTTCCGGATCCTATCAAGTGTCAGCAAATAGAAAAAATAAAACAATTATGAGAAGGGATAATCATGATGCTTCATAAGTTTCTCAGTATTTACACGTTCAGCGGTCCCTCCGGCGTCGACGAGATTTAACCTTGTTCTCAATATCGTCGTACAAGTCAAACTTTATTCTATTTCCATCGGAAATTGTCTTTCCGAACACTCTTCCGTTATAATACCATGCGGATTCTATGAGCTCGTGGTCACTGAGGCGTTGGATAAGTTTAGAGTTTCTTTCTGTTACATCATCGGACAGACGGTAGTGTTTACCTGAGTTTTTAAAAACCGGGCGCTTTTTCATAATGCGTGCTTTCACTTCGGAGTTTTTCACTTTTAAAAGTATTGGACGTGTGGCACTTTCTCTGGCTCCGGGTATTCTGTGAACCGCTATTATTTCATCCTCACTTACGTCGACTCCTCCTGTTTCACTCAGAATTTTCCTTGCTACCACAGAAGTATTTTCTCTATCCTTTTCTATCACTCCGTGTATTTTTATGTTATTTTTTCTCGAGTATTGTTCATTATAATTTGATCTTTTTTCGGCTTCTTCCGCAATTTTTGTTGTATTTTCCAGATTTCTCTCAATGTCTCGTTGATGTTTTTCTCTCTCTGCTAGTATTTCTCTAAGATGATAATTCTCTAGAGTAAGGTTTTCAATTTCCGATTCAAGCTTGATGGTTTTCTCTTCATTATCTTTTTTCAATTCTTTGAATTTTTCTTCCATTTCAGTTTTCATTGTGTCAATCGTTTCCTTAACAATTGCTTTGACAATTTCCGAAAGTTCGTCCTTTTTTATCATTTGTTCCTTTATTTCTGTTAGGTCGGCTAAGATCATTGACACTTCATCATTACTTGTATTCGCAACTTCACTGTGTGTCCTTTTCGTTGGTTGTTGAATAGCTCTTTTCCCTTTTACTGCATCCTTTAATGCGTCTTTCGTTCCTTCTTTTACTGTATTTGGAAAATACTTGCTAGAACTGGATCCTCCTCCCAAACTAGCCATGACTAAAGGAAAAATTGTACGGTTCGATGGTCACCTGTACACGTGTATATCTGGGAGTGAAAACTGATCACTATATCCTCGTGCATAAAATTTAATCCACGAAAAAACCCGTAATATTAGTCCTTTTCCACCAAAAAATGACACAAAAGATTCACGACACTATAAAAAAGCAATACACCGAAAATTGTTGATGTACAGTCACTAGTTATGGTAAGGTCCAGAAAAAAAACAGACGAGCGTTTAGATGCGTGTGTACTCTCCTGTCGCCATATTGAAACCTCAATATTTTTTTAATTTTACAATTAACAGTTTTGAACAGTTGCAGGTTTAGTAAATTCAGGGGTTGAATAGATCTGTTTAAAAAATTAGCTGTAATATTCTATCAAGAGGCATAGACTCAAAATTAAGGCTTACAACCTTTTCATGTATCAAGATCTACAGATATTTTAGCCAGTCTAATATGCAATATTTGGTGTGAATTTGTATTGTTTAATCTCAATTTTCCATGTCTTTCCAATTATTATGTAATTGAAAAAAGGCACCAAGACCTGAGAATTATTAAACCAATAAAATCTATTTAATATTACAATCTTCAACATTGAGTTATAAGAAAAGGCTTATAAGGTTTCATTATGCACTCATCTGAAATTTACAATTTCTCTGTAAGTATTTTTAGTTTCCTTTTATGTTGTATGTGTGAGATTAACAATTAATGGGTCCAATGAAAGTGACGTACATACAAAATGTCATATAAATCTATATCTAAGTACAAATTTAAGTAAAAACCTAGAGGAGTTCTGTAAAAGGAAAATAATTGTTGATGTCTAATTAAATATCATTATACACAACAAAAAATACTGAGTTAGAAAAGGGAGTGAAATTGTACAAAATCGGTAGATTTTTTACCCGTGATCATGATACATGTCATTCAGGCTTGCAAAATCAAGTCAGTTATAAATACTGAACGAGTCATAAATTCATATACAACCATACTATGCAATATATGTGTCATATATAAATTAATTTTGAATTGATACAAATTTCTCATATAGTGTCTTGAAGAGGAAGTTGATGGCTGATTCAAATTTATATAATTTGGCCAAGTTTTAATTTGACAGTGGCCATCCATTATACAAACATTTGAATGATTAGCCTACAGACTATTCATTAAATAACATTCAACTTCATGTAAATTAATAGTTGTAATATACTGCTTGTGTGAAAAACAAAAAATACAACTTTATAATAAACATTAACATTGTAATACTTCTAAACAAATATATTTTTGTATACAGCAACAAGAATATATACAAAGTAAATCATGACATTGGGACAAATGTAGGCACACATCCAGAAATTTTGTCAAGAGGGGGTCCAACCCTTATTAATATTTCAAGAGGGATGGCAGGTCCCACCATGTTTCTGTGTGTAAAATTACTTATTTCACATAGAAAAATAACCAGAAAAGTAGTTTTTGTCTTATCTCAGGGTGAGTCTACACCCCAGTCTATCCCTTTGCACCTGTGCATGAAATAGATTAATGTGACTGTCATGTCATTTAGTGGCCACTACTGTCACTGACATTGTACCGTAGACTACTAACATGAACTTTTGAACAGATTATTGATGTTGTGAGGGATTGATAAAAGTAAACGTATCATGCATACTTGTACTGGCTCTGGTGATGGCAGGTATGTTGTTTTCATCACGAGAATTAGGATCAACTTTTAATGACAATATCTTCAATACAGTCATAGAATCACCATTTCCCGCTGCCTCTGCCAAACGATGCTGGAAATTCGTGCCAAGATAAACCTTTGACATTGGCAATATGGTAGGGGCAATGGGTACATGATATCCCAGGCCTTTTGCACTTTTATTTGATTTAGCTGATGCTGATCTCTGAGCAGACTTAGATCTTTTCTTAGATGCCATTTTCGTGTGTTAGTTATGAACTCCTTCTGTTTAAAATGTTTCTAAGAACGCCTGAAGATTTCTACTTCCTGTTAATGTGTTTAATAAAAAAAATGAACCCATACCGATTAAACATTACCAAATTCGCAAAAACACCGTGGTAGACACATCAAGACCAGAGACTTTCACTTATTTATTCTTTATTTCCTCTTTGACAGAGATTAGTATTACTATACTGTATATTGTGACATATACATAAACATATTTACAAACAGTATGGGTTTAAACATCAATCAAAGAAAAGGAAAACTAAAGGACATCACATAGTTACAGTACAGACATAAAATCAAAAGTACATGTAAATTTACATGCATATACACATGAATATATATACACACTAATTTTTGTATGTATATATAGGCTACTGGCCATAACAGTAAATATAAACATTCAGTAGCGGATTTAGAGGGGACCGGGCCCCTTCCACTTTCGCCACATTTTTACATCCCCCCCCCCGCCCCAACTTTGGCATAAAAATGTCCGATTTGACTTATACACATGGGAAACTTGCAGGGTCCGACACTGACATTATATATGCTTTTCACGAGGTTGTACTTTCCAACATATGGATGAAATAAAGCCAGACTTTGATTTGTACATACATGGGTGAAGGGAAGCAGTCATGTGTTGAAAAAGGGCTTTCAATGGATAAAGCCGCTGGTCGTAGTGCTCAGCCCTAATTACGCGCTACCAGAGACATATATAGACATATATACACATGTGTATATATGTCTATGGCGCTACAAGTTTTTGTTCTATTGAAAACGTCTGCTTCGACACACAGGTATTCGTAAATAAATCAAGTGTTTACTTTGAGACCGTTCATTCAACTTGGTCTATACTGTAAAATATGTTTTACAGAATCAAAGGGGTCGTCTCAAAGTAATTGCATAATTTACTCACAAATAAATAAAGGTTTATGAACGTGATATAAAGGTTTATATATAGACATGCAGCTGTAATGATGTATACTTTTAAAACAGTCCAATACCTATGATTCAGCCCTATTTGATAAAGTTAAGCTCACAAGTTCAGAACTAGCGCGTTTGGTGTCGTTCGATTTGTGATCTTTTGAATTTAACAACAGGAACACATTTTATGTCCTTAAAATATCAGAAGTATTTCATAAATTTTCATTTGATTAAAATATTCCTGATATCATTATTTTCATTCTCAAACAAGTTTTATTCAAGGACCCGTCAACTAAGAACGTCAAAATAGCAACGAATCGGGTAGGGGTACATTTAGGTTCAGCAAAAAAAAGTAATGATAATAATAAATAAAAATATAAATAAAATAAATAAAAATAAATAAAATTAAAAAAAAACTGAAAAAAAATGAAAAAACCTTCTATACTAGAAGGTTACCTACTTCGACTTCTCCATATATATATACATATGGAATTCACACGATTTGACTCTTTCTACGGGGTATATGTGACGGGTGTTTCTAGCAAGCAGGAGATGCTCGATGCTCTCTCTCCCCGGGCACCTGATCTCACTCCATCACAGGGGTTCACATATGCTCTTCAAGTAGACATATTTTGTTATTTTCCATTTGTTTTTCATTTTCACTGATTTTGTATGTCCTATGGTTTCATGATTTTTGGACTTGTGGTTTGGATCTATCCATCATCTTTACATATTACATCGTCACAAACACCAAATACCACCCGACCCAACAAACACAAAGCGGCCTCAGAAAGTACCGTAGCGTCATCTTGACATGTCACAGCGAGATACCGATGCCTAATAATTTTCTGACTTGTGAAGATTCAGAAAGCATCCCTTAATTATATCAGCTATGTATAGATTTAACTATCCTTATTATGATTATCACTGTAAGTTAATTGTGGGATCTATCGGAAACACCGTGTGTCTGTCTGTTTGTCATCTGTTCGTGTATGCTTGTTTTGTCATAAAAATTGTATTCGTGTATCTGCATGCAGTTGTTACCCATGAGACAACAGTGTCAGTCTCATGATCCTAAGTTATTAACTATAGATTATATCTCAAAAGCAGTAGCAAATTCAGGATTTCCGAAAAAAAGGGACATGTGAAAGTCGAGTAATAGCACAAAATACTCCACCATTTTTGTTGAAATATCTTTAAAAGTTTTGTTCATCGTTTGAGTGTTTTCAACCTCATTATCTCATCATCTATATAAGCCCTGTAAATATGTGGCGAAAAAGAGGGCCCAGACCGCTCCCCACTTTAAATCGCCACTGCTAAGGTAAAAATCACGGTACAAGTTGAATTATAACTGTATGCTTGCTTTGATCAATCCTTTCCAGTATTCGGTCTTTTCGTTATACAGAGTTATTTCCTATTTGAGACGTCATCAAATTTTATGGAAACCGAGCTAAAACTCAGGGAAATGATAGTCTACAAATGACATTTTCATAGGAATTTAATGACGTCATAACTGTTTTACGTGAGATACCGTCCCAAATGGGAAGTAACTCTGTTTAATGAAAAGTTTTGAAATATCTGTTGCTCTGGTTGTTTGTGTCCTCTGGAAAAACAGAGGATTTCTTATATTATTGTTTGAATTTACTTCACTTCAAGATTATTGCACGTATTTGATGGCAACACCAGCCTGGTGTATTGCTTCATAATTTTGTTCTATGCTACGGACTCAACTTGAAGCAATGGGAACAATTTTACGTGCCAACGTAAAACTTGCCACGGCTCCTCTAGCGAAATTACTTTACACCATTACAAGATTATTGCATTTAAATGATGGCGGTACCTGCCTGGTGCATTGTTCCGTAATTTAGTTCCATAGATCTTTCACTATTACTGCAGCACTGACATTTTGACTGACAAAATCATATCTGTTCCCGCAAAAATTTAATGACGTCAGAGACAATCAATTTTGCCTTACGACGTCAAAAATTTCACAGGAAATGCTATCATTTGCCAACCGCAGCAATGTTCAGTGAAATGGTCTATGCTACGGACCTACGTACATGTATCCTGTGAATCGGGGTTTCAGTTCATACTGTCTTAACCTAGACTTATTTTTATATGACATTATCATAAAGTTGTCCTTTTTCCGTTATTTATTCGCTTATCATGACTTGGGATCGACGATTTGGTCGTTCGCTGTGTTGGTTTCGGTTCCCATGGCATGCAACTTTTGCCAGAAGATTTGATATAGAAATATGGCGGTCTTGGTAGCGGATTGTTTGTACATAATAATTCACAACTTTAGTTTGATTGCGTAAAAAGACGCACCGAAGTTTCTGAACCGGAAGAACTCTGTCTAAATGAGGTGTTTTGCCAAGATGGCGGGAGAACTTTAATTTGGGTTTTGGCTCCAAAAGTCTGCAAGTTTGATATCGTTCACATGTAAGAAGAAGAATTACAAGATATGTTTGTTTTTGATCATTTATATCATGTCTTTTAGGAGGGTGTATAAACAACGTTAGTTATTCAATACTACTGCCATTATCTTGAATTATTTCTGATTGTGTAAGCGATGGGTTTCAGTTTCAGTCCGCATTTTGAATTGGAGCCGAGTAGTAGATCTAAATCGACACCAGTTATTGAAAATAATTTGTCATTTGTTGTTAAATATACATCTTAATGTGTAGGGTATATATTGCTTCTTTCTACTGACTTCATCTTCTGAAGTTTGCATCCGAATTTCCTCTGATCATCTTAGATTATTTACATTTTTAGCAGACACTGACAGCATGGTTACACATGAGAAGAGTTAGAGTAAGATTTTTATATTTATGCAGTTATTAGGCTAACAATATATATTTTTTGTTTTTATAAGCTATAAGGGGTTCTACTACTTACTGAAATTACCCGGAATTACAGAAATGACTCATTATTTACCGAAATGACCCGGTTTTCATTCTTATTTGACCTGATTTGGAATGAAGGGTGATAGTTACATGCAGTAGATGAATTTTCATGCAAATACCACCTTGTAATAGATAATGACGATGGCTAGAATTTCCTCTGTTGCTCCCAGTACGTAAAGAGCGATACGTCCAAGTTCCTTGATGGGATGAACGGAGTATAAATAAAACATTTGACAGATTGATGTACATTGATTTTTTTTCCAGAGCTTGAAACAAACTAGAATAAAGTAGATTTCATTAGCATGGTTAAACAACATATTTTGTGTACTATGTAAAAGGAAAGAAAAGAAAACAAAAAAAAAAGAAAAAGAAAGAAAAAAACCAAACAAACACAAAACATCGACAACAACAAGTCCCCAGTTGACTTTTAAGTGATTCGCCTAAATTGTGTCCGTTTTAGAAACAACGGCCAACTACCTTTAAATACCTTTTTAAATATATAATATACATGTCAAATTTAATATAATATACATGCCACTAACATATCATGTCAAATTTAATTCTCTGTATTTTTCAGTGAAAATTGTACATCAGATAAGTTTTTAAACTCCATTCTAAAAATACATTATTAGATACCATCAAAGAACTTGGACGTATTGCTCTTTACGTACTGGGCGCAACAGAAGAAATTCTAGCCATTGGTATTATCTATTGCAAAGTGGTATTAGCATGAAAATTCATCTATTGCATATAACTATCACCCTTCTATAAACTAAATTAACTTCATAAAACAATATTTGTGTTTATTAACGTTTAACTGAATGATCTGATCGGTGACTAGGATTGAAAATTAACTCTAGTCATGCTGGACCCGGAATAATCCGGGCATCGAATACACGCGCTGTGAGCTGAACCCGGAATAATCCGGGCAACAACTAGGTCGACTATAGCTTATTTTTAGATCGTATTTATAGCCTTCCAATCGTTGTAAACGTTATAAAAAGACTTTCTATATGTGAATACAGAATTCCTATCTTTAAAAAATTCCATGACGTCACCTTCAATTTGATTGGTTCATATATTAAGGTACGGGAAAAAGTGAGATCAAAATTTGTATTTCAATATGGCGGATTTATAAACACAACTCGATTCTTTCTTCAAATAAGTCTTTGGAAACGATGATAGTGATGTGGAACTTGATGTACTTAATGTCGCAGATATAATTGAAGACAATGATTACTAAAAAAAAATATACGATCGGGTAGATTTCATGAATAATCGACGCGCACGTGACGGCGGGCGGCCACGTGTTGACCTGGGATTTAATCGATTTTACAGGTGTTTGTAAACATCACTGAAGACCGTCGATCTTCTTTGGATTTCCTCAATTTGTTTATCAATGACAATGATTACAATGGCACATGAAACTTATCGGTGTGTAGACCAGTATCTACGGAAAAGTTGCTGGCAACTTAAAGCATACCTCCGTTTGTCGTAATTGAATTTTCACAAAAAGGAAGGGGGAATAAAGGTGTTTATCGATTAATTATTATGATGCCGATGGGCCTTATTGTTACTGGACAACATGTTTAGTATACATGATCCATTCTTTTTATCGGTGATCACTAGATATCGACTCTGGCACTTTTAATTATTTTTCACCTGGCCGATACTACCTTGCAGGTACGACGTGGAAACCGCGATTTTAATCGGTTATTCAAACTAGTTCAGTTATATAACGAAACTGGGCATCATTTTGGTGCAGTATATACCCCAATCAGCATCTGTCATTAGATATACTTTATATACTATTAAATGTTACCTGAGTTTTACCTGAATAGTAACTACTGGCCTACTGGTGTGTGACTTTTATTATATTATCATTTCATATTTCAATATTTTCAATCTCTTTTATTGTATTTTTGAAAATATATGCATATATTTATTGCTAAATCTAGGTTTTTGTCATTTTACCTGTATTTACCTGCAGTTTACCTTTACCGTGCATAAATTGTGGTCAAACTTTTACAAGATTCATAAACTTCAAACATTCCTTAACATTTTGGTATATGATATGCCTGTATTATTATGCAAACATCCTTCATAAAACAGCATACAAAAACATGCTTTTATTTTTTAAAATACATAGAAAAATATTCAGCTCAGAGCACTATTTCTGTGTATCTTATGTAGCATGACTAGGGTTAATAAACGTGTTTGTTTTTATAGTCCATTATGAATTTTGGTTTAAAACTCAAATATGAAAAAGAGAGAAAAAAAAAGAAAAGAAAGGGTACCTTTCTCCGGACTTACCAAAAATGTTGGTCACCAAGCTAAGTGTTTATTCAGTAATGAATGATGTATTTATGTATTACAGATTAATTAGATAATTATTAAATAATAATTAAACTTATTAAATACATATCAGAGACATAGACTACTTTCGACTTTCAAAACATAGTCTATGTTTCGGCAAATATCAACATCAACACCTAGACCATTTCACAAACGAAGACTTTTCGTAACTTTCACTCAGATAGATTCAGTGATTGGGAAGGCCAACTGGGTCAATGGGACTATGGCCCCCTTGCTCAGACTTCAATTTGCCTTTTTCAATTTTAATGGGCCATCTTTCCGTGCAAAAGGGCCATTCAGAAAATTCAGTTTTTTCAAAGTTGTATGATGTGTCATATTTATTAGATGTAACTATTCAGTAATTCAGGGTACAGGACAACAATAACAAATTTGTGAAATAATGAAGGTAACTTTAGTTTGATTTAATTATATACTTTTGTTATGAATTTCTGCAATGAGTTAAGAAAGTTGTGGTTGAAAAGTCCTTAATTTGCCTTCATTTCTGACTTTGAACAATTTGTCACAATTTAAAGGATTTAGTCTATTGTGAAGTTTGGTTACAGGGATATTTTAAAGACCCTTTCATGCCCAGCATTTTTATTTTAACTAGTCTAGAACCATCATCTTTCGGTGCCTGTAGCCTCCTTCACAAACAATCTTTAGTAAACTCGTACAGTAAAAGTAGTTGAACCCATAAGCCCAACTTACAATGAATATGCGTTTCACTGCACATTATAAGTTAAACTCACGATGAATATTCATTGAAAGTTATGTGGCTTTCACACTATAACGAATTCGCTTTGTGTATGGCGACATTTTGGCACTCGCCGTTACTCGGCGTGGTATGTTGGTAAGTACGTCGAGAGAATGTTACGCGAAAGTTTTGAGTTCGTCGTCATATGCACTTGTAAGTCGCAGATCGTTCCGTATGTCGAGAAATTTTGAGCATGCACAAAAATTCTCAACGTATGTCGACGAACGGTCCGTATGCAGCAAACACGTTATGCCTATGTTACCCAAAAGTTCCGTGCGTCCGTGGCACCTTAGAGGTACGACCATAGCACGGCTGTTTGTCGATGTAACTCATAACGTATTTCCAGCAAACTGGTATCGAGTTCTGGACGTTCTGTCAACGTATGCTTTGCATGCTGGCGACAAATGCGTACGGTATAAAAATCAATTTGGGGCTTGGTGAGATCCATCAGCCAGAGATATATACAATGTATACACATACATGTCTTTGCGTCAGCGTATCATTGGCATTTCTGCTGCAAATTCTCACTAATTTGCATAACAAAAGGGTGTGCAGCATGCTTCCGGAAGTAGTGGTTAGTTTCCAGTCTCTGAAAGTAGTCTGTGTCTTTGAATGCAAATCCAGTTTTTAACTTGCAAGAGTTGTCTCCCGCAATACATATATAATGAAAACTTATACTACAATAAACAAATTGGTAGGATTGTTATCATATCTGGACTGTTGAATTGCATGTGTAGTTGCTACATTCTGCAGTTATTTTATTCCAAGCCCGCTGAGGATGGCATATGGTCAAGTGCTACACATACTGAATACTAGAACTGTATCCTTCAGTTCTGTTTCATTTTGTTGAACTTTATCTTTGTCTCTATAAAGACACAGCTGGACATCTATGTGTATCCCATAATTCCTTAGTTTTTGATGTTAACCGGTGGCCGAGGCCAGTAAAATTGGGATCAGGCTTTTAAAAATTTGCAACCCAGAGGTCTAACTGGCCTATAAATGTTTTACAAGCACCTGCTTTATAAATGCTTGAAAAGCTGTAACTTTACCCAGATAGCGAAGGTGTTTACCTTATAATTTCTATTGAAACTGTTTGGCTCATAATTCACCATGTGTGAAATATGAGCTGAACCCTTTCAATAGGAATTATCTACCTTATTGCATGGTCTTGGAGGGGCCATGGTAAATTTGCCTGTTTACAGGATGATTCCCTTACTTAGATATAAAGAAGGGGCTTACCCCGGCAAAGCCATGAAGCATCCCTCAAGTGACACCAAAGTAAACGGCGCTAAATAGCGTTACGAGGCGCACAGAGAGTGCAAGGTTATGCCCCACTGTACATGACTCATGAGAGAATAAAATTCAAGAAACAAGAAAATTTTCTATACGTTCTCGATAATCAGTCTCTTGTCATTCCATTAGCAATATCCTGCCTTGATTTGCCACTTATATAGAGTACTATTGGCAGAACACTGGTGTAAGAAGTGGTCATGCACTCTCAGAATGCTTTATGATAGAAAAATACATGTAATTCGGGCCTGTAAATGTTTAGTCAGGCTTGTAAAAATCATGGGAATGGAAGCCCGAAGGGCCTGTGCTTCAAAAAGATTTTCGTGCAGGCTGATTTCTTTTACCAAAGTATAATATGTTAGGGGGATTATAGTCCAAAATGTGACTAAAATGATCAGGAGACTGTTGCGTCCGAGTCGCATGCCTAATTTGATTAAAACCATATCTATATAAGTTTATTCCATTTCTCTATTTGTCCCATTGTGGATAAAGATCTGGCTAAAACAGAAAGGGATCACATTCTGGTGAACTCTGATGACGTTTCATTCACCGAAACCATTATTTCCCATAACCAATCAATGACTCAGCTAGGCACGTGATAGTGACACAATAGGTAACAAATACTGTTCACATGTCCACCTGAAGTCATAACTGCCACATCTGTGGATAGTTTTAAAAACAAAATTAATTCAACTTGAAAGAACATGGAGTTAAAGTTATAGCCAGACTGTAACGGACCTAAAGCGAGACTAAGGACTGACCATCAAAATGGATCAGAGAGCCTCAGGCTATATTGATCTCAAGGACAAGATAGACAAGGTAAAAACTACCTTGAGGGTCACGCACGCTGTGGATGTTAATTTCACTCCTAGGAATTTGTAGCAGATCCACTGATTGGCTGAAAATCAGAGTTCACCAGAACATGACCACTTACAGAGTTTTGACATTTTTTTTTTCTCGATGGGACAAATAAAGAAGGGGAATAAAGATATGGTTTTAATTAGATTGTTTCACGACCATTTAGGGAGCTGGCCCTTGTCTTCTTCTCTTTTAGTTTTGTTCAGTCTTAAAACAATGAATGAGACAAAGTCTGTGCAGGCTTGGACTATACTAAGAGTTCAGTGAAAATAGAATGTCATTTGACCGACGGACAAGTCCGGTAAAAATGCAGTTGCTCCTGTTAGATGAATAACCTTAGATTTCCGAACCAATTGTCCGGTGAAGATGAAAAAAAAAACTAAAAGAGAAACAAAAGGTTTAAAGGCCGTTTTATTTATATGGAAAAAAGATGTTGACAATGATGATTATTGTGTTGATTTTCAGTCTTTCAGAAAGCCGACTGGCTTACCGCTAATAATAATATCGATGTTTGAGTATTTAAAAGAAATTCAGATCAAAAGATGACTCATTTCTAGTAGTACTGAAGCGATTCACTGCAATTTTGATTTGGCTAGATATTTTCTTTTCATATGGTGTTTGATACATCTGCCAGAATTTTAGTCAGATTCAGCCGTAAGAATGACTTGCGAGAATTTCGTTTTATAATCTCTTCTGTTTAATAATCATCTTTAACTCCATCAAGTAGGCCTAAAGTTTTAGATAAGGGAATACATTGATTTCTTAAACACTACGCAGTGATGGCATATCATATTTTATTAAGAACATTTTAATTTTGTTTAAAACTGTATTTATTTAAGAATTTTACATGATTATTGCGGATTGATTTATCAAAGGAAATTCTGAATACAAAAAAAACCCGATCTCTCAAACACGTAAATAGAACTTTGAAAATGGAAATCAAAACATATCATTGTAAACTTTCTTTAGCCCCAAATCTTGTAGCCATGGCAAGTATCATTTAGTATGAAATTCTTTCCTTGAATATTTATATTTAGAAAGTTGGATTCATTATATATCTACATGTAATTTTCAACATGATGCAGAGAGAAACAAAAAGTTGTTGAAAGTGATATGGAATTTCAAATGACAATATAACTCATCAGTAAAATTGACATAGTAGTCAAGTAGATGAATATGGAGATATATTAAAGGTTATGAAGCAACATACATGCAAATATTTATCGTTTTATCTGATTTTTTAGATTGATATCAAAATCCTACTTGAATTATCATTGTGTTTAAATTCTCTTACAGGTGTGACTCTGTAGCTTAAACATGAATAGTTCACCCACACGTGAGTTAAGACAAAGGAAAAGCTTGCCTACAAAACTTAATGGAACGAATGTCAAAATAAGAAATGGAGAGATCCAAACAATGTCTTCATCCAAGAAACAAGACAGTGTATCAAAGAAAAGACTAATTGATCATGAGAAAGAACAATTACCACAAAACATACAATTTATGTTCAACACTTTTCCAAGTAAGATGTCCTTGAGTGCTGGACGTTTTTCAGATTCAGGTTTGGATCTTCATGGAGATAAATTCAGAACATTTGGTGAAAATGTTGATCACATTTATGGAGTTTTGCGTAATTCTAAACGAAATCAGTCTCAAGATTGTTCTGAATTGCGAACACGAAAATCGCCAAGAAAACTACCTAAAGGTCCTTTGGTAGATTCGATTCAGCAGAACATGTTGGAGATAAACTCGAAGAAGGTTTTTGGCGAGAATACGATTGACATTAATAGTGGTAAAAACATAAAGCTTAATGAGTCTGAAGTGCAGAAACAGGTATCTGACAATACTTGTCAATACCTAAGTTTGTCAGAATCAACATTTCAATCTCCATTGATGCAAGAAAACAATATACGAAAGTGCACTAATGCTGCTAGGAAAGCTAATCTTCATTCCGCGTTAGCAGAAAATAAGAACTCCAGTATACGGTCATTTTCAGAAAAACGAAGAGTTCCCATTGAAAAGGAGACTTCTAAAGGATTGTATTATTCTTTACAAGATAAGTGTCCTGCAGACGATGATATCACGAGCGATACAGATGAGGAAGTCTCATGCAACATAGTGAGTGCACAACGAAAACAGCCGAAGAGGTCAAAGATGAAGGTTGTGGATTATTCAGACAGTTCTTCTACACAGTCTAGTGCTATGTCATCCCCCCGGAAAAAATCCCCTCAGAAAAGGAAAAGAAAAAAATCTTTTGAGACTTCAGAATTTGAAAAATACCCGAAGAGGCCAAAAAGAGGTCACCAGAGTGAAGAACCTCTGATCCCAGAAGCAGCCTCCCTGAGGACAAAACAACTTTTGTCTGAAGTTAGTGAGAAGTTAAAAAAGTGCCAAAAAGATTTAGAATTGGGTACCATAATGAAAACATCAAAATGTCAGTCATCTACCTTGGATAATCAGGACAGGGTAAAAACAATAGAATCTAAGAGGTTTCCAAACAAAAAGAAAGAAACAAGGGGCAGAAAATGCAAACCTAAATTGAATAATGAAATGAATCTCAAGGCAAAAGATCCACAGATAGTGAAAAAGCCTATCAAATCAGGAAATGCACACCCAAGAAAGTACCCATTTATTGTTAACAGCATTCACAAAAGTACAGTCAAACCAAGGTAAGTATTATAATTTTAAGTCAAACAGCAAACTGGCTTTCTAAGAAATAACCTAATAGGTACATGTATTACTGAGAAATAGAATTGAGAGTTTCAGTTTTTCAGTGTAGTACAGTACAGTCTAGGGTTTTGCAATTTTTCCACCTGCCCCAATGGGCCACATCCAGTGTAATTTCAAGAATTAGGCAATACCAGGGCTCAACATTAACGCTTGTCCAGTACCAGTGAAAATTTTTCACGGACAAGTGAATTTTGCTAAGTACTTGTCCGATTGGAAAAGTGATTTTCTGTAAAGAAGTTTCAAAACTTTTTAAAAGAAACTAAATTGCAAGATCCTTTTTATCGAAACTTAATGTCAAAAGCAACGAGACAACAACGATCAGGAAGTTAATTTTCAAAGCGAAGTCGGCAACTTTAAAATTGGGATCGAAGTTTACTTGTTGGACAATTTGGTTGTTATTTTACCGATATTTTCTAATTTTGCAATTGGTAAATTTTACCCTCTTATTTTTATTAGGAGCTCTGTATATTCGTTAATAGAATACCTTAACACAATGAGTATATTGTTTAAACTTTATTTTATGTATTACAGTAGTTATAGAAGTTCAGTATTGACAAATTGTTGGACAAATTAAATTTATATTTTGGCATGTAAATTTCATGGCTACCGGTACTTGTCCAAATGGACAAGTATGGAAAAATGTTAATGTCGAGCGCTGAATACTGGTACGTGTACACAGTGTACGTTTGTAATTATGGCAACAAAGGTGTGAAAGTAAATTTCCAGTTGGGTTCCCACTGTGATTTTGAGTGTTTTTCCCCATTGTGTTTTGTGTGCAGTTTCTCCAAAACACCTGGACTGTACTGTATTTAGGTGGGGGAAGGGAATTAGGCTGTTAGCAGAGTTCTTCTCTTTGTAAAATGTTTAGATTGACAAGACTTGGAGTCCAGATACACACTTGTCTACTCTGCTTTGTTTTGCAATTTCTCATCCTTAAATTGAGTGTTCAGTCTTAAATAAATTTGTATATATCAAATCTGCTGATTTAAACAGATATGCAGATTTTGGAAAAATATTGATGATATTCAAATTTTACACTCAGATTTCAGTACAAATCAGGGAATATATATATCTATCTGCAGCTTTTAGCTCACCTGAGCCAAAGGCTCAAGTGAGCTATTGTGATCAATCACCGTCCGTCGTCCGTCGTCTGTCGTCCGTCGTCCGTCGTTAACTTTTCACATTTTCGACTTCTTCTCCAGAACCACTGAACAGAATTTGATGAAACTTGATAAGCATGTAGTACTCATGGTCCCCTACAAGTGTTGTTGTTTTTCGTCCGGATTCATCAACAGGTGGCGCCACCACAGGCAAAAGTAGGTCAAAGAGGGTACCCTCCTTTGACAAACTTCTTCTTCAGACTGGGGGCATACAGAGACAAACCGAATGCATAGGAATGATCTAGAGGGATGTGTGAAGAAGTGTTGTTATTTTTGGTTCCGTTCCGAAATCAAATTTTTGACGTGTTTTTTTTTTACGTTAATTGTACTTGGTAGTTTTAATGCAGAAGAGAGGTATTTTTTTCTTTTAGTAAACATTGATGCATTAATTTGGTTTAATTTGATCATTTTGATGGTAAGAAATACTACTGCGAAGAAAATTTTTCAATATTTTATGTTTTGGATTTTTTATGAATTTTTTAAAGACTTTCAAGAAAAAGGGGGGTGGGATAATTGGTGTAAACATTTCACAGTTTGAACTTTTTCTTCGGAACCACTTGCTGGAATTCAATGAAACTTGGCATGCATCAAATACTCAAGGTCCTCGACAAATGTGGTCATCTTTGTCAGGATCCATGAACAGGTGGCACCACCACAGACAAAAGTAGGTCACAGAGGGTACCCTCCTTTGACAAACTTCTTATTCAGATCGGGTGCATACAGCGACAAACCGACTGCATAGGAATGATTTAGAGGCATATGGGAAGAAGTGTTGATATTTTTGGTTCTGTCACAGGGTCGTCAAATCAATGAATAGACATCTCATGATCAAGGATTATAAGGTTTTATTTGGTACTATACACAGCCACTAGAGCTTTACTTATATTTGTATGTAAATACAAATTAGCATCAAGTTAAGAAATGTCTTGACTGATGTAAATCGAGTGCAAGAATGCTTTTAGGAAGGGGTTTTGCTCAACACTTCAACTCTCACTCCAAATTTAGTAACACTCTCGCCCAATGAGAAACGTATACAAAACGTAAAAACTGGACGGACAAGTTTTGACATGGACAGTGATAAGTGCTCACACGTACATCTACATACAGGTGAGACAGGTAAAAGCAGTGGTTAGTAGCCTAACCAGGATATAAACACGTATATATATCAGCGAAATCGAATACGCTGGACATTTAAATATCCCAAGCTTACTAACTTTATATGTATAACAGTGGCGGAACCAGGACTTAAATTGAATTATTAATGTAGAAAAGTACAAAAGAAATGACATTGCGTTTTGACGATATTATGTTTATGATATATTTTGAATAGAATTTAAGCCTCTGTGACATTCTCCTCTGCTAAGAGAAAAATGTGTCCGCACATTTATTATAAAACAAATACACTTCCTCTAAACCATAACATAATCTTTCTCAACCTCTAAAAGAATTTTTTTTTTTTTAATCAGTATGCAACTGAACTTTAACTGGAAAACACACCAAGTAATTCTTATATTAGATGTAAATCCAATAATAATTACATGTAGTATTTAAGTATATAGCTATTATAACAGCCAACTACAACACGCAGTCCACCAGCTGTTCATACTGAAAACAATATAATATATAATACAAAAGTAAAATCATTACATGTACCTCTGTGACATTCTTCTCTGAAATAAAAACAAAATTATAATCTTCAATAATTTTACACAAATATCTCTTCATCAGCATGCACTGATGAAGCAGACATTTCCATAAGCCAGTCTCCATATCTATCTGGTGGTCTTCGCAGTCTCTGCGGTCGCTGCGCTGGAACACCTAAAACGTCAGTATTATCGTGTGAACTAGAGAAAGTAAAACGAGAAGTGCTTAGTGAAGGAATAGGTGTAGAATTTTCACGGTCTGTCTGCTGTGAAGAAAAACGTAAGTTTGAGTTATCTCCACTTGCTAAATCTGATAATTCTCGACCTGCAGACCTGCTAGGCTTTCTCTGTCTGCAGCCAGAGGTGCGCTTCACAGGCAATACATATGAAGGATCATCAGAGTCAGACGAGGAACTCTCACCAGACTCAGAACTCGGAGCTGTATTAGAAATATCATAAGATAATTTCTTGCTCTTACACTTAGGTTGTTCGGTGGTGATCTGATCATCAGTATTTGCACCGGAAATAAACATAAATGGTAGTAGTAAATTTCTGTGTAAAGTTTTGACAGGCCCCTTTCCATTTTCCCTTTGTACTTTATACACAGGTAAATCTAAATTGGGGATTTCAATCACTTTATAAGGAACCTTTTCCCATTTATCACCTAATTTATTCTTTCCCCGAACTGTCACATTTCTCACTAGAACGCGATCGCCAACCTCTAGTTTCGAATCCCTGACCTTGGAGTCATAATTTTTCTTTTGTCTGTTCCCCTGTCTTTCAGATTCCCTTTGCGCTATTTTATATGCGTATTGTAGTCTTTTCTTAAGTTTCTGGGCATAAGTTTCACGAGACTGATTAACATCGTTATCATTATGCATACCAAAGTAAGCATCCACTGCCAATCTGGGGTGCCAGCCAAACATTAAATAGTGTGGCGAAAACCCAGTTGATTCATGCTTAGTGGCATTATATGCATGTACAAGTGGACTGATGTAGCTTTTCCAGTCACTTTTCTCGTGATCTTCTAAAGTACCTAGCATTTTTATCAAAGTTTGATTAAATCGCTCGACCATACCATTGCCCATAGGGTGATAAGGGGTGGTACGTGATTTCGCAATACCCGAAATTTTACATAATTCGCTTATCACTCTACTCTCAAAGTTCCTACCCTGATCGCTATGAAGTCTCTCAGGGAAGCTATAATGATTAATGAAATGTTCATATAAAGCTTTGGCAGTCACTTGGGCCGTTTGATTTCGAGTAGGTACAGCAACAGAATAACGCGTAAAATGATCTGTTATAACCAAGATATTTTCATAACCCCCTTTTGATCTTTCTAAGGAGAGAAAATCTATACATACTATTTCCAAGGGACGAGATGTTTGAATGGGAATTAACTCTGCGCTTGGTTTCACACGAGTTTTCCAACAAATACATCTTTGACAAGACTCTATTTTATGTAATACGAAAGTTTCAATACCAGGCCAGTAAAATCTATTTCGAAACAACCACAAAGTTTTATCACGACCTTGATGTCCTATATCGTCATGGAGACCCTTAAAAGCAAAATCTCGATATTTTCTAGGTAACACAAGTTGATTGACCTCCTGACCATCTATTTCAGACTTGCGATACAAAATATTCTTACTCACGCAAAGTTTAGACCATTCGCGAAAGTAACTTTTCACCTCTTCAGAATATAAACTAGTCATTTCACCTTTAGGTTTTTCACCCTTTAGAATTAAGTCACGAATAACTGAAATTTCCGGATCCTGACCTTGCTCATATGACCAATCAATACCTTGAAATATTTCAGAATCTAACTCTGACTGATCATTAGATGGTTCTAAAGACAAATTCTCTGAAATAACCACTGACTCGGCAAAAGCAAAACAATCATTATTTACAAGAGTAGCTTGTGAAATCGCCTTGATGACGTCAGGGAACACTTCTTGAATGATCTGAGGTCTACGACTTAAACCATCAGCATCCGCGTTTGACTTACCACTGCGATATTTAAGTGTGAAGTTATAATTCGACAAAGAAGCAAGCCAACGGTGACTCATAGCGTCAAGTTTAGCCGTTGTAGTGACATAAGTCAAAGGATTGTTATCCGTCCGTACTTCAAATGAATTGCCATACAAATAATCATGAAATTTGTCTGTCAATGCCCATTTTAAACAGAGAAACTCCAACTTATGTGCTGGGTAATTTTTCTCACTAGAGCGAAGACCTCGACTCGCGTATGCTATTACTTTCTCAAAACCATCCTGCTCTTGATACAACACGGCCCCTAGACCCTCAACCGAAGCATCAGTTGTTACAATAAATGGCTTAGAAAAGTCAGCATAAGCTAAAACTGGTGGAGATGTTAATTTTGTTACTATTGAGTCAAATGCGGTCTGTTGTGAAGCGCTCCATGCCCAAGGAACTTTCTTGTGCTTTTTAGCAGACTTTTTGTTAGTGGGGTGACCAACTAAAAGATCGTTTAAAGGTTTGACAATTTTCGCATAGTCTTTAATAAATCTGCGGTAATATCCGGTAAACCCAAGAAATGATCTCAATTTCTTAACATTATCGGGCACAGGCCAGGTTCTTAGGGCTTCTGTCTTATCAGGGTCAGTTCTTATACCCCCCTCGGACACTACATGACCTAAATATTTGACCTCGGTCATAAAGAACTCGCACTTAGACGGTTTGAGCTTGAGATTATGTTTCTCCAACCTTTGAAACACACCCTCCAGACGTTTAAGATGATCTTCAACATCAGAAGAAAATATAAGTATATCGTCTAGGAATATCAGACATTCTTTCAGATGTAATTCACCCATGCATGACTCCATCAGCCGTTGGAATGTGGCTGGAGCATTAGTTAAACCAAAAGCCATTCTGTTACACTCGTAAAAGCCCAGGGGACCTACGGTAAACGCCGTTTTGTGTTTGTCTTGCTCTTTAATTTCAACCTGCCAATAGCCTGACCGAAGATCTAATTTCGAAAAGTATTTTGACCCCAATAACGAATCCAAGGTGTCATTAACACGAGGTAAAGTATATGCGTCTTTTATTGTTCTATTGTTAAGTTTGCGTAGGTCTATACAAAACCTTAGGGACCCATCACTTTTTCGACATAACACAACGTTAGAACAGTAAGGGCTATGGGACTTTCTTATAGCGCCCGCCTCAAGCATATCTTTGAGATGCTGTCTAACCTCTTCATACATCCCAGGAGGTATACGACGATAGGCATCGCGAAAAGGAAGCTCATCAAATAACTTTATTTCATGTTTCACTAAATCCGTGTTACCAAGGTCCTTAAAAGAAGTCGAAAATATGTGTTTCCATTTGGATAACATTTGTCTTGTCTGATCAACTTCCGATCTATTCATATTTTGAAAATTGACCTTGACCTCTGGCAATTCAGACTCAAAATTTTCCTTACCTTCACAACTTGACCTACTACTCGTATCTACATATTCATCAGGAGACCATGCATCAAGAACCTGTACTTGATTCAACGAACATATCAGTGACCTTGATGAAATTTTAACTGCAGTTGCTGACAAGTTGCATAATCTCACAGGTACCTTTACCAAATTCTTGTTACCACACTTTTCAAGAGAGATAACTCTGGGACAAACCAAAAAATTCCCAGTCTGATTATTAAGTTGTTCAGTTACAACCGAATTCATATCACCAACATTCCTCGCTAGGCCATGAATAGTTTTAATTTCATTCGGAGCTAAGGTAATAGAACATTTGTTTGAACTGCGAACAACCAAAGATTTGTCCATACTTATACAATTAAATGCACTTTCCCATGCTTTAGGTATACTCTCTTGACCATTATACACATTACTGAAGAACCTTATAATGTTTGTTCCAATAATAACTGGTACCTTGTTCTTATAATCAGTATCTGGTGTAACTAACACAGGAAACATGAACGAACTTTGACCTTTTAAAAATGGCAAAGAAATCTCAGCTTCTATATAACCAGAATAAGGCAATTTACTGCCATCAGCTGTACGTACAACTAAGTTAAAGTCACTTAATTCACGTAAAATAGGTTTTGGTTCCAATAAATTATAAAAACTTTCACAAACACTTGAAACCATTGCACCTGTGTCAATTAAGGCAGATACTGTTTTCTTATTAAAAACAATTTCACACACATTACCTTCACCAATCAACCTTTCCTGTAATGACGAATGAAATTTTGGGCTAGTATAAGACGGCATTGACGTAACACCCTCCCCGGTTTGCCCATTAACAGAGGAGGTTAACCTTTTGGGTCAGTACTCTCAGTACTTTGATTTTGCTCAGCAACCTGTGTCTCACTCTGAGAACCCCCACGGTTACCTCTAAATCGTCTACGACCCCTTCTAAAATTTCCTCTTCCCCTGTAGTAACCTGTACCACCATTGGGTTGTGTTTTCTCTGTATTTTCTGTCCCCTTATCAGATGAATAAATTTTATCTTGTAATGATTTTAGTTGAGACTTCAGTTCACAAAGTTGCTTGTAAATTTCTTCATTAGAAAATTTAGAATTACTGGGTTCTGTGCTCTCGGAAATTTGACTATGACTTTGGGCCGATTTCTGTTTAGTAGTAGACTTAGACCCCAGAGCACTTTGTTCTTCTTGTTCTACCTTTCTAATCTCACGCAGTAGCGACTGAAAATCCCATACAGTATCATATTTATGTCTTGTTGCATTACGTAACTGTTGACTTTTGAGACCTGTCCAAAATTTAGATCTTAGAATTGTATCCTGAGAATCTGAATCAATGTGTCCCAATTTCACTGCTTTAGATAAAGTTCTTTCTAAACGTAAACCATACGAAACAATAGATTCATTTTCTGTCTGAAAATCATTATAAAAGGTCTGCATGAGAGTTTCAGAGCTGCACACATTACCATAGAAACCTTCAAGTCTATCTACTATGTCATTGACAGTAGCATCCTCCCCCAAAGATACCAACATAGTTCGAGCTGCCCCCCTTAGAGAACTTCTTATTGATTGTAATAGAACTTTCTCCGGGATGTTGTTACTCTGTAAACATTTTACTTCGAAACACCACACCTCAAAATTTACCTCATTCTTCTTGAGCTCTTCACTACCATTAAAAATTGGCAATTTAGGAGGTTTCATATACTGCGACATATTTGAACAGTCTAGGTTCGAATTATCCGCATGCACATTAGATATATTCAATTTTGACAAATCAAATTTAGGTACGGGCACAGGAAATTTTCCTGGTGTCGAAGTAAACTTTGGTTTTGCACCTTTGAACTTCAGAAACTCCTCATATTCCTCTTTGGTTACTACCTTATAGAGGGGATTTTGATTAATACTCTCAATCAACTTTTTAAGATCTGGATCATCACCACCTTCAGCCATTGGTAAGGTTTGAATAATCAGAGATTCGTAATAAATATATACAAAATAGAACAAAGATCACAGGCAATATTAATTATGGTTGAGTCAATCCCTACACAAGTTCAATGAAGCCTGAAATCCCGAACTATATCCTGCATACACATTACATCAGCAAGTATTCAAACAATAACCAAGGTAACAACCTTAACTAACAAAGTAATACAACCTTATCAGCGATTCTTCTCATCCAATATCTGGCTAGAGTTCCCTTTGGATGCACTCCGTCCTTAAACAATCCAAAGTTGATGGTTTTCCTCCTGGAACCTTCCCTGCCTTTCCTATATTTAGTAATATCTAATCTAAATAACGGAGATGAAAATTTACAATTATCATTGAGCTGCCTGATAACCTCATTAATTAAAATAATTCTATGATTAAGAACTATATCTTGAGTTTTAAAATCATCAGGTGAACAATGATGTTTGCATCTATTCCACTCTACTATTGAATATGGTGGAATTTCTAAGAATACTAACTGCACAGTAGGAAATTTAGCTACAAAAGAACAAAAATTTTGAATATAATTCGTAATCTGCCGGACAGCTTCCTCGTCGGTCTGGTGCTGTAAACGAATATATTTATTATCTTTTGTGGTCAAGTCACAGGTACCTAACCATATGAAAATAACAATATATTTATAAATATGTATACGATTAGATAAGTTTTTTCACCAACCAATGAAATTGTGATGGATAAGTTGCACCTCCCCTGCAAACAAATTCAACATTGAAACCAACAGAATTCAAAATATCTAAGTTTGGTTTAATATAATTACCTAAACTATTAGATATAAGGATAGCATGCTTAGACTGTGGTTTCGAACACAGTAACGGTTTATCCAGATATTTCTCTAATTTACTGAGGCTCATTAAATTCAAAAGTTAGTACAGATACATGAAAATGCAAAGAAACACACGTATATGTACATGTATATATACACAATGCAAAACATATAACATAAATGAAAACACTAAATTATTCAATCATTCCAAATCACATACTCGCTAAGGTAAGGAACGTGCTATGTTAGTTGGAATAACGGTTAGTTGTGTAGGATTATACTTTACGCAATCTATAGAAGATAAAGCGAAAAATCAAATTACCTAATATCCACTACGAAACTTACTTTAAATTTCACGTTTTAAGTAGATATATCAAGTTACACTTTCAATCCTTCATACACCACTCAAGCAGCATGAAAACAATCACAGAGCAATGCGTATTATAATAAACAAAATATAGATATGACATGAACATAAAAATTTAAAGTCAATAAATATATTTTCACCCCTCCATTCAGTCCTCCTGGTGGTAAAGTTCTCTATGTACGGTACACCGCGATATACACTTGGTCTTAGCCTGCATTACAGCCTCGGTCCAGGTATCGCAACACACACGCAAACGTAAATTATTCGAGTACGATCACTCCTCCTGGCATTTTTCTACAGACGCGTCTTATTTTCGAGCTCAAATAATGCACGGCCACACCCACTTCTCGCTCCTAGTGGCTGAATTACTGTACAATTCTAAACGTTGGGCGCCATTGTCACAGGGTCGTCAAATCAATGAATAGACATCTCATGATCAAGGATTATAAGGTTTTATTTGGTACTATACACAGCCACTAGAGCTTTACTTATATTTGTATGTAAATACAAATTAGCATCAAGTTAAGAAATGTCTTGACTGATGTAAATCGAGTGCAAGAATGCTTTTAGGAAGGGGTTTTGCTCAACACTTCAACTCTCACTCCAAATTTAGTAACACTCTCGCCCAATGAGAAACGTATACAAAACGTAAAAACTGGACGGACAAGTTTTGACATGGACAGTGGTAAGTGCTCACACGTACATCTACATACAGGTGAGACAGGTAAAAGCAGTGGTTAGTAGCCTAACCAGGATATAAACACGTATATATATCAGCGAAATCGAATACGCTGGACATTTAAATATCCCAAGCTTACTAACTTTATATGTATAACAGTGGCGGAACCAGGACTTAAATTGAATTATTAATGTAGAAAAGTACAAAAGAAATGACATTGCGTTTTGACGATATTATGTTTATGATATATTTTGAATAGAATTTAAGCCTCTGTGACAGTTCCATTACGAAATCAAATTTTTGAAGTTTTTTCATTTTTATTTTGGACTTTGTTATTTTAATGCATTAAAGAGTTATTATTTTCTTTTAGTAAATATTGATGCATTCATTTGGTTTCATTTAATCATTTCTTTGGTAAGGAATGCTGGTGCGAAGGAATTTTTTCAATATCTCGATTTTTGAATTTTTTATGAATTTTTTAAGACTTCCAAGAAAAGGGGGGGGGGGGGGGGGACAATTTTTCATATCTTCAACTTGATCTACAGAACAACTTGAAGGATTGTGATAAAACTGGGTAGGATGCAAGTACTCATAGTCCTTTTCAAAGGTTTTGTTTATTGTGCGGATCATCCAAATTGGTTAACAGATAATGCCACCATGTCTAAAAGTAGGTCTCACAATGGTACATATACCACTTGGTAATTGAAATATGGAGAGTAGTGGTTCAAATCCAGCTGTGGTCAAAAAATTTTTTTTTTTTTTTTTTAAATCTAAATAAGTTTTTAGATGTTTCTCAACACTCAACATATGAAATTAGGAATTTTACGTTTAAGACTTCCAAAAAAAAGGGGGGGGGGGTGGTTTGTCCATTTTTCACATTTTCAACTTTTTCTACAAAACTGTTTGAAGGATTTTAATAAATCTTGTTAGAAATAAGTCACTTATGATCCTCTTCAAATTCTGTTGTTTTCGTCCAGACCTCTTTACAGATGGCGCCACCATAGTCAAGAGTAGGTCACAAAAGACTTCCCTCGTTTAACAATATTCTTTTTCATACGGGCTGTATACAGAGACAAACAGAATGCATAGAAATGATCTAGAGGGATGAGTGAAGATGTATTGTCATTTTGGTTCCCTTCCAAAATCAAATTTTAGAATTTTTTTCGACATTTCTTTGGACTTGGTGATTCAATGCAGAAAAAAGTGTCATATTTCCTAGTTAATTGATAATGATGATTTCTTATGGACTATTGTGATCATAATTATGGTAAGGATTGTTACTTTGAAAGAATTTTGTCAATATCTCAATTTTTGGATTTTCTATGAATTTTTTAAGACTTCCAAATGAGGGTGTATAGGAACAATTCAATCACATTTTTCACTTCTGCTGTTATACCACATGAAAGATTTTAATGAAACATGGAATACATGAAGTACTAAAAGTCCTCTATCAATTTGGTAAATTTCATCCAAATTGGTTAACAGATAATGCCACCATGTCTAAAAAGCAGTTCTCACAATAGTACATATACCACTTGGTAATTGAAATATGGAGAGTAGCGGTTCAAATCCAGCTGTGGTCAAAATTTTTTTTTCATTTCTTTACACATCTAAATAAGTTTTTAGATGTTTCTCAACACTCAACATATGAAATTAGGCAATTTTAAGTTAGATCTGGACAATATTTGAAACAATTGTTGTTCATGACCCAGACTTGAAATCAGTCAACAAAAGGCCCCACCTAAAGAAAATGACTAACTTGTTGCCCTGAATGACTTCTTGCAGAGACAAAGGAAATGCTTAATATCAAAATCACCTGAATGGATGTGCAAAAAAGTGTTGTTTTTTATTCTAGCCTGAAATAAAATTTGACATATTTTCAACATCTGTGTTGACTTAGTCACATTAATGCAAAAATAAATGAATTCTTCCTTCATGCATGACTGATAATCTAGGTACTCAGGGGAGCGATATAGGCCCACTTGGGCCTCTTGTTTCAAGCTGTCACTGTCAGTTGAAGAAACATATTGTGTTCAGGTGAGCGATATAGGCCCACTTGGACCTCTTGTTTTCATCATGATTGCAGATTACCATTTGATATTTGATACATTGCTTTACCATGACAAGTTACAGATCAATCTCAAATTTTGTTCAGGTTCATTAATTTTTGCTGAGTTATGGCCCTTGGATGACTGGCATATATATGCACTATGTATTCCCAGAAATGTATTTACAGTGTTAGCCTCTTATAAATGTGTGCATTGCAGGGATTTAAGTGAGAGCTGGTGCTTGGCAAAATGCTGCCACTTCAAATGACAGAAATTGGCGGTTCGAATTTCCTCACATTTCAAATTAAATTCTCACAATTGGGCGTACAGCTCTCAAAAATGATGTCTCAAATTTCTAAATCAGCTCCTCAAATAATTCTTCTTGAAAACCCTGACATAATTATAAAGTTTGTTGGGGACAGTAAGGGATATGTATTGCTTCAGCAATGCTCTCAGAATGCTTGTTTATCTTGTTATTCGAAGGAAACCAGCACTGTTGATTTTTTCATATTGGACATTTGGATAGGTATCTGAGCTATGACCGTAAAAGAGATAGTATTGTTAGGCCAAACAAAAAAATATGCATGTTTCCTGTAACATGCTGAAAGAAATTAGGGTTGGTAGGTCAGTTTTCTTTCTTTTTTCTAGCATTTTACTTTTTTACTTATCTGTGACTCGCTGTTTGATGGCAACTACTGGTAGAATGCATTTAGACCACTCACAAGTGAAAATTACTTAAGTTTTGCCCAAACAATTATCCCCTGGATATCAAAAACTACATTTTAATTCAAATATCCAATATTGGATTAATTTTCTTTTGAAAGTGCAATAAAATAGGGTCAATCAGGTTACAGGAAACATGGTTTTTTTTTCTTTGGAGTTGGACCTTATCAGCAAAACTGTACCACTTTAGTGCCTAAGTTCATTGAAAATAATGTTTCACATTTCAGCCAGAAACAGCAAGAAATCCCTCAGTCATCAGATAACAAGAAGAAAGAGGTGTCCAAGCAACCTGTCAAGGGTGTACAAAACAATTTTTCCCCTGGAGAGGAAGTTCTGGCTAGATGGAGTGATGGAATACTGTATCTAGGTCATATTGTTAAGGTACTGAAAACAATTCGAAATGTAGCTCACCTTCTGAATACAGTACAGTCCAGGTGTTTTGTAATTTTTCCACCTGCCACAGTGGGTCACATCCAGGTGTTAATTCCAGAATTATACAGTACAGTGCAGAGTTTAACAAATGTCCCTGTGATCTGGTGGTCATTCGGACTGGCAAAACAGCAATTTTTGCTGGCCGAAACATTTTTTGGTGGACCAAATCTTTCTTTGCGAAAATATGTTTAAATATGAACATGAAATCATTTATTTTATTCATTTCATTAATTATTAATTATAACCATCCCCGCCCCACTTTCCATATTTGGTTAAAACTCCTTTCCTTCCTTTGCGCTTCATAGTTTCTTTTTTTGGAATCACCCCCTCTGAACACTTTCTTTTCTGGCTGGGGATAGCAGTCAATGAATATCTGATCTGCCAGGACGCCGCCGTTGTTGTTGTTGTTTACACATAACCTCCTAATCTGGGTCAGCGCACCTAACTTGGTCAAAAGATTCTGATTGGTCGACGAAAAATATTGTACCCAATCAGTATTCTCGACTTATTACTCAATGCATTAACAAGTGACAGCAGTTTCAGAGAATTTGATTCGCCGAAAAAAATAGATTTTATCCAATGGGCATTATCGATACGTTTTTAACTTGGGAAGAAAGAGACTTTCTTCAATGTGAAAGTAAACAGTGCAGAAATGTGTGTCGGCCATTTGGACCAGCAGAATGCGAATTTCTGTTGGTCCTTGTAAAATCCTGACCTGATGACCGGCTGGACCGGGACTTTTGTTAAACTCTGACAATATGTTTTTTACAACAGTATGAATAGGCACATGTAAATTTCCACCTGGATTCCCACTGTGATTTCGAGTGTTTTTCCCACTGTTTTGTGCAATTTCTCCAAAACACCTGGTCTGTACCGTATGCTAACTAGGAACTCTTGAGAGAATGTCATTACTGAATTTACATGTAAATTTTATGAGATGTCTCTGAGGTATATGTATACATGATATACATGTATTAGTTTATGATGTCAAAAATTACACACATATACTATGATATAGACAGTTGTACACACAAAGAGGGACAAATACAACAACATACACGCATAGAGAGACAAATGCAATTACACACACTTAGAGCAGTGATCGGGAAGGCAAATAGGATCAATGGGACTATGGCCCCTCTTGCCGTCTACTCGATGGGCCATTTTCAATTTTTATGGGCCATCTCATTTTTTCAATGAGCCATTTTAGCATGTTTTTTATTTTTGTTTTTTTGGTGCACAAAATGTCATACAATTGAATCAGACACTTCCAAATTACTAAGTTTGTGAATACAGAATAATACAAAACAACAGAAACAGTAAACAACCACTTGTAAATGCATTGTTTTTACTGTTAGCTACACATACTTTACAAAACATTTTATAGGTGGAAAAGTGTAGCCAAGGCCATATCTTCAACCAGCGATCATGCAATGATCTTTTACGATCGTGGCCCTGGGCAGGGTCAGGTATATCGCCATCACCCTCATCATGCTCAGATATTTCAGTAGGTCCCGATGGAGCATCTCCCGCATTTTTGTCGGGAGGTAGTGTACTTGACTGATGGGAGAAGAACCTTAGCTTCGTTTGCTTAAGGTCCAGTTTTGGAACTTTTTTAGGTGGCATTTTTGTGCACTACAATATCATTAGGTACTACGTATGTAGACCGTTTTGAATCTCCCCGCGCTGTTTAGTTTATTTGAGAGAGCAAATTTGATTGGATTATGCATGAATCGATCAACCAATCGGATAAACCTCGTTTCCATCGGATATGATAAAATAAACAAAATGACGAAACTGATAACGGACTTCGATGTTTGGTAGTCCTACGAGATCAACGCGAAGGCTGACTGTTCATGAGCTCGATATGCCGACTTGTATGTCACACTATCTCAGATTTTTGTAATGGGCACCTGGGCGCACCGAGGAGATAGTTTAATGTGCCATTTTCCGTCTGAATGGGACTATGGCGCAGGGCGCATTGCCTTCCCGATCACTGTTAGAGGGACAAATACAAAAAATTACACATAGAGAGACAAAATGAATTTTATCCAGAGACAAATACAATATTTACTCAAAGACAAATACAACAATTACACACACATAGAGAATTGCACACCCATAGAAACAAATACAACAATTACACATACTTAGAGACAAATACAACAATAACACACACATAGAGGGACAAATACAACAATTGCACACATAGAGGAACAAATACTACCTGTGCTGTGGAATAATTGAAAATCCTTTGAATGTCATATTCTTTTACGACCCAGTGGAATCGCCAGTACCTGGTGTGTGTAATCTTTCATGTAGCCCAAGTATAAATGAAGAGTGCATGTCTTCATTGAAAATGGATGGAATATTCTTCAAAGTCAGAAATATCAATATGATTAATTACTGCTTTCAAGCTTAAATCTATTCATAAACTTTTCATACGCTTTTTCTTAGGTGGATGAAAAAGAAAAAAAGTGCTTTGTGGTATTTGAGGACCAGTCGAAATACTGGATTTTATTCAAGGATCTACAAAAAGGTAAACCCTTTCTTGATACATGTAACTGATAGAGACTTCCTTAAGTACTATAAAATTCATGGTATTTGTATCCATAACTATTTTAGAGGACACCATTTGCAGATGGAAGTAATAAGCCAATAAATATTAAGAAATCTAAAAAAATATAATTCAATGCAGGGCTTTTTTTCTACTCATTTTATGGTCGATATTTGGCTATGTTCCCCTGGTTCCCTTGTGGCTGTCTGAAGGGATTTTGTCAAGATCCCTTCTTCTGTCCTTCAGATGAGACTGTATTATTTGAGACCCTGTGTCGTAGGATACGCTGACATGTAAAAGATCTTTTATGAGTCCACCGCTGGTGACACTGGGAGGGATTAAGGGTTTCCATTCTGTCAGTTTGTCTGTCCTTCTGTCTGTCACGCTGATTTTCCAGACTTTTCTTGGCCATACTTACAGATATCATGCTGAAACTTGGTAACAAATTTCCCCATGAGGAGTTACAGAGCAAGTTTGACTTTGATCATGGTTGATTGACTTTTTCCAGAGTTATTGCCCTTTGTTCAAATGGACATTCAATAAAACTCAGAATGCCTGTTACCCTTTGGCTGCCACTGACCTACTTTTCAGCCCCTAATGAATTTGTTGGAACTGATGGTGGACTTGTATTGCTGTAGCAACAGAGATACAACGATACAGCTCCTCACGATACCATACGTATCACGATACTTGAACAGCGATACGATATGTATCGTGATACATTTTCTTATCATGAAATCAGGGTTAAAATGTACCTGTTCGATTTCATGAAGATCCTACATGTATAAAAGAGCTTTTGGAGAAAAAGAAATACACATTACAATTCATACTAGAAATGAAGTACAAATTAATACAATATAAAGAATATACTGAAAACATATCCATTTGGTCTTTTTCTTACAATTTTTTGAATATTAAACATCTCCACTTATCATGGAAATTGCAACATAATTTTATAATGAGTAACATTGGCGTATGGTTGCATATCGTTTGAGTTCCCTATCATATCGTGTATCGTATCGTGACCCATGTATGATATATCGCGGTATATCGTTGTATCTCTCTGTGTAGCAATATTCTCAGAATGCTTGTTTCTTCCAGTTGATACATTTTTTTGATAAATTATTACTGACCAATTGGACTATTTATTGTTCAGGTACAGGTTCAGAGTAAGGATATTAGACTTTATAGCTGTGGGGGACTACAGATTGTATTTTACATAAAATTTGTTATTGCATTATTTCATGTGTACCTTGATTCTTTCTTTTTACAGGTGCTGTGGATGATGATGACATGTGTTGCATTTGTTTGACAGATGAATCTGAGGCTCCAAATGAAATTGTGTTGTGTGACAGTTGTGGCCTAGGTAAGAAAAGAGCAAATCTCGAAACAACAAATTGAATTACATCCCCCTGAGAAGAAAAACAAAGGGGTGGTATGTAGGAATCATGATCTCCTCCTGTTTGTCTTTTTTCAGAAGTCATAAAGGGTAGCCTTTTTATCAATTAATACTGGAATGGAAAAAATTTTCATCAGTGGTCAAAGTATTTCAGTTTTGAAGATGCTGATGTTGACAATGTCCTTTATAGACAAATTAAGTGTAACTTGATTACATTAAAAGTATGTGTAAATATTGTTTAAAAAACTCAAATATTCATATCATGTTTCTCAAACTTAAACAAATGTAAATATTTTCTTTCATTTCTCAGTGATGATTACAAATAGGATTTATTAGATACAGATGATGCATTATTATAGCCAAAAAATTAGCAAAATTACTTAAGCAGTGGGTTAAATACTGAGTATTATGAAAGATGCTCTGGGTGCTTCTCTTATTCCTTGCCACTTCTCACTGACTGCTTGCCATATAGTTGATATAATCATGATATGGTATTAAGGCAACATATTTTGAGTGTTAAAGGTAAGTTTTAAATAATTCTGTTATTTGCTGTTGTTTTTATTCATATTATTTAATAGATTATTTTTAGTGACGGAAACCTCCAGGGGTTCTTCTGTTAATTAAATCCATGCCAAGACAAAAGTCATTCTGCTGAAAGTTATACTGCCCAATCCCCCTTCAATAACCTTAGCATTGGTGTTAACCCATTTTAGTTTGAATTTTGCATGCATATGTTTTTCATGTATTAATCATTTGTTCATTGCTTGCTTTTAAAAGAGGTTTATGTTGCTTTGTAATTTCGATTGTTGGCAGTAGATTTCATTGATAAATATGTAAGCTATAAACAGTTTCTCAATTATTGCAAGTTAAGAAATCTCCAATGAAAAAGTCGTTTTAAATTTCATAGTAAAACATGAATTTCAGTTCAAATACAGTTTTAAGACAATCCTTTTTCTGCAATGATTAATTAATCCATTGATAAATAAGAAAGCATTTTATACGGTATTATCTTGGTAAAATGACTGAACGAGATATTTATTTAAGTCTGTTTTCTGAGATTTTCTTAAATTGATACTGATTTGTCTAAATTTTTGTTCAAAATGCAGAAACCAGACTATGTAAATCACTCATTTTTTGTTTTTATTTTTGGCCCGAAGAAAAAAGTACGAAACAAATTTTTGGTAATGATTATTACTTCTGGTCATTGAAAATGAAAGGTCATCTTCACACTTCTTACATTAATTTTTAGAAAAATTTTGAGGAATGCTGTTATAAATTTTTCGGTTCATACCAACTTAAAACCCTTTATACCTTTATTTCTATATGAACCGAAAAGATTACCTGCATCATTCCGGAATGTTTTTAAAAGAGAATCTGTTTATAGTGACCTGCATGATTTAGACAGTTATAGGTCTGAGTAGCATCATATGGTGTGATACCATGACCGGTGAACGTTTCAGTCCTCAGTTTGATATACTTGGCTGAGTTTATGTACTTTTGAAAGGAACCATTTCAGTTTTAGACAGATTTACATCCCTTTGTAGTGAGTATTTCAGTTTTCATCAGGTGATTTAGAAAAGTGTAAGAACAGAAGAACTCCAGGGGGATAAAGGTCACAAGGTTAACCCTGATTTTAACCGTTGACCTTTCCTTCTAAAAATAGAATGCAGTTGTGTGCCAGAGATTCCAGTAGAAAAAGAAGTTGAAAATTTGAAGTTAAGGAGTAACACGAAGAGTGTAAAAGAAAGGAAACTAAACAAAAAAAGGAGACCTATGCGTATTAACTCCAGGAAAATGAAAAAGTTGTCGAAGAGCTACCTTATGTGTGGTGATCAGAAAATAAGAAAGCAAGCTATTACAAATGAGATATTGGAGAGGAAAATATTTGGTGAAAAAAAGCATTCTCGGAACAAGAACAAGAAGGCTGAACTTTTGAGGGAACATCCATATGAAGGGAAAATCTACTCATCAGTTATCTGTAAAGGTAATAAACTTAAGATTCGGTTAGAAAAAAATGTGAGGAAAGTTATGGAAGTAGTAGATGGAGATGAGGCAACGCCAACTGCATTATCTACAACTCAGTCCTCTTGTTCCAGTAAAACATTAAACAATTCAAAAGCGTCTCCTTTGTCATCTAGCACCGAGATGAAAAAGGGAATAGAAAAAATTAAAAAACTAGGCAAGTGGGTCTTGTTACCATCTAGACGAAGCACAAGAAAATCCAAAAAGAAAATGGATGAAAATTTTCTGTATGGGGATTTTGAAATGATTTACGAAGCTGAGAAAAAGCTAAGTGAAAATGTTTTGCAAACACGCAGGAATGCTTTGAAAAAGTTGTTGGATTCTATGAGAAACCGTACAGTTAGACCTAGAGAAGTTTGCAGGGAATCTTTAGATGTTTCCAAAGATTTTATATCAGTTTCAGATTTAATTTCTCAGGAGACAGAAGAAGTTAAAGTTTACAGAAATATCAATGGAAACTCTGATAGTGAATTTGTTGAGGAATTTAGTATATTATGGAATAAAGAAAATAGTCTATCAGGTGTTTCTATCAAGCAAGAGATTGTTGATGATTATTGGACCGAAGAAACTGAAAGTGAAAGCATGAAATCGGATGGTGTGATCTATCCTAAAGAGAAACGTACTGCTTCCGTAGAAAGCACAAATTTGAATGGAGACCTGGGATTAGATATTCCAGAAGCAGACAATTTAGATGTTGACCTCGGCAGTGGTGCTGTTTCAAAGGATTCTGATCAAGCTGGAACAACACTATCACAGCACCTCAAAGAGGGTGCTTTAATTGATGCTGGTAATGTTGAATGTAACATGGAAGCTGAAGCTAGCAATTTGACCTCAGGTGATTCGGATCAGGCTAAGATTACAACCTCATCTTTGCAGCACTCGGTAGACGAAACTGTATCTGACAATGCCGAGTCTGAATGTAATGTTGATAATATCATCAAAGAATCTCATCAGGCTGAGAAAGAAGATACACCAGTACGGAACTTGAGAGTGATGAGAAATCGTAGAGAGACGGAACTTGATAAATCAGTACCAAGCAAATCTGTGCGATTAAAATCAAAAGCGCCATCTTCTCACGCTGTTGTTTGTCCAAAGAAAAGTGGAAAGAAGAAATTGGTATTTGAATGTGACTTATGTGATGCAAAATTTACAGATTTATATCGACTGAAAAGGCATGGACTTTCTCATTCGGACGAGCGTCCATATAGATGCTTAGTGAAGAAATGTTCAGTGGCCTTTAAGAGGAAAGAACATCTCAGGAGACACTTGAAAAGAATCCATCGTGACATCTTCAGTAAAACTTCATCAATTAACACGAAAGAATACGACATAATTTCCATAAATGGATCGTCTCAGCATTTTGAGTGCCAAATTTGCTGTAAATACTTTGATGAAATGACTGCGTTCAAAGAACACAACTTTGCTCATCTAGCGAATCGTACATTTCATGGTTTATGTGTGTGTGTCTCCTGCTGCATGGCATTTACAACCAAAAAGAACCTCAAGCGACATCTTCTAAGAAACACTTGTTTGCCTTTTGTCATCAGAAAAAAGGACTTGCACCATGTGAAGCAGAAAGAAATTTTAGATAGTACTGAGGGATGCAAGATAAAGAAAGGTAATGACGTGGTTTTGAAGTCGAAGAAAACTGGTCATTGGTCCAAAATTCTGAAGATTATTGACGACGATGAGTGTTTGTGCAGTAAGTATCTTCCTCTGAAACATTTTGAAGGGCACTCGTTTGAGAAAGGTAAGTAACTTGTCTTGTTACAGGGTTGTTTATTATTTTATGTGATGGCCATGAACAGCTTTAGCTCTGCAAACAGTTATATTGTGCCATAATCCATTTATATTTTGATGATCTTGAACATAAACTGAATTTGGAGCATATTTGTAGAGAAAGTTCTTCGTGTTGAACATCTCGTGGTAAATTGTCTATGACTTAAGTAGCAGTCTAAGCCTTAGATGCTTTATTAAAACTAATCAGTATGTGGTGGATGTAAGATAAATTAATGCTGTGAAATTCGGTAGATGATTATTCTGAGAGTTTTTCATAGAATGATGGATGACTGTTTTTGCCCCTAAGTCAAGCTGTGGTAGTGGCACTAGACATGTGATGCAAGGGATCCAGGTATGATTTCAGGATTGTGTCATCAGGTTTAAATCTGCCACAAAAGATTAAGTGTAGCGCTATTCATATGTCATGATGACTCAAAAAGGCATGAACTGATACTGTCTAGAGCAGCTTACTTACCAGTAATGGAACTGGTGTAGTTCAATCAGATTGATGTTTGTCTATGACCAGAAGGTCGTTGGTTAGAATCCTGCCAGTGGTTTGTCTGTGCTCTGTCATAAATAAACCAAGCCCTCTTGTCACGGTAGATACGGTGCATAGAAGATCCCTCAACTGCTTTGATTTGGTTCAAGAGGATTTTTATTATTGGTTTGGGGTGGATAGGTTGCGTGAATCTGACATCCTTTTTAAGTCAAATGAATCTGACATCCTTTTGAAGTCACCTGAGTCTGACATCCTTTTTGAGACACCTGAGTCTGACATCCTTTTCAAGTCACCTGAGTCTGACATCCTTTTTAAGTCACCTGAGTCTGACATCCTTTTCAAGTCACCTGAGTCTGACATCCTTTTGAAGTCACCTGAGTCTGACATCCTTTTGAAGTCACCTGAGTCTGACATCCTTTTGAAGTCACCTGAGTCTGACATCCTTTTTGAGACACCTGAGTCTGACATCCTTTTTAAGTCACCTGAGTCTGACATCCTTTTCAAGTCACCTGAGTCTGACATCCTTTTTAAGTCACCTGAGTCTGACATCCTTTTCAAGTCACCTGAGTCTGACATCCTTTTTAAGTCACCTGAGTCTGACATCCTTTTTGAGACACCTGAGTCTGACATCCTTTTTAAGTCACCTGAGTCTGACATCCTTTTTGAGACACCTGAGTCTGACATCCTTTTTAAGTCACCTGAGTCTGACATCCTTTTTAAGACACCTGAGTCTGACATTCTTTTTAAGACACCTCAATCTGACATCCTTTTTAAGTCATCTGCAAAGCATGGCCATAATCAGGGATTACTTTGTTTTCTGTCACACTTCTGTTACGTTCCTTTGAGCACTTCAATTTCATTTCTAAAACACTTCAATGCATTGGGATTAAATTATTCATACTATTGGGAGCATTCTAATTTTGATGAACATGAGCCAACTTGCATACTGAAACAGAGTTTAATCCTAAGAAGTTTTAAAATGATGAAAAAAAAAACTACTAAAAATATTTTATACTAACAAAATAGAACAAGGGAAGTCGGATGACGTTCTGAAGTTCGGAAACAATATTATGTAAAACTGCAAGCTCTTTAAGATAATTGTGAACTCTTTAAAATAAATCAGATTTAATAGTTAATATTAAAAAAACATGAAGGAAACGGTCTTAAGAAATTGAACATGAGAAAAAATGTAGACATGCTTTCAATTTTTTGTACATTAATCATTTCTCATTGATATTTCACAACATATAGAATGGATGAGGTTTCTTCATTCAGATTTTTTTTTCAAACTGCCAACAATTGGAAATTTTACATATTTAAGCTTACACAGTAATGTATTCTTACAGTACTTCCGTTCTTTCAGTAATAAATGCAAACTGTAGATAGGAAAGAAATATCTTTTTGCAAAATGAGAATGTCTTGGCATGGATCAAACATCAGTGTTCATTTCCAAAACTTAATTGGTGGAAATAATTCTTGCTCTGATTAACTTTCCTTGAAAATTTAAGCCACTCAAAGGACATAAAACCTATAAATTTGTATCAAAAAGTGTTCATGATACAGAATTATTTGAAGTGTTTTCTGTGGCAGCTTATCACCAGGAATGTCATAACCCTATCATAGAGGAGGAGATTCTCAAGCCAGAAGTAGAATGGAAATGCAGGTTATGTGTGTTTGCAGCCACTGTCAAGGTGGGTGGTGATATTTAATACCAAACACTTCTCTTCACAAACATTCTTCTTATATTTTCATATACCTTGGAGTAAAAGAAAGAAAATTTTGTTTTTAGTGTAAGAGGTACTTTCCAGTCCATGATACGTTCCATTCCTGAATTGGGTGTTTTCATTATTCGGAGTTATTTCCCATTTGAGCGGGATTTTTTACGTCAAATCATTGTGATGTCAGCCAGTGCTATGGAAACCGGCATAAAATTATAGTGATATAGAAATTGTATGGCGTCACGTTTGACGTCAATGTTTGACATCAGATACCTGCTCATATGGGAAATAACTGTACAACGAAAAGACCCAGTATGTAGGTTATATATATGAAGTCTTTTCTCTGCTTAAATAAAGGTGACATAATCAGTTTTGTAAAAAAGGTATCTTATAATAACAAACTTAATACTTTTACAGGAAGGAGGTGCAATCAAATATGGACCATGTGGTAAGTATAAATAGTACACATTGCATGTTGAAAGAATTATTCTGACCTTACTGTACTTAGACTTCTATAACTTTACCAATAGTGAACCTGGCTGCTCATTTAGGCTGCTTTTGATTCCCAATAAGGCAATCAGCACCCTGGGTTTGGATCCCATGGGCAAGACATTAGTGATGCATAGATAGAAATTTGTAAAGTTGTTGGAATACTTTGTATATGAATTTAGTAAAGAAGCAGAGTGTCCTTCTAATGTTCAAGTGCCTAAGAGATGTGAACGTTATTTCATACATGCTGATTGCATGCACAGTATTCCACAACTCACAAAAAATAATTTAAGATTTTTGAAAATGCAACACATTATACACCCGTAATGAAAACTGACTCCTTTGTTTTCATCCTTTGCACATTTGAAGATGGGCAATAAAAATTTTGACACTATTTTTAAGTCCAGTGCAAAACTCTGTGAATTGTACCTCATCATATCAATGTACCCTCTACTTACACTATGAACTATGATATTTTGGTTTCTGTAAATGCTTACCACCAGATTTCAGAATGTAACAGGCATGCAGTGCAGAAATACAGGAAATATTCTTTTGACTTGTTAAATGCAAAAGTTATGATGTAATTTTTGATGTATTTCAGCTGAAGCATTACAGAAAATGAAGCAATCATTGCCGTATAGCGTAAGTATCATCCGTCATGATTACATAATATGTAATATTTTATTATACTGGTAATCTTACTCAACAAAAGTAAATGAATGATTTATTGCCACATTAACAGGTTTAAAACAGTTATGACGTGACAGGAAATTAAAGGTAGAATACTTTTAATAATTTCATAAGGAATATAGGAATAAACTACAAAAAAGAAATAAAACTAGTAAACCAGATTTCTAGTAATTTGCATTTTGTATATCATGGGTTTTGTTTTTTGTATTGTTTTGTTTTTTTGAGACGGGGGAGGGGGGGTTTCTTAAAAATTGTTTTTTAAAGGGGGGGAGGGTTGTCTTGTATTTCCTCTTTGTATGAATATTGCTGAGTAGGGCAATTCTGAGTTTAGTTATATGACAGAATCATAAATCTAAGAGGTTGAATTTGTCTGTAAGCACATGATATGAAAGGAATTGTTTAGGATTAATTTAAACACCAGGCTTATTACAAGTAATCAAGTCATAGGGTAAACAGTGATATTTACTCAAACACAACTACACAAATTTTTTCTTTGATTTGTAATGATTGAAATTCTATTTATAATTAAAACGTTATTGTCTGTAGTCACACACTTTTTATGGTAATACTTAAGAATTTCAAACTGAAAGCAAAAAGTCAGAAATGGTCTATCACTAACCCATTTATTCAACATTTATGATGTAAAAATTGAAGTCTTTACATTGATACAACAGGTATGAGAATTGGGTAATGGCTGCTGAATGGTCTATAACCATAGATAATACTTAATGTGCATGTACTTATTTTAGGGGGATTCATACTTTAGCAGAGATAGCATTGTCCTTTGTATTCTGATTTATACTAATTAATTTTAATAGAAATGTATTCAAAGATAAACAGTGGCATTGTTGATTCCTGACTACCCTAAAATGGCATAAATCTCTGCTTTCAACATTTTTTGAATCTGATAAGTTTTATTGTGCTTAAATGATAAGTGTATGTACATAAACAGATTCTGAAATGACCTGTAATTTTGTTGAAACTTTTTTCTAGAGTTCTAAAATGAGTGAATGTCATACATGTATAACTAATGCTGTGCCAAGGTAAGGCTAGGAGAAATGTATAACTAACATTGAACCTAACTGAGAGTAGTAGGAATGTATCTTTCATTGTGTTGTGATGAAAGCTTTGTGTAGCCTGGTCACACGCTTCTGTTTTTGCATCAACTGCTAAGCATTGCAAAACGTTTTGAACCATCTTTGCTTGTGAGGATCACTAGTATTGGTGGTGCTGGTAAAAATGTGAAGAGGATGAGTGAAGGGATGAAGCATAAACCTTGATATGTGCATCATCCATAAAGTTATTCCATTGTGTACAGAAATGTAACGTAAATTTTTCTTTCTTTTTTTTTTTTGTCCTAGATGGAGAATCTGACCTGGGATTCGCAACATCGTGTCAATAGCCAACAAAGTTATTGCTACTGTGGGGGCCCAGGAACGTAAGTGCATAAAATCAGTTAGTAAAACTGTCTTCTCCCTGGAAGCTTATAAAGATTCCTATGTTGATATTCATGTCATCTTGATGTTTCTTGTTTTGATTGATGACATACATGTATGTGGATGATCATAAGTTACATTTTACCTTTACCACTTTGTTTGTCACTTTGCTGAACACATGGCTGTATGATACACAGTTTGTATACACAATTTAAGCATCTCATTTTTTTCTTATTGAAAAAATATAGGACCTGTAACTTGACATTAGATAATCCAAGAGATCTTCGAAGTGTCAGTTTTCATATTTGACCTTGACCTTAAGATTTGAGTTGTTCTGATAATTTCGGTGGAAGTGCTTTTTAAAGTGTAATCTTATTTCACATGTACGTGGACCAAGGGTGTAGCAAGTCAGTTAAGTGCTTGCATCACCACCGAGGTACGAAGTTCAAGTCTCTTTTGGATGAGACAGTAAAACAGAGGTCCCATGATATGGTAGACGTGGCACTTAAAAGAAGACTAATTGTTTCAAATGGGTTTGTTGCATGGGTCTAGATTTCTGTGCACTGCATCAGGTAGATACCATTACCATGTAACTGCAATAATTTGTGTTACTTAAAATAAGAAACAAACCAATCTACTAGTCATAATGGTATATGTTATTTCTCTTGCAGGTGGAATTTGAAGATGCTGCAATGTTGTAGATGTCGTCAGTGGTTCCATGAAGGTAGGTAGTGAAACATGGTGGGGATGAATTCTCTTCATCTTGATCTGTGTTGTAGAACCATTCTCTGTTGAAGTATTTTTTTGCATTGAATAGAAAACTATCTGAATTGTCAGTGTAAAATATGAAAGGAGCTGGGTCACAGCATTACTCGCAAACAAAATAGTATAGTGAACTTTTATGGACCACTGAGCATTAGAGGAGAGGTCATTTGCCTGCAGGGACCACAGAACATTAGAGTAGAGGTCATTTGCCTGCAAGGAGAAGGTGTTTTCTGTTTGACTAGTGGCATCTGACATGCAGGAATTTCTGTAAGAGCTGGCACCTGGTTAAATACCAGACTTCAAATGACAGAAATCGCCGCTTTGAATTTCTTTTGATCCAGAATGTACTTCTCATTTTATTCATTGTATAAACCAAATTCAAAATACTGCAGCTGTTTTATTATTCAAACCAAATTCTCCTCAAGTCCGTGGAGATTGACAAGCACTGCTGCATGAGTAAGGGTAAGCTATCACATACACATTTACATGCCAAGGATGTAAACATATAGGTATCGATCAAACATTTATGAAACGGAGGCCTTTATCGATTTGTGAGAGGAAAAACCAAAAAGAAATCCAATTGTAATTTTCTTGAGAGTTGGAAGTGTTCAAATTGCCAGAATTTTCTAGTGAGAACTGTATTAAATGACGTTATTGATTCCAGTATGGATTACTGTTTGTGTGGCTACCAAGATTAGAATTGATGAGAAAAGTTCTAAATTCAGATTATTAGATTACAATTATTTGAAGCAATATAAGCGAATTATTATGTTATTGTAAGTGTTGCTTTTTCTTGACCCTAACATTCTCCTTAGCTCGAGAACTTCAGGAGAGGGCGCCCAGTGGGCTCACGAATCAATATTATGAAACAAGACTATTGCTGACCTAACTTTAATTTCTACAGCTTTCATGAAGTTAATTCTGATAATGTCTTATCTTCAGCATGCATCCAGTGCCTTGATCATCCTTTGCTCAATGGAGACAAATTCTTTGTGTTTGTATGCTCGTACTGTAATAAAGGACCAGAGTATATTAAACGTATGGAAATGACATGGTGAGTATGTCCAGATATTAGACAATATAGTAGTAAGGAATTGTAATCATTATTTTAGATATGCTTTATAATAGAGGTGTAAAATTGGTCATGCAACACAGAGATATTCAGATCAGCTTGTCCTTCTGTCCATTTGTGTGTTTGTAGAGAGAGTTTTCTGAAACTGTTCCAACACGTTGGGGTACATGACCCTCATGGAATGCAGTTGTACACAGTGAAAGTTTTGTTTTGGTTTTGTTTTGCTCCCAGAATTGAAGATTTTGGGGCATATAATTTATGGCTGTCTTGTCAGTTTGTCCGCAAATTTAACATTGGCCATAATTCGAAAAGTTAGGAATAGACTTAACTTGATAATCTTGACCTTTTACATGTGGATGTTGCTGCTTTCTTGGACATCAGTGTTTCATATACTTTTCCTGTGGTATTATTACAAATCTCAGTAACAGATATAGCACTAGAAGTTTAAAACCGATAAAAATGATAAGGAAATCTGAGCAGTGGAGCTTCACACTTGTTCGAGTTTGGTTATATGGGCCAGCACTCCTAGTTTTTGTGCAGATAAATGTGGTGATTTTTTGGGAAATGAATATATAGACCTATATTCAAATGGTTCTAACAGTTGCTCTGTTTTTGGCTTGTTTTAGTAAAAATATGTCTTTTTGAGAGAATTCCATGAACACGAAGTAGTATTAGAATGACCATATCTGTGAATTTGTGATCACTTCACTACTTCATGTATGCAGCTGAATTAGAAAGCATTTATCAATAAGGAGGATTTCTTGGACTTTTTAGTTCAGGTTTAGTCTTTTAAGTTTAACTTGAAAAGCTGAAAAATCCGAACTGTCATGAATTGACAAAGATTTAATGAATAATTGGTCTGAGAAAACAGTGAAATGATGAAAAGGATATTGTCTAACAAGATAAAGATATTTGGAACTTGTGGTAGTACCTCAAATCACTGCCATTTTAGGTACAAATATTATGAGAATGAATGAGGGGGTAGAGTGACCCATGTGAACATGACTTTTTGTAAAATTGCTTGTGCTTATATGTATGTGGATGTATCATTACAGGACGGATGTTATCCACCTGGCTCTCTATAACCTTCCTTACAAGAATATCAATCCACGGTGGAGTGTCAAGAAGTTCTACACTTTAGAGGAAATCTTCACCAATGTGAAACAGATGTGGGAACAATTTCAGCAACCACAGGTCAGACTCATGTTTAACACATAAATACTGAATCATAAAGACCTCTTTGTAGATATGTTTTGGTCTGTCTCTCCAGCTTGTAGGAGATTTGCGAAGAATTCTGTCATGTTGGTGTTTCACTTTTACATCAAGTTTAATTTTACACTCAAAGTGAGTTATGGTCAGTGGATGGTTGTTTTTGGACATCTGTCTTTGATGGTCATTGGTTTGTCAATGTTATTGGAAACCTATGGTGGACTGTTCTTGCAGTAATTATCTGCCAGCTAACTTTTACCTATATATATCTACTAGTATGTATATATATAATATTTATGTATGTAACTCTCATTAAATGATTTTGATGATTCATGGGGAAAATAACAAAGCGTTTGTATTCTTATATCCTTCACTGATAGTAATACAATATTCAAGAAAGATTAAAATCTTTACAAATATGAGATTATATTGTAAATTGTGTGTGCTTTGTTTAAGTTTGAAAATGTAACTGACGAAGAAAAGAAGGAAAAGCTCCAGAGTGAATTGTCTTCGCCAAGCAATGCAAGGAGGTTTGTACATTGTGCATTATTTTGTGTTGGTCCCAAGGCTGTTATTGTAAATGATACACCTGAAAACAAAAAAGCGCAAAATTCTTTTAAAATATTTTTAGTAAATATTCAGTTACTTGACATTAACATTCAATTTTGGCCAGATTGCAAAGTAATTCCGGTCTATATATTGGCGATGTCCATCTGGTGGTCTATTGGTCTGGATGTCTATCCGTAAACATTTTGGTCAAGTTTCTGATTGAGGCGAATTGATTTTGGTTGAAGCAAAATCTCACTAACTAAGAGGAGTATAAACATAATACTTCACACATAGAATTCTGCTGACCAGAGCTTTCAAATTATGCCATGACTTTTGACCTACAGACCTTGACCTATTACTTTGACCTTTTAAAAAACTATAATTTTGGCTACCGTATTCACTCGTGTATAATACACACTTTTTTCATTAAATCTGACTTCGATTTTCCAGGTGCATATTATACACGAGATCTAAAACAAGAACCTTTTTTCCAGACGTAAGAATTCATATTTCCGCAGCGATATTGCCGTAAATGTCCGCTGATAACGATTAGAACATGACCATAAAACTTCGGGAACCCTTACTTGACCACTGAAATGGATTTTAGACACTTGATAAAGAGATTATCATTACAGTTTTACCTCCTTGTGTTGAACACTTTACAATATGCGATGAAATGAAGATGTTTTTACAAATGAGACTAGCATATTTCAAAATAACAAGTGCCGATGCAATTCAATTTCTTACCATCCTGGATCAAGGTGAAATGGCTTCATGGTCAAACAATAAGCCAGTACTGTACACCCCGTTGGGATAATTGGTTGTTCGCATTTCTTTTACCTTTACTGCTGTGTTAATCAATTTATTTTGTACAAACATTGACACTTCAAGACAACGAGTGTAAAATATATAGAAAGTGACGGCTTTGCTTCATTACTGATATTTTGTCAAGAATACTAATTACAGTGGCTTACTGTTACATCTTTAGTTTTCTTTCTACCAACAATGTTTGGATCAAAAATTAATTTTATTACAGCAGTTGGGTTTATCCCATTCATTGAATATCCTAAGGTTCAGGCGAGCAACCAATCGTGTTTTCCGTAAATTAAAATCTGTAATACAGAGATTTTTTTCTAGGTAAACTTACGGTTCTTGATTACTTGCTTATGCGGCAATTTCACCTGCGTATTATACACGAGATGCAGACTTTTTCTCTTATTATTTTCCAAAAGTTGGGGGTGCGTATCATACACGGATGCATACTATACACGAGTGAATAAGGTATATCTTTTGAGTCATTGGGGGTAGGGCTTTGATACTTCACACATAGATTCTTTATGACCAGAGTTTGCAATTGATACCATGACTTTTGACCTTGTGATCATGACCTTGTTTCAAATTTACTTTGCAATCTGGCCATACCGTCTTTAATGGTTTCTTTTATGAAGCTTTTGTAGTATTCTTACAGTTGTTCTTTTATCACCACTGGCTGATAACCTTAAATAGAATGCTATTATTTTAGGCATATGGTTGCAACTTACCTTCAGTGGTGAAGGAACTCAAAGTACCTAGAGACAATCTCTGACCTTCACCTTGTTCATTGGCTTTTCCTATTTGTTTTGACAGAGAATTCAAATTCGAATAAAGGTTTTCCAGATATTTTATGCTTTTTAGCTCACATAGGCAGAGTATTTGGATACAGGGAATAAACTTAACAGAAAGTTTTACGAGCCATGTGGGCTCATAAGATTCAGAATCTACAGGCCCACACCAATCTTTATGAGCCCACACTGAAACCATTCAAAAATTGCAAGAAAAAGTAATCAATTATTCACTGGATACAAAATGTTTTTAGCCTGTGACCTTGACCTTGAGCTCTGACCTAATTTTATAAAATTTTAACTTTGATCACAACTTCTGAACAGTAAGAAACGGGGCATTAATTTGTCAACTTCTGTGTGTGTGTTCCTGATGACAAGACCTTTCACTGAGTACCATAATGTTTAACCTTTTTGAAAACTTTAACCTTGAGCATATTCATAACTCAAGAGAATATGGCTGTAATATTTCATAGCGTATCCTTGAAAGAAGACTTTTCACGGGGTACCAAACTTTTTTTTTACTTTGTAACTAACAGTGATCTTGAGCTTTGATTTTTGTTTTAAAAACTTTCACCTGGGAATAACTTATGAACAGTAAAAATAGGGCTTTGATATTTTACATGCATATTCGTTGTGACATGACCTTTCACTGGATACCAAAAATTTATATCTGGTGACCTTTACTTTTATTTTGACCTGTTTTTCAAAAGATTTAACTTGGTCATAACCTATGAACAGTAAGAAATATGGCTTTTATGTGTATGCTTCTCTTCTAAGAAGAGGGGGTATATTGCTTTGCTGCTTTCGATCGGTCTGTAGGTCCGTAACCTGAACGGTTTTCATTCATTATCTCTGCAGCGGTTGAACTTATTGAAGTAACATTTGGCATACACATACATCACGAAAATATCTAGGTCAAGTTCCCATTTGGTTTTAAAAAATTTGAATCTTGAAAACTTTGTTTTTAAAGTAAGTTATTTACAGTCATGCAAGCAATATTTTGGATTTACCTCCTGCATGACATGATATCGGGTATTATTTGAAAGCGTTTTTCGACTGTTGACAAATATGGCAAGATTTTGGCAGACAATCCAAGTAGAAATAGACAAAACAATGTAAAAGAGTTACATAAAGAAAAAGTTAAAATGTAACAATCAATCTGCATAGTTGTTCCATAAATGTCTGTTGAATATACATACCAGATGTAAAGCATTTATCTTTAACAGTTCAAAAGTTGTACACAGTGTTTAGAGAGCAGGCTTTGAAGCCTGGACAATGTATGACTCGAGTATATCAAAAGTGGGCTCAAAAAGGTTTTCTGCTCAATGAATTTGTTATATTGCTTGTTACTGACCTACTATGGTACCATAAAAGGTCAGTAAAATTAATAGGATATAATGGCTTCAGCTTCATCCCCAATGGATTTTACTGACTTTATGGTATAATAAAAGGTCAGTAACAAGCTATATAGCTTATAAATGTTAAACAAAGTCCTCTTTTTTGACAATCACCATTGACCTTGTGACATTATCATTAATATTCTATCAACCTTTTAAAACTTTAGGCTATTCCAAAGTTGTGTTTACAAATATTCACCTGCCTGTCAAGCTTTGTTGTCCTCTGACAACTTGTTAAAAATATTGTTGATAGCAGGTTACAATGGTTTTTGAGTCGGCTTCGGTGAAGCCGCACTCATTGCAATCACTTTCTTTTCAGGGGTTATAACTTTCACTACCGATATAGAGCTTACTACGCCGCTGAAAAATAAAGTGCCGAAAAATTACTGATGTTGTCTCAAAATTTCTAGATCAGCACAATATACCTTTAGCTCAGTTAATTTAAACTAAACATAAACTAGTTTCAATAACTCGAAAAAGGAGTTGCAATAATGTTTTCAAATTTCGCGTAATAATATGTAGTTGTGACTACTTTACGATGTGTTTACCACCGACACCGTCGGATTTACTCGATTGTGTAATTCTCCGGACAAAGCCTTTGTCTTGATCTTGTATCGCTTGTTTTTATCGAGATATTTCAATTAAAGTTTTCCCCAACATGTTCTGGAACTTTAGTTCTTTTTCACATATATGACAAATTTAAAGATCGATCTTCCTGCATTTCCTCTGATAATGTCATTAATGAAAATGCAATATAAATATTTAGGTAAATGTGGTATGTTTCTAAATATAAATGATGTTAAAACATTATGAGAATCGTGAATAAGATGATTATTTAATGTCTCACTTGAAGGAATGTCGTTCCTTGGCTCAGCTTCGACTCGTGACAACAATGCAGTAAATTTTGTTGCCATGAAGTTGTCGATTGCACGTGCATTTCGGATACAAGCAATTGCAAACTCTTTGCCGTAAGATAGTATGAAGAGAGCAAATTTTATTAACATTTTTTACATAGGTATAATGACGATGTAGTTGCAACAAAGACCTAATTTTTGGCCCCCCCCCCCCCATTTTCCTGAAATCCTGAATCCGCCACTAAAATGGTAAAATGATTACATACTTAAAATCAGCAAAGCCGACTCTCAGGACTTTTGAGTCCTTTGATTTTTTTAGTCCTAACAGAAGCAGTATTTTAATTTTCAGATTTTGTTGCAATCAGAATCTGTATGGGCTACGACAGCGATCTTCACCTGCAGCTCCCACAGTCATAATTCCTATACAAGGGCAGATAACTGAGGATGCCTTGGAAAATTTACAGATTGTTGGGAAAGGAAGAGTAAAATATCTACTCCCAGCTGATTGGTACAAAATATTTCTTTATTTGTACCTGTAAAGTTTTGAGTTCATTGATTTCTGTGGCATAAGATAAATTCTTTTGAATTCTAAAATAAAAAAAAAAATTTGTTATAAGTAGCTTTCTTCAAAATTTTATGGTGATTGTAGTAACAAATGTCAAATTTCTCAGTGTTAAAAGAGGTTAAAAGATGATGATTTTCACAGTTTCTCCTGGTGATCAGACAAGTGCTGAAGATTCAACAGGGTCTCTGGTTTTAAATCTTCATATTTTCTCTTCTTTCAGTCAAACACCAGCATCATTGAATAAGATGAAAACAAGTCTAGCAAAGGTAAGCAAGACATAGTGTCTCTATAGGTTTACTTCGTCACTTCTGCACATTGCTTTTGGAATTATTTTCTGAAGAATCTCTCCCTAGTTGTTTAAAGTGATTTCTTAAAAAAAACATGTATATATTTCTACATGTAATTTTCACCTGACAAGATGCCCAGATATTCCGAATGGCTTTCATTTGTCAACGTTCTTTAACAATGGAACATTTTAACGTTTTGAAAACTACAGAGTCAACTGTCATCAAATTTCACATGAATCTTCTTTAGTATAGGAGGTACATAAAATATCCTACTGTCCTTAAGACATTGAGGCAGAATAGAAAATAGTAATTTCTTCAAAACTCTTATGTTCTACACCTGCACATCAAGGAGAAAAACTACATGCATAGTTATATAGAGCATGAAGCCCACTACAGAATTGTGAAATTTAGGACATATGGACTGGGGTCTCTGATGTTACGGGGGGGAGGGGGGGGGGCAAAAGGATCATGTAGGAATGACATACTTAGTGTATAAAAATTTGCTCTACTCCTATGCTCAATTGATAAAATCTGTATACTTTATTAGAAAAACCATGAAGCCCTCTACCAAACTTGTGAATTCAGGACCCCATGGGTAAGGGTATTTTCCCTAATGTTGGCCAGAATTACCAAATAGTGATATTGTACCCCTTCTTTAGAACCTTCTTCACTACTTCCATGAATTGTAAGAGGAACTGAGTATATGGCTAGAAAGACGATGAAGCCCAGTACTGAAATTTGTGAAATTCATGACTCCGTTCTTCTCATACACATGTAGAATAGGTCCAAATATTAACTTTAAAACTCTTGGCAATGGCTATAGACTTGGATGACCGATAAGACACGAGAACTTCGTGGTATAAATGTAGTGAAAAACTTAATTCCAATATACATGTATTATTACTGGATAATATGTTGTTTGTCTAGGTGATCAACAGTCTTTAAATTTTCACTAGCTGGAAAACGATAGTTATAACATTTGCGTATCTTTCAACAAGAAAAAAAATCATGTGTAAACGTTCTGTGTGGAAAATAAATTTCTGATTTATTGTAATGCTTTATGCATTCGGTGATATAAGGGTAGTGTCTAGGAGTTTCTACTCTAGTTTAATTTTTTGTCTCTCTACGTAAAGCATTTTCATGTCACTTTCATGCCACTCCAAGAATATTTCACTTCAATGGTGGCGTCACCTGCCTGGTGCAAGGTTTTCATAATTTGGCCTCATTAATCCGATCCACCCAAAGCAGTGAGGGATTTTTATGTGCCATCATGCATGTTGACCTCCGTTTATACTGTCTCATCAGAATGAAAGGTAGGAGGCTGAAGATGGTAAAGCAACTTACTGTCCGCACCACTCACTCTGGAAACTGGAAAATCTGGATTTTCAGTTATTCATCTTCAGAATAATTTCAAAAAGGCAAAACCATTCGATAGATCTTGTTTAGTCGTAACTTTCGTTGTATGCTATATGTTTGTATGAAGAAGCGTTCATATTTTATAGAAAAAATAATCTTAGATGGGGTGATTTCCATGTTAAATTTTGACGTGTCAAAATTAACATAGAAAACGCCCTTTCTAAAATGATCTTTTCCCTATAAAATACTAATGCTTCTTCGTAAAAACATATACATACACCAAAAGTTACGACTAAACAAGATCTGTCGATTGATATTAATTTTGTAAAACTATTCTAAAGATAAATAAGTGAAAATCTAGATTTTTCGGTTTACAAAGTGAGTAGCGCAGATAAATCCGGCTAAATCAAATTTTGGTCAACAGATTTGAAACCCTGAGCATTACCACAAGGCTGACTTGGCCCCTATTTTCAATATGCCCCCTTTCGAAGAAGGAGGGGCATATTGTTTTGCTGCTGTAGGTCGGACGGTCTGTCGGTTGGTCCATTTACTTTGTCCGCTCATTATCTCAGGAAGGGATAGAGATACTGAGTTGATATTTTGCATACAGATACATCTTAAGTATATCTAGGTAAAGTTCAAATTAGTTATGGTTCAATAATTTTTGTCAGAGTTATTCCCCTTGGACTCGGGAAATGTCTTAAAATTAGCAGTTTCCACACATTATCTCTGTAACTAATGAAAATAATATCATTGAATTTATATTTAATATACTGATTTATCTAAAGGATATTTAGGTCAAGTTGAAAATTGGTTATGGTTCAATAATTTTTGTAAGAGTTATCCCCCTTGGACTTAGGAAATTTTTTAAAATTTGCATTTTTAGCACATTATCTCTGGACCAAATAAAGATATTAAATTGATATTTGATATACTGATATATCTAAAGGATATTTAGGTCAACTTCAAATTTGGTTATGGTTCAATAATTTTTGTGAGAGTTATCTCCCTTGGACTTTGAAAATTTCTTAGAATGAGCAGTTCTCTTCGTTTTCTCAGGAACAGCTTGATATATTGAATTGATATTTGGTAAACAGATACATTTTAAGGATATCTAGGTCAGGTTAATAAGTTATAATTTAGATATGGTTCAATTATTTTTGTCAGAGTCATACCGTTTGGACTTTGAACATTTCTTAAAATATGCAGTTTCAGCTCATTATCTCAGGAATGGATAAAGATATTGAATCGATGTGTGGTATAAAGATACATCATGAAGATATGTAGGTCAAGTTTTGTTATGCACAGTGATGAAATAATTCTCGCCGATCGTTTATTACTGAAAATGTGTTCATTCGGACAATATGCTGATTCCGATTCAATTCTCAGTAATCGAAAATCGCTGATATAGTAAAATTGAAGAGAGTGTCAGTGCTTTATGCCCATGTTACAAAAATAAACAGGGGGGCATATGCTACCTTGGCATTTCTCTTGTTTGAATAGGCATTTATGAAACATCAGAACCTGGAATAAATATCTTTATTAACCACAGTATACATGAAGAAATATTGAAGAGATATGTCAAATCATTTAATTTTACACGTAACATGCATTTTGATTGAATTGAAAATTAGTTATATATCTCATCTAAGAAATTTTTTCTCTGACTGTAATTTACCACGTTTTTGTAACTGTGACGTCAATAATTACACCACTGCGGCAGAAATATAGAGATGTTGAGAAATAGTTCTGACATAATATACCATTTTCTGGAATATAAAACGTGTTTGAAAGGAATTAAATGATAAGGAATGAATTTAATTTGTTTTTCTTTGGATGGAGGTATACCACAAAAAAAGGACTTAAAAGTGCATCATTGCACATAGCGCATGATGCATAAGTTTTCGGTCCTTTTTTTCATGGTGTACCTCCATTCAATAAAAAAAAATTAAATTCATGCCTAAAGTTATTACTTAAAACTTTTGCACATCTTTTCCAGTCCTCAGATTCTAATCTAGCAGAGACATTGTCACAGATTCAACCTACGATTACTGTATCCAATGTACGTCCGACATCTGGCTTATCTCTTGATAGACTAGTCCCATTCCCCGAAGATTTCTCTGGACCAAATCATCCATTCAAGACAGATGTGGAGCAGAAGGAAGAAAAACTATACAACTTGCGCAAAACTCAGCTCATGAATTATCTGGCAATGTGTTCAGACACCGACTGTCTTTCCCAGAATTCCACAGTTTCTTGCTCAACTGATGACCCAACCAAATCAATTCCCACCCCTCCCCCATCCTTATGTGGAGTAACAGACACTCTACCTTCCAGTAAATGTAGCACAGAATCAAAAACTGCCAACAAGAAAAGAAAGCTTGTAGATGACGAGCCTGTAGCACTAAGACAGAGCAAAAGAAAGCGCGTAAGTGTTAGTGGTCGGTATGGTGTCGATCCAGATTTCATAGATTTCCAAACTTTCGAGGATGTGAAATTGTTTGAAGGAGAGGCAGACAAAATGAAAATAAATATACCAAGCTACACTACATCTGCTGATCGTCTAAAGAAAGGTGAGAAATACGAAGTGTTGGGCAAAAGGATTTCTCCAAATGGTACCGTGCAGTATCTGCTGCACTTTGAAGGACTCGTTTTGAAGGAAAAATAGATTAATTTAGAATTTGCGAAAGGGAGGACCCATGATTTTAATTATCATTATTGATGATCTTCAATCCAAGGTTTTATAAAGTATATTTTAGAAGTAGATGCATGCTCTGTTCAGAGTAATTTCAGTATATCTGTAGTTTGTAAAAGACATATAGTTGTAATCTTTTATATAGATATATACACATATATATATATCAAAATCTTACAATTTATTTACACGTGTAAGTTTGTATGAAAATGTTTCAGAATTCCTTTCATGTTTATCTGGGAAATTTTTTATTGATTGTGTTTACAATTTTCCTTATGACTTTTGAACTATTATACTTTTCAATGTCTGATTATTTAAAACAACATCTACTGCTTTTATTCTTTGTAAATGTTTAGAATTCAGAAATGGTTATGTAACAAAATTTCACTGAAAGCAACTTGTAAAAATGCAAATCAAAAACTATGTGACCCTATTCCTTTATTCGAAGTGGGAAAATAGTAGAGGGAAGCGGACTGATTGATTAAATAAGTTTCTGGAAAGTGATTTCGAAAAGGTTATCGTTAATCCAGATTTCAATTTCAGTTAAATTCTGTTTCACTTTAAATCTTTAATTGATGAAGTCAATATCTTTGGCTTTATATGGTTTTTTTTTTTTTTTTTGATTAATGAAAAGTTTTAATGAGTAGGTTGTGATCACGGCATTGTTAGAATGGCTTGTTATACAACACTTTCTGATTAACAAACAAGAGAAGTAACTGCAAGTGTTATACTTCTCATGGAAGCAGCATTCAGTGTACTGATTTGAATGCTGAACTATTTCCAAAAGAAGATGGAAGGGGAAATACCAAGCAGGGTAGATATGTAAGGTATATTGTTCAAGTTTTCTAGTTTCTCAAAAAAAAAAAAAAATTCAGTATCTGAGAAAATAACATGGGAGTTAGTGCTATTTTATACTCTGAATTTGTTAGACTCTTGGATGATTAAAAAAAAAACTACATGGATAAACATTTTGTAAAGGCAGAGGTGTGCTCCCTAATAAAAGTATGAGGTCATGAAAAATTTGTCTATGATCCCTTGTTCATGAATTATTTCGTATTGAGGCAAATTGTTGCCATTTGGGGCATTTGTGTTTCACAAACATGTTCTGTTTTTAAACATATCATTTGGACTGAACTTCTTTTAATCATCTGTAGAGGTCACTATGTAAATAGGTTTTGGAGCTTTGCATTGTAGAACTGGCTTAGTCTGTGATTTAGGAAGATAGAAGATTTCCTTTAAGATGAAGTATTTCCTCATTGATTGGAGAAATCCAAATTTGTTTTATATTAGCAGAAAGAAATTCTGTGGTGTTGAAAATTCCAGAATCATATTGTGTTTAATAAAGCATAGAAAATGTTACACAAAATATTTTCTCCTTCAAGAGGTTTGGATTCACTTTGACTGTTGAAACTTTTGTGATCTGTAAGTTGTCTTTCGAATGTTATATCAATACTGTATTCTGTTTTCATGTAAGAAATAGATTTTTTTATTGAGATTATTGTTTTGTATTTCGAAGTGGACAGTGCAAAGGAATGTACATTTATTACTTTCCCGTTATAATAGTGATTAGATTTATTATGTTGTAGGTTTTAGAGGAAAACGGTAATCAAGTTGTTATTTTTCTTGACTTTGTATGAATAATGAAGAGTCTTTGCATTATAGATATATAGTTTGTTACACTGCCTATCAGATTTGAGAATACTTTGTTTTCCATTTTCTGGATTTAAATGTTTATAACGAAAAACAATAGAGAATAACTTTACCGCACTGATAGATGTGTTTAAATAAGTGTGTGAAGAATTTAATTTTTTTTCCACATGCAGATAGACAATCTAGAATTATATCTTTGTTTTGTGAAAGCACACAAGATATCCTATCAGGGCACTTTTAATCTGCTTTCAACGTTTCATATTATAGTCGGATTCCATGATTCATTGCTTTATTACCTTTTGTTTCTACTATTTGATAAGGTCTAAAAATTGTTGCAAGTCATGAAAAAATAAAATAACCAGCAGTCACCTTCTGAGTATCTTATAGAGCGCTGATTATTACATTTTCCAGTCAGTTGCAAGATAATTCTGTTTCATTTTAATATTTATGTGACAAAGAGGAATCCGGCAAGCAATTCTATCCCTCATCAAAACGATAAAACATCTTTCTCCATTATTTATTAGACGACGAAACCCGAACTGTTTGATCTCGAATCCAATCATGATACAAATGATGCGTTCTCTGTAGCGTTCTCATTGCTGATGAAATCTCATTGCATACAATACGGTACCTATCCGTCCAAACGGAGAAATCAAAAATACACAGCACTTAATCATATCCGATGAAATATTAATTTGGTTTGTTGTCCTTTCAAATTACTTCTCAGATGACATCTTTCATCTTTTCTTTCCTTTATACTTCGTTCTACTGAATAAGGAAGCAGTACTTCTTTATCTCCAAGGTTTAACTAATTTTTATCCGATATTTACTGTTACTTGGATATCAGGTGAGTCGAGTATTATATATAGAGGGTACTTATAATCTTGCTTTCTTTCAAGGGATAATTATTGAGTATCAGCTGAAATAGAATTTACCTAGCTCAACTGGTTCCCTGATTGGATCAGAGCCGAAACTTTCCAGATTTAAGTCCGGCCGGCCACTCGTCGGTGTTGTTTTCGGTAAAAACCGAGGATCCGTCTCATGATAGATTTCGGCACGTAATAAATCCCTCGATTGGTGCGTCGAAAGACCGAAATGCATCAAGCAGATCTTGTCACCATATAAGTTGGGTGCGATATAAACAATATAAACAAACGAGGGCTTGAACTTCATCGGTTTATTATGAATTACATTATGATAATTAACTCCTGATAAGTGTCTCTTTGTTTGGTAGAGATAGTTTCTTGTTCAATATTTATTCATAATGTTATTCATTTCTCCAATCGACATATATTGTATACAGCATTACCCGATCTACGCCCCATGTTTCTTCCGGTTTCAACAAAGGGCTTTACTGCAATGGAAGGAAGGATAAGGGTGCTGCATAGACGTGAAAATACCTCTAAAAATAAATTTATGATAATACGGGGGTAACAAAAATAAGCATCTTGCATGTATTAAAGAAGAACAAGAAGTTACAAAATTCTGTCCCTACTCTCTTGCATACGATTTGGAGAATGAGTCCATAACCCGGATTAATAACGATGTGGAGAGAACTCTTCGACCTCGACACATTGATGATCTGGACCTTGCATAAATTTATGTATGTTTAGATTTTTACGTTAATAAAAAATTCACCCAAAACATGATGCCCCACGGACATTTTCCTAGTTTTAACACTATTAAGAATGATATCTGCACATTCATCAGTACTTATTTGATTTCTATGGAAACTTACTTTAAACTCGTTTATTTGATAATTTGATTCTGTTTTGTTTATTTTGGTTATTTTTAGATTGAGGAGAGAGTAATCAAATTGTTGTATTCAACAAATCATTGTAATAGAATTTGGCTAATAGATTTGTGCCACATCACGTGTCTCGCTCCATGTAGACGTACTGAAGCGTTATATTTTGTTATGGGTCGATTTTTCACATGTTCGGAAAATGGAATTAAACAGAATTTGCTGAAAACGTGAAGAACGTATCAATTTTATTAGCGGTTTTAAAACGTAAATAAGATTACTGTAATTGTTTTATTTGATGAGTTCTGTTGTTGCAAAACTTTTAAAAGTGAGAATGACACTGAGAAAGTGTGTTGAATTTCATTATTCAATTTTATTTTGTATCTTAAATAAATTTTACTATGTTGCTAATGCTTATGTTTTGTCTAACTTAAAAGATGGAAAATATATAGACCATATGGAGAGGCTGTATTTAGGTCTTCTTTGCAGAGAGAAAAAAAAATAAAAAACAAAAAAAAAATATCCCACACCGGTAGTGACATCAGCGAGGCAAACGAGGTAGATCATAGGAAAGTCGGCAGGTGTCCGTGAGGAGGGAAGTTCTGTCCTATAATTTTCATGTAAGCAGGTGTCCGTGAATGATTAAGGTTCCCTTGAGCAATGATGGGATATTCTTGATCAATGATTAGGTACACTTGAACAATAATGAGGTACACTTGAATAATGATTAGGTACACTTGAACAATGATGAGGCACACTTGAACAATGATGGGGTATTCTGGATCAATGATTAGGTACGCTTGAACAATGATGGGATACTCTTAATTAATGATTAGGTGCACTTGAACAACGATGAGGTACGCTGGAACAATGATGAGGTACACCAGAACAATGATGAGGTACACTTGAACAATGATGGCGTACTCTTTATTAGTGAGTAGGTATATTTGAACAATGATGAGGTACGCTTGAACAATGATTAGGTACACTCGAACAATGATTAGGTACACTTGAGCAATTATTAGGTACTTCAGTTTTCATGTATCCTCGGAACACTTATAAAAGGTGTTTCTTCCCTTTAAAGGGGGATTCTTTGATTGTTCGTCGAGTATCCACACATACATGTAAGTGTAATGAATAACCTGGTAGAGTAGCGACTACCTAAGGGTAACCTTAGTGTGACCTATGTCTGGGAAATGTAATTATGGCGAGAGGTGCGGCAATAATCACTTCCCTACGAGTTCTACTGTAACATAAATCGATGATCCCGACAAACTATCAAACTACAGTCACCATATCCTATATCTATCACTGCTATATCAACCTAAGGCCATCTTATGTTGTCTTTTTTCTCCATCTACCCAGAGAATTGCATAAATATTATATAACCCGACATCAAATGTTTTGCCACCTATCATATATAGTTTATGAAAGAGGAATTGTAAACACCGTTGTAACCTAAATTCCGTCCGGAGCCGGCATAGATAAGTAGCATGCTGGACTCGTGACCGAAGAGTACCATGTTCGAATATCGTCGGTGGCATGTCGGTATCCCGTCTTTTACGAGATGGAAAATCCGAAATTCCGTGTCTCGGAAAGATCCCTCATCTCTTCCGGGTAGGTCGGTTGTTAGGATCAACCTTTCAGTGAGAAAATCGGACATACACCATTACCATAAAAGTGAAGTCATCTTGGCGTGGCTTAAAATAAGCAAGCAAATTGGTAAGATCCTGCTTTGTCCTCCGGGTAAACTGTTTTCTTTTAAAATATATATATATATATATATATATATATATATATATATATATATATATATATATATATATATATATATATATATATATATATATGTATGTATAATATTATATATAAACGTGAATTCTGAATATCTTTTTATTGCCTCACTTAATTTAGGGCTTTGAGTATAGCTTTTTATGTGGTTGTCCCTCTATGTTTGTGGAGTTGCATCATGAAAAAGGGGGCAGATCACCTCGAAAATGATGGGGCTTTTTTCAAATGTCTTCGTATTTGACCTTGATGAACAGTGAACGTTGTTGTTACACACGTATTCTCATTTGTCTTTATATCCTTTGGGTATGTATTGCATTTTAATGAAATTATAATCCCTATACCTGCAATGTATGTACATTTACTGGAGTATACTCATGGTCATTGATGGGCCAAAATGCATATTGGCAGGTGCCGCCACCAAACATAGGTGAAATAATCCTGCCTTAATGTAAAGTACTTAGCTGGTGACTGAGATGTCCTGAATTCGAATCTCTTCGTTGGCTACACATTGCCCCCCCCCGCCCCCCATCCCGTCTGTTGTATGAGTCAGTAAAAGCAGAGGTCCCTGTCTGTTAAATAGGTCTAAATTTCTGTACATTGCATCAGGCAGATGTCGCCACCATACAAGGGCATAGATCTCGATGTGACGTGAAACAAAATCAAATAAATAGTATGTGGAGCAATTATAGAGACAGACCAGTATACCGAGTGTTTTGTCCCCGGGGGGCGGGGGGGGGTTAACTTGCAATGATTTTGGGTACGGACATGCCGCTGATTTCGTTGGCACCTTAACCATTCATATATTGAGTACAACCCCCCCCCCCCAACCCCCGTGGTTTTGCCATATCTCTCAATAAATAGTTTCATAGTTAAGTCTTTTTAAGTGCTTCAATTGCTATTACTATTTGTCATAAGCATGTATTAAGTACTTAATTTTCTCAATCATTCAATCATTCATTCATTTCATTTATTTTAAGACGTACATCTGATCACTGCAATACATACAAGATATATAAATAGGAATACATGCTACATTTTGGTCAATAATTTAGACATAATACAATATACATGGAGGGAGGAAGCCATATGTATGTTATTTCTAAAGATATAATAATTATAAAGATCTATAATCGTTACTTTAAATATACCCACATACATAAACATGTCATATACAGTGGCGTAGCTTTCATATATGCAAAAAGGCAAGCTACACAAAAATTTTCCCAAAATAATGTATAAAAATCCTAAGAGAGAGAGAGAGAGCGCTTTGTGGGTGCAAGGTAAGGATTGTAATATTTTCGAATCAAATCATTGTTGCATTAATGTAAAAAGAACGAAGTGTTCCACCTTTATTACCAGAGAGCAACCGTCTAGACTAAAATTGCTAAATACGGTGTACCAGACTTGTATATATCGTTCTAAAGTGTAAATCAATTAAAACAACGCAGTTTCGACGGAAGTCTTTGAGAAAGTTTTTCCAAAACAAAAAAAAAAAAGCCAAACAAACAAACAAAAATCGAACGTGAAACGTAATAAAAACAAATGCCTTTTTCAGGGGGCTTGAAATTTATAAAATACAGAGAGGAGGTACTAGTTTGCCTGACTTTTAGATAAAAAGAAAATTACATGTGATTGGCCAAACTTTAACAGCATACACAGCATTGATGGTGGCCTTTGATGTGGCATAGCTCGAATAATATACCAATGCTGTAACTAGGAGTTTTCTTACATACAGATTAGTATACTTTTCAGTGCTTTTGTACTAATTGTCTACTTTTCAGTACTTTTGTACTGACATGTAATACATACTTAAAACTTTCAGTCATGAAATTATGTACATCACCCTAAACTAAGGAGTATCTCCCTCATGCATAGCTCCCTCCTTAGATTGATTCTTTGGTTCACTTTACGGTCGTTTTGGTTTCAACACTGCTCTTCAAATATTTATATATTTTGAGAATTCCAATCATTCGGCCACGAGCATCACTGAAGAGATATAAATTGTCGAAATGCGCATCTATATTAATTATATGACAGAATATTTAAAAGCGAAACAATGCCCCTCACCCCCACCAGCGGGAGGAAGTGACCTTCCGCCAGTACCTACCACATTTCGGCTCTGAGCGCATCAGTGAAGCCTTCGGCTTCATCTTGCTTACACTCAAAACATACCACGCTACGCCACGGATATATGTCACAGGAAAATATATTACTAGTTTGTTATTCGACTATTATCGCGTTTGCGCACCATCCACGCAGCCACTATGTTTAAGATGTGGATTTCTTCCTTCTTACAATAAGACTATTGAAAGCAACGTGATCAAACCACACCATTGGACCTTTAAAGCAAAAAAAAAAAAAAAAAAATAATAATAATAATAAAAAGGCATTCCATAAATTTCATAAGACTATAAAAGGCTTGAATATAATCATCCAAAAAGAAGTTTTGGATTTTCAAAACCAGATGTCTTTCATTTTTCAAAAAGAAACATATGTGTCAGAGTGGAATAAAGCAATGCAGATTTTTACATATTTTTACTCCTTTTTATTACTATCTTTGAGATCATAAACTTCAACTATCACACACCCGTCTCCGTCTCTAAATGTTTACATGTCCAATGAACATATTTCTAACAATGCTAAATGTATTTGTGCAAAATCAGACAGCTGAACATTTTCTTCTAAAGCGACCTGCGGATTCAGGATTTCCGAAAAAGGGAAAATACTTAAACATTTTGTGTGCCAAATCTGAAGGGGACACCCCTCTAAATCCGCCACTGACCTGTATATTTGTACTAAAGTATGTACTTGTATCACTTTATTGTATCATATGCGCATTTCTTCAAGTTGTCTCTTTCAGTGATGCTCAAGGCATAGATTGTGGTGGAAATCACAAAAAATTTTAAGAACAAACTAGTAACCAAGTTGACCTAAAACCAAAAATTCAAATAAGGGCAGAGCTATGCAAGAGGGATGTAATCCTTATATTTAGAATATTTTATAAACTTTCGTCACAATAAAATTTGGATATATATTATACAATACAAAGTTACATATTTTACTCTATTAATGCTAACTGGAACAAAATATTTTTTATTAAAACGTCGTACAATGTACTACGAAGAACTCCTAATGGTGCAACAATTCCTCAAACTTAGAGATAGATTCAAGTAAATGCAATGAGGATCCGAACACTCCTGTCCTGAAATACTGAATTTCGGATTAAGAATGTCGGGGTCCGGCGCCATAAACTGAGAATATACTTAAGTCAAGTATTTCATTTTAACATAGTCCATTGTCTAACGTTCAAATGAACTCTCATGCAGAATGGTTTAATTTTATTTATCAATAGAATGAAACTAAATAAAATCCAAATCCCAGTTGTTAATTCATTGATAGACAGAAGAATATGAAATTATGACTCAAGTATATTCTCAGTTTATGGCGCCAGACCCTGAACTGACGAGACATCATGTATCAGATACATCAATTCCAGATATTCTAACTGTATAAAAAATTTGACAATTTTTAGAAATAATAAAATCTCCACACCTATTCGTCAAACCTTTATTTGAAAAATTATTTAATATAGAAAAATATTTATAAGCAATAAATACATAGAATTAAAAAAAAAAACCCCAACAAACAAACAAAAACAAAACAGAATAAAACAAGATGACCCGTATAAACGATGCCTTTTATGACAGTTGTAATTTATAGAAATGATTTATGTTCACTCCTAATAATACATATTGTAAATAATGTTATGAGTTACTACTTCCGTGAATACTGTTTGAATCAATGGGTTCGTATCTGAACAATGCCAAGGAGAAAGTTCCGCTTTGCTATTTTAAAAATCCACGATTTTCTCCTGAAGTCCCGCTGGTGGTCATCACGCCTGTGAAATAGTCCCGAACACAGACAACACATACACAAGCCCGTGCACACACATCTACACACGCGCGCAAACACACAACCCCACACACACCACACACGTACAGGGAGAGAGAGATGTGTTCTGTTGGAAACAAACTGTACGATTTATTGTGTCCGTGCACGACGATCTGCAACGATCTACAACAACAACAAAGCTAACAATGACGTCAACTAAAGCAATATAGAGTTACGTTACGTTATTTCACGCTGTGTGAAATGTTTATAAGTCTTTTTGCGTTATATTTCTAACATGGTCATGCGTACCTTAAAATCTGATTTTAAAAACCGTATCTTTATTTCGCTTCTCTATTTGTCCCATTGCGGATAAAGATCTGACGAAACTCCGGAAGGGGTCATGTTCTGGTGAACTCTGATTTTCAGCCAATCGGTGGATCGGCTACAAATTCCTAGGAATGAAATTAATATCCACAGCGTGCGTGACCCACAAGGTAGTTTTTTTTTACAGTTTTTGTTACATATTGTGCCACTATCACGTGCCTAACCGAGTCATTGATTGGCTATGGAAAATAACGGTATCGGTGATTGAAACGTCATCCGAGTTCATTAGAACATGACACCTTACGGGGTTTCACCAGATCTTTATCCGCAATGGGACAAACAGAGAAGCGGAATAAAGATATGGTTTTCATCAGATTGGTGTCCCTTACATTCACAGCGTTATCAATTCCTTGCCAATATAACATGAAATCAGTGTATGACTAAATGCTAAATTACAATTCTGATTAAACTGTCACTGATATCTCTAGAAAAGCAAACATTCGTCAGATTTATCATTATCATCCACCCTAAACTGACAACAAATTTACCCGGATTACTCTAAGGCTATTTATAAGATTTCTGGATTCCAAATGTAATATTTGCAGCTCCATTAACGTCCATATAAAATCCAATCTTTCGCTGCCTTTGTCACATTATTAGTACTTTGTTGTCCGACGAGATGTTCGTTTTATATGATTAGTTCCTTCAGAAGACATAATTCATCAATGTGTCATTTATATGCTTCATAAAATCTCCCACGGCTCCTTGTACAAAGAGCGGATCCAAAATTAATGCTTTATAAATTGTGAAAAAGAGGGGTAAAGGTGAATAACATTCCATAAAATGTGAAGGGATAAATATTAAATTAATAATAACACATTATTGGAAAAATAATCGTTGGAATGTCCTGTGTGTCTGTGATGGCTGAAACTGCATGTAGTTCAGTTGGTAAAGCTTTATCCTTGAAGCAGAAACGGTGGTGTCACTGATGGCTGAAACTGCATGTAGTTCAGTTGGTAAAGCTTTATCCTTGAAGCAGAAACGGTGGTGTCACTGATGGCTGAAACTGCATGTAGTTCAGTTGGTAAAGCTTTATCTTTGAAGCGTAAACGGTGGTGTCACTGATGGCTGAAACTGCATATAGTTCAGTTGGTAAAGCTTTATCCTTGAAGCGTAAACGGTGGTGTCACTGATGGCTGAAACTGCACGTAGTTCAGTTGGTAAAGCTTTATCCATGAAACGGAAACGGTGGTGTCGCTGATGGCTGAAACTGTATGTAGTTCAGTTGGTAAAGCTTTATCCTTGAAGCAGAAACGATGGTGTCACTGATGGCTGAAACTGCATGTAGTTCAGTTGGTAAAGCTTTATCCTTGAAGCTAAAACGGTGGTGTCACTGATGGCTGAAACTGCACGTAGTTCAGTTGGTAAAGCTTTATCCTTGAAGCAGAAACGATGGTGTCACTGATGGCTGAAACTGCATGTAGTTCAGTTGGTAAAGCTTTATCCTTGAAGCAGAAATGGTGGTGTCACTGATGGTAAAGGCATGTGTCAGATAAATTTGGACACATACAATGCACACACTTATAGCAATATCGTCGGTTAATATCAGGAGATACGCGTCAACGTCTTCTTTGACAAGGGGAGTCGGTTTCTTGTCCCATCCAAAACACTGGATACCGACGAGGCACCTGCTGGATTTTAACTTGGGACCATCCGGTCTCCATTCAAGCACGCTACGTACTGAGCTAAACTGGCTCATGTGTCAAGCGACGATCTAGAAAGGAGAGGGGTTCCGGACACCCCGGAATTAGCAAAAAAATATTTGATTTATGGAAAAAGTTGAGGTGCGTTCATCTGAAGGGGTTGGGGGATTTTGCCAAAAGTTTGACCCCCCCCCCCGCCTTTTTGGAAAAAAAATTCCTGGAGCAGCGCGAGCGTGTAAATTAACATTATTTTATGATTTGTATAGATGTTTCCAACAGAAGTAATCATGCAAAACAATTATATTTTTTTTCGTGTTTTTGTATCTTTTTGTTACTCATTCCTAATTTAACAGTGACTGTATAACTTTTATTTCTCAAGCTTTGTTTAGATATTCTTAAAACCAACGCAATGGATAAATGAATAATAACTCTGATTTATTGATTATAATTCGTGTCATATCGTTGTTCAAGTATCGTGATACGTATCGTGTCATATCAAGTATCATGATCGTGATACGTATTATATCACATCAAGTATTGTGATACATATTGTATCATATTAAGTATCGTGATAAGTATCATATCGTATGAAGTATTATGATACGTATCATATCATATCAAGTATCGTGATACATATCATATCATATGAAGTATCGTGATATGTATCATACCATATGAAGTATCGTGATTCGTATCATATCATATCATATGAAGTATCGTGATATGTATCATATCATATCAAGTATCGTGATACGTATCATATTATATCGTGATACATATCGTATCATATCAGTATCGTGATACGCATCATATCATTTCAAGTATAGTGATACGTATCATATCATATGAAGTATCGTGATACGTATCATATCATATCAAGTATAGTGATACGTATCATATCATATCAAGTATAGTGATATCATATCAAGTATCATGATAGGTATCGTATCATGAGGAGCTATACATATAGTTACATCTCTATTCAACATAGTAATAAATAAATGCACAAGATACAGCACCAACTTTGTTGATATAAATTTATACCAGTTGAGCGCATCTGTTACATCGTGCCTCTTGTTCCATGCGCGGATACAGAGAGGGGGGGTCTGGATCCCCCCTGGAATCCGAAAATTTTACCAAAAAAAGGTAATATTTGGGCATTGGGGGGGGGGGGGGGTGGACCCCCTCGTCTAAGAGAAAAATTTACCTTTTTTGGTTGGACCCCCTCTGACAAAAATTTCTGGATCCGCGCATGTGTTATGTGTGTAATCTGAGTACGAACATGAGAACTCGGCTACCACTAGTTTATTGTGTGAATTCGAGTAAAGATACTTGCCAACATTTTGGTTTTACTATGCGAACATTTCAAACTTAAATATTACTTATAATGGGAAATGTTCATGCGCTGATCCAGGGGTGAGAACCAGGGATACCCACCTTGAGATTCGACAAAATTCTGTTTTGTTTGTACTTTTTGCTGTAAAATAGGTGAATATACGCAGTACATAATTGGATCCCCCTTATAGGAAACTTTGTCATAAAGTTTATGGATCCGCTTCAGATGTATGATTGGGTACATCTTGCATTTCCCATGAAAGTTGATGAAACTTTGTAGGGATGAAGAACTCAAAATCCACTACAAGTGTTGTTGTATTTTTGGTCAGACCCATCACGGGATGGATCCAGGGGGGGGGGGGGGGGGCATAAACTTCAGATGGGGCCCTCCTTTGATAAACTTCTTTTTCAGACCGGCCCCAAAGATCTTCAATTCTGACACCGGAAATCAACTCATCCCGTTTTTTATCAGTACTGGAAAATTCTATCCGGAACACTTTGTATCCTTCCGCGCGTCGTCTGCATTGTATACAAACAAATGCAGAATACTTGATTTTTATTACAACATATTAGATTTTGTGTGTTATCGTTAAATCTAATGTTGAAAAATCCTATCAAAATATAAAGTTTCTTCATGCATATCATGGTGTTTTATTTTATTGCGGTGGACTATCTTTTTATTTAATCAGTGATTCGGCTATCAAAGGAAGTAAACAAAACATTAAAAATAGCTGTAGCCTACATCGAGCTGCTGATCTGCGAGAAAAATAATCAAGCACTAGTTTTAGTTCCAGATAGAAAAAGATCAGTCTCGGGGTGGATTAATCAACATATCTCAACCTTGGCTAACGCCTCGGTTATCTTGTGTGTGTGTGTTTTTTGTTTTGTTTTGCTTTATTTGTTTGTATTTTTTTTGTTTTTTTGTTTTTTTGGTTTTTTTGGTTAGCATTTGTTGAATCCCTTAGATTTCACAATGAACTCTTGCACATCTAAATATGTTGTTAATCTCAAATGGGGCATTTACATCTCCACACAACAAAAGATTCATATTAAGAGGACTACCAATTTTATCTAGTTAATTTGCTAGTTGTCGATCGAATAGTAATCATTTCAGACGGAAGTGGCGTGTCAATTGGACTGCTCCACAGGAGCACAAGGGGTCAGGCTCGATGGGGGTTTTTTTTATGTATACAACTACCTTAAGTCAACTATAATACATTCGTATTCGTGTATGTTGTACTGGCGCCCAGCAAATTCCTACGTTAAAATGTTTGTGTACAGGAATATTGTGATTTAGAGAACATTTGAAATATAATTTATATATTCACATTTTGGTTATCTATTGGGACATTATTCCATAATCTTAAAAGGAAGCTGTTATAGTGGTAAGTAGTAGAAAAATCTATGTTGATTTAGTTATGTGTCTGCATGTCTTGTTTTGTGCTCATGTACGTTGAATGTCTTTGAGGGGTGAAACTTTCTAGATAACGTGGAGAGAGACCTTTTAAAATACTTTGAAATAATTTGATTGTCATTTACTTATGGGTGTTTTATAATGGGTGTTTTAGAATGATGGGGTGTTTTTGGCTGAATTTTGAGATAAAGTTTCTTTAAAAAGATACTGTCGACAAAGAGACCCTGATACGTTCTGAATTTCTCATGTACTCCAGGTGCCCAGGTGAGCGATATAGATCTATCGTGGGGGTTATGGATTTTTGTGTGTTTGTTTTTGTTTTGGCTTGTGAATGTATGTGTTTTATTATTTTATTATTATTTATTATTTAATTTTTTTTTGTCTGCGCATTTCTGAAAACAACACAAAGTTTTTCTATATGCACTAAAGGCCAAGAACGGATCTTTAATTAAAATCCCTTCACTGAAAGATAACACTTGAAGATATTTAATAGCTAAAACTAATTCAGCACTTCGAAATACATCTATATCAACGTATTTACCAGGGACTTTGGTCAACTAGAAATAATGTCAGACACTCTGATCGACGTTAAAGCCACGTCGATGTACTAATTGAATTTATTATCTCCTCGTAAGCTATTCTGAAAAGTCAATAGACGTGTAAGAGTTCATCCAGATCTAAAAACCTGAGGACAACACGGAATCTGAGCACGAAAGGTCGCTCAAGTAAAACTGTTTGAATGCGTGTATAGGGAAATGATGTGACGCGAGAAATTCATTCCAAACCGATAAAGTACTTTATATAGAACGCCATAGTTGTCTCAACCTATATATGGCAGCTTAATTTTAGACCAAAAATATATAGTTTTTGCTCAGAGGAACGGCACAGTACAAAAGGGTTGCTAATTAGGAACATTATTTTTGACCTTATTCAGTTGTCTATTACAAACCTAATGGTATACTTCTCAGTCATATTACACAACAAGGCATAGACATATTGACAAAGGCGTTGACATATATACAATACGATACAATACGAAGATATGGAATCACAGTAATATAGGCACTATATAAATATGATATAAACAATGATAGAACATATTCTATAGAAATAAACTAACTTAAAAAGTGTTATGTTCATATAATTACGACACGTATAAATATGAGTGTCTATAGAGTATAAGGTGCGGGATATTTGTACTATTATATCTACATTGTCATATGAGTAGGACTTTTCACTGCATGGTTATGTCACGTATATGATGACGGCATCTGCCTGATGCATTGCATAGAAATTTCTACCTTTACAACGGACCCACCTGAAACAATGAGGGATATTTTACTTGCCATGCCTACCGTGACAGGGGATCTCGGTTTTTTTTTCTGTCCCATCCGAAAGACAGGACACCGGTGTGCCCATGGGGGAGTAGAAACCGGGACCTCAAGGTCACGAGCCGGTATATGGTCACATGACCCAGTATGCGCCATATTCGAAAGATTCCTCATTGAATTTCAACAGGTTTATTACCCCTATACCTCTTGTGCTCAAAATATAACTCAGCAATGATTACGGTCTGTGATAAACACCGAGTTTATCCCCAGATCATCCTCGGAATGTCTCGGGTATTATCTTCATTTAGATTTGAATCCTAGATGTGAAAAGTCCATCTTATGACGATCTTAGTTTAGAATGTACTCTATTTTGTCGTTAATACAATCCCAAAATGTCTTCAGCACAGGCGATTATATCGCCTGGATTCGCCTCTCTCCTGTGCATAGGGTATGTACACAGGAAAGAGGCGAATCCATGCGATATAATAGCCTGTGGTCTTCAGAAAAAGTCAAATTTCTTAAACGACTAGTTGACACGCTGTTTCACGAGTTAGAGAAAGAAAGGTCATACATCGAGCAAACAATACATAAATATAACAAAACCAACTTCAAAGACTTGGATAATATCGTGTTAGGCTTTCACAGGTGACAAAAGGTGAAATCCGTTAAGCAACAGCATGTGGTGAAAAGAGTCAATGTATTACGTAATATTCCGCAACATGTGGAGCAAATGTCTACCAATTTGTGATTTGTGTTCCAAAACGGAATTTAAGCAATAAAAGTACAAGCAAGGTATGTTACACATTCGGTTTATAAACTGATATATTGAGATGAATATAATGTCAAGGATATATATAGCGAAAAAATATGTATTTTCTAAACACGTTATTAGTTTTTGAATTTCTTTTTGACCTACTTCGGAAAGAAATGTGTCATTAAGGTTCATGAATTGATTTGTAATTTTTTTTTCTCCAAGGCACATTATCGACAAATATAGTAAAACATTGTATATTCAAATAATTAAAAAAAATGTATAACGTCATTTAAGACAATAGACTCGGGTGTTCATAAATACCAGTTCGCGGGGGGCAGGCGTGGTGTAGTGGTTAAGCGCTTGGCTTGCGGCGCCGACGATCCGGGTTCGATTCCCGGGTTGCGCCACTATGTCTAAGAGGTTGGTAACCTCCTGCTTCCATGTCGCGATATAACTGAAATATTGTTGAAAGCGACGTAAAACACCAATCAACCAATCAACCAACCAGTTCGCGGAAATCTCCCTTAAAATAATTTAGTTTATTTATCATAAGCAATACACCTCATAGACATACACAATAGATAACATATAAATGTTATTTATATAAATATTTGTGACCAGTAAAGAGAATAAATATGCATATGATATACAGATAAACATATATCGGATTGGTATGTGGATAAAATAAATGCGAAGTTTTCGGACAATGAATGCATGTTTGATCTATTTACCCAGATTATACAGTTCTTTTATATTCTTGGTAGAAAATAACTGAACTAATTTAAAAACAGAGGACCTGAAATAATAATATTTTTTCAAAAATTTAATAATATGTAAGTTCCAAAGCGGAAAACATTGGAAACTTGGAATATAAGTATATCTACAAAAGTTTGATGTACATGTATGTATGAACCTCTAGTTTTCGACTCTACAAAAACTCTTCATTAGTTTAAACATTATTTATTAATTTCATATACATAAATCAATCAACAATTAATAACTATCAAGATTTGGCAACAAGATCATGATCTTATGTTAAAGGAGCATAGTCCGATTGAAGTAAGGGAAAATGTAAACGGATTTCTTAAACGGCAATCGATTGTTGGTATATTATCTAAGATGTGTAAAAAGTATCGTTACCAAAGTCGATGTCGTTAACGAGATATGCCCGTTTTAAATTTGCAACATAACCACGCCAACTTTTTGAATATTGATGAGGACGGTCAGAGGAAATCACGTGACAATGAAGCTCGAGATTTACCCGATTCTAACATTTGTTCCACTTTTCATTTTTTCTTTTTTTTTTTTTTTTTTTTTTTTTTTTGCCTCGGAGTCTGAGTGTAGTTTTTTTATTGCATATTTGCCTTTCCCGTGCTCGTATTCCTCCATGTGAACCGTTGGTGTTGTTTTCTACAGTAAATATCCGCGCATGCGCATGATTATGGGCGGAACATCGCCTTATTTGGAGAATTGAAACCAATCGAATTTAATTCTACTCAGTTGTCTTTATTCTACGAAAACATTGAGGGATTTTAGTTTTAAATTTTGCAATTAACACAAAGTGTATAATTTATGCAATACAGGAAAAATAAGATATTGTCGTAATTTATCCTTTTCATGCTATAATATTCCAGTCACGGATCCATGTCCCTTTAAGCCATCTCCTGGAAAACATACATGCATTTCAGGAACAAAACAAGAGAGCAGACAGTATACATATAGCTGTGATATGTTTAAACCATTTAAGAGTGTAGAGAAAGGTTAATGAAAGGTAGTGAGAAAATTTGGTGGGTAAAAATTATACATACGTATTTGTATACATGTACAATATGTATTTATATTCATATGTATATACACATGTACACATACTTATATGCATAAATAAATTTATAAATGACTACGTAAGTAAATTGTGAGACGGTAAACAATTAAATAAATATATAAATAGGCAAATAAACAGATACATTGTTGGGGATGTTGTATCAATCAACATGTGGGTGTAGGTCTATAGTTGAGAGATTGTAAATAAAAGGAAGTTATAGATTGTCTACTATGTATGAGATGCAATAATAAATGAATTTCATATGATAGTGATTGTATTCAAAATCTGTTGCTAATTTTGATAAAATTTTGCACTTGAAGAAATATCTCCTCGTTTTCGCTAAGATCATATAGAGGACATCTCTCTAGGATGACATCAATGTTTATCTGGTGAGGTATCAGTTGGATTGTGTCCGCTCGGACCGTACTACACTTTTCACATTCAAAGAAGAAATGTTTAACAGTTTCTGGCTTGCCACATATACATTTATCTGATTCTGAAAGATGATTTTTAAAAAGATCTGCATTCAGAGAACTGCATCCCAATCGTAGTCGAGTATGGAGTATTTGACAGTGGCGGTCCCCAAAGTAATAATATGGAGAAATAGTAGTTTCATCTTTATCCAAATACCTTTTAAATTCTGGGAGTGAGTTATTAGAAAAAATATTTTCTGGTATAGAATTCCAGTCCTTTGAAATTTTGGGAATAAAAGAATTTTGGTATATGTTTGTAAACGCAGTCGGTATTTGCATGTGTGAGCCTGACTGCAGCTGTTTTTCGCTGACCTGATGAACTCAGGGGGGGGGGGAGGACTAAGTTTTTCAAGTAAGATGGTGCCTCTTTATTTACCATTTTGAAAAAAAGTAATCATACGATGTTTATATCATTATGATACCAAGTGCATGTTTTATTAATTACTATATCCAAATGTTTGTGAGGATTTACTTTTTGAATTTCCATGTTATTCATTTTCAAAACTGGATGCCTAGGTGGAACAGCTTTTCTTGAAATTACCAGTTGTTCTGTTTTGTTTGGATTGAAATTTACTAGCCATGATTTAGCCCATTAATTGATTTTTTCCAAGTCAGAGTTCATCAGCTCAGCTGCTGTTTCCGGATCTTCCACGATTAAGTCTTCATTGATAGATTTATCATTTTGGCAAGGTGATCGGCGGTGTATATGGGGAAGTGGTAACACCAATGTGGCTTCTATCGCACTGGATTTGTAATTTGATTCGATCCTGGTTGTTGATACGAAGATTTCTTCAGTTATTTGTCATCTCTTGCCGCCCTGTCTGTCCCTCGGAGAAGAGAAAGTATAAATCGAGTCCTCGTGTCACGGCATACATAGGCATATAAATGATACCTCGGTGCTTTATGTCGGTCCGTTACAAAGGTAAAAATAAGAAGTAGCTGCAGCAACAATAAAAGAGAAATAATCTCAGAGTGGTATAAAACAATAGAATACCCCCCCCCCCCAAAAAAAAAAAAAAACCCAATGCAATATTCAATATATCCTGTATTTCACAACCAGAAAAATGGTATCACCTTTTCCATACCAGGTTGTGACGTAGAGACTTGAATCTAGTGAAAACCGTCCCCCTATCGGCTTGCAAGAGGGGATCATAGGTTTCCTTTCGGTCTGGTTGTCCGTCTACCAATCCGTCTGTTTGTGTTTCGTTACAGATAGATGTCCGGATGATAGCTCAAAAACCACACATCAGATTCCAACCAATTTTGGGTATATACTTAGTCATGGAGAAAGGAACATCCCTTTTAATTTTAAGGTCAAAGGTCACAACATCTGAACTTATAGCACAAATGTGGTAAAACATGATTTTTTGAGGATAATTCAATAATCAGACATCAGATTCAAGCATATTTTGATGTACACTCAGTCATGAAGAATTGTATTGATTCTAATGACAAAAGTCAATGGCACTTTTCAATTCTAATTGGATATTCTTAGAAGATTTCCTTATGCTCATAAACGATCAAATTTATTTCTGGACTTATCTTCTGTCATACTGTAAGATATGATATAGTATGGTGTACTGTTAGGGCCATCGCACCATCGCCATCGTATCATCGCCATCGTAACATCGTGCCATCGCCATCGTAACATCGCGTCATCGCCATCGTAATATCGCGTCATCGCCATCGTAACATCGCGTCATCGCCATCGTAATATCGCGTCATCGCCATCGTAACATCGCGTCATCGCCATCGTATCATCGCCATCGTATCATCGCTATCGTAACATCGCATCATCGCCATCGTAATATCGCATCATCGCCATCGTAACATCGCCATCGTAACATCGCCATCGTAACATAGTGTCATCGCCATCGTATCATCTCCATCGTGATACGATGGCGATGACGCGATGTTACGATGGCGATGATACGATGGCGATAATACGATGTTACGATGGCGATGACACGATGTTACGATGGCGATGACACGATATTACGATGGCGATGATACGATGGCGATGACACGATGTTACGATGGCGATGTTACGATGGCGATGACGCGATGTTACGATGGCGATGACGCGATGTTACGATGGCGATGACGCGATGTTACGATGGCGATGATACGATGGCGATGTTACGATGGCGATAATACGATGTTACGATGGCGATGACGCGATGTTACGATGGCGATGACGCGATGTTACGATGGCGATGATACGATGGCGATGGTACGATGGCCCTAACAGTACACCATAATATAGAGAGTTCCCATTCAACCTTGTTTTCCTCAAATTGCTTAAAGTTATCTTTCTTAAAGGATTACAACCCTCGGACTTTATCCATCACTGCCCATACAAAACTGCTTGATTTAACTTAATATTAGAATATAATCACATTGTATATCTAAATGTTTTATTTAAAAATTTCAATTGATTGATTATATTTACTCAGAAGTTGAGACTTAAGTCACGCAATCCGCCCTAACAATTAGTCCTTTTCTCAAAAATTTAAGTTTACATGGTAGTAACGGAAAAAGTCGGATAGTTGTCATCCAACATGACGACTTAGGGAGCAACCATTTGATTTTTATGGGGAAAGAAGGAGAGAGGAAGACTTTTAAAAAAAAAAGCCCAAAACAAAATCCGTCTCGTAAAATAGAAAAATTTAAATTTTCCGGTGGTGGCCCGAAAACTTTGGCCAAATGTTTTCAGTACTAACCCCTCCCCCCCCCCCTCCCCCCCCACACACACACACACACACGTGCGCTAAATTTTAACGATTAGTGGTAAATAATAATAATGATAATAATAATAATGATAATCCGGCTCTGAATATTGGCAAAAAAGAATGTCAAGCTCACAAAAGTCTCTTCCCCCCTTCCCGTATAAAAATCAAATGGTTACTCCCTTATGCTAGTTGTGTGACATCACATGAGAAAACTCTATATTATATATGTGATTTTGTAAAGCAAAGTTATGGGTCTCTCTTTCTCTCTCTCTCTCTCTCTCTCTCTCTCTTAGGCTACTATGAATCAGTATATACTTAGGCACGGATATCTAGCTCTGATATGAAAACTAAATTGATTGGACGGCAATTGTAGGAATTCATCTAAAAGATTAAAACTATACATCTGTGAACGAAATTAAATGTTATATAACTTTAAGTAACTCAGTGGGATCTGCATGTATTATTGTAGTTGTCATGACAACCTCAGCATGTTGCTCACATCCTCTATTGTTATCGCGTGTAACCTATATATCGAGTAATTACGACCTCCGCATGTATATTTATTCCAACAGCAAATGTTACATTATTCAGTGAATGATTTTAAAATACATAAGCGGTGGAATTAAGTTCCATACAGATGCAGACGGTTGTTGGCGGCGGGAAGTGGTACCAGATGCTCGGTTTGCGACAATGATTTTTTTGTTCCCACTCTCCAGCATTAACCAAATGGAGGTAGGAGAAATAATGTTATAATTTTTCTTGCCCTGTTAAACTACTTGAACATGAAATGAAATAAAATCATTACTCGACTACCTGCATCATGTACCTAGCATGACATGATTACAGGTAAGACAGAGACCCTAACAAATTAAAATGAGTTTTTAGCTATGCTATTACATGTACGGTCCCATGTGTTTCAGGAAAGTAAAGTTTTCATCTAGTATGTAATATTGTAAGAAAGGTAATAAATATAATAAATAAATACACACATAATAACAATTGATAAAAAGAAAAATAAATAATAAAAAAAAAAAAATAAAAAATAAAGAAAGAAATGAAATAAAATAAAAAATAAACTGATAAAATAAATGAATGAATAGAAATAAATAAACAGACAAAATCAATTAGATAATAATTACAAAATTAATTAAAATCTAACATTTATCTAATTATTCAGGCTGCGAAAGGGGGGTGGGGGGGGGGGTGTTGAGCGCACCCACGTGTTCCTCAGTATTATAGACGATTTTCTCCGGGATCCCTATAACTCTTACTAAAAGTATACCTGAAAATCTATAACTAAAATTAATAATTTCAGAGTAAAAAAAAGAGGGGGGATAACAACAATAACAATTCTGTAATAAAAATAATGCACCCCTCCACACACATTCACACACACTAACACATACGAAATGATTTTCTTTTTTTGTAAAACTTTCTTACACTTAAAATAAATAGATAAAATAATCAAACAGAAATAAATAAGTAGAAGAATAAACAAATAATAATTATGAAAATGACGGCCTAATCCGAGAACTCTCTTCTGGATCCGCCTATGGATGAGACTGCAACATGAAAGCTTTTCGTTTGACATCTGTTCTACCTTTCGCATTAACCACTCCATAGGGGATGATAAATCGATCGCTTGAACAATGTCCTTTCATTGTCAATGAATATTCTCGTGTTATGTATTAGATACTGTTACATTTATTTATCATTTACCAAATATATATATACAACTTTTACCTTTGCGTGCTTTAATATAGATATGCCTATATATATTCGAGACAAATAAGGTCCAATGGTCGGGTTAAGCTTTATTATGTTACATAATAGATGAGACGACAACATAATGAAGGCAGGGATGGACACTACTGGTCATCATCATCATCATCATCATCATCATCAAACACAACTGCAACATCTCCCCCCCCTCTCTCTCTCTCTCTCTCTCTCTCTGTGTGTGTGTGTGTGTGTGTCCTTCCACTTTTCTGGCGTACTTGTTGCATGACTAGCTGAGCGATTTTGTAAGCTATCACATTAAAATTATGAAGAAATCAAGTTTGCATATAATGCGCATTTGCGATAGATGTAGTGTATGAAGTGGAAAATTCTGTCGTCTGGTGGGCGTTATGTAAGTAAATATACACATTTATTACTAAAAACTAAGAGACAGAAAGAGAAGCGGAAGGTAAATCTTCACAAAATTCATGTTTAAATCCATTATCATTGATGAATCTACCTAATAAAACCTAGTCATTTCATTTTAACAAATTTTCAGCGGGATCGCTTGTTCGAATTTATAAAGTAAGTGAAATTCAAGGTCGACCAAGATATTACATTTATAACGATGAACAGTGATTGAATTCTCGTTCTGATAGCATAGGATTAAAGAGTAGACGCTCTCGGATTAATTGATATGCAAGCTTTGCTCTTTTAATCTGTTTTCTGAATCAATGTATCAATATTTCAGACAGAAACCGATTGCATGAAAGCAGCAATATTAATCACCCAAAATTTCGGAAACCTTGCGGAAATCTTTCTTCATCACTTACATGTACATAATTTTTTCGTAGTGTCCAGATGCTCTGTTGTAATACACTTTATTGTAAAATCTATTACGATAAACTGCACAGCATATCGCTATCCACAATTTAAAATACTGTAGACATTTCTTGTCTTTTTGTCGTTGATGGCGTTGACGCAACACCAAAAACATTTCACTTATCCGATGGCGGCATCTGTCTGGTGCAGTCAATAATTTAGTCCTATGAGATAGATGCACCTATCTCTATGAGAGATCCTGTACATAATGTGGCACGGGGCCTGAGTTTAAAATACCGCCTAACATAATGGGAGGCAGATAATGATAAATCACTTTAAATAAAATAGGGACCGACAACCGCAATCGGATCCAGATATCCAGATTAGAAATCCAGTGTGATGCCACGTGACCAACCCTGAAAGTAAATACCATTATGTACCCAGAGTTCCGTGAGCTAAAAGTGAAGGAAAACGAACAACTCTGGGTAGAGAATGAATAAATACATAGGCAACACATTGTCAATCTCTTCGATGTTTTCCAAGCCACTTACTCCTCCTGGGCACCCTCTCTCTCTTCGATGATTTCAAAGTCGCTTATTCTTTCCGAAAACCTGCTCTTATCACTATTTTCTAAACCGCTTACTCCTCCCGGGCACCTGCTCTATGCGATGATTTCCAAGATACCTCTCTGATTCGGGAGAGTCCGTTGCAAAGGTATAAATTTCGATGCGATGCATCAGGTAGATATGGAATCCGGATAGGGCCATATTTACACCATCGCATTGTAAAGTTGGATAACTGAAACGCGGTTATGCGATGATGGGGCATCGCTTCATCGTCATCGCACTATCGCGTCATCGCCATCGCATTATCGCACCATCGCCTTTTCATAGTTCATTAGTTTTGCGAGACTTTCATTATAATAACACCAAACAGAAAACTTCCAAAGACAGCACACTAATTAGAAAGTAAAATCTGTCTTGGGGTCATATATAATACACCCTGTTTACTGGGTGTTGTCAGTGCCTAATGGAGGGTGTAACTAGCGAAACGCAAAAAGCTCTCCATCTGGGTACTGGCAGTTCCTTGTTTTGTAGTCATGCAAATGTATGTATGTGTGTAAGTAGATACACGCCACTGGTACTGGCAGTCCCTAACTATGGTATCATATACATGACGTTTTGTTTAGATGTATATATACAGCGTATAAATTTTTTTATAAAAGAGGGATTGTTGTCAGTGCCTAGGCGAGGGTCTAACTAGGGAAACGCAAATCTAAATAAAAAAAACCCCACGATGCTGGCATTTTATTGCATGTTAACTTTCAATGATTGTTTATAATAACAGTTAATGATATACAAGATACCATCATTCGAATGGGCAAATAAAAGGAGAAACTGCAGTTTAATTAGCTGGCTTGCACTTTTTTTTGGTTTTCTTTTTTATTATTGTATCCAGGTTGGTACATGTGTGAGTATACAATTACATTACAATGATAGCACATATTACAAGGTAATCAATCTTACCATACATATGTATATAGTACCAATGATATATCAAAAATTGATATTTTATAAGGTCCTCCTGGAATTTCAACTTCTTAAAAAACATCATTTTCAGACACATATTCAGATATTTGTATGAAGTTAAAAAGATGTAAGTATAATTCTAAGATAAGATTGATTGATTTTTGTTTTACGTCACACCACGAATATTTCACGTATATGGTGACGGCATCTGCCTGATGCAGGGCATACAAATTTTGACCTTTGCAACGGACCCACCCGAAGCAGTGAGGGATCTTTAACGTGCCATGCATACCACGACACGGGGCCTCGGTTTTTACTGTCTCATCCGAAAGAAATGACACAGGCATGACCAGAGCGGGACTCGAACCCCGGCCTCCCGATCAAGAGTCCGACGCGATACCACTAGGCCACGCCGGCTTTTTAAGATAAGGAAAAACATACTTGAAGCTTTGATATAAAATAAATTTAGAAAGCCTGCAGAATCTACTAATATTGACAAGATTAGAATACTGAAATCAGCAAATGGTTATTAATAAATAAATAAATAACACCCCCCAAAACAAAAAAAAAAAAAAAAAAAAATATGGCTCAGTTTTTATAGAGGAGTGTATTTATTTTATCTGGTCATTTAATATGTAGGAATTTGGGTATTTACCTTCTAATTTATATTATAGAAATTATCCAATATGAGAAGTGCTGGCGTGTATCTATTTACACACATACATACATTAGCATAACTACAAGACTGGAGACTGCCAATACCCAGATGGAGACCTTTTTGCGTTTCGCTAGTTAGACCCTCTACTAGGCACTGACAACCCCCAGTAAATAGGTTTTCATATAACACAATATATAAACGCTAAAAAAGGAAATATACATGTATATAGATCTATATAATATGACCCCAAGACAGACTTTACTTTCTAATTAGTGTGCTGTCTTTGGAGGTTTTCTGTTTGGTGTTATTATAGTGAAAGTCTAGCAAAACTAATAACTATGAAAAGGCGATAATGCGATGGTGCGATAATGCGATAGTGATGACGCGATAGTGCGATGACAATGAAGCGATAGTGCTTTGACGATAAAGCGATACCCCATCGCTTCATCGCCATCGCATTATCGTACAATCGCATCATCGCATTATCGTACAATCGCATCATCGCAATCGCATCATTGCACCATCGCGTTATCGCACCAAGGCTTCATCGCCATCGCATTATGGCGTCATCGCCATCGTACTATCGCGTCATCGCCATCGCATTATCGCGTCATCGCCATCACACTACCGCATCGTCGCATTATGGCGTCATCGCCATCGTATTATCGCGTCATCGCCATCGCACTATTGCCAATCGCCATCGCATCATCGCGTTTCAGTGATCCAACTTTACAATGCGATGGTGTGAATATGGCCCTATCCGGATTCCATAGGTAGATGCCGTACCATTTACATAAAATAATCATGGATTGACGTAAACCAATAAGCAATGAATCATTCAACCGTGAATGCACACGGCGGTACGTGACTTCGCGAGTACTACAGTGATATACTATCGTATCTTACATTCATGACATTTCTATCAGACCGCGATTTTGATAAATAATAACTTAACTGAGGCGTATCATTCATATAGGGCCACGACTTATGGCTACATATAATGTAATCGCATTTATAATTCAGTTTTATGTTTTAGGATGCATGCAGCGAAGTCCGTCGATTTTATGTACCGACCCCTTCGTGTGCTTATCTGTTAACGTTGTTTTTATGCTTCCCGAAAAATTTGGGGAGAGTATACATGTATAATCGCTGTCATGTCCGTCTGACCGTCTGTCCGTCCGAGCTCATATCCCCTATACCTTTCATCAGAATTTGATCATACTTCACCAAAATATTATTTAGAATAAAGGCTGTTATACAAAGGTCACTCAAGGTAATTTGGGAAAGGTCAAGGTCACTCATTAACTATGACTTAAATTACCACGAAGTACTTATATCTACTACACCTTTCATCAGAATTTGAGCATACTTGACCAAAATGTTATTTAGGTTAAGGTTTTTTGGACAAAGGTCACTCAAGGTCATTTCTGAAAGGTCAAGTTCACGATAAAAAGTTTTATTTCATAACTAATCAAGGCCATAATTACTCATTTTAGTTTAAGATACTCTGATCACTTGTTCTACAGTTGACTCAATTTGATATCCACATGATACATTGAAATTTAAAATCATCATCAACTAATACAATGATTTCCTATATATTGTGTCATTCATTTCCTTCATTATTGCTGTGCTTCTTGGAGTATCCATCAGTTTTAGTGATTTTTTGTATATGAATTGAGTCATCAATTTTCTGCATTGTAAGTATAACTGCCGTTCGGGGAGCATCCATCAGAATTACTGATACTCTTGTTTAATATTCTTCCATTATATGGATAGAGTTTTTTTTTCTTGTAAATAAAATAGAACGATCCCATTGTGAAGTTTTTTTATTTTAACCAAATTCCATGGGATCGAACACTCAAAAGCCATGTTAGGGACCACATCTATAAATGTTACCACATTTTTTAAAGACAAATGGTGGATTTTGATCATGTTTTATGCATAGTCTTTTTGATCTTAATTTAATTTTATAGGATACGATCCCCAGACGTATATAAGGAGTTTTTAAGCTCAAGGTGAATATAAGGTAATATAGATGAGAATGATCGAAAACATGTTTTTGTTTACTACGACAAATTTCTAGCTGTGTAATTGCCATCCTAATTGCCAGTGTAAGTGTTTACTTATATCTATTTTGCCAATGTCAATACACAGAAATATACTTACACACTTACGTACAAGTAATTTAATGTATCACATTAGTTAAATATGGCCTATTACAAAGATCTGAAAGATGCAGGGGGAGATAGTTTTATTATTTACAACCTTCATAATAACCGATTGGATACATTTCAAGGTAACCCCCAAGGGGTTCTTCGTACGACATTTTATCAAAACTACCTACGTAGGTCACGCTTATAAAACTCGTAATGGTTTTAATGAAGAAACGTAAAGTACAAACAAGGTCATCAAGAAATATGGGAGAATTTACTCTGATCCATAATTTAACATTTCACCTTCTTTCTTTCTCTCATTCTTTCTTTCTTTCAATCACTTTCTCTACAATGTTAATAATCCGATTTTTCAAATTAATTAAATAGATCATATAAAACTTCTTACATTTTAAACTCGTTTTACTACCATTATCCCATGATAAAACTGATAAAAAATTAAACCAAAACTTATTGAAAAAAATGCTGTTTTCAGAAGTACCTAGAAATTTCTCGGAAATGAATGTCATGTTCAGATATTTTTAAGAAAATGAATGATAGTTTCGTATTTGAACGACAGTGATGCCTTAGTTTATTTCTTACCGTTATTAATGATGTTAATTATGACAAAGAGATGATTTTAATTTTGCTGTCGTAAATTTCTTTATATTGACAGCACTAAACCTTTTAATCCGACCCATGGAATATATATTTCCCCACTCCTTAATATTCTAGAGCCTGTATTAACAAATAAGCCATCGTCATCAAAGGCAAAGTTCTTATTTCTGAATGGCGTTAAATGTAGAGCCTTAATTAAGGAAACTTTCAAATAATTTATAGACGACTGCATGATCTCATAAAGGATTATGAAACAGTTGTATATTCTTTGATACTGAGAAAATAGATAATTAATCCTTTAAATTTCATATATTTTAAATCAATGCCTGCTCGGTATAATGAACTATTATACAGTTATTTCATGGCTACTTGGGGAACGGTCAAACTATTGTCCCTCGGTAGTGGAGAAGACCTAGCCATGAAATAACTGTTTTATTACCTAATTCATTGTGTGGTTAATAATTAGTATAGCGTATATATTAGAATGTCTTCCTCTGAGACACTGTTAAATCGCGACATAATGTTGTCGTCTGGCAAGAAGCCGGAAGTAAACAAATGATTAACTTTTGCGACATCACTTGAGCGCTTTATCACGAAAACGCTTTCTCTTTGGGTAACAGTTCGTCACATGATCGGGAAACAGTTTTACTGTTAGCCTCTTGCCCTGACTGTTACCCATTTGCGTAGAAAAAGGCGGATTTATTGTGAAACAGCAGAAAATACGAAATATTAATTTATATAGTCAATAAGGTAATAACTTTCAATATCAAACACAGTATTGTTTTTACGCGTTAAATACCGTCGCAAGTATTGTGGTACATTTCCTTCACCCCCTTGTCTGTTAATTATCTCGAGTTTTCTGTTAATTATCTCGAGTTTTCTGTTAATTATCTTGAGTTTTCTGTTAATTATCTCAAATGAATTTTTCTGGAGATGAAATACTCATGAAATCTAACCGATAACCAGGGACTGAATATTCATAAATATAATGTATATCATTTTTCATTTTCGTATCGAAGATTATATTACAATCATTTTAAATATCGCAAATATTTCAAATGTCGGCAGACTTTAATGAACTTTCAAAACAAAATGACTCACTTTATCTGATATTAAAAAAAAAGAAAGAAAGAAAGAAAGAAAAGAAAGAAATAAAGAAGAAGAAGAAAAAAGAATGACATTTAAAATGGTGAACAACCATAGACCAGTGCATTGTTTGGTGACAGATGATATAGTGTTTGCTATTATTGTAATCCAAATAGTGGATACTTGATACATATGATATGCAGTATGGTGTGATCTATGACTTGATATGGTACATCGGTGGATACTTGATACATATGACATGCAGTATGGTGTGATCTATGACTTGATACGGTACGTCAGTGGCGAATTTACGAGGCCGGAGATCTACTTACTTTTTCACTCCATCCATTTTTACCGTAAATCTGATTCACGATATAGCGAGATGTCATTCTGGATTCAAATTTAATTTCTATAATAAAAGAATATTGCAACATGTTGTAATAAATACAAATTATCTCCTCTAATATTGAACAGCATGCTTTAATAGAACACAGAATTATTCTATTGATCATAATAACTATGTCAGCAGCAAATTATATGATCTCTTTGGGATGCTATGGTGTACATTCGAGTCTGTAGGAACCCTACGCCCCCTTTTTAACCGATCATGGACAAGTTTTTGAATCATGTTACGACCCTGATGTTAGAACGCTCAACACGAAATCACAAGGTTGTAGGAATGAATCCCACCGATTTCAAGAAAAATGATGTAAAAAATCCCATAAGAATCCGACTTTTCCTTTTTTCATTCCCTCACTTCCACAATAAATTGAATGCATAGGTCACAGACCTAGCGATTTGAGATCGATTCTCAGACTATGCCACTATTTTTATCAAGTGAGTGATCACATACCTTCACGTGACGATGCTGCAGGATGTGACAAAGAATTGTTGAAAGTGATATGAAATCTCTAAACCAAGTAACCAATCATAATCAGAAACTGGGGCAGGTGTAGATCAGTGGATGAGGTGCTCGGCTCGTGACCGAGAGATCCCGGGTTCGACTCACGCCATGGTCGCACCGGTGTCCTGTCTTTTGGATGAGAGTAAATACCGATATCCCGTTTCGCGGGAGGCGTGGCACGAGAAAGATCCCTCACCATATACGAGAAATAGTCGTAGAGAGATGTAAAAATGAATGAATGAATGAATGAATGAATGAATGAATTAATATTAATCAATCAATCAATCAATCAATCAATCAATCATTCAATCAATCAATAAATCAATCAATCAATCATTTTACATAGACAGATTATCTAGTGTTAGAGTTCTCATATGTCATATGTAACCGAGAGATACCTTCCTGTTGATTACATAACTGGTAAGATAAACCGCCAGAAGAGGTGTACCTATACCTGACCTCATCATCCTTTAATGACTCGTATTTTCATTGATGTATTCATGCGGGTTTTCACACGTTTTCCAGTCACAGTGTTTGATAAAATGCGTGAACTATCTGAAGTCCATTTCGTGATGGGTACTTTGGTCTGTGTATTGTAGTAGAAGAGTTTCCGAAATGTAATCAGAAGGCTGAAACTTCGAATGCCATTAAACGTCAGATGTAGATGTTTCACTTGGGTAAATGCAAAGAATAATGTCTAAAGTATCTATCTATCTATCTATCTATCTATCTATCTATCTATCTATCTATCTATCTATCTATCTATCTATCTATCTATCTGTCTGTCTGTCTGTCTGTCCTTCTGTCTGTCTGTCTGTCTGTCTGTCTGTCTGTCTATCTATCTATCTATCTATCTATCTATCTATCTATCTATCTATCTATCTATCTATCTATCTATCTAGCTAGCTAGCTATCTGTCTATCTATCTATCTATCTATCTATCTATCTATCTATCTATCTATCTATCTATCTAGCTAGCCAGCTAGCTAGCTAGCTGTCCGTCCGTCCGTCCGTCCGTGCGTCCGTCGTTCCGTCCATCCATCCATCCATCCACCCACCCACCCATCCATCCATCCATCCATCCATCTATCTATCTATCTTGGGCTTTGAGAAATACACATATCACCAGTGTCGCCATCTAGTTGCGAAACCTCAGGTCTACAAAATTGAATGTCGCTTTTGATACATCCTAGTCATACCAGAACAAGAAATATTGTCTTTTAATAGATAGTAGTTATTTGCGTTATACCTCACATTGACTGTGAAATCATACTCAGCGGGTGTTGCTATCCAGTAGGAGAGGCTTACCATATCTTAGTGTCTAATCCCATCATTGTTTGATGATCTGTATTTCCACTTATAATCTTCGATTGTCTATAGTCTAATAGCTTACTAGTTGTTCATGTGCTTAATTTCCCTTCCATTATGATACCGTCGGAGATGTGATTTCTTGAGATGGCATATTATTTGTAATGAGAGCTTAAAGGACTTTCCAAGAAAAGCCCAAATTACAAAGTGCGATCGTACAACTCGCATCAGAGATGCCATCAAGATGGATACATAAAGGTATGGAGTAACATACACTATCTTAATCGTTTAGTCGTATAAGGTCTTTAATGGTTTTCCACTTTAAAAAGTTCTAGGAAATTACTAGTACATATTTTCATAGAGTCATCAAGGATCTTTAAGTAGTTAATAAGCTATAGTAGACTTCTTCATAAAACGTTGTGAAGACTTCGCTTCCAACATAATTAAATTTGTTAACAGAACATATAATTACAAATGCATTTCACAAGGCATCGAATTTATTAGATAGTATTTATAAATAAGAATTAAATTGGAGTTGCTGCCCTTGTCAGCTATTTTGGCGCTGTAGGTTTTGCTACATGTTCATATCGATTTTATTATTATTTTTTTAAATGGACTTCTTTGAAAGCATGTTCATACTTTGCAATGATTCTTTCTTTTGTACAAGAATTGCAAAAATTCAGGAATCACTATCACTTTAAGAAAATCTCTGGCATTGTTTGGCACCGGTGTCCTGTTTTTCGGATGAGACAGTAAAAACCGAGGTCCCGTGTCGCCATACATACTGCAGGATCGATCAGAACCGTAACAGCTCAGTCGGTATCCAGGTTAAATCGTGACCGAGAAGCTAATGTTAGAATACCACTGGCAGCACCTCGGTTTCCTGTATTAAGGATGAGATGGTAAACCTAGTTTCTAGTCCCATGCCTTGGTTTCATAGGAGAAAACTTCTGTGCGATATATCGAGCAGATGTCATCACCTCACAAGTACAATGATCTTAGTGTGACGGGTAATAACACTCATTATATCACAACATTACTATCGTTAATAAAGAAGACACTTTAGAGGAACTACGAGACCGTTTACTTCAGTCATGTTGTGAATCAGATATGGACAAATATCCAAAGTAATTGTTCCACAATGAAAAATCAATAATATTTCTTATCGTTTATAACATTAACTTGTACTCTTTATACTATGATTTCGCACGAGTAATCAAAATCAGGCATTTCGAAATCAGAATTATTGACAATGATATTTTCTTTACAAAAACGTGTTCTCAGGCACATATACCATGTGCATATTTACCAAAAAATATTTCGTTAAAATAACTGATTTAAACATAAAAACACTGAAGGCGAGATAAATAATAGATTTTCTAACTGACTTCCCTTAAAAAAATTGAAATAAGTTTTCTAGGAAACTACCGGTATTCCCAATGACACTAATTTCTCATCTTTATTAGTGGAATTGTTCCCTCATCTGTACGAAGCACAGGTCATACAGATGCTTCCTAGTCAATTATTGAATAAGCAAGTGACAACTCTCTTATATTCTACATTATGTACATTACGATGTTTTATATATTAATAATGGTTATATGTTTACCTATACACACACACACACACACACACACACACACACACACACACACACACACACACACACACACACACACACACACACACACACACACACGATATATCCTAACGATCTTGAAATTACAGACACTGCAGCTAACAATATAGTATATCCATTTTGTATTTAGACATTTTCCTTAGCATTGACTCTTACAGCAAATAATGCAGGTCATTTGATAAAATGATAACTTCAATATTCCCGTCATTAACTTTTTACATTTACGACATCCTTTTATCCTCTGCATTATGTTTCTCAACTGAACAGATACGCAAGAGCATGCTCGGCGCATGGCAATTTAATACGAAAAAAATTACCATTTACAGGAAATGGTACTATCTCAAGGATATGAAAATTCACGCTTTGTTTAAACTTTCCGCAAAATTTACGATAGCTATAATGATATTAACTTATTTAATAATATGTGTTTTAATTTGTTTATACTGATAATAAGTATAAACTGACTGAAACTAGAATTTAGTTTCCAAGAGTCACACAGGAGATCTATTGCGATTGGTACTTCGTTTGTCATCTGTTGTGCATTGGACTTTATTTACTTCTTGAATACGACTAGGCAAAGTGTTACTTTTCATATCCATATGAAGCCTCTTGAGGGTAAGGGGAAATTTAAATGAGGATGAAAGATTCAAGCCCTGGAAAGTTCATAAGTAAGTAAGTAAGAAAGTAAGTAAATGGTTTATTAGGGGCGGAGTCGAAACAGTTAAAATAGCCCAATCGTATTCTCTAAATCTCTCCCTGCATATATAGGAGATAACCGTAATAATACTCATGAAGTATGTTTGCAGTAGCAAATTCTCATCTTAGAATGAGATGTTCCCTCTTCTCGATTAGATGCAACCTTCAAGACCAAATCTCTTACACTCCGGAATTGTGCATCAAGACTGCCATGTAATTTGACGATAATCAGTTCTCAATACGTTTCTTGGGAATGGAAACCTGTAAAACCATTTTGATTTTGAAGACGACCCAGACGCCTTTCTTTCCCCAAAAGATAAGGGGATCTGCATTGCCATTTTCCAGATAAATTGCCTAGCACATCATAGTGCAAAAATAAATGTGGAAAATTTAATGGAGTAGATATGAAATACAGACTTAACGTTACTGATCTGAATGATTTCGAAGCTCTTAGCTTGATCTGGTGTCTTCTTGAGAAGCACGCACTCGTGTAAGAGATGTCTGTGTGGTTATGTGTGTAGTAAGCAGAATCTTAGATTAAAATATGTCCCTGATCTTGTCTTTGCTAATTGAAAATTGCCTTAAATCACTATCTGTTTCAATGCAGTTAACCCAAAATATAATTAGAATGTATGATAAAATACATCGTATACTATTTTCCTTCCTGTCTAACATGTAATATGTTCATTCCATCTCTATCATATTCAAGATGCGTCTGTATGTTTTTCTTTAGTCTTACAATTTTCCTTTCATAAAATCTGACTTGAGATTTTTGACATCTTCCTTATTCAATTTGCTTCAAAGTTCCTCATTGGACGTCCGAATCTAGTAAAAATGTCTACGACGACGACGACGACGACAAACAACAACAACAACTTCTACTAATACTACTACTCACCACTGCCATCAACACCGACAACAGAAACAGCAACAACAACAACAACAACAACAACTACTACTACTACTACTACTACTACTACTACTACTACTACTACTACTACTACTACTACTACTACTACTACTACTACTACTCACCACCACCATCAAGACCGACAACAGAAACATTCTGCGGCAACGACAACAACAACAACAACTACTACCACTACTTCTACTACTACTACTACTACTACTACTACTACTACTGCTACTACTACTACTACTACTCCACACCGCCATTAACAGCGACAACTAAAACACAGCCAACAACAACCACAACAACGATAACAACAAAACAACAACAACAACAACAACAACAACAACTACTACTACTACTACTACTACGACGACGACGACGACGACGACTACTACTACTACTACTACTACGTTTGCGAGGCGTAAGCGTGAAAATCGACATTAGATAGAAATCATTTGATTGGATGGTCTGTACATTATTCTATTTATGTACAACAAATCCATCTCACATTTCCGTAAATATTGAGAGTAGAATAGATGTATAGTCCCCGTCTACTTGCATGAAACCATACTGTCCTCGTGATTAATGATTTTACAACATGCAGTCTATATTTGGTTCAGTTTCATCCTGTCACGCAAATGATTACTTGATAGTGAATCATCTTCATCACTTTGTTTGTGATGATTTTTTTATTACTTAAAACAAAGTAGAAGAAAGTTGGAAATTCTTCTTTGTTGTATTTCAAGGGAACACATCAAGAAACATATTCAAGTGATACATTACACTTTTTGTCGTATTATGCTAAATTTATCTTAAATTCCCCTCACGTATATCCAATAGGAGTGTCTTGTTATTAAAACCCTGCTCCCTCTTGATTTCTGGAGTTACACATTTCTTGGATCTACCTATACTGTTCTCAGTGGCGGATTTAGAGGGGGCCGCCTCCCCTCCTCCCCTTTGGCCACATATTTACTAGTAAAAATCCAGACAGCGCAAAAAATGGCTAAGTCGTTTGGCTGATACATATGTGGGGCCCCCTTTTTGGAAATCCTGGATCCGCCACTTGTTCTTATATAATTTCTGTCTGAATAAAACCAAATCTTTATTCCGCTCATCCGCAATGGGACAAACAGAGAAGCGGAATAAAGATATGGTTTTAATCAGACAGAAATTATATAATTACAGGTAGATCCAAGAAATGTATAACTCCAGAAATCAAGAGGGAGCAGGGTTTTAATAACAAGACACTCCTATTGGATATACATGAGGGGAATTTAAGATAAATTTCTTGGATCTACCTTTACTGTTCTTATATAATTTCTGTCTGAATAAAACCAAATCTTTATTGAGCTCATCGCAATGGGACAAACAAAATAATATATATTTGTTCCCGTCGAGGCAGTATTATTTTGGTAGCGGTCAGTAATCAGTGAAATCGGAGTTTGCGGAGAGGATTTTCACTCCAAGTACACAGGCAAAACAACACTAACACCAAAGCACATGACAGAGATGTAGTCTTTTTGCAACCCCCCCTCACCCTTCTCCAATAATGTGGATTCTTTTGTCTCGTTTTTTGGGCATTTATATCTAAGAAACAGTTAACATATCTATACTCGTAAAACAGTAAGTTATAACTGCTTGGTAAGTTATCTTTACAAGCGGGGGTAATCCCTTGCTATGACACTGAGAGACATTTAGATACGTTACAACTCCCTATTTGCTCGTAATTGTCATATGACAGCTTTTCTGATAGACTCTAATTAAAATGATAGGTAGCGAGAAGCGGACAGCCCGATTGATAAAGTTGATACGGGATGTATCGCCGCGAAAGGACGAGATTCTATAAGAGAAGCTATATCACAACAATATTAGTCAATGTAAATTAAAGGAGCCGTTATAGGAAAACACGCATTGGTGTTATAGCGACAGTGCAGCGAAATCTAAACACTATAGAGAAAAGAGTGGAAAAAAAGTATATACAATTAATGTGCGACCGACAAATCGCTATAATTGATAGTTTTTGAATATGTGACAGGTGCAAATTTTCCAATATTGATTTTTATCTTATGTGATGCTGTTACAGCAGGTGATAATTACAGAGACTGTAGTTGATATATACCAGTAAATACAGCTATTTAGTCACAGTCTTCTGTTTCTCTTTAGCACGTTAATGACAGGCTTTTCGCAACGTTAAGCTGCATTGTTTATGCATGTGATGAAAAAATGGGAAAGAAAGAAATTTCAACACCAATGATACGAGAAAAAGAATGAAGTTTTTTTTTCCGGTTCACTTAATTTGAAGAAAACCTAGAGGACAATCTAGGAAGCTAATTCTTGAAGGAAACGGCGAGAATCTTTTGCTTGTGTTGATTACATGTTAACTCTCCTCTGTCTTTGGTAAGGCTTTGACTTGATTAGGACGGCAGCGCGTGCCTCTTGAACCACCGACCGAATTTACTAGGAAAACAATTGAACATTGATAGCACAGAGGAACGACCCCAATCAACCATCGTTAGTCAAAAGCCGTCATTCTACAAACTAGTATTTAATCAGGAACTGTCTTGTCCGGAATTTTCTCTGACGGACTAGTAACGGAGACGAGAAAAATTCTGCCAAGAAATTACACGACTTTGATAAGGATATTGGTTTTTGTATAATACTGGATTGCAGTATGGTCTTTTTGTCACGTTAGTCTCTCAGGTGAGGAAATTATTCTCTGATTTATCTATGCTTAGCTGAATTTCTTACTTTTATTATTGAAAATTTTACTGTTCAAGATAACAACAATTCGCCTTGTAATGATTTTGAAATTACTGTTTGGTTTTCTATTTATAAAAAGGTGTTTATTTTTTGATTCGAAGATAAATATAACAAGCATCAACAAAAGAAGGTACCATAATGAACTTATTTCATATGAGAAGTACATAGCAAAATAGATAAACAAAATTTAAATCGAATGAAAATAAGAGATTCGCTAAGCGTTAGGGTTTGGCAGACCAAAGATTTAGATACAATGCATTTTACCAGAGTTTAATTGTTGGAATTTAAAAAAGGTTTGAACAGCTTTCTGAATTTAAAAACTAAATTTGTATAGAAGAATACTGTATTATTTAGGTACGAACATGAAAATCTTGGAGTACTTGTAACTGTGTTGATGGCCCGACAACAAAATAGAAAGGACTAGTTAAAGTTGTGTGTTTGTGTTGATGGCCCAACAACACAATAGAAAGGCTAGTTAAAGTTGTGGTTGGTTGGTTGATTGATTGGTGTTTTACGTCGCTTTCAACAATTTTTAAGTTGTATCGCGACTTGGAGGCAGTAGGTGATCAACCTCTTAAACATAGTGGTGCAACTCGTGAATCGAGCCCAGATCGTCGGCGCCGCAATACAAGCGCTTAACCACTACACCAAGCTTGCCCCTAATAATAAAATTTGTGTTTGTGTTGATGGTCTTAAACACAGTAGAAAGGGCCAGTAAAAGTTGTGTGTTTGTGTTGATGGCCCAGAATACAATAGAAAGGGCCAGTTAAAGTTGTGTGTTTGTGTTGATGGCATAACAACACAATAGAAAGGGTCGGGTGTTGATGGCCCAACAACACAATAGAAAGTGCCAGTAAAAGTTCTGTGTTAACAACTAAGCAATGTTTCACTTGAATTATTGAAATAGCCCATGGTGATTGAGAGAAATTCGTCATTCGTTTGACTTTAGTTCGAATGTGTTGTTTGACTTGTTTTATACAAAGGAGAAAACGTCACGTATTTGGTGTATGTTTTCAGCTATAAGAGATTTCCTTCCAAAGGGTTTTCTTTCTTTCCCGAAGGTCTTGGTATAGAATCAGAGAGAGGAAGGCGACATTTCCCAGGATTAATTTTGTTCCAGAGCTTTCTCTTGGGAAATGACTACCGTGAATCAGGAGTTCTGGAAAAATTAATGGGAGATAGAGATTTCCTTAATAATAGTAAGCCTTCCATCTTTTGAATTTTGACTTTATTCTTGGTTTTGTGCCAATAATTGTGGCGTTGTTAAAGTTTATTTTTGGCCTCGTTCAGTGTTATTTTGGTATGATTATTTTAACAGAAGTAAGAGATAGGCCCCGAAAGGATTTCCAAACACCAAACGCAGTGATGGATAACTTTTACGATATATGTTTGCGTTGCATACTCTGCTCGTAACCACAATATATTGGTAATTGAATCTAATTGCTTCAAAATGATGGACTTTTTATGCTGGCAAGAGTATTGCAAAAGAGCATCTATAGATTTTATACATAGAAATTCAATGGAAAAAAGGGGGATGATTGGTTATAGCGTTTGTGATGAACAATTTTCTCAGCAAACAATTTATTTTGATTCTGTAATGATCGTTTTATTTTCTTAAAGTCATCAAATCAAGTCATTCCCCTCTTTTTATAATCAACGTAAAACAAATAATATGTATTAAATCTTAAATGTATTCAATTGCGTTTATCTTCCTTCGAATTTATGACAAGTTTCTTCCTTTTTATGAGTTCATTTCTTGATGTAAAAATACACTTAATGACTGTACTGTAGTAATTTTAAAAACCGTTATATGCAAGACAGCATTAAAGGGGGTACGACATTCTTCAGATATATATATTTTACTGCATGATATTAACACTTGTACAGAAACAAACATTCCGTAGAAATGCTCTGATCTTAAATGTTAATCTCTCTAATCAAATAAATGGGAGACTAATGTAGTTCTCAGAGCATAGAGTTCAACCATTTCATGATGAAATGTCTAGATGTACAGTGGAATTTGTGTTTAGTGTTCACAGAAGAGAAGGTTAGAAGCTGGTCACTTAAGGCAGAAATCATTTTCGTAAAGGTTGGATTTATATAGACAAATCATTTAATTTTACATGTAACACGTCTTATGTTTGGTTTTAAAATGGACTTTGCTGCCATTAACTGCGGTCCTAATGTTAAGGGAAGAAATAAAACGTATTCCCGCAAAAATGACGTAAAGAACAATGAAACGTTCTTATGACGTCATAAGGTTGCCAGCATTCAACGTCGTTTCTAAATCACAGTACACAAGCGCCGCCTAACGGACGATAGCGAACGGCGAAGGTCATTCGTGGTATATCTCATCCAAGAAAATTTTCATCTGACAACCTTATTTCCCGCGTTTTCGAAACTGTGACGTCAATATATTGACACCTACTCGGCAGAGATTTACAAATGTTGAGAAATAGTGCAGACGTAACGTACCAATATCTGAGAATGGGAGATACCGTCCGTTAGGCGGCGATTGTGTACTATCAGTAAGTGACATCGATTGGAGTTAGCAACCTTATGACGTCACATTAACGTACCATTGTTCTTTACGTCATTTTTTGCGGGAATATGTTTTATTTCCTTCCCTTAATATTCGGTCTTTTCGATATGCAGAGTTATTTCCCATTTAAGCAGGTATCTGACGTCATACCCTTGTGATGTCAGACAATTTCAACATCTTTTCCCGTAATTTTACACCAGTTGCCATACAACTGGTTGACGTCTCAATGTTTTGACGTCAGATACCTGCTCATATGGGAAATAACTCTGTATAACGAAAGACTCAATATCGCGGAATCTCCCATACAAAAGATGTTTGAAAGGAATTAAACAATAAGGAATGAATCTAATTTGTTTTTTTGGATGGAGGTATACCACGAAAAAATGACGGAAAAACTTATGCATCATGCACAACGTGCAATGTTGCAATTTTCCACCATTTTATTTAATTTCGTGGTATACCTCCATCCAAATAAAAATTAAAATTCACTCCTAATAGAAAGAAAAAGAGAAAGGTGGTTGTTAAAGACCGATGGTTGCTTAATACAGGTGGTCTTTATAGCAGGTTGAACTGTATTTTGGTTTGTTGATTGCTATTAAAACAATGTTTTCAACAAATTGTCAGTCCTATCGCTGCATTGAAGTGCGAGGTTGCTGACCTCTTAACTACATAGCGGGACAATATGGGATAAACACGGCTTCCCTGCGCCGCAGGCCAAGTAATAACTACCTTGCATACGATCAATCTGTGAAAAAAAATTTGTACTGTAGATGTACACGTTCATATTTGTTCACGAGCCGAGTTTTTCAATTTTGACACGAAATAGATACTTTTGATCTTGCTATGATTGAGGATTGTAAATCATTAAGAAACGAAGGAATGTTTCCGTTATGGACAGAAATATCATTAGATGCGGGTTTTACTTAAAATATTCGCTTAGTATGATGATTTGTTTGCGGTACATATATTTTATTTAGGCGTGGAGGATCACTTAATAGACGATATTTGTCGAAATGAACATAATGAACTTATGATGATGATGGTGATGATGGTGATGATGGTGTTGATGATGTTGTTGATGATGATGATGATGATGATGATGATAATAATAATAATAATAATAATAATAATAATAATAATAATAATAACAATAATAATAACAATAATAATAATAATAATAATAATAATAATAATAGTAATAGTAATAATAATAATAACAATAATAATAACAATAATAATAACAATAATAATAATAATAATAATAATAATAATAATAATAATAATAAACACCATATGGTGCACAAAATTAATATCGGCATGGATTTTCGAGTGGTTGCCAGTGGGGTCTCTGCAGCTACTGATGGACTGTTAGTACCCGAGGATATCATCACTGACATAATATTATTAAAATGTGATAGAGTTTGTAAATTAAAAATATAAACATGCAATTTAAAAAAGTGACAGAGAAAACCTCATTCGTATATAGCTCTGTCTTCAGATGTGTTGTGGCGCTTTGTTTTTATATATTTAAAAACTTTATATACATGTATATATATATATATATATATATATATATATATATATATATATATATATATATATATATATATATATATATATATATATATACACACGCACATCTATATATATATAAGAGGTGTGCACACTTTTTTATAATCCGCTTCGCAGATAATAAAGTGTTAAAGTTAATCCTTAAATATATATATATATATATATATATATATATATATATATATATATATATATATATATATATATATATATATAAAGCACAAAGGCATTACAGCTAACAAGGCACCCTATATTTCACTTATATTCGTTCCCCACCTGGGACTCGAACCCACGACCTATGGTACCGAATCACCTAGCTGTCATGCATCCGACCCTCAAATCGACTGAGCTACCCGAGCTCCACAAACATGGAGCTTTAATAGCCCAATCATTAGCTAATCGTATGCATGACAACACTGATTCTATTTGTGCTTTATATGTTTATTTCTGTTTCAGTGATTGTATTCTTTCAGAGGATCCGCCTGCGTTTACGTCGGGTAAATCCCTTCACTTTCCATGGCCGTGTTGTCTTGCATACGATTAGCTAATGATTAATCTGGCAATATTAAAAGATCCGATACTTTGTTGTGGTTACTGACACGATGTTTGTAGTCATAATTCACCAAAGTATGTATCGTTTTAATAACACTTCATGTCTTAGAACAGTTTCTGAACTAGAATAAGTTATGGTCTGATATATTTGCACTTTATATAAAACGCATTACGTTTATATCAAAGGATACCACATTCCAATATTAGTTCCAACTCAATTTCGGGGCATGTAATGGCCTTTTAAAGCAAGTATCTCGGGGATGCATCCCCGTAAAGGGCAGCTTAGGGAATATAGGATTTACAGGAATAAATTATCCAATGAGAAAAGTCGTGCTTAGTGTTCCTCGATGTTCTCCCGATCTGAATATTTTTATTCATAAATTATTCATCGAACTGAGCTGCTTGACAAGGGGTACATTCACTGAATGTGATTTTGAAAAATAAATGAATAAAAAGATAAATAAAAAGATGAAAAACATAAAACTGAAGGGTACTTATGGAAGATGGTCATTGAGATTTTAGCATTATTTTAAAGAAAGTAGTGGTGATAAAAATATAAAGTTTGAAAATATAAGAATGTAATAGGATACAGATTTGGTCAAGTTATGGACAGCTAACTATCTCTAATGTGAACATCATATTGTGAGAAATAAACGCTTTGGTCAAAGATAATGGTTATAGAATTCTGTGGAAAGGTCAACTCATTCGTATGTCTAAAAGTTATATGTCTCACGTAGGACTATCTGATGTATATGCAATAAGTTGTATGAACAACATAATTGCATTAACAAAATGTAGTTTCAATATTATATTGATATATCATACACCGATAGTTCATATGCTTGAACGGTATATCATAAGATTTTTGCAAGGGTCTATATTTTGCAGATAAATACTGGTGAAAATAAGGGTTTTCCTAGTTGAGATTCACAGCAAATAGAAGCTGAATTAGTTGCCTTTAATAAAACAAAAATGAAAAGACCCCCCCCCCCCCCCCACACACACACACACAAAATAAATAAAATAAAATAAAAATAAAATAATAATAATAATAATGGTAAAAAATCCATGCAATGACATCATAATGCATGATTTCACCGTGGATCGAAGGCATGGCATTGAACATCTATCATTCACAGAGTGTGTCCTGATTTCGAAACAAGATCACAATTGTAATTTCCAGGAGTAAGGACCTTTTGTTGAAATTAATTATGGGGTATATTTCGGCATATTATACTGGAACAGTTCAGTTGAATGCGTACTTTACACGGGGCCAAGTGGTGGTCATGGAATCAAGTCTGATCGGCGTCTCCTGTCTTTTGGAGGAGACACCTTAACCACGGTCCGTCTCGTGGTAGGTGAACGCGCCCAGTGGCGGATCCAGGATTTCCGGAAAAGGGGGAGGGGGCACATGTGAAAGTCAAGTATTACCAAAAATACTCAGCCATTTTGGGAGCAAAATCTGAAGTTTTACTCATACTTATGGCGAAAAAAGAAGGGGGGTCCCCTCCGGTCCCTGCTAAATCCTCCATTGCAGCGCTCCTGGTTAGGGAAGGTCTGTTGATTCCGGTTGAAAGTTATAAACCTTGGTGCAGACGGTACCGGATTGCGGGATCACCCACAACATCTAGGACCCCAAACAAGGGATGTATCACTGAAACACCGAACAACTAGTTCAGCGTGATTCGAATTGGAATCACTGGGATCTGGGTCAGATATTTATTCCATACAGTTAGAAGCTTCTAGTTCATGTTCATGCAACTGCTTTTTACTGTTTTGATCTGGCTGATATCTCACACAATTGTTACCCATGGTGTGTTATAACTTGACTTAAGGTCATACCTCCCAGGTCAAAATACTGTAATAGAAAACGTACAACTAGAATTAGCGCCTGGTCAATAGAACAGTATCTGCAGATTGGATGTGTTTCATACTTTATACAAATGTTTATCCATTACACATTAGTGTGTCATGACCTATACCCAAGGCCATATCTCCCCATGTCAAGGTCACAATTAGCATACGAACAATGGTTGTACTTGGACAAATTGGCAAATATGACAGGCTGGGGAAAAATGTGTGTAGAGCCTTCAGTCGACGGATCGGGGTAAGGTTTTATTGCCGATCGTTTGATTAATGTTTTATATGTTAGATATTTGCTCCATTTGGTGCCGTAATGCGTAGAACCGAGCCGGATACTTCGTTTATCAATATTGCAAGTTTACGCAACGTAAGGAATCGTGGCCCTATCATTCAATTAGGATCACGACTTGCGGCTAATGTAAGTTTTAGATATGTGTCATCGTTCACCGTCATGCCAGGTAGCTGCCGCTTAGTGGCGAAGGAACCAGGGTACCTGTACGTATGGAACACCGACAGATACACTGGTAGACCAATCTCATTAAAATCTAACCCTCATTATTCAGTAAACTATTCTATGTAGTTATGAAATAAAGAGAGCTCGATTTTAATTACATTGTCTGTTAGACCATCCCAGCTGCAATAGCGAAATTCGAACCCCGACTAGATTGAAAGGTTAATGTACATAGTGCATTACTTCTCTAGATGGATATTGGAGAGTATGCCCCTAGACATATAAATAAGGAAATAACACAACGGCTCCGTCCGACTTCTCAACACTCCATCTGAACACATTTTCAGACGTTGCTTTATCATGTTAATTCGCATGTTAAATGTATACCCCCATTTGCACTTTCAAAAGAGTCACACAACTGTCAGAAATGACGATTTCCGGAGAATATATATTTGCGTATGGTGGTCTAGGGAATATATATGCCTCTTAGGAACATTACTTCCTCTTCGTGCATTATCAGTAAATGAATGATTTTGACACCTCTGCTTCTATGTTGGAGAGCGTCTCCAATGTTGTTCAATGGATACTTGGTTTCCCTGTAGCGATTTGTTCTATGTATAGAGCTAATCATATACATGCTGGTTCCAAGTACTACAATATGGGATTTTTTGCAGACACTTATAGGTCGAACACTTCGGGAAGTATTATTAAATTAGATGATATTACCGGTTTTGTAGAGTAAGTATATGAGTGTTATGTCTTCAAAAATTGTAAAATGATAAATAAATAAATAAATAAATAAATAAATAAAAAAATGTGCTTTTGATCTCTATTTTAAGAGAAGAAGGCCTACAGCCACAATGTATAGTGTCACTGATCAAGGTGATGTAAATTTATAGAAAGTAGTGATATAAATACATACATGTAACTCATCGATAGAGAAACGGACATTAAAAGGGAGTGATTTGTGTCAGTTTGGGGAGAGAGTGCCAAGACCAGCTAAGAACGTCGTCATAACGAAAATTATACAAAAGTAGCAAATATTCATTGACGCTTTCACTGCAAAAATTGGCTTGATTGTAAATATTTTGAAATAATCTCTTGACAAGTGTTAGCAACCCCTTCACCTAAGCTTGACTCGGTTTATATCGACTTGTCTATTACTTGAGTTATTCTCTTCTACATACTCTTAATCATTAATCAAATTTCGAATGTTTATACATTCGTGGAGATTTTTTTCGGATTTATTGGATAGAAGCGTTACATGTATATGTAAAGTTAATTGATAATGGTGACACACTGCTGGTAAAGTCTTTACTTTAATTTCGAGGTAGACACTCCTAAAAAAAAAGTACACACGAGAACGGCCCAAATAAAAAATGACCCTCACCAAATCGGCCCATTCTTTTTTTTTTAACAAAACGGCCCAACCTTGTAATATTTTGAAAATGGACATCGAATTTGATTTCAAAATAGATTTTTTCACCTAGTGTTTAATTATACTTGATACAGATAGATACGAATAATTTGACATTTTAATGAATTGCATTTAGCATAAAATTATTCCTATTTTGGTGTGTGCCATTTTATTTTTGGGTCGTTTTGACCATACACCAATCAGGAAGAAAAGTCATAATTCTGCCTTCTATAGCGATAGTAGATGACAGATATACGTCTTTTATATTCAAGAGAATTAAGCATGGCAAGAGAAGCGTAACTTTTAAAACAATATTAAATCTATGATTTTCATCATGATCAAGGGTAAGATGCCATGGCTAAGTTAACCAATGATACACTTTATTTCAATATTACTTCATTGTCCTTCCATAGTGAAATGTGTAACTTCTTGCTTCCTTGAATTTGTCGCCAACTTATTTTAACTTCAATTTAATCTTCAGCTACTTGACCAGTTACTGAAAGCCCGGCTATCAGTACTGTAAGTACTTTGATTTAATTTACAAAGGAAACAGCAGGAAAAAAGACTGTAGTCTATGGTTTTCTAGCGATAAAAGAAGATTTACAGTAAATGATGATACCGGAAGCAGCTCTGATCTGTGTATGACATCTTCTTTCCATTGGTGTGTGTCCTGTTGGAAGTCTGAAATACATTTCTCGTTGGCTGTCTATAACAGCAGACATCAATCTTTTTATGACTCGCCATTGAAACTGGTCGGTGCATATAGTATTAACTCTGTTCGTCCCTTCTTTTTTTTCGTCATCATTTTTCCCGTGCTCTATCTCTGCAATTGGTGCACATATCGAATTGAAATTTGGTATACTGATACATCACGATATAATCTAGGTAAAGTTTTGATTTGGTTTCGGTCAAATAATTTTTGAGGGAATTATGCCCATTGGCCTTAAAATTTTTCAAATATTAACAGTTTCCGTGCTCTATCTGTGCAATGAACGCACATTTTGACTTTGAATTTGGGATATTGATACATCATGAAAATGTCTAGGCCTGGTTTTAATTTGGTAATAGTCGAATAATTTATGACAGAGTTATGCCCCTTGGAGTTTGATGTCCATGCATATATTTAACTTGTCATCGCATGTACGCACGCGCACACGCACATACACACATACACACACGCATTCTCGAATTTATCTAAAATAAGCCCTATTTTTTGGAAGATGTCTCTGGATGTCATCGCTTTCTGCGAAGAATCCGATATATTAAAACCTCATTTTTGCAAACTGCTGTCATAAAAAATAAATAGATAAACAAATAAATAAATAAAGAGGAAAAGGTGGTCAGTCTTCATAAGATTGCTGAATGAATTCCTGCAGTTTTGAAGATTCATACAGCTCTTGTGTTCATAAAATAATTCTGCAAAGTTGCATTATAGTCAACGATAAACACTGAGTTTATCCTCTAGATCATTTTCGGAATGTTTCATGAATTATCTTCATTTCGATCATAGTGTGATGTCATGCCGAATTAAAGAATAGATATAATTAAGCGGTTCTGACACGAGATTCGATAATAAATAAGAGAGTTAGATTTTGATCCCAGTACGTTCTGTCCTGATCAATGGAAAATCTAATGTGTAACAATAATTTAGTTTAGTTCTCTGGAAGGACTTTCAAAGTACATGTACCTCGTTTACAGTAAGTTCAAATCAAGTGGAAGAGCATAAGCGGATCTAGAAATTTTTAAAGGGGGTGGGGGAAAAGACTAATATTTTGCACTATTCGGTCCGGAAAGGGGGATGCAACCCTAAAATTGGTCGAAAATGACCTTTTCTAAAGTAAAAGTTTCCAACTAAAAAAAGGGGGGATGTCGCAACCCCTGCAACCATTCCACTCTAAATCCGCCATCGGAGAGTTGCACCATGTCAATGTCACAATGTAATACAAACATATACTGAATTAGTTTTAGTTAATATTATCATATTTTATAATTTCGTTTGAGCACTGGTTTGTTGTGTTATACATTAATGCAGTTTGGTGTCTATGGAAAATGTAAAAGAACGTGGGGAGCCAGCAGTTTTTTTTATAAAAGGAAAGGGCAGTCGGAGGTAAACTTTTCGAAGAAAGGGCGTGGGATCCGCACTTCGGTGATAATTTTATCAAGAAAACGTTGGGTTTAATTTCAGTCAAAGCACTGAGAGTAAAGTATGCTTGTAGCAAAATCAACATATTTACAAATACATGAAAAGTTATCAATAGAGGTGCAATGATATATATATATATACCATATTACTAAATAAATGCATCAATTGTTTATATAAAGTGATGGCATGTTAAGAGCGTTATATAGATAACTAGCGATAGATATACAATGTTTCTTTTTTTTACCACAAAAAAAGTGTTTTCAGCTTATACAATGTTGGCCATGATAATAAAAATTTTAGTAAATATTTTACACGTAAATGATAGTATAAAGTGCTTTTAATACAAAATGATATTCATATCAAACATCTTAATAGTCCTCTGAAGGGAAGTGTCATAAAACAAAGAACAATTAACTCAGTATTCACAATATTTCGGTCTCCTGACCTTCTTCCAGTGAATTTTATTGGTATTGGTGGCTTAAGTTATGTAATATCCATCATATTTCATAACCGATATGAAATTTAAGAAGGTCAGGAGACCGAAATATTGTGAATACTGAGTTAATTGTTCTTTGCAAAATGATATTCGTTTTCAACAATGTGCAAGGCTGTTCTCTCGTAAAATATTTCGGTGTCTACCGATTTCAATATTAAGATTATGAGATGAACAACGATATCTGGTCAAAATTGTTCTATATAAACCATTATTGATAAAGTCTAAATATGGTTCAAATTCAAAATCGATTTTAATTCTTGAATAAAAAGAGAGACGTGACATATTATTAATCTCACTTCTCCATGATTGAATATATGTGTCAAAACATCTTGTTTTACAATAGAAAAATTAATATTTTCAGCATTGTCTGACATCCATATATATAAGATTTCAAGTTCGTTTAAGCAATGCCTAATCTTATTGGTCCTAGAAACCTTTATAACGTTTGGTTCAACCTCCGCTTTCTCGTTTAAAAATGCTTTATACAGCAAACTATTTTTGTCAGATACAATATCAAACCAATGCTTTAGCGCACGTGCTTTGCACAATGTTTTGAAAGGAAATTATTCGAGTACACTGACCTAGTATACCAGGACGGACACCAAGTAAAATTCTACAAAATGACATCAAAAGATTATCGAGGGGTTTCACATCAGATAATCCCATATTTCTGAACCGTACATCATAAAAGGAGATATAAATTTATTAAATAATGATAACTTTGATGATACGGAAAATCCATCTGTTCAAATAATTTCTTAAGAGAAAACAATGCTTTGTTGGCCTGATCACACGCAGATTTAATCGCTGATTTCATATTACCATTTCTAAATAAAGTAATGCCAAGATATGTTGCCAGGCTTCTTAAGTGGTTTAATGAGCACATTGTCAGGCACAAGAGTACCTCAGACCCCATCAGTCTTCAAACAAAACATCTTGCATCTTGCGCAACTAGACAATAGATAACATGCATAAAACGTACACCAACAAACGGAATTTGAAATTCCATTATTTATAGCTGACCTAATCTGACCAACACCCCCCCCCCCCCCCGAAAAAAAAAAAAAACAAAAAAACAAAAAAACAACCAAACATAAAATAAATAAATAAATAAATAAATAAAACAAAAATAAAAATAAAAAAACCCCAAACCAAAACATCCCCATCTAAAACAAACAAAGAAACAAACAAACAAACTTATCAAATGTAAATGCATGTATATTTCGATACAAAATTTCCATAAAATTCGTATAAACTAACATGACGTCGCAAATAGATATTACAATTTTCAATTTCAGTCATCGCACAGTTTTCACAACGGTTTTAACGAATACTTGAAATTTAGTTTCTGTGCTATATTGTTGTATACTGTAAACTAAGTGGTAAATCTGAAGCACGATACTATCAGGTCAACATCCAATTGTTGTAAGGTAAGCCAGCAGACCGGAATCATGGTATAAGCAATGACCTCGTCTGAATATATGAAAAGTGCCTTTCTAGATATAATGATTATTTTTTTTTCGATAAAAGATATCCGTCCATATTTGTATGTAATGGATGTCACTGTTTTCTTTTTAGACAATGCTAGGCCTCAGGAATAATGGTTGTATGATGGTGATAGAGTTGATATTTTGATGCACTTTGTTATCTTAGCATTGTCTGAATTTCTAATTGTAAATTTCATGAAAAACACACACACACGCACGCACGCACGCACGCACGCACGCACGCACACACACACACACACAAACACACATACAAACACACACAATGTCTTAACAATGTCGGAAAGCTACGTTTGATCTGAAAAGAAAGGTGTAGTGGCATGACTTCATATCACAGTACTGTTTTTATTATTTGACACATATGTAAAGCATTACTAACAATGGATCTGAAATATGGGGTATACATTCTGCACCAGATATAGAGAAAGTTAGGTCATTTAGACTTTCGCAAGAATATTTTGGGAGTGGAAAAATCAACAACAAATTCCATGATATATTGCTACTTAGGGATCCAACATTTCTGCCGAGATGCCGCGCCGTGGTCAGTGAAGAATATCTATTATACAGGACAAAATTTACGGTTATCGTGCACCCATGAAATAACCAGCTGCTGAATCGGGTTCCATGCGGGAGTTAGCATCGCCCGCTAATCCGACACATCCGCCTTAGCGTCATATGATAATGTGAGCTAGTATAGCTCGTTTTCATTATAGGTGGTGACGGTATAACTGTAATCACTATCGGTTTAAAAAGTTTTGATAATTGACGTGTGTGATATTGCATGATCGCAGTACAAACGGTTTACCAAGGACGAAGTCAAAAGAACATGACAATACATACATACATACATACATACACACATGCACACACACACACACATACATACATACATACATACATACATACATACATACATACACAGAGGTGGGATCAGGTACCATGGAGGAGTAAGGAAGAGGCCATCATGTTATACATTGATGTCTGATGAGCGTAAAGAGGTCTTTATATGAGGAAAAAACCGGGATGATGAAAAACTGTTTGAAACTTTGAGATGTAAATAACTGTATTTTAAAATCCTCTGTGAATTTTTAAACAGTGAATGATACATGTATATGGGTTGATCATGGACATTTTTTACTAAAGATTTTACTAAAGAATTGTGTTACAATGGAATATATATATATATATATATATATATATATATATATATATATATATATATATATATATATATATATATATATATATATATATATATATATATATATATATATATATATATATATATATATATATATATTTCTGGCATAGGTATGTTTACATGTAGTTAGGAACAGGTCAAGGACACAGATGTTTTACTCGCCAATATTGAACAACAACAACTGGATCTTTACTGACCTCTGTATCTATAATTTTCAGTAAATTAAGATATTTTCCTTTTTACAGAAATAATAGCGTTGCCATAACAACAGATGTTAAATGGGTGATACAGAAAGGCTCTTATTTTTATTGTCGATAGTCAGGTTTTGGTCAGTTGGATCAAATTCGTATACATGAATTCGCTTACATATCTAAAGTAAAATACAAAGGATATTCAGTAATTTCGGTTTTAGGTGCATTTGGTTTACTTAGGTTGTTGTTGCCTTACAAATTTTTATACTAGCATATTATTCCATAAACATTTCGTGTGAAAATTTTTATGGCTTCTCGTCTTGAGAAACCTGTTGATCTTTGTTTTCTATATATTGAGGACTATTTGTAAATTTCAAAATGTGTGTTCTTTGACTGTGCTGCTTTTGTGGTGAGTGGGAAGGTGGGCGCCCGTAAACCGGTTGACCACACTAATTGAGTGACGTTTTTTGACTTTAAAGGTAAGTCTGCCTATTGTTTGTGCGCATTAAGAGCGACGCGTTTGTATGACGTTTCCCGCGATAAGTCAACGTCGTTGGATTAAAAATGGCGTCGCGTTACAAAGGACGCTTCTTCAAGTCCAAGCAATAACAAAGGCTGTTACACACCAAAAGCCTAGCAAGACAAACACGAAACGGAGACATGTCAAATCGAAACAAATTTACTGATGTTAAACTGCCATGGATTAAAGGTGAACATAATAGAGCCCAAGACGTCGCCTTGCTTCTATGTTGTATATCCTATGCGAGTGCGGGATGCTCAACAAAGTGAACACCGGCAAAATCCACTACCAGGATTTGAAGAAGAAAACAGCCAATTTTTTACATCAACTCCAAAACAGCAGTCTGTCGACAGCGCTTATGAGGTTCAATTTGTCCGGTGTCAGTCCGTCCTTATGTCCTGTCTTTGAACTTGACTTTGTTTTACGAATGAATCTTGCAAAACAGGAAGTACAAATTATAAAAATTATTGAAAAACCATCAAGTGAAAATGCAAAGCGATGTATTATAGCGGTCACTTTCACCGTCATATGGTCCGTCAATGTGACGCAGTGGCAAAGACCCTTGGTTGCAGTGGATGCTTAAGACGTAAGGAGTCATCCTGAGGTCGTAAGTTCAAAACCAAATAACCCTACCTGTCCATGGCCAGGGTGCCCGACAGGAGGTCAAGCCAGCTTCGAATATCGCCCGCACATCGTTGTGTCGTTACATATATGACAGAAATATCGTCGATTGTGACGTTAACCAACAGTGAAACAAACAAACCGTCATATGTCTGTTAACAACTTACCAGTAACTACATGTGACATTCGTGCTCCCTGAACCCTATGTTTTTCAGATGAATCACTCAAATCAGGTTGTATAAATTCAGTAATTTACTTGTACTACGCAAAGGAGGAGATCTGACTTAACTGTATGACGAAACCTCCAGATCTATAGACACACAGAGTAAGTATGACAGAAGACGCCGCAGCTGCAGAACTGACCTGGAGAAAGTTAGTAAAAATGATGTGTGAATTGTTTTTATCCTGCCTCCATGAGGAGCGAAAAAAAAAAAATGGTAGGGCTGTTGATTTTTGGGGGTCTCTCTCTCCCGAATGCTCCGTATTACACTCCGAAATCGATTTCTTTCATAGTTAAGTATATTGTAGAAAGAAGGTGTTTTGATGTCACTCAGTAATATTTCAGTTACATGTATAAAGTGAATGAACATGGTTGTCTAGTTTCCAAATTGTGACAGCTGTCAGGCTCTCATTAAAAGCTCATGGTCTAGAACAGAAAATACATTGTCATACATATTCCGTATGACGTCAAGGGACGTAACTCTTACGCAACGTTAACGCACGTCACGGATTTATGCGATCTGCGCGTCATATTTCGGGCATATTTTTCATTGCAGTCTCGACGACCCCTGTATTTCTTTGCAATTACGGTAGCGGACAGACTTCAGCATGAATCATGTGTAAGCCCATGAATTTCTTGTCAGTAGTTTTTTCAAAATACAATTCTGAACAAATACCACCAGATACGAATTTACGTGAACATTCCTAAAAATTCGTATTTCTCAAAAATTTTATCAATAGAAATCATAAAAATGATTATGATATAAATGATAAACATCGTACCAGAAATCTAAAATAAATTAACAGAAATATTTTAGCAATTAGAGGACAGAGAAAAAATGATTCAAAATGCTTTTTATTGTTCCCCCTAGATGGCGCGGCTGATTTCTTGAAGGGATGGGCGGTGACCACTTAATTTTTTTTTTTGAATTGAATTCAGTAAAGATTCGAGATGTACCATGTCAAATATCATTAACTTCTTGTCAGTAGTTTTAATAGGCAGATTTACCTTTAATTGGCCGTCCTAAGCCGATATCGTAACTGCAGTACAATTGAATATTTTTGTAATGTTTTCTGTGTTTAATTGACTGATCGTCAAATGCCCGACATCGCACCTTTCGGCACACTTTTTCATTATGACGATGTAAATAAATGGCCCGTCAAACATGATTTTAACTGTGACGTCACAATGAAACTACGTAATGGGCATGACTAAAGTTGGATACTACTAGTACTATCATGGTTTATTTGCATACCCTTGGTGATCTGTGTCATACAGCCTAATCCTATGTCTTCTGTAATCTCTCTTGGAAGCAATCGTATAGTTATATTAACTTTCGAGCCCACTTTTGAAATAGCGACCTTTGTCAAGGATTTGTTTTTAAAAGTACATAACCACCCGCAAAGCCTTTGCTGTTGTGAAGATGAGACGACACCGGACTAAGGCTAATCTCCTAGACAGCAAGCTCCTTTTACTAGCTGATAATTGATATGTATGTGATAAAGATATGTTTGTGCTTTTATATATATCTATATCTATATATATCTATATATATATATATATATATATATATATATATATATATATATATATATATATATATATATATATATATATATATATATATATATATATATATATATATATATATAAAACTGCAGGTAACAAGACACCATATATTTCACTTAAATTCGTTCCCCAACGGGGACTTGAACCCGCGACCTATGGTACGGAATCATCTAGCTGTCATGCATCCGACCATCATCTAACCGAGCAACCCAAGCTCATATATATATATATGAGAGAATTTTCGATTTCACATTCTCCTCTTTCACCAATAAAATTGATCAAGATTAGATTTAAAACCAAAGCGGTTGTTTTACATGCAGTGTTTTATTATTCAATTTTTCATAAAAGTTTCAGCTATAACGCCAACACAAACGAAATTAGATTTTCACTTGGGTAACAATACTGAAGACAAAACACAGCTGCATTCCATAATTAATCTCACCAATAAAAACACATCATTTGCCGAGATCGGTGACAATTGGTAAAGGTAATTATTTTGACGAGCATCTATCAATTTTGCCCAGTCCAAGGCATTGACCATCTGGGAGATTTGAACTAAACGACCATTTGCGGTAATGGAGACAAACTTCTAGATTTTCAAATTTGTAGGTGAGATTAATATCTTGCACGCAATTAATACCCATGTGTTTATGATTACTGTAAATAAACATACTTTTATTTCTCTTGGCCTGAAATTTCCGTTATATGCTCGTTGGACTTAAGAGAAGAATTTTACTCTATTGCAGAATATCGGGGTTTGTCTCCACTGAATGAATGCCAGGTCACAGGAATATGGGGTCGACCCCCTCCTCTCCTAATAGGGATATAAGTGAGAAGTTCTGGGTGCCACCGGCAGTACTGGAAAGGAAACGAGCTCAGAGTCTGGTACCGACCATGTCGCACAGGGATAGTGATGACGGTAAGATTCATACGCTATAAAGATTTCACCGTCATATGACGGTCAATATTCAACTGTGAACGACACCGAAGTGTCCAGAGGGAATCTTTTGGCATTTACGCCGACATACTTTCCCATTTACGGAGATCTATCCCCAAACATCACTAAGGTGAGTTTACCGTGCATAGAATAATGCTAGGTGTCAGTTATGATCCCCAAGATTGCATACAGTGCAAACATATTGTGTGTTGTATGGGAAAAAAATCTTTTTAAGGTTAAAAGAAAAGAGTGTACCATTGCAGAGTACATATTACATGTATTTTCATTCTATATTTAAGCCGGCGTGACCTAGTGGTATCGCGCGGGCTCCTGATCGGGAGGCCGGGGTTCGAGTCCCGCTCTGGCCATGCCGGTGTTCTGTCTTTCGGATGAGACAGTAAAAACCGAGGCCCCGTGTCGTGGTATGCATGGCACGTTAAAGATCCCTCACTGCTTCGGATGGGTCCGTTGCAAAGGTCAAAATTTGTATGCCCCGCATCAGGAAGATGCCGTCACCATATACGTGAAATATTCGTGGTGTGACGTTAAACAACAATCAATCAGTCAGTCATTCTATATTTAGCTCACCTGAGATGAAAGCTGAAGTGAGCTTTTCTGATCTCACATTTTGTCAAGCTCCCGGCTGTCTGTTCGTCAGTAAACTGAAAACTTTTCACATTTTAGTCCTTGTTCCTTGAGAACGTAAGAGATTTTGACCAACCATAATATACTTGTAGTACTGGTATACCTCTTCAAAGTTTGTGTTTCTATTCAGATATGTCAACAGGTGACACCAATATAGACAAAAGTATGTCCAAGAGGGTATGCCTCTTCAAAAATCTTCTTCTTCAGAAGGGATACGTGGATTTAAAACTAATAGCATCAGAGTGTTTTACAAAGATTAGAGAATCAAGTGTTTTGACAAAACATGGTAGAGATGAAGAACTAAAAGTTTCCCACAAGTGTATTTTGTTTTTTAGTCAGATACGTCAAGGGGTGGATCGAATAAGTGTGATATAGGCCCTAATAGGTACCTTACTTTGACAAACTTTTTGTTAAGACCAGTGACATAGATCGACATAGATCGACAAACTAAATACTTCACAGTGGTCTAAAAGTGGGTTTTCATAAATGTTGTTTTTGGTTCCATTCCGAAATCAAATTTTTCATGGTTGTTTGTTCATCTCTTTGGACTTTTCTGCCCATTAACAAGTCATTTCTTGTATTCTCCTTAGTTCTTTATAGTGCAGTGATTTTGTGTATTTCACCTGATTTTAATTTCTTCATCTATTCAAAATAGAAAAATAATTAAGCATTTATTTGCTAATGTTATAAAAATATTATTTCACTGCTTATTGTAAAAGTCTCATATCAAAATTAAGTTTTCTTGCTTTTTTCTTTAGTTCCTATATTTGATGTAGGCCTGTTGTGACATGTTGAAGGGTAATAGTTCATATCCCGTTAAAGGCAAAAAAGAAAAAAAAAAAAGGGGGGGGGGTTATTACATTTACACCAAAACAAGATTTCAGATGTTTGCCGCTTCCGAATTGTCAACTTAATCATCACAGAAATTGAAATAAAATTCAGACTAAATGAGCTATTGTCATAGTTAGTCCGGCGTCCGTCGTTGTCCGTCGTCGGTCGTCTGTCCTAAACTTTTCACATTTTCGACTTCTTCTTCAGAACTGCTGAACAGAATAGAATTTGATGCAACTTCGTATGCACGAAGTTTTCAAGGTCCACTACAAGTGTTGTTATTTTTCATCCGGATCCATTGACAGGGCGCCACCATGAGCAAAAGTAGGTCACAGAGGGTACCCTCCTTTGACACACTTCTTCAAACTGGGGGTATACAGAGACAAACCGAATGCATAGAAATGATCTAGACAGATGTGTGAAGAAGTGTTGTTATTTTTGGTTCCATTCCGAAATCAAATTTTTGACGTTTTTTTCGACATTTTTTAGACTTAATAATTTCAATGCAGAAAAGTGTCATGTTTTTCAGTTTATTGATAATGATGAGTTCTTATGAACTATTTTGATCATAATTATGGTAAGGAATATTATTGTGAAAGAATTTTGTCAATATCTCAATTTTTGGATTTTTATGAGATTTTGAAGACTTCCAAAAAAAAAGGGGGGTTGGCCATTTTTCACATTTTCAGCTTTTTCTGCAAAACTGTTTGAAGGATCTTAATAAATCTTGGTAGAAATAAATCACTTATGATCCCCTTCAAATTCTGTCATTTTCGTCCTGACCTCTATACAGGTGGCGCCACCATAGTCAAAAGTAGGTCACAAAAGAGTACCCTCCTTTGACAATTTTCTTCTTCATACTGGCTGTATACAGAGACAAACAGAATGCATAGGAATGATCTAGAGGGATGAGTGAAGAAGTCTTGTCATTTTTGTTCCCTTCCAAAATCAAATTTTAGAAATTTTTCGACCTTTTTTGTTCTTGATGATTTCAATGCAGAAAAGTGTCATATTTCCTAGTTAATTGATAATGATGCTTTCTTATGGACCATTTTGATCATAATTATGGTGAGGAATGTTATTTTGAAAGAATTTTGCCAATATCTCAATTTTTGGATTTTGTATATATATTAAGACTTCCAAGTGAGGGTGTATAGGGACATTTTTTCATATTTTTAATTTCTTCTGTTATACTGCGTGAAAGATTTTAATGAAACATGTTATACATGAAGTACTATAGGTGCTCTATCAATTTTCACATTTCATCGAAACTGGTCTACAGATAGTGCCACCATGTCTATAAAATGGGTCTCACAATGGCACATATACCACTTGGTGATTAAAATATGGAGAGTAGCGGTTCAAATCCCGCCGTGGTCAAAAATTTTTTTTTCATTTCTTTACACATCTAAATAAGTTTTTAGATGTTTCTCAACACTCAACATATGAAATTAGGCCATTTTAAGTTAGATCTGTACAATATTTGAAACAATTGTTGTTTATGACCCAAACTTGAAATCAGTCAACAAAAGGCCCCAACTAAAGAAAATGACAAACTTGTTGCCCTGAATCACATCGTGCAGAGACAGAGCACATGCTTAATATCAAAATCACCTGAATAGATGTGCAAAAAACTGTTGTTGTTTTTTATTCTGGTCTAAAATAAAATTTGACATATTTTCAACATTTGCGCAATCTGATTAAAACCATATCTTTCTTCCGCTTCTCTATTTGTTCCATTGCGTATAAAGATCTTTATCTTTATAGAGAATTGGAATAAAGATATAGTTTTGATAAGATTGACATATGTGTTGACTTATTCACAGTAATGCAAAAATAAATAACTTCTTCCTTCCTGCATGACTGATAATCGAGGTACTCAGATGAGCGATATAGGCCCACTTGGGCCTCTTGTTTTTAGCTCACCTGAGCGTAGCTCAAGCGAGCTATTGTCATAGTGCAGCGTCCGTCGTCCGTCGTCCGTCCGTCGTCCGTCCGTCGTCCGTCGTCCGTCGTTAACTTTTCTACATTTTCGACTTCTTCTCCAGAACCGCTGCACAGAATTTCACCAAACTTGATAGGAAGTAAGTACTCAAAGTCCTCTACCAAGTTTGTGTTTTTTATGCCAATCCGTGATCCAAGATGGCCGCCATTGGCTCTGATTAGTTGACACATTTTCGACTTCTCCTCCAGAACTGCTGCACAGAATTTCACCAAACTTCATAGGAAGTAAGTTCTCAAGGTCGTCTACCAAGTTTGTGTTTTTTTTTCGCCGATCCGTAATCCAAGATGGCCGCCATTGGCTCTGTTTGATTGACACATTTTCATCTTCCTCTCTAGAACTGCTGCACAGAATTTCACCAAACTTCATAGGAAGTAAGTACTCAAGGTCGTCTAACAAGTTTGTGTTTTTTATGCCGATCCGTAATCCAAGATGGCCGCCATTGGCTCTGATTGGTTGACACATTTTCGACTTCTTCTCCAGAACCGCTGCACAGAATTTCACCAAACGTCATTGGAAGTAAATACTCAAGGTCGTCTACCAAGTTTGTGGTTTTTTTTTTGCCGATCCGTGATCCAAGATAACCGCCATTGACTCTGATTGGTTGACACATTTTCGACTTCTTCTCCAGAACTGCTGCACAGAATTTCACCAAACTTTAGAGGAAGTAAGTACTCAAAGTCCTCTAATAAGTTTGTGTTTTTTATGCCAGTCCGTGATCCAAGATGGCCGCCATTGGCTCTGATTGGTTGAAACATTTTCAACTTCTTCTCCAGATCGGCTGCACAGAATTTCATCAAACCTCATAGAAAGTAAGTACTCAAGGTCCTCTACCAAGTTTGTGTTTTTTATGCCGATCCGTGATCCAAGATAACCGCCATTGACTCTGATTGGTTGACACATTTTCGACTTCTTCTCCAGAACCACTGCACAGAAATTCATCAAACTGCATAGAAAGTAAGTACTCAAGGTCCTCAACCAAGTTTGGTGTTTTTTATGCCGATCCGTGATCCAAGATGGCCGCCATTGACTCTGATTGGTTGACACATTTTCAACTTCTTCTCCAGAACCACTGCACAAAATTTCACCAAACTGCATAGAAAGTAAGTACTCAAGGTCCTCAACCAAGTTTGGTGTTTTTTATGCCGATCCGTGATCCAAGATGGCCGCCATTGACTCTGATTGGTTGACACATTTTCAACTTCTTCTCCAGAACCACTGCACAAAATTTCACCAAACTGCATAGAAAGTAAGTACTCAAGGTCCTCTACCAAGTATAGGTTTTTCATGCCGATCCGTAATCCAAGATGGCCGCCATTGGCTCTGTTTGATTGACACATTTTCATCTTCCTCTCCAGAACCCCTGCACAGAATTTCTTGCTTGCTTGTAAATTTGCACTTTGTGTTCAGGTGAGCGATATAGGCCCACTTGGGCCTCTTGTTTTTTGTTTTTGGTTTTTTTTTTACATTTTTGTGTCATTGTCTTGATTTATTCTATGTAGGGAAGCAAACATTTGTCAGTTGTCAAAACAAAACAAACAAGAGAATATATGTATCTGAATCTGAAAGTCAGTTACTTGTTAACGAGTAAATTGTGCTTAGGTGAGCGATATATACCCATTTGATCCTTTTGTCAAATGTGCTCAATGTAATTAGGTAGGAAAAACAGGCCTATTTGGATAATTTGTTTTCTTTATTTAGATCTTGTTTCTAGCCACAAAGCATTTTTGCGGTCGGCGCTGAATTATTACTTCGAGTTTTGGGAAAAGCAGATATTAAATTAGAAATGTATATTTGATTGATAAAAACTACATCAAACTCAGAACAATAACATTTGTATCGATAAACTGTTGTATAGAGCATTTCATTGTTGATTACCTCGTAAAATATTTATGAATCTCTCTTAATTTAAATGTGAAATGCATAACGTGTGCGGCAAGTGGTTATAATATATGTATGTCATGTACAGATGAAGCATACATGTATGATCGCCAAATGTTATCATGTAAAAATGGAACATGAAAGTATGATCGCCAAATGTTATCATGTAAAGATGGAATATATATATATATATATATATATATATATATATATATATATATATATATATATATATATATATATATATATATATATATATATATTTGTATGTATGTATGCATGATCGCCAAATGTTATCATGTTAAAATGGAACATATGGAACATACATGTATGGTCACTAGATGTTATCATGTAAAGAAAGAACATACATGTATGATCGCCAAACATGTTATTCGTGGTATCATATTCTAGGTATTTTACCGAAGCACACGCCTTCCTTACTTGGCGAATCCAACCCAAACATATATTTAATACAATCGGATTCATTTTCCCCTTTAAACACACATTAGACCTGTTTGGTGAACACAAAGGATCTTGATTTAGCAGTTTAGTATGAATGCAAAATGAAAGTGATGATGTCAACTTGTTAGTCCCTATAACTATAGTGTCAAAGATCGCTTACAATTCAAAGAAATATTTTTGTCTATGAAATAACGAACTAATAGCTGATAATCAAAGCGACAGGTTAATCCAGCTATATTGCACTGCACCACCGTCTGGCCCGTCTTGTGGATAATCATTTACAATGATTATTTCACGATTTCTGATATTGATGTTACACGATATTTTTGGTGTTTATATCTATTCCATAATCATATTCGTGTTCATATTTTATGACCTCTCAAATGGGATAACCTGTTGATTTATGTTCTCTGTATGGAGAATAATCTACAATACTCCAATTGTGAATCTTTGATTGAACTGCCTTTTTAATGAGTGGAAAGGTGGACGCCGTTAATTGGTTTATAATATGAGTGCCGACTTTCGCTTCAATTAGCCATTCTAAGTCGGTATCACAGCTAAATTACTAAATATCCAGTATATTTATGATGTTATTTATGTGCTTATTGTAGTATTTTCCGCATGTCCAGGGTCAGTTTACTAGTATAAATGTATGCCAGCTTCAACTGCGAACTTAACTTGCTACTGGTGCCATAAACGGGAGAAATCTTACATTCATTCGCTAATCACCATGACAACCAGGTATAAACCTGTGTCAAAAATACTTCAGTGATTTGGATGAAGATTTAACTAACTTAACTTTCATTTTGCCTCCTTTTCTGCCCTATTGGTTGAGACGAAAAACCCAAAGCCCCCAAACAAACAAACAAAAAACAAGCAAACAAACAAAGAAAGGGGGTAGGGGGACATTGAACTTGAAAAAAGGAAGTGCCATTTGTTTGTGTTCAAATGAAATTCAACCTTCAAACTCGAGGTCGAGGCCAAGAGTGAATTAGTACTTTGAGGTTAAATTCAGTTGCGGTTAAATCGAGAGAAAAGCTGTTGATTAGACTTGATCAAGTTAAGACGGATAGAGCTGAAGTCTGGCTCGGTCTATGTCAAGAGGGACTTAGGCTTAACGAAGCTCAGACTCGGGTAAGGTCAAGATTTTTTATGACCTAAACTGGATCAGGATCAAGACCTAACTTGGTTCAGATCTATATAAGCGTCGTGGTTTACACAATTTTACCGAAGATTATCGCAAATGCGTAGGAGAATGGAGAGGGGGTACTTTTGAAAGTAAGGGGCCCTCCACTTTTTGACGTAAATGAATTGACCATCTATAATAGTATAAACAAAAACGTGTTCACAGCCATCGTTTTTCTTTTTGCTTTGCCCAGCTACGCCACTATATCGCCGATACATTAGGGTTTATATACAATAAATATATTTTTCGTGCAATGATCGATTATAAGCCTGTACACCCTTATAATGTAATACATCTTGTTTTCTTTGTGTTTTCAATGATGTATTTGAGTTTGAACGCAATTTTACTCGATTCTGGAGGTAAAATATCAAACCAAAATCAATATGCCGATATAGATTGACCACAGTGGTCATTGACCATTTCAATATTTATGATACATTATCTATATGGTATTGCTTAGCTGTAGACCCTGTCTTGAACAGTGTATGTGTACACAGGGATGCGACAAGGTAGTGTCAACGATTAGAAGTTATACATATATATATGTGGTAAGTACTTAATCATTTTAAAATAAAATTAATATGAACTTATTTGCATAATATGCTAGTGGTAAATTAACAAAGTTTATAACCATCACGTGCTTGTTTGACTTTGATTTCAGCGACATCAAAATCAATTTAGTAAATTTCTAACCACTACCTTTGGCGTTTGGTTAATTTTTTGTTTGGTTTTGGTATTAAATATACCAAATCGAATGATATACAGCACTTGGCCGATAATCCAGATTATATAATTTCGTTTTGTACGTATTTGAGGCTTAATCTTTCAGCCTTTCTTCAGTAAAATGGCGACATTTAAACAGTGGGTCATCAACCTCTTAAACGTATGAATCATTCAGGGATTGGGGAGGGGGGTTTGTTCGTTTTGTTTGTTTGTTTCTTTTTTGTCTTTGGGTTCTTTTCCTTATATATATATATATATATATAAATATAAATATATATATAAATATATATATTGTTAGTTTTATTTTGTTAGTTTAAGGTTTGAAATCCTTTATTGGAATATAGTAAGTAAGGAACGGAAACCGACGACGCCTAATGTTTAAAGAGGCAACCGGGGAAGATTTAATCGAGCATGTTGCTGAAGGTCTGAATGACAACTTGACCAATGTCATTTTGTCGTTTAATGATTATATCCGCTTAATCCGTGAAATGGCTCCAGGAAAACGTGTAGGAGAAAACGACTTGCATAGATCAGAGCTAACAATTTACACTAATAATTAGCCCAATTCACATCGTTAGTCGATAAGTCTCCGTCTAATACATATTCGATAGTTCTGAAGTGAAGAACTAGAAGACCTTCAATGGTGACATTTCTGATGGCACGTTTTATAACGTTATATAGTATATAGGATATGTTATGTGACGTATGCATACTAGATCCAGTTTGTTGGATTTTTCAGTAATTTAGAACAGAAGGAGCGGCAACAAAAGTAATAATAATACATGTAATAATAATAATAATAATAATAATAATAATAATAATGATAATAATAATAATAATAATAATTATTATTATTATTATTGTTATTATTATTATTATTATTATTATTATTATTATTATTATTATTTTTATTTTTATTATTATTATTATTATTATAGTACTAGTAGTAGTAGTAGTAGTAGTAGAAATGATGATGATGATGATGATCATGAAGATGATATATACCTGATTAGCAAAATATAGTATCAGATAAGTTGTAACGAAGTCTGAAAATTTTGTGACGTGTATAAATAGTATTTGAATGTGTATGCGATGGCGATAACGCGATAATGCGATGGCGATGACACGATAGTGCGATGACGATGAAGCTTCATTGCCATTGCATTATCGCGTCATCGCCATCGCACTACCGCACCATCGCCATTGCAATATCGCATCATTGCGTTTCAGTTATCCAACTTTACAATGCGATGGTGTGAATATGGCCCTATCCGGATTCCATATGTTAGAGACTGAATATCGAAGGAATTTTTGAAAGTACCGATAACACCACAAAAAAAGGAGATCAAATTAGATGGTAAAATACATCTACATGCTGAATTTGATATATGGGGGGATGTAAGTTGTAAAGGACATTTAGACAAGCATTATATATACTTCTTTTGTCCGGGGCAGATACTACTTTTGGCTGTGTTCAAATGGCAAAGCCCTCCTGGGCGTTTTTAACAAAATGCCCATTTGAGATCGTTTCCAATCATGCAGTTACATTACACATTACAGAATTCAATTCGCTTCTCATTTTGGTCAAGTTTGTTGGTGTGACTCCTTATATATATAAATGCAGACAAACTCCAGTTTTCATCCTCACAAACAATCTTGATGAATATCGAAGCATAGGCCCGTAGGAAGCAATTCATAAGTGGGTGGGGGGACTCAAAATAAAATTTGCAACATGATGCAACTGTTTTAAGCCACTTTCTGTGCCATAGAGTCTTGCTTGAATCGCACAGAGCTAGACACTAACCATAGGCGGATCTAGAAATTTTTGAAAGGAGGGGTGCAGCCTGCCATGACTACTATTTTCCACTATTCAGTCTGGAAGGGAAGAGGGGGGATTGCAGCCTTGAAAATGGCCAAAAATATAAACTTTTATGGGTAAAATTTTCCGAACAAAAGCGGGAGAGGGGGGGGGGGGGGGGTTTGCAATCACCCCTTAAAATCCGCCAATGCTGACAGTTAATAATAAACTCAGGATAATCGGTGTTCAGGGCCTGTCGTTTCAACTCAGAGCCACTAAAAGGAACGGGAAATGGCGCCTATAATTGCATGAGTAAATGTTTTCCAGAGCCCAAATAGTTTTTATATTTGCATGATGAAAGTAACTTGTAGTATTAACGTTCAGAAAGAAAAGAACAAATTTCTACATACTGCTTGCTGCAATACAACTTATCAGTTTACAAATCAATTGCATGTTAAGAATAATCTAATCTAATGAAAACAATTTAGTAAATTAATTAGATAAGAACCTATGAAACAATTATAATTGGCCAAAAAAGTGGGGGGGGGGGGGGGGTCATGAATTGTAATAGAGTAGTCCCGATCGATAATGCAAGAATAAAAATCGTACATATCACAATTTTCTCCTTCATTACACCACAACACATGATCAAATTTGTTCAACTCACTTATATATTTCTTTCTACAAAACAACTTGTTTTCTTATAGCTAGAGGGCTTTTGGAAGTAGTAAATGCTTTCTGTAAGTCATTGACTTTTAATTTTTTATGTACAGCTTTTATTTACATGTAGATGTAGTATGTGTCGATCAAACAAACGGAATATACTCTACAAATTTAAGAGATATTTATCAAAGAAAATATTGAATGAATGGAAGCAATACCCCAAGATGATCCTCTTGCGATCTTAAAGATAAAAAAAATTAACAATAGGAAATACAATAACAAGAAACAAAATCCCATGCAGATAAATAAAAAAAAATTATAAATGGCAAACGGGAAAATAACAACAACAGCAACAATGATAATGATAATAATAATAATAACAACAACAATAATAATAATAATAATTGATTGATTGATTTTTGTTTAACGTCACACCACGAATATTTCACGTATATGGTGACGGCATCTGTCTGATGCAGGGCATACAAATTTTGACCTTTGCAACGGACCCACCCGAAGCAGTGAGGGATTTTTAACGTGCCATGCATACCACGACACGGGGCCTCGGTTTTTACTGTCTCATCCGAAAGACATGACACCAGCATGACCAGAGCGGGAGTCCAGTGCGATACCACTAGGCCACGCCGGCTTAATAGTAATAATAATAATAATAATAATAATAATAATAATAATAATAATAATAATAATAATAATATTAATAATAATAATAATGATAATAACAATAATAATAATAATAATAATAATAATAATAATAATAATAATAAAGAATATCAATAACTACCACAGAACTACTAAAAAAAAAGAAAAAATAAGAAAAATAAATAAAGAAAGAAAAAATAGTAAAACAAACAATACACCTGTGCCATATTCAACAAAATAAAAAAGGAAAGAAAGGAAGAAAAAGAATAAAACAAACAATACACCTATGTGGTATTCAACACATGAACATCCTTGCAATTTCGTTTAATATCATTATCTATTTTCCGATATTCGTTATACTTTGTAGCTCGCAGACTTCATGTGAAAATCCATATCTAAGAATAGCATCAAGAAATTTAGTAGAATTCAATGATCGATTTATTTTACAATTGAATGAAGGTAATAGCGAATCGCTGACTGGCTGACTGCGCACGCTCCCTTTTATTGCCACATTCGTCACATAGAAGAAATCCAGCAAGTAATTTCATCTTTTTTTCTTGGGGGGGGGGGGGGCAAAATATCATCATTAATTTTAAGTATACTCGGATCAGGTTCCTCCTTTTGCAAAATCTGGGGTTGTAAATTTCGAAAAGAACTTTTGCGAAATGACCTGCATGTTCAGATTACGTTCGAATGTCACTTCGTCTGATGTTAAATACCAGCGGGAGATACTTAGTTAAGTTGATTCTCATATCCGTGAATAACCAGTGTCCCAACTTTTTGTATTGGGCCTTTTATGTGGTGAACCGATAATTCCTTATCTTTTCATGTACAGAAACAGAACCGACATTCAGCAGTGTCATTGCGCTAAAGATTCTACAAAATTTCAACCCCAGATTTTGCAAATAAGGGGAACCTGAATAATCTGTTCGACTGTTATAAGTTTGTTTATAAATTTGTGTATAAAGTTTCGTGTTTTTTTTTCTCTGTCTACTTCATTGTGTCGAAAAGCCTGGATAGGTTTTATCCAAACTTGGTAGAGAGAAAGCTCAGTATGCCCATTTGTCCAAGAATGCAGATGATGTTTCCAAAACATTCTTGAAGCAGTTATGGCCCCTTGCACTTAGAGCTATGTTTTATATACACCATCAACCAAATCACAACTCCTCCGTCATACTGAATTGATTTTAATGAAATTTGTCACACATTAATAACATAAAACGTAGAAGTGCATGCTGGAGGGGAAATGTTGACCGACAATTCTTGTGGGAGTATCCATCTTTGGATTAACAAAGTTTTTGTTGAATCATCTTGTCACCGCAACTTTTCCTCCACTTAAGAATGAAGCTGAATGACACGTGACACAATGGGAGATCACATTTGAAAGTGGATGTGCATGATGGAAGGTGAATGTAACACGATTCCTCTTAGAGTTATCGCCAATGGATTTTTTTTTTTGGCTTAAATAAAAGACATCCTCAGCAATGTCACAACACTTTGTTTCATCGATACTTATTTCGCGGACTATAATTCAATAGCTTTTTCATCCTAATTTTATCGTATTTTGGCCCAATGTCATATTTCCATGGTCACTTTGAGGATAATGATGAAAAAAAAATGTGTTATTGCACGGCTTGTATTACGAATTTTGTTCTGAGGGGAGCTCATTATTATTATTATACCCCAGGAAACACAGTTTGGGGGTATATAGGAATCACCGTCTGTCTGTCCGTCCGTCCGTCCGTCTGTCTGTCTCTCTGTCTGTCTGTCCGTCTGTCCACCAAACCTTGTCCGGGCCATAACTTCTCACCCTGTGCACGGACTTAAATAATATTTTACAGAATTGTTGCTTAGAATCCAGGAGTGTGTCATGATCTTGAACCAAGGTCATATGTCAAAGGTCATGGTCATGATAGACACAATAATTAAAACCTTGTCCAGGCCATAATTTCTTCCGCTGGCACGGATTCTAGTAATACTTCACAGACTTGTTGCTTAGGACTCAAGAATGTGTCATAACCTTAAACTAAGGTCATAAGTCAAAGGTCAAGGTCATAATAGACACAATAAGTAAAACCTTGTCGGGCCATATCTTCTCACCCTATGCACAGATTTCAATAATATTTCAAAGAATTGTTGCTGAGCATCAAGGGGTGTGTCATGACCTTACACCAAGGTCATTGGTCAAAGGTCATGGTCAAAATAGACACAATAAGTAAAACCTTGTCCGGGCCAGAACTTCTTACCCTGTGCACGGATTTCAATAATATTTCACAGAATTGTTGCTTAGGATCCAAGGGTGTGTCATAACTTGAAAGCAAGGTCATAGGTCAAAGGTCAAGGTTATAATAGACACAGTAAGGAAAACATTGTCCGGGCTGTAACTTCTTCCCTGTTCACAAATTTCAATAATATTTCAACAAATTGTTGCTTAGGAATCAAGGGTGTGCCATGACCTTGAATCAAGGTCATAGGTCAGAAGTCAATGTCATAATAGACACAATAAGTAAAACTTTGTCCGGGCTGTAACTTCTCACCCTGTGCACGGATTTCAATGATAATTTACATAATTGTTGCTTAGGATCCAAGGGTGTGGCATGACCTTGAACCAAGGTCATACGTCAAAGGTCAAGGTCACGAAAGACACATGTACAATGAATAAAAGAATGAATAAAACCTTGTTTTCATTGATTATACCTCAAAATGTGTTGTAAGTGGGACATCTATTACACTTATGCCAGTGATGTCTCTTGGCATGAATTATTGCATGTTTCAACTTTGTTGCCGCGGGGGTATTTGTCCCGTTAGGACTGCTGTAGTTATTATTATTATTCTTCTTCCATTACGAAGTGTACTCATAAATGAGTGTCATACTTCATGTTATTATTATAATTACTATTATTATTATTATCACTATTATTATTATTATTATTTTTATTATTATTATTGTTATTATTATTATTATTATTATTATTATTATTATTATTATTATTATTATTATTATTATTATCATTAGTTTGCTTGGAAAAGGGGGGGGGGGTTCTTGTCAGTTACTGTTTTGACAAAAGATATAGGCTATCGGGTTACTAGATATATTTTGGTCAGTTTATACAAATGTATAGCTGGAAGTCTTATGTAGGTTCTTTTTCTGTCAACTTCAATTTTAGTGGGCGGGACTCCAATCCCCCACCACACACACACACACACACACACACACACACACACACACACACACACACACACACACACACACACACATGTATTTATATCAAATTATAACTCTTTCATCTTTTTTGGTATTTAGGGCTGTTATGACTACAGTCTTCAATACGTTTGAAGACTGTGGATTTTACAGTCCTGTGCAGAACATTCGTTGCACCCATGGGTGGGTAATTACGTACCCTTGAATTAATCATAAATGTATATAGTGAAGTTTTTTTCAATAATAATCAGAAAAAAATTCTTTATAGTACAACACATGAAATAATCAACCTATTATTAAACTCACTGACTGTAATACAATAAGCTACATAGGATAATAGATTTCCTTGCTAGACATTGTATTTTAGTAGACGGTATCGACGACATATGTGTCTATGTATTGAATTACGGCGAAAAAAGTAAACTATGTCCTGGAATCTAAATATAGACTTCGAACAATAGATAAATCAAGGTGATAAGACATTATCTTAATTCTCCTGATGACAACGGGATGTTATCATATAACATTCTGACCATTCTGTGTTATTTCATGTTTTATGCAGTGACAGAAGAAACTGTAACAGCTTCGGTTATTTATGGCGATACGTACTTTATCTGGAACACATAAAAGATGAAGTGCATACAGTAATTCCTCTATTTATGTTCGGTTTTAGTCTCGTATATTTTTCCCCCTTTCCCAGAAGAGGGATATGTTCCTGTCGTTGTAAAGTGTGTTTAAAAGAAAACAAAAAATTCAAAATATTTTTGTAAAAAAGCCCCCCTCCTAAAAACCTTTTCACCCTCTCGTTTCAGTAATTTGATTCCTCTTACATTTTTGCCACCTTCATGTAAAACGTTTCGGAACATTCCGGGAAAAGTTTAGAATAATGAAAATGTTTTGAAATTTTTCTTTTAATTTCCAAACTTTACATATATCATAGATCTATACATATTTAGATACAAGTAATAGCCAATATTTCAGTACATTACACTGGCGGATCAAGGATTTAAGCAGGTGATCATTTAAAAAACGACGATTCGTGACAAAGTCCTAAAGTATTCAATTTAACATTCTAATGGGTAAAGAAGTTGTCGTTCAGTAATCATTTCATAAGAATCGATTTCATTATTTTTTTTTCTGTTTATCTTCTACTTTTAAATGACTAATACAAATATTTCTAAATACGATTAAAACTATGCAAGTACACGTGTCTAAGAAAGTTCTGAGTACTGTGATGTTTTCATAAATGAACTATGAATATCGTGCACACATTTTATCAAATGACCACAAGTTTGTTTGTTGATTTTTTTTGCGTCGCTTCCAACAATTTTTCAGTTTTATCGCGACATGGAAGCAGGAGGTAACCAACCTCTTAAACATAATGGCGGAACCCGGCAATCGAACCCGGATCGTCGGCGCCGCAAGCCAAGCGCTTAACCACTACACCAAGCCTGCCCCTCAAATGACCACAAGAAAGAAAGAACAAGGTGTGTTTGTAAAACCAGAGTGCTCCGGCGGCAACAAAATCCAAATAAGGCAAATTTTGCAATGTCCTTTATGGTGATTATATCCCACCCCATGGGAATACGCTTGTGAAATATGAAAGCCCTACCTCTTAATATTCAAAAGTTATAGCTTGTTAAAGATTGTGAATAGTAGGTCAGAGTCCACGGTCAAGGTCACGAGGTCATTGATCTTGGTGTAATATGAAACCTTGTGCCTCAAGATAATTAAGACTCGCCACATAATCCTAATTCAAATAACTGTGTATTTAAATTGTTTTTGACAAAGAAATAATCGGTAGTACGAGATATGGTCACACTGAGAAAAAAGGTGTAATATTCAAAGTGTAAGTTGCCATGGAAAAACAGATATTTTAACATATGTTCTATGTCAAACATATATACTCCATCACTGCAGATTTTACAAAATGCAGAACAACAGAATATGAATTCCATCACTGCAAGTTATACAAAACGCAAGAAAAGAGATTTCGGTATACATACATACATACATACATACATACATACATACATACATACATACGCACGCACGCACGCACACACGCACGCACGCACGCACGCACGCACGCACACACACACACATACATACATACATACATACATACATACATACATACATACTAACATACATATATGCATACTAACATACGTGTTTACATACATACATACATACATACATACATACATACATACATACATACATACATACATACATACATACATATATGCATACATACATACGTGTTTACATACATACATACGTGTTTACATACATACATACATACATACATACATACATACATACATACATACATACATACATACATACATACATACGTGTTTACATACATACGTACATACATACATACATACATACATACATACATACATACATACATACATATATACATACACGCACACACATACATGCATGCACGCACGCACACACACATACATACATACATACATACATACATACGTGTTTACATACATACGTACATACATACATACATACATACATACATACATACATACATACATACATACATACATACATACATACATACATACATACATACATACATACATACAAACATACATACATACATAGCAGAACATGGGATAGATGTACATGTAGAATATCGATTGGTCTTTATTTTCATTGTCTTTTATACCTCTGATTTTATCACTATATAAATTCTATGATAATTAAATCTTGTATTTCAACATCTTCGGTTGTCAATGGTATCGACGTGCCCCTATAACATTTTCTTCTTCCCATCAGGATGTATTTCAACAATTTGATAATCCCTGGTGAAAGATAATAATATTTCACGTGAAACTTCAATTTAAGTACTTTTGAATGTCACAAAAATAAATCAGTAAAAGTACATCGAGTCCGCTGTGATGGAATGATGGGACATTACTGTCAACATCAGCAGGATGTTACCCATAAAGTACAAGTTTGATATAGTTTACATTGAAGCCATCTTATATTAATTACACTAATAATGAAGCACCGCATGTTACCTACTTTATCAACCTGTCAACGCATCTCTGATATGTTTGAAAATCAATATATATGTCTTGACGAGAAAAGGACTTTTTAAATAATTTACTGGCGGTTACAAAGTGGACGGCGTGTTTGGTTGGCCTGTTTCTCTGATGTTCGTGTGCTGTACTTCCTTTTGGTAGTGACGGGGGACACTTCTTACTTACCCCACGCCCATGTCGTATACATCATGTGTTTCGTCGAAAGATCGGCTTAAATGCATTAATAAACCATAGTGTACCGGTATATGTCCTCCTTAATGTTCTTTTAAAACGGTTTCATGCACCGATTATGTGGACTTTCCTTAAAAACCAAACGAAACAACCCCTTTTTAAAAAAAACCCTCACAGACATATACAACGAAGAAAGCAAAGTTACTGACTCAGCCGTATGACAGAAATCGCCACGGAAATATACAGTATATCATTAAATGATACCGACTTAGGACGGTCATATAATATGACAGTAGTCAATCAATTGATATGGTTAACCAGTTTACGGGCCCATCTTCCCACTCGTAGAATAATCAAAGGGCACGCATTTAAAAATATAAATATTCGTCCATATAGAGATCAATGGTCAACAAGTGTTTCAAATTGAGAGGTCATAAAAATATATGAACACGTATGGTAATGCAGAAAAACATCATGGTATCAAAAATAAAAATATAAATCGACATCAAAATTAGGAAACATTGTTCTGCCGGTCTGGAAGCGAGCTCAGACCCTTCATCTGTAGGAGTCCCGATTAACAGTCAGAGGGGACGAGTTTCAGGACCATGTCTCCTCTGAGGGAGGTTTCAACAAGGCCCGTCATTTAGTCCCCACCGCCTTGTTAGTCGGCGTGCAACGTTAAAGAAAAAGTCTGTATAAGGCTGTAGAAGGGCCCAATACAAGACTTTTTGATGCCCAGGCCTTACTGTCTATGACGAAAGCGTTTTATTATTTTGGAACCCGACGAAATAAAGACGTCGGAACCTTTGACCCTCACATGAATGATTGTATAAATCTGCAGTGATGGATTAAATACGTTTGACATGGAATATATGTTAATATCACTGTTTTTCCATGACAACTTACACTTTGAATATTACACCTTTTTCTCATTGTGACCATATCTCGTACTTTCGATTATTCCTTTGTCAAAAACAATTTAAATACACAATTATTTGTATAAGGATTATGTGGCGAGTCTTAATTATCGTTGAGGTACAAGGTTTTATATTACACCAAGATCACTGACCTCGTGACCTTGACCGTGGCCTTTGACCAACTATTCAAAAACTTTAACAATGACTTTAACTTTTGAATAATAAGAGGTAGGGCTTTCATATTTTACATGCGTATTCCCAAGGGGTGGGGTATAATCACGATATATAATCGCATTAGAAATTGGGATGTAAAAGTCCATTGGGTACATATTGTTGAAAAGTGATATTTCCGATTTAGATAAAAGTTCTGAATACGATCTAAAGATTGTGCCAGATGTTTTTCCAAGTTTGTGATATCTGTAACCCTGATTTAAAAGTTTCTGTCAAGGTAATTTTCAAATTTTTGGTATAGAAGTCCAAAACATCAGTGCAGTCCCTGGTAAATCAAATCAACTGAGATATATAGATGCCATATTATTGGAGTCTAGGGACATCACCATCCAAATTAGGGAAATTTACAATAGGAAATACAAAATCGTCACGTTTATCGTAAATATTAGTATGAATTTTATTGTTGATTATGTTATTGTTTAAGTCAAACCAACAAACAAAAACAAACACAAAATAAAACAATAAGTTTTCTTCTTTAAAATACATTATCTTTAATGACTTGATATCATAATATTACTTTCCACTTTATTCAACCCATTATAAAGCTTTATCCCTTTTTCCTGTGTTCTCTACCATTTAGGATGGATTTGATTCTAAGCTCATTTTCAAAACCATGTATTTAAAAAGCATCATGTATTCTTGAAACAAAGAAAAAGATCGTACAGATTATCTTCTAATCATTTAATTCATCGATAGATATTTGTGTGTGTTTATTTGCTTCTTAAAGGTATACGATCCATAACGACCGCTACTTAGCTCTGAATAATGAGAACTTTTATCTTTGAAATGAATGTATCATTTAAAACATCTTAAAAAAGACCATATATATATATATATGGCTATATATATAATATATATATATATATAAAACATTTATGACGTAATCAAATTCCTATGAAAACTTCATTTGTGGACTATCATTTCCTTGAGTTTTAGATCAGTTTCCATAGAATTTGATGACGTCATAATTCTTTTACGTCAGATACCGTTTCAAATGGGAAGTAACTCTGTATTACGAATAGGGTCTAGTCCCAAATACCATTCTCTAATTCGGCGTGACGTCACTGTCTCTATTGGTCTACGTAGAAACCCGAGAAGGCTGGCCATGACACGGGGAAAACTCGGAGTTTATTGTTAACGATATTAATTCAACTTTAAGTTTTTCTGTATCAGTTCTAAAGCGTTTTGCTATATAAAACACGATCGGTGTAGAAAATGTATTAAAAGTTTGCTTGTTTGAATGATAAAATATTTTAATTATTCCTTTTTGCTCAAATTCCCCCCGGAATACGTATTGCTCTCGATGATAAAGTCCGATACTTTACCCCAAATGTTCCGAGTGTTCGTTATCAAATACCCGGATGTTCGACTTTGAGAATACCTTAAGGTTAAGACTTGGATGTGGAATCTTCATAGTCAAAACTATTTTCGTGATATGTAGAGTTATCTACCCAGTGGATAGATTAAAGACGTAGAATAACTGTGCCGCTAACCAATGGGGGTCATTCTCAAACGCTGAGATGATCCAAAAAAGTGACTTTGCATTCGGGGTTTCTCTTCAGTTTTGTTTGTTTGGTTTTTTTTTAGTGAAATCTTTGTTTTTTCATCTTTTGTTTTACTGTGATCATTGCCTAAAGTGAGCAAATAATTAAAATATTTTATGTATGTATGTATGTATGTATGTATGTATGTATGTATGTATGTATGTATGCTTCTCCAGTAATTACAGATACATTGTACTTTAATTCATATATTTAGATTAATATTATTAATATACGACTAAAATGTGCGCTATTGTTTAAATAAGACTAAAGTCACACCCCATGATACATTCGGGATGTTTTGGATCTCTTCTCATTATAGATTAAAACATTCTAAAGCTCGAAGTGGACGCGTTTGGCCGGCGAACCCAATGCTATGGAAACTTGCGTAAAATTACGGGAGATGACAAAAATTACGCTTCAACACGAATGTTAGATGTCAAAATGGTTGCGACATTAGATACTTTTCAAAATTGGAGTTACCGTGTATTACAAAAAGCACGAGAAGAGATTCGACTGAAATTGAAAAAAATTTAAACTTATTGTTACTCATTTCACTGTGTCATTCATATTTGAACTACAGTGCTTCTATACCAAAAAGCGTATTAAAAAGTTCGTAAAGATTCTTTCGTCAAAATTTTCCCATGATTTGTATCTTTTGATTATGATTAATTTTCAATTAAGCGAAAATCAGAAAAATAAAAGTTAAAAGTCACTTGCCATAGGACTTGCATATTTTACTTACTGATAGAGAACCGGTAGATTTTTGGATGTACATAAGGGAATGGCCAAACTGAAATGCGAGTAATCAGAAGCTCAATTTTAACAGTTCGCGTCTGCTCTGTCCTCAAGAAGAAATCAAACCAAATCTTATGCGTAGGTTCGACATTTCGACCAATTCTTGACCACACCAATCTAGCCTCCTCAGACCGTGCATACATAACGCTTACGTGGCTTCATGTTGTATATGCGTGAACACCGTTCACCAGGTGAAACTTCCATGCGGGAATGCTAATTTCGGAGCGGTGTACGGAGATTACATTTTATTTTCCAATAATGCACATATTAGTATTCTAATCTCCGCAGTACAGACATTGTTCAAAGGCAAATGATCGGCAGAAGAACATTGTTTAGTTTGAATAATTGTGTAATGGCAATGCTAAATTTCTGCTCTAACGAGCTGTTGCTTCAACCTCGACTGGGAAGGGAAGAGGTAAATGTGTTCTTGCTGCATACGCAATGAATATTGCTATTAGAAGAGAGATAGAGTTGATGTAAATTGAAGGATTAATTTGGTTTTATGAGAGGACGCCGTGGTGGATGATAATGTAAGTTGGAGGTGATGGTATCTCTTGAATAAGTGAAGAGCAAACTTAGAGACAGGTGATAATTGAATAATGATTGTTTGGCCACTGAATGGAGATATGCAGCGCTGAGATGAAATGTAATACTACTCATTATAAAGTATAATAAAAGAAATCCAGGGTTTATTTGCAATGAGTGGAAAGAAACGAACATACTTTTACCATTTCCATAGATTTACACTAGCATAAAATGCAAAGTGTCTTTACGACTTCTACTGATTCGATTTTCTTTTCTTTTTCTTTCTTTCTTTCTTTGCATTGAAGTTTAGAATTACATGTTTTATTATAGACTGTTAAAATTTATACTTCACACATGCTTTGATAAGGAACCTCCGTTTCAACCTTCTGTGAGATATTTCAGTAAAATTTAAAATACGACAGAACTACTCACATCTCTTCATAATATCGTATCAGCTAGCAAGATAAAAATCTGGGAACAAGTTCAACTATTTCTCTCTTCATTTCTATCTTTTTTCTCTTTCTTTCTTTTTCTTTCTATCCGTCGTTCTTTCTTTATTTATTTCTTTTTTCTTTCTTTATCTCTTTCTGTTTGTCTCTCTCTTTTAAACATAGTTGTGAAGACAAATAAAATTAGTGTTGAAGACTGCATGTAAAGTTACATGTATTTGTATCTGAATAATACTTCTTGCTGGCTTTTAATATGAAACCTTCTACCTGAGATATTCCAGTACAATACGATCCGACGAAGGACATCACTACTCATGTTTCTTTGTAAACAAATCTGAAATCTGAACACTGTTGATACATCGTATCAGCTGTCAAGACAGACATCTACGGACAAGTTCAACGATCTCTTAAGGTTGTGTAATAGATTGATCATGTGACCAGTAAGATTCATGTAAAATTATACACCGCGCTTCAAAATTATTCATTATCACACACAAATCATGATCAACATTTTCTAAAACGAATTCATATTGAATTCAATTTGTATCATTCTGTGCGAAATGCCTATCAGTCATCGCCTTGCTGTTCTCATAATTGCTATTCATAACATATTGTCGCTAGAGGTCTTGCAATGAATACCGTATTAATGTGTTTCAGTAGTAGAGAAAGTATTCATTTTCAAAATAATTTATAAACTCACTGATATCTTCTATATATTAAGTAGATGGAATGAGTTATGAGCATGAATTATGAATGAGTACCCTAGTATAAATTCCTCATCAGTAACGTTCTTCATTATGTTCCTCATAAGTGAGTACCGTGATATCCACGAGCATGTTACAAATAAATAAAAGAAACAAAGTAAGTTGTGTTTTAACACTGCTATATTTGTAAATCCGTCATTGAGGAAATCCGTCATTGTTTTTACATTTAGTCAGCAAATCTAACAGATTCAACTGTTTTAGAGGTGATGTTATGTAAAGGACAATACGTTGAGTTTGATTACATTTTTAATGCACTAGATAACTAAATATTAAATTTGTTTGGTATTTTTCGCTCTTGAAACACATCTACATCCGAATTAGTAAGAAATATATAACGAAGAACATTTTTATGCTTAAAACAAATGATACAAAAATGCGCTTCGTCAGATTTATCGGACAACACCTCAATGTGTCTTGAAATGTGCATATCAGTCAATCACTACAAAATAAGTATTTTGACCAGTGTGTAAATCTGAATCCAAAGTTGAACGTGGAAATATAACGTTTCATGATTTATTTGTATACAGTGATCGAGTGACCTACATTTCAAGACAATTTTAAATACAGGTAAATGCAAAATGTTTCAGATGTGGTAATAGAATCATATCAACATTTAGTCATTGGACATTATAAAAGATCTTGGTGACAAAGTCGGCTCCAAAAACCTTTAAATTTCTGCACTAAAGAGTTCCTCAAATCAAATGTATTTGATGACAAGAAAGATAATTCTAATTTAGTAATAGATAAAGCTGCAGAATTGCCAAGAATATCGCAAATACAGATTACCTTTGTCTTTTCACAGAAAATTTTATATGGAAAGGTTTCAATTTATTTACTTTATTCAGGTGATTGTGTATCCAATATATTTTGTTTTAAATATGAAGAGAAAATATCCGCAAGGAAAGAAGATATTCAGTAATGTGTTGATTTTGCCTATACATGGCAATGAAAAATGTCTGAATCAGTCAACCAATGAAGCTGAAAAAACTCGAAATTTTCGTTTGGTAACCACATCAGACATCACTTTGAGTCTCTATTATAGACCATATGAAGAAACTGGTTCAGTTTTGAAGCAAATCAATCCTAAACTGAATAGGTAGGGTATGACCTTAAATGTAATAAAATAGTGTGCGAGGTCAAAGCATAATATTTACATTACTACTTGACTTTCTGTGTTAAACGCCCGTTACCCTACTGGAGTCTTATTTCAATAATTCTTGTCAGGCCGGATAATAACAGAAAGCGCGCATTAATATTTTAATGGGCGGGGCTTGCCTAGATACGTCTTCAGTAGGTCATGTACTCTTATTGATAGAAAACGGTCCAAATTTAACGAAACGGAACCCAAATCACGGGAAAGTGAATCAACGGAATATTTATTTTCCCAGTTTCTCTTTGGTTTGATGACACAATCAAATTTTGAAAATTTCAATTTGAACGTGTAAGACGGCAAGCTGTACAGGCCTACTACTGCAGACAACACATGCCACTACTTCCGTTACATATATTACAATTTGAATTTCTTTGTAATTGAATAATTCATTTTGAGAAAATAATCCTAGGTGTTTTGTCATCGCTTCTATTTGAGTTTTTATACGCCTGTCGTAAGACGGTACGTAATATGTTATGGCGTTGTCCGTGCGTCCGTCCGTCCGAGGTCATGTTTTCCGGACTTTTTTCTGCAGTCTTTCAAGGTATTGGATTGAAACTTGGCATATAACTTTACATCAATAAGGTCAGTTCCAGTTTGCATTTGAGTATGATTGCTTTCGTTTTGCCAGAGTTACAGCCCTTGAACTTAGAAATTTTCGAGGATTTTACAGTATTCCGATTTTTTTCTGCAGTCTTTAAAGGTATTGAATTAAAACTTGGTATATATTACTTTATATAAATAAAGATCAGTATCAGTTTGCATTTGTGTATGATTGCTTTGGATTTGCCAGAGTTATGCCCCGGAACTTAGAAATTTTCAAGGATTTTACAGTTTTTCCGGATTTCTTTATGCAGTGTTTCAAGGTATTGGATTGAAACATGACATATACATTTATATCAATGAGGGCCTTTTTTCCCTATATTTCATTGCATAAATGGAGTTGGATATTATCTAATAGTATGCATGGATTTGGATATTACTTCACAGTATTGATGCCCATCACCTTGAACTAAGCTCATGACATACGTCAAACGACAAGATCACAAAGCACTATATTCGTAAAACATTGTCCGGGCCATTTTCCATACCCTCTTTACGGATTTCACTAATATTTCATAGAATTAATACAAATTACCCAAATAATATTACATTCATTCAAATTTATCCCCTTCAAGCTAAGCGACGGACGTACTATATGCCACGCTAGACGTTGCTCATGTTATGAAATGTAAGAATTGTGCAGTCTTTTAGTGAATTAAGACCATTTACATATAGATAGATGGACTATTTTCTTTACTTAAAGCCGGCGTGGCCTAGTGGTATCGCGTCGGACTCCTGATCGGGAGGCCGGGGTTCGAGTCCCGCTCTGGTCATGCCGGTGTCATGTCTTTCGGATGAGACAGTAAAAACCGAGGCCCCGTGTCGTGGTATGCATGGCACGTTAAAGATCCCTCACTGCTTCGGGTGGGTCCGTTGCAAAGGTCAAAATTTGTATGCCCCGCATCAGGCAGATGCCGTCACCATATACATGAAATATTCGTGGTGTGACGTAAAACAAAAATGAATCAATCAATCAATCAATCAATTTTCTTTACTTACGATTAAGAAAATTGAAAAGCTAGAAAATGGTGTTTTGAAAATACGTATGTAAATTGAGCGGGATATTTGATTTATCAAAATAAGTTCATTTCAAAAATTCTTTAAAAGCATTTGTTAGAGATTTTCGAAAAATTTGCGCTTGACAAACCTTAATTATATTCCAATAATTTAATTATTTCGACATTGACCGTTTAATGTATATACAAAGCACGGAGTAAAATTTATTTCTATATAGACAATGTCCATTCGAGTAATACATGAGCGGGGCTGCACGTAAACAAATTACCGGTTCGGTCTAGATATAGATCTGTGTGTCGAGTAATCTCTAACTGAATAAGAAGTCGGTTTTAAATTGAATAGAAAATACAAATATATATAAATATACTGGGGTTTTTTTTTTCTTTCATTTCATGGTATTCTTTCTATTTCGTTCATATAGACAGAAACTTTTTACAGTCACTTATTAAATAGACAAATCCTTAATTCCTTGTCCAAGCAAAGCCCCTGAAACATTGAAATGGTAGCCCTTCTCTCCCTACAGAAGATCAGCCAATAAGTACCCCTGACACATTGAAATTGTAACCCCTCTCTCCCCATAGAAGATAAGCCGTCTCGTTAATTACCATATTCATACCTCGAGCTTGCCGGACCCGGAAACAGTCAAATTTGTTCATTTTGCCGACGGACGAACCAATGACGGAGTTTCAGGGAAGACTTACCAACCTTATAAATTATACCAATGTCAAAGATTCTGAAGTTTTATACGGTCACCAGAGCCACTGTGTCAATGTAATCACAGGCTGTACAATTCACACTAGTCGTTTTTTCCAATAACCTTTTTTCATGGAATCAGCACTTCATCGAAGTTGATGAACCTACTTTGTGAATCGTGGGATAAAACGTTCATACAATGTGCGTTTCTTTGAGAGATATTATTCAAATCTTTAAAGGGGTTACGTAGATTGAAAATCTAGCGATTATACGTTAGGAAATGAATAGAAGTTTTGTTTAACGTGTTGTAAAGAAAGAATTCCTTTTACGATAGACGTGTATATAGATTTGGATAGATTATTACCGAATTAGAAAACATATGGTTCTTTACACTAGTTACTTTCGTTTTTATTTATTTATTTTCCTTACTCGCGGATTAAATATTCCACAAAACAGATAGTTAAGGACATTTGCTTTTGAAAAATCCTTCGGGTAAAACAAAATTAAAAATGAAAGTCGACAGATACCCTTGTGACTATACACAGTAGTGATGACATATTAGAGAATTGTATGACAGGATCTAATAAAAGTATGGCCGACGACAACGTAAATTGTTGTCATGAAGAAATAACGCTTGATCAAATTAGCGATAGAAAGAAAGTTTGATGAACAACATTAACTTTGTCGTGGCAACGGGATTGCTCCATCAGTCCTAAATATTCCCGGAAAATTAATTCTGCATGGGTGAATCCAGGCATATTGAGAACGATTTCCATCATCATCGGCCGTGAGAAGCAGACCTGGGTTTACCAGGGATGATTGTTTGTTTATTCGAGTTTTGTTTTACGTCACACCAAAATTATCTCATTTTCATTGTGACGTCAGCTGTCTGATGCCATGTATAGACTGGAGTTACCTGCTCTTGCTTGCTATCGTCGCTTTTTAAGATATTTTAAGATCTAGACAAGAATTGGCCGTTTAATGCAATGCACAGAAGTTAAGATCTGTCTAACTTTCGACCGAGGGTAATAAAGAAATTCACTCTCCACCGCAAGAAATGGAGATTCCCAACTGAGATAGCTGTAGTCACACTTTTGTAAGGCAGGTAAAACAAAATAAGAAGACTAAATTATTGTTAATAAAGTATGTTCAACCTCCTGATTTTTAATACCACGATCCCCATAAAAGTTTTGCGGAGCCGCACTTGAGTCATCCATAAATACGATGTAATTAAATCAGTCATATTTGGTGCAGTAAATTGTAGCGGACAGTACATACAATGGCCGAGACATAAGGCACAAGATGGAATAGTTTCAGGGTTAATGGGATTGGATGCCAACCTCATTACCCAAGAAATTCTGCTAACATTGTTAGACGGCCATATTATAGTGCTGCAACGAAAGTAGAGGCCGCTGCAAATATCCTAAATATAGAACAATTTTTCCATATTAAATGTACTACGTTTAATGTTTATTTGTTATTGGATTGTGGTGTGAATTAGTGGACATTGAATGGACAGAATGCAGACTGGCTGTCCTTAAAATTACGATTGATCTAGTGAGGTTTGAAATGTTTTAGAACCATAGTTCAAAGATTGATTTAGCAGGAAAATAATTATTTTGATAATTTATCGTTTTAGTTATGTCGTGCTCACTGACATTTAAATTGCGTTTTATTATAGCTGTTCTATTGATTTTATAAGATACGATTTGTTGATTTTGCTTAAATGCAGAGTTTCTTCGCTAATGACTTAAATATCTAGAAGAAACTTTTTTTTCGTCTATTAGAAAATCGAAACTCTCGCGTGATAACTCGAAAATATCTTTTTACTGCTAGGTCTTCCCAAGCGAAGGGACTTCCAACCGTGCGTATACCCCGACAACTGTGATTAATGCGCGTTGGGAAATAGTGCGCTAATAGTGTGCACGTAGAATAAAAGAGAATCACAAATGTATGAAATTTTTTGTTTACTGAAAAATATCCTTTACTTAACTATGGCTAGATGAGAGAGAGAGAGAGAGAAATGGGGAAACTGGAAATGTATATGATTAAAATTCAGCAGACAACATATTCGCTTTATGAAATAAGATAATTAAGATGGTTAAGGACCATCAGCATTATGATATAAAAGTTTTGCAATGTAATACAGACTGTGAGTGTTTAGAATAGAATAATTAATTAATCAACTTCAGACTGGTTATGGTCGAAGACTGATCAAAATTGAAATTCTAGAGGAAACTGATGTGTAAAGGAGGTCGTAGATCGCACTTTTTTGTTTTTGTTCAAGTTAATATCTGAAATGGCAGAGGTTTCCATTTATGATCAAAATTGTATGATATCTATAACATATATTTACTTTTACGCTTTTCTTATACGTGCTTGCAGATGAAGATGAGAATTAAAAAAATGCTTTTATTCAACATTTACACAACAATACAATTTTCCATTTTTTTTTGGAATACGAAACTCGACGATTATTTCACATCATTTCCAATATCATTATTTCATAATTTTGTCCTTAGTAATGAACTAGCCCAAAGCAATGAGAAATCTTTCACGTGGCACCGTGTAACGTGACTTGAAGCTCGGTTTACACTGTATCTCGGTTCACACTTCACCTCAGTTCGCACCATGCTTCGGTTCACAATGAACCTCGGTTTCCCATGCCTCGGTTCACAGTGTGTCTAGGTTCACACAGTACCTCGGTTCACATTGTACCTCAGTTCACATTGTCTCATCCGAAAACGGAAAGAGGGACAGATGATGAAAAATCTGCATAAAAATTCTCACCGACAACCGGAATTGAACCTAGTGTCATGTTCTAATTTTTGAATTTACTTGGGTACCACCCCCCAAGTAAATTCAAAAATTAGAACATGACACTAGGTCGTCAGATCAGAAATCCAATACAACACTACTGAATTAACCTACCACTTAAATATAGGTCATTTCAGTAAGGTGATTTGTCTGCCCTTGATAAAAACTTTCTTACGGTCTGCATATTACTGTGAGATATAAAAAAGTGACTCCTGCTTTATTGACAAATTCTCACTATCGTTTATATAAAAAGAGTAAATAGAATTAAGTAAACAATTGTCGCAAAGATTTTATACTACTCTTTTTCTTTTTACGGAGACTACTTTAATCAACAAGGGTAGATAACTTTCCTTATTAAGATGCCATATACAAGCGATTATATGAATTAATACATTGTCAATATGACATACCTTAACAATGTACGATATTAACATTAGTATAGAGGCATTCTTGGTGTTAGTGGTTAGGCGCTTGGCTCGCGGCGCCGACGATCCGGGTTCTATTCCCAGGTTGCGCCACTATGTTTAAGAAGTTGGTTACCTCCTGCTTCCATGTCGTGATATAACTGAAAAAAATATTGAAATCGGCGTAAGACACCAACCAACATTAGTATGTATAATATTAAAGATGCTTCGACATTTCAAAAGCGATTAAACGTATCATTCTTTTTCTTAATTCCCTCTTAATTATATGACTGTATTAGAAAATACGCTTCGATCTACAAAAAATGCCGTCTCTTGGAAAAAGTATTTGATAAACATGACAGGGTTTGGCTGTAGGAATGGTAACCATGACTTTTTCAGCGTGAAAATATGAGCAATAATGAATCATTTGTATACGTGTAAGCTCGTCATTATGGTATGAAGTCCGACCGAGGCCACCGTATCCGGAAATGTTGCATAACGTTGAAAATTATTAATTGAATACTGTTCACCAGCTTTCGGCACATTATGAACACCCGCTTTTCCTCTCTCGAATGTTTCTGTCTGTGATTGTGGTAATACAGGACAACAGAAGTAATCAAGAAATGGGTCTATTTGGACGAATGTAGCATTGCAATGATAATTGTTCATTTATATTCAAGAATCAATTACTAGAGCTCGGAGCGCATTGTCGAATGTTTGAAAAGGAGATGGAAATTTATTACATCAGTTGATAAAATTACTTTTTAATGTCTATAAACCGCACTCATTGATACATTTGCATATACGGGGGAACATATAATATCGATGTAGTGCAATGACACAACAAGAAGGATTTACCTCCCCAAAAATAACGTCTCCGAAAAATACAATCAATGACAGATCTGCACGGGAAAGTAATAGTTACAATAATGTATCATAGACAGACTAACGTCCATGAAAATGCTCTTAAATCTAATTATACTGAAACATCAAATCTAATATTGGAAGTGTATCACTCCTCGCAGACGACGATGCGATGTTCATTTAATTTGTGATGAAGGCAGAATGACACTACTTCCAGAATTTGTAGTCTTGATAGACATCCGCGGATTCAATTGCAGTGACTCCCCGATGATGTTGCTTTTCTCCACGTCAGGAGCGGATTCAGGATTTATTAAAAAACAAGATGAAACTAGGGAAGAAAAACGCTCCGACCCGGAGTTTTTCGTTTAAGAAATGCAAAAAGCGGGATGGAGTTTGCAACACCAGAACCTTTCTGTTGCCGTCAGTGCACGGGGTGCCTTTTTCATATTGATACCATTTGAAATCATATGTCAAGGGCGGATACAGCATTTTAACGGTTTTCCAACCGTCGGAAACCCTCTGGATTCGCCCATATGTATCACACCTTTTTTTAAACCAAGTTACCATAAAGATCTTATTGTAGTAGTTTATAGTTGGTCATCGGTTTGATTTAAGGAAGATTTGACCCTATAGAAATACAATTATAGAAATCGTTGGGGTTTTCTCGTTACGGGAAGGTTCCTCAGAAAATGCTCCTTCACAAATGAGAATTAATTCTTTCGATCCCATTTTCTATAGATCGCATTTCCTTTTTTCAGCCACCCGGTATGCGCATTTGTATTCCGGCAAATGTATTCACTTTGGACCAGCGCTTGGGATTTGATGGGTATCAATGGAGATATCTGTCAGTTCAGAGATATTGCAGAAGCCTCTTTTCATCTCAAGAGACTTGCATGTCGCACATTTACCTGTCAGATGTGTCATGCTTAAGGGGTTCACGGGGTTAGGGGAAGGTTACATGCTATATGTCTGTCAGGAGAACTGCATTGTATCCTATTTATAATCTAACGTTTCTTCGCAACTTCACACTGCTTTTTGAAGACCTCCAGTTCACCACAGGATATTGTTGGGGGATACGTGACTGATATTTGTAACCAACAATTACATATCTATGAGTTTATTTGGTATACATGTATTTTCTTCAAAATTTTATCAGATCACTATCATGCAAAAGATGAAGTAGATTCATTGTTATCATAAATAATAAAAGAATTTTATTTATTTATTTTTTAGGGGGGAGGGGGGTTCTTTCTTTTCTTTTTTTTTTTTTTTTGGGTTTTTTTTTGTTTTTTGGGGTTTTTTTTTTTTGTTTTTTGGGGGGTTTTTTTGGAGCGGTGGGGTCTCTATTTTCCTTTGTTTTTTTTTTTTTGGTAGTGTTTGTTTGTGTTTTGGTTATTTTCATTTCTTGACTTAAGTGTAAGTATACTTTTGTCCCGGTGGTATGTGGCAATAACACTTCAACACAGTGTTGGTTCACATTCATTTATATACAGTGCTTTTTCTATATGCAAGGGCATTCACGGCGGGTGCGGCTAGCCAAACAGGAGACGCTCACTCCTTCCGGACACCCGGTCTCACCTGTGAATTTCAGTGATCCGTGAATGTCCACTGTGGTACATTGTTGTCAGTGCCATATTCAGTTGACACCAGTTACTTGAGTATTTTGAATTTCTTTTTTTTTGTGATACATTTTGAAGGAAACTATTGCCTGGCAAAATTCTAATACTTGCTTAAACTTCATTACGTGACCAAGTCTCATTTGTCCCATTTGAGCCTCTTGTTTTGAATAGTTTAATAGAAAGTTTAATCGCAGTGGTAAGGGTGAAACATTGTGTGAGAAAATTAAAAATACTGTGTAATAATGAAATGGTTTATTAATTGTATATTTTACCTTTTTAACCAAGTATTACCTCTATAATCGTTTTAGATCCTTTCTCTGGTCGAACCACTCCAGGATCTGCTGGCTTACGAGAAATCAGTTTCAACTTCAGCACAGAAAAAATGGACGGACTCCCACCCCTGACTCTGAAGAGCAGACCTAGAAGAGCGTCTATGCAAGACGCAATCGATCTCAAGACGATAGACACCAAACTGTATGATAGAAGGGTAGGTATGAAAGAAATGGTCACATATGCCCCAACAATGGTATCGAAGTTTAGGCCTGAATTATTTCTAGGTAGGATAGGTCAATGATAAGCAATACCTCAATAACAATATCCCTTACGTGATAAAACCATGGGATGTTGTTGACGAGGTGAAGGAAGCATTCATCACATTAAGGTCATGGGGAGACTTACAGAAAGTCATAAGGTGTAGGTATGGAATACTGAAATATTGTATTTGAGAATTTTCCATCTTGTTGGGTTGTGTTTTACGCCGATTTCAACAAATTTTCTGTCATTTTGCCACATGGAATCAGCAGGGAGTTTTCCATGTCATGGAGTTATAATGGAGATAGTTTTAATAATGACTCTGCGTTCACGAAATGAGTCATTTGTAATGCATTGCTGGTTTTACGTAAAACTTTTTATTGATAATTGTATAAGATGGAAATAATCTGTCTTGAACAGCAAGTTACATGTTCCTTGTGTAAATGCAATAATTACTATGCCGTTTTCTTGCGCGCAAAATGTTTTCAAAGTGGAAAGAAATGTTAAGTGTGCCATTTGTGCCAAACTATGAGAATAGACACATGCAGACCAATATTATCGATGCTTTTGTTTTGAAGAAAAATACTAACGTACATTCCTGTGATAATAAGAATAGAAAAGTGGCAATGGTATACTTGATATAGATGTGTTAGGTGCTAATTATCAAGATTTAATTTTTGTATTTCTTACCGAATTTATTAGAAATTAAAACATGTCATAACCATCAGAGGGAGGTGTTGAGGACCTAGAAAGGTAACCATTAGGGGTAAATATTGGACACCAAGGAAGGTGAACATCGGAGCTAATAATTGGGCATTGAGCTAAGAATTCGACAACTATGGCTAGGGAAATCAACACCAGAAATAGTTTTGGACACCTATAGCTGGGGAGTTAGCCTTCGGAACTAATAATTGGGCACCTAGGGAGGTAACCATCAAAGCTAAATATAGGGCTCCGAGGGAGATTAATATTAGGGCAAAGTGTTTGGGGACCTACGTATACTTAAGAAGGTAACCATCAAATGAAGTATCTAAATAGGTAACAATCGGAGCTATGCATTTGGCCCTTAGGGTGATATCCATCGGAACTAATGTAAACTAATGTAAGTATTTGGTACCTAGGGAGGCAGCCATAGGTCATAAGAGTTTATTATTGGCGACTGAGCTACACAACCATTATAGTTGAGTAATATGACTATTTCACTGTACGTATCCGTTTTGAGTTTTACGTATTGCAGCATTCTTTTACGAGTAGGGGCGCGAGAGATTCCGATTGCATGATGGGTTATGACTTTGGTTTTATCCTATAGTAGGTCATAATGCAAATTTTCAGTAATTTTTTATAAATACTATTATAAATATTTTGAAATCCACATTCGAATTCAATGAAGAAGCATACATAGATGATATATATTTCATTATTTTCTCATTTAAGATAATAATCATGTTAAAACAAAATATTAAAAAATAAGATTTTACTCAGAAATTGAAGAACAAATCACCAGTCTGGATCATCTAGGCGTTTGTGAAAATGTCTCATTGTTTACATTGGGAGGTAACTATAAGGCACCTAAGGAGGTAACATAGAAGTAACTATAGGGCAACTATGGAGGGTGGGGGTGTTTAAACATATCTATATAGTGGGCATCACGGGAGGTAGCCATCAGAATTGGACACCTATGGAAGCTATCATCAGAACTACTGGTTAAAGTTTCAGGGACAATTTAATTTGTAAGATTTCTATATAAAAATCTACATTACTTTACAAAGCTTGTTCCATATGCTACAAATCAGTACACAGACTATGACTTAAAGTCTTCTCGTATCAAAAATATAGTCAGATAATATTTAACCATTGGTTAGCTTAACCTGTGGTTTAAGTTTCGAACAACTGGTCCCAGAGGGAAGTATTAGGTAGCTATGGAAATAACCATCAGGACTAAGTTTGGGCACTTAGGGAGGAAACCAACAGAGCTAGCTATTGGGTACCTAGGGAGGAAACCAACAGAGCTGGCTATTGGGTTTCTAGGGAGGAAACCAACAGAGCTAGCAGGAGAAGTATAAGGCATCTGGGGAGGTAACTGCAAGATGTATATAACGAATACGTGGAAAGCTAATGACTAGAGGTAAGTATCGTACCCTTAAAAAGGTAACCATCAAAAGTAGGTATGGAAATACCCATCATATTGGACATTAAGGGAGGGAATCATGAGATGTTGGTGGCAAGAGAATTAAGAAGTATTCATCACTTTTATATTAAGTAAAACTGAAAAGAAGATTATTAGGTTTAGAAGAACTTAGATATTAGTGTTAGAGAGTTCTCTTAATTGTTTGGTTGATGATTTGTGTCTTGTGTTGATTTCAACAATTAGTCTGTCATATCTCCTCATGGCAGCAGCAGGAAGTTCTCCATGTCGTAGAGACATAATCTAGCTAGTTTTAATAATAACCCTCGTTCATATTTCACGAAATGTGTCATTTGTAATGCATTACTGGTCTTACGTAACACTTTTAATTAATAATTATCTAAGATGGAAATAATCTATCTTGAACAACAATTACATGTTCTTTGTATAAATGAAATAATATCATGCAGTTTTCATGAGCGCAAAATGTTTTAAAAGATAGGTGTGTAGCATGTCATTCGTGTCATACTCGGAGAATAAACACATGCAGACCAATATTAGCGATGCTCTTGATTTGAAAGTAAACTAATTATTTACGTGTTAGTAATCGGAGTAAGAATAAATTGATTTATTGGTTGATTGATTTTACGTCACTCAACGATTATTTCACGTATACAGTGACGGCATCTGCCTAATGCAATGCATACAAGTACATGTACATCTTTGCAACGGACCCACCCGAAGCAGTGAGCGATCTATTACGTGCCATCGGATTTCGGATTTTATCCGAAAGACAAAACACCGGTGTGCCCAGGGCGGGAACTGAGCCCGGGATCTCTCGGTCATAAGCCAAGTACCTCACTCACTCTGCCACTCCGGCATATAACTAGTTATCTCGACATGAATGTGTTTAGGGGGTGATTATAATAGTTTAGTTGTTGTATTTACCACCAAGTATATTATTATTCAAAACATAAGAGAACCATCAGAGGAGGATGTATTAAGCACCTAGGGAGGTAGCCATCACAGGCTAATATTGAGTGGCTAGGGAGGTAACCATCGGAACTAATAATTGGGCACATACGGAGGTAATCTTCGGGGCTAACTATTGGATACCTAGGAGTAATAATTGGATATATGATGGATACCTATAGCGAAGGAAGTAACCATCAGAAGCAGGTACTGGGCACCTACATGTATAACTAGTGATGTAACCCATAATTAGTACTTAATAATTAATGATTGGGCAACTAGGGACGTAACTATTAAAGCTTGTTATTGGGCACTTAGGGAAATAACTATCAGAGCTATATGTTGGACACTTACAGCTATTGAGGTATCAATCTAAGTATCGGGCATCTAGCAAGAACCAAACATTAGAGCTAAGTTTTCGGTACCTAGTGAGGTAACCAACGGAGGTAAATATTGGGCACCCAGGAAGGAAGTCTTCAGAACTATCTATTTGACACCAAGGAAGGTAACCATTTGGCACCTGGGAAGGTAAACATCCGGGCTAAGTATTAGGCAGCGAGAGAAGTAACCATCATAGCTACCTAGGGATGTTAGCATTTGTGGCATGTATTTGGAACCCTTGGAGGTATCCATAAAAAACTTGCTATCATCAAAATTACGTGTTGACATATCTGGCACCACGGGAGATTACCATTGGAGCTAGATATCTGGTACCACGGGAGGTAGCCATTGGAGCTAAATATCTGGCACCACAGGAGGTAACCATTGCAGCTAGATATCTGGCACCATGGGAGGTTAGCATTGGAGCTAAATATCTGGAACCACGGGAGGTTACCATTGGAGCTAGATATCTTGCACCACGGGAGGTTACCATTGGAGCTAAATATCTTGCACCACGGGAGGTTACCATTGGAGCTAAATATTTGGCACCACGGGAGGTTACCATTGGAGCTAAATGTTTAGCGCTACGGGATGTAACCATCAGGCCGAGGTATTTAGCACCAAGGGAGATAACCATCAAGGCTACGTATTGGGTACCTAGGTCGTGACCATCAGAGGAAAGTTTTGTGCATCCGGACTGGTAACAAGCAGAGCTACGGAGTAAGTATTTTGTATCAAGGGAGGTAACAATCAGAGGTATGTAATGGGTACTTAGGGAGGTAACCATCATAGTTATGTATTTTGCAAAAAGGGAGATAAACATGAGAAAACGTATTGGGCATCTAGTGGGAGTGGGGGGACTATGAAGATTTTGTGACAAAATATTAAAGAAGTAATCATCATTTTCAAGTAAAGCGAGACGGAAAAGAAAATTATCAGAAGTAGAAGCAGCATGTTTGTAGAAATTCAAAAAAGCATATTATTTGGTTGAGATTTCTCGTGTTTTTAGTTTGTTAATTTGTGTTTTAGGTCGATTTCAATAATATTTGTTTCATATCGCGACATAGAAGCAGTGTGTTCTCCCATGTCGTGGAAACATAATCGAGCTTTGATAATTATAATAGCTCTGCGCTCGTATGTGTCACTCGTAATGCATTACTGGTCTTATGTAAAACTTTTAATTAAGAAATATCTTAGATGGAAATAAATCAGTCTTGAACAGCATGTTACATGTTCCTTGAGTAAATGAAATGGTACCATGCTGTTTTCACTTCTATGTGTGCAAGATGGATTTTTTCTGGTATGTTTTGTTTTAGCTCACCTGAGCCGAAGGCTTCTTCTTCAGAACAGCTGAACAGAATTTGATGAAACTTGGTATGCATGAAGTACTCATGGTTCCCTACAAGTGTTGTTGTTTTTCGTCCCAATCCGTCAATAGGTGGCGCAATCACAGGCAAAAGCAGGTCACAGAGGGTATTCTCGTTTTACAAACTTCTTCTTCAGACCGGGGGCATACGAAACAAACTGAATGCATAGGAATGATCTAGAGGGATGTGTGAAGAAATGTTGTTATTTTTGGTTCTGTTCCGAAATCAAAATTTTGACGTTTTCGACGTTTATTTTTTTGGACTTAGTAATTTCAATGCAGAAAAGTGTCATGTTTTTCAATTTATTGATAATGATGATTTCTTATGGACTATTTTGATCATAATTATGGTAAGGAATATTATTGTGAAAATTTTTGTCAGTATTCTAATTTTGGGATTTTTATGAATTTTTAAGACTTCCAAAAAAAAAAGGGGGGGGGGAGGGGTTGGCCATTTTTTCACATTTTCAACTTTTTCAGCAAAATTGTTTGAGGGATATTTTAATAAATCTTGGTAGAAATTAATCACTTATGATCCCCTTCAAATTCTGTAGTTTTTGTCCTGACCTCTTTACAAGTGGCGCCACCAGAGTTAAAAGTAGGTCATAAAAGAGTACCATCCCTTGACAATCTTCTTCTTCATACTGTCTGTAAACAGAGACAGAATGCATAGAAATGATCTAGATGGATAAGTGAAGAAGTCTTGTCATTTTGGTTCCCTTCCAAAATAAATTTTTATAAGTTTTTTCGACATTTTTTTGGACATGGTGATTTCAATGCAGAAAAGTGTCATATTTCCTTGTTAATTGATAATTATGATTTCTTATGGACTATTTTGATCATCATTATGGTAAGGAATGTTATTTTGAAATAATTTTGTCAATATCTCAATTTTTTGATTTTCTATGAATTTTTAAGACTTCCAAATGAGGGTGTATAGGGACAATTCTTCACATTTTTTACTTCTGCTCTTATACCACATGAAAGATTTTTATGAAACATGGTGTACATGAAGTACTATAGATCTTCTATGAATTTTGTATATTTCATCCAATTTGGTCAACAGATGGTGCCACCATGTCTAAAAAATAGGTCTCACAATGGTACATATACCACTTGGTAATTAAAATATGGAGAGTAGCGGTTCAAATCCAGCTGTGGTCAAAATTTCTTTTTTCATTTATTTACACATCTGAATTACTTTTTAGATGTTTCTTAACACTTAACATATGAAATTAGGCCATTTTAAGTTGGATCTGGACAATATTTGAAACAATTGTTGTTCATGACCCAGACTTGAAATCAGTCAACAAAAGGCGCCATCTAAAGAAAATGACTAACTTGTTGCCCTGAATCACATCTTGCAGAGACAAAGCAAATGCTTAATAACAAATTCGCCTGGATGAATACACAAAAACACTGTTGTTTTTTATTCTGGTTTGAAATAAAATTTGACATATTTTCAACATTTGTGTTGACTTAGTCACAGTATGCAAAGATAAATAACTTCTTTCTTCCTGCATGAATGATAATCTAGGTAGTCAAGTGAGCGATATAGGCCCACTTGGGCCTCTTGTTTTGTTTTTGTTTCTGTGTATTTTTTGGGGGTGCGGGGGTGGGTTCTTTTTTTGTTTTTTGTTTTGTTTTTAGTTTAAGCATCAAACTTATATAATGAATAAGTAGGGAGGTACTAATCCGAGGTAAGAATTGTGTACTGAGGAAGTTAACAATGATAGGTACGTATTGGACACATAGGGAGGTAAGTAACAGAGATACATATTGGGCACTTAAAGAGGTGGCCAAAAGAGACACATATTGGGCTCCTAGGGAGGTAACCAACAGAGACACATTTTGAGCACCTAGGGAGGTAACCAACAGAGACACATATTGGGCACCTAGGGAGTTAACCAAAAGAGACACACATTGGGCATCTAGGGAGTTAACCAAAAGAGACACATATTGGGCACCTAGAGAGGTAACCAGCAGAGACACATATTGGGCACCTAGGGAGGTAACCAACAGAGACACTTATTGGGCACCTAGGGAGGTAACCAACAGAGGCACATATTGGTAACTTAGGTAGGTAACCATAAGAGACACATAGGGCCATAGGGAGGTAAACAACAGACACATTGGGCAGCTATGGTGGTAACCAAAAGAGACACATATTGGGCACCTAGGGAGGTAGCCAAAAGAGACATACATTGGCCACCTAGGGAGGTAACCGACGGAGACACATAGTGAGCACCTAGGGAGGTAACCAACAGACACATTGGCCTACCAAGGGAGGTAACCAAAAGAGATACACATTGGGCACCTAGGAAGGTAACCAACAGAGACACATATTGGACACTTAGGGAGGTAACCAAAAGAGACACACATTGGGGCCATAGGGAGGTAAACAACAGACACATTGGGCAGCTATAGAGGTAACCAAAAGAGACACATATTGGGCACCTAGGGAGGTAGCCAAAAGAGACACACATTGGCCACCTAGGGAGGTAACCTACGGAGACACATAGTGAGCACCTAGTGTGGTAGCCAACAGACACCAAGGGAGGTAACCAAAAGAGATACACATTGGGCATCTAGGGAGGTCACCAACGGAGACATATTGAGCAGCTAGGTCGGTAACCAGCAGAGACATATTGAGCACCTAGGGAAATAACCAACAGAGATACATATTGAGCACCTAAGGAGGTAACCAAAAGAGACACACATTGGGCACCTAGGGAGGTAGCCATCAGAGCTTAGTGTGGGACGCTTAAGAAAGTAACAATTGAAGCTAAGTATTGGATACCTAGAAAGGTAATCAGCAAAGGTAAATATATATATTTATCACTTCCAGACGTAAACGTCAGAGGTACATATTGAGGACCTAGGGAAGGAAGCATCAGATTTGGGTGTCAATGGACTGAAGAAGTCTTTGTAAGTTTTAACCATATTAAGACTGAAAAGAGATTTATCAAATCATCAGATGCAGGTAAGGGACAGACTTGGAGTAGTGGTTAAGCGCTTGGCTTCGACGATCCGGGTTCGATTTCCGGGGTTTGCCACTGTACGGATGGTTACCTCCTGTTTCCATGTCGTTATATAAATGAAAATTTGTTAAAAGCGACGTAAAACAACAATCAACCAACCAAGCACCAGACGCAGGGATGGTCAAACTGACTAGATAATATTAGACGCAAGTATGGTGAGACTGAAAAGGTGATTTCAGATATAAATCTGGCGAGACTGACAAGAAAATTATCAGATACATATATGGTGTCAAAAGGTACATAAGCGAAAGCTGCATGTACCGGGTATGTAGAGGCTGGAGAAATAACTGTTAGAGATAAGATGTATGGTAAGATCGTAAAGAGAATTATCGGATAAGATGTAGGTATGGAGATACAATTTAGATATCAGATGCATTTATAAACAGATTTACTAGAATTCTGTCAGATGCAAAAATGTAGAACGTGAAGAGAGGTGTGTGGAGAGAATATTTACGGGATGAAAGCATAGAAAGGCTGAAAAGATTCATGTAATTATCAGTCGTAAGTATGTCATATATCTGGATTTATAGTCTGAGAAGTTCCCAGGTCTCTTTCTATTCGGCCTCGCCCTGGGGCATTTATTATGTGTATTTCGTTCCTAGCGTTTCGCTATACATTAATCTATAATCCATCAACATTTCTGCTATTCCCACAATGAATATTGACATAACAAAAGTTCACAGATTACAAGACATAATATTGTTTAGTGAGCGAAATGTCTAATGTTAAGAATTTTAGTGGTTCTAGGGACGGAATTAAGGTGGAAGGTTTCTAGCATTGAAGTAGATCGGCATCACGTTAAATTCTTAACTCTTAATCCGTTTAGATAATAAAAAAAAAAAATGATGGTAACAAAAACATTGGTAATAAAATCAAATTATCAACCTTTATAATGATAAAAATAACAACAACAATAGTAATGATAATACAATATTACGCGAACATGGATTTATTGATTTAAGATTTATTTCATTCGATGTTATGATGAAATACAAAATTTAGCAATGACCACTTTTAAATGAATCCCAAAAGACCTTCGGTTGTCAAGTGAATTCAACTGTTGCTAAGCAACTCATTATACCCTTCCACCTGTACCAAGTATTAGGGTATCTACCGCAGGTTACTGGTTTCTCCGGGAAACCAAGTTTCTCCTGTCACTATATACTGACAATGATGGCTATCAAGCGCTAAAGCAATCATGCCCTCTCAGGTCTCTCCATTAGCCCGGAAAAACAAACACTAATGTATTATGAAATCACCGAATGTAAAAAAAATTCTGACAAGAGGGCGGATTTCCATGCTTGTGTTCAATATTCTCTTGATATAAGAGTTTTCTAAAGATCTAAACGAGAAAATGACTTAACTTTATTTAAGAGCAACACATGCAACGTTTCTCTGAATTTACATGTTTCATTTCTGAATCTGTGTTTCAGTAGTGAGACCGATGTTGTTTTTCCGAGTGTGCGGCGGAAGGCCGGAGAAAGTGCAGTTGGCGCTGATTACATTGATTATCAAAAAACTGATTAGCTAATTAAGCTGGTACGGCTCAATGGATTATATGCTCGTCTTGTGATCGAAAGGTCCGGATTCGACTCCCGCTTTTGGCGCACCGGTGTCCTGTCTTTCGGATGAGAAAGTAAACATCGAAGTCCCGTGTCATGCTAGGCGCGTGGCACGTACAAGATCGCACACTGATATGGGTGGGTGCTTTACAGAAGTATAAATTTCTCTGTGATGCATCAGGCAGATGCCGTCATCTTATATGTGATAAAATCTGGGAGTGACGTAAAACAAAAAGTCGATCAATCTGGTTAGCTAAGTGGCCTGGTGAATTAGGGGTTAACGTCGCTTTCAAAACTTTTAATCAGATCGCGACATGGAGACAGGTGGTAATAAACCTCTTAAACATAGTGGCACAATCCGGGAATTGAACCCGGATCGTCTGTATTGTAAAGCCAGTGCTTAACTACTGCACCAAGTCTTGCTTTTGTCCAACACTGAGGGCATTTAACATCAAACATGGGTAGAAATCGAGGTTATGATATATCAGAGAATATAAGTATTACGGTGCATACTTTATTCAGCTTTGCTTTGTTCAATTAATACAACCCCTGTATCCGACCCTGATCAGAGAGTAGATTTTGTTTACAGACCAGAGTGGTCTACAATAGACCCAGTATCTAATTTGCCGAGTGCATTGACTTTGTCTAGGGAAAGATATTGTTATACCGTGACCTATAAATTGTTGGAATAGAAATAGCGCTAGGTATTAAAATAGATTGTTTGCGTTAGGAATGCGACAAATCACTACATAACGTGGTAAACATTATTCTGGTAGTAATTAGACACGATCTGTAAAATTTAGTTTATTTACTAGGTTAAAGGGAATATTATTAGATATTTTTGTGTGTATGTGTGATCTCATTACTGCAAATGACAATCACGTTTCCTTCCCATTTTTAGAATAACCGCATTTAAGCTTTGATACACTGTTCACGTAAAAGAGAAATGTATGTAGCGAAAATGATATTTTGATTCAGCTAAAACGCGCAGTGCATGCAAGTGTAAATGCATAATTTGTTACAACAGTGCCTTTTATACCAAATTTGATGCGTGCAAGTATTGTAAGCACTATATTGCAATCTACTAATTACCTCAGCTTTGACAGACACGCTTCTCTGTAATTGGTAATATTCGGTAAAATCTTCAATTTTCACTTCGATTATCGAAACAGATACGATTTTCGAAAAGGAAAAATTGCAAACCAGAGAAGGGTTTGTACAAAATAAGTCCCCGCAAAGACAATTTTGTCTTTGACCTTCGACCTAGTGACCCCCTCCTTCAATTTTGGAAAGATATAATAAATCTAAATATAACTAACAAAAGATGCATGATATTTAACAATTACAATAGGCATCTGCCCATGTTGTCTAGAGTCATTACATTCAAATTTCGTTACCTTAGAATGGCTGATACTTGATATATTATTCAGAAACCAACATTTGCAATTTACTTTTTCTTTACCTTTCACTTATGGAGCCCAAAATTAATGAGCATCGTCCAAATGTTAGGCCACTTGGCCTTTATCAAGTAAAGGGAACAACGTTTATATAAAATGACATCGTTTATTTCTCTTGATGAAAGCCAAGTGGTCGAAATTTTGTGAAAAGAGAGGTTTAATTTTGTATTATTTTATTTTATTTACACCGCTTCCCTGTGGTAGATTTTACTGATTAAATAAATGTTATGTTTTACAGCTTCAAAGGCAAAGATCTCTTTGTAGTAGTACAGAGGAAGATAATACCCTAGGCTCACTGAACCTTATACTTCAATACAATGCAGAAACTCATCTTCTTGCTGTAGAAATTGTCCAAGCCAGTGATCTCGTCCCGCCCAGTACCACAACTTCCGCCAATCCGTACTGTAAAGTAACCCTCCTACCTGATCGTCCAAGCCAACTCAGAACCAAAGTACAATACAAGACCTTAGACCCATTGTTCCAAGAAGAATTCATCTTTGACGTCACGCCGCAAAAGTTGACGTCATCGGAATTGCAGGTGCTCCTGTACGACTCCGATCAAGACGTTTGTCTTGGAGAAGTGAGATTACCTCTCGATTCTGTGGACTTCTCCGATCCTTGTTCTCTTGAAATATGGAAGAAAATCACACACTATGAGGAGAAGGAAACAAAACAGGTAAATGTAGTCCCAAATACATTCGAGACAACGTCGCTTACCATGGATTCCAGACGAAGCTGTTATAAAAGTTTTTGTTGGTTTTAATAGATAGGTTTCTCCATGAATTTCTCACCACAGTGTCTTCTACATTTTAAGGGAGGGGAGGTCGTGTGTTTGAATATGAAAGGTAATTCGTCGTGTTCATATCCCATCCCTTTGGATGAGACAGTAAATTTGAGATTTCGTGAGGATCCTTCAGGTAGTCCCCCTTTGCAAAAGACTAAATCAGAACTAGTCTGACTGAACACCACTGAATATTAGTATTTTGTAGGATTCATTTTTCTCAATATTTTGAAGGCAGCATTTGGGCCATTTTGGTATTTCTTTTATGGGTTTTAATTTGGTGGACGGGATGGGGTTGGAGGCATGCAAGTGTTTTAATATTTATCGTGCATAAGATTTTGCCTAGTATTTCTCACACACAAAGTAATTATTTCGTGCGCACATTGTTGAGTATTTATAGAAAGCGATCAAGCATTTTGCCCACAATATACCAGAGGGACTCCGTAGCTGTGATTTTCTTTCATTTGAACAAAACACCATTTCTCACCAACCCATTCTAGATTCCATTCGAGTAATTTTAAATGGCATTGTTGATTTATCAATAATCCCAACGAGAATAAATTCACATCAACTGTAATTTATGGAGAAGTGACCGAAAGAATAAGCGCTGTTCTGTTCATGCCAGCTGTTCTGAAATAATTACTCCAAATCCATCCGCGTCATTGGAAGGGCGTTAACAATATTTTTGCTTTGCAATGCCCATCAGACGAAGACGTGGACAAAATATTGATATGTTTTGTCTGGCAATGTCTACAAATGCTCCAAAAATATTGAGGTCTTTGGCGCCTTTAAGAGTACAGGATACTACATGTTATTTTGTCAAGTTCAAAAAACAATTCGTCGACAATCTGGTATAAAACTACCAAATTTAACAGCAAGCCATCTGCTATAATGTGATATGGTACGAACCTGCAAAGTATACTACATAGGCGGATCCAGAAATCTTTGAAAGGGGGCGGGGGTTGCAGTCTCCCATGACTAATGTTTTGCACTATTCGGTCTGGAAAGGAGGGCGGGGGGTTTGGTTGCAGTCCTAAATATGGTCGAAAATGACTTTTTTGGGGTAAAATTCCCCGACCAATCTACCAAATAAATGTATGAAAAAGAACAACATGGACCCTTTAAACGATTATGGCAACTTTAGTTTGCCTTGTGTAAAATACACGATTTATTTATTGCCGAACAATCTAACATGTAAAAAGCTAAATTTCCATTAGACCCAGAGGTATAAGGAAGTTGTTGCGGTCATGTAATATGGTCGTTAGGAGAGTCATAACGTATACAAACATTACGTAATAAGACATTGGCTGAGCTTTCCGGTAAAAATAAATCGTCGATTCAATTTGTACGTTAATTAAGTATTTTTATAGGAGCCGCAGGTACGATCCAGACTAGCGCGTAGAGGGACATGTATTCTGTAGAATTAATTATCTCGTACTCGCAGGGATATTAACTATGCATATTTTACATACAAACGTGGGGAAATTGATTAAGGTTCCCGGTCAGATAGTAATGAAATTTTAGAAATTTATTCAAGGTTATTTATTTATTTATTTATTTATTTATTTATTTATTTTAGTTACAAGTGCATGGTTACAATTCTTTGAGGTCATATTTTATTCAGATGTAAAGGTAACCTAATAAGGTCTCTGATTATTTTAGATCACCTGAGTTCAAGCGAGCCATAGTCACGACAGCTTATATAGGATATACAGGATATATGCTTACTTACGAACAAGGGAGAACTTTATTGATTTGGGATCAAAAGGTCAAAGGTCAAGGTTACAGCTGACGAAAATAGACTGGTTATTGGTTTCTGGATGATAAATCAAGTACCTTTGATCGTATTCAAATCAAATTTTGATATATGCTTACTTATCAAAATAGGAAGAACACTATTGATTTTGCAGTTAAAAGATTAAAGGTCAAGGCCACAACTTATGAAAATAACTAATTATTGGTTTCCAGATAATAAGCTAAGTACCTATCATTATATTGAAACCAAATTTGGATATATGCTTTACTTAACAAGAGAGGAAAAACGCTATTAAGCTACTGATTTTGGAGTCTAAACTCAGGGTCAAAGATCAAGGTCACAGCTGACAGAAAAGACGGTGGTTTTATATATTATCATATATCATTACTTGCTCACCATAATTTGATCATATTTCACATATTTAACAGGTCAAGTTCTTTTAGACAAAAGTAATCAAAAGGGAAGGATGCCTATAGATTTCCGGTCAATAAATGAGAAAGCAATTTCACTACTGTAATATTTATAGGCGTTATTGCCAATGAAACTTATGATTTAGGAAAGCTTTGTTGCTGCTATGAAATAGAATTGGATTTTTTACCTGCCACACCTACCGTGACATGGGACCTTAGTTTTCACTGTCTCATCTGAAAGAGAGGATACCGATGTACCCATGGTAAGAATCGAACCCCGGACATTTCGGTCACGAGTTCAGTATCTCATTCACAGAGCCACATGGCTCAGCAGATCTAGAACACCTATTCTAACAACAATTCTTACGAGTTTGGACATGAAGAGTCTGTTGATAGCATTTAATTTATTTCCAGAAACTAATCGGAGAGATAATGTTTTCTCTTGGGTACCTCTCCAGTGCTGAACGCTTAACGGTAGTGGTGATCAAAGCTCGCAACCTGAGGCACACCGACCAGAGTAAAATGCTAGGTAAGACCAGAGTAAAATGCTAGGTAAGAAGTGTTCCTAAGGCATACCGACCAGAGTAAAATGCTAGGTAAGAAGTGTTCCTAAGGCATACAGACCAGAGTAAAATGCTAGGTAAGAAGTGTTCCTAAGGCATACAGACCAGAGTAAATTGCTAGGTAAGAAATGTTCCTAAGGCTTACCGACCAGAGTAAAATGCTAGGTAAGAAGTGTTCCTAAGGCATACCGACCAGAGTAAAATGCTAGGTAAGAAGTGTTAAAAAGGCATACCGACCAGAGTAAAATGCAAGGTAAGAAGTATTCCTAAGGCATACAGATCAGAGTAAAATGCTAGGTAAGAAGTTTTCCTAAGGCATACAGACCAGAGTAAAATGCTAGGTAATAAGTTTTCCTAAGGCATACAGACCAGATTAAAATGCTAGGTAAGAAGTGTTCCTAAGGCATACCGACCAGAGTAAAATGCTAGGTAAGAAGTGTTCCTAAGGCATACAGACCAGAGTAAAATGCTAGGTAAGAAGTGTTCCTAAGGCATACCGACCAGAGTAAAATGCTATAGGTAAGAAGTGTTCCTAAGGCATACAGACCAGAGTAAAATGCTAGGTAAGAAGTGTTCCTAAGGCACACAGACCAGAGTAAAATGCTAGGTAAGAAGTTTTCCTAAGGCATACCGACCAGAGTAAAATGCTAGGTAAGAAGTTATCCTAAGGCATACCGACCAGAGTAAAATGCTAGGTAAGAAGTGTTCCTAAGGCATAAAGACCAGAGTAAAATGCTAAGTAAAAAGTGTTCCTAAGGCATACCGACCAGAGTAAAATGCTAGGTAAGAAGTTTTCCTAAGGCATACAGACCAGAGTAAAATGCTAAGTAAGAAGTGTTCCTAAGGCATACAGACTAGAGTAAAATGCTAAGTAAGAAGTGTTCCTGAGGCATACCGACCAGAGGAAAATGCTAGGTAAGAAGTGTTTCAAAGGTATGCCGTCCAGAGTAAAATGCTAGGTAAGAAGTGTTCTTAAGGCATACCGACCAGAGTAAAATGCTAGGGAAGAATTGTTCTATTATTGTTCGACCAAGATAAAATGACATCATCCTATATGCTTACCAAAACAAATCAGTCTATTAGTTCTAAACACTTGTTACTATTCCGGTCGGACTTTAAACTTTGTTAGTTTGTCTATCATAAAATAATAGATAAAGTTTTAAAATAAAAACTGAAAAAAGGTAGTTAAGCCATTAGTTTAAACTATTTGTTGTTTACATTTAAACTGATCCTTATCACATAAAGAATGTGGCATGGGGATATGAAACCAAGTTTTAGGGTAGCTTTTATCAATTAAAGTGAGGCCAGTTGTGTATTATACGTTATAAAATTGAATCGTTTTCTAGGTAAGTCCTTGTTACAATTTATGATATAATTTATGACCTCTCTCCAAGGACAATGAATAACATAACCGTAATTACGGTAAGAGATACTTAAAATTGACTTCATAACCGCAATGTTTTAGTAGAAATTGTGTCAGATTAAGATTTTCAATATTTTTTCAACACTTTTTCAACGCTTATATTTTCGGAAAAAAATTACAATGATTCCTCGTTACCCATGAATATGGCCAATGCTACATGCTTATACATTTTGTTTTGTACTGTGTATCATTTTTTCAAATAATATTAGATTAATTTCTATGTTTAATTCTTGTTGTAGACCCTTTTGTGAAAGTAGCTGTTATTCAAAATAACAAGCGTATAAAGAAGAAGAAGACTTCAACATCACATGGTACAGAGAACCCTACCTATAACGAGGCTCTAGTGTTCAGTATATCACGTGACATCCTACGTAACATATCGCTCGAGATTCAAGTATGCCATGAAAATAAACTAGGTAACGATGACGTGTTAGGTCGTGTAAAACTCGGTCTGGATACGGTCGGAGAAGAAAAAGTGCACTGGAACGATGTGGTGTCGTGCAAAGCAACTGTTGCTAGGTGGCATATGTTATGTTGATATGGCATTCTGATTTCATGCGGTTCGAACACTCCTTTGTGAAAATAGTCGTTTGTGAGAGTGTTGACAATTCATATCATGTGATTCATGATGAGTGTGGAAATTTTCATTGGTGCTTACACAGAACTTTTTACGCAATATACTCTCATATAATCAGATATTATGATATGTTTTCATGTAATTTTATACATGTTAATACATATTAAATAAGATTTATTTTGCGCTGTGTACATTAAAAAGGAGTTGAGACTTTCTGGTGGAACTTTGACCATATTTTATGAGTTTCCTGTGTCCTATGATAAAATAGCACACGTATTATTACTGGTTGATAGGTGACATGGTGGTGGCACACGCTTTTTTACATTTCACATTTATTCAAGAACTTCTGTGCCATCTGGATTATATACATGTATTCTCTTTGTATAATATTTCAACAAATACTAATTACAAGCATTTTGAACGACATTTTTAAGGTGGGAGAATATTTATGATGTACTCACATGAAGTGCTGTTGTTCATTGGTAGAGATGATCAGCATTACTTTCTTATACTTGTCATTATATTCACATATCAAGTTTATTTGACAAAGTGAATATTATCCGACTGTGATTTAAGGAACGTGCAAGTGATTATCCAGAAGTATAGATTGTCATGCAGCAATTATCGTAGCCTGCATTGCCTCTGACGCGCTTTCCTTAATGACGGTGTAGTACCTATTACTTAAACAAGATACTAAAAAATAACAAAGGATAAAAGTACTTCTTTATTACCAGAGTAACGGATGATCTGTACCCGGCACCCAAGTTAAAATCACCGACTACATGTTGAAAACATATTTGCTTCTTTTTGGAGAATCTTTTTGCAAGATAACAGAAGACTGATTGTTATACGGCTTGCATATTGACAATATATCAGTTCATTTTGGATAGTCTTAAAAAAGAAACTAAAGTCATCGGAGTTTATTTTAACTCTGCTCTAATGTTGAAATCTAAAGTGTGCGTGTCATGTTGTAATTATTGTATTTTAACCAATTTTTAAAATAAAAATATAGATACATGACAGTAATGTTGAATAAGTGTGATTGGATAAATTTATCACGTGACATTGTAATCTTTCAAAAACTGCAAGATAGGTTTACAGAATTTTCTTGATTTAACACTAACACGCACATTAAAGTCTTCAGTCAGATGATATTGCACTGTCCCTAAACACTTTAGACAGTGTCTTTGTATATTTGTGTATATGTATTACTGTACTTTTATACTTGATGTATATAAATGTGTTTGAAAATAAAATGCATCACACTGTAAATAAATATATGTAATCTGATGTTATTGATTATATCTGTAAATATGCCAAATGTTTGAAAACTTGAGGGATGTTCTTCCCGTTCCAATGCAGACTGCATCGTCGGAAACCCACGGGAAACTTGTCGATCACAGAAACAAAAGCAATTGCTTATGCTTTCAAAAACGACGGAAAGTGCTATACTGTCAACATCTCAAATTTTGAAGGCCACTGAAATAAAATCTCAGAAAGAGACATAAAGGGACAACAGACCTATCAAGACAACAGACATATAAGGACAACAAACCTATAAGGGCAACAGACCTGTCAAGACAACATATCTATAAGGACAACAGACCACAGACCTATCAGGACAACAAACCTATAAGGACAACATACCTATAAGGACAACGGACCTATCAAGACAACATATCTATAAGGACAACAGACCACAGACCTATAAAGACAACAAACCTCTAAGGACAATAGACCTGTCAAGACAACATACCTATAAGGACAACAGACCTATCAAGACAACAGACTATAAGGATTACAGACCTATCGTCACAACAGACCTATAAGAGAACAGACCACATACCTATAAGGACAATAGACCTATAAGGACATTAGACTTATCAAGACAACAGACTTATAAGGACAACAGACATAAAGACAACATACCTATCAAGACAACAGACCATAGATCTATAAGGACAACACACCTATAAGGACAACAGACCTATAAGGGCATCACACCTATTAAGACAACATACCTTTCAGGACAACAGACCACAGACGTATAAGGACAACAAACCTATAAGGGCAACAGACCTATAAGGACAATAGGCCTATCAAGACAACTTGCCTATAAGGACAACATACCTAGAGACAATTTTCGAAGGCATACAATTTAATTGGATTTACCTTCTTTCTCCACTATTTATGACTTAAGCTCGAGTTTATGCTTCATATTCATACCATATTTTGTGTGTGTGGATCCGGGCTTTTTGAGGCTTTTCCCCTTTGCAATCCCTTGCATAATTTGATTCTGTTTTTCCATTGAAATCCCTTGCATAATTTGATTCATTTATGCACAAAAATTCACTATAATAAGTCAAAGATAGCCAGTAAGAGATATAACTCACATTATATTCTATGCATTAGAAAACAATGTATGAGCCAAAAGCTAATTTTATACAGATATTACTGCTGAATAAGCAGTACAGCGAATGCTATTACATTTAATAAAGGGAAACGCTGATGTACTGTAGATGAAATTAGGCACTGGGACTGAGTAAACACTGCCTGCCGGCAATCAAGTCCTGTCCACTGCATATAGTTCTGCAACGAGGTATTTGGTATTATTTTCAAAAGATAAGAGAACAAAGACTTATCTGTGCAAGTCAAAAAAATGAAATTATTACCATTTATCATATTAACGATGAAACAGTTTATAGATATTCAATCACCATTATAAAAATGGTAAGAGAATCAACTATAGGTGACCGCGATCATTGATTAAATTCAATAGATTTAGTTTTCACCCACTTCAGTAAGGAATCTGAATTTTCCGGATATAAATCCATCCACTAAATAATATTGGAATTATGCCTTATCATTTTATTTTTCCCTTCAATATTTCCAAATAGTAATGTCAAATGTGAGTTTCATTTTGTAACTGTTTCGGATACAAGAAAATAACCTGCGAAAAGCATTATCATTTGACGTCAAAGGAAATACCTTGCTGATGGAAGTCTCACAAATATTCCTTGGCTAATCAAATGCACCATTACATGCCATAATTAAATGATTAATGGATAACTGTGAAATTAAACCCGAAGATGAGGATCGTTGATATTTGTTTTGTCTTTTCTTTTTGGGGAACACATATCTGCAGACAGATCTCGACCTGAGAGTAGACTTGTGGCTAGGGTTACATAATAATTACAATTCCTTTGTGGGGGAAGAAGTTCAAAGTGTATAATTTAATAAAACAAGAATTTTTTTTTTTAAGATTTCCAAAGTAAGAAAAAGTCGCCCTTGCATCTGTATTTCCACAGCAAGAATATTTCGTCCTTGCAGATGTTACAGTAAATGTAGTGCGAACGACGTCGTTAGGTCATAGTATTAGAAGTGACGTCTTTCATATATGACGTCGCGTATTTGACGCTCCCCCCCCCCAAAAAAAAACCCCTCCTGATGTTTCAGCTGTCGTCAAGGAATATCTAACTAAGACGTGATCCTTTGTAAATCAAAATGACTTGCATTAATTACACAAAAACACTCTATTGCTCCCTCTCCTTCCAACAGTATCTTAGGACCAATCCTGTTTAGCATCAGTACGTTTTAAATACTTACAATAATTTCCTTCATAAAACCCAACCCCTATGACTAAGGCCAAAATCTGAAACTCCAAGACGGAAGTAATACGTTCTGATATCAATGAAATACATTGCCAAATAAGAAGTTATCGAATGTAAATGGCTCAAAAACGTAGTTTCACTCAATTCATCATCTCGAACATAAGAGCATTAGCGGCACCACAAAGTCCGAGGACGGAAGGAGATAGAGTGCGCTTGCGTGGAAGATGTCAATTTATAGCAAATTTAATATAATAGCATATAACGACGTACAGAATCCTATATCTGAGTCATAGTCTGCAGACAAGTGTCCTTACAGGTAAATATTCTAACTCTGTCTTGGCCGGATTTGATCAGAAATTTGAGTTATGTCTCTTTACTCTTGATCTATGTTAAATGAACAATTTGTTTTCATATTTGTAAAATGTATCCTATCAAACTTTTCAACGCTGAAAGTAAGACGGAAAATAAAGGGAATTTCTTATTCTAGAGTAGAACTTATAGTAATTATATAGTTTATTGTTTCTTTTTCATAATGGCTTATTGTCATGGCACCAATAATGGTTCTTAAAAATTATATTGCAGCACCCCAGATTGCAACTACTTACTACGACCCTGAATATCAAGATTTCTTATATATACGTCGGTTTAAAACGTACTTTCATACAAATCATAGCATATAATAACATAAAATGATGTACGACATCTTTTATATGAGTCACATTCTGCAAACAATGTCCTTACTGGAAATATTCTATTGTTTTCCTTGGGCAGATTTGATCAGAAATTTGAGTTATGTCTCTTTCCTCTTGATCTATGTAAAGTGAATAATTCGTTTTATATTTGTAAAATGTATTCAGTCAAACTTTTTTTACAAGGAAAATGTCACCAAAAAAAAAAAAAAAAAAAGGAATTTCATATTTCAGAGTAGAACTAATATGAATTATATAGCATGTTGTTTCTTTTTCATAATGGCTAATTCTCATGGCTCCAATAATGGTACATTAAAATTACATTTCAGCAACCCAGTTTGCAACTACTTACTACGACCTTGAACATCGTGCAATATTTTCGACAAATAATGTCTCTTTATTGATGTCCAATATTGTGAAAATATAAAATCTAGCTGCAATTAATTTATTAAAAGGTAAGAGAAAGAACACGAAAACAAGAGCTTAAACATATTTATATAAGTAGCTCTGTATAAGTACTAAATGGTAAAATGGCATCCAAAGATATGATTTGTATCCTAGAATTATATATTGGGTTATACAGACACTAATTTAAAGTATCGGCAACCATTTTCAATTTACTTGCATATCGGATCAGTTTTTAAGCAACTGAGATTTGTCATTCAAAATTTTCCTCCAAAATTTTGATTTAAGATGTTTAACCCTAAATGAGTGTGATCATACTGTATCATTCTGATATTAGGGTAATGAGGCAAAAGAAAGATGTTACTTAATCACAAGGCAATATATACCCAGGGACATTTAATCGGAAAGACAAAATGGCAATAACACATGAAATATGCCACAGAAATAGCTGATTACACTCCAATTACGGTGTCTGTAGAGGACGATCAATTGACCGATTTATGTAAATGTAAAAATGTTTATATTAATATCTACACTGACACTTCTATAAAAGAGAAGACAGAAGACATTTGGTCAAGCGGTATGACACAGTTCTCCACGGACTAGGATATTAAATTCATGAAAAGAAGGAAGTACTAGTAAACAACGAAGAAGTACCGAAAGGTTAACGACATCATGGCGTCATGGAATAATATACATTTTATGTACAATGACATATTCAAATAAATTCGAACCCTAATTAAATTGAAATGAGACCAAAAAGTTTGTTCAAATTCTCTAGATATCTGAATATACGTGGGAGCATAATGTTTTGGATGTATTAAATTTAAATGTGAATCAAAGGTTTTGAAAAGGCGTAATATGTGGAAGACCTTTAGCAAATCACAAGAAAACCTCCAAATGGTATTAGTATTAAAGAATCTTGATATGTCGTAAGAAATATGTTTAAATATCAATAAATATTGGGAGATACATAAATAGGTACAATCTGAGATACCGATCCGATTTCCACAACCCTAATAACATAGCAATATATTTTACAATACAAGCAATCACAAACCCGTTAAAACAGAGGTGGAATCAGGTGCCACATAGGAATAGGCATCTTCTGCCGTCCGATCACGCCCGCCGTGATGCTATAAGTATATGCGAATTAGTATTTTCGCAGCTACGGAAGTACGAAACGGTACAGCTATAGTCACATTTCGAATATTTTATGATACGTAAATTTTATGTACCGTATGCGCATTTCGACAACAAATGTTTCTCCAGTGATGCTCAAGGCCGAAACTGGAAATCGAAAGTATGAACATACGAAGAGCATACCATCTACTAAACGGACCCAAAAATAATCGTCAAAACAACGAATCTAAAGAGTCAACTGTGCGTGAGATATATACTCCTTAGTTTTAGAATAAATTACAATATTTTTCACAGTAAATTTGTGGTTTATATGTCGAGTCGCCTTATTTTATGAAATAAAATAGAAAGATAACATAGGTGGACTTTGCACTCTGTATGACACCGAAGAAATCAAGTGCATTGGAATTATGTGTACTAGGTTTAGAAACATTCTGACCAAACGATGAACCATAAGCAGAAATAACTACTACAGATGAATACATCCACGAAAGAAACTTGTTTATAGCAATTAAATATGAAAGTTTTATGTTTATGAAAACATTTCGTGCGAATTTCTTTAGCACAAAAACAAAAATATCTGAATCAGCAATTCGACAGAAACATCCACATCAAACAGATGAAAATGTAAATAGAGTTAGACGTCATAAAAATTATCGATCATACAACAGTCGCTGTACCGGCTAAGGTCGGGCAGTTGAAATGACAATAGTTTTATACTTTGTGTGGTTAATCAAGAACAAAAAGCGAACAAACACTTCCGTGGTTTTATATCTTTCGCGAGTACAAAGGCCACAAATGGTCACGATGTTGACTCTAACAAATCACTCGATGTTTTGTGTTGATGACATTGTCACTATGTTGGGTATAATGGTAAGCTATTTTTGTTCATTTATTTGTTTATTTATTTGTTTATTTATTTATTTATTTGCTTCATTTACTGTCAGCATTAATATATATAGTACTAATATTTTTTTAGTACACGAAGTTTTATTTCATTCTAAATCTTAAAGATATTTCACAGGCATATTGACATTTTTGATAAGGGAAAAATTCAGTGAAAATCGATCAAAACGAGATTCGACTGAGCGATAGTCAAGTTGTAATTTAAGTTGACTGAGATACAACAATACCCCAGATCTCTAATACCTGTGTTTACGTGGAGCTCCTGCTTTCAACACCAGACGGTCAATTCCATAACCAGACTCAATACTGTCCCTATGGTTTACAACTGCCTCCTAATTTTCCTGGATATGCTACGCCTATTTTGCCACAGAGAAATACCTGTTCATGGTATGATAAGTGCTCTGTCCGAACTGTTTGCCGCTATGAATATCAAAAAAAGATGTCACTCTTGATCCCATCTTTTGTTCACAGACACATTTTGGAAGTTACTAAAAATGGAGTTACTTCTGATGTTTAAAACAATGAAAATCAAATTAATGATACGGATAAAGAAGTCTAGGAATGTTGAACACCTTGTGTGAAGAGAATCTATCCTCACTTATCAAGAGACTGGACAATCCGTGAAGTAATTCTGCGATCAACTCGCGCAACTTCAACTGGAACATGATGCCACTAAAATTTTGATTGATTAACTAAGGAGTATACCGCACGTTCTGAAGGGGAAATATTTAGACCCTCAAGCACGTTCCCCGCGTGATGATTTCATCTTCCATGGTATGGCAGAGGCTAGCAGAGAAGATGTGAAACAGGTGACTAAAACAAATCTAATTTGAAAGAGTACATTGAATGGGCAGATCTGATTAAGGGGATGACTTACCAATAATTGCTAAATTCTCATCACTTAAACAAAAAATTAGTTCGGTAGGCCGCAACGAGAACGCTAAAAGTTTTATGGAATAAACAATCAATTCGAGTCCGTCATCCTACTGCCACACGCGGACTTGACTAAAGTGCAGATATCGCGAAAAGATTCCATACATATGATTATTGTTATACATCACACCACGATTATTTCATGTATATGGTGACTGTACTGTGTGTGTTTGCACTGCGTAGAAATATAAGCCTTTGCAACGGACCCACGCAAAGCCGTGAGGGATATTGTACGGGCCACGCCTACCGTGAGGCTGGACCTCGGATTTTACTGTCTCATCCGAAACAGAAGACGCTGGTGTATCCATGGAGGTCAAGAGCCAAGCACCACATCCACTGAGCCACACCGGCTTGTCATACATTTGAATGACTATCTCAAAGACACGAGATTTATCAAACTTATGACAGTAACTGTCAGTGGTATGGTAAGCACACATGTAAGTAAAGATGCCTTGAATTTAAGTTAGATTGACTTTATATACCTAAGCTAAACCAGATAAGATGACGAAAAGGATTTGATAGAAAAGGATATTACTTTGGATGAATGTAAATCTGCGTTTTTCGATACGTAAGAAAACAAGTCACCGGCGATCGATGGATTCCCTTGCGAGTTTTATAAGATTTTTGGGATGATTTAAAATAATTTCTTTCCATGTATTCAAAGCTCGTATGAGAAAGAGTCATTATCATACTCACAAAGGCTATCAATTATTACCTTTATAAATGTATAAAAATATGACAAAGGAATACTTGAAAATAAGACCTATAAGCCTCACCAATACCGATTACAAAACTTTAGCTTTTATTTTTGCTAAAAGACTTAGATCATTTCTTTAAACAAGTCAGCATATAAAAAAGGTCTAAACATTGGATTAAAAGCCAGACTCATTTTGGATATTTTTGAATATTGTGAAAATGTAAATAAGGAAGCAGCGTTATCGTTACTCGATTTTCAAAAAGCTTTTGATTCTGTGGAATGGCCATTTCTGTTTGAAGTGCTAAAATCTTTCATTTTGGTACATTTTTCGTAAAATGGATACAATTTTCATATAATAATCCTCTATATCCCGTCCAAAGTAAGCGACGGTCGCATTATTCCACGCTAGGCATTCCTCTTGTTGGTGATGAGTTATCTTGCGACGAGTTGTCTCGGGGATGATTTGTCTAGCAATCTTCCGAACAAGAATCTGAAGAGAAATTCTCTCAGAAAGCAGATGGCAGAGTCCTTGTCCCATGTCGCCCCTCACAATGGATATGCAAATATATTTTCAAAAAAAGAGCAACAATATCATTAAGTCTTGTTGAAGATATTAGATAGCATGATTTGTCCAGTGCTATAAATTGCGCTGAAATATGAGTTATAGAGTTAAACAACTACACATTATAGTATAAAGTTAAACAACTACACAGTCACATTATAGCATAGGGAGCAATCTGGCGTCGCTTCGTGAATATGCTTTCTATAAAACATTAAGCTTTATATTTGCATTACATAGTACATGCAAATGCTCGTAGCCAGAATATTTATTTTCGTTTCAGTCACAGACAGATTTTTTATTTTCAGCATTTTCAGGGTCAGAATATTTATTTCCAAAAAGTGCCAACCCCCCACCCCCACCACCCTTGAATTCAAATGGTCCCATGAGAATTTTTTGTATTATAGATGGAGAAGTGAAATTTCAAATAGAGCGAAATATTTAAATGACCAAATGTTTTTTGTACTGAACAATATATGTTAAGATCACCGTTTAAATCTGCTATCGAAGTTTGTAAATTTCAGATTTCTGATGTTGGTTTATCTATTGAAAAGAGGCAACATTTTTATATTTCATGAGATGATAGAAAGTGAAATGTATGTTAAAGTTCAGAAATAGGTAATGATTTCCATTGCCTATTTAGTTGTATAGATCATATCAGTTCAATATAAGTATGCATTCAAATACATTTCAGTTATATAAATCAGTTAATTGTCATAATATGAAACTACTATTCAAAATTGTGAAATTTATGTGAAAATCGAAAATAAAGATTTGTGAAGAGCAAACTCATTACCGCGTTGACCTAATACGAGCCAATTAACCCATCTAATGACAAAGCAATGTAAACAATGTATCTTTATCTATTCTTAACAATTTGTATCATTAACGAGAATAAATTGACTATTTTGGATTGTCATTATCACTATCACATCTTTAGATTCTCAAGAACAACTTGTTTACTGTGAATTGAACGTTACACTTGTTAAAAGCACTTTTTGCAATTACTTGTTATCTTAGTTAAGGACGAAAATTGAGTAAACATTTTATTTATATGAAACGAACTTTCCCCAAGAGCCACATGCCACTTTTGGGGCATATTTAGGAATAATTCAAGTATTTTTATAAAATTCCTACTTATGTGTAATTTTTTTTTTTTTTTTTTTTTGCAAAAAGGGCTAAGTACACAAACCTCCTTCTGCAACCCCCCACTGTTTATAGAATGATGATTTTGTGCCTTCGTTTCACTGTTTTGTTCTATCCTCCTTCACAAGAATGTTTTCCCATCTGGTATTAACATCAATCAATGATATATCTATATGGGTAAGTACAAAATCAGGGTCACATGATGTATGTGTACATATATCTCTTAATGATATTAACTTATTAATCAAACACTGAAAAAATTATATCACATGGGCAGTTTTGCATTGAATGCCAATAAGGAATCTTGTGATGCAGTTGTCAGGAAAATAATTCGAGAAAACGAGATTCGAATTTATGAAAATTTTTGGACATTACAAACATTGAACTTCTTTACACTTCGCAGATCTACACATTTGTGACGCATCATCTGACGTTTACACTTCAATAGAATGTCAGAAGTTCACAAAACATCTCATTACTTCCCCTGCTGAGCCCGATAATCGATTGCAAACAGATGATGATATTGTGCAAAAAAGTGTCAAACGGATACTTCCAAAATTTCAAGATCAAAACTATTGAACTATTGACTTGTTGTTTAATTTGATTTCGCCAGTATCAAACCGGAAATGTTAATAACTAATACGCAAGATCGTGATTATTAATTGACCGTTTTATACACATCATTCTTTTGTTCCCCGGTTTAGAGCAATAGATTTGGTAGGCGACTAAAATACGACATAGAAGAAATATAAAAGGATAATCCGACCATTCAATTTTATTGAGCATACTGCAATATGTTGACTCTTCTCATTTTATTGAAAAATAATTACAGAATTGTCGATCAATAGGGTTCATTGACAAATGTCGAGATGATCCAGTCAAGTGGCGTTGCATGAGGTATACCTCTGGGGAATTTATCTTAAGAGTTTCTCTACCTTAGAAAAAGCGAGAAAAGGATTAAGGCTATACATCATCTATGTATGGTTATCCAGTGGACACAATACTTATATTCATATATTCACAATTATATTGAAATATATGACTGAAAATTTGTGTTAACGCTTACCATCAAACTAAACTCATACCCCATAATACATTCGGAATGATTCGAACCTTTTTTCGGTTCTTTTGTTCAAAGTAGCTTTTATAGAACATTGACTTTCATCTTTCAACATTCAAAATGTTGCTATTAATAACTTGAGAGCAAGAATAGTGCGGATTCATTTATAATATAAATGTCAAGCAATCAAATTAAGTTATTTTGTTCAAAATACAAAAAGCTGGCAATTACTAAGATTTATAAATCAATCAAGAACTTCTTTGGAAATTGCGATTTTCAATTAAAGTACGTCAGATTCTCCTTGAGCCATTTGACCTCATTGAATACTTACTGAATCGCAGTATTATTAAGACATTATCTAGCAAACATTCCATTTAAACAATAAGACTTACGAACAGCCAAAACGATGAATTTTTAAAGACCAACACAACCGATATATTTCTCTTTAATTTCAGAGCAACTTGTCGACTTCTATAAACCAACAAGTTGCAAATTCTTAACAGGTCATTAATTTAAGACTATCAATTTTTATTTTAAAGTAATAACAATACACACGAATATGTTTTCGTAGAAATTTACCTTCACAGTATATATATATATTGATTTATCGAATAGGATGTTTTCCAAGTTTCATCGTATCCAACTGCTTATGTTTCTTTGAAGTTAAATAAAAAAGAAATACGTGTGAATTTTGTATTATGAATAATCATCGATCCCCAACAAATGTCGCCCATACCTCACCATATGCATTCTTAGTAAACTGCGCCTGACAAAAAACTTATGATTTCATATTATATAATAATTCAACTTAGCTAACCCCAAACGTGTAATGCCTTTCTGTTGATGACATTAACGTCCTTCCCATCATATGAACAGCTTTTCAAGTTTTCCTCCAGACAAACTTTTTTATGATGAGTATTGACAAAGACATTTTATGACGCAGAAAACTAATCCTGGTACATCTATGTGCTTTTATGAAACACAGAATATAATCAATTAATCCAATCAAAAATCATTTCACTTGAAAGATCCCTTATACATTGTCGGAACGCACCCTTTTCGTTACTGAAGCTGCGTTTATAAGGATTGTCTACTGAATTATAACGTTTTTATAATTTACAATGGGGAAGTATTTAATCGTGTGCTCTTTGGTGAGTAATTATTTTTTGATTAATTGCTTTCCCTGTCTTAAATACAATACTATGAAATAAATGCATTTACAGATTTCTGTGAAATAGATAATAAAGATGTTGTCCAATCATAAATCTTTATTACTTGCATGAAATATTAATTATTGCTTTAATAATGATTGAAAAAAGTTTTCAAAGATTATAATTCGGATATCCGTTATGTGTGTTAGAAAAGCGAGGGAAAACTTGGAAGACACATCTTTTATTTTGTTGATTTAACACCCCTGTATTTGAAACTTGAGATAAAAGATACAGAGAGCGTATCTTCTGCTTCATACCTCGATATACTCCTATCAATTAGTGACGATGGTTCATTAGTAACCTCTCTCTGTGACAAACGTGACGATTTCAATTTCATTATTACCAACTTCCCTTTTCTGAGTAGCAACATACCTTCTTCTCCCGCATATGGTGTCTTAATTTAACAACTTACACGCTATACCGGGACATGCTCTAAATACGAAAATTTCGTCCTGAGAGCGAGACTTCTTGCCACGAAACTACTCTCACAAGGACATATTGAGGAACATTTGAAATTGTTACTGAGGAAGTTGTATGGTCGGTATAGGAATCTATTGCAATTTCAGGTTCCTCTTTCAAGAATGTTAACCGATATTTTGGAACCTGGCCATACAAAATAACCATTTTAACTTTTTGACAATACTTGATTTGACATAATACGTATAGGCATGTATATACAGATATTTGTTCACCTGCGTTTCCGACACCGAAATTTCAGGCAGGCAGAATTTCTTGCCTTGAATGGAAAAATTTGACTTCGTGTTAATGTCTCCTTCATATGTTCATGCGTGTATATTTATGTATTTACCTCCGACTTGAAAGGTTGTTGCAGGACTTTTGCGACGGGTGTTGCATGCAACCAGAGGACGCTTATTCCTCTCGGGCACCTGGTCTCACCTCAATTTTATTGGGGTTCGCATTTGTCTAAATATGACACTAAACACGATATTGTCCCCTTTTTGTCATAGACTATGAGATATGGTTTACCCTTCGGTACTTCTTCGTTTTTAACTTTATAAGGAGAACACGTTTTATTTTTTTTTCCCACTCTGAATTTAGTTCAACTTAATACGCATACATGTATTACACATGGTTTTGGTATTTTATGTGATAGAGGAAATTAGAGAAAAGACGTTCAATCTCAAATAATGTATCTACATATATTATGAGTGTAATAAGGCTTCCAGTATGATTTAGAATATCCTGTCTGATAGTAACAACCGCCATGCAATGACATAAGCCAAAAGATATAATCAAGTAAAGAGAATTAATAAATGGAATGTCTGGGTTAGGGACAAAAAATTACTAGAATTTCACTAGTCCTTTAATTATTTACGTCTTATTATGGACATCAGTACATATATAGTGTACCATATGCGCATTTCTACAACTTATGTCTCTTCAGTAATGCTCAAGACCGAAACTATGAAAATCCAAAGTGTGAAATATTTTGAGAGCAAACTTATTTCCAAATTATTATCAAAAACCATCAGTGAAATGTGTCAAAGTGCTACTATTGCATCAATGTACGACTCACTGACAAATTAGAACATTCGTTTCTCATTCAGCTGTATTTACTACCTTCAAGTCTCTACCTTCAACATTTCAGGTTCTATTCCTCATAGCGCTATGTAATGCGGAGGCATCTGATCAAGTAAGCATCATATAATTGTTGTGTATTATTATTAAGCATCATGATACATTGTAATTTCTGTAACGTGATTTACTGATTATATATATATATATATATATATATATATATATATATATATATATATATATATATATATATATATATATATATATATATATATATAAATATATATATATATATATATATATATATAATATATATATATATAGGTATACGTATAGTCAACTATTTAGGGTAATGAAGTGAAGTAAATGGTATTATTAATTCACAATTTATGCGCCATGCCAGAGCATGCTCATCTTATGAATGTTTCGTCCTAGGACTCATGTGACTAAGAGAAATATAGTATTTACACGGGGCTACGAAATCGAAGACATGAATTCGCCAGTGAGGAAATTCTGTATTTGATGCATAGATATTAGTAGCCAGTATGAACTATGTTACATGATATTCTAGAAGACGACCAAACACAATGTGATGTCCCTTAACCGTTGGTTGGTAGATTGGTGTTTTACGTTGCTTTCAACAATTTTTCAGTGATATTGCAATATGATAGCAGGAGGTAACCAATTTTTAAACATAGTGACGCAATCCAGGAACCGAACCCGGATCCTTTACGGTCCTTTCTACCTATCTGAAAAACTGCCTATATGACTATCATGTGAGGTTTATTACCGAATATTTGCGACGGATGTAGTAAGCTAGTAGAAGAAGCTCACTCGCAAAAAACTAAACAGCCTACATCGGGAATGAAAAATGTAAATTATCCGTTACAAACAAACTTTTGTATAGTACATGTTTAAAATTGTGCCGGTTTAATTCTTGTTGTATAGTTTGCATCATCCAAGTATTTGTCTTTGTCTCTGGTGAAGAGGAGACTATTATTTGGATGTTCCAGACTACTTTATCTGGTTTAAAATCTAAAAATTTTAAGTCAAAATCGGATTTAAATAAACCATAGTAAGTTCGATTTCCTTGTGCTTAATGTTTTATATAGGTTAAAAGAACATTTGCTCCCTTTGACACCAGTAAAACGAATCCTGTCAGTTGAATCCATAAAAAAATGCATATACATGTATTTTCGAAATGCAATAAATTGTAACCCTATTTACTATCAGAAACTATGGTTGCATATTTAGGCTAACTTAAAAATCACCTTTTTCAGTTTAATTTCAAATAAGAGTATGGCGTGTTACTAATCCCTGACAAAATGCCCATTGTTTAACTATTTTCAAGAATCTCGAAGATTTGTTTTGCAAATAAATGCAGACACTTGGCGAAATTCTGGTGATTTGCATGGCCGATTATCAAGTCTTTCCACATTCAAATTAATAGTTGAAATTGAGGACCTTCATTATAACCGGCGTCACACCATGGTACCACAGTGGAATTTCATGCATCCCTGAAATTCAGAAGTGATCAGGCGCCCGGGAGAAGTAAACATTTTTTGTGTGAATAGCTTCACCCACTTTGAAATCAGACTACACAAAGATGTTTGAATGTGATGGGATGTGGGCGAATTTGTGGGAATAAAGTTTTGGAAAAAGTTGACTGTGACTTTAATCCGTAATGCGTGTATCTGACTTAAGTCATGATGAATCGCCTTCTTATTAGAGGAACTGTTCTACTAAGTAAGAACTTAATGTTAATAAGCATGTAGTAATTATGGGCAAAAAAAATGCAAAAAAAACCAACTTTATCTTATCGGTTTTCAAAATAATTAAACGCCTTCGTCATAGAAAATATGACTCGGAGATCATCAAAAAACTATAAAACTTGTATTGGGCCCCTCTACAACCTTATACAGGTTTTTATTTGAACGGTTCACGCTGACTAACAGGGCGGTGGGGACTTAATGACGGGCCGTGTTGAAACCTCCATCAGAGGACACATGGTCCTGAACCTCGTCCCCTCTGACTGTTAGTCGGGACTCCTACAAATCAAGGGTCTGAGCTCGCTTCTAGACCGGCAGAGCACTGTTTCCTGACTTTGATACTCTGATCTTTTTCTGCATTACCTTACATGTTTATATATTTCTATGACCTCTCCGCTTGAGACACTTGTTTACCCTCGACCTCTATATGGAGGTGTATTTGTATTTTCAAATGTATATCGTTTAGATTGTGGTAGATTTCTATTGCAATAAAAATACTAATCGTGACATTTTACCAAATATAATTAAGGCATTATACCATCTACTGAATGTGACAACGCCACTTATATCATGGCATAATGGCGGATGTCACCGGTCGACAGTGAATGCTTACTACTCTATGGTACCTGATCCAACCTCTTGATTTTTCTGGGGGTCCGTGATTGTTTTACTCACTATTTTGTCTTTTTACATCGATATTCCGATGAAACATTACTCCGTATCTATTTGTAGTACTTATATGCAAATTAAAAATATTCTCAAGAGAAATTATTCAAATTTAAAATAATCTTTAATCTTTTCAGTTTAAACCAGGTAGATGTCCACCCGAGCCAACCGACGAGAATTCTAATCCAGACAACATCAGGCCTGATCAAGACGACTCAAATAAAGAACCGAATTTCCAATGTGATTTTGATTTTGACTGTGGTAAAGATAATATAAAGAAGTGCTGCCCTCTATCCGACGGCAGAGGAACTGCTTGTATGTACCCAGAGCGCGACACTAGGGGTGAAGTGAAAATGAATCAATGAATTATGAGCTGCACTCCGGAATACGATCCCCTTTCATGCAAGAAGTCAAATACGGTCCATCTGTTTAGGACAATCGTTCTTATTTATGCATCTAAGAATTCGTTACTAAATTATATTAAACATTAGGAATTTTGTTGTTTGAATGTCGTGATTTAATGTTAATATAAAATCTATAAATGAGGAATTCAAAATAGTCTAGGTAATGAATCAGTAAATTCTAGTGATATGTAATTTATGATATGTTGTCATATGATAACAAGCTTACAGTCAGTGTTGCAACACTCGTCCCCTGCCACAACCTGTACCTTCGAAGTGACTGATACCTTATTATCATCATGAAACTGTTATGTGAACTTGGTAACTTTTTGCATAATTTAATAAGAAATAACATTGAATTCTGTGAAGTTCATATCAAGTTCTAGTGAAATTGACAGCAAAAATATAGCATTGTTTATTCATATCTGGCATCACTGTTTATAGTCATCATCTTGAAACTGAAACAAGGATGAATCACTATTCTCAGTAATAAGTCTACAACTGAACTATGCTGATGTCCATTTTAGGTAACAGTGACCCCAAGATCTATCCCACCCTAGACATAATGACAAAAGCCAGCATTGTATGAAGTTTAAAAGAAATCAATTATTCTTAACTCAAGTTATTACATGGCAACCGAAATGCAGTGATGAATGTCTGTTTTAAGTAACACTGATCCTTAGAATTTACATTTTGACTCCAAAATCAATCTCACCCTACATCCTTACATAAGCTAGCCTTATATGAAGTTTAAAAGAAATCAATTATTCTTAACTCAGGTTATTATCTGACAAATGAAATGTAGTGATGTCTATTTTTAGTAACAGTGATTTTTAGAATTGACCTTTTGACTTCAAAATCAATCCCACCCTAGACCTGTACATGAGCCTTATATGAAGTTTGAAAGAAATCATTCATTCCTACCTCAAGCCATCATCTGGGAACCGAAATACAATGATAAATATCTATTTTTAGTACGAGTGACCCTTCGAGTTGACCTTTTGACCCCAAAATCAATCCCGTATTAGATCTTTATATAAGCTAACATTGTATGAAGTTTAACGCAAATTGGTCATTCCTCACTGAAGGTATTGTTTGGAAACCATCCGGACAGACACACGGACGGACAGACGGACAAAGACAAACATTAAAGTTCCCTCCAGTTTCACTGGCAGGGGATTAAAAAACCATTGCTAGGATGTGGCGAGACCAATACAACCAAAACAGTCATTTACGACGATTGAAAACATGGAACATTGAAGCGGCAGTTTAGATAAGTGAGCTTCTCCAATTGTTTGCCATATCCACTGCGAATCATTCAATGGTGAAAATGTTGGAAAATATTAGTATTTTTAGTGTCTAGTTCCCGTATATGAAGAAGGCAAAACGGAAATTTAGTTTCAAAGAACTATTATAACAGTGCCTACAGCCATAAATTGCCATACCGAGTAATTGATAATCTACCATATATCCAGTAGTACTTGTATGGCGTATAATATTTTACCTAATGATATTGAAAATTTATAGATAAGGTATATTGTCCTGTTTCTCTGTCATACAAGTGAATGAAAATATAAAACTGCACTTTATTGTACCGACATGTTTGTTTAGGTATTTAAAAAATGTAGCGATCGACATGAGAATGCATCGACTTTTATAAGGTGGATGTACATGTGTTCCATGCACAATTATTTTACTGAATAGAACATTTTCTATACTTGATGTGCGTTCATGGGAAAAGGTGATTTACGTTAAATGAAATCTTTTTCCCTTGATTCTAGACATTTATCTCAAAATTATTCTTCCAAAGAGGAGTTATGGTATTTCTCGAAAACAATCTTTTAAGTGGAAGGCTTTTATTTCAGAATTATATTCTCTAAATAAAAAGTTCTTTTAACAATTATTCCTTCATAGTGCAGAACCGAAATTTCTAGATTTCAAAAAATGGAGAGCAATATTCCATAATCATTTTCTAAAAGTGTATTAAAGGTATTTCATATCTATTCTCTCAAGATAGGGATGTTTCATAATTATTCTATAGGAGTGGAGATGCGCCAATTTTTCCTGAATTTAAGATCGCTTTTTGCATTATTCGTAAAAATAAAGAGGCGGTATTTCAGTAGAATCCTCTCTGAATATAGGAGCGTTATTCTGTCTATTTTCTCTCAGAATGTATCAAACTGATTCTGATATTTATTCTTTCAGAACGGGAGAAAACTGTTGCAAAGTGGAAATGTGCGAATTTTCCATGATTTTGGAGTGGTTTTTATTACTATTATCATTCTCTTAGAGCGGAGAAGCATTTTTTTTTTCAGAAAAATTCTGTCAGAGAATAACAAGGCTTTCTCGTTCTTATTCTCTTCAAGTGAAACAGCGGGGTTCCTATCTATAGTTCATCGCCTATCCTCCGAGTGGAGCGCTCATTCAGAATATTCGCCTGAGTGTTGGAACACTATTTTAGAAGTACTCACTCTGATGAAGGGAACGACCTTGCATCGTAAAAGGCAGCTCATCAGTGGAGTACATCAACCTTCAAAGGGTTTTTAAATAATAGGTTGCGTTAAAATCATATCATATGTATAAAGACAAAGAAAAAATCTCTGCTTTCCAAGGATTTGAAGGCATGCTTTAATAAGAAATAAAACAATATATAGAAAGAATAAAAATAACCCTACGAAAATGCTTTTCACAATTATAACGTCAATGTAATGATATATATATATATATATAATATTAAATTTATGTATATTTACAGACTACCTACGCAATTATAACATAAAAATGATTTTAAATCATACTTGAGCAATACACAAATTAAAAAAAACATTCATCACAGATTACTAAAAAATTAGATTATTACATTTTGCGACATTTCTTTTAGTGAAAATTCTAATTTCATACATGAATTGACATTTGTTCAAAATCTTTTGACTAAAGTAACAATCAAAGTTTAAAGTGATGAAAAAGATTAGTGTGTGGTTTACAAATACCTGTATGCAATATTATTCTTAAGAAGATGCCTTATATGTGTGTAAGTGCACTTTACTGAATTTTTAATTTTATGCAACATTTAAAAGCAGCATACTGTAAATAAAAAACAGAGAAGAAACATAAGAAATACACAATGTAAATAAATAAATAAAAAGTTTGAATATAATAACACATTTCAATCAATCACTTAAGGATTTTAATAAATTCAGAAGCAAAATTTATGCATCAACACGTTAGTGAAAAATTATTCAAATAACCATTTAGTCTGCCATGTATCAATTACATTAATATTTCTCTATTACGTAATAAACGTCCGGTGGAATATTTTTCATTATTATCTTTGTTTAGAAGAATCATACTTTAAACAAGGTTTATCTTCAATTCTCGGGGTATTCGTAGTCGTGCGTAAAAAGCCTAATTGTTTTTATACTCAAATTTACAAAATTACGATCACCTCCTGATTTACCGAGGGCGGTGCAGCTCAACAGATCAAGAGATCGAATTCCTACCGGTAGGTCTCAGGTTCGACTCCCGCCGTGGGCGCATCAGGTGGGACAGTGCTACGGTAAACGCCCCACGTGCGGGACACCTCATTGCTTCTGATGGGTGTACAGCAAAGATACGATTTTCTGTGCGACGCAACAGGAAGGTGCCATCACCATGGACGTGAAATAATCACGGAGTGGAGTAACATAAAACAACAATAATCAATTAATCTGATTTACTAGTGTATAGCTTACTTGACGTGTTATACAAAATTTACTGCCGAATAAAGAAAACCCGATCACTTCCAGCTGCTACTTGGTAACATCGACCATAAACAATCAAGGTTCCCCCATTCACATAAATATTAACAATTTCTCCCATAATCAAATTCCTAAGATCGATAATTATTTCGTTGAGAATATGTTTCCACAATGAATGAAAATTAAAAAGATATATTAGCATTAAAATTGATACTATCATTATCTAACAATATGTAACATAAAGTTAATATACTACATCATTCAACGTCAATGTCAAAATATAGACCAGTGGTCAAATTTAGAAAATATTTAATGTCGGCAACATCTGACAGTCCTTTAAGAAAGACGTTTTTTTAAATATGGTTTCCATCGCAAAAATAAAATAAATGTAAAGCTTGCAACAGAAAAATTGGAGAGAAGCACATACAGTTATATTTAAATGCTGTCTTAAGTCAGATGGATTCGATTCTTTGAAGATGAGCCTAATATACAATGAGCAAAAGTCAGTTTAATTCCATGTTTTGCTGTCCATGTATTTGGCTACCTCTGTAAATATGTCATCGACCCCTCCTTCCGCCGTGATCTACAAGTACACAAAATGCGGTAAGTGAAAAATATTGGTTGGTTAGTATGTTGATTTATTTACGTTTTACGTCACTTTCAACAATTTTTAGTTTTATTGCAACATAGAAATTTGAGGAAACCAACCGTTTATGGATACATGAATTGACCTTATCCGGGAATCAATCCGAACTGAAAATTATTTCTGATTCATATATAATCTATATAAATATTATCGTAAATTGCATATATATATATATATCTGTACATCTTACATAGTCCACCTTATGATATTTTTGGAGAATGGGTATAATATATTTTTTGATATAATATACACACTTTGGATAGTGTATTTTGACTTTTAATGTTATTATAAGACATACCTTGCAGACTTTATCTTTCTCTGTGTAGTAATCTATAACAGGTTTGGTTTGGTTATGAAAGGTTTCTAATCTCTTTTTTATCGTTTCCTCGTTGTCATCAACTCTCCCACTTGTTTTCCCGCGCTCAAGCAGACGACTTGTCATCGTCTCGTCTGCTACATCGAAGTACAACACACCAGTACAGTCAACCAGCTACAACAGAATAATAAAAAATCTCGAATATCAGTTTCACTGACCTTCAAACTTTAAAGTAATTTTATAGTATAAATGCATTGCTATCTCTATCGCACATCAGTGACAGTCATCTGTTTTTTCAGTGCAATATAATATCACATTTTACCATTGTTCTCTTATTAGAATATATTGTTCCAAGGAATGTCAACTTCAAGGCTAGTTGAAACAGAGAGAGGACAATCGTTGAGACTGTCAAATCGTACCTCGTTTTCAAACCTCTTCCCTTGTTCTAGTTCCCTAGGATATCCGTCAATGAGAAAACATTTGGTTTCTCCCATTTTGTTCTCCATGGCATCCTTCAGCAAACCCAGTACATCATCCTATAACAAAGAAGAAACTTTCGATGTCATGTCTCGAATTTTATCAAATCGGATGGATAAGTTTCATAAGCAGTAATTAAGTTAGAGTTACCTCCCGTTGTCGGGCCATATTTGTGGTACAACCTGAATTTATGCTTCAAATTTATATAAGTTTAATTCTGGTGAATTATTTTGAAGTTATAGACTTATATTTACACTTCTATGGGTTTTTACATTGTTTTATATCTCACACCTTGCATTTAAATTCCAAAAACAGGGAAAATTCCTAGTTTGGGGAAATCTCCTTCATAATATTGTTGATTTCAGAAAAAAAAAATATGCCTCAAAGATGGCAGAGCAGACAACGGGTCACTTCAGGAAAACATTCCAATCAGATCTTATGCAATGAAATCCATCCTATGTGGACATGCTCCCGACGATCATTTTCGCGAGAAAATTATCAAGAATTTCGCACAAAAACTCGCCCGTGAAAAAAGAAAAAAAAAACCCCAGTTTATAGTATGTGTCCTACTAGATTTATTTTATACGAAATGAACTTGCATCGAGACATCAACTGTCATAATTATGTGGCGACAATTGTGGTCACTTAAGTCAAGTTCAAAATATATACAGAAAATACTGTTCGTAATTTCAGTCAATATACTTCGACGGTTAAATCTGCATGTGCAAGCGCTTTGTAGGCGCTCACTGGTCTCTGACAATTCTGGGTTCAATTTCCAGTTTATCCCAATGAGAAACTCCGCAGAACGTCTTAGGTGTTCTCCAGGTTCTCACCCCATCACTAAAATCTGGCCGCCACCATAATGCATATAGATGAAAAATTCATGGTGTCGCCTTTAATAGAGTCTAACAAACTATTTACCTCGATCTACATAATACAGTAAGAAAATGTGTATATTGAAACTGTACCATATGACATATCAAGGTATTATGAAAGCCACACGTGACTTATACACGTGGTAAACTAGTATACAAGTAAACACTGCGGTGGTTATAATTGCCCAGTATGAACCCATGTGTTATCTGTTATACCAAAGGATGAACGTAATATGTTACATTATTCTATAATTGTTTCTAATGGATTGCAGAGACCAATAACCCTCCTCTATTGATTATCATTCTGAAGATTTGTTTTGTTGGTATTTCAATGCACGCTTGGTATTTTCTTTTTACACTGTGGTGGTATAAGTCGTGCAGGCTTCGAGTTGAGGCACTCTAAGTACACTTATGTGCATGTAGAAAAGTTCTACTTGTTCTCGTCTACTGATGTATTTGTTTACATCAATGGGAGTTTTTGTGTATATATTTATCTTTTTTATATTCCTCTAATAGAAAACTATAATATGTACATAATAAACTAGAACTGTCCTAACGGGACAAATACCCTCGCGGCATTAAAATTCAAAATAGGGCATAGAACTATATATACGACCAATATTTAAGTTTTGGAGAAGAAGGTGAAGGTCAAGGGGGTTGTGTTAGTTCTTCTTGTATCAGTGTAGAGGACCTGTCATACAGAATACACACATGTAAAATGGACTCCCTATCTCACTATGACTATATTTTACCGTCAAAGTTAAAGTTTTTCCAAAAAAAGTCAAATGTCAAGACCAAGGTCACAAGGTCAAAATGCTCGTACTGACTGAAAGGTCTTGCCACTAAGAATACACATATATAGTATGAAGGTCCCATCTCTCTTCTTTCAAAATTTATGGCTAAATGTAAAATTTAAAAAAAAAGTTGGTCAAACATCGAGACCAAGGTCACAAAGTCAAAAATGTTGGTATTAACAGAAAGGTCTTGCCACAAGAAATACACATGTGTAGTATGAGGGTCCCATCTCTTTTCTTTCAAAATTTATGGCTAAGGTTAAAGTTTTTAAAAGGTAAGTCAAATGTCAAGACCAAGGTCACAAGGTCAAAAATTTTGGTACCAAAAGAAAGGTCTTGCCATAAGAAATATACATGTGTAGTATGAATACCTAGTCTCTTTTGGTTCAAAAGTTAAGGCTAAGGTTAAAGTTTTTAAAAAGTAGGTCAAATGTCAAGGCCAAGCTCACAAGGTCAAAAATTTTGGTACCAAAAGAAAGACCTTTCCACAAAGATTATACATGTGTAGTATGAATACAAAGTCTCTTTTGGTTCAAAAGTTATAGCTAAGGTTAAAGTTTTTAAAAAGTAGGTAAAATGTCAAGGCCAAGGTCACAACGTCAAAAGTTTTGGTACCAAAAAAAAAAGGTCTTACCACAAGGAATATACATGTATAGTATGAATACTCAGTCTCTTTAGGTTCAAAAGTTATAGCTAAGGTTAAAAATTTTTAAAAGTAGGTCAAATGTCAAGGCCAAGGTCACAAGGTCAAAAATTTTGGTACCAAAAGAAAGGTCTTGCCACAAAGAATATACATGTAAAGTATGAATACCCAGTCTCTTTTGGTTCAAAAGTTATGGTCAAGGTTAAAGTTTTCTGGACAGACAGACGGACAGCAGACGGACAAGGTGATTCCTATATACCCCCCAAACTTCGTTTGCGGGGTATAATAAAGTTTAATCGACTTTATTTATCACCCATTTAGTGCATTCAAAACGTAAATCATGAAGATTCAGTATAGATAGGTTTCATTAACATGACATTTCACTGGAGTTACTTCCCTTGTGAGAAGCTGTCCGTCAACCATGAGGTACAAAACTGAGTATTTCTTCATAAATCTACCAAATTATGTAGGTAATTTCTCCAAACTGGGATATTTCCTGTGTGGTTTTTTTTGCAATGCTTATGCAAATTTTAGGTATTAGACTATATAAAAAGTGAAAATATAGACAACTTTTTAAAAATAATACATTAAACTTGGTATGTATATGAGGCAAAAAACCAGCACTTACCAATGAAACAAGCTCCCCTTTTTCCATTACTTCGTTCAGCTTCTTTCCTCTCTCGGAACCGGATGCTACCTCGGCTCTCAATAGGTCCCCTGATGACAAGTGACAAAAACCATACTTCTCGACGATCTTCGCACACTGCGTCCCCTTCCCACTTCCAGGGCCTCCTAAAATCATTAAAATAATGCGAGGTTGTTAGAAACGAAATACTCTGAGGTATTAACTTTAGTTTTTAGTGATTTTGTAATTTATTATTGTATATGTATATTATTGTATATGTATATCATTGTACATGAATTTTGCTGTATATGTATATATTATATATGCATATTATTGTATGTGTATTCTATTATATATATATTTCATTGAATATGTATATTACTGTATATGTAAATCATTGTATATGTATACTATTATATTGGTAGTTCATTGTATATGTATTTCATTGTATATGTAATTCACTGTATATGTATTTCATTGTATATGTATTTCATTACACATGTGTATATGTATTTCATTATCTATGTATTACATTGTATATATATATATATATATATATATATATATATATATATATATATATATATATATATATATATATATATATATATATATATTACTGTCAGTGGCGGATTTAGAGGGGGCCGCCCCCTCCTTTTGGTCACATATTTACTAATGTGTCCCTCCCCCTTTTCGGAAATTCTGGATCCGCCACTGACTGTATATGTATATCATTGTATGTATATTACTGTATATGTATATTATTGTGTATGTATATTATTGTAATTGTATGTCATTGAGCCAGCATAGCTCAGTCGGTAGCCTCTGACTCGAACTTGACAGGCACATGCACTCAATTCGAGCATTACCTCGGTTCTCGGTCTGCGTCCTATCTTTAAATTAAGGTGAAACTATCAACCGAGGTCCTGTGTCCGTCAACATTGGCATTATGAAAATATCTCACTGATTCGAGTGGGACTATTCAAAGGGTTCCTTATTCGTGCCCCTCATACAAAACAATAATAAATATTGTTATTATAGATATGTTATTATTGTTACTATATTGGGGAAACAATCGGGAACTATGTGGTCATGTCACAAAGGGTTCGAACACACCACCGTACCCTAGTTTTCAGATTAGACAATACAAAACATACTGTACTGTGATGTATATTACTATACTGTTTTATTAGTACAATGTTGTACTGTATTTAATATCACAATATTCTCTACAAATTCCCCGGACTGCACCACTATGTTTAAGAGGTTGGTTACCACCTTCTACCATGCCGCGATATAACTGAAAATTGTTGAAAGCGACGTAAAAGACAATTCAACCAACAACAAAATAGTGCTCTATTGTATATAAATGTACTGTGCTGCACGTTTGTAATTGTAATGCGTTATGTATGTAATATCATTATGTTGTATATACAAGATATCACAGACGTCAATTTCTGAAATTAGCCCCATTTTCCTCAAGCCAGATTAAGGGGGAAGGAGGGGGAGGGGGGCAGTGAAGGATAAGCTTATACTTTAGTTATGTATATACCCTGTATATATCTTAAAGTATGTGCTTGTAGTCTCGTGTTAACGAGTTCAAGTAATTTTTTAATTCAAAATGAAAATTTACATATATACTCTTCTTTCGCTTACCTACAACGAATAGCACCTTGGCATCCTTAAGTTTGGGATCTTTTTCGGGAGATTTCTTGCTACCTGAAAATTAAGTAAAATTCAATATTCACTATAGCCACAGTTATTGGAGTGTGTTGTTGTGGGGGTATACAAACTAACCTAGTTTTTATTGCCACAGTAGAACAGGCGGAAATAATATCTCACCTAAGATTAAAAGTTTATTGTGAATAGAACAAGGGCGTGATAATATACAAATATTTGCAATACCGGATGAATAAGTTCAAGTGGACACATAATTGAGAATAGGTTGAAAAATGCACTCATACAGAGAAGAGTGGAAGTGGCACAACTCGACTTGCTCAATCAAAGCAGAATGACAGTGAACACGTCGTTTTGTAGTGAAATTCACAGCGCTGGCCAATAGAAATTAACTTCACATTAGCCAATAAATTAAGCCGCATCATTATGATAAACCAATGAAGACAGTCCTTCTATAATGACTTTGAAATTATATGAAATGTAACACACGTTACTGGTAGCAACAATATAATGATTCGTTACATATTTTTATTTATGCATATGATATCAACAGTGCTGTACATTTATAACCAAAGTATGATTATAAACATTGTTGAATTAGAGAACTAAATATAAGCGCTACATATTAGATTTATCCTATATATTATCAAGTAAAACGTTTTGTAAAATGTGATATTTTTAAACAAAATTTGTAAAATGTGATAGTTTTGACAAAATGTGTAAAATGTAATAGTTTTAACAAAATGTGTAAAATGTAATAGTTTTAACAAAATTAAAAAAAAAACAAATAAAAATAGAAGAAATAGTATACGACCTTGATTCCTGGACAATCTATTAAAGTAACGAGGCTTATTTCCGACGGAGGCAATTATTTTATTTTATAAAAGCTATGCACACCATTATCATGACATTATCCTGTTTTTCGGACGAGACAGTGAAAATCGAGATCCCGTGTCACGGTAGGCGTGACACGTAAAAGATCCCTCACTGCTTCGGGTGGATCCGTTGCAAAGGTATCAATTTCTATGCAATGCATCAGTCAGATGCCGTCACCAATGTCATATACGTGAAAGAATCGTGGAGAGACATAAAACAACAATCAATCAATCAATATAATATCTAAACATCAGTTTTTAAAGTACTGGTTTATAGGTAATCTAAGTAATGTATATAAATTAATTATATCAGTTAGTAAGTATAAGCAAAGACTTTGGTAATACCATATTACAGGCTTTGAATTATTTCACTTTTTACACAAAAATGACTATTATTATTCAGACAAATACATTCCATTTGGATTAAATAAATAAATATCGATGGACATATTCTAACTATTAGTTCAAACAGTACATTTAAAATCACGTGTTCGAAATAGTATGTACATTTCATTCAATATAGAAATGGAAGTCGAAGTTATTGTTTGTAAACCCTTTGTCTAATAATAAGTAATTAACTGACATTTGAAGACAATATCTACCCTTAATTTCCTTTCATTTGTGAAGAAACCCCGTTCTGGTCAGTGGTTATGTTATAGTCAAATAATTCAGATTGGCATGATTTAATGCAGGGTTCTATAAAATTTAAGTTGGCAGTTGATCTAAAACGTCAACATGATAAGTTTGAGGTTATTACAAAATTTTCTTCGAGAAAAGTTAGTGATTTGCCCTGAAATATATTAAATTAAAAAAAAACCCAAAAAACCAACAAAAATATAAACAAACAAAACCAACCAACTCTCCCTTTCAAAAAACAAAATAATAATAATAATAAAATTTAAAAACCCCTAATTTTTAGACTATATCTTCTATGTTCAAATAACGAATAGAACTAAATACGTTTTTATTAACAGATTTAACAATCTATGTGATTAATCTCACACTTTTTTAGACATACTTATGTTAATGTTTGAGTGCCTTAGACAGCCGCAAGTACCAGGCACGGCATGCGTACTCTATATAACTTTGAATAAGTCATTTTGCATTTAATATCTATACATTCAACCTGTCAAACTTACACACAATAGAACCAACATCACGAGAATTATCATTATAAATGCCAGGTTATTACTGCTTTGATACAGCGGCCCTCGTAATATCATGCTAATCTTTCAATTTCATTTAGGACCAAATAAAAAGCGACAGCTTAACCTAGATGTAAAGAGAGTTTATTGTCAAAAAAGCCCTATAGAGTAATTATGTAGTACTTGACTTAATATATGCGAGATGACATGTAGATTTCTTTCGAGAAAAAATAAAGCACCGACGTCTGCATATGACATTAATTTACGGTATTAATTATCATCTATAATAATTTGCATATCATTTACATATTAAAAAAGAAGGCCACATGTTACATAACCTGGGTCAGATGACATTTTTTTTAATATATATTGTTACAAACTGTTGTCCTCAGAGAGGTCAAATTTCACCATTGCACAGATGTACCACTTCCAGTTCATTGCACTAAATTCTGTTGTGTACATTGCTTTGGAGATCTAATTAAAACGCCCTAATAAGGAGGCCTTTTGATGTATTTGTTTTCAATATTACCATAGAGACGAATTTGTGTAATTCATATCAGTACAGAGTATTCTCCTAAATCCGGATCGGAACTCATTTAAAATATTAATCTTTATCGAAAAATTGTTCTATTTTTGTACGTACAAACTTTTCTAAATCTTTTAAGAAACTATATTCATATTGCTCATTGATTAAATTAAATGTTTGCCACCATCAAGAGAGTTGCTCTTTTTATAAATATATTTAACTCTTGTCACTTTCTTGTCATCGGACATCTTAGCAGATGAAATCGATAAATTCACTTGAGAATAGTTTCTCCGTCTCTAATAAGTATAACTCATATTTCATCAAGTTAAAAAAAAACTATTTACTATTTCTGTTATTCTGATCATTAAATGATCTAAAAAGATATTTTTCTACATTACAAAGATAAAGAGGGGTAGGCAAATTATTAAGAAGTGTAGATGCAATGTTGATAAAATAAAACCCTTATTAAATTATAGCAACAAATATTGATACTACATGTAGTATTAGCAACAGATTTCGATTACTAGTAATAACAACATATTTTGAATCCTAACAATTGTCAAATGTGTTTAAACAAATATTGGTACTATCTCTATCTTTAGTTTTGCCGTAACATTCAGTGATTTTTTTCTTCTTCAATTTTATTTAAAAATGATATTTTTAAACTTTAATACCCGATCGTAAATTATTCCTTAAAACACTTCATTTCCGGTTTAAACCAGATTTTTCTTTAAGTTTATTGGGCTCCTTTACTCTCTTTCAGCATGTATGTGCAAGATACTAGGGGGTTATCCATACTTCCGATCGTCGTTTTAGGGGACATTCAATGATTTTTAAAGAGAGAAAGAGGGGGGGGGGCTGGCAAATCTGGTCGGGTCAGATTATTTATTTGCAGATCTTTAATTGATGGAATATTTATTTTCTTGATATTCTGGGGCAGATTATTTATTTTCTTGACCTTTTTGTCATTTTAAATACTTATTAGAATTGCATGGTGAATATATACAACTAACAAAACACGTTCTAACATAAAGTAAACTCAACAAATAACATGCAAGCATCACTTTAATCCCATAGGTTTTTGTATTACTAGTTTCTATAGAAAAGTACAGAGTCTCTCTCATGTCCAAGGGGAAAATTTTCCATTTATCACTATAAAAGGATGTGTGAAGAAGTGTTGCCGTTTTGGATTATAGTCCAAATTACAATATTTTATTCGTTTTGACTTACTTTGAACTATGTTATTTTAATAAAAAAAGCATTACACATTTGATGTATTGATTTTTCACATTTTCAACTTTTTCTTGTTAAAAGTCTTGATTGATTCTGAGGAGACTTGGTTGGTATGGATTGATTAAAGATGGACCTGTACAATTTTAGACATTTTAAAAGTTTTAAATAATCTAAAGACTTATGACCAACTTCAAGCATTGTTCAATATCATTGTGCAATGTTTTCTATGTCTCAGGTGAGCGATATAGGCCCACTTGAACCTCTTGCTGCCTTTGTTATCATCTATGATACGTGGTGATACATAATTTTGTTGATTTTACTTTTTTTTTTCATTTTTAAGTTATGTTTGTTTTTATTTTACATTTGAATAAATGCGTAAAAATCATTTGACAAATGTTACGTTGCACTAATTTGTATGAAACTTAACAAGAATGAAACATTGTCAACAAATACGGCCACCATAATTTTGAAATGCACATGATTTAATTTGAACATTGACTTTGCATATGTGCTCAGGTGAGAGATGAGGCGAATTCAGTAAGTGACCCTTTTTGGCCACTCGTTTTATCGTTAACATATCGGTGTGTCTGGTGTATAAATAAGGGGCGGACAGCAGAGGGATTCAGGGAAAGGAGATGAAAATTGGTAGCAAGAAGACGTAAACCCCATAGTTCCGAACAAGAACCTAAAGAGAAAATCTCTCAGAAAGCAGATGGTAGAGCCCTTGCCCCTATCCGCCCCTAAAATGAACATGTAAATAGATTTACAAAAGCAACAAATCTATTTAGTTTTGTTGAACATATTCAGCGGTTTGTTTTGTTTTTTTTTAATCAGTTCTGTTATAAGTAAGGAGCCTTCCCCCAAAGGAAATTTTATTGATTTTTCTAAAAATTTGTCTAATTTTCCCCCAAAACATTTATCTTTAAGTATTATGCAAATGGGACAAAAAATTCCCAAATGAAAAGGTACAGGCACCTTTAAAAAACAAATTAAATAAAACCAAACAAACAAACAAAGCAAAAAAGCCCCACTAATATAGCGCGATTCGTCCAATTCTATAAATTCGTTGAATTGCCAGCCATAACAATACAGTATAATATAGACAGCAATCTGGCAAGCGAAGCGAACCAGATAAAAATCAACGTGTTTTCTATAGAACATTCAGCTTTATATCTGCCATTGTGTGAAACCCACGGGGTAGATCGTACCTCACAAACCTACCCCGTGGGTTTCACACGATGTATATCTGCATGATCTGGTATACATGTATGTGCATGCTAGCAGTCAGGATATTTATTTCCGTTTCAATCAAAGCCACATTTTTTATTTTCGGCATTTCGGGGTCAAAATATTCATTTCCAAGAAGTGGTAGCCCCCAACCCCCACCCCTTTTCCCTTTTCAGAATCAAATGGTCTTTCCCTTACTCGTATCTTACGGTTAGTCAAAATATAATTAACAGTACTGTCTTACTGCTGAATTTCTCTTTAAGATAAACCAAACCCATTTTTCCTATGAAAAATTATATAATTTCTCCTTTAGTGACTGTACGCTCCATTTCGAATACCTATAAACTCAGGTTTGGTTTGAATTTTATAGTTACTAATTTATGTCGATTTCATCCAGTGTTGTTTTCGCGATAACACATATCACAAATGTTTACATGCATATCTATGTATTAACTAACATATGCAGACATTTCCGATATGTGTTATCTGAATTGCATAATATGTTGAGTCAAATGTCAGTCACATATCAGTTATGATATTTATGTGTTCGCGGATTGATAGATAACGGGCATGCGGTTTTAGTCTGTCTGTCTGTTACCTATACTTAACTTGGCTATATTTTTCTAGTTGTATAATTTGAAGTACAAAAATAAGCTCCCAAAGGTGGTTTAGTGTCTCACACATAAGAGAGAGAGAGCGAGAGAGAGAGAGAGAGAGAAAAGATGGTATGGTAAAATTATGACTAGATTCGATAAATTATTTTATTCCTTGACGATACATTCCACCAAGATCCAACATTCAATTAATAAGCAACCAATCATTTTCAAAGCCTAAATACTTAGGGCGTGATCTAATGACACATTTTTAATTAGATGACTGATAGTCTTAAATGATAATCTCGAAAACATTAAGTAAAGAAGATATCTATTCATTTAAAAAATACTTTAAATACCATTATTAGTATACATGTAATATTGAAAAAAAAACTCGGTGATTATATTGTCCACAACAAAAGCAATATTGTTTTAGACATTGAATTCATGATGTAATTGGATTTCTTATCCATAAGATAAATTAATACTTTTCAAATGGTAAACAATACTTTTAAATACGGAGCCCCTAAAGGGACATAAAATGACAGGTTAAAAAAATTATTAATCTGAGATCTCAGATTACTAAACTGAGATCTCAGATAACTAAACTGAGATCTCAGATTACTAATCTGTTATCTCAGATTACTAAACTGAGATCTCAGATTACTAAACTGAGATCTCAGATTACTAATCTGAGATCTCAGATTACTAATCTGTTATCTCAGATTACTAAACTGAGATCTCAGATTACTAATCTGTTATCTCAGATTACTAAACTGAGATCTCAGATACCATAACTTTTGACCTAGTGACTCTGACCTTGGACTTGGACCTACTTTAAAAAAAACTTTCATTTTGGCTATATCTTTTGAATCAATAGAAATAGGGATTTCATATTTCACACATAGTTTCTTACCAGCGAATGCTTTCAATTGATACAATTACTTGTGACCTTGACATTGTTTGAATTTGCTTTGCAATCCGGCCATACTGTCTTTAGCGGTTTCTTGTTTTATTTTCAAGAGTATATATATACATAAACAGGTATCTTATTAATTATTCATTTATCGGTAGCAACACTGAAAGACCCACTTATTCACACATTTTTGCATGACTTTTGATTGATGTTGAAATATTTTGTTAAAAGTTTAATTAAAGAGAATATCAAAAAGGTTGTTAACTTGTATTTGTTATGTGTATAGAGTATTGAAAAACCCGGTGAAGTCCATTCCATTGTAAAATATTTGTTTTAGAGGTAATGTACCTCTGCTTATATTTTTTTTTTTCGTGAAACTTATGTCAAATATTGAACATGTTGAAACTATAACGATACAAATTACTTAAGTTTTGATATATATATCCAGTGAAATTTCACAAGAATCAGCTGCTTAAGCAATGGAAGAAAAACTCTAAATAAAATGGACTCATACATGGCCTGCTAAGCACGAGTGGTTAGAACATTCTGACAAAAAAGTTCCCTTTAAAGCACAATTGCTAGACATTCAGATCAGAAATTTTTATACCCCTCCACAGAAAACGTATGTAGGAATCGCCTTGTCTGTCCGCCTGTAACCCAATGTATCATCTTGTCTGTTCGTCCGTCCGCCCCCTCATATATGAAACGTTTAACAAAACATGTCGATTTAAAGCGCCTTTTATCATAACTACGGTCTTTTGAGATGGCATTATTTTGATAAATAGACAGACCCCCTAGCTAGCTAGATGTCCAATAAGTCGTGCTTAGACAGACAAATGCGTATGAATTGCGGAGAGTGCGTATGAACTCCGTACAATCTTACGTTAATAAAAAACGTATGAACTGCTTACAAGTGTGGAAGAACTGCAGAAAACATTTTGTACGCAATTTTGGGTCTGAGCGCTACGTATAAGACCGGGTGCCCTGGAATTATCGCTCCATGCTTAAAGTTAAACAACATACTGATCTATGAATAAATAAATTCAGGTAATTTTTCTCGTTACTCAATATTTTTATACGCCCGACGAATGTGTTATGTTAAGGTTTTGTCTACTGCCATGGGTGAGTCCGTCCGTCCGAGGTCATGCCATTTATGGCCTGGGGCATATAGTACGTGTTGCCCCCTGTCATTCCAAAATCTTGTCATCACAACTCCTCTTGAACTTATATCCCGAATTCCATGAAACTTAAGAGACACGAAGATCAACATCTCAGGATGTGCATGAAGGAAAAAAATAAGAGGGGGGCCGCTCTGCTCGAGTTTTAGCTCACCTGAGCGTAACTTAAGTGAGCTCTTGTTATAGTGGTTCATCCGTCGTTAACTATTACATTTTCGACTTCTTCTCCAGAACGGCAGCACAGAATTTCACCAAACCTCATAGGACGTAAGTACTCAAGGTCCTCTACCAAGTTTGTGTTTTTCGAGCCAATTCCCCATCCAAGATGGCCGACTTGGCCCTGATTAGTTGACATATTTTCGACTTCTCCAGCACGACTGTACGTATATCACCAAACCTTATAGAAAGTATCTTAGAAAACATGCACAATTTCCTACTGAAATGAGCTAACATTTGCTTGTAAATAAGCAATGTGTGCTAGGTGAGCGATATAGGCCCATTTGGGCCTCTTGTTTTACAAGAGTTATGAGACTTATAACTTAGAAAATATGTATTCCATAATCTGAGATCTCAGTTTAGTAATCTGAGATAACAGATTAGTAATCTGAGATAACAGATTAGTAATCTGTGATAACAGATGAGTAATCTGAGATCTCAGTTTAGTAATCTGAGATCTCAGTTTAGTAATCTGATATCTCAGTTTAGTAATCTGAGATAACAGATTAGTAATCTGATATAACAGATTAGTAATCTGAGATCACAGATTAGTAATCTGAGATCTCAGTTTAGTAATCTGAGATCACAGATTAGTTATCTGAGATCTCAGTTTTGTAATCTGAGATAACAGATTAGTTATCTGAGATCTCAGTTTAGTAATCTGTGATCACAGTTTAGTAATCTGAGATCTCAGTTTAATATTTTTTTTCACCATATCTTTTTATGTCCCTTAAGGGGCTCCGTATTTAAACGATATAAACTGAAGTTATATTTTAGAAATATTGAACACTAAAAATAGTGTCCGGATTATTGAGAGAGTGATGCCTTCACATTTCTAAACTGTGAGTATTAAGTACTCTAAGAGAATTAGGAAAGTTAGACTGATTTGAATTAAACTTAACTCAAGCAAGAATTGCCATGACGGAGGACTGAGAATATACCCGCCTCCATATTCTTGAAATAGGTCACATGACCTTGGGTCAAGGTCATGACAAACTTTTAGGTTCTGAGAAGTATTTGTCATGCTTAATGAAGATCTATCACAAAGGGATTGACTAAAAGCCTAGACAAGAATTTAAGCGATGTTTCGGCATTGACCTTGAACTTGAGATACGTCACATAACCTTGACTCAAAGTAAAAACCAACTTTTATTTGTTTGAAATATAATTAAAGCCTATCACTAAGTGATTGACTTAATCCCGGACAAGCGTTGTCTCTGCAGCGATCCTCTGAAACTGATCATATGTCATTTGGTCAAGAAATGACATATTTTTAGATTCCTGAGAATATTTGTATAAAGTTTGGTAAAGATCACAATGTGGCTGACTTATAGCAAGGACAACGATTTAAGCAATGTCTCTGCTACGACCTTGAATTAGGTCACACGGCTTTGAGTCAAGAGCATGACACACTTTTGGTCCTGAGTTACCATTGGGTGAAGTTTGATCACGACCTATTACAAATGACTGACCTATAGTGCTCTAACAATATCTTGGTGTGGGAGAGGGGGAGGGGGCGAACGAACAAATTTAACCCGGAAGCTTTTCCCTGTAAAGGAGGGAAATTTTGTACTGGAACGGTTTTCCAGGTGAATGAATCACATGAGTAACTCTGTACTACAACATAACCACTTTACATTGATCAAAGGTATACACGCCCTACTTTTAAGGGTGGAAGCATATTTGGTTTGTACCATCAACTCAATAACTTTGTACCGTTACACCATCTCGCCACTACAACTAGTAAAGCTAGTACTGCCAGTAAACAGGTGGTGGAACACGCATACTGCTAATTACATCACTGTAGCCAGTAAAGCTAGTGCTACCAGTAAACAGGTGATGGTATTCATACTGCTAGTCTCGCCACTATAGTTAGCAAAACTAGTAATACCATTAAACAGGTGATGGAACGCATATTGCTAGACTCCCCACAATCGTTGACACTACCAGTAAACAGGTGGTGGAACTCATACTGCTAATCTCGTCAATGTAGCTAGTGAAGCTAGTACTACCCAGTAGCGGATCCAGGATTTCACAAAAAAGTGGGGACATGTGAAAGCCAAGTATTAGCCAAACTACTCAGCTATTTTGGCTGCCAAATCTGGAGTTTTACTTGTAAATATGTGGCGAAAAAAGGGTCGGGGAGGGCCCCGGGCCCCCTCTAAATCCGCCTCTGTTGCTAATAAAAATATGATGGAACTCATACTGCTAGCCTCGCCACCCTAGCTAGTATGATCACTTAACAGTTGACGGAGCTCACACGACTAGAGCAGTCACTGTAACTGGCAGAGTCAGTATAGCTAGTAATGCCAGTTCTATACCATTGCATACATGGAACACTCGGGATCAGAAATGGCTGCCTAGACCCCCCAAAAAATTAATTAATTAGTTTAAAAAAAAGGAAGAAGAAGAAAAGATAGTAGTTTCTATGGTAACGAGTACCAGTACTTCGTAGTAACAAAGTATCCATGACAATACAATGTTCATGCGCAGGTTTATTAATTTTCTTCTAAATCATGAAAATAGAATAGCAATTCTCTGATGCCGGCCATACAAGCATATAGTCGACTGGATGCTAATCTAGAGACCAGGAGGTCTCTGGTTCGAGTCCAACATATTTTTCATCTGATGAAACATTATAATCCAAATAAAAAGCTTTCAATCTATTAATTTTTTCCATATGGGGTCTTACCATATCTTTGGGAGTTATTTACCCCATATGTATTTAACATCACAAAGTAGTTCAAGGGAAGTCATTTTGCCGTTAACTCCGAGTGGGGATCGGACTTTCGGTTCCCCTCTGGATCCATACATGCTCTCCACGTTTAAGTATGCTTTACATACAAGTGTAAGCTAAGCTGAATATGGATCGATAGCGAGCTTTAAGTCGGGCTCGTTTTATTATAGGAATCAGTGGTGGATCAAAACGTCCACTTGAGAATGTATAGGCTAAATACAGGTATTAAATGGACACGCCCTCCTATTCATATATAAATAACGGGATTCAGAGCACATATTCAGCTTAAACACATCACTTATCACAATACACTATGTAAATCACCTACCTGTGCACCCCATATCAGATATTTTACTTTCCAACGAAATAAATAACGAAAAAATTCTCTCTATCGACACATATTCTCCTCGTTATGTAGAAATGGAGAACGTGAGTCTGAAGGGGATGTGAGGTCGCCAGTGAAATCAATGAAAATGACACAGGCTGTTGTGATGTGTAGTGTACAAGCCACAATAAAGTACTGTAGTGTGTCCGAAGTCACGACTACAGTACTTTGATATTTACGATTGTTTATTTCGTTTTCCCTGTCGCTAACGAAACGAGCATCGTAACATTTCTACCTATAAGCTAAATGGGATCGTCTGCTTACAGAAAAAAAACTCTGAAGAGTTTGTGTTTTCTTCTGGAACTTGAGAGCGATTTCCCTCACGATGTGAGTCATAGACTCTAAAGCAATAAGAATCTTCCAGTTATGATATGAAGGAAGTATGTCAGACTAAGGTGGAGAGAAAGTGTTTCTATAGAGACAAACAAATAGCAGAATCACACAGAGGGGGAGGCATTTATCTGATCACAAACACCACACAGTATCCTCATAGCAACGAGTTCACAGAGACAATTGTCGCTTACATGACAGAAATACAGGAAAGAGTGCCAATGTGGATTTCTCTGAAAATTATGGCAGTGTGGCAACAATTATGCTCAAGGATGCGCGGTAAATAAGACCCGAAAATGAAACATTCTCTAACACTTTTGTCTTGTTGGTTTAATTTTAATGCACGATTTCTTTCAAGTTCTCAGAGGCGACAGAGACAATTGTTTTGTCCATTTTACATTTTCGTATTATTTATTTATATAATTAATTTAATGAATTAATTAATTAATTAATTTATTTATTTACTTATATTTGACAGTATTATCATCACTACAATTACGCTATTTTCTCTCATATCTGCGTATATGATACAGAGCAGGCCCATGTAATACAGCTATGTGATATTTATGTGTATTACATACCACGTGACGTCTCGATAAAACGTCAATTAAAAACTCCTTTTTCTATATTGTTTTACATCTTTAAGGCAAAGAGACTAACGACCACGGTTTAATCACTTAGAATAAACCATTTTCGAGGACGCTGAACATGAATATGACAAAATTTCCTGATTCGATAAAGTTTAATATTTTCCGATCTTTGGTTTTTTTTTTCTCCGAAACGTGCTAAAGATCTACATTTGAGATTCTAAAATTCACCGTAAAATTCTAGTTCAAGCATTTCCTCCTTACAAAAAAAAAAAAATTCATTAAACGGAGAAAGAGACTTTTTCTTTTTCCTTTTTAATTAATTTTTTTTTTGTTTTTGTTTTATGAGTTTAAGTTATTTGGGTTCATGACGGTAAGCTCGTGTTTGTTTGTTATTTATTTTACATTATGTCTCGAGTATTTCTGTGACCACGCGTCTCCAGGCGCGCATCCAAAAATTTTGTTGAGAAGGGGCCCACCTTCAATGAATTTTCCGAGAAGGGGTTCACCCATGTTTGTAAATATTTATTTGATGTGGAAATATAACAAGAAAAGTCATTCCGCTAAATCTCAATATAGATCCAGACTCCCAGTCCACCCTCTGGATCCGCGCATATGTATCTGATAAATTGGACATTTACTACCCATGCAATGAATCACCCAAAGCAATGATCTACCCTTGGCGCCATAACATGTGTTGTGGACACGGGACTTCGGCTTTGTTATTGTCTGTTCTGAAAGGCATGTATAGGGCATCGCTGGGAATCGTACCCGAAATCACTTGACCTCTAGAAAAACACGCTGACTGCTGGGCTACACCGGCACAAGTATGGTCAAGAGTTTTTTTTTGTTTTTTTTTAATTGCCCATTCCTTGATAAGACATATTTGATGGTAATTAGGTAAAAACAAATACCGAGTTCATTTTGAATAGGGCAAAAATATTCTAATAATATGATTCCTTTCTGTCATGTGGTAGAGGTCAGTGTAATTTAAAAAAATATTTCAAATATATGTATTTAACAAGTCATTTATATATACGATTACTTCAACGAAGAGACAATTCCCTCGACATTTAATTCGACATGCGATACTGTCAGTGCAAAGTACTCTTTTACGGTAGTATAGACGATGGTAACAGGTATGAATGTGATATGTTCTTGTTTTGTGAAATGCATGTTTCTATCAGGAATTTTTGTGTCATTTCAGTCCCTATGTGTTTGCCGGCTGTCGTTTTTGAACACGCTGTGACGTCAATGACAACACGTTGTCATGCCAACAGTCACAACTTGAAAACGTGTTCTATAAGCGCTTCGTGTATCGCATTATACAAATTCTTCTCTTATTTAGTGTCATGTATCTATACTATTGGATGCAGAAAGAACCATGATTAAGAGAATGTTTTATATCTTTGTACTTTGATCAATCTGTACCTAATTTTCGTTTCATTTGATCTCATAACAGACAGGAGCCGTAGGAAAGTTATGTGGCAAAGACACTAGTAAATTTCGTAGTTTTTCTTCGCTTTGACAAGAACATCAGTCTGTGCACAAATTCAGTTTCAATGAAAATTATCTTTTTCAATTCTTTGAAAAAATTATATCATTGATTGATTATTATTTTACGTCACTCCACGATTATTACACCATGGTGACATCTGCCTGATGCACTGCATAGGAACTTATACTTTTGCATGCACCCAAACGAAGCAGTGAGGGATCTTTTACGTCCCACGCCTATCGTGACACGGGACCTTGGTTTTTACTGTCTCATCCGAAAGACAGAGTACCGGTGTTTCCACAGCGGGAATGGAACCTCTGACCTCTTGGTCGAGCACCACATTCACAATGTCACACCAGCTTCATTATTATTATTATCATAATTAGTGTATCAGTGGTGGATTTAGAGGGGGACAGAGGCCCCTACCCCAACCTTTTTACCACATATTTACTAGTAAAAATCCAGATTTGGCGCCAAAAATGGCCTAGTAGTTTGGCTAGTATACATGTGGGACCCTCTTTTCGGAAATTCTGGATCCGCCACTGTGTATGATAACAGAATATAGATCGAACATGCCAAAATAATACCTGACACCATGGCGTCAAATATCTGAATCACATCATTGAACACATCGTCTACGTCCCGCTCGGCGTTAACCTGAAAGATAAATCGGTTTTATATAAGGTTTCACTGCTTTAAAAAGCTTGAGATCCTCCGGATTTCTCTTGTACTGTAGTTTATCTAGTTGTCCACAGCTTAGCGTGGGAATCCCACTCGGCAGACAACGACATTAGAATCCATACATGTATTACTGTCATAATACCTTGTATAATGAATATAAACATTCATAGATACACTCATTAATGGTGACCTACAGAGGATCAAAATTCAAAATTTACACTAGTAAACATGTCAAACGGTCATTCTACATTCAAATTTGAGCATAGACTTGTTATTAAGTTGCCTTTGAATAACCCTGCACTTCATGGGCTTTTTTGGTTTGTAGAGGTGTGTCTTTTGTTTACTTAAAGTTAATAAATTCCTTTTAAAAATTCACTTTAAGATATTTGAGAGAAATGTTTATACTGCTGCATGATAACTGTTTTACGTCACTCCACGTTTCACGTATATGGTGACGGCATCTGCCTGATGCATTGCATAGAAATTCATACCTTTGCTACAGACCCACCCGAAGCAGTGAGAAATCTTTTACGTGCCACACCTACCGTGACACGGAATTTTTACTGTCTCATCCGAAACACAGAACACCGGTGTGCCCAGGGCGGGAGTCGAACCGGGGACCTCTCGGTCACGACCTGAGCACCTCAGTCACTGAGCCATACCGGCTTTACAAGAGAAGTGGTCTAAATCATATTATAGGAGATTCTATCTAAGTGAGATCAAGTTTATTTCGGGTACAGATTTTCCTCAACCTGAAGTAGTGTTTCATAACCTTGACCCAAATCATTGCTCCAAGGTCAAAGTGACTGTGGAATGTGTTCTTTTATAATGGTAAATACTAGATAATACACACAAAATTTGAAATGAACCAAAGCATGATACTGGCATTGTACCTTTCTTATTTTACCATTGGTTGTGTAATGTTCTATAACTGGTTTTGTAACATCATGGAATGTTTTCAGGCGCTTTCTTATAGTTTCCTCATTGTCGTCTACACGATTGCTCGTCTGTGCCCGGTTTAGCAATCTCTTCACCATCGTGTCGTCTGATACGTCAAAATATAACGCAAACGCCGCTTCTGTCAACTGTATCCAAAAATAAGAAAAGAAATACTCAAAACAATATCAGCTTTCTGTCAAAATTACCAAAAATACGGAAAAACACGAATTTATATCACAATCCTTGCTGAATGAGAAACGTTGTAACATTATCCCTTCTTTTGGTCAAATGGTATCAAAGGGAACGAAACTAGCTGTGACGCATGCGAAATGGCTGTTCCAGTCAACTTTATCAAACATGACAAAAAGGCATAACATAATGGCGAAGCGAGACTCCTTTAATCTGACACAAAACTAAATCTAGTGCTATCAAATTCAACTAAAACATTATGTGTCCACAAAGTCTTCGGGATTTCTTAAAATAAGTGCGCATTGGTCACGTACGAGTTTAACTACAGTGACACTGATTTGTCCATCTTTTCTTAGCTAGCGAAACACCTGAGGACAGGTTAACTGGAATCTAACAGAAAACTTTCAACTAGCTTTAACCAGCTTAATTTAATTGATTAAACTTTATATTGTAAAGAAGTATGTAGATGGAAGTAGAGCTGCCCGAACAGCGGAATTATTACCCCGTTTCAGCATTACCCCTTGCTCCCCTTGACATCTTGGCACACTGGAGTCATTTTCCTTCATACAAATTTATATATGAAAGTCTTGTTTTGCGCCAAGTTTGGTTAAGGAGGAGTTGCGATGACAAGGTTAAAATGTGTAATATAAAAATTTCTTAGTGCCAAGAACCGTAAATCTTTAAATATTCACAATAATCTCCCTTCATGCATGATGGTCCCTCTTTGTGCTAAGTTTGATTGAAATCTTTACAATGGTTTAGGAGGAAATGCAATGAAAAGGTTAATACGTGTAATATAAACTTTCTTAGTGTCAGGGTCTGTAACTCTTGGAAATTTCACAATTTATCACAAATATCTTAAGTACGTCATGCGAATATACACAGAGATGGCCTTTCATTGTGCCAAGTTTTGTTGAAATCGAGTTACGCTCACAAAGTAAACATGTGCCAAGGGTCATAACAATTGAATTGATTGATTGATTTTTGTTTAACGTCACACCACGAATATTTCACGTATATGGTGACGGCATCTGCCTGATGCGGTGCATAAAAATTTTGACCTTTGCAACGGACCCACCCGAAGCAGTGAGGGATCTTTAACGTGCTATGCATACCACGACACGGGGCCTCGGTTTTTACTGTCTCATCCGAAAGACAGGACACCGGCATGGCCAGAGAGGGAATCGAACCCCGGCCTCCCTATCAGGAGTCCAGCGCGATACCACTAGGCCACGCCAGCTTCATAACAATTGGAAAACTTTAGGTGTCACAATTATCTCATTTCAAGCCAATCGAAACAAAATGGTTACTGAGTGCTGAGTTTGGTTGAGATCCTTACAGCAGTTTATGTGATGCAATACAAATTCAATATGTCAATGGCCCTAAATCCTGGATTTTTTTTTTTTTTTGTGGGGGGATTTCGGTTGAGATTTATCAATGGGTTTTAGAGATATAGTGCTTAGAGATAAATGGATGAATGGACAATCGGGCACGGTGATTCCTATATCCCCTGCCCTAAAACTCTTCGTTGGGGGAGGGGGTCTAGCTTAATTATATATATATATATATATATATATATATATATATATATATATATATATATATATATATATATATATATATATATATATATATATATATATATATATATATATATATGATGTTTATGCAAGCCTTGAAGAACCAATACCGATGGGGGTTTTTTTCGTCTGTTTTGCATTTTAAATAACTCAAAGCAAGAAACTGTAGTTACCTCTTTTTCAAAGCGGACACCTTGTTCCATCTCCCTAGGGTAACCATCTATAAGAAAACCGTTACTGGATTTGACTGTAGATAACATAGCGTCCTTTAGTAACTCCAGTACTGTGTCCTGAATAAAAAAAAGGAAAAATTTACAGCACTTCAGAAACGGGTGAACAGGAATTGGAATTACATAACATCAGCTATGGGGAAAATGTACGAGAAAATTATCTATGACAGTCTTTAAACAGTTACCTGTTCCAAGGAACATGGCTTATAGTAAAAACAAGCTGACACATCATGTTGTTCAAACATTATTAAATCCAGTAGCAAAAATTCATTAGAAAATATAGAAAGTAAGATGAGGTGTTGCATGGCGAAAAATTGTTTCGAAATTCAAGCAAATCTAAATATGTTTTGCTACCATTTTCATTTTTGATATTGAAAGAGTTCAACTTACGAGAGGTACCAATTCTCCTCTCTCCATTATTGCTGTCAGCTTTTGACCTCGTTCTGATCCGGATTTTACTTCTTCCCTCAGCAGATCCCCGGATGATAGATGCGTGAAACCGTATTTTTCTACAATCTTAGCACATTGTGTGCCTTTTCCTGAACCTGGTCCACCTAATTAAAACGAGAATAGAAATATTACTTAACAAGATGACAGTGTCTAACTGGGCAAAACAATATAGGAAATACGGCGATAACCTGTACAAAGCATGCCAAAAATGTTCCCTCACATCTGTCTTAAGGTTCAGATAAAATTTGGTCATTCGATTTGTACAAGCATTCATCTGGTATGGGTAACCGTAAATAACAGTTATAATAATTGATGTCACACTTACGACATAAGCAGCGCAATCAAATTAGTTTACCGTACAAGTAGCTTTGACGTCCTTACTACTGGCTTTACTGTTAAGACATTATCTGTCAAAATATAAATCAGGCGCAGAAATTTTATACTGTTTTATATGTCATTTTTATATAGTTCTGAATCTACGTTTAAAGATTGAAAATGTCTTTATCGATATATTCAGAAAAAGAAAACCCCCATCCCCCAAGAAATGAAAATTTGCAGACATGATAAATTAGTATTTTCAGTTTACTATAACTACTAATGTTCATCCAAGGTCAATAACCAAGTTCGCATACTGCGAAAATGCATACAAAACATTTTTCAACACAAAAAACATAAATAAATAAATAAATAAAATAGAATAAGATAAGATAAGATAAAATAAAATAAAATAAAATAAAATAAAATAAAATAATATAAAATAAAATAATATAAAATAAAATAAAATGAAATAAAATAAAATAAAATAAAGTAAAAGGTTCCAAATGTGTGTAAGTGTTGTTACTTGCAATAACAATAACAGAAGAATGATTCTGTATTATTATTATTATAATAATAATAATAATAATAATAATAATAATAATAATTATTATTATTATTATTATTATTATTGTTGTTGTTGTTGTTGTTGTTACCTCTCCCACTGGCCTTGAATAGTATCGAAGCCAGAACTAGGGCTACCCCTCTCACAGGCTTTGAATAGTATCGAACCAAGTACTCTGGCTACCCCTCCCAAAGGCCTTGAATAGTATCGAAGTCGGAATTCAAGCTACCCTTCCCACTGGCCCTTGAATGGTATCGAACCTAGTACCCATGCTACCCCTCCCCCTGGCCTTGAATAGTATCTAAACCTGAACTCTCTCTATCTACCCCTCCCACTGATCTTGAATAGTATCGAACCCAGTACCCAGACTACCCCTCCCTCTGGCCTTGAATAGTATCGAAGCCAGTACTCAGACTACCCCTCCCACTGGCTTTGAATAGTATCGAAGCCAGTACTCAGACTACCCCTTCCACTGGCCTTGAATTGTATCGAAGCCGGAATTCTGGCTACCCTTCCCACTGGTCCTTGAACAGTATCGAACCTGGTACCCAGACTACACCTCCCACTGGTCTTGAATAGTATCGAATCCAGTACTCAGACTACCCTCCCACTGGTCTTGAATAGTATAGAATCCTTAGTAGAAAACGATCAAAGTAATACCTCAAGTTATGACTTAGTACCGGAAATTGTACAACAATCTGATCAGTATATTTATAATTGTATGAAAAGGGACTTTTATACTATTGCAAGGTGTAATATAGCAATATATTTGTCTCTTTATCCGTTCGATTTTATAATATTTCCCGTAGCGCATTGTTGCTGATACGTCGGTACTTCATAAACACACTGTTATCAAGATAGAAAAAATGATAACTTCACTTACCTACTACGAAAACAACAAGATAGAAAAAAAAAGATAATTTCACTTACCTACTACGAAAACAACCGGAATATCTTTCAAGGCGGATAAATCAGCTGCTGTAAATTTACAAACATTTTACAAACCTTAAGATGCACCCAGAAATCAACTGTCAGAGATTCACAACCTTACACCAAGCTATTCACCCTTCCATGGTTCGTAAAAGAACGTGACATTTTTGCAATTTTTAATTGTTCTATTTATGACGTCATAAACAAATGCTTCATTCGTCGGAGTTTTGTCGGACCTTTGATGACGTCATCATAATGCAAAATGCGTTTTGTGGAAGGGTGAATTGTCATTTTTACAATATATTGGTAATTGAACTTTACTCTGAATCTGTGTAGTCACTAAGGTATTTTCATATTTTCGTTTCTCGGCAATGCTGATGAGGGATGCATAAGCGACATACGTGCACAGTGCATCATAATGGGAGTAGACCCGGTATTTATTTTCTAAGAGTTTGCCAACAGGTAAGCGCCATAACTTACATGTTTTGATGTAAACATCGATAACAGTCTTTAAGCGTTAACTTCAAATGCGAAATACAGAAACAACCGAGCGAAGAGTTAAATTATTCAATGAAAATAATGTCATTTGCTAACTTTCAAATTTTACTTATTCTTGAGTGAGCACATGACTACTCATGTTTTCACTTAAAACATGATTTTCGGACTTATGGTTTGGATTTATCCATCAGCTTTACATTTAATAAAATTTGAGAATTAGCAAATGAGAGTAATATCAGAATATCATAAGCATGCTGGTAGGCATTTAGATTCCAAAGGTTATAACAACCAAAATGATTCCGGACTGATACGAAATACATACTTCAACACCTCACTTCTGTGATTAACTTCGTAAATTCATCAAACATCAAAGGCTACATCTCTAGTGTATAGTCCTATTCTTAGATTGTTTTTGTCTCCCCTTACAATGTCGTTTCGGCAAACCAATTGCTCTTAGAATGTTTATGACACACAATGTTGGTCGTCACCATGGCCGACTACATTTTATGTACGTAGTAATACTTTTAAATCCACCAAAGGAATGTTTTGCAAGAGTTCATTTAGTATAGCTTCCGATATTTCGAACACCGAGAGATACCTCGTTATTCATATTCTACTATTTTTTAATGTATCATTCTTTCTGAAGCTGATTTATAAAATTGCGGTGCCATGTTGAACATGGCCCCGACATAATGCTCTCCAAAGGTGGACTTGGGTGACAACGCTTACAATTATGACAAATACCAAAAATGAAAGTAATATATCTAGAGCATATTAATATTGTCGCCAATGAGACTTCATTTCTATGATCAAACAGTAATTTCTCTTCGAATAAAGGTCGTAAGGAAGAAACAACAAAAAATTAACTTTTTGTGTTTTTGTATCTGAATTTCGACAAATTTGGGGGGGGGGTGTCTTTTTTGTTTGTTTGTTTGTTGTTTTTTTTTTTTTTGTTTTTTGTTTTTTTTTTTTTGAAAGCGCGCCATCACGTAATATATCAAATCATATTGCATTTTTCCATTGAAAGAAAAGACGAAATGTTTAAAATTGATACTTCCTGACTTGAAGTGGAATTCAAAATACTTACAAAGCACAATAATTTCGTTTAATGTGAAACTGATTTAGCTTATGAAAAGGACGAGAAAATTCGAAGAATAAACAGTTGATATGATCTGGAATTTTTAAGTGGTAGATCAGGTATCAACATCATGAACATCAGGGAAAACGTGTATAGGTACATGACATTAAAGTGTATATGATGAAAAGATTACTAATTCTCCCATTTTTCTACTTTGATTTTCCAACAAAGAAGCTACACATATATACAAATCTACTAAATCATATTGTTTAAGAATGGTTCTTTACTGCTCATGATGAATTCAATAATTATAAATGAATGACGATAGTTTTCATTCAAGAAATAATTAACATTGTTTAACTTGGTATCTTACTGGTTCATCAGAAGGATTTATAATAATTTTATATTACCCTACCACTGACTGGTGAAACATTTCATCATTACATGTAACAATACCTCAGAATTCTTGCAATCAAGAATGATAAATAGAAGTATGTGATCAACTTCAAGGAGCACTCGACTCGAAACATTTAAACGCATGATGGAACTTTTTTGTATCAAAAAAGTTCATTAACAAATCTGAATCAATCCACAGGGTGGGTATATTCAAGACAAACTTGAGAAAATCATCATGCAGGACAAAACGAAGGAGCACAAACCCAGAGACATAGACTACTTTCAAAAAAAGTAAAGAAAGTAGTCTATGTCTCTGACAAACCTAAATCAACTTCATTATAGAGAAGACATTCCTTTCTCTACATATTCCAAAACAAAACGGTAAGAATAATGAATGTTCATAACGTTTAAATAAAACAAATAATATAACTCCTTTCTTTGTAAATTTTATTATTGTAATTATAAAAGATAAACAAAAGTTAAAGTTGGTTCTGAAAATACTTAATAAATGCAATAAGAAATTCGCCATTACTTTTGCTTCTATCTCATAATACATGACAATCTAACGATAAAACGAGTACAGGACATATATCTCATTCCCATTGATTAAACAGTGAAATCGGGTATTTTTGTGTAGGCCAACTACACTTCACACAAAACAATCTAACGAAAGAAAGATATATATATATATATATATATATATATATATATATATATATATATATATATATATATATATATATTTAGAGAGAGAGAGAAAGTTTACTGAAATTTACTGAAAATTTCAAACAGTGTGTTGAACGAGATGTTAATTGTTGTATACAATACATGTATCTAATCCTAAAAAGCTCCGAGTCACACGTCCATAATGAGCAGTCGGTTTATATTAGTAATTTTGTCCTTTGTCAAATTAGTCCTTGATATTCTTATTTCTGGTTTTTGTCTTACTTTTTACAAACTTTGGTAATAAGAAAATTTAATTGTATTGGAAATGAGAATGACACTTGCAACGACTGATATGTCACCACATACATCTTAGTACAATAAAACATTGTATTATAAACCCCTATATAAAATACTTAAAAGGGATATAAAATATTTACAAAATTAAAGAAAAGACTATATAAAACATTAATATCTCATCAACATTTCAATGTAAATAATATCACAGACAATTGAAATAAACAAAAGCAGAACACGTTTAAATCACAGGTACAATCTTAGTTTTGTAAAAAGTAATAAGGATCAATCAGAACGAAAAAGTGATCCCCTTTATAACTGTGACTGGTAAGTAGTTATATATGTAAATCGCTTCCCAACTGATAATTTCTTTCTTTAATAGTGAATTATATTGAAAGATTTGATCCACAATTTCAAGATAAAATAGAAATATAAGAGTTTAACAGTATATTAAGTCTGTCCTGTCTGTATTAAAAAGAGACTGACATTTATTACAAGTTCAGTGCTTAAACATAAAAATCATTTTAACGTTTCATAAAATGAAATGTATATTACGAGGTCATTTTTAAATACAAAATTAATTTTATGTTTTGTAAAAAAAAATTGTATTTTAATTCGAAGTCAAATAATCTAAATAAGGTATTTACATACACTCATAAGAAATACTGTGTTAATTTATGTTTATAATAATTTAATTATCTTGTGTAGTTTACAGAAATGCCCTAAAAAGGTATAGATATAGCTAAAGAACTATTATGAAATTAATTGCAGATACTATTACATATATCTTAAAGTATCAGAAAAATTTGGCACAAAAAGAGAATATTATCTAGTATTGGTAGTGCATGAAATAGCAGATGAATGTTTATACATATATAGCAGTGAACTACACCCAAAAGTCTGTCTTGTCTGTATTAAAAAGAGATAACACTTGCAGTTTGATAGAGTGCTTCTTGGCAGAAATAGATTGAAATTAACAAATAATTACAGTTAAAAACTTATTTCATTGGGAATAATAGTTGAATTACATTTGCCTTTGATGTATTTGTTTGAAGTGAGAGTATAGTATACATTACTTTCCAAGAAAAGTATATGCCATACGACAGAATTATGAAAAACCCTCAACATTCGTAAAAGAATGTATACCTTCACAGACCAATCAAATCTGCGTGTACAGTATTTGAATACAGAAAATAATTATCAATAAAACAAAAAAAATGTGAGCTCATAATAAATGTCTAAATAAAAATTGCTACGGGATACATGTGCACATAGTTGTAAATATCTATATGTTGAATTTATCGGAATTCATGAACCTTTGTATGTCGACAGTTTACAAAGAAGTTGAAGTGGAATCACGAGATTTGATGCGAGTTTCTGCGGATAATGATTGGTTAAAGCACTTGTCCCTGATGATTGATACCATCCTGAACTTTATTTTGGTTCACTGCTTTCAGTGGCAGCTTTATCTAATGTCTCAGTGTGAGAGGGATTAGCAATATCGTCGCCTGTTGTTGGTGCACTATCCTTTGTCACTGCTGCCTCTATGACTTCTTCTTTCACTTCCTTTTTTTCTTCAGAGTTTTTCTCTGCTTAAAAAGAAGTGTGAAAAGGACATTCATGCGTGAACTTCAAAAACATCACTTCTGATAACTATAATCATGCAACCAACATGGTAAATAAATTCATCAATTAAAGAAATAAAGCACACACTGAACTTATAATTCAAAGGTATAACACATGCAAAAATAGTCTAGGCATTAAATTTAGATTTGACCAGCCCAGCACGAGACGCCCTCCATTCTCGGATACCAAGTATCACCTCTTGCTTAATGTGTGTTCACTACGGTATTTTGTATATTTCAATGGGTTAATTTACGTAAGTGCCCAGGGTCCGGCGCCATAAACTGAGAATATACTTAAGTCAAAATTTTATATTCCTCTGTTCATCATTGAATTAATGACTGGGATTTGGATTTTATTTAGTTTTATTCTATTGATAAATAGAATTAAACCACTCTGCATGAGAATTTATTTGGATGCTTAACAATGGAATAAATTAAAATGAAATATTTGACATAAGTATATTCTCAGTTTATGGCGCCAGACCCTGGTCTCCTTCGTGTGCTCGTGTGTGTATATATAGAAAATAAATACAGAGCATATATACCTATTAATTTAGTGCACCATATGCGCATTTCGACAACTTATGTCTCTTCAGTGATGCTCGTGGCCAAATGATTGGAATTCTCAAAATATATAAATATTTGCAGAGCAGTGTTGAAACCAAAATTTAAACTGAACCAAAGAATCTATCTAATGACAGCGCTATGCATGAGGTAGATACTCCATAGCATTAGAGTGATTTACTTAATTTGATGATGAAGTATCTATTTCCTGAACATGAAGAGTTATTGCAGGACATTTGAGACGGGAGTTTCATACAAGCAAGAGGCACCTTAGCTTAATTAGGGTTCGCATTTGTCTCAATATGACATTTTACACGATACTGTCCCTTTATTTCATGGACTTCGCAATGTGGTTAATCCTTTGGTATTTCTTCGTACTTATTAGTTCCATGGTGACATTTTATCTGAAAGTTTTACTTCAAAGTGTATCTCAACATAATCATAATCGCCTTGATTATCAAGAATGATTGATGAATTTCCCAACTGCAATATATTATTATAACTTTTTGTGACCACCTTGAAACACTTCCTGTCATTGATATGATAACTAATAAAAATCATCCAGAGAAACTTAAAGCAAACCAAATAAACAAATATCTACAAGGTAGTTTATTTGGGTTTGTATGTATTTATACAACGTTGCGTTGATGATGTATCTATTGATGTCTAATGTATCAATCACACACATCCGTCCTTAATTTGAGCATGCCTCTGTTTTGTCGGTAAGTTAGTATATAATATTTCAACGTCTGTATGGTCGATAACATGAGATAATCACGAAGGTGTCTATCCAAACAGGAGACGTTTACTACTTTAGAGATCTGGTTTCCTATATAGCATAAATTCATGCTTTAGTTACTTCCGTACTTTATATTAGATAAAAAGGAAAAGATAAAAGCATCAGCCGTACGACAGAAGTCACCACGAAAATACACTGTTAATATTGTAATAAATAAAAAAAAACAAAAAAAAAACACCGCACAAGAACATCACAAAAACTTTTGATTAAAGTGTAGTTGTAATATTGTCCTAGGAAGGTGACTTGATATGACAGTAGTCAATCAACTGATGTGGTTCAAATGTTGCATATCCGTTAAATGTACATCGCCCTATTGTCATTTGCGTTGTCTCAGTGGTATCTTCTTCCTACTCTTTTCACCAACTTTCGGTCATATGGCTTTTATCAAGTTAATTTATTTCTCAGCTAAGTAAAATTCATGATAATGTTAAATATCATAAGGTAATTTTCTCCTATGATTCGTAACGTTATCATGAACTTCAAATACTTAGAATAAGAAAAATTAACATGGATCATCAATTGTTTGGTTGGGGTTTTTTTATTATAAATAGACTATACTGTGGAATATTTACTCCTTTTTAATTCTTTTTCTTACAATGAAAATGTCTGTGATGTCAAGTGTATTTAAAAGTCTCCAGACTTACGAACCGAGCTAATTATTGTATATATGATTACAATCCATACTACTGTCAACAATTTATTACCTTTGTTTATAAATATGTTATAACAGTTATCGCAAAGTATGTTTTTATCTTTCAGTATAGTCAATAATTTCTTTCGTTTTAATAATTAAGAATAATTTTAGAAAAAAAAACCCAATGTACTTAATTCTTTTAAGTGATTTAATGTATGTTTATAGAAAAGTATGTGCATTTCTTCACAAATGTGATATCATTCATATAGACGATTTTCGAATAAATAAAAGCAAAGAAATAATGATAAATAAATATAAAATATGTAATAACACTAATTCTATTCCAAACTGGTTCTTTTACTTACCTACAAAATTCATTTCTCGTAACATCCATCTCAAGACCCCGCACGGGAAGGATAATGTGTAAATTTTGATAAAAAATCATTTTCGATTATTCGAAAATCGTCTATGGAGAATCGAAGTATCTTTATATAAACACTCGATTACATCTGAGCGTATGTCTCAACGAGAACGTAAGGATATATATCACGCCATTAAATATATCTAATAATATGCAATGTGCACGAGATTCGGACACACAACTCTCATCAGTAATGCTGAGAAACGAAAATATGAAAATAACTAAAAGATCAAATATATTGGGTGTGTGACTGCAATCGGAAAAAATACATCTTCTAGACTGGTAATTGGTACAACTTGGTGAATCTTGAAAAGCTGAAAATTTCTTGACAAAAGCAGATAACCGCAAAATACATACAGCGTACTCCAACACCAGAAATTTAAGTTGTTTTAATAACATTTGTTATCCCATACTATTTGTGAACCCATCAAATTTAACCGCATTCATAACACAGAGACCATTTCGCTGTTACTGCGGGATTAACATTTTGGTTGGCAAATGATAACGGTTTCCCATAAAAATTTTAACGTCACGATAAAAAAAATTGATTGTCTCAGACGTCATATTGCGGGAACAGTTATCATTTTGCCAATCAAAATGTCAGTCCCGCAGTAACGTCGAAAGGGGACTGTTAATATACCATCTACGTATTAAACTGATCTCTTATTTAATGCCCAACAGATGAGGTTTTGCTGCTGAAATGATAGTCATTCTGTTGTGACGTCACAATATAAGCATTAACGGCATAATGAAAATTGAGTGATCGTCATAAACCCGATATGACACATTTTGGCACACTTATTCATTATGACGTCATAAATAAATAAATGGCCTGTCAAACATGAACTTAACAATGACGTCACAATGGAACTACGTAATGGGCGTGATTAAAGTTGAATATGGCGATCCCTCATTTCCAGCAGAAAGTAGCATTGTCGAGCATTCGGTCCCTTATGCCATGGAAAATATGAAATTTGTCTATTGTACCCAAATGGAACATGATTCATAAATTTGTTCATAAATGCACAAATTCAATAATCGTATATAAAGTTATTACTTACTGTCTCCTTGACCCTACATAAAAGAGAAAAAAAGAGCATATCATAAAAGACTATAGAATAATTTTGATGAACATTATCCAGTGAGTCATATAAAAAACGTCATCAACCCACACAGTTTAAAGTACGAATAAAACACGCGGTAGCTTGTAAAAAAAAAGCCTGTCCGACAACACCACTGGTAGGAAACAATCCTGCAGTAACACGTGAACACATGTAATAAATATGACCAATTTCATACCCTTGATACAAAACACAACTAAATGCATCAGAAATCTGCATAAAACTTGACCAACAAAACTACAAGTTACAGCTGATCATTAACCATGGCCACCAACATGAGACTTAGACATGCTAGTCATCTGGGAAGAAGGAACATGTACTTTTACAGACTCTTACACGTTTTAAAACTACAGGACTGACGTTTCGCGTGGCAAATGGATACGTTTCCTGTAACACTTCTGACGTCATAATATAAGATAGACTGTTTCTTATGACGTTATGTCACTGTACGGGAACAGTGATGATTTTGCCACTCAGGACGTCAGTCATCCAATACACCGATCCACTTTAGTCGAATGTTACGTACTTTAACGCAAAATACGACTATGATTACGTCACGCAAGGTTGGACAAGACGGACATTTAATTATGACGTCATAACCATAACAATCAGAAGTCCGCCAAACATCGCTTTCTATGCTGTAAAGTGGATCGGTGTATTGAGTCTTTTCGTTTAACAGATTTATATTTCCCATTTGGGACAGTATCTGACGTAAAACAATCGTAACTTCAAAAATGTCCTATGGAAACGTCACCTGTGAACCATCATTTCTAGATCGGTTTCCATGGAATTTGATGACCTAACAACTGAGTGATCGTCAAATGCCCGACATCACACATTTTCGCACACTTGGTCATTATGACAAATGAATGGACCGTCAAACATGAATTTAGTTATGACGTCACAATGGACCAAGCGTAATGGGCGTGGTTAAAGTTGGATCATTCAGTTACTTTATGTCACAAACCGGACAAATGAGAAGTAACTCTGTGTAAACAAAAGACCGAATACACCGATCCACTGTCCTTAAATGTCTAACTATTTAGCGCAAAATTAAATTGTATTCATCCTTCCACTAAACGTAATTTCAAATTGTGATGATACCTTCTTAGGTTCGACAACCTCCGACAAATGAAGTACTGGTTTATGCAGTCATAAATAGAATAATAAAACCTTTGAATGTCACGTTATTTCACGAACCGTGGAAGGATTAGCTGACGTCATTCATGGTCTGACGTCATTCATGGTCGGTAAGATGGATATTTGATTATGACGTCACAAGCAAAACAATCGAAGTCACAAGCATAACAATCGAAACGTCACTTTATTTTTTGAAATATGGATCGGTGTTGTAACGTGAAAGATCTACAACGGTATTCGTATGTTAGCGAAGGCAGTGCTATCCATGATGTATTCATTCCTAACTACACTTATATAAGATTATGAAAAGCTAGTAAAATTAGCATTGCATGCTTAATCTCGATTACCCTATGATAAAACAGACATCTAATTTGAACTTACAGTGCTAAAATTATGCTGCGCTAAATAAAGCACACATACAGTTGATGACGTCATACAAACTTAACCTTTTGTGCAGAAATAGAACTACTACTGACGCTGCGGGATATCTCTTGATATTGACCTAAACTAAATATGTTCATCAGTCCCCGATTTGTCCAATAAATCAATGACAATCTTGGGCATGTGTCATTACTAATTATTCTAATTGTTCATACGACTGCTAAAGACCTGGGTCCGGCGCCATAAACTGAGAATATACTTAAGTCAAAAATTTCATTTTAATTTATTTCATTATCGAACGTTCAAATAAATTTTAATGCAGAATGGTTTAATTCTATTTATCAGTAGAATAAAACTAAATAAAATCCAAACCCCAGTTATTGATTCTTTGATGAACAGAAGAATATGAATTTTTGACTTGAGTATATTCTCAGTTTATGGCGCCGGACCCTGGGGTCCGTTTTACGGAACATCACACGACAAATCGTAAATATTTTACTACACGTAAAAAGAAATAGACAAATTGCAAAAATTCTTAATTTTCTGCTCAAGGTGTGTTTCTTTTTACTAGTTTTTAACTAGAAAGCGTTTCTTTTAACCTATCAATGACAATAACGAATTCTCAGTACAGATCTTTGGCATGCCAAATCAGCCCAACTGACTCGGGCATGTTCAAATTAGTGTAGCAGAAAAAGTACTCACCACCATATTTTGCTATAAATAAAAATTTACCAAGTGTAAAGTATCCTTAGCGACACCAGGAAGTGAATTCGGAAATAGTGATCAAACGTGCTCGCTAATTCAGCAGCTGAATATACGAATATTAATGAGGCCATGCACAACGCATTTTATGTATCTGGACATCGCGCAGTTTTAAAAATTTTTGTTGGTTTTGTTGTCCGGTAACAATCGGAGTTAAGATACGAACAGTACCTACCGTTATTTGATTTGTTTTTATAGTTGTTGAATTTGTTAAGGGAACTTTCAAAATTTATAAGAATGAAGGCAGAAACAAAAATAAGTTTGCATGCCCTAGTAACGAATATGATGGCATGCAGGTGGCGGTTTCCATTCATTAAGCGTCAGTATACGTTATTAAGTACGGCCAAGTACAGGGGCGGATCCGGAAAAGTGAGGTCAAGACAACCCGAGATAGATATAAGAGAATACTATGTATACAATTTATGACAAATCTGAGTCGATCAGATCTGATGGAAAAGGAGAGCTCCTCTCAGGCGCGGATTCAGAAATTGTCAAGAGTTGGTCCACCCCCATGAATTTTCAAGGAGGGGTCCATCCATATTTTGTGTGTAAAATTACTTACATTACCCAAAAATGTATCAGGAAAAGTAATTTTCTCCGGATCTGAAGGTAGGTTCAGCCCCCCCCCCCCCCCCCGGCTCCACTCCTCCGGATCCGCGCATGCCTCTCCTCCCTCTAACCCCGCCTATTCGATATATTGGTAGGAGCATAACGCAGATCGTAACAAGGCGATAAGAAACACTGATGTACACATAATGCTAATTCATGGTGCATAAAAGTGGGACAAGAAAACAATTCACTGTGCAATAATTAGATGTACTCGCATCAACATATTATCTCTGCCGACAAAACACGATGTAAGCGCATATTGTACGCGCATTAGTATGTACATTTATATACAGATTATGGCTGACTAAAAATTATCCGTTCATTTGGTTATCCTTAGAAGTAAAAATAGAGAATTATACAATGTTTTACACCATAAGATTAGACTAGTTAAGGCAATATAATGTACTGTATATATATTGCAGGTATACATTCCTCATCAACAATGCTGATTTACCAATACATGAAAATGTCAAAAGCACTGATTTCAAAATCACAACGTGTTGTCATTAATGGTTTCCTAACCATCAAACTTTTAAACAATAGATAACAACGGCAACCTACAGGAACACAACAACTTAGTCGGCCTTGGACAGTTACCATAGTTCTTTATCAACAGGTAACGACAACATAACAACATGTCTACCATACTTAACTACCCATCATTAAACTCTATACTGCATCACACCTAGCTTACTTGTGTAGCCGTCATGAAACTAACATATCGATTCTATGCATAAATAAAATGGTTTAAAAATTAAATCAGTTAATATGTATGCACTGTATTTTCTCTTTACAAGTCATAAGGCAATATTGTACAGTAAATTACGATATGATAAATATATTGCACTATAATGTATGACATCGCAAAGTCATATGCCATAAGTTTGTAACTGGGCAATATTTTCTCACCTTTTAAGAGAAATATGAATATACACATGTACATGTATAATCTAAAAGGATAAAAAGGGACCTACTTTGACTGTACAACTTCAAATTAATCTAAAAATGTTTAATTTTCTTTAGGACTGTTGTTGCAGGATTTTTGCAATGGGTGTTGCATTCAACCAGGAGATGCTTACTCCTCCCAGGCACCTGGTCTCACCTCGGTTTTATTGGGGTTCACATATGTCTGAATATGACACTATTCACAATATTGTCCTTTTATTCCATGGACTATGAGATATGTTTACCCTTCGGTACTTCTTCGTTTTTTACTTTAAATAAAAAAAATTGATGTACAAAAAATACACCTATTAAGAATACATTTTCCATTTCCTGCAAGGTTAGAGGTGGAGTAGGGGTTACACATATCAGTTACAATGCAGATGGTCTTGGTTCAAACCCATTCAACGCGAAGTAACTTCCTTTGTCTATGCCAAAATGTAAAAGTATATAACTGACAGAAACATAAAAATCAAACAGAAAGACAACTTCCAAGACATAAAAACTTCAGATCAATCAATGAAATTGTCAATAATTTTCAAACCTCAACACCCTTACACTCTTGAAATAAGTAGTCTGCACTGAATGAATGAAATTGTTTCAAAATACCTCTTGAAATTCAAAGGTTAGTAGGATGTAAAGTAAAACAGTTTAGAACCAAAGCTAAAACCAGTTAACTTAAGCACAGTTATCAGCCGAACCAAATTGGAGAAGGAATTTTATTCTTAATATTTTGTTGAAAATGCAAATTGATGACTTACAGGCTTTTTTCCAAAAAATGCAAAATCCAGAATACTGCTGATTTCATAGAAAATTTCATCGGCATCTCTGTCACCATTTACCTGAAAAAAAAATTATGCATCATTTTCAAACAGTTATTTATGTAATCAACCAATAATTTTAGTCTGTTTTAACAGACGTGGCCTTGACATCTTACTTACTGACACCAAACTTGATTGGCATCCTTATGATAGCAATCAGTACATCCAAATTTACATGATACTTGGTTTATCATATTGAAACCAATTATTACATTCTATTTTTTACCAGTACTGTCCTTGATTTTTGACTTATTGACCCTAAAATCAATAGGCATCTTCCCCTTCTGATAAGTATGGAGTTTCTATAGGATGCATGGTACATGTACTTGGTTTATCATATTAAAACCAATAATTACAATCTATTTTTAACAGTATTGTCCTTGACCTTTTACCTCTTAATCTTAAAATCGGATGGATGCAAGGAAGTTTAGTTACAATCAAGAAACCAATTGTGTTTTGGAATGACAAAATGACAAAAAGATGGACAGACAAAAGGATGGAAAAACAGACAAAACAAACATGTATTGCCTCCGTTTGGGTGGGGGGCATAGAAGAAAACTTAAATTCCTTCAAAGAGAAATTTTAATCTACTGTTTTATATATCCATTTCAAAGAACAAGTTATATAAATATATAGATAAAATCATTTTGTTGAAATTCACAATACTATTTAAGCATTCAACTATAGATGGAGTTTTCAACCTTTATATACATTGCCCCACTCCTTTTCTTTTTTTTTTATATATAATATATAACATATATTTGTTTGTTATATTTACCACAACTAATTTGCCTAGGTCATCAAGGTATTTATAGATAGGAAGTGTATTGTTTTTGAAGAATGTAATTCTATTTTGGATAGCCGTCAAGTTATCATCTACTCTTTCTTCTGCTTTCCCTCTATCCATTAGACGTTTTTGCATGTAGTACTCTTCACAGTCTATTAATAGCATGAAGTTGTATCCCCCAATCTAAAAATAAATCACAATACATCATAATATACCTATAGGAAAGCATTATATTGATTTAAAATATTAAATATATCTCTTTCTTTTTTAAACATATTTTAAAGCTGATCTTTGAACATTACATTGCAATCACAAGAACATTTTTCTCTTTCCAGACTGGAGTATTTTAAATGACCCACTTTTGTTATATATTCTTCCATCTGAGCTTTATCCCTTGGGAACCCTTCCAATAGGAACGCACCAGCTTTAGGATATTTCTTCATATGTTCGATTATAAGATCTGCTGTTGTCTCCTGAAATGAGCATTATCATAGAATAAGGAAATCTGGACTATTATACAATAAAGATAATATATAAAGGAACACTATCATTATAAAGGGCAATGTGCCCAGTTATAGCAATAAAAGTGAAGATTTTAGTTTCAAAAGAAAATTGCATATAACTTCAATTATCAAATATACATGCATTTGGTTTTGTAAAAATTAAAAATTTTTGAAGTATGGCATACAAATAAGACCAAAAATTGAAAATTATTTGGGTTCAATAAAAAATACTCTTTTTTTTCTTTTTGGTTTATTATTATCCTTTTTCTGTTGGATACAATTATGTATCAGAATGTTTCTTCAATAAATTTGCAACAAAATTTGACCAATTATATACATTTAAGGTATTTGAAGTGGGTGTTTCTATATACAAATGTACCAGAAAAACTACCCTCTTTCCATTTATGGCAATTAAAAACTTATGTCAGAAAGATAATATTGATCAAAATGACACCAAATTATCTTCTAACTAGTTACATTCATTTCTATGTTTAAATTATCAAAAACAGTACACATCTTCAACACAACTTCAAAATTTTCATGTCAAAATGTAATATAATAGGCAACTTAATAATTATACATGTATTTCTATTACTGTAAACAAAATGACATACATACATTAGTACAATTATATAAAAGTTTGATAATAAATTACAGCTAAACACTTTCATGGTGACTAAGGAAGCTGACAGTTGATCCTACCTGTGGAGCCATTTCACCCTGTTTTATCAATGATCCAATCATACCCCACTTCTCGTCTACCGAGCCTTTTGTGGCTATTTCATTGCGTAATATGTCACCCATTGACAAATGAACAAAATCTTTGTAACGCTCTAATATTTTCTTACACTGTGTTCCCTTTCCACTACCAGGACCACCTGTAAAATAATCAAATATAAATCAGCTATTTTACTAATTCATGAAAATGATGAAATAGTATATACTTGTCTGAAAAAGACCTTTAAAAACAAAGTGATAAAAAAAGTTGCTTCATCAAAATTATTGACAGTTCAAATAATCTTGAAAGCAAAATTGCAAACATTTAACATATCTTACATTTTCTCTTACTAGATAAGTATATGTTTACAGATTGGTCTTCTATCATTATTTACACATATTTTTCTCTTTTTTGAAAAAATTTCTTTAAAAACATTTACAACACAATCTTAATATTCAATATCTTTTCTTATTCATTCTATCATATTGTTGGGGATTTAAAGATCTTTCTCAAAAATATTTTAAAATTCTTAATTATTTTCATTCTTTTCAACTGGTAAAATCAACTTTCAAATATAAAAAATTATGTTTCTTTTCAAATACACATTTTTATGGCTGCATAGTGAGGTTTTTCCCCTTTATTTAAACCTAAGATATAATAAACGAAAAATTTCTTCCTATGCCATTCTCAATTTTCTTTTTTCCTTTTTGTATTGAACATTTTGCATATTTTTCAATATTTGGATGCTTTGAATTTAATTTGATGAAAATGGACAATCAGTAAATCACTGAATTTCGATTTAAGATACATTTTACCTTCTCAAGGTAATTAATTTTGACAAGTTGCAAATCAGGTATTTCAACAAACCTGCTAAAAATATCAGAGGGCATGTTGGCAAGCCTTCTTTTCTACCAGTGTCCTCAATTGTGATGACCGCTGGAGGTGGTATAACAGATTCTGAGGCTGAGGTGTCCTCTTTCACCTCTTTATCATCAGATTTGGCTGATTCATTAGGTTGATCACCTTTTGAGGTGGTGGTGTCAGGTGGAGCACATTTGGCCTTTTTCTGTCCAACAGGTTTTGGTAGTTCTGTTAATTGGAATATAAAACCTTTCAAAATACAGTCCAATTTCAGTTAGTAAAGAAATTTAGAGGAAAAAATAGTTATTTGAATGCATCTCAAATGTTTTATGACACTTCAGAACCTAGCATCAGGTCTTTTGAAACTCATATAACTGTAGTTCATGTTTTCTGTATTTGAGTCAGTTAGAATGACCTGTATAAATCTGTGTCATGCATGGACCTAAGAATGGGGACCAGGGTTTCAGAACCATTCTCAGATTTGGCAAAAATGAGTTTTGATAGAGTTTTGATACATATTGTTGTATACCATATAGATAGTAACTATAAAGCAGAAGACAAAACTGAACCCCTTCTGGGAAAATTTGTCTGTGGTGAACCCCCACTGCATTTATGATAAAAAAAATTTCCTCTTTAAGTGATTACCAAAATTCTTCTTGACTGCTTTTCTGAAGATCATATGAATATCAAAAGCAATCTCGTCACTGTCTTTGTCTCCTTCAATCTGTAAAATAAAGAATGAGTATAACAATAACTGAACCCCTGTCTAATTAGCATGTCATAAGAAAACATTCATAGTACTATATAAATACACTCAAGGATAAAACTAGCCCAAAATAGTATTGGACCACTGGTCATAGTGGTATCACATATTAGGAAGCTATGACTTTTTTATCCATAAACATTGCTCAAGAGGGTAAAATTATCTTTCAATTTCCTGTACTACTTGGACAGTATTCAGGTTGTTTAGTATAGGGGCTTATTTTGTCTTAAATAAATTTCACTTACATTGAGTATCTTGATTACTCAACATGCAAGATGTGATACAGTATAAGTAATGTTTTGAGCATAGCAGACAATGATCTGTGAACTACAAGATATAAAGTAGAGAAGAGATTTTCAATAACTCTAAAAATGTATTTCAAGGTTTCATCTGCTAGTGAAAACAAACAATTTTAAAGTTTGCATAAGCCTCCTCAGTTATCAAGGGAACATAATTTATGAAGAAAGATCCTTGGCAAGTTTTTGCAATTACAAAAGTTGTTAGTTCTCCTTACAAATTATACATAATAATTTGCAAAATATCTTTTTTTTATTGAAAACCCTGATATGTAGATTAATGTACTAATAAAACCTATTCTGGGTTTAAAAGAACTCACAATTACAACTTTGCCTAGATCATCGTAATATTTAACAACTGGTAATGTGTTGTTTTTAAAGAAGGAGATACGTCGCTGAATGGCAGTGAGGTTGTCATCGATCTTTCCCTTGTCTTTACCCCGCTTTAGGAGTCGCTGGGTACAGTAATACTCTTCACAATCTATCAGGAACACCATGTCTACTTTACCAACCTGTAGATATATAACAAAGTCAAACTCATTACATTGAGAACTGTCTACATGATCACCACTATTAAGAAGTCAATGTGCTGTCAAAATTATTACACTGAAAACTATCTTAATAGCCATCACAGCTAAAGAGCTCAATGGCTTATCGAAATCCATTTTTCAATTTCACCTCCATATAGAGGTCACTTTAAAGTACCCTATGTACACAGATATGAATGAGTTTTATATAAATTTTACTCAGGTGCAAACTTTGATTTTATTCCGCAACATCCCTGATGTTTTAAAATGTTTATAACTTACACATTTTTCAAACTCTTCTACTTGCTCCATGGTTCTAGGATATCCTTCAATAAAGAAACCTTTAGCATCGGGATGTTTACATAAATTGGTCCTTAACAAATCTGCGGTAACTTCCTGTAATAGCAAAATACTGTAAGTATATATATATATACATGTATAAATATATATACATATATAAACATGTGTATACATATTACGACTGGATTCCATTTTCTTGGAATTCTCTAAGTTTCAGTTAAACACTTAAATGGGAATTGACTTAATGCTATGAACCTTAAATTATTAAACATGCACTTAAACATAGGTCTAGCATGAATGTAGAATTTACAATTAAATCTTGAAATGCTTCATTGTACACAAAGAATTAAATTTAAATCTACATATAACCTTGAATTCTCTAGTAAAACGCAACATTAATTCTAACCTACTTCTGCATCTACACAGTTATGACTTTACACTGAACTCTGCCCTACCCATGAACAGCACTCACCTCAGGTGCCATTTCTCCTTTGGATACCAAATCTCCAATCATACCCCACTTAGCATCTACGGTTCCTGTATTGGCCACATTCTGTCTCAGGAGATCTCCCATGGACAGGTGTACCCAACCTGGATATTTCTTCTGAAGCAACAGGACTTGAGTCAGTTTACCGCTGCCAGGTCCTCCTATAGATGAGCAACAATATACATAGAATTCAGAGGAAAACTTCACAACTTTATTGCTCTTAATTTATTCTACACATAAATAAGTCACAATGGGCATCAAAAACTTAATTATTGAACTGCTGCTCAGATTAAATTGATATTATTATTTTCATCTTTTAAAACTTTTATCAACACTGTTTTATTTTAAGAATTTTTCAGCATTGTTATTCTGTCAAATAAACCATAAGTTAGGGGGGTTTTTTTTGTTTTGGTTTTTTTTTTTTTTTTGCTCAATGTCTTAATTGTTTTCATAATCCAAAACAGAAACAATCTAAATCAAAACTTTCTGATGCTGCCTGTATCAGAATATTGGTACAACATTTGAAAAAACATATTGAGATACAAATGGAAGCCCTGAAGAAATAAAAGATTCTCTTTGGCTAAAACCTTTTCAAAAATTGTTTCTCAGATGCTAATCCTCACCAATTTTATGTTGGCCTCATTTGCATTTTCTATGGCTGCAAAGAGGTAGTTTTCTTGTAACTCTTAAGATTTTTCTTTCAATTTCCATGGTAACAATAAAACTATAAACTCACCCATGATAAAAACAATAGGGACCTTGGGGATAGCATCCTGGGATTCTGGAATCTTTGATATGTCTGGGAGTGGTTTCCCCTTTTTATCATCTAGGGGCTGAGGATCATTGTCTGAAATAAACATATACATTATTTCAGAACACGAAGATCAATAAAATATTTATAAATAAACAATATGAAATTTTTTCAAAATATGATCAATGGTATTATTATTGGACTTTTTTGATAAGTAAGCAACTGCTTTTGAATTCAGATAACATATTTGGTATGTTAAAATATTACAATCAGAGTCATTCTTATAAACAAATTTATAGTACAGGTGTATCAACAAGTTTTCTTTATTCTCCTAGAATACAATTAAGCATTTCATTCTTTATTCTTCTTGTAGAAAATCAGCATATAAATATTAATAAAGATTAAATACCATCTGTATACATGAATCAACAGATACATTTTCTACAGTCCCCTTATTTCTAGCGATAACACCAAAAAAATTGCAAACTGCTGAAAATGTAGATTCAAACCACAATGGATTGAAATGTAATCTCATTAAAAAAAAAATCCCAGCTCCAAGTGTGATGTTACATGTCCTTAAGAAAATACATATAACGTAAGAATTATTTTTCAAATACCAAAGTGCATTGTTTTAGTTACACTCACAAATAACTTAGATACTTCAACATCAATAAACAATTCATCACTAACAGAAAATGTGATTGTAGGGAAATGGGGTGTGTCATTATTACAGAAAAAAGCTAACATTATGGTTTTGTTATATGTGAGAAAATTAAAGTTTGGTCCAAAAACAAAAAATATTGTGAAAAATGCAGTCTGATTCAACTTTTGCTCCTTTGTCGCAGGAAAGAAGTGATAATGTAAAATTGCATTTTAATTAGATTGAGTGAAAAAATGTAGTCATTTTTTTTTTATTTTAGATTTTAACTCCAAATATTGCTTTTTTTTAACCACAGTTGGTCTTTATGATGACAGTAATGTAAGTAGGATGAATTACTTTTAGAAACATCTCTATATTATTAAGAGATTGATATTGCAAAGATATATTGCATAGTTAAAGAATGTTTGTAGAATAATACATCTGTGCTGGAGTTTCCCTGATTTTGGGTTAGTGGTAGTAAGTGTCACAATTATCAACAAGACTCGAATGTCATTGGTATTGTTACTTAAGTACACATGTACTGAAAATCGACATGACCAGTGTAAAAGTTCCATTCCAGACCCTTCATGCACTGATGTACTAATTTTGTACAACGTTTGACTGAAATTCATACTATGGTAACAATCACTAGCTGAACATAAAATAAGTGGAGATGGCAATGTCAAAATTTAATCATATACTACAAAATCAAAGTATGCAAATATGTGCTAAGTTTCTTGCTGTTGCTTGAAAAGGAAAACACCCTGCTTTAAGAATTATTTATTTTGATAATTGCTCTTGTTTCTCTATCAGTTGTTTTTTCTAATGTACAACTCAAGAAAAAGTTATTCCATGAAATAAAATTTCAAATATATAATGCTTTTTTGTGGTACAGGCATTTACTTAAAGTGAATATTATATGTAGTATTTAGGGAAGGGGGAATACTTTGTAAGGTTGGGTAACACAATGAAGCATGCACTCCAGGATTTATTAATGAACACAGCATTTCTCATGTGTTTAGAATACCTGGATGGTCAACTTGATCAATCCAGTAGTACTCCCTTCCTACGAATTAATTGCAAATCAAGATTTATTGCTTCCTTAGATTTTTTAATTTGCATCCCTTAAATTTTACTTTTGCATTATAATAAATAGAAATTTATAGAAGCTTTGGCCTCCTCTAACATTCAAAAATAAAAAATGCAACTTCAAATAAACTAAAAAATTGATTCTAGTCTAAATTAAACTTATTATAAAACTAACAACAATGCATTTAATGCAGTTCATTTGGATATATTTCTAAATCATGCATATTTGGAAAATGCATGATGTCCTACAGTGTGAAACACATTTTTGAAAAATGCCAGTCTACAAAAGCTAGGTGCATACTTCTGATATTGTCATCTATAAAGACAATATGCCAAAGTATGTTTGACAGAAAAATATTTGACTTTCAAAAACAACTTTCTTTGATCATTAAATTTGTATTCAGTAATGCATGTTTCATTCAATCTTATCTCAAATTACCATCTATTATCCTAGGGAATGAATTATATATCTAATTAGAGTGTAGGTAACATTGAGTCCTGATGCATCTTGAAATTGAACATATTCAATCAATATGCAAATTAACACATATTATAAATCTCTCGAGAGACTTTCAATACATTCAACTGTTTTACCTCTTAATTAGGAATTGCTTTAGAAAATCTGAATCCATCATTGTTAATTAACAATTAATAAATGTTGTCCAAATTCATCTAGAAGCATGTAGTTTTATGATAAATATCTACCCATTTTAAACAAAACTGTCATTACTTAAATTAATAAATATAATACATTTAATTAATAAGCAGACAAAGCATATTGTATTATATGATACATGGATAATATTTCAACATGCTATTTAATGCATACATGTATTGTTTAAATGGTTATATTTACAAATAAAGGCTTAATGATAAAGTTTTAGGCAAAAGCTGTCTATACAAAATAAATACACATAAGTAATATATATTTATACATTTTATGCATACAAACATATATATATATATATATATATATATATATATATATATATATATATATATATATATATATATATATATATGTATATGTATATATATATATATATATATACAAATATACATTATGATGTTCATAAATAAAACCTCACCAATCTTGACTGGTGTCTTCTGACGTGAATGTGGTCTAGACCTTGGACGTTTTTGTCCATTCTGGTCAATTGGTGGCAGAGGTGTTTTAGCACGTCTGATATCAACAAAAGAGCTCCATGTAATGTTGTCCGGTCCTTTATCCTGTACCTTTTGTAAGCATTCGATCAGGTATTTTATATGATCTTGTGGTCGATGGTACATCAACCCAGTCATCAAGCTCTACAACAAAATTTTAGAATTATTACAAATTTAATGAAATAATATGTATAAGGTGATTATATCATCTATTTCATGTAACAGCTTGCAAGTCCTTTTCATTTACGTGTCAAATAGTCTGATACTGATCACTTTGTTGTGTTATTCTTTTATATCACTCTAAGAGCACTTCTATGGTGGTGGCACCAACTTGCGCATTGCTTATCAATTTTGTCCTATACATCTACTACAAACCCAAAGGTAGCATTAAGTGATCTTTTATTTAATACCAAGGTATAGTCTTAATTGGGCCTCTGTTTAAATTGTTTATCTCATCTTACTTTGATCAGCTAGTTTATCATAAAAGTAGAAAATTAATTAAAACCTTTTCCTTAAGTTTTATACCATTCATTTTCCACTTTCATGCACCATGTATCTAAACAAGGGCAGATAACTCACACTAAAAAACTGTTCCATATCTAAATCTAGCCTAAAACACAATCAGAAGAAACTTTTGTGTTGGAAGACTTTGACAGCATATATGATCAAATAAGTACATGAGGAATATTACAGTCCAATACCCAATTGGTCCTATACCACAGGTAAAAGCTTGTATGGAAGGGAAGGGGGGGAGGGTATATTAGGAGATTTGTCAACAATTGATATATTCTTCAGTATATTTTATGGTTAAAAAGATAATTTACACCACAAAATATTATTGGACAATCTTTCAGGAAAAATTTTCTCGACTCTCACTCAACAAAATTCTGAATATGCACTTGGGTGATCCATTTGCTGAATGAATGGATTGAGATATAATTAATCTCTATTAAAAGAGAAAAGTAAATCAAGGTTCAAGACTCAACCCTGTCAACACTACGTGTCAGCTTGTAAATTTGAAGCTCTGGTTATTAACCTTATGTTACCATATAACTCTTTTATGAAGCCTGTGCTTTATAGAAGAAAAAGATTTACATGCATGACATATCTAGATTTATTAACTCATTAGGAATAAAAATGTCATTATGTTTATATGTCATGGAACTACATGGATGTTGTATACTCCAAAGCATGCATATGTGCACTGCTATGGCTGCAAACACAACACTGCATTGTAAACAACATGGAAAATTACCTCAAACAGGCGTGGAATCTCACGCCTAGAGAGATACGATTTTGCATCCTCTGTTGACATTTTTCCGCTCCGCACGCGGATATAGGATTCCTTTTTGGGTGGTATTTTGACGTTTGTGTATCAACTCCTAGCCAAAAATCCGAGACACGCTGAAAATGACGGCAAAAGTAACCCCCTAAACCTGTATCTAAGGACAACAAATCCGGCAAACGATTTCCTACCGTATTACGCTACAGAACATAGTTCATTGCGCAATAGCAGAATTTTCTGATTGATTGTGTTTCATTGATATTTACATAAAATGAGTATTGAACACAGATTTACTTCAGAATGATATCAAATTTGTTATAGAATTAACGTAACATATGGTGAAGTAGAATGCGTAGTAATATGTTGATTATAATTTCCAATATGGCTGCGCCCATGTCAATATTACGGCAAACAATTATTTTGTTCTCTGTTTACATACATTTATCATTGCAAGATGAGGTAATGTAAAATGTTTTTATTTCGAATTGCTTTATGGATTCTTATTATTGTTATGTATTGTAAATTTTAAACTTTTCTTATGTGTTACATGGATTAGAGGAAATTCGAACGAAGTCAAGACTATACTGTAATCAATGAGATGTCGCCAAGAAAGAGATTCTTCACTTATATATACTCGTATGTAGATCAGAATTCATCAAGCCCAAACCTAGGCTGGTGCTGTCAATTCGTAGATAATATGATATGTAGATTATACTCAAAGATGTCATTAAGCAGTGTGTGAAACTGGGATTATTGATGGGATAGCCTAGGGGGCTATCCCAAATGAAATTCGGATAGCCTCATTAAAGTTTGGATAGCCCATATGTCATTTGTTAGATATGATTGAACAAACAACATTACAAAATTCAAATAAATTAAATTTAAATTAACTGTCGCAAGGCTTTAGCAGCCTCAGATTGTGCAAAGTTTTTCAAGTTCAATTTTGCCTTGGAGGCATCTGCATGCATAGATGAAGTTTCATGCTTTTTAATGGAATCTAGCCAAAAATTCGAACATCCAGTAAGCCAATTAAACTTGGTTACCAGGATGTAAATCGCCCCGATCGTTTATCCCAAAACTCTATACATATAGAGTTTGCCCATGTCATGTCACACTATTTTCATTAGTGGCCATGTTGGAGTACAACTTTCAGACTTTTTCCATGTAAACTTCATTAAATTTCTGAGAAATCAAACTATTTATCAGGGTAGATTTCGTGACTTCAGTCTTACTTAATCAGTAAATATAATCAATTAGTTGAAAATTTTCTGTAAAACATTTAGATATACAATGTGATTATTTCATAAAATTAAGTTAGATCCAGCAGTTTTATATGAGCATTGATGGATAAAGTCCGAGAGTTGTACTCCAATGAGGGATATAACTCTAGCTAATTTGAGGAAACCAGGGCTGTATGGGAACAGTCTGTAGTACAAGACATTTTTCTATTTTCAAATTTTAGCCAGTCATGTCCGATTTTACAATGCGATTTGAATTCACGCACTCTAACCCCTTTTTCATACTTTTTTTCTTTTTTATTTTTTCTTTTTCCGTAGTTGTTTTACATTTCGGTTTCATAGAGGGCCTTGCTCCCTCAAAATATTTCAAAGGTAACATGACCACTACTTGATACGATGTAAATTGTGTGATGTTATTCATACGCTTACCTTTATACTTGACACCGCATGCTTTGAAAAAACCTTTGAGTGATACAGAAATCTGTCTCATTCAAATGTTTTCGCGAAATATGCTGCGTCAAGTACAAAGACAAGCCTATGAAAGACATGGCATTGAAAAACGGGATAGCCCAGTCGGACGATGTCAATTCGATCTGGGATAGCCCGACGAGTTTTGGGGTAATCACGGGCGCCGGACTACCGCTAATTTCGCACACCGTTAAGTATGAAATTTATAGGAAAACTATGAAAACTTATCGGAGAGGTCTCCCACCTTGCTTTGCGAGGTGGTGCATACGACTGGGGGTCTGGGGGCCACTTAAGGGCACCAGAAGCTCTGGAGTAAATGGTGAAAAATCCTGCATTCTATCCCTTAATTTATTTCATGATATTTATTCTCAATACTGACAATAGAGTCTTCCAATATGATGTCACATTACTAGCATTAGGGGCCATGTTGGAGTACATGTACAACTCTCAGATTTTTACCATTACTACCATATAAAATTTATTAAAATTTTGAGAAATTTACTTACTATTAAGGCAGATTTCATGACTTCACTCTCAGTTTATCAATAAATATAATCAATCAGTTGACAATTTTCAATAAAACATTTAGATATACAATATTACAAAATTAAGTTAAATCAAGAAGTTTGTATGGGCAGTGATGGATAAAGTCCAAGAGCTGTACTCCAATGAGGGAGATAACTCTAGCAAATTTACGGAAAACAAGGTTGTATGGGAACATTCTATAGTTGAATTGAAAGCATTTAATATTCTAATGCACTTTGTTTGTAACACGCGATCTCATTGGCTGTCCGATTTAAAAATTGCAAGGGTATTCACGATACCCCTGCAGTTTCTGATTTGTGACGTCACGATACCCTGCAGTTTTTGATATGACTGTGATTAGCAACTTGGCTTAGAAAACCATAACTCTGTGCTTCTAGTTGTAATTATTTTGTCAAATGCATTAGAATGGGGTTACCATGCTTGTGTTTTACAAAAACTGACAGGGTATCGGCGAATACCCTGTCAGAAATGTCCGTTTCACAGCTCGGCTAACGCCTCGCAGTGAAACTCAATTTCTGACAGGGTATTCGCCGATACCATGTCAGTTTTTGTAAAACACTCACATGGTAACCCCTAAATATAATGTTTTATACTTTTTTCCTCATACTTTGAAATATTGTTAAAGATACAGACTCCTTTTACTAGTTTTGATCACATATTGTGACAGTGATTAAAGCATATAAAATTCTTGATTACATGCGTTTTAAGATTTTATTTCTTCAATGCATGCAATTCAGTATACATGTACATGTAACTCGATTGAAAAACAGAACACTCATTATGTTGGTATAAAATTAACATGAGTTGCAAGAAGACAATATAGCTTGCCAGTGGGGCATTGTCAGAAAGATAGCATTTATTTTCAATGTTATCTTAATTCAAGCTCCAGGTCATGGGCTCAAAAATTTTGGTACAGACAAAAGGGTTTAATCATAAGAAGCTCTATACCCCCAATAACTAACAATGGGCCCTTAATATTTTTAACATCATAATAAAAAATTTTTGTTATTCCACCCACTACAGTGGACCACATACAGGTGTAAATTCAAAAATTACACAATACACTGTGCATTTTACATAGGTGTGAACAAGCAAACGGAAATGTCCACCTGGATTCCCACTGTGATTTCGGGTGTTATTTCCCACTGTGTTTTGTGCAATTTCTCCAAAACACCTGGACTGTACAGTAGTTTATCAACAAAAATCTGTTTTCCTTATTAAACATCATTACTTTCAGTTGATTCTAGAAAGTTCTTTCTTATCATATTTTCACCACCTTTTGTTTTTAAGATCTTATAGTGGTATAACAAATTTGCACTGAGCTGAAATACTTCATCTCTGGGGGAAGAGTTAATGTTCTTTTGTATCGCAGGGTCATCTTTCATATGAATTGAGAATTGAGTGGCGATAATTCAAGAATCGACTGTATTTGATTTTTATTCATGTGTTATTTGTTTCCTTTAAATGGTTTCCTGTAATAACTTATATCTATCAACGTAAACCCTTTCACATCAAGTGTGGCTCTGATGTTTTGATTGGTAGAGGCATCACTGTAAGCATAAAATGATGTAAGACACATTCAGTTTTGTATCATAATGTCAAAATTTGATGTTCTATTCACTGATGTAAACACAAGTCCTACAATTAATGTGAAAGAGTCTCATCTTCCACCTTTTCCACTAACGCAAATATCTTCCGTTAGAAATAATTTTACAGTGGCATATTTGATCAAATCATCTCAGTCACGCAAACACTTTCCATTTGAAACTGGGAGTAATCACCATCGAAAACGGGACTGAGAGCATGATCAATCAAGTATGTAACTGAAACTTGCATCGGTCATGTGGTCTGTAAATCATATGATACTTAAAACACAGGTGTTATCACATGATACTTAAAACACAGGCATGCACAGAGTTTCTTTGGTCAGAACCTGCAGATCAGTGTTATTTGGAAAGACTGATGTCTAGCTGACAAGATAAAACTTACATGCTTTTAAATGAACAAATGTTATTATTTAACAATATCTTTTTAAAATGCATCGTCATTCACACCACTTTAGCTAACTTCCTATAATTATTGATATAGAAACATTTTTCTGTTTTGGTAACATTTAAAACCTGCATACAGTAATGATAACAACGATATTTACTTTTAATTTTCAGGTGAAAGTAGATGAATTTTTTAAAAGCAGTCACACCAATAACTGGGCTGTCTTAGTAGATACTTCCAGATTCTGGTTTAACTATCGACATGTAGCCAATGTCCTCTCTGTTTACAGAAGCTGCAAGCGACTTGGAATACCAGATAGGTAGCTGAATATTAAGTTATCTTACTTTGAAACTTAATCTACATGTAATGGTATTTTTAATTGAAACTAGGAGGATGTTTATGGTTACACTGGCCAAAATGTTTTAGAGTCAGTAGATCAGATTTTTTCTTTTTTTTTTTTTTTCTTTTTTTTGCAGTGAAAACCAGACATCATCATCAGATTATAAATTGGCATGCGCTCTATGACACTGTTAAGATATTTTACTAAACGTATAACCATCAGGGAAAGACGCAATAAATTCCTTATTCACCACACAGTACTTTCAAGACTCAAATTGAGAGGGAACTGGTTATCACAGATTACAGACCAAATTTCCTTTGTTACAAACACTGCGTTTACAAATATTTTATTCATGGGTATTTGGCCTAATTAGAATATACCGGTAGTACTTCACATTTTCATGAATTTTTGAAATAAATTGAAGCAGATGTTGAAACAATGAAAGAATGTATAGCTGATACACTGTCAATATTGCTCTTGTGAAATGAATGTACATATAATTGGATTCCATTATTGAAGCTTTAACTGTAAATTGAAACTAAGAACAATTACCTTGACCTAAATAATTTTTTTTTAGCTCACCTGAGCGTAGCTCAAGTGAGCTATTGTCATAGTGCAGCGTCCGTCGTCCGTCCGTCGTCCGTCGTTAACTTTTCTACATTTTCGACTTCTTCTCCAGAACCGCTGCACAGAATTTCACCAAACTCTATAGGAAGTAAGTACTCAAGGTCCTCTACCAAGTTTGTGTTTTTTATGCCAATCCGTGATCCAAGATGGCCGCCATTGGCTCTGATTGGTTGACACATTTTCGACTTCTCCTCCAGAAATGCTACACAGAATTTCACTAAACTTCATAGGAAGTAAGTACTCAAAGTCCTCTACCAAGTTTGTGTTTTTTATGCCGATCCGTGATCCAAGATGGCCGCCATTGGCTCTGATTGGTTGACACATTTTTGACTTCTTCTCCAGAACTGCTGCACAGAATTTCACCAAACTTCATAGGAAGTAAGTACTCAAGGTCCTCTACCAAGTTTGTGTTTTTTATGCCGATCGTTGATCCAAGATGGCCGCCATTGGCTCTGATTGGTTGACACATTTTCGACTTCCTTTCCAGAACTGCTGCACAGAATTTCACCAAACTTCATAGGAAGTAAGTACTCAAGGTCATCTACCTAATTTGTGTTTTTTATGCCGATCCGTAATCCAAGATGGCTGCCATTGGCTCTGATTGGTTGACACATTTTCCACTTCTTCTCCAGAACTGCTGCACAGAATTTCACCAAACTTCATAGGAAGTAAGTACTCAAAGTCCTCTACCAAGTTTGTGTTTTTTATGCCGATCCATGATCCAAGATGGCCACCATTGGCTGTGATTGGTTGACACATTTTCGACTTCTCCTCCAGAAGTGCTGCACAGAATTTCACCAAACTTCATAGGAAGTAAGTACACAAGGTTATCTACCAAGTTTTTGTTTTTTATGCCGATCGGGGATACAAGATGGCCGCCATTGGCTCTGATTGGTTGACACATTTTTTACTTCTTCTCCAGAACCGCTGCACAGAATTTCACCAAACTTCATAGAAAGTAAGTACTCAAGGTCCTCTACCAAGTTTGTGTTTTTTATGCCAGTCCGTGATCCAAGATGGCCGCCATTGGCTCTGATTGGTTGACACATTTTCAACTTCTTCTCCAGATCGGCTGCACAGAATTTCATCAAACCTCATAGGAAGTAAGTACTCAAGGTCCTCTACCAAGTTTGTGTTTCTTATGCCGATCCATGATCCAAGATAACCGCAATTGACTCTGATTGGTTGACACATTTTCGACTTCTTCTCCAGAACAGCTGCATAGAATTTCATCAAACTTCATGGAAAGTAAGTACTCAACATCCTCTACCACATTTTTGTTTTTTATGCCAATCCGTGATCCAAGATGGCCGCCATTGACTCTGATTGGTTGACACATTTTCAACTTCTTCTCCAGAACCACTGCACAAAATTTCACCAAACTGCATAGAAAGTAAGTACTCAAGGTCTTCTACCAAGTATAGGTTTTTCATGCCAATCCGTAATCCAAGATGGCCGCCATTGGCTCTGTTTGATTGACACATTTTCATCTTCCTCTCCAGAACCCCTGCACAGAATTTCTTGCTTGCTTGTAAATATGCACTTTGTGCTCAGGTGAGCGATATAGGCCCACTTGGGCCTCTTGTTTCAATTTATTAAATGCTGCCAGTGGCATAATTTTCACAATCACATTTAGTTTTTAAATAATTGTCCATTCATACACTATTGATACGCAGTGGAAATGTAATTGGTGATATTACTGTTTTTAGATTTAACTAATCTAACACTTCAAATTCTAAAACGTCCAAGATTGATTGAAATATTAAATTACTTATTGTATATTGCGTTTATTAATTTTGATATTTCTTCCAGTCACATTATTCTCATGGTAGCTGATGATATGGCATGTAACCCAAGGAATCCAAGACCTGGTACGTTTTCATTTTTGCGTTGCATGTAGCGCAACATGGTATATAGGGATCATTTTCTCCTATGTCCATTGTTAATCCATCTGTCCATCTATCTAGTAGGAGTCACACTTTAGAAAAATAAATAGTAGGGTACTTGTTTGTTCTTTCAAACACCCTTGTACTCTTGATGGGTTTGTTTTATATCTTGATGTCTGATTTAAGTTGGGTAATGCATCGGGTCAGTTTTGAGTAAAGTGCTGATAAAAATGAGTGATACATGAACACCAGGGACCAGGTGTTGGAAACTTTAATCACTGGTTAAGTTAACAAGTGGTTAAAGTTTAGAGATACTGTTAATTTAATTTGTAAGATTTCTGTATAAAAATCTGAATTACTTTACAAATCTTGTTTCATAAGCTACAAGTCAGTACACAGACTATGACTTAAGTCTTGTTTTCAAAGATATAGTCAGATTAAATTTAACCATTGGTTAGCTTAAGCAGTGGTTAAAGTTTCGAACAACTGGCCCCAGAAGGCTACTTAAAAATTTGAGAGTTCTTGCTGGATGCAAGTAACCAAACAGGAGGTGCTTACTCCTCCCAGGCATCGAGTCTCAGAGTGTAAGTGTATATACGCTGGAGCTACACTTATATGAATGTACTGAATCAGAGAAGTACGTTAGATTAAATATATAAGTCATTACCAAATATATAGTTCAAATAATATGCCTATTTAAAGAATTAATTAGGTAAGTCTTCCTCATTTTCACTAACATATAGAAGTGGAAAGAATGCATATCTCTCATTTGTGACATCTCACCAAGATTCTTCTGTTAAAGAACTTTGAGCCTCTCGTTATGTTGAACATTTATTTTTGAAGGCTGAAGTGATTCTTAGAATGATTTCGATTTATTCCCCAGAGCATGGGGATCATTGATGTTTTACCTTGATAATAATCAGTTGTTTAAGTAATGTGTGTTGATGATAATAATCGGTTGTTTAAGTAATGTGTGTTGATGATAATAATCGGTTGTTTAAGTAATGTGTATTGATGATAATAGTCAGTTGTTTAAGTAATGTGCATTGATGACAATAATCGGTTGTTTAAGTAATGTGCATTGATGATAATAATCGGTTGTTTAAGTAATGTGCATTGATGATAATAATCGGTTGTTTAAGTAATGTGCTTTGATGATAATAATCGGTTGTTTAAGTAATGTGCGTTGATGATAATAATCGGTTGTTTAAGTAATGTGCGTTTATGATAATAATCGGTTGTTTAAGTAATGTCTGTTGATGATAATAATCGGTTGTTTAAGTAATATGTGTAGATGATAATAGTCGGTTGTTTAAGTAATGTGCGTTGATGATAATAATTGGTTGTTTAAGTAATGTGTGTTGATGATAATAATGGGTTGTTTAAGTAATATGCATTGATGATAATAGTCAGTTGTTTAAGTAATGTGTGTTGATGATAATAATCGGTTGTTTAAGTAATGTGCATTGATGATACTAATCGGTTGTTTAAGTAATGTGTGTTGATGATAATAATCGGTTGTTTAAGTAATGTGCGTTGATGATAATAATCGGTTGTTTAAGTAATGTTTGTTGATGATGATAATAGGTTGTTTAAGTAATGTGTATTGATGATAATAATCGGTTGTTTAAGTAATGTGTGTTGATGATAATAATCGGTTGTTTAAGTAATGTGCATTGATGATAATAATCGGTTGTTTAAGTAATATGCATTGATGATAATCGGTTGTTTAAGTAATGTGCATTGATGATAATAATCGGTTGTTTAAGTAATATGTGTTGATGACAATAATTGGTTCTTTAAGTAATGTGTGTAGATGATAATAATCGGTTGTTTAAGTAATGTGTATTGATGATTATAATCGGTTGTATAAGTAATATGTGTTGATGATAATCGGTTGTTTAAGTAATGTGCGTTGATGATAATAATCGGTTGTTTAAGTAATGTGTATTGAGGATAATAATCAGTTGTTTAAGTAATGTGCATTGATGATAATAATCGGTTGTTTAAGTAATATGCATTGATGATAATCGGTTGTTTAAGTAATGTGCATTGATGATAATAATCGGTTGTTTAAGTAATGTGCATTGATGATAATAATTGGTTGTTTAAGTAATGTGTGTTGATGATGATAATAGGTTGTTTAAGTAATGTGTGTTGATGATAATAATCGGTTGTTTAAGTAATGTGCATTGATGATAATAATCGGTTGTTTAAGTAATGTGCATTGATGATAATAATTGGTTGTTTAAGTAATATGTGTAGATGATAATAATCGGTTGTTTAAGTAATGTGCGTTGATGATAATAATCGGTTGTTTAAGTAATGTTTGTTGATGATGATAATAGGTTGTTTAAGTAATGTGTATTGATGATAATAATCGGTTGTTTAAGTAATGTGCATTGATGATAATAATGGGTTGTTTAAGTAATGTGCGTTGATGATAATAATCGGTTGTTTAAGTAATGTGTGTTGATGATAATAATCGGTTGTTTAAGTAATGTGTGTTGATGATAATAATCGGTTGTTTAAGTAATGTGTATTGATGATAAAAATCGGTTGTTTAAGTAATGTGTGTTGATGATAGTTTGAAGATTGCACAAGTTTTTGCTGTATTATCAAAACAGAAAATGATGATGAATACTAAGTATATATAGGGATTTTCCTAGGTTAAAATTGTTTTTTACTCTGGTTATAAGACCTATATCCATTCAAAAAGTAAGCACTTATTTCTCAAAAAGTTTCCCAATTTGAAACATAAAATGAAAATTTGTTGTGCTAAACACATTTCAAAATTAAAATTAATTTTAAATCAACACATATTTCAAGTATTTTGATATTTATTTGGTTATTCTATGACAGTTAATGGTTATTTTATTTGACAATATGAAAATTCCCAATTTCATCAAAATATTGTGTATTTAACCAATTTGCCAGTCTCTTTACTCATAGTAAAATAAGAATATCCCGGTATATAGGAGAATACACTGAGGTGATTTGTCTGCCCTTGGTAAAGACTCTCCCACTTTCTGCATATTTCATGGTACAGTATGTGAAGGTGACTACCACTTGACTGACCATGTTTTACCAAATCATACCAATAAGAAAAATTATTGCACAATTTTTGTACCACTCCTTGCCAACTTCCTTGGAGTACTGTACCAACTTAAATAAGGGTAGATAACTCAGCTCATTAACTCACTTAATAAAGCAGTATTAACACTTTAAGACTTGTATTTTTAATCAGGGACAGTGTTCAACAATGCTAATGAACAAATCAATGTTTATGGAGACGATGTGGAGGTAGATTACAGAGGTTACGAGGTCAGAGATTATTTCATTCAAAGACTTTGTTTGTTTATGAAGCATGTTTAGGTTTATATAGGTTTATGTTGAATTTAACATATGTATCAAAAGAAAAAACTTCACCAGCTGAATGCAATTATCCCGATTTATGGAAAAAATGTAATTTTATTATTTATACATGTATTAGATAACTGTTTTAAAAAATCCTCATGTTTTAAACTCTAATTTTGTTTAGTTTATTTTTAGTTTTTGTTTCCTGTGCACTTCTCAAAGTGTGTCATGCAGTTTCTATAATTTCCTTATCCTTAATAATCAAGGTGACAGTGGAAAACTTCATAAGAGTACTAACTGGCCGCCTTTCTCCAAGTACACCAAGGTCAAAGCGTCTCCTGTCAGATGAGCACAGCAATGTCTTAGTTTACATGACAGGTTAGAAATCAGATTACATTATCATGTTCATAATGCTGATTTCATTTGCCATGAAATAAATAGATATTATTTTTTCCTAAATATGTACCAAAGTCTTGATATTTTACCACAAATTAAAAAAAATCAAAGTTTGTTTCAAAATTAAAATGCCATTGGTTGATTGATATTTTTGTTTACATCACACCACAAATATTTCACGTAAATGGTGACAGCATCTGCCTGATGCGGGGCATACAAATTTTTACTGACCCAAAGCAGTGAGGGATATTTAACGTGCCATGCATACCACGACACGGGGTCTCGGTTTTTACTGTCACATTCGAAAGACTGGACACCGGCATGACTAGAGCAGGATTTGAACCCCAGCCTCTCAATCAGGAGGCAAGCGTGATACCACTAGGCCATGCTGGCTAAAAAATGCCATTGGAGTCCCTGGTTGAGTGGGATACAATACTGGCTTAGGTCTGTAACCTCTCACCGTGATCAAATTTGGAGTCAGATTCTCCAGAATTGGGATCTCCCAGAATACCTGGTGAAAATTGGTGGTTTTTCTAGTTCCCTTCTTCACCACCACACATTACCACCATCACATTGTTAATTTATTCGTTTTTATTAGACCTTTTTCCTGTTGATCTTATATTTCATTCCATGCTACACATACTATGTTTGAAGTAAAAATTTGCATCATTTTTTCTCTGATGTCATTTTGTTAGCATTAATGTCATAATAAAAATTCCTGCAAAAAATAGCATGTCTGGCATACAGCACCTTACATTATGTTAAATGGGAAAAACATCTATTGTTTTATAGCACACCAAGGTTAACCATTCATACGGTGGTAGCACCTGCCTGATGCATGACTACATAATTGTGGCCCATGCTACGGAACCACCAGAGGCACTGAGAGATCTTTTGTGTCACGTCATATGCTGTGACATTTGACCTTGGTTCATACTGTGTAATATGAAAGACGGATTGGGTGGCAAAAGACGATAAATTACCATAGAAATATCCAAACCTACAGCTGGAATTGAACTCCAGTCCTCAGATATTACTTTATAATTGAAGTAGTCCTGTTGTGACACTGAACAATAAACAAACAAATGCAAACATACATTGCAGTTTCTAATTTTGTCTTCTTTTTACTCACAATACAAGTGTTACTTTGGCAGGTCATGGAGGAGATGGATTTTTGAAATTCCAGGATGCTGAGGAAATTTCCAATGTGGAACTTGCAGATGCATTTCAACAAATGTGGCAGAAACAAAGGTATAGCAATGACCTTTTTGACCTACCAGTACGTATATGCATAATATATAGATATATAGGTGTAACTTATAGGAATGGTAATTACCCAAATTTTAGTATCTCAATACATTACATTTTATTATGACAATATGCATTATACAAAATCTCAGTGTTTCACTACTATGGTGAAAGATTGATTGTGTTCTTGTTCATAATGGCAAATGAAAAAAAAATTGTGTGACATCTGTATTAAGGGAGAGGAGGGATTATGATTGACAAATGCATCCTACATGAGGCTTCATCGGCACATTTAAACACCATTTTTTCCTTTATTTGAAAAAAACTGGTAGTATATAAAGTTGACCCCCTTTGGTGCTTATGTTGGCCTCTTTCACAGAGGTTGGAAATTTATGTTTAACGTCTTAGTCTGAGTAGCTACCTTCTTTTTTAAAAATATGGAGGTGTTTCAAATTGTACTGGGAACACTGAAAGTACATTGGGAAAAATATGTGTAAAATACATGTGCATATCAAAAATAATTCTTTATTATTAGCACTCATTTCATTATCTTTACTTTACCAGGTACCATGAATTATTTTACATGATTGACACCTGTCAAGCAGAGTCTATGTTCCAGAAATTCTATTCTCCAAATATCCTAGCTGTGGCGAGCAGTCAAGTTGGGGAGGATTCACTGTCTGTGAGTTACCCTTTATTCAACAATATATGGCCTCCAAAGTATGTAGTTTTTTTTCAAGATATTGTGTACTACTATGAGGTTTTTGACTAAGCAGGAGGGAGGAAAGTAGGAAGTGAGAGGGATGGAAAGAAGAGGGAAGGAAGGGAAAGAAGTGGGTTGGAAATCGTAAAGGAGTTTCGAGGATACAAATTTGGAGATTGGTGGAGGAGGGAGAGAAGCAGAAGAGTTACACCACTTGGTCTTTCCCCTGTATTATTATAATATGTAAACGTTGGAACCAATATTATTAGACACTGTGTACGTGTTGATACACAGCTCAATTCACTGATACAGTATTTATTCCATTGGCTCATTCTGAAATGTCAGTTTGCTTTGGTTTATTAATTGTTTTATGCCACAACATGAAGGGACTTAAGGTTTCCAGTCTGTCTTAGATTTTGGTTACATACTTCAATGTGATTTCATTTGTATCTAGATATTTATTTATCGTCCTCCGCTTTTCGCGAAAGCTTGGGGACATTAAATCTCATTCGTCTGTCCGTCCGTCTGTCTGTCACAAAAACTTTAACCTTGATCATAACTTTTTCACTGTAAGACGTAGGGCCTTCATATTTGGCATGATTATTTCTTATTGCAATACCTTTCCATTGGTTTCAGAATTTTTTATCCTGTGACCTTGACCGTGACCTTTGAACTACTTCAATGTAACTTTTTTACTGTAAGACGTATGGCCTTCATATTTGCCATGTGTGTCTGTAGACATGCACAACCATGACAATATGTCAGAGATCACTGCACCCTTCCTGATAGAACCCCGAAAGCGGGGGACCACAATTCTTTGAATTTGCTAGTTTGAAATAGAATTAAGATACTGAGATTCAGCATCATGAAGATGCTGTTTTGTAATCTACATGTATTTATTTCTTTACAGATTCAGCATCATGAAGATGCTATTTTGTAATCTACATGACTGTATTTATTTCTTTACAGATTCAGCATCTTGAAGATACTATTTTGTAATCTACATATATTTATTTCTTTACAGATTCAGCCTCATGAAGATGCTGTTTTGTAATCTACATGTATTTATTTCTTTACAGATTCAGCATCATGAAGGTACTATTTTGTAATCAACATGTATTTATTTCTTTACAGATTCAGCATCATGAAGGTACTATTTTGTAATCTACATGTATTTATTTCTTTACAGATTCAGCATCATAAAGATGCTGTTTTGTAATCTACATGTATTTATTTCTTGACAGATTCAGCATCATGAAGATGCTATTTTGTAATCTACATGACTGTATTTATTTCTTTACAGATCAGCATCTTGAAGATGCTATTTTGTAATCTACATGTATTTATTTTTGATAGATTCAACATCATAAAGATGCTATTTTGTAATCTACATGTATTTATTTTTTATAGATTCAACATCATGAAGATGCTATTTTGTAATCTACATGTATTTATTTTTTATAGATTCAGTATCATAAAGATGCTATTTTGTAATCTACATGTATTTATTTTTTATAGATTCAACATCATAAAGATGCTATTTTGTAATCAACATGTATTTATTTCTTTACAGATTCAGCATCATGAAGATACTATTTTGTAATCTACATGTATTTATTTTTCATAGATTCAACATCATAAAGATGCTATTTTGTAATCCACATGTATTTATTTTTGATAGATTCAACATCATAAAGATGCTATTTTGTAATCTACATGTATTTATTTCTTTATAGATTCAACATCATGAAGATGCTGTTTTGTAATCTACATGTATTTATTTCTTCATCTGTCAAAACTATATTTTATATTATGTTATTTCAATATTTTGAACCTACATGTATATTTTTCCTGTCCACAATCAGTAAAACTTTCTATCATTTTCTTTTCCTTCAGCACCACGTTGATCCTACCATTGGAGTATATGTGATAGATAGGTACACCTACTATGCATTAGAATTCCTTGAGAATGTAGAACCAGGAAGCAGGAAAACAATGGGACAATTTGTAAGTATCTTTATGTATTGTGACTTCTTTTGTGATTTCTCATTGTAGAGACTTGTTTATGTACTTACTGTTGTTTATGAATGATTTTTGTGTGAGGTGGGGACAGTGTGAAGTGGTGGAGGAAACCATTAGCCTTGGTAATCCATCACATTTAACTGTTTCACTTGGTAACCTTCCATTTACCAAGTAGTAATTAAAGCCAGAATTAGCGGAGGTAAAACAGTTTCAGCATAGTACTTTAGCCCACCCATTAGCCAAAATTAATTCTTAAATTGTACAAATTTGGATAATATATACATGTATTGTATTTGCATTATACATAAAATGTAAAGTAGTATTTGCTTATTGTTTTACTTTATGCCAAAATTACTTCGCCTGACAGTGACCTGTATTGTGATGGCTTTTGTATAATACATTCCATAGAAGTTTTGCCCCATGAAACAGATTTTACGAATCAGTTAGTAATCTTTCATACATATTGTACCAGTGTGTACCTTGACATGGAGCCTTAATCTCATTCAATAGACCAAAATACCGATGAGTCAGATGCGGTTCCTCTCTGCCCAGATCTGATCATGCTTCCATCTGATTACACAGATTCTGGGATGTATGACTTTTTAATTTGTATCGTCATTCATGTGTGACAGTGACCTTCAATTCATATAAATCAATTTCAGTTGAGAGTCTGTCCAAAGCGTCTATGTATATCTACGGTAGCAGTGCGAACAGATTTATATCCACGTAACCCTGATAAAGTACTCTTGACAGATTTCTTTGGGAGCGTTCGCAATGTTGAGCTACTGACATCGATTACGCCACTGAAAAATGTAACAATAAAACAAAAAAGTAATGACTATTGTAGGTAAGTGAACTTTTTATTGTAGTGATGTTTTGAATACTTCAGTAAAAAGTAATTTTATCCTTCTCATGAATGACAATAGCCAGAATTTATTTGTCTGCAAGTCCCTTTCTAGTTGGAAATTTGTTTATACATGTACAGGTGGATTGTTGACACCAAGAACATATGTGTTTCATACAATGTAATAAACATTTTGTGATCAGTTATTTTGTTTTTTGTTATTTGTTGTTACTTTTAATTTCTCCAGTTAAACATTGCAATCAAATATGAATGTAATGCAGTACATTTATCCATTGGGAAAGCTAAGATAAAAAATGTTGAAAATTAATTGACATCAGGAAATTGTAAAATATCATTTAGACTTGGGCGTGGTGATTCTAAGATTAGCAAAAAGGAGAAAGACAAAATTATGACAAAGAAATGGCACATCATGGTGACAAAGTTGCTACAGAGTTGGCACTGTCCAGAAGAGTTCAAGCAGAATGAGAACCCTGGAAAAAATCTTTAATATGTGTTGATTTTAATGTTTGTGAATGAGAATTCATAGTGCAGTATGTCTATTTAACATTTGGTACGAATTTTTCAAAGTTAATTAGGGTAAAGAAACTTTTGTATTGGTAAATAGATTTTCAAGTTATTTACTTATTGGTGATTTGTGATTGGTGATTAGGTGATTTTTACCAAAAAAAATTTGTAGAATATTGTAGGGGTAGAATTAAAATTCATTGAAAGTTTACCTGTTGATGACCCATGTTACTATAGGCAGTTCGGGAACAGTACTGAGCTTTTTCATGATATACACACATTACTTCCTGTTCAAGCATTGAGTTTAGGGAACAGTGCTGAGCTATTTCATGATATACACACATTACCTCCTGTTCAAGCATTGAGTTTAGGGAACAGTACTGAGCTATTTCATGATATACACACATTACTTCCTGTTAAGCATTGAGTTTAGGGAACAGTACTGAGCTATTTCATGATATACACACATTACTTCCTGTTCAAGCATTGGTCCAAATTTTAAACTGTGATTCTGAGGTCATGAATCTTATTTGTAAATTATATACCCTGATTACTCCAAGCTAGAGATTCTGAGTCATATGTAGTGTAAAATATTCTAATATGACTTTGTTTCATTTTTCCCTATTTGATCTTTAGAATTGACTATCATAATTTATTGTTATCACAAAAAACCAAAGCCTAATGAGCCCCACCTAATGTTATCTGTTTTCACTTGTTTCCTGAAAATCAATTATCATTAATGTCTGCATTCAAAATCAACTCAACAGACAGTCCTGGTTCATTATTAGAAAAGAAATAATGAATGTCTTGTCCTCTTTTATGCATTACGTAATGTGACATTTTGATTTCTGGAATTCAACATATAAGTGAAGATAATGGATAAAATTACCATTGATAACAATTCTTTTTTTTACGTAATGTGACATTTTGATTTCTGGAATTCAACATATAAGTGAAGATAATGGATAAAATTACCATTGATAACAATTCTTTTTTTTTTTCCAGTCATACAAAATACTATTGGTCTTACACAGTGTGTTATACAATATTTTCTCATTTATTTCAGCAGCGACACATGTAAAGAAAAGGTATCAAAGGAGCCTTTGTCATATGCTTCACAATTTCCCATGCCTGTATGATAGAAATAAGATTTATAGATAAAGACCAATGACGGTGCGGTATTAAATTAACGATGTTTTTTCTACAGTTACATGATACGGTAAACCATATGTCATGTGCTTCAAAATTTCCCATGCCTGCATGACGATGGAAATACGCGTTATAGTCAAAGACCAATGACGGTGCAATATCAAGACAATGATGTTCATTTTACTGTTACATGTTCAAGTTAAACCTGTTATATGACTTGTATACTGCAAGGTGTAGAAAAACCAGGGATTGTGTGAATGATTGATGAAGAAAACTAGGTAACCCTAAAGATTAGGTACTAGATGAGTGTGAAAACATAGTTTATATACATTTTTGAGGTACTTTCTTATAATGAGTGATTATTTGTAATTATTTGTATTGTAATGTCAACATCCGTATTGGTATTCTGCTGTGTTAATTATTGTATTCTACTGTGTAAACTATTGTGTTCAGCTGTGTAAATTATTGTTTGCCCTTACGTCTACCTCCCTTAATTACCTTTACGAGGGAGATACCGGTATTTACCATTGTGTTAGCACCTATGTAATATATTCATACATGACATGAAGTAAATTCACTTTTCACAAAAAGGGAGTTTGGTTCAGTTGTATTAAACTGATGTGGCTCAGTGCATAAGGTGACCAAGAGGTTCACTGCAAAAGTATAATTTCTATGCAATGCTTCAAGCAGATGCTGTCACCACATATGGGGAATAATCCTGGACTGATGAAAAACAATAAATCAGTCATTGGTTCAGTGGTATTACCATGTGTCACTGATTTGATGACCTGTGTTCCATCCTGGCTGTCAGAAAGCAGTATTGTTAGCTTATCTATAATCCCATACCTCCCTCCTCACAATCAAACATTCAACAATGACGTGTGTGTCATGACATGTTCAAGGTCCTTTACTGGTTTGCTGGGGTCAGTTGTATTGGTCGACCTTTTAAAGCTGTGTTCCAGGCAGGTGCCAGCACCATGTAAATGAGATAATCATGATGTGGCACTAAACAATTCGTGTAAATAAGTAAATCGCACATACATATCATGAATGAAATGCATTTTTGAGCAATATATGTGGAAGGAATGTAATGTATTTATCATCAAGTATAATTTGCATGGAGGGAAGCCATTCATTTTTATACATACTGTGCATAAATGGAATTCACCCAAGAACATTTATCTTTTGCTCTCTTTTACCATCTCTTAAACACATACTGAGACCCTGCTTGTTACAGAAGTTGAAATACATGTATAGGTTTACTAATTATTGAGATGAAATGTCTGCAAGACCAGTATTTTGTGTAGTGTTGATGAACAGTTTTTTACTGTATGTGAATTCATATGTAAATCACATGAAGTGCGATATATGATATGTGAATTTGTGTGTGAAATACATGAAATTTAAGATATGATGTGAGAGTAAGGATATGAAATATATGATACAAATGTATGTTGATTTGTATGTGAATTTGTGTGTGATTTATGTGATGTCAATAACATTTATATGTTACAAAAGATATAATAAAAAATTTGTACTTGAATTTATTCGTTATCTTCTATGAAACTTAAAGGGACATAGTCCGAGACTGGAAAATTTTAGCGTGAAAAGGATAAATTACGACAATATCTTATTTTTCCTGTATTGTATAAATTACAAACTTTGTGTGAATTGCAAAATTTAAAACTAAAATCCCTCAATGTTTTCGTAGAATAAAGGTAATTGAGTCGAATTAAATTCGGCTGGTATCAATTCCCCAAATAAGGCGATGCTCCGCCCATAATCATGCGCGTGCGCGGATATTCACTGTAGAAAACAACAAAAATGGTTCACATGGAGGAATACGAGTACAAGAAAAGCAAAAGTGTGGTAGAAAATAACTATACACAAACCCAGAGGCCAAAAAAGAAAAGTGGAAAAAATGTTAGAATCGGGTAAAGCCCGAGTTTCATTGTCACATGATTTCCTCTGACCGATCTCATCAATATTCAAGGAGTTGACCTGGTTATGTTGCAAATTTAAAACGGGCGTATCTCGTTAACGACATCGACTTTGGTAACGATACTTTATACACATCTTAGATAATATATTAGCAATCGATTGCCGTTTAAGAAATCTGTTTACATTTTTTTCTATTTTTCGCGACTTCAATCGCACCATGCCCCTTTAAGAGCTGGTAGAATTTCTATATTGTAAGAATCTTAGTAATGGTGTATTGTTTATTAGAATTTGTTAAATTTTGTGGATGATACATCATCTGTTATTGGGACTTTTGGAGATTATCATGATGTATTTTGCTTTTGGAGGTTATCATGATGTATTGGGACTTTGGGAGGTTAACATGATGTATTGGTACTTTTGGAGGTTAACATGATGTATTTGGACTTTGGGAGGTTAACATGATGTATTGGGACTTTTCGAAGGTTAACATGATGTATTGGGACTTTGGGAGGTTATCATGATATATTGGGACTTTTGGAGGTTATCATGATGTATTGGGACTTTGGGAGGTTATCATGTTGTATTGGGACTTTGGGAGGTTATCATGTTGTATTGGGACTTTGGGAGGTTATCATGATGTATTGGGACTTTTGGAGGTTATCATGATGTATTGGGCTTTTGGAGGTTATCATGATATATTGGGACTTTTGGAGGTTATCATGATGTATTGGGACTTTTGGAGGTTATCATGATGTATTGGGACTTTTGGAGATTATCATGATGTATTGGGACTTTTGGAGGTTATCATGATGCATTGGGACTTTTAGAGGTTATCATGATTTGGGACTTTTAGAGGTTATCATGATGTTTTGGGACTTTTGGAGGTTATCATGATGTATTGGGACTTTTGGAGGTTATCATGATGTATTGGGATCTTTGTATTGGGACTTTTGGAGGTTATCATGATGCATTGGGACTTTTAGAGGTTATCATGATGCATTGGGACTTTTAGAGGTTATCATGATGTTTTGGGACTTTTGGAGGTTATCATAATGTATTGGGACTTTGGGAGGTTATCATGATGTATTGGGACTTTGGGAGGTTATCATGATGTATTGGGACTTTTGGAGGTTATCATGATGTATTGGGACTTTGGGAGGTTATCATGATGTATTGGGACTTTGGGAGGTTATCATGATGTATTGGGACTTTTGGAGGTTATCATGATGTATTGGGACTTTTGGAGGTTATCATGATGTATTGGGACTTTGGGAGGTTATCATGATGTATTGGGACTTTTGGAGGTTATCATGATGTATTGGGACTTTGGGAGGTTATCATGATGTATTGGGACTTTTGGAGGTTATCATGATGTATTGGGACTTTTGGGGGTTATCATGATGTATTGGAACTTTTGGAGGTTAACATGATGTATTGGGACTTTTGGAGGTTAACATGATGTATTGGGACTTTGGGAGGTTAACATGATGTATTGGGACTTTTGGAGGTTATCATGATGTATTGGGACTTTGGGAGGTTATCATGATGTATTGGGACTTTGGGAGGTTATCATGATGTATTGGGACTTTTGGAGATTATCATGATGTATTGGGACTTTTAGAGGTTATCATGATGTATTAGGACACATTTGGAGGTTATCATGATGTATTGGGGACTTTTAGAGGTTATCATGATGTATTGGGACTTTTGGAGGTTATCATGATGTACTGGCACTTTTGGAGGTTATAATGATATATTGGGACTTTGGGAGGTTATCATGATGTATTGGGACTTTGGGAGGTTATCATGATGTATTGGGACTTTGGGAGGTTATCATGATGTATTGGGACTTTTGGAGGTTATAATGATATATTGGGACTTTTGGAGGTTATCATGATGCATTGGGACTTCTGGAGGTTATCATGATGTTTTGGGACTTTTGGAGGTTATCATGATGTATTGGGACTTTTGGAGGTTATCATGATGTATTGGGACTTTTGGAGGTTATCATGATGTATTGGGACACTTTTGGAGGTTATCATGATATACTGGAACTCATTGTAGCGCGTTAATTCTGTGTAGTCTAGATTTGAACCCTGATCAGGGACAAGTGGAAATCCTTCCATTGTATATGTACCTGCTGAAAGTCGGTATGTCTTCTCTACAGACTTTCCAGTGCCCTCCGCCTCTAGACCTTGGTGGGAAACATTTTAGTGCAATGTACATAATAACATAACAGAGAAAGGACGGGTATTATTTTCACACAATACTTGATGACGTCCTTTTCAATGATTTATAATTACAATTTGCATATTCTTAATCAGATTGAGACCTGTCAAATTTGACCACAGAACTATCATTCCAATTTTTACAGAAAACAAATATGAATATATGATTTACAAAAAAATAAATTTATATTCGGGACTGGTATAATTGTCATGCATCATATTTTGCTTGCATCTTCCCACACGTTCCGACCAGACAATCATAAATACAAATCCACAATCAGTGTCTATTAATATCTCTTATCTGGTGACCAGTGGGCATTTTCACAAAGAATAATACGTAATTTCTTTTACGTACGTACAAAATAAATCCTTGAGTCATTTTCACTGAAGACGTATGTACAATTTTTCTAATGGAAAATCCTTAACTTTAAGGACAGGTACATGTAAAAGCTGTCTTAACTCCTTAAGAAATTTCCTTACATTTGTGAAAATGACTTAAGATGTACGTAAGGAATCCGTACGTAAAATTCTTATGGAAAAACTTCCAATTCTTCGTGAAAATGTTTGCAGGATTCATTCTCCGTTGTCAGAAAGGAAGTTTATAAGGTAATTTATCATTTGCCTGCCTGTCTGTTGTCTGTCCTTCAATCAAGGCGGTATAAACTAAGGTCGCATATCACGTTAAATGTTGGCACATAATTATAAATCCCTCATTCCTTTTGATGGACCCACTATATAGATGCGCCAAACAGGTGCCGGCACTATGAAAGTAAGATGGTGCTTGTGGCGTTTAACAATTCACAAACAAGCGAGGGTAAGCACTGATGTGTTATTTAATGCTACATGCAAGTTCTTTATGTTCTCGTATATAAAACGTATTTCAGTGGAAATTAATGAAATAAATAATTACAGTACATACGTGTACAAAATGTTTCAATCAAATACAAATGATTTCTTTGAATTAAAAGGTACATGTATGAAACAAAATTTACTGAAAGGGAAATCTGTACAAAATGATTAGTTATACACGTTCTGCTTGCATTGAGAAATCGACAGGACAAAATGCTCAAATACAAGAGACAAAGACTACTAGAAACTAGTCTGTTTCTCTGATATAAATACACATATCAATGAAAACATAAGGCAATCGTTGTTTATGCTATGAATAAGGCACACGTGGTGATATACCTGTACATGATAACTATACACTCGACTACAGTGTTCGAAATCTACATTCTGTGGATTGGAAATTTGCTCACTATCCATATTACACAAACTAAGATGTTCGAAGTTTTACGTTAAGACGTGAGAACCGGTATTTACCCATAGTTTATCACAAGACAAAAAAGCTCATCTTTTATTTCACATTTCGATTTCTCGTTGCCGCCTTTCCGCTTTTAATACACTCTCAGATGATGATCAGCCACTGAATATTACCAAATTCTATCGAACCATGATTTGATGTGATTCGTCCATCCATAATTAATCATAAGAAATGCTACTGGAAAAGAACACTGCTTGTGGAGTTTGGAATTGCTACATTTTGGCGTTGTTCGTCTTGGCTTACTTATTCGCTACTTTCCGGCAATGCTCGTCCCTCGGCGTCTTTGATCACCACTACCTGGCGATGTTCGTCACTTGGTATACTTAATCACTACCATTCGGTGATGTCCGTCTCTCTGACGAAGTATTCACGCGATCAAAAGCGGAGTGCTGTCCACCAATGTCCAAGATTGTAGAAGTCTCCTGGCCACTTTTGTACTTAATATTGTTGATTGAGTCATATGACTTCATGACATGATCCTGACTTTTGTTAAATGACATCATTAATGAGTTTGGTGAGTATGTCAATAACGCTCTTGTGGTGTCGTTTATGAAGCTCAGACGCTGAGTTCGACGCCATTTCGCGCGACGATTTGAAAACCAAACCTACAACATATCGATTAATTCAACAAAATTGTATGATAAACATATTGTATTTAATCAAAATATATACACATCGACTTGTCCTTTAACATAAACGAAAAAACCCTCTCGATTATATATATTTGTTTTGGCACATACTCTTAGCACAGTTTATTTATAACCGAAAGCTTGATTATACAATTTAAGTCATATCTAGATAGTTTCCATCATGAAATGATGGAATTGCCGCATGCCATGCGCAGATCTAGAGGGTAGAACCCACCCACCCCCTTTCCATCCACTTGGAATTTGCAAAACATATACAGAACACCAACCGGGTTTCGAACCCACTATCTTTTGGTCAGTATTCCAGCACGTTACTTTTTTATCTATACCATATACAGCTTGACGGTAAAGGAATTTCTCAATATTTATATAGATTCTTAGTATTTGAACACTTGCTTCTGATAATTCTAAATACCTGAACACTTGCTTCTGATAATTCTAAGTACCTGAACCCTTGCTTCTGATAATTCTAAGTACCTGAACCCTTGCTTCTGATAATTCTAAGTACCTCAACCCTTGCTTCTGATAATTCTAAGTACTTCAACCCTTGCTTCTGATAATTCTAAGTACTTCAACCCTTGCTTCTGATCATTCTAAGTACCTGAACCCTTGCTTCTGATAATTCCGTTTTTGTGGCTAGTTCCTCTCTCGTATTCACTCCAGGATAATGAGTCTTTTCAAACTCTCGTTCTAAGATCTCGAGTTGATCTGACGTAAACGATGTCCTGTTCCTTCTGAGTTTGTGGCTGGCTTGGACCGTCTCTGCGTCATCGTCGGACCCGTCCGATGAATCTTTATCCAGTGACGTAATCGTATGTGGTGGTCCTGAGAGATAAAGAACATGCCTTTCTTACAAATTATGTCAGACAGGTTAAAACAAACATGAAGACAATGTCTACCATTGAACACATCTTTAATACTTTGCATCCAGTTATTCGTTATTTGTTTAATTCACGGGTCGAAGACTAATTTCAGTCATTTGAATTTTTCTGTCTGTTAGTCTTTGGTAAATACATGGGTCATTGGGAACAGTAAGAAATGGAACATTGATATCCTCACACGTGTTTTCTTTGTAGCAATACATTTTGTGATGTAATCAAAATATTTACCATGCAGTCTTGAATGTGACCTTTAACCAGAGACATATATACACATATGTCTCTGCTTTAACATAATATTTCATGAACTAAAACATGGCTACCTTCCTGTTTCACAAACACACCTTGCATTTGATTGTATTTTACATTACTCCAAATGATAAAATTTAATCACTGATCATACGAGGCATGGTATATATATATAAGACATAAACCATCTTCAATGCACGACATCGGATTTAATCACTGATCATACGAGGCATGGTATATATATATATAAGACATAAACCATCTTCAATGCACGACATCGGATTTAATCACTGATCATACGAGGCATGGTATATATATATATATAAGACATAAACCATCTTCAATGCACGACATCGGATTTAAGAAGACTGAAACTAGTCAACCCATGTCCCCATCCTACATTTCCCCCGCCGCCCGGAATTTGTATAATAAAATGCAGTTTTAATTTTTTGAATAACATTTAATTTTTCTTTTATTATTATTTTTTTGTTTGTTTGTTTGTTTTTGTTTTTTTTTTTTTTTTTTTTTTTTTTTTTTTTTTGTGGGGGGGGGGGGGGTGTAGTTTTGTTTTTATGTTTGTTTGGGGTTTTTTCATCACCTAAATCAAACTGTTTTAAAGAAATAAGAACCTTTCGATCAAAGCATGGAAAAGAAATGTTTTTGTAATTACCTATGTACATGATGTGGCATCTGTATAATCTAAGTGGTTCTAAAAATACCATGACAACAGGGTCCAGCAGAAATAATACAGAAAATTTAGAAATTTTCAGTCCTACTAAGATTGTATTGTTCTGAATGAAAAAAAAAACATCATGGCTTATAAACATATAAATTACTGACCAGTGCCTGTAATTTTGTCTACTCCAGCTAAGGTTTTCTGGGAATTTTCCGATGTACTTTGATCGGGTTTTGGTATATACGGAGGGTAAATCTGGTCTGGGTAAGAGATCAGTGGTGACTGCCATGCGGAGGGGTGATAATGGAACGGCATAAAGGTCTGTCCAATCATGCGACTATATGCTAACGCTGCCCGATCAGCTGCGCGATTGCGCAATATCCGATTAATGGAGCTTACACTAGGTAAATTACACTGGGAACAAATACCTGAAATAAATAGAATTTAATTTTTATTGAAATTTGCAAAAAAATATATTAATGCTTAGAATTTGGAAATAACACACCCCTCCCCTTCTCTTTCTCAAAGCCAGTGGTGAGAACACTGAGCGTTACCTGTTTGCCTAGCTATTATCTTCATGTATGCTTTTAAAAACATACAAGACGACATAAAATATTAAAACTTTTTACACATGATATGAATATCATTTACATAAAGAAGATGCCTTAGTCACTTAAGGTCAATTTTTAAATTGCTTTTGATTTAAAATTGCTAGTTATTCTCCTATGTGAAACAAAACATACCGTCAGCTAAAAGTTTATCTCGTATTTCCCATGCGAATATGGTAGGATTGTCTCTCTTGTATTCCTCTATCTTGGCTACCACTACTGGAGTGGCTACTTTCGGTTTGCTGCCACCTATGGTGTTACGCCGAAGCTGAACTACGGGGTTATAATAAGGTGCTGAAATTGTAAAAAAAAAAAGTCATCATTTCATCCAACAGAAAACAATAACAGAAAGTTAATTCTTTTGTTTTATACCGGTAATTGTGTAATATCATTGTAGATTTCAATGGAAAATGTGCTCGAATACCGTTATATGTTTCTATGTACATCGATGCAAATAATTTTCTTCTTTTTTTTTTTTTCCTTTTTTTATTGGCATTCAGCGTATTTGTTTGTTTATTTCTTTATTCATCTATTTATTTATCTTTGTAAATAAAACAAAGCAGTTGCTGATTAGATCTTTGGAAATATCACCACCCTTGGCCTTTATGGAAACACAGAAAATGCTGCAAGGTCATAGATGATTGCCTGATGATTACCAGATGCAATGCAGACATTTACACCTTTGCAACAGGTGTATCTGAAGCAGTGAGGAATCGTCTTACTTGTCACGTCTACTGTGGTACGGGAAATTCGTTTTTACTTTCTCATCCGAACGACAAGATACTGACCAGCTACCGGGGCGCGACTCGAACCCAGAACTTCTCTGTCACGGTCTGTACACTTAACCAGTGGAGCTACCCTGGCTCATATTGTCCAGAATTGGTTTTTGCGTTATGATTCTGTAATCTCCTGACTTATAGTAATCAAAATGAGTCTGAGAAGTGTGTAATAGGATCAGTGGTGGATCCAGAATTTCCGTAAAAAAGAGAGGATGTGAAAGTCACGTATTAACCAAAAAATACTCAGACATTTTAGCTGCCAAATCTGAAGTCTTACTCATACTTGTGGCGAAAAAAAAAATACCGGGAGGGGCGGGAGTCCTCCATCTAAATCCGCCACTGAGTATCAAGGTGGACACTCCATGTTTCTCCGGAAATTTTGCGTTACAGTACTCATCATTGTTGTTAAGTATTATTGACGCGTTTCATTGCAGGCGAATATTCTGTACATATTTGACATTTTTATAAATACATTTAGGAATGTTCCAGGAATCAGACCTGGAAACACCTATGAAAGTCTCACGAGTTCACTGCAGAATTAACACAGTGAAGATGATGACAGACTAAGCAAAGGCTTTCTACTTTTTGTACAATTTGTATCCGAAAAAAAAGAGACGATTCCGAAGATTTACAACCCTATACGTAAACGAATCGATGGAAAGTGAAGTTCAAACTTAATTTAGAGTAAATAAAAAACGTTAAAATCATATCAAAGAATTCTTTCAAATTTTTGCTTGCAACAAAGTGTCATTCGTCACGACCGTCATATCAGTACGTTAGGAGATTACACGAAAACTTTCTCTAGTAATCTGCAAACTCCAGTGGCATTGCCACATTGCTTTACTTTTTATGCCATTGCTCTATAATTTACAACCGCAGGTTAATCCAGTCTCCATGCAGAGTTACGGTCCCTACACTTCCCCGTGTATCGATTGTAAAGGAACGACAACTCTGCTTTTTTTTATTGATTGATTGATTTGATTGATTGAATTTTGTTTAACGTCATTATTTCACGTATATGGTGACGGCATCTGACTGATGCATTGTATACAAATTTAGACCTTTGCAACGAACCCACCCAAAGCAGTGAGGGATCTTTTATGTGCCACGCCACCCAAAGACAGAACACCGGTGCCCCAAGGACGGGAGTCGAACCCGGAACCTCTGGATCGCGAGACCAGCACCTTATCCACTAGGCCACACCGGCTTACTCTGCTTTGGAGATTGGGTCTAATCCCGTCTAGATTCCTGCCGTTTATAAGGCATATCGTGCAATATCGGTCGTTACCTGGGCATATTCGAACACCGGTGCGCCCAGGACGGGAGTCAAACCCGGGACCTCTCGATCACGAGTCTAGCACCTTATCCACTAGGCCACATGTACACCGGCTTACTCTGTTTTGGAGATTGGGTCTAATCCCGTCTAAATTCCTGCCTTTTATAAGGCAAATCGCGCAATATCGCTCGTTACGTGGGCATACTCGACTGCACAAAATAATTAATGCCAATAGTACATGTTGGGTATTTCATTCATACAAAGACGGGTTCAACAGAGCTAAGAAAGGACAATTGAAATTTTACTTTGCGCCGAGAATACGACGATAGGAATATGAAAGGAGTTATAATTGATATACAAATGTACTGTCACATGTATCAACATTCCTATTGACAGTAATTTACTTAAGTATTTGAATACAACTTTAATCTCATTTTGCATCGGGAATGTATCAATATTATTATGTCACGTGTATATATTATATTATATTATATTATATTATATTATATTATATTATATTATATTATATTATATTATATTATATTATATTATATTATACAACATTGGCCCAATCGGGATTCGAACTGAACACTACGCCAATGTCAATGTTATTTCAGTGTTAGAGTGGCGACACCTGGCTGATGCATGCTACATAAGCTTTGTCCTAAGCAACGGACCCAAACGCAGCAATGAGAGATCTTCTACAAGCAAGCCTCGATCGCGACATGGAGACTTCATTGTTACTGTCTCGTCATAAAGACAGGACACTGAAGAGTCACCGACTGGGCTCGAACATGGAACCTGTTAGCCAATCCAAGCTCGCTCCGAACGAGACTACGAAGGTGAGAGTTGCATTATAGCAGATAATGAGCGATGATGAAGCCAGACTAAATCATATTCAAACAGTACAGAAGAAATACAAATAACAAATAGATAAATAAATAAATGAATAAAATTAATAATGATGATAACGATGATGATGATGATGATGATGATGATGATAATGATGATGATGATGATGATAACAATAATAATAATAATAATAATAATAATAATAATAATAATAATAATGATGATGATGATGATGATGATGATGATGATGATGATAATAATAATAATAATGATAAAGAAAAACTAAGCAGCTTCAAAGTTTTACATATTCTACGTTAATGTATATAGTCAGTACTTAACAAAGTTTCATAGAATCCCTCCTTCACCTAATTACTACAAAGATTTTATCAGATCGACCACCTTTAGAAGAAAACATAAGGAAAATCGGGTCATCGATTCATAAAGACAATATCTTTGTTTTATAATAGATTTATCATTTGTATTAGTTATGTCATAATATAATTCAAATGTATTTACAAATATTTTCAGTTTATGTTGCCATTATAGCATTTCAATTTATCATGTGAAAATCATTTTCATGAATATTCATTACAATAGACATTAATTCTGTTTAGAGTTATACTACAACGTACTGGGTATTCGTTGTAATAAGGAACTACATATTGCGAAAGTTCATTCTGCTGATAAGGGCAGATACCAAATTTTATCTGAGCCAAAAAGCAGAAAGGGAATTAATGTGTATTGTTAAAGGAAAAAAATTACAGAAAATATTTAAATAGAATGAATAAATAAAGCTGAAAGATGAGAAGTTCTTTGCAGTAAAATATATTGATGAAAACCTTTATGAATGTTGACACACTTAAATTCACAACAATGCCGAGTGTAGTTATAAAAAAGAGAGAATTCAATTCAAAAGCATAAAAACTAATGCACCGATTTATCTAATCTGATGAAAAAAGGCGGCGCGAATAACCGCGTGGTTTGATGGGACGCATGAAGCGTGAAGCCACAAAATTTCCATCGTCCAATGAAAGACGAGTAGAATAATTTAACTGCTGTCAAAAATATTCTGGTGTTTTTTCGCCATTTGATACAGCTTTTATTGAAGAAGTAGTGAATCTATTTTCCTTCTTGTTCACATAAAAAGGATGTATCAAATGCCTTTATCGCGACTCCATGTCCAGGCTCCACGTGACTTCGAAATAAAGTAGAATTCTAAATATTTTAATAGTTTGAAATACAATATACATATATAATTGGAGAAGTGCCCCCACAGTAACATAAAGAATCTGTACATTATATTAATAGACCGCACCTACCACTAAATGATTTACAATGGTCTTCGACAATGGTTTCCATTTTATATTAGAATACGCTGATCTGAACACGCCAGTATGGGCATTATCCAAGTACCAATACGACAAAGTATTATATTATATTATATTATATTATATTATATTATATTATATTATATTATATTATATTATATTATATTATATATAACTTACCCCAAGGTGAGTTTGAAGAATGTGCTGTCGTAGATATTTGTTGAGGGGAACTTAGACGTCTTGGTAAAGGCAATATGTGGGGAATATCCGGGTACTTGAGAAGTGGACGCTGAATGGGAGGAAATGACGTAAAACTAATCCCAGGAGTAAAAGAATTCATCTGAAATAATTATTATCAGTAGTAGTAGTAGCAGTAGTAGTAGTAGTTATAATGAATAATTGATTATTGTTTTACGTCACTCGACGAGTATTTCACTTACATGTACAAAATCACGGCATCTGTTTGATAAATTGCATAGAAATGTATACCTTTGCTGCAATGGACCCACTCGAAGTAGTAAGAAACCTTTTCGTGCCACGCCTTTCTTTTTTTTTTTTTTTTTTTTTTTATTTATTTTTGTTGTTGTTGCTGGGGTTTTTTTGGGGGGGGGGTGTTTGGTTGGCTGGTTGGTTTTTGTTTTTGTTTTTGTTTTTTTTTTTTTTGGTTTTGTTTTGTTTTGGGGGGGTTTTTGTGTGTGTGGGTGTTATTGATATCATTATGTATTTTATTTTTTAAATCAATTCTGTTTCAGAATTTGAAATATTAGCAATATGAAACATCGTTTACTTTAATTTATGATTTTCATGATTGTTTTCATTTGCGGTTTTGGAACCCTTAAATCATTCTTACACACGCACCATTCCTTATCATTTTTGATCAAATAAAACGAGGTATGTTTATAAATCAACATTATTCAAATATTCATTCATCCTCATCACCAATATTAAGGCTAAGTGTAACATTTACTTCATAAAGCATCTAGTATTGCCTTTAATGATGTACCAGCTTTATCAACAATGATATATTATAAACGTACAGTGCTTGTATTGATTTTTAATCGTAATGTCACATATTTTGCGACCTTTTCATTATAAATTTGATATTCACAGTTTTTCATTCCCTTAAGCATTATATTCTATCACAATAGTAGTCTCAGATTCATACTTAATCATTATATTTATTGCATTAGTGTCATTCTTTATACAATATCTTTAAAATTAGTAGAATATTCTTTGATAAATTGCATCTGTTTGTTTCCCTTTATGACATCTTCAGACACTATTCATTATGATTCGCTGCGCGTAAAAGAGAACTGGGATCAACACTGTGTAGAAAGATTATATCAGTACATTAGAACAGGGGTATAATCTTGGCATTAAGTAAAGCCCCACCCCGCGGAGAATTCTCTACTAGCCCCTCACCAGCAAAGTGAATAAAGACGACGTTTTAGAAGGACAGTATTATTTAGCACTTTTACTGCACATCAGAAATTCTGAAAAAAAATTCACAGTCAAACCTTTTTTTTTCATAAGGCTACATCAAATTAATTATTAGTTCTTCAAGAGCGACCGCACCTAAAATTGCCAATTTCAAATTTTAATATTAAAAATAATCCAGCACGAATTTTCCAATCGAACGCCAAGAGCTATTTTTCCTTCTAGATTTGACACTAAGCTTCCTTAAAATGCTTTTAAAAAGATATTAATGGTCTTCATAAACGACATGATAGATTTCCGAGTCAGAATTGTACACCAAATTGATGATGATTTGCGTTTAAAGGCTTCAAATGGAGTCATTTTTATTGCTTAAGACATCGATACTTTCAAAATGAGGCAGATCTTATAAATATTTCATAACTTCCATAACTCTATAGGTCCTTATTTTGTCATACTTTTGTAATTTCAACTTCATTTTGAAAATTAATTTAATTGATTTTTGCGCCCGCTCGCCCCTTAAAATTATCAAATATGTCGGAAGAACTAACAATTAATTTGATGTGGCCTAAGAATGATTTTATTTAAATTGTTCTTAAAAGTTCTCTATATACATGCAACAACGGAGCCAAGTGCGAAAGTGAAGGGGCAAAATTATAAAGTGTAGAAAACTGAAAAACAAATACGTGCGGATTTTATTTGTTTGTTGGGGGAAGGGAGAGGGGGTTGGGGGGGGGGGGTTGGTTAGTTTGGTTTTGTTTCATTTTATTGTATTTTGTATTTTTATTATTATTATTATTATTATTATTATTATTTTCTTAGCAACGTCTTAAGTACTATATGACAATATTCACTATTTTAGGGTGATATATTATGTTCAAATTGTTCTACAAAATGCCTTTGTCTTAACGACCTTTTAATGTACATTGCCTCTTTTATTCAACATCTCTCTCTATCAATCATAGATCTTATAACTTGTCCTCGGATCCTATCAAACAAAATACATGTACATGTATGACTGTTTTTGTCTTCCGAAACTCTTTTTCAATCCTCTGGTCAATAGTTTGCTTTATGTGACATGAGTTAGAAAAATAAATCACCCAAAAATAGAGTGCCAAATATTGAAATAAATAATTAAAATACAGAGAATATAGGACAAAACAAGGCCAAATTCCGATATAATTACCAGCAAAATTTTAATATTTTAATCTAAGCTACTTTTATTTGTAAAAAAAATACAAATGGCAATATTCTCGAGATCTTGGAGAAAGCGAAAGCAAAATAAATAAATCCGTCTTTCAAATGCATGTATATATTTCAAAAGTGTTTTGCTTCCAGCAATCTGTTTGATACAGTTAATATATACATCTAGCTTTATGACATTTTATTTTATTTCATTTTCCTTTCTTTTATGCTTTTTTTTCTTGTTTTATTACTATCATCATTCTTATTTTTATATCTTCAAATTTTCATAAAATAAAATCGACTGCTTTACAGGAAATTTAGACGGATGGGAAAGAATTTCTACTTTGATATATACCCTGCGTAATTGACATTTTAATGGTAATGGGGACGATTGATCCGATGAAAGCGAAGAAACATGGCTTATGATGCAAATTAGAAGAAAACTAAACCCCATTATTTTTCTGACTAAAACTATCAATAAAACGAAGAAAGCACGTGTTACTCCTCATCGATCTCTCTAAGGAAGCGTTCTCAAAAATCAGCGATTGCCCTATATGTCGTGAGAAAACAAGCTTTCGAACTGAGATTGCATGTCTTTTAATTAACTTTATGAGTTCAAAGTTTAAGTGAATCATGTTTCTCCAAGAAAATTGGAACCAGGTCTTTGAGTATTCAAAGCGGATGCTTTGTAATTGCTTTCCGATTGAATGCATTTCCGGTTGTCGCTTGTGGGAAAAAGACGCGCATAGGGAAACATATGGCATGTGTTGGCATTTACTGAACGCCTTAAATGAAAGTAGGGAGATGAATGTGCTATAATCTATAAAAAGATCTCATCTTTCCTCAGTTTTTTAAAGTATTTTAGATGGAAATCAGGTTGTAATTAATCGGTGGTCTTAGATAACTTTTTATTACACTCTTATATCTGCATACTGTTCTTTATTAAGTCTACATGAAAATTCAGTTTTTGTGTTTTCAAAATGGGAGAAAATATAAACTGTTACAAAAAGATCTATTATGAAATTTGAGCGTTTTCGAAATTTTTTTGTACTGAAAATCGGTAATGAAAAGTAACTCAACACCAATAAGTGCATAAAAGGCTAAAATGTGCAGCTTGGTGGGGGTTTCTCCATGCTTTTTGAAAAAAAAACACATCGAAATTTTGTGTAATTGAATTTTCTATTTCTTTGTATTTCGAAGCAGGTCATTATTATATAGGTTTATATATCCCATGTTTAATCCTCACGTATTGATGACATTGATGATAAAAATTGTTATAATTCATTAATTCAAATTAACATATCGTAATAAATTGAAATACGCTTTCTTGCTTGTTTGTTTGTACCCACACAAATGTATAAGAACGCAAGAACTTAAACAGCAAATGAAAAGAAAGAAAGTAAAGAAATACATGTACAAAGCATTAAACTAAAAATTAAATTAGGAAAGATATTCAGCCATACATTTTTACGCGTAGTTATAACGATCGAAAAATTATAAGTAATACACATGTAGGTAATACACATGTAGGTAAAACACATGTAGGTAATTTTATTTGGTATGTTAATATATAATAATATTAATAAGAGCAACAACAACAACAAGGAAATACACAAATAAAAGCCATAAATGAACAATACAAATTATAATTGTTTATTTTTATTCATTCATATAAATATACATGATTCTCTTTCTTTCATAACATTTTAATTTCGTCGCTGTTGATTTTCTTTATGCTGTTCATCTAGAAATGAAATTTGCCAACCTTGGGTTGTATCAATATTTCAGAACAACGAACACTGTTGTAATCCATTGATATTTCATTTATCACTCTGTCGTATTCTAATTTTAAGCGAATTCAATTTCTGTGCATCATCAGGTGCTAGGAAGTTACTTTTAACTTATTTATATATTTATTTATTCATTTATTTATCATTTATTTACTTATCTGTTTATCTATTCCTTTTATTTATTTGATAGAAATAAATACTTAAAATGGCAGGACAAATACTTTATCGTTTGTACTCTGATACAATGAAATTATTCATGGCATGCGAATAACAGGAAGAAATTTATTAGTGGGCTAAAATCAACTGTGACTATGCAAACGTTCCTGTAAGAGTTATCTTTCTTCAGCAATTAGACAAAAGACATTTTCACGATAACTGCGGTCTTACAATTTGTATATGTGCAATAGCCCTTCCGGGAGGTTAGCTACACACCTGAAAGAAAAGTGATCTCCTAAAATCGCTGAGCAATGTTCAGTACGTTCAAATTTTGTAGCTAACCTCCCAGAAGGACTATTGCGCATATACAAATTGTAAGACCACAGCTATCGTGAAAAGGTCTATACATATACATTGATTGTCAATTTTATCAGCACATTCAGAGTTTAAATGGTGAGGAATGATGGGGGAAGAGGACAAAACTACACTTGAACATCGTGAAATATTGCAAGTAACCACTTTTTACTATGATGGTTATGTTGTAAATAGGAAATGATATTAATTTTGTTTCCGGAAACCGCAGTATTCACCACCACTAAACACTGTCCATCACCGTAAGGTGAAACGATCCTGGTGTGGCACTGACCAGAAACAAATCCATGTAAACTAACCAAACAAAAAAATGTAACTAGACCTTGTTACCAGACATGACCATGTAACCCAATATAACCATGTAAACCAACATACCATGTTAACCAAAAGTACATTGTTAACCACATGTAGCTGAACATAAAAATGTAACCAAGTCGGGTACCCAGAAATAACCATGTTAACCAACAAAACCAAGTAAGTAAACATAACAATGTAACTAAACCATGTAACAAGATTAAACATTTAAAACAATGTGCACATGTAAACCAATTAAGCCATGTAAACCAACATAACAATGTAAACAAACAAAACCATGTAAAACGACAATGGTTGGCGCTATAGTACTGGGGTTCTTGCAGCACACTCTGGAAGATTTTCATCGACCCCTGGACATGAAGACCACCACACTACGTTGGACATTCATGGACCCCCGAACATCATAAGCAACACACTACGGTGGACATTCATATACCCTATACATTAAGAAGACTGCACTGCGGTAGACATTCATGGACCTCCGGACATCAAGAGCACCGCACTATGGTGGACTTTCATGTACCACGGACACTGGATGAGTAAGTGTCTTTTGCTTGGTGAGCCTCTTGGTTCCGTGTTCCTGAAGGGGTTCCTCTTGTTTGGTAAGCCTCTGGCCCAAATGTTCCTGGAGGGGTAAGGCTCTATTGTTTGGTGAGCCTCTAGTCCAAGGTGTCCTGGAGGTGTAAGTGTCTCTTTTTAGGAGAGCCTCTGATCCAAGGTGCCCTAAAGGAGTGAGTGTCTCTTGTTTGGTAAGCCTCTGGTTCCCGGTATCTTGTAGTAAGAGTCTCTTGTTTGGTGATTCGTGATGTACTGGAGGAGTAAGCGTCTCTTGTTTGGTGAGCCTCTGGTCCAAAGCATCCTGGACGAGTTAGCTTCTTCTGTTTGGTGAGCCTCTGGTTCCCGGTGTCATGGAGTAAGCGTCTCTTGTTTGGTGAGCCTCTGGTCCAAAGCGTCCTGGAGTGATAAGCGTCTCTTGTTTGGTGAGCCTCTGGTCCAAAGCGTCCTGGGGTGATAAGCGTCTCTTGTTTGGTGAGCCTCTGGTCCAAAGCGTCCTGGAGTGATAAGCGTCTCTTGTTTGACGAGTTGTATCCACCGTGTATATCAAAATACACAGACGACACAAAATAATTCTAAATTATGCACACAAAATTAAATAAACACAAAAATGCAATTCCTATGTAACGCTGCAGTATGATGATATTGTAGCTGATTAAAACATGTTGCCTTTATGTACGTGTAGTAACTTCCTAAATATAATGCAACAACAAAAATAGACCGATAATGTATAAAATATATATATTATTTGGGGTTTTTTTTTCAAATACGTTGAATTTGAATAATTATTAAATAAAAATTGTCACCGATAAAATAATTTTGTTGTGGAAATCGGATCGGTATCTTACTTTATTTGGTCTCTGTTTTAGTTTTACCGAATTTTCTCAATTTTATGAAAAGTAAAACATTAAATTATTTTACTGAGGCCTATATTTAATCACGTTTTATTCGTGAAAGCTTTAATCTGAAATTTATAAATGCTCAGGTTTTATTAACCCGTAAATAAAACCATCCCCAATAATGTCACCGGTTACGATGTAGAATGCATACATCAAGCTTCACGTCAGAGTCGCTTCGTCAATAGATTAGAATAGAGATTATCGCGAAAATTAAAATCACGAGAAATAAAACATTTATAGCTACATAATTAGGTACAACATAAAAACACAAAATCAAAAATCAAAATAAGTACTTCCTCAAATAACATCAAGTAAAGGAATACACAAGTATAATAGCGCCACTTTTTATTCGGACCGGCGTAAATCTGCTGATGGAGTGCCTGACTCGAGGCTAAGAGGTCCCGAGTTGGGGTCCAAAAGGCGGCTGGATGGTAGTCTGTCTTACAATAAGACGGTATAAACCGAGATCCCAAGTAACGGTCGACGTTTGCACGTAGAAGATCTACTATTTTAAGTGGGTGTGTTGCACGAGATATGATTAATGAATCCGGTATGGCTTAGTGGATGAGGTGCTCGTCTAGTTACCTAGAGGTCCTGGGTTCGATTCCCGCCCTAGACACACCAGTGTTCTGTCTTTCGGACGAGATAGTAAAAACTAAGGTCCGTGTCACGGTAGGCGTGGCACGTAAAAGATCCCTTTCTGCTTCGGGTGGGTCCGTTGCAAAGGCAGAAATTTCTATGCAATGCACCAAGCAGATGCCGTCGCCACATAATGAAATAACCGTGGAGTGACGTGAAACAATAATCTATTAAACTCCTCTGCTTTGTATTTAGGCATATGCCTTCGCTATAGAAGTGAAACAATTTTGAAATGACGTAAAAATCATAGAAATCAGAAAAACCGATGAAATTTTGTAATTTAGGAATGAAAATATAACTTAAGGGGCTTAACTGCTTACATTGGGAGAATTATGATATAGTATTTATTTTTAGTCGAGGATGGATCTAGCGATATTCAAAAAAAGAGGCCTACAAACTTTTCATGGGAAGATGTTTTTTATAAAAAAAAAAAATTAAGCCAATTATCATAAAAAAAGTATTTAAAGATTTGTTTTTTCATTTCTGACAAAAGTTGACATAACAAGTTCTGGACAATCGATAAAATTCTAAAAGTTTACCAACAAAAAGGGAAAATAGACATCAACCACATATCAAATGCAATCTAATTAAACCATACCTGTACGCGCTCCTGACGCGATGTGTCAGAAAAGAAGAGCGCATATAGGTCTGATTTCAATTATATTGACATCAAATACTTTATGTAATAGCGACTTTCCTGACTGTGAATTTTATTGCCCATTTATATGTACCTATTTTTTTTATTTATTTATTTTTCTTTCTTTCTTTTTCTTTTTTTTTTTTTCTTCAAAACGTTGTTTATATCTGATATTCTATTACACAAGAACCAACAAGTTGAAGATTCAAAATCTCGTACACAATTTAAAAAAATAAATAATCATAAAACACTTCTCGTGATGCTTTTCAAACACCCATACTTTATATATTGTACATCTTGTTAACGTGTCCTTAATTAATATAAATTCATCTATTTCTACCTTGATATGTCTGTGTTATTTCGAGTGTAAATTTAGCTCTGACTTGCCTTAAAGAAAAGAAGACAATTTCTTAAACTTAGTCCAAGTTTAGAAATAAAAAAAACCTACCCATTGCAGAATCTTACTTTTATATTTAAGTGTAAGTTGGTCTTGACTTTTAGAGAAACAAACCCCCTCTTAATGTCTCATCTTGATTTTCCCTGTAACTATATCGGCTCTAGTTAAAGTTTTGTCTCGTCATTTTCTGTGGGTCTTAATAATTGATATGAAACGCGTTTAGAATTAAATAAAAATTTATATTTATCATTTTACATAATAATTCAAGAAGAAAATGAACCTAAAACTTAATTATTTAATACAAAAATATTCTTTTATATTTAAAAACGAAATACAATACAAATACATATAGTCAAATTATTATTGTTTTATCATAGAATACATTGAAATCGTTGTTTTTGCATGCACTGCTATATTGAACTTACCTTTTTCAGTTCCGTAAATAATCTGTTACCTTGTTTGAATGATTATACTGTAATGATCTAGGAGAAGTCGTGTGCACAAATGCTATGATTTTGAAACTCAATTTCTAATATTGCATTGGGCACGGCAGCGTATGTCAGCGAGGTTCAGCCACCTGTCGTTTCGTGCGCCATCAGCCCTAACAGAAGATCCGTATCAATTTCCTGTGTGCACGTTGTCATACGAAATGAATAAGTTTTGTTTATTTTGTTAAAACCATTTATGTCGTTAAATATAGTGTATTATTGATAGATCATTAAATATCTTTATTGGGATAGGTAAGATATGATCTTAAGTCATTTTTATTACATTTATTATTAGTATTATTTTTATTACATTATTATTATTACTCTCCCTCTTCTTAGATAATTACGGATTATGAATTATAATACTTCATATATTACAATATTTCATATATCGTTTTAATAACAGAGTGAACTCTAAATAAATACAGTTAATAGATTAATATTTATTTATTGTGTAATACTAGTTTATTATATAGTATGTTATTGCATCAGAGTCATATATATATATATATATATATATATATATATATATATATATATATATATATATATATATATATATATATATATATATATATATATATATATAAAATAATTAAATAGATAAATAAATACACCCTTTCATTGTACAATAATCCAACAATTTATTATATATGTTATATACTTATATGTCAATATTACCTTGTAATATCCTTTATTATATTATAAATTTATGACATGGATCTTAAGTCATGTTCTACTAGTTTTAAACAAATAAGGAAGTCCTCTTGCTTTTAGATGCTAAATAGCTTTTAGTCAGGTTTATCAAAAGTAAATTATCGACATCCTTTAATCTTCCGTTTCCTCGGTATTAAGCTTACGCGATTTGGTTGTGGATCTAGACACAGCTTGCGGTGTTAAAACATATTGTTTATGGTGGGAAATTTTGCAAAAATTTCTATGATACATAAGATTTTAGCATCGGAAACCAGTCGAGCGCGACCTAAGCACTAACCCCCTCTACATTTATGAAACAAGCCGACCAAAAGTGCCATGTTCATACCTCGTATCTCGAAATCTGAGTGTCAATAATTATACTCTATGAGAAAGCAAGGTCTCTAAATAGCTTATCTGGTGAGTCCGATTACATCGGCAAGTTCCCATCAGGAAATATTCAAATAAGATAGATCAAATGCTGGTGAAAATTTTTGGAAACTTCGGTATTTGTGCTCCTTCAAATGTACATAGACATTGTCTGTCTGTCTGTCCATTCATCTTTCTTTTTTTTTTTTTTGCTTTATCTTTATTTATTTTATCCTATTTTATTTCATTTTATTTTATTCATTTTATCATTTTTACACTAAATTAAATGATACCTCCATGATACTACATTAAATGATATTTTATACAAGAGTATGATGAAACTTCGACAAAAATATACCATGATGCTCAAAATATACCACGATGCTCAAAATATACCATGATGCTCAAAATATAATAGAGCTCGACTCCCTGGAGTTTAAATTTTCTACTTCGAACGTTTGAGATATTGGTTTAGGCTTTGACAGCTCACTGCACTGAAGTGCTCAAGCAATCCAGTTAAACATTTGTCATCAGTCTTTGTCAAGAACTTATTAACTTGTGTTAGGGAGATCTAAATGGATACGATAAATATCAATGTAACACCTGAGCATTAAAACGAAGTTCATCACATTCCTACAAATGAACTGGAGACTCGATCAACACTTAATGATTTTTTGATAATTCATAGCACCCTTTACTATTATAACCGACCTTTTTCTTCAACCTAGACGCATTTACATTCATGTCAACGTGAACTGTCCACTTCAAATGATTATATTTCAAGAATTTGCCTAGTCATGTACACTGGAAAAATCTGTCTGGAAAGTTTTTAAAATGTTTAACTCGTTTCTTTCTTTAATATTACGAGGAAACACCGTATATTTCACGACATTTCGTGTTGTATATGCAGCAAGCCAACTATAGCAAACAAAAGGCCCAAGTGGGCCCAAATCGCTCACCTGTTTACGTAGATGATCAGTCATGCAGGAAAGAAGAAGTAATTTATTTTTGCATTACTGTGACGAAGTCAGCACAAATGTTGAATATTTGTCAGATTTTATTTCAGACCAGAATCAAAAACAACTAAACTTTTTTGCATATCCATTCAGATGATTTTGATTTGTCTCTGCAAGATGTGATTCAGGACAACAAGTTAGTCGTTTTCTTTAGGTGAGGCCTTTTGTTGACTGATTTCAAATCTGGGTCATGAACAACAATTGTTTCAAATACTGTCCAGATCCAACTTAAAATGGCCTAATTTCATGTGTTGAGTGTTGTGAAACATCTAAAAACTTATTTAGATGTGTAAAGAAATGAAAAAAAAATTGACCACAGCTGGATTTGAACTGCTACTATCCATATTTTAATTACCAAGTGGTATATGTACCATTGTGAGACCTATTTTATAGCCATGGTGGCACCACCTGTTGACCAATTTGGATGAAATGTACAAAATTGATAGAGGACCTATAGTACTTAATGTATAACATGTTTCATCAAAATCTTTCATGTGGTGTAACAGCAGAAGTTAAAAATGTGAAAATTGACCCTATACACCCTCATTTGGAAGTCTTAAAAAGTCATAGAAAATCAAAAAATTGAAATATTGACAAAATTCTTTCAAAACAACATTCCTTACCATAACTATGATCAAAATAATTCATAAGAAATCATCCCTATCAATTAACTAGAAAATATGACATTTTTCTGCACTGAAATCACCAAGTCCAAAAATGTTGAAAAAATGACTACTTCTTTACTCACTCCTCTAGATCATCTCTATGCATTCTATTTGTCTCTGTATAGAGCCAGTATGAAGAAGATTGTAAAAGAAGGATACTCTTTTGTGACCTACTTTTGACTGTGAAAAGGTCTGGACGAAAACCACAACATTTGAAGGTGGTCCTAAGTTATTCATTTCTACCAAGTATTATTAAAATCCTTTGAACAATTTTGCAGAAAAAGTTGAAAATGTGAAAAATGGCTAAATCCCCCCCCCTTTTTTTAAGGGGGGGGGGGGTCTTAAAAAATTGAGATACTGACAAAATTCTTTCACAATAATATTCCTTACCATAATTATGATCAAAATAGTCCATAAGAAATCATCACTATCAATTAACTGAAAAACATGACATTTTTCTGCATTAAAATTATTAAGTCCAAAACAATGTTGTATAAACGTCAGAAATTTGATTTTGGAACAGAACCAAAAATAACAACACTTCTTCACACATCCCTCTAGATCATTCCTATGCATTCAGCTTGTCTCTGTATGCATCCGGTCTGAATAAGAAGTTTGTCAAAGGAGGATACCCTCTGTAACCTACTTTTGCCTGTGGTGGCGCCATCTAATGACGTATTGGGACAAAAAACAACAACACTTGTAGGGGACCATAAGTACTTTATTATAATCAAGTTTCATAGAAATCTGTTCGGCAGTTCTTGAGAAGAAGTCAAAAATGTGAAAAGTTTACGACGGACGGACGACGGACGGCGCGCTATCATCATAGCTCACTTGAGTCTTCTCTTTTTAACAACCAGTGTAATGAAGTCATATGTGTAAACTGGCCATGACCGCTTTATACAGGTTTCTGATCACCTTTTCATGATGAACGCTTAATACAGGTTTCTGACCACCATTTCGTAACGGCCACTTATTACAGGTATCTGGACACCCTTTTGTGATGACCGCTTAATACAGGTACAGTATCTGACCAACCTTTTCGTGATGACCGCTTGATACAGGTTTGACTGTGCCATTTTATGCCTTATTCAGCAACACAGGTTTTCTGATTCGGTACCCTAGCCCGGAGGGGGGAGGGAGGGGGTTGTTCCGATCCGCTACCCTATCCGAGGGTTTCCGATCCGCTGCCCTATCCGAAGGTTTCCGATCTGCTGTCCTAGCAGAGGGTTTCCGGACTGCTACCCTAGCCTGGGTGTTTCAGATCCTCTTCTCTAGTAGAATACCGGATCGGAAACCCTTGGCTATAGAAGAAGAAAATTGCTTTATTCATATATGAAATCCTTAATTATAACAAGCATCCATATGTCTCGTTGTTATATTAAATTTGAATTATCGAAGACACGCTACAAAAATTGTATTTTTACTCTATAGTTATCATTTAATGAATATACAATATCCACGAGAATCGTTTAAACATTGTCATTAACTTGGGTGATCGTATCTGTAGATAGTACGTCGCTCGCAGCCATGTTATATTTCATGTTGGTAACATGCCTTTGTTATCGTATCTGAAATCGGCAGTATTATAATTACATGCGATGGGTAAGTTTGTGTGGATACCGAGTGCATGTAGCCATGATCCACAAAAGCGCGCCAATAATAATGCTGGACTCACGAAGCCTTTTATCGTAGAACATGAAATTTACGCTAGGGATTAACCTTCGCTATTTACGAAGTCAAGTAAAACCGCGAATATTAATCAACAGCATGAATTTTTATAGGCAAATTAAATTTAAACACAGATATTCTTGTCCCATATTATTCTTCTAAACTCATTTGTAGCAGTTCCTCGCCATGATATGTTGTCTACGATTGAAATGTCAGAAAGAAAATTAGATAATCACAGATATTGTCAATGTCGACAAAGTCCCTAAACTGCAGGCATTTATCATTATCTAAAAATCGCAATACACGTGGTCAAACATCGACCTTCATAACCAATGACATCTTTTTGTTCGTATTATTAAATGAGCAGAGAGTAGTTACCGGAGCTGTGGACAGTGTGCATCTTTTGAAATGTCCTTCATATCATTCCCTAAGAAAAAACTATCTGAAGAAAATCACTTTTAAAACCCTCTCTTTATAAATAAGTGCAACATTTAAACTCATCAAACATTAAAGAATTCTGCACTTCGGGGTAATTCATTAAAATGTTTTTACCATAAGATACACCCTTCATAATTAACATATTATATAGTACAGTATATTTATATTCCATCTCTTAACTTTAATTGATCTTGTATATGTATATATTTATATAGATTGAATATTCACTGTATATCTATAAGCTATATGCCTTTTGATGAATAAACAAGACAATACATTCAACAATAACATGCGGAAATATTTGTATAGTATAGTATAGTATAGTATAGTATAGTATATTATAGTTTATTGGTCAAATGCCATACAGCATGGAGACATATGCACAATATAACTTTCAATTTCTGCACACGTTGTTGAAAGATGACCATCGCAGTACCGGTTGAGAGATGACCACTGCAGTGCCAATTAAGAGATGACCACAGCAGTGCCGGTTGAATGATGAGCACCGCAGTGCCAGTTGAGACATGACCACCGATGTGCCGGTTGAGAAATGACCACATCAGTGCCGTTTAACAGATGACCATCGCAGTATCGTTTGAGAGATGACCTCTGCAGTGCCGGTTGAGAGATGACTACTGCAGTGCCGTTTGGGAGATAAGCACAGCAGTACCAGTGGAGAAATGACGATCGCAGAGCCGGTTGAGAGATGACCACTAATATAATTTTATCACATAAAGAAACAAGAGCAAAGCTTAACGTTACACGATATGGTCATGATAAAGCCCTTATGTCCTGGACAACAATTCTGTGAAATATTAAAATCCATGCAAGGGGTGAAAAGTTATGGCCTGGACAAAAGACAAAAATTTACCCATAATTTGCACTGCGCCCTTGACCTTGCAGATATTATTACCTTGGTTCAATGTCGCGACACACCTGTTGGACCAGGTTAACAATTCTGTGAAATTATATTCAAGTCCATGCAAACAGAAAAAAAGTTATGGCCTAGACAAGAATTTATTCATCATATACAGGCTGTGACCTTGATCTTCCAGACAAGAGCTTGGTTCAAGATCATGATACACTGCTTTCCCCTAATGACCATTTCTACCGAGGATGATGTTAATTCAACAATGCATGTAGAAACTATGCCTCGAAGAAAATATTATGGACGGACGGACAAACGAACGGACAGACTTCACTGTAACATAATACGTCTAAACACGAAGGAGAAATGATCTCTCTCACATTGACTTTAGCTTGTTCACTGCTTCCAATCGATACAGATAATAGGTTGACATACTGTATTGTTATTAAATAGCACACCTCAATTATTTCATTATTTTGAGGCATTAAAGATAATAACATTTAGTTATTTTACGGCCCGTCAAGATTATTCCAATTATACCGTGACGGCATCTGTCAAATACATTGCAGAAATGTGTTCCTATACAACGCATCCTTCCCTCAAAATGAGGGATTTCTACCTACTAACGTCTACCTTGACATGCATTTCCCACTCTTACAAGAATGGCAAGAAACCTCTTGGTCCCCAGACAATCATCCTACCGACTAAGCTACGGCCACTTAATGTAGATGATAGGATTAAGAAGGCTTCTGTTACAGTGACACTGACAGCATATTGATGGACAGGCTGAGATACCATCCCTACTGTCCGCGCCACTCACTTTGTAAATCGAAAAATCTGGATTTTCACTTAATTATCTTTAAAGTAGTTTTACAAAATTAATATCAATCGACAGATCTTGTTTAGTCGTAACTTTCGGTGTATGTTATATATTTCTAGGAAGAAACATTCGTATTTTATAGGGAAAAATAATTTTAGATAGGGCGTTTTCTATGTTAATTTTGACGTGACGTCGCCGATGTTTAACATTGAGTCTATGGGAAACTTGGCGACGTCACGTCAAAATTTAACATGGAAATCGCCCTATCTAAAATTGATTTTTGTCTATAAAATATGAACGCTTCTTCATACAAACATTTGCATACACCAAAAGTTACGACTAAACAAGATCTATCGAATGGTTTTGCATTTTTGAAATTATTCTGAAGATGAATAACTGAAAATCCAGATATTCCAGTTTCCAGAGTGAGTGGCGCGGACAGTAGTACAACAGATATGTGCAATTCAAATACAGGTCAGCAAAACTGGGTTTTTGACATTAAGTGTTCCAGCCTCTAAGCAACAGTGTATCAAGTTTTGATGTAAAGTAATCTCAAAATACGAGATTTTCGTACTGCAGAGTTACTTTCCATTTGTGCAGGTATCTGACTTCGCAACTGTTGCAACGTCAGAGCATTCCTGACGAAGTGTCCATTTTACCCCTTCATTTCCAGCAGTTTTACATAGATTTCTATAGCTTTGGTGTATGTAACAATTATTCTACCTCAAATAGCCGCTCAAAGGGTAGATCAGTATAAGGAAAGGACCAAATCAAAATTCAATAAACCTGGCTAGATCTAACAATTTAATACAAGATAAAATTGATACAAATGTGTTAGCTTTGTCTATGTGCTAAAAAGTCACATGGTACAGAGTAAGACGCAAAGCGAACAGGACTAAACAGTCTGCAAAATTTAACTTATACTAGTGGCACACTACATGTGAATATATTATTCAGCGATGTATGGCATTTCAGCATGTGGTACTTCAAAGCCGCTGATTTTCAAAGTTCTAATGAAAAAATGCATAAGTTTAATGAAAGGAATTACAAATATACAAGTATCATCAACAAAAATATACTATAACACATGATGTATCACTCAAATAATATTGCACTTGTAGTTGTTTTTATCTATATTACAATTGTACAAATAAATATATACATATACCTGCACATTTCTCGTTTTATGTTACTGCGACACAGAACGGTTAAAAGTAGATGAATACTTCTCCCTAGTACTAGATCGACCACGCACCAGGGTATATTTCATCGTCAATTTTTGGTAGCTAGCTTTATCAGTTGAAGTTGTTACTTTCACTTTTTTACATCAAATATATGTTCAAGAATTAAAGTCTTTTGTAAATTTAAACCGTACGGCGGCTTCGCCTAGCCTACAGAGCATGCCGCATATAAGGGTTTAAATTTACAACATATATCATATATGCACCTACATGGACGTCCGCTGGTGTCGAGGATGTGACATCCCCACCTCGGAACCGAGCCACGTGCAACCAATTGCAAATCATAAAGTCTTTTGAATTCTCCTATGACCAAAAAAAGTAATAAAAAAAACCCCTCTTTGTTCAATAAGTTGCAACAACTGAAAGTTTCTAATCCAGGTAGTATGGGTTACATTGAATCTAATTGAGCTATGATTTAAACATCAAAATGTGTACCATTTTGATAATATTCTGTTTCCCCTGAAACAGATGAACATGTAATTTTATTAGATTTAAATACACACAGTACTACACGATATTTCTGTACACCAGCTGGTCCATATTTCTATAGCCACTACTCAAATCACAATAAGAACTCTAGGACCAAGAAGATTATGCCTGCCAATGTATCTATTATATACACAAGTACAGCAATAAACAATATTTGGAATGCTGTCAAGAAAAACATTATTCAATAAATACACAGAAATGAATGTTATGATAGTGCAATGAAAATTATCTGCTCACATTTCAGGAAAAGTTGCTGATTTGCATTTAACATAAATTACTTATTCCTAAGTACAGAAAGATAATTGTTCTCTTCACTTCACTATTTTGATGACCTTACTAGAGCTATCACAGCCAATGACCACATATGTCATCAAATTCCTTCAACCTTGCCAACTGAGGTTAAGAAAAGAAAATATGATAAACTTACTATTACAAAGGTCTCTGTCTGCCTTTCATTGAAAATCGAGTCAAAAAAGCACCAAATTTATAACAGATATGTTTCATTTCAGACTAGGATTCAAAGCTAGGACCATCTGTACATGTTATGGTTATTCTACCATCACCTTCAGAAAAGCCATGGCACAAAATACCATTCTTTCAACTATTTGTATAGTCATAAAGTAATAATAAAGGAGCAGTGTGCCAGCCTATCAAAAAAATTGTTCTTAATGATAATCAGGCTTCATTCACTCTAGTCCCAAGTTAAATCCACCATTGACTCTGTGCTAGTATTGCTTAAACTATGGTTTAACCATAATTTAAAGACAATTTACTTATCTAAATTTAAATAATAAAAATACACATTTATTCAAACAAAATTTTTATAGAAATTTTGAAAATTATTGATTTTAAGTATGTTTATAGAGAAATATATCGGTTTGTTATAAAAATCTTAAAATAAAAAGTTTACATCGAAGTTAGAAAATATTCGTTTAACACCTTGCTAGCAACCACGTGTAATAGCAGATTACCATAAACTTTGGTCTGGATCATTTATAACATAAGAGGAAATGAAAAGAAATGACAAATGCTGAATGACTGAAAATAATATCGTCTTTACAGAATAATATGACAATAATTCAAGATTCAATTGAAAATAAGGTAACACCTGATCATTAACTGTGAGTCATGACTAGATACATGCTGGAGATTATTCATGTATTCACAATGAACTCTGCCTAATTTTATGCTATACATAGATAAATGCAACATACGACTTCACCTGCTTTATGTCTATCTCAATACCCCATTAATTTACTTAATTCATCATGTAAGACTATAGCCAATCCTTAAGGTTGTAATGAACTAGTTACATGGCACAGGTGTCACAGTGAGATTTTAAAAGCTCAATGCGAAGAGTAAACAATTCATCTGTCATTCACTATATTACAATGAGATAAAATGCTATAATTTGTGTCCATACAAAGTTTTTGTAAAAAATTTTCAACAGGTTTATATTTAAGGAAAGACTGCTACTTCTTGCTTTGTTAACACAGTACAATTTGACCTATATTTACCACAGAATCTGATTCAAACTTTAATACTTAAAGTAAATAAGATCCACCAAGTATGTAAAAGTAAGGTCAAATCTACAAACAAACATACTCACCATAATAGACTATGAACGGATAACAATGATTTATGACATAAAAATACTTGGAAAGAGCTATTTGTATTCTATTTCAATACATGTAATGAAAGCACTCACAGAAATATATGCTATCACCTATTATAAATGAAATTCGCGAAAAATGACAGCACTGAACGTACATTAACACTACAGAGATATTTATCCCATCTCTATGACAACACACTTACATCAATGATCGAATCAAAACAGGAGTTCATATATCAAAATCTGGAAATGTTTCTGGCTTTCACTAACATTGCATAATGAAAATGGACATACAAAAACACACATTATTAGAAATGTAAAATGAAATATTGGTTTACTGTGGATTTGTTGATAGTCTTTTCAAGTCTCCAAGGAAACCTTCAGGAGTCAGAACATGAGTAGAACCTAGAAGTAAAGATTGTATATTTCTCTAAGACTTAAGGATTTATTATTTTGTTTTTTAGCATTAAGTTAATTTTTCTGGTATGTTTTTAATCTGTATGCTGATTTGTTTGTCTCGTACATGTTTTTCTATATCACATTCAGAAAACATTTTCAGTTATAATTTCAAAACAAGAGGCTCAAGTAGGCCTAAATCGCTCACCTGAGACATACAAAACTTTGCACATAATCATATTAAACAACAATGCTTGTAGGTGATCATGAGTATTTAGTTTCTTTAATGGTCATGCCGGTGTCCTGTCTTTCGGATAAGACAGTAAAAACCGAGGCCCTGTATCGTGGTATGCATGGTACGTTACAGATTCCTCACTGCTTCGGGTGGGTCTGTTGCAAAGGTCAAAATTTGTATGCCCCGCATCAGGCAAATGCCGTCACCATATACGTGAAATATTCGTAGTGTAACGTTAAACAAAAATCAATCGCTCAATCAGTTTCTTTAAAACTTTTAAATCATCTAAAATTGTACAGGACCACATTTACTAAGAACAGTTCCATGTACAACACAGGCGGGGGTGATTCATGTGCATGTGTAAAAAAAATCCTTTGGATTTTATAACTGAATTTAGATATTTATGGCACTGGACACTGAAAAAAACAATTATTTTGTAAATTCAAAGTTTCAACTTTTAGATATTTTTTCTATAGAAAATGTAGAAAAAATACCAATACGGAAAATATAAGATTGAAAGGAATGATAATTTCTGAGGTATTCATTGAAATTAACATACTTATTTCCTGAATTTGCAACTAGAAATATAAAGAGAAATCCCTATTTATGTATTCATCCCATGATGGACCCAGTTACTGAATTCTAATCATTTATTTCCATGTGATTTTAGTCTGCCTGAATTGGTATTTACTCAGTATTTGCCTGAATTTTATAGAGAACTGTACTGAATACCTACCAAGTTCCCTAAAATCAGTCAAGAAGTAGTGAAGCTAAAAGGTCAGTACTTACCTACTAATACTTCCCAATTCTTACAATTCTGAGTCACTTCATAAGCACATCTCATCTCAGAGAATGTTACACCACCAATGATGAAAACTATTAGACGAGGTCCACTTTTGTAACCTCCTTGACCCTTGTCTTTATGCCAGTGACCATATCGAACACTGAAAAAAATTATATTGAATCATGAGAAAGGGAGCAGCATGTATCATATGTGAATAAGCATACACAGTAGAATATTGCTGTTGCTCAAATAGATCTACTTTTATCATTATATATGCCATTGACAATAACTTTATTAAAACGTATTCTAAAGATACAGTCAAACATATCTCTACATACTATTATTCTGTTTAAATTTGTACGCCATGTTTTTTTGAACAAGTTTCATATCAACCAAAATAATTGTTAAGATACACTTATTCTGTGCTGAAACTCAAAACTCAACATATACATAAGTAGAGTCCCCTGTCGAAACAGCAGCTCTACTGGTCTTAATACAATCAATTACTGAAAGAATCTTATTTTTTTCATTGGATGGAGGTATACCATGAAAAAATGACAGAAACTGCATCACTGAGTATAGTGCATGAGGCATAAGTTTTCTGTCTTTTTTTTTCCCTGGTATACCTCCATCCAACGGAAAAAAAATATAATTCATTTCTTATCCGTTATGTCTGCACTACTTCTCAATATCTCTCAACTTCTGCCGCGGTGGTGTGAATATTGACGTCACAGTTATGAAAATGTGGGAAATTACGTCGTCAGAGAAATAATTTCATGGATGAAATATATCACTAATTTTCAAACAAATCAAAATGCATGTTACATGTAAAATTAAATGATTAAGTAAGCTGTCATTCCTTTGCCATATTTACTACTGATACAAACATTTCATCACGTTGTCTATTTCAAGATGCAGAATGTAAGGTAAAAGAAATGTAAACATATATCTATAAACATAAGATATATACATGAAAAAGTGACCATTTCTGCTTTTTTAACATCTGAATTAAGGACCCTAGATCCTTCCATCATGTACATATTTACTACAGACATCTTGGGTATACATTCTCTAGACAGTAAAACAAAATTTATCTCATCTATATCATGTCAAGGCCAGCTTTATTATGCTATCATTTTCTCCCTTCAGCAATACTCTAACACTTTCATACAATCTGAGGAGATAATTCAAGTTGAAACAATCTTTTGGGTCTTTATCCATATCTTGACTTTAAAACCGATGCAATCCTCAGCAGAGAATTCAAACCAATGACATTCATGTCATATTTGTACTTACTCTTAGATTTTTTTTCAATCTTTTGATTTTCTTTGTTTTTGCAGGGAAAACACATATACAGTATTAATGACTTGTCTTTTGCAATAAATTACCGGTAATCATGCATACATAAATGCCTACATACATCTTAGAACAATACAAGAGCTTTACCATGATACAAATGTTTATATGCATTCTGATGAAAATGAAGGTATAACCAGATGGAATAAAGAGCTATGATCATTTTCTGTAAACTTGCATATTCATTTTGGGTATAACTTGTGTGCTAAATGGATTCCCTTAAACAAACTTTAATATGGCATACAGGTAGAAAATTAGGTCAAAGTTTATACATGAAAGGTAGGAGGGATTGTTTTAGAAGTATTATTTATCTGTATGAATGGGATGTACAGGGTAAGAAATGGAAGTAACTTGGATTTGAGGGGACGTCATTCAAGTTCAGACTTCAGAGGTGGGGTAACTTTTCCTGATACATGTACCTTAATTTTCCTGCACTGCAAAATTAATTTCATAACTAAGTTTAGCAACAATGGAATATTACCCAAATGATATACTGGTGACAGTACACACAAATAGAATATTTGTCTTATATAATATGAGATACGATATCTTTCCAACTTCTTTATAATTTGAGATATGACAGAGAAAGACTGAGAATGAAATTACATAATGTGATACTGACAAGGTATTGTGGTAAAATGCACATGTTCCTATTGTTATGTTGGTTCAATTTATCAGTATTATGATCAAATTACAAATCCTACAGTATTGTAATTAAGTAACACATTACATATCAGACATTTCTATACTGCATACCGTTACCCTTCTCCAAGCCATGACATCTTACTATCCCAGAGCATATATCCTGGTTTTGTCAGATGTCATGTGAATATGTCACTCTCCCTGCCTGGTACATCAGCCCTTGCCTGGTTAAATTCCTGAAGCCAGCACCAATTAACTGACGTGTAGACTAAGACAATACAGGCGATGTGCCTTGTCATCGTTTATTTGCTTAAGAACAGATGGTGAAAATCCCAATGGTTATAGACCATCAAGAGGACCAGTAATCTTCCTGTTACTAGCTTAACACGTTAACTTCTGAGTCACAAGCTTCATTATTCAGATATTAATAACAGTTGACTCTCATTAACTGGAATACTGATAATTCAGATTTCATTTAAACTTGAATAAACCATTACTGTACCAGTTAACTACAATGAAGTGAAATTATTCTAAGCAAGTCTTATCAAAGTCTGTACAATACTCTCAGAAATATAGACTAAAATGCTAAGTGAAACAAAGTGTTGTCGTTAACTTGATTTCTAGTAATCAATAATTGTGTACAACCCTAATAAAGTGCTTGAGGAATGAAATTACCGTGAAATTTGGTTCAAATGAATCAAACCTCCGTCAGATCAATTTATCATGAAACAATCAAGAGCCATCAATACAAACAAAGTCTCCCCAGACCTAGAAACAGACATCACTAATTATGCTATACTTTGCGATACTGATAACATTACTCACCTGACAGGTGGTTTGTAACCTCCCGTTCTGGGTGCTCCTCCAGACAAGAAGGGATACTGCCGTGTATCTAACTTTTCATCTGTAGCATCCTATGTATAATCAGAGCAAGAGAAAAATCAAGTTATGTTCTGTAAAGGTCACATGATCGAAATCTAAAAATAAATAAATATCATAACTAAGAGTAGATTAAAGTTCTGCAGGTCTTTTCTCAAAAGTTCTTATGAAATTTTCAAAGAATTTCTGTAACTTTCAACATCAGATTTTGCAAACAGGGTGAACTGAACTGGAAATTATTATATATGTAATGATATTTTTCATCCTAAACTGCAAAAAAACATTTCATATTCTGCATACTGAATTTAAAACTCACATTCTATCTAGGTAAAAGTTAAGAAAAATCCTCAATAGTTTCCCACCAACTTTTGTGAAATGGTCTTTAGATGATTTGAAATCTAATTCAACATGATGAGACAGGTGAATTATAACTTTCTTGAATTCTAACTTGCTTAGCAAAGCATGTTCTATACTTCTAAGATATTGAAAGTGAAAACTCCTATGTTTTCAAGGATTAATTGCCTTTGACTACCTACAGATTGCTAACATACAAATTCACTAACGAGGACGAGATGATAGGTATTTGTATTTTAATACAGTAGATTAGATATCAAGATATGCAATCTGACCAAAACCATATCTTTACTTCGCTTCTCTATTTGTCCCAATGTGGATAAAGAACTGGTGAAGCTCCGAAAGGCATGTTCTGGTGAACCCTGATGACATTTCAGTTACCAACAAGAGGCCCAAGTGGGCCTATATCGCTCACCTGAGTACCTAGATTATCAGTCATGCATGAAGGAAGAATTCATTTATTTTTGCATTAATGTGACTAAGTCAACACAGATGTTGAAAATATGTCAAATTTTATTTCAGGCTAGAATAAAAAACAACACTTTTTTGCACATCCATTCAGGTGATTTTGATATTAAGCATTTCCTTTGTCTCTGCAAGAAGTCATTCAGGGCAACAAGTTAGTTATTTTCTTTAGGTGGGGCCTTTTGTTGACTGATTTCAAGTCTGGGTCATGAACAACAATTGTTTCAAATATTGTCCAGATCTAACTTTTCATATGTTGAGTGTTGAGAAACATCTAAAAACTTATTTAGATGTGTAAAGAAATGAAAAAAAATTTTGACCACAGCTGGATTTGAACCGCTACTCTCCATATTTCAATTACCAAGTGGTATATGTATTATTGTGAGAACTGCTTTTTAGACATGCCTATACACCCTCATTTGGAAGTCTTAAAAAATTCATAGAAAATCCAAAAATTGAGATATTGACAAAATTCTTTCAAAGTAACAATCCTTACCATAATTATGATCACAATAGTCCATAAGAAATCATCATTATCAATTAACTAGGAAATATGACACTTTTTTCTGCATTGAATCACCAAGTCCAAAGAAATGTCGAAAAAAATTCTAAAATTTGATTTTGGAAGTTTTTTTTTGGAAGTCTTAAACGTAAAATTCCTAATTTCATATGTTGAGTGTTGAGAAACATCTAAAAACTTATTTAGATGTGTAAAAAAAAAAAAAATTTTTTTTGACCACAGCTGGATTTGAACCGCTATTCTCCATATTTCAATTACCAAGTGGTATATGTACCATTGTGAGACCTACTTTTAGACATGGTGGCATTATCTGTTAACCAATTTGGATGATCCGCACAATAAACAAAACCTTTGAAAAGGACTATGAGTACTTGCATCCTACCCAGTTTTATCACAATCCTTCAAGTTGTTCTGTAGATCAAGTTGAAGATATGAAAAATTGTCCCCCCCCTTTTCTTGGAAGTCTTAAAAAATTCATAAAAAATTCAAAAATCGAGATATTGAAAAAATTCCTTCGCACCAGCATTCCTTACCATAGAAATGATTAAATGAAACCAAATGAATGCATCAATGTTTACTAAAAGAAAATAATAACTCTTTAATGCATTAAAATAACAAAGTCCAAAATAAAAATGAAAAAACGTCAAAAATTTGATTTCGGAATGGAACAAAAAATATCAACACTTCTTCCCATATGCCTCTAAATCATTCCTATGCAGTCGGTTTGTCGCTGTATGCACCCGATCTGAATAAGAAGTTTGTCAAAGGAGGGTACCCTCTGTGACCTACTTTTGTCTGTGGTGGTGCCACCTGTTCATGGATCCTGACAAAGATGACCACATTTGTCGGGGACCTTGAGTATTTGATGCATGCCAAGTTTCATTGAATTCCAGCAAGTGGTTCCGAAGAAAAAGTTCAAACTGTGAAATGTTTACACCAATTATCCCACCCCCCTTTTTCTTGAAAGTCTTAAAAAATTCATAAAAAATCCAAAACATAAAATATTGAAATATTTTCTTCGCAGTAGTATTTCTTACCATCAAAATGATCAAATTAAACCAAATTAATGCATCAATGTTTACTAAAAGAAAAAAATACCTCTTTTCTGCATTAAAACTACCAATTACAAAAAAACGTCAAAAAAAAGTCAAAAATTTGATTTCGGAACGGAACCAAAAATAACAACACTTCTTCACACATCCCTCTAGATGATTCCTATGCATTCGGTTTGTCTCTGTATGCCCCCGGTCTGAAGAAGAAGTTTGTCAAAGGAGGGTACCCTCTTTGACCTACTTTTGCCTGTGGTGGCGCCACCTGTTGATGAATCCGGACGAAAAACAACAACACTTGTAGGGGACCATGAGTACTACATGCTTATCAAGTTTCATCAAATTCTGTTCAGTGGTTCTGGAGAAGAAGTCGAAAATGTGAAAAGTTAACGACGGACGACGGACGGTGATTGATCACAATAGCTCACTTGAGCCTTTGGCTCAGGTGAGCTAAAAACTGTTACTTCCCATAGTCAATCAATGACATGGCTAGGTACGTGTAAGTGATGTAAAATGTAACATACACTGTTCAAAAACTACTTTGTAGGTCACGCTTACACTGAAGTGAAACATACGAAAGCTGGGGATGTTAATTTCATTCCTTGGAATTTACAGCCAATCCACTGACTGGCTGAAAATCAGAATTCACCAGTACATGACCCCTTGAGGGGTTTCGCCAGATCTTGCTCCGCAATGGGACAAATAGGTAATCGGAATAAAGACATGGTTCTTATTCCGAGTGTCAAGATATGCTTATCAAAATTTAATTTCAGCAGGATCTTTTTCCAGCTGACCTTAAATTCATAATCATAAAGATAAAACTATAGTTACCGGTACTATGCACATTACTATGAAACCAGTAGCAGAATACTTCTACTATGCAACCTAAACATGGAGAGCACTGGTAATGGGAAAAAAATTTAAATTTTTGAAATTGTGTAAAATTGTGACTTGATTCCATTGTTATACTGTTCTTATTGTACTCCTCCTACTTGATCTGTCTTTACATTACCTCCATGATGTCCTTCATATACGGAGTCCATCGTGACATTTGATACATGTTTTCAGTCTTCCGGGCTTTCCTGTTGTAAGGTTGATAAGGCTGAGCTTTTTTCTTTCCTCCCTGTAATGACAGAAAAGATCAATTTATCGAGACTTTGAAAATTTTTTTTATAAATTCCTCTACCAAATTTCATTTTTTAAATCCTCTGAAGCCATATAATCATTGTCTGAATCTCACTTACCCCTTCATGATATGGTATATGGTCTACATGTATGTGTTCAATAACTCAAATTTCAGAACAGATTTCAAGATATGAGAGTCCATCAATTTTGTTATAATCAATAAAACATCAATACCTATTATAGACATTCAATACATTTTCATACCAGGTTTTCTCAAAAAAGGCATTTAACTTTATGTAGCAAATATAAAAATAAAGTCTGATGATAAAATCTTTAAATAATTCATTCTATTCAAGTTTTTCTTTCCTCATAAAACAAACAATGTTTTTCCCATTTTCATGTAAAGTTTCTACTAGTCTTTTCTATCATTTCCTTTCGATGTATACTTGCAAGGGAAAGAAAAGATTGGTATAAGTATTTATTCCACTATCAGGCATTTTCATCTTATTGATACTGGGCATTAGTAAGTGATGAAAGAAAATCTAGAGGTGAGTAGTAATCATTGTCTACATCCAGACTGTGGAGTTGATATAAATGATTTATCAGAGGTCAGAGGCTACAATAAGCTCAAGAACAAAACCTTAACCCACTCTACGTACCACAAAAGTCCAGATAAACAGAATCAATAATTTATCAGTTTTACATAACTTTACTAAACTATAATATTCATATAGGAGTGTATAAGAAATCTTTAAATATTCTATCCATATCAGAAAATATTGTATGATAAGCAAATCTACGTAAGAACAAAACACTAAGGATTTCATGCATCTTTCATCATTATCAAAAAATCCATGCCAGCTGAATTTTAAAATTATTTTTCTAATAGTAATATGCATATCAAGAAGAGGCCCAATCAGAATATTGCTCACATAGTAGTACCCTTTCTACTCTTAATGGCCTTAGTTCATATCCACCAATGGGATGGAAGTATCATATATTCTAAGCTTACTAAACAATCAATTATAATGTAACGTTTCTTGATTAACATAGCTTTGATTTAATTTATACACTTTAATAGTCACTATTGTGACGTCAAATATTGTAAGAAAAACTCTGAACATATTTGATACTTAAATTAATCAAAATCATAGAAGAAAGCTATTAAGCATATGCAACTTTAAATACTTTCAGCCTTAGAGAAAGGCCCAATATTACAAGCAGTCCATCCAATGAAGACTGTTGAGGATGCATATGAAAAAAAAGATGCATCTTTAATAGCATCACCACTGTATAAACTTCCAGCTCTATGGATAAATATAAATATACCATGAATTCTTGAAAATATTATCAAGAACTACTATTTATTTGTTCCATTATTGTTTAAAGCCACACAAGTATTATTTCACTGGTAATATGGTGGCAGCACCTGCTTGATGATTGACCTTGGGATTTTTTTAATCAGCAATGGACCTGCCCAAAGCAGGGAGGAATCTGTTACATGTTAATGTATACCCATGACATGGGACCTAATTTATAATCCAAAGAAACGACAGGGAGGCAGTAGGTGATAATCACCTTAAAACATAAGCGACACCTACATTGGATAATATTTCAGGACAGAAACTTTCTACAAAGGGCAAAAAAATAACACTAAACAGCAATAACACCTGTAAAAAGGGGTCAATGGTGACTAAGGTTTTACATCATATGTAAGAACTTACAGAGAAGATGCAGACTGAGTTTAGATTGAATATTTCATAACTAGAGTACAGAATTTAATCAAAAAGCTTAAATTGTATCTCATTACCAGGTACATTTATATCTCAAAGCACCACCAAAAACTTTCCAGAATTCCAATTTTCATTATAAGGGCAATGACATTCTGTCATTTCTGAAAAAGTCACACTTCATATGTAGGACTTAGAACTAAACATACACTGCAAGCTTCACACTATTATCTCAAAGGATGACCCAACACCATTCTTTTAGTTCTGATTTTCATCAAAGGGCAATAACTTTTGTAAAATGGGGTCATCTGTGAAAACAGTCACATTCTGAGTGTATGACCTTACACTTAATATACCCACTAAGTTTTCACATCTCAAAGCATGATCGAAAACTTTCTGGAATGAAATGGACTTGGATGGACAGAAAAAAGTATTAAAATCTTTTCAGCCTGATTTGAAAGCAAATCATCAGATTAGCAATCCTTTGTAATAATACTGAAGCAACCAGCACATGCTTAATTTCTTTGCAAGATGTATCCAACAAAGAAGAAATGAATTGGGCATTTTCATTTCTTTACTTTCACTATTGCTCCAAGCATGAATCCTTTTCAAAAGAAGTGAGATTAGAACAAAAAACAGAAAGTCTGATGATGAAAGAGATCCATTCAAAAACAGTCGTTACAGTAACACAACTCTTCATTCAAACTGAGTAATTTTGCTGAATCCAGTTTCATTCTAAAGAAAGAGATGGAGATTTGTAGTAGTAATAACTGGATACAAAACCTGACACATGATGCATCATGATACAATACATATATATATTTGTTTCTCTATCTGTAAAACTGTAATACCATATACAACTACAACATTAACATAGATTACAATTTTTTTCACAAATCTAAATCCAGACTAAGACGAGTAAAAGAAGATATCTGTTTTGTTGTCATTCACTTTAATCGTTTCAAAAATAAATTTGAATAAAGCAGATTTCATCTAAAGGATTAATATATAAATTAGTCTAGTAATTATCATTCCAAACACATTTATTCTATGACAGTATTGTAAATAAGTTCCTCAATTACATCAAACCAATCGGTAAGTTATTTTTACTTGAGATTTGTTAGTGAAAAATTAGTAAGAAATTCTTTCAATCACACAGGAGGTTTAATGCAGAAACTGGAGGAATCTGTCCAAATGTTAGAGGTGATTTCAGATAATTGCACACCATCTACTATGATGCAATGCGTAGGACGCATCTCTAGCTTGCAGCGACCAAAATATCATTGCGACTTTCGAAACATACCAACATCTTTGGAAGACTGATTTTACTGCTTTTCTGTTCTTCTTCATTTGTCTGTATCATACCAACACAAAATTTGATAAAGCATTAACTGTTCAATGAAATCCTTTAATCTTAATTCTATAATTGTTCAACTACATCCTTAAAGTTTAATCTTAATTTCATAATAAACTAGAATACAAGAGAAAACAGCTTTAGCATGCAAAGGCATATTTGATTTAAAAACACTATTTGTGACTTTTTATGGAGGAGAGTTCATCATCTGTGACACAAATAATACATTGTAATTTTTGTCCCATGTACCAGGCTTGCCGCATATCTGTCACATCGTATTTACACATTGTTGTGATAGTGTTCTAGATGTTTGGCAAGACTGACCTTCTTGCTATTCAATGGAACACTGAGATTCAAATATAAAGAAATTAAATCATATTTATAAACAAAATAATTTGTGAAATACAGGCTCTTGGTCATTTCCCTAATCTTCATTCCCCATAACATTATTCTATTGCAGGAATTCCTTAACAGATCACACAAGGGGGCAACTTAACACAGACAACTCCGTAAAGTGAAAGTTCCACCATTTTTGTGTAAAACATGATAATTCTGGACAAGTGTACATTCTAAGCTGACCTAACAAACAAATGATCTGTATCCTCTACATCAGTAGACTTTGATGCCATATCTTACCACAGTACATTTATTTATTTTCGAAATATTTCTAAGGATACCTAAATATTAAAACTATATATGATTTAATTGTATTTTGCATCAGTGAAATTCCTGTAAAGTCAAGAGAAAGCTTCAAATCTATTGAAATAAAAACTTTTAAGACTGTCAGTGAATGAGTAGCACACCCTTCCCTTGAAGGGAAATCTAAAAGTAATACCCAGATATGTGCACTCTAATGTTACAAACTTATATATGATATGTTGAACAGCTACTGACACTAAATGGGAACACTTCATTCTTTTGTACAAATTGATATGCTATTACTTCAAGTGTCTTATATGACCTTCAATAGACAAAGTGTTACACAGTTGTCTTTTCCTTTCAAAGTTTAGATTTATGTCAAGGTCATTATCATTAAAGACTTTAAATAAAAAGTCCTGAGCTCATAAAAGACTTTAAGGTAATCTGCTTGATAATTTAAAAAATATTTTGATAACAGATGAAGTCCACTTGTAACTGAAATCTAGCTATTTGTTCATTAAAATTCAAACATATATACATGAAAAGAGAAAAACGAGTAACAAACATTTAAAAAGAAATCTAATTTAAAATTTACAATACTTGTTCTACAAAAATTTCATGTCAAAAATGAGAATAATTACATGGATATGATTTTCTACAAAGAAATCAAGATACATATACTAAAATGAAACTATCACAATGTAGGGAATATATTTGTCTTTTTACAAAAATTGAAAGAAAATAAACGATACCCTAGTATTAACAATAAAATATACCAAACGAAAGAAATAAAATTGCGAGAATTTTCCTATCACCAAGTGCAATGGAAAAAAGACATATCCCCAGGTACGACAGAGCCAAGCGTTAAATATCAGTTTAATTTGCTGTGCCACGACCAGAAAGGTGAAACTAACTCTCTCCCTAAACATAAGTACAAATATTACCAAAGACTGAAAATAATATATATCTGAAAAGTACTTCACTTTATACAGAACAATTTTAATGCATGTCTGTACATTATGAGTCTGACAATTTTAATTGCTTGTTGCCAAGACATATCATAATTTTCTCTCTGAAAAATTACCAATATGAAGCATATGAAATACAATTGAACTTTGATAACTTGTGTGTTCAAAAACATAATAATCCCCAGAAACTTGCATTTATCATGCTGTCTAGACAACCTCTATATTATCAACGGGGAAACTTTGAAAACTCTTACCGACAAAACTGAAATTGATTTTGTAGGTCCCTTAAACCAAGCTATCGAAGTTTGACTGTATGAACATGATTCAATGTAACTGACAATACCATGGAAATTTAACCCCAAGGAAAGGATGATGTGATGGTAGAGAATCATGAGAAAATGATACTAGTGCCATATACAGCAAGAAGGTCTGCTAGTAGATTTACCAACAGGGGAAAATTCTACTATATAACAGGTAGGAGGTAGATTCGAAATAGAACACAAGTAAAAAGTCCTCCTCACCAACAAAATCATAATTTCAAACATCCTTCTGTTCAGAAGGGATAGAATATAAAAACACACAACAGTTAAACAAATAGGGGTAACTATACTATTGAAGTGTCTTTTTGTATAAACAAAGAGTGATCAACAACAAAGAATTAAGGGCATCTAGTTTGCAGACTACATAATAAGGGAAACGTAAATACATGTAGTATTTAACTGTTGGGATTGTACAATGAATAGAAAAGAGTTAGCTTCCCTTGATGAACTCTCCTCACCTGAGACTTGCCATGAAATGTTCCATAGCTAGATGCATCATCCAGAATTCCAATGGCAAAGTTTTTACTACTTTGCCCCTGAATATGCATGTAGAGAGGTTAAATATGTATTTATTTATTTTTTGTGCATGTATGTTATATAACAGATGTCCAAGGACAATCTTTATCTAATAATCAGCAAAAGTAAGAAATGATTTGCTGAACTTGCTAAGCCTGGGATTTAAAAGCAGTAAAACAGTACAAATTCTAAAAAAAGTCTTTATCACAAAAGCACATTAATGGATCTTTATCCGAAGTCAGACTGATATGTGGGTGTATTTTTTCTGTAAGAGAGTAATTGTTTTCAGATTTCCTGAAAAAAACAGACTTACTAAAAGACATGACTATGTTAAAACTGCCTTAGTAAGATCTAGCACCATTGATTTTGATAATAAATAAGAATTCAGAGAAAGATAACAAATAAATATCTTTGAAATGTAAACGTTATAAAAGTTTGGTGCCATTGCAACAACAATTAAATCAAAATTTGAAGAGAACAAAATAGAAAGTGAATATATGCATATAAGATATTTACAGCCATAAATTAATGAGAAAACATTAATACAAGGACAGTTGTCCATATCATTCCTTACATAAGAGAAACAACTTGAAAATAGATTATGGTTTACACTGGGTAAGTCAATACTTCAAATTATTAAAAAAAATATGACTTGCAGACTTTAGTGAAACTTTAACACACTATTACCAACCAAAAATCGTTCAGTTTATCTGGAATATTGAGTAAATGAGAATCTAGTTTCTGGCAGAACAGAATAGATTTTATGTTTATTGTTTTACGTCATGCCACAATAACAGACCTATGCCATGAACCTACAAAAAAGCCCAGGGACCATTTATACGCTAACAATTACCATGGAAACCTATGTCCCCGTGATACAAATAACAACCTCCATATTGTGTAAGAAAATTCAGATTAAATTTTTGACATGATAGGTAAAATGATAAATTAAGTCTTTGCATTAAATCTCAGACAATGTCTAAACTTCTGCTTGTTACTGACAGATTTCTACTATACGTGGTAGAGCTAAAAAAAAACTTCTTCAAACACTTTCCAGAACCAATTAGCTTTTATTTCTCACAAAGCCATTTTTAAGGGCTGTTAAATTGTGCCAATATCTATTACTTATCATTCCTGTCGAATTCCTGTGCCAGCTAATGTGGAAAAAATATCATGTCATAATAATTCGTCCACTAATATGGGGTACCTCATTACTACTAGGAAAACAGAACCTAATTTTAATCTATTTAAAATTACTGCCTTCTGATAGTGAATGTCAAAGGAAAAGTCCTTTGGTGTTTGGTGTCATTTCCCTATCTTTAGATCCACTCTTCAACTGATCAAGTAAAAAAAAAAATGAAACAATAGCATGATTGTTGGAAAGTGAATACTTCATTCCTAACAAATCTGATAAAAGAATTTTCAGAGAAGTTCTGGACAAGAAATTGAATATATGAGGAAGTGAAAACACAATAAATGAACAACTAAGATAGATGATTGGACCTACAACAGACTGATAACAGATGATGTTCAAACTGAGCACGACAGCTCACTTGAATCCTCCGCTCAGCATAAATAATATCTTACCACAATAAGGATATATTCTCGACACGTTAATTCAAGCTGTTTGCACAAACTTACATCTTGTATTATAGGTATTCCTAGGTTCTGCATATTATTGATGATAAATTTCTCTTCTGCCGGAATTTGTGCATGCTGTACCAATTTAGCTAGGTTTTCCTCTGATATACCTACAATAATACAACATTTTGTTTTCTAAAATATATATTTTAACAAAATAAAAATACAGGACAACAAAGAGTTTGGAAAATTAAGAGCTAAAGAAGAAGTGGACAAGTGGAAACTTTTTGTGTCAAAGGAATGATATCACTGCTCTATAAAATAATCTGCCAAACTACAACCTTTATGATCACACACAGGAACAAGTTTCTAAGCAAGATTTTCAGGAAAAAGCGAGGGAGAGAGCATCATGATAAAGTGGAAAGAAAATAAAGATAAAGTGATATCTATATGCCAAGATGTATGAGCCCAATGAACTACCACCTCTGAGGCAGAACAAAAAGCCACAATCCATTGAGAGAGACATTCTACAAATATGTTGGAAATGGAGAAGTCAGACTTTATGATGCCAGTCACTAACATCACAAGGTGAGCTATGACCTTGACATGGAGCTCACGAGGTGGAATAGAGCTGGAGATGAATAAGTCACACCTTATGATGCCAGTCACTAACACCACAAGGTGAATCATGACCTTGACATGGAGCTCAAAAGGTGGAAAAGAGCTGGAGATGGATAAGTCACACCTTATGATGCCAGTTACTAACACCACAAGGTGAGCCATGACCTAGACATGGAACTCACAAGGTGGAATAGAGCGCAGATGGATAAGTCACACCTTATGATGCCAGTCACTAACACCAAAAGGTGAGTCATGACCTTGACATGGAGCTCACAAAGTGGAATAGAGCTGGAAATGGATAAGTCACATCTTATTATGCCAGTCACAAACATCACAAGGTGAGCAATGACCTTGACATGGAGCTCACAAGGTGGAATAGATCTGGAAATGGATAAGTCACACCTTAGGATGCCAGTCACTAACACCAAAAGGTGAGTCATGACATAGAGGTCACAAGGTGGAATATTCACACCTTATGATGCCAGTCACTAACACCACAAGGGAAGCCATGATGTTGACATAGAGGTCACAAGGTGGAATATTCACACCTTATGATGCCAGTCACTAACACCACAAGTTGAGCCATGACCTTGACATGGAGCTCACAAGGTGGTATAGAGCTGGATATGGATAAGTCACACCTTATGATGCCAGTCACAAACACCAAAAGGTGAGTCATGACCTTGACATGAAGCGCACAAGGTGGAGTAATACTTTGAGATGGGTTAGTCACACCTTATGATGGCATTCACCAACACCAATAGGCGAGTCCTGACTTTGACATGGAGTTCACAAGATGGGATAGAGACAGATACCTATATACTGATTTAATGGGGCTGACACAGACAGAAGCTTAATGACAGGCCTATGATCAACAAGTCTCTTTAATGCTAAGGATAACCGAAGTTATTTGTTCTTTAGTGTGGAAAGATTAACCATGCCCATTTTCTACACTCCAAAATAAAGGACCAGAAAGATCCTTGTATGAGATACACGACATGATTTGGTGAATGAAGACTCAAGTGAATTTAACTAATGACTCTAAGAATAACCTCAAACTCAATAATCATTTTATGATGAAAACAACTCCTAACTCAAATGATTCCTATACTCAAGCTTAACCTTGATTCAAGGTCAAATTCAAAATGGCTTTGTACAGATTAGGAAGGATTATGACACTTTTCAATTAACTATAAGCAATGATTAGGAAGGCAAACTGGATCAATGGGACTATGGCCCCTCTTGCTCAGACTTCAATGGGCCTTTTTCAATATCAATGGTCCATCATTCAATACCTAAAGGCCATTTAAAAAAACTGATTTTTGCAAAGTTGTATAATGTGTCAAATTCATTAGATGTAACTATTCAGCAATTCAGACCACTATTAAGCTTCTGTCTTGCAGTTTCTGTGTCTGCAGATAAACAAGCTCACTTTTGTTCTCTCTAGTACCATGATCTTTCGGTGCCTGTAGCCCATTTCACTTACAATCATAGAGATAACTGTAACTGATGCCATAAATACCTGATTTACTGATCAACTACAAGTTCTTACTTCATGTAACTTTTCATCGTAAGTTACGCTTATAATTTTTAGTGAAATGCATTTTCGTTGCTCATGAAATGGGATACTGGTTGGCTGTAAGCTTTTCAAGATCAATAGCCCATTCCACTAACAATCATAGAAGTAACCGTAGTTGATTCTGTAAATCAGGTATTTACGGGATCAACTACAAATTTGTACTTCATGTAACTTTCGATAAATTTACGTTTACAATTTTTATTGAAAAGCATTTTATCGTAATTTGCACTTGCGGGTTCAACTACTTTCATGGGTGTAGTTGCGATTGTTAGTGAAACGGTCTAAAGATGACTGGGAACTACATGTAACTTCATGAAAATGGCCACTAAGTCTAACGTTGGATCAAGTATGTGGTTTAATGCGCCATACTCGATCTGAATGGGACTATGTCACAGGGCATGTAACCTTCCCAATCTCTGTATAAGGATAAATCTCTTACCTCCTTTATGAAGCCAGCGTGGCCAAGTGGTATCACGCTCGCCTCCTGATCGGAAGGCCGGGGTTCGAGTCCTGCTCTGGTCATGCCGGTGTCCTGTCTTTCGGATCAGACAGTAAAAACCGAGGCCCTGTGTCGTGGTATGCATGGCACGTTAAAGATCCCTCACTGCTTCGGGTGGGTCCGTTGCAAAGGTCAAAATTTGTAAAAATTTGCCCCATATCAGGCAGATGCCGTCACCATACACGTGAAATATTTGTGGTGTGACGTTAAACAAAAATCAATCAATCAATCTTACCTCCTTTATGGATTATGTAAAGAAGGATAATCCTAACTTTATCATATGCTGTAATATTTTGGTCTAGGAGGATAGGAACAATGTTGCGCATGTGGTCTTTAATCTTCTCTCCCTCTGGGTCTGTACCCAGGGCAAGGTCCTGCAATCAAACAAACTCAATTTATACAAGTCTTTGATATGTATTGTATGCATATCTACAACTCTGGGAAAAAAGATGTGGTCATTATCTTAGTGCAGATTCCTTCAACCTATGGGGAAAATATCTATCCAAGAATCCATGAAATCCTAGTCACCAAAGCATAATATATATATCTTAGACAATGTATAGGATACAAATTTCAAATTGAGTATTTCATAATATATATATTATGTATGGGATTCAAGGATGAATTTTCATTAAGCTTAGGTGAAGAGACTTTAATTATCGATCAGATGCACAACTATTTAAAATATGTCCAGGGACAGACCTGAGACAGACAGATGGTCAATCTAATTTCCATAGGGTCCCTGGAATGGAATAAAACCAGACCTAAAGAATTGTATGTCTTAAAATTTCAAAGACAAGCTTGTTTTGAACAGAGGTTATCTATTTCATGTTAGCTATCACTCTAATAGGAAACAGCATGCTTGTTGAGTAGTTTCCAACCTGTTCCACTTTACAGAGTCTATCCACATGTTTCTGATAGGTCTTCATACAGTCCTCTGCCAGATGGAGATGTGTTGAGTATTTACTAAGCTCCTTCTGATACTGTGGCATTTTTTTCAACATCTGTGACAGGTCACGAATATTTGCTTTTTCACCATCATTCATTCGCTTACTCTGGGCAAACTGTTTAAGTTGTTTGGTAACTTGTCTGAAATATATATTTTAATATTACAACAAGTACAGATAGTTTTTGAATGCTTGAAATTTAATTGGAGTTACTTCCCTTTTCCGCCATTTTTAGAGGTGAAGCTGGAGTTTTGCTTCATGTTCATACCATTTACATTGAATTATTGTGAGAAAGTTCTCTATATTTTCACTCCTCTGAAAGCATTTTAACATTGTTCAATAGCTTTATTACTGCATAATTATTGCAAAAATTCAAGAAGTATCCTTCGTTTGGAGAAATATTTTACACAATTTGGTTGATTTATGCACAAATGTTAGTCATAAAAGGGAAGCAACTCCTATTAAATTTTGTGCATTCATAAACTATCTATATTGAGTATATCTGAAGCAATACATGTCCCCCATGGTTGCCATTAAAGTCCAAGGGCCGTAATTCTTTCAAAACTATATCAATCAAGACCAAACTCAAACTTGATCTATAACTCATTAATACAAAGCTACTTAGCAAACTTCAAGTCGATAACTTCAATGGTTGCAAAAAATAAAAAGTCTCAGACAGACAGAAAGACAGAGTGGAAACTTATAGTCCCCTCCGGTTTTACCATTGGGGGACTATTAAGGCAAGGCACAGAAAATTAGAATGAACTCAATTGTTTATAAATATATTTATACTCATATCTAGTAGTCGCTCAATTCATAGTATCATGTAGGTTAATGCTCAATCTGTGAATTCCTTATAAAGGAATTTATGGCCTTCTGACAAGAAAACATGAGGAGTCAACAACATTACTGGCTCATATATTTACTATCAATAAGTAATTAACATCTTAATATTGGGATGAAATCACAAAAAAAAAAGGTTGTGGATAAAAGGACCTTTGAAACCATGCTATCACAAGAGCTTCATCAACCTAACGTTAAAATCATGCAAAGCTGTCTTACTGAGACACCACAGCGATGTGTTGATGACGAAGTTCAAGCCATAAATCATCATTCTCATCCAAAAGAGCTTCCTTTTCATTTATTTCTCCTGTTGTGTTTTCATACCTGAAAATTAGTTTCTGTTTAATAAGTTTCATTTAAATAAACAGTACAATCTGCCAAGTTGTTTTATTATTTCTATACTAATGTCTAGAATTTTTCATTCACGTCAAAGAGGGAGTATCTGTTTATGGTTGACTTGCACACATGTAGATACATTTCGTTCAGCTAGATATCTTTATCACTTAACTGATTGTGATTTTATGTTTCAGTCACTAAATGTATAACAAGCAATATCATCAGGCTTACTTTCAATTTCAACACATGGTTACATTACTATAGGCCAGTTTAATTAGATGAGTTATCTACTCTTAATTAAGTAGTGTGTACTGTGAAAGTACATGTATATTGTTGAGAAGAATTCTCCCTTTCACAAAACACAATTTTCTTTGTGACACATCATATGAGGTCCGATAAGACTCTGACAAATATCATATATTGGTTTATAAAGTCATAAATAGAACAAATGAAAATCGTCTGATTGTCACATTCTTTCATGGAAGGGTGAATTGATATAAAAGTTGAGCAATGACTTAACTGAAGCTATTATTCTTGTTTTTTATGGTCAACTGACCATGGTGAGATATGGTCAGTCAAGCAGCAGTCACGTTTTGATACATCACCATGATATGCAGAAAGCAGGAGAGTTCTTTCAAGGGCAGACAAATCACCTTACTGAATCCTCCTTCCTTGTATTAATATATGTGAACACAGACTCTTGCAAAGATTCTAATTTTAAGTTGTATTCCTATAACCTTGATTTACATTGTATCTTTCATGGTCAAAAATCACAAGTCATGAATATAATAATGATACATTTATGATATTTTGTTGAAATTCAATTTCCCTATTTCCTACTCATATCTAGTGTACTGTTATATCACTTACTTGTAAACATCATTTTCAATGGGTAGTAAGTCATAGGCCATGGCCTGGAGGGTGAGTTCATGTAACAAAGGGGATATTGGATCAAATCCACGATCAATTATCAACAACTGGGAGCGATCCTTCTGTGGACCCTGCAGCAAATAAAGTGATTCTAACTCTCTGTATTCAATCAAATTATATTTTGTGAAATACAAGTAGTTGATGCTTATTGTGAAATTTTATACAAGTAGTTGATGCTTATATATTCTAATATATTTTGTTTGCATCATGCGACTTCATTGGCTGTACAATTTAAAAACTGCAAGGCTATTCACGATACCCTGCAGTTTTTGAAATGACGTCATGATACCCTGCAGTTTTTGATTTGTGACGTCACAACACTCTACAGTTTTTGATATAATGAATCTGTGATTAGTGAATTGGTTTAGAAAACCGTGACTTTGTGCGTATAGCCTCTAGTTGTAATTATTTTTGTCAAATGCATTAGAATGGGGTTACCATGCTTGTGTTTTACAAAAACTGACAAGGTATCGGCAGAAATTTCAGAAATTTCCCTTTCACAGCTCGGCATTCGCCGATACCGTCAGTTTTTGTAAAACACCCCAAAGTAATTCTTATTAAACTAAGAAAAACAAAAGGCAGTAGAGTTTCAAATGTTTAAAACTTCTTTACCTCTCCCATTGTATGGTCGTCAGCTCTATAGGCATCTAGTTTCTGCTGAACCATCTGTGCAAATTCTGCATTTCTATCAAAATCACTAAAATGACCAAGAAAAAACAAATGGATTATAACAGAGAAAGTCTACTCATAGTCTTTCTTCTACATTGCTTCCTTCAAGTTTATTTGGTCTGTCTCATTTTGTTTGGTAGCAGTAACACTTTTGAAAAATGGATAGCAGGTGACCACTTCGTGCTTTACATATAAAGATTTATATATAAATAAGACTCAAAAAAAAAGTTTTTAAAACAAATTTTGGTCTACATGGACATCACTACCAATATTTTGTTTTTCTTCCTTTTTAGTGAATTCCAACACACAAGTTACACTCCTCTTTAACACATTAGCTTCTAGATATCATTAACAATCGTAAAGGTAACCATGACTGATCTTGTAAATCAGGTATTTGCCGGATCAACTACAAATGAATACTTTACATAAATTTCAATGAATTTTCATCGTAAGATTACAATTACAATTTAAAGTGAAATGCATTTTCATCGTAAGACGTGCTTGTGCTTTCAACTATGTTTACGTGCCCACTTTCGATTGTTAGTAAAACGGGCTACAGACCCTGATCCCACTTCCAATGTCCTTAGTTATATGCCGAACAATGATACCAACTCTGGTGTCCTAATGCATGTCAGAGATTTTACTGTTGGACATTCCTCTAATGATAAACACACCTACCTCCTGTATCTCACAGCAGGGTATTCTCCAAGGGTAGCACATAATGTTGCTATCTGTTCAGCACATCTCTCCAGATTTAACACTCTGCCATTCTGTCTCAAAGGATTGTAATAGAACTGGAATGTCTCTTGGGAATCCAAGGAATAAACCTGCAAGAAGAAAGAAAAAGATGGGATTATCATATTGTAAATAAGAGATAACTTAGTAAAACATCTGAGATTATTATACTTTCTGCCATATCAAAGATTATATTAAAAATATATAATAATATGGTGTACCTGCACCTATTTGTTCTAATATTGGTTACCTGAGATTCATTAGGGAGAAATGCTATGTTGATTTCCTTCAAAGTTTTGATGAACTTAGCCACTGTTGACTTGCACAGGTCATTAAATAAGACATCAGGGCAAGCTGTCAAGAAAATACAGAAAAGATCCATATCACATTTCACATTTCTAATTAGAAATACTCCATGTTGTGAATATTTTGCTAACTATGAAAGTGTACCTTCAAAATTTTCCCTTTTTTCAAAATGTGGAATAGTGATGAACTATTAAGAACAGCTAAAGAGGATAATTTCATCAAACGTTACAATCCAAAACTTAATAGAAAATAATCGTTAGTAACTCAAATTCTTAAGTTTATAAATGCTACCATCTGACGTCATCATGACGTCATCAAACAATCAACAACTCTTACTATGTTGTATACTTGTTTACATTAGTTTCCGTCTGATGAGCCACAATGGCGAAAGTACTTTCAGATTAAAGTCTTTAAAGAAAATGGACACTGTAATATTCTGATTATATCATTATTACATATAAATATATATATAAAATATGGAGTATGGTAAATAACTATATTACCCTCTGTAAAATAAACATGAGCAGCCCTATACTGAGTGTTGTTGGGATTGGAAAAGTCGCTTTTCAGGGCATTCACAGACTGCAATGAAAAAAATAAATTATAAAATTCAATAAATATTTTTTTTCACACAGTTGTTATTGAAATATAACTTTACATTTGTTCTATGTATGTTCCTTTATAATGCCACCTCAAGATTGTATCAATTACATGTGTACGATGATGGTGACCAGCAAATTTAAAATTTTAATAGTTTTCTTAAAATCCTAATATTCTTCCCCCCCCCCCTCACCTTGATTATTCTGAATAGAGCATAAAAGTGCTACTCTCTGATAGGTTAAATAACAGCCTTTTATTTGATTTCTTCACTGCATATAAATGATTATAATGATATCCTTTAATCAAATAACAAATGCAAATTTGCTGAAACTTTACTAACAGCAAAATTTTAGATTAATGATAAACATTATGGCAACACTTTGTTATCAATTATGCGATATACACCTTTTCTGTAGGCGTGATTAGGTATACAGCTTCTAACAGAGGTAAAGGCTCCCTCCTCTTGTTGATGTCTTCTACCACTGAAATGACACATGTATTGTGAGAATACAATGATATAGGTATTTAATATCTACATGTATAAATATGAAAATCGTTAAATTTTTAATTTCTACAATAAATGTGTATGACTTGTATTCCTTTTACAAAATGGGTTCCTTGAAGTTTTGAATGAGGAACTTGCAGAGCTCTATGGTAATTTTCCAAAATTTCAAGCCCTGCATATCATTTTACAATTCTTTTTAAACAATCTTAAAGGATTTCCTGTACCTTTTACCTTGATAGAGTATGACTCAAACTTTTGCTCAAATGAATTCAGAAAATTAAAAGCCATGAAGATTTTAATAATATTTGGAACTTACATGTTATTCCTTCATTCATAATCTCATGCATTTTACAACATGCCGAGACCATTCTTTTGCTGAGTTGATCCACTACCATCACTTTCCATTCTGCCCCTTTTCTGACTTGGGCAATCACATCATTCATAATTTCTTTAATAGAAAAAAGGTAATGCAAATGAAAAAACAAAGACATCCCGATAAATACATTTGCCACATATTTATGGTGGTTTTCCTTAATCAGTTTTATTTACAGATGATTATTATCACATATGCGATAACCAATGCTCCTCCCATTTTATTATAGCATGGCTTTTGACTCAATATAAAGCATATGTTAATTGTGCTGAGTGTGAAATACATGACACATTGTTATTTCATACTGTCCATGTAGTAAATGTCTTATGAATGTAGTAGATGTAGTTTAACACTCCAGCTCTCTGCTCCTTCGTGTTGAGAACCACACCTACTCCAATGGTAGGACAGTTGTGCCAAGTATTTCCGAAACCAACCTGACCACCTGACATTCCTGGTAAAAATTAGCTCAGTTAGGTTAAACTTTCACCAGCATTTCATTAATAAGACATTTACCATGAGGATAACAGTGTGTGGAAACTTCCTTAGGCTTTACAGGACATTTGTCTGGTAATGCTTCAGATTTCAATGAAATGATGGTGAAACTTTTACTTAACCAATTTTTACCACAAATGTCAGCTAGGCAGTCAGGTGGATTATGGAAAAACTGGCTTTATTTACAACAATTAGCAGAAAAAGTAAGAAAGAATCACAAGATAAAACTTCAAAAGTATGACAAACAGGACTGTATGTAATTTCTGTGGATGTCACCTAAAGTTAAAGTGGGTGAATACTTGATCATAATAATATCATATATTTCTATATGTCTTGTACAGTGTTTTGATAAACTTTACAGACTCAGTTACTGAGGGTAATGGTGGTCATATTCTACGAAAACTGCCTTATGTACATGTATTTGGTGGGCACCAGAATGGTTGGAAGTTCACAATTTGGAATTTCCATATGCCATGCTGGCTATATTTTCCATGAATGCTAACAACAAAATACTGTACTTATTCCTTAATTTACACAAAATAAAATCCAACTTTGACATAAAATCAATGAATGGTAAATAAAGAACATGGATTTTTGGAGTTCCATGAACTTGATGAAGCATAAAATCCCAGCTTTGATTAATTTTCCTTTTGTACCTCACTCGAATTACTATAATCAATTTTACTGGTTCATTATTCAATGATAATAAAGGTACCTAGAACTGTCCCAACTAGACAAATTTGAAGTAGGGCAAAGACCTAGGTACAGGTCAAGAGGTCAAAAATTTTGGTACCAACAAACAGGTCTTGCTACAAGGAATACAAAAGCGTAATATGAAGGCCCCATCTCTTTTGGTTCAAAAGTTATGGCCAAGGTTACAGTTTTTCAAAAGTAGGTCACACATCAAGGTCACAAGGTCAAAACTCTTGGTACCGACAGACAGGTCTTGCCACAAGGAATACAGATGTATAATATGAAAGCCCCATCTCTTTTAGTTCAAAAGTTATAGCTAAGGTTCATGTTTTTCAAAAGTAGGTCAAATATCAAGGTCACAGGGTCAAAACTTTGGAATCGACAGAAAGGTTCTCCTACAAGGAATACACATGTGTATTATGGAGACCCCCATCTCTTTTGGTTCAAAAGTTATGACCAAGGTTAAAGTCTTCCAAAAGTAGGTGAAACGTAAAGGTCAAGGTCACTCCATCAAAATATTTGGTACTAACATAAAGGTCTTGCCACAAGGAATACACATGAATAGTATGAAGGCCCCATCTCTTTTGGTTCAAAAGTTATGGCCAAGGTTAAAGTTTTCTGGACAGAAAGATGGACAGACAGACAGATAAAATGGACAAGGTAATTCCAATAAACATGTAAACCACCCCCCCCCACCCCCCCAAAAAAAATTCGTATGCAGGGGAGGGGTGGGGGGAGGTATGATAAATAATAATAAAAAAAATACACATGGATGGAGTGACACTTTTTAAAATATGGTGGAGATTACAAAAGAACTCTTTTCCCAACATAGCATTAAAACTATGACTTGACTGATGCATAAAGTACATATTTTGATAGAGTTCTAAGAATATTACATCCTAGGTTTGACATGACAACTCGAATTAATTTCATATATCAAACCTTTTAAATTTTTTGTGCAGGTCAATAAAGAGCCTACATGTACATGTCCGTTTGGGCTATAACAAATGTAAACAAACAGCCCTCATGGACCATTTCACTATTTACTTGGGGAGTAACATTTTGGTTTGCAAATGATAACGTTTTCATAAAATCTTTTACTTCATGATAAATAACTTGACTGTCTCTGACGTCACTTTGCAGGAACAGCTATCATTTTGCAAACCAAAATATTAAACCCACATTAAAAGTGAAACTGAAAGGGTCTAGATCTAGTGAATCAAATCGACACCCTAAACACAGGAATGGCAGGGTAAACACTGGAACTGATTACCTAAACGGCATTTTATGTCAACCAAAATTGCATAAAACAACTTTCTGTTTTAGCCATACACGTTAAACATACTAATTTAATACTGTAATTACTAGTGTATCTTATCAATATCATGATTTGTTGTCAATTACGATTGTGAGCTTTATAATTACTTAATATACAAATTGCAATTTTTAAATTAGATGATTTTGCAGTATCACAACTTTGATGATTTATGTAATGTTATAACTTGGGCTGGGGGTGGGGGGTTCCATTCCAATGAACTTGCATAATTAATGTATAAATCTTTGTGGTATGTAGTCAGTAAACAAAATGATACCTAAATAAATATGAATTGTAATAAAAAAAATCTCTGAATCCTGAACTCACACACAAGATGAAACATATATAAACCTGATGAAATTCAGAAACTTAGTTTAAAAGTTGATATTTGGGGTTTTTTTCAGCATTTTCAAATCATTTAACCTGTATATAATGGAAATGGACTTATAAGTCTTTATAATGAGTATATGTTCCAGTGTTTACCCTGCCTTTCCGGTGTTTGGGAGCCGTTTCAGTGTTTCTTCTCACCCGTCCAGATGACAGATCTATTGATTGATATTCTTAACAAAAATGTAAACAAACCCTTACTCAGTTATTGATCCAAATTTCTAAATGATTAAATTAATTCTCGAACATTGAAACTGAATTAGTTTACTTAATGTTTAAAACTATGTCGTATTCAAATCTGGTAATATAAAAAATCTATTACACATATTAACAATCCAGTAAACTACAAGGAGAATTTCCAGAAGGGCGGGTGCAGAAACGGCGAATGGGTACTTAGCCACCGTTCGGAACAATTCGAATGTGGGTGTTTTCAGATGTGACCAGAGTTGGATTTCTAGATTGCCACTTTTATCATACGGTATATAGGTCTTATATAATCCAAGGTAACAAAATTAGAACGAATTACTTCCAAATTTACACAATAATCGATACTCACTATCTTTGACAGCAGTTTTCAACGCCATCTTGAATAAGATTAGTACAGCAGTAAATAATTTATTCAAATTTTATTCAACCATAAATTAAATATTAATTAGTTTGATATCATAAATCAGTTTTCTAGATGGTGTATATTTCTCTTTTTTTTATCAATACAATTTGCTAAAAGAAAGGGGGTGTAGTTTAAACACTGTGAACCCACAAGAAAAAGAACGTTTCGACACAGAGACTTTTAGATACATAGCCATTTCGTAGCACGATTCCGTACCTGTGCGCTTGGCATACGGTACACATAAAGGCTGTTTCGGTTAATTCTTCACATGATTGACAGAAATTTGTAACTCATTTACAAAAGATAATCAAATGTATAATTGCAGTCGGTTGTTTGTTCACCTTTCTTTGAATAACAATATTTAAACTATAAGACCACTTGCAATATCTACAGCGTGTGGTGCATAGGCTTACATGTAATTCGAAATATACGCACCCAGTGAAACCATACTATAACATCAGATAAATGTCATTTCTGGGTCCATGTAAGACTTAACAATTCAAAATTCAAAAAACGGCTTGGAATTTTAGATATTTTTATAGTTAGTTTAACATAAAATATCAAATGTTTATAAGTTTTCAATTATTAAAATTTTATCCTGTCCGAGTTGCTTTTCGACCGATGGCCTTTTTAGTTGGCAAATGATAACGTTTTCCTAAAATATTTTTACTTCATAATAAAAAATTATTTTTATGCTCATCGGAAAATGTACTTAAAAAGGTCATCGGCCGAAACATTGAAACAGAGCCACACGAACAGGATTTATTGCATTTCCTTTGGAATATTTTGACTGGTTAAATTTTTAGATTTTGAATCAAAAATTTAAAAATCAAATATCTCAAATTGTTTTTTAATTTTCAAAATTTTAGATTTTTGTCTAAAAACCTAAAATATAAATATCCAACATTGTTTTGAGAGTTTAGAACTTCGAATTTTTGGTCATAAGTTCAAAATATTTAAAATCAAATATAGTTTTAGGTTTTTGGATTTTTAACATTTTTATGTTCAACGTTCCAAAAACTCGTAACATCGTTTAAAGCATCCGAGTGTTCAGACCCAATTACAATTTCAGTCCTCCATGATGCCCGCATTAGACCAGTACGAAAATATTATTCGACTGATGTTTAATACATTAGGGTATAGCTGTGCAGATGTGGCTAACACATTGAGAGCAGAGTATGGCTTTAGAAGAGGAATAAGTCAGTCCAGTATTTATATATTTTGCTCGGATAATAACAATCACAGGTATGATAATGCGAGTTTTGGACAATCTCTAATACAAAGTGTTGCTTCATCTGCCGTAGTCAGGACTCTATCAGTGTATGGTAGACAGATGTAAACAAGCTTACTGCGTTCACAAGGATACAGTCTTGAATAAAGAGTTGTGCTATATGTTTTCATGAAAGTGTCACTGTTCTATGTTTCCAAACGACCGAAGAGCTGGTGTAGAAAGGAGAATCAATCCACATATGTACTACGCCCAATCTACAGATCACAAATTCCATAAGGACCAGAACGAAACAATAGCAACGCCTGGCGTGGCAAAATACGCCCGTCACTTGGTTTGAAGGGGAGGATTTTGAAGGAATGGAAACATTCCGCCCCCTGAAATTGTTCTATCCCCAATAGATCATTCTGTATCCTGCCTAGAAGGAATTCTAACCAAGTAGTCCTGCGACCTTGACTTTTAACCTTGAAAAAAATAAGCGTCTTCGTCTTAGCATGAGTGGTAAGTGTACCAAGTTTGACAGTCCTAGGGGCCCCACCAGTTTGGGCTGTATCTTGTCTACAAGGTTTCCTACCAAGTAGTACTACGACTTTGATCTTTGACCTTGAAAAACAATAGACGTCTTTATTTATGCATTAGGAGTAAAGATACCATGTTGACAGTTTTAGCCCCAACGGTTTGGTTTGTATTTTACCTACAAGATCGTTTTTACCAAGTAGTACTAAGACATTGACCTTTGATCTCTGACCTTGAAAAACATTATGTGTCTTTGTCTTGGTATGTGAAGTAAGTTTACTAAGTTTGATAGTTCTAGCCCCAACGGTTTGATCTGTATCATGTCTACAAGGGTTCCCTACCAAGCAGCACTACGACCTTGACCTTTAATCTGTGACCTTGAAAAACTATAGGCGTCTTTGTCTTGGCATGAGGAGCAAGTGTACCAAGTTTGACAGTTCTAACCTCAATGGTTTGGGCTGTACAAGGGTTTACTACTAAGGATTACTACGACCTTGATCTTTGACCTTGAAAAACAACAGGCGTCTTTGTCGTAGTATGAGGAGTTGGTTTACTAAGTTTGATAGTCCTAGGCCCAATGGTTTCATCTGTATCCTAAGCCTGCGTGGCCTAGTGGTATCGCGCTCGCCTCCTGATCGGGAGGCTGGGGTTCGAGTCCCGCTCTGGTCATGCCGGTGACCTGTCTTTCAGATGAGACAGTTAAAACCGAGACCCCGTGTCGTGGTATGCATGGCACGTTAAAGATCCTTCACTGCTTCGGGTGGGTCCGTTGCAAAGGTCAAAATTTTTATGCTCCGCATCAGACAGATGCCGTCACCATATACATGAAATATTCGTGGTGTGACGTAAAACAAAAATCAATCAATCAATCAATTCATCTGTATCCTATCTACAAGAGTTTCCTACCAAGAAGTACTACGACCTTGACCTTTGACCTTGGAAAACAATTGGCGCCTTTGTCTGCATGAGGAGTGAAGGTACCAAGTTTGACAGTCTTAACCTGACAGTCTGGTCTGCATCCTACCCACAAGGTCGGACAGACGGACGACATCATACCATAATACGTCCCGTCAAAGACGGGCGTAAAAAACTGGCAGAATTTGGCATCAACGAAGTTCTTAAGAGTGATGAGTTTGGTGGCAAAATCGCTGCGTATGCAATAATGCCAATTAAAAACAATTTATTGATCTATGACAATTTATATTGACCGACATGCATCGAATATGGTTTATTTGACCTAGTAAGGGTCGATTTTGGGAGAGACTTACATATGTCTGTATCAACAGGACAATTTACAGACATACAAAAATAATACGTACATGCAATCATATATTCAAACTATATCAAGGCAAAATCATGCAGCAGAAAGGTTAGGAGTTGAAATCAATTCACATATGAATTATCCAGTTAGATATGTTCTCCGTCAAATGGTGAATAAGTGAACTAAATATGAATTATTCAATCACCAGACACACTGTTTCAACTTTTGGTGTCGCTTGTTGTGACACTGGATTTCAACACACGATTCCTTCATGGATTGCACATACCATCCCAAGGAAGGTGGGCATCACCATATCCCTTTGTCGTAGACCCACCGACCACATGGCTTTCGGCTCGTTGCCCCCTCCCTTCCTCAAATAGGGGGGAGGGGGGCAATGAGCCGAAAGCCCTGTGCACAGACATCTGATTTATAACACCTTATATTTGCGCTTGTCCAAGACGCGCATAATCATACCTGTGAATATTATTCTTCGAGCAAAATTTATAAATACTGGACTGACTTTTCCCTTTTCTCAAACCATACTCTGTTCTCTGTTTTGCACAGCCATACATTAGGGGACGACCATTTGATTCTTAAAAGGGAAAGGGGGGGGGGCTGGCAAATTTGGTCGAGTCAGATTATTTATTATTTTCAAATCTTTGAAGGATAGAATGTTTTTTTCCTTGATATCCTGGGACAGATTATTTATTTTCTTGACTTTTTTGTCGCCAATAAATACTTGTTAGAATTGTATTGTAATATATGCCATTAACACACATCCTTTCTATAATCAAATTTTGCTAACAAAACACATTTTGATATAAGGTAAACTCGACAAATAATATGCAAACACTACAATGTGCTTTAATTGCATACGTTTTACACTACCAGTTTCTATACTGAAGTGTATAGTCTCTCTCAGTCTCTGGTATCCAGGGGGGAGAATTTACATTTATCACAATAGAAGGATGTGTGAAGAAGTGTTGCTGTTTTGGCTTGCTGTCTGAATAATAATATTTTATTTCTTTTTGACTTACATTGAACTTATGTTATTTTAATGCGAAAAAGCATTTCATAAATATTTTTGACATACTGATTTTACACATTTTTAAATTCGTCTTCACTACTTCTAGATTAAATTTGATAAAGCTCGGTATATATTTAGCAAAGATGTTCCACATGTACAATTTTTTATGTTTTAAGAGTTTTAAAGAAACTAAAGACTTATGGCCATCTACAAAGGGTTGTAATCATTGTTCAATATCATTGTGCAATGTTTTCTATGTTAAAGGTGAACAATATAGGCCCATTTGGGACTCTTTTTTTACTTTTGTTATCATGTATGTTAAGTGAAGATACATGTACATATTTTTTTTTTGGTTTTACCTTTGTTCTCATTTTAAAGTAATGTTTGTGTTTATTTTACATTTGAATAAATGTGTTAAAATCATTTGACGAATGTCCTTTTGCACTGATTTGAATGTAACTTAAAAGGAATGAAACACTGTCAACAAATATGGCCAATATAAATTTTGAAATGCACATAATTTAATTTAAACATTAACTTTGCATATGTGCTCAGGTGAGAGATGAGACAAATTCATTTAAGACCCCCTTTGGCCATTCGTTTTAACGTTAAAATATCGGTGTGCCTGGCATATAAATGAGAGGTGGATAACACGAGGGGAAGTTAGGGAAAGGAATTGGAAAAATGACGGCAAGGGAACGCGAATAACACCACTTCAAACAAGGATCTGAAGAGAAAATCTCTCAGAAAGCAGATGTCAGCCCCTCAAAATGGACATGCAGATATATTTTTTTAAAAGCAACTATTCTATTAAATTTTATTGAACATATTGAATAGCACGATTTGTCCAATGCTAGAAATTACGTTGAAATATGAGTTATACAGTTAAACTACCTCACATTATAGTATAAGGAGCAATCTGGCGAGCAAACGAGCCAGAAAAAAAAATCAACATGTTTTATATAAAATATTCAGCTTTATATTTGCATGATGTGGTATATGTACATGCTAGTAGATAGAATATTTATTTTCATTTCAGTCAAAGCCAGATTTTTTATTTCCAGCATTTTCAGGGTCAGAATATTTATTTTCAAAATTAAAGTGCCAGCCCCCAGAATCAAATGGTCGTCCCCTTAACCATCAATCGAATATCTTCGTAATGGTTTAATGCAAACGTCATGGAGGAGTTTTTGAATCAGAAACAATCGAACTTGCACAAGAAGACTCGGAGAGTTCTGTCTATAAGAAAAAATAAGAAATTATCTGAAAATGCACGAAAATAATACAATCAAAAAAAAAACGTCAAAAAGCATAAAAATTTTACTTCAGAATGGAACCAAAAATAACAGTTCTTGACAAACCTTGTAGATCACTCCGATATATTCGTTGATCTATGCAGTCGGTCTGTACAGAGACATATATACATATGTTTCTGGTCTGTAGAAGTTTGTCTTAAGAGGGTACCCTTGGGTCTTGTCCCGCTCTTGGTCCACCTATTGATGGATCTGGCCAAAAACAACAAAACTTGTTAGGGACCTACTTTATCCCTACCAAGCTTCATTTAAATCCCTTTCGTGGTTCTGCAGAGGTTGAAAATGAGAAAAGTTTACAGTACTTTATTCCATCATGAATCAAACCTTAAGTCGGTTGATAGTAGTTTTTATGTTGCATTCAACAATTTTTCAGTTATATCATGACATGGAAGTGGAAGGTAACCAAATTCATAAATATTGTGACGCCACCCGGAATCGAACCTGGATCATCTGTACCGCAAGCCAAGTGCATACCTCTACACCAAGCCTGCTCCTAAAATATCTTGAGCAGACCTAGGCAATATACAACAATACATGTACTTGAAAGAGACCATGAGAACATAATCCATTTCATTTCTGCAAAGTTTCATAAAAATCTTTCCATCATTTCTGAAGAAGTCTATTAAACCCAGAATTGCCTGCAATACTGCCACTCTCCCCTTTTCAGTCTTAAAAATTATGATAAAGTTTTATATCAAACAGAAACAAGAAAATCAGTAAAACAGGTGGATTGGTGCTCACAGTGACTTCTTCGACTGAAGCAATATCAATGAAAAACAACCCTTTACCTTTAATTCACCTTTAATTGTGAAAAATGATGCTCACAGATTTCAGTAAATAGCAAAATATGTAGTTGTGTGAAGTATACTCTTAAGTCATGTACATGTATTAGGTCCAGACAGAATTTACCTTCATGTACCCTAATCTATTCACTCCATAATTCACTTTAGATCATAGGAATCTAACAATAGTTCAAAATCCCAGTGAACTGTCATCTGACCTTGATCTTTGACCTATCCACCTACTTTGGCTATGGTCTTTAAATGTGTAACGTGTCCCTTTGATAGCATGTATTTTATCACATTTTCTGAGTGACAATTGAGATATGATATTAAGTAACCTTTTCCAGAGTGTGTGGTCATAAGTCAGAGTTGTGGAAATACCATACAATTTTAAGCAATGGATAATCAAAGTGTGACCGAAATTTGACATCGTAAGTTACAGTATATAAATTACCTCGGGATTTGACATTTGCATGACCTTGGTCTCAAAATTTAATTCAATATGGCCTGGGAAAAAATTAAAGATGCATGAATATAAAGACAACTACCCAGTATATGTTCTCCAAAATGTTACGAATATAAAAGTTTCTGAAAACATTTAAAAATCACTCATATAGAAAATATTATAAATATACACAGCTGAGTTATGAAAAGACAAAAAGGTCAAATTGGAAGAGTTTATTTTTCCTAATTGAATATTAATTTTGATTTGTCACCTGTTCTACTAAGTCGCAGAAAAGCTGAAAAAATTGTCTATCTGTCTGTAGAAATCCTTTTATGTATGTTACACAATATATGACTGTAACAGTATGACAAATTTTAATTTTCTAGTTATAAAATTTGTTTTATAAGCAGCCCTGTGAATATTTTATAAAGGTGAATTTTCTGATGAAATGGTCTCAGATTTATTTAAAGTGAAAATGTCATCCTGAATTAAACTTTTATTTCACTTTCAGATTCGATTTTCTACAGTCAAAAAATCCTCCTCTTGAACCAAATCAATTTTGTGATTGATGTAAGACTTGATAAGTATGTCATTTGATGCCTGCAGAAAATTCATGAAGTCCAGATCTGAAATTTATCATAAAAATCATCATATACATATATTCATCATAAACAATATTTATGACAATAATTTTAAGATATATATCCAGTATTTAAAACACAGAAAGGAAGTTTATTAAGAATGTCATAAAACCATAAAGTAGTGAAAACTGTTAAAACATACTGAACAATATTTCTTTTCCTCATAGTTTTTAAGTATGAATGATAAAATATATATATTTTTTTTCATTGTGAGGAGTGTGCTCGGGTCAAAGGTCAGAGGTCACAGGTTCAGACCCCAATGGTACTTTGTTAATGCATTGTCTTTCTGATGAGACAATGGAAATCCAAGGCAATTGAAAAGTATAAATATATTTTAAAAACATGATAATGATCCACAATGCTAAAACATAGACCCCATCAAAATGTCTATCAAAGCCTTTTAAAATTTTCTTTAACATAAGGTTTGAAATTGCTGAAGGGATTACTACTAACCATAGAAAATCTCATACATTACTATCTTTAACAGGGGTTACCTTGAGTCTTTCAACATACTGACTGAAAAATAAATGGGCACCTTTCCCTTTTGGTAATAATCAGTATATCCAAAATTTGCTTTACTTTGGATGCAAGGTTTTTTATTTATCATCTGGAAACCAATAACTGCAATATATTTTTACCAATTTTGACCTTGACCTTTGACCTACTGACTCAAAAATCAGTCGGCATCTTCCCCCTTTTAAAAAGTATTCATATATCCAAATTTGGTTTGGATAGGATGCAAGGAACTTTTGCTTTCCGGAAATCAATGAAGGATGGAAGGACAGGAAGAAAGAAGGATGGACAAAGCAAACACTGCCTATGTCAGGGATATAAATGTAATAAAACTGTACTGGTTTACAGTAGTAGTACAATTTATTGATAAGATTAATATTACAGGAAACTACTAACCTGAAAAGATGATTTCTGAAGATGCAGATTCCAAAACACACATATCAGTTTCATCTTCCACTTCAGATATAGAGTCTGTGAGATGCTGAATATGAGAAGCGAGAAAGTCTGGTACGGAATGAAAGTTCTGACACAAGAGGAGTTGCTGAAGAGATCCTGCACCAGGCTGTGGTACTAAAGCCAGCTTTAAAAGTAAAGTAAAAACAATTCAGATATCAAAATTTCGTGATGAAAAATCAGTCCATGATTGGCCAAAAACTATAAGTGTGGTAACATTATTGTTGAAAATGAATGTAACATACATATTTTCAAAATTCCATTCATGTACCTCATTCAGATGAATTTACACAGATGGGTCAGAGAATATAATAAACCACTAAAGACAGTAGTAATCTTAAACAAGGTCAAGGTTACTAGGTCAAAAGTCATGGCATAATTTGAAAGATCTGGTCATAAGGAACCTATGTATGAAGTATTTTGTTTATACTCCTCTTATATTAGTTGCTAAGATTTTTGCTTTAACCAGAAACTTTAACCAAAATGTTGACCGACGGACATACAGACTTATGGACAGATAGACAGACATAGCCAATCTATAGACAAGAATTGCTTTGCAATCCAACCAAAAACTGGTACTGTTTTCTTTTCATACATCCAGTAATTTGTAATATTTCATTTTAAATAATTTGAGTCAAGCTTTACTTCTCATCATTTCTAGCTGAGCAATTCAGAATAATTTATCAATGATCCTACCTCATGAAAGCACTGGCTAAGTAGATACAGGACACCAGCAGTGAAGCGAGTCAAGCATGTAGAAATCAGAAGGATCACATTGTTTCCTGGACTTAGACACTGCAATATTTTGAATAAATTGGGAGTTGAGAAAATTACTATTTTGATAAGCACCCGGGGAAAGTTCAGAATGTTATTAATGTATGAGGTACATTTTCATGATTTACAAACAGATTACTGGCATTTGTTGAGGATCATAACTGTTTCTTTAGGAAAAAGATAATACAAAATACTGATGTAACTGAAAACATTTCAAAATATTAAAGCAAAAAAATGTACTGTAAATCATCTTCTATTCACAAGGACTTTATATTTGCATAAATTCATGACTTTGACTCTGTGCAAAAATAAATTATTAAATTTCATGCTTTTCTTGATTCAAGTGTTAGAATATTATAGGTATATTTCTTCCTGCTGAAATCCTGTCTGGGGAATATATTCAAAGTGATATCCTCGTGAAAATAATGTCACACATTATATTAGTGTTTTACAGTATGTTAGTCATACATTTAAGTTTTGCTACTTTACTGACAGTTGTGTCAAAATGTTGAAAAATGTCATTCATTATTATAAACTTATAAAGACTATGTTTGTTACCTTAAGATTGTCTTTGAGTACGGTGACTAGGCGATTGCTTGAAGTTATTTCTTGGTCGGTACTGCCTTCTTTTGATTCTTTCTCTAAACCATTCAATACATAGATTGTATTGGCACTTGTCGACAATGGTACCAATGAATCAGAGCAAATAAACTAAAAACAGAATAAAGATGGCATTGGTCTAAAGAATGCTGTTTATTTACTGCTATCATAAAACTCACTCGTATTGGAACTTGACAACAATTAAAGAATTTCGATACAAAACCTTTGCCTAATGTAACTTTGTATATGTACTTTTCTTAGCAAACCACATTTAAGCATAAAACAATCTAATTAAAATCTAATGTTCTTGATCTGTTTCCGTGCCTCAAAGCCTCTGATCTGCTTCCGCGCCTCAAAGCCTCTGATCTGCTTCCACGCCTCAAAGCCTCTGTCTGCTTCCGCGCCTCAAAGCCTTTGATCTGCTTCCGCGCCTCAAAGCCTTTGATCTGCTTCGGCGCCTCAAAGCCTTTGATCTGCTTCGGCGCCTCAAAGCCTTTGATCTGCTTCCACACCTCAAAGCCTTTGATCTGCTTCTGCGCCTCAGAGCCTTTCAGTCACAGAAACAGATGAAGAACATCGGATTTTAATTACAATGAGTACAAAAAAACTGAAAGTAAAGGTTTCCGAACGTTGAATCATGTTTCTCAGTGCACCACAGCGAATCAGTAGCTTTATTTTTGACTCTACAGAAAAGGACCAGAAACCAAACTGGACATGATCAATGTCATTTCATCTATAACTAATGCACAGAATACTTAATTATCTGTCATTTCTGTTGTGAATACTGTATACAAGTTTAAGCTTCCATAAGCCTGTTTGTTTATTTGATGAATGAATTATGAGAAATTGTTTAAACTAGTTTATATTGAGTATATAAAATATATGAGAAAAAGACCATGGAGTCCTATTTCTGGTAAAAACTAAAATTTGCACATGACTATATGCTCCACATTTCTCACATTAAAAAAGTCTTCATACCCGGTATGTTTTCTTTGATACATAAAACCAAAATAAGATTTTTAATAAAGAGAGGGAAAAAAAACACATTGATTTCATCAGATTATCAGAACTGAAATCTATCCACTTTTCTGAATATGTTTCATAAGATTTTCGTTAAAACTGCCTTGCCTCATCTAAATTTGGACAAAGTTGAAATATCTTTCTTCTTTCAGCATCTGAGTTAAACCTCTGCATTACAAATACTACATACTGCTTGTCATTTGTTCTGTTTGCTACATCAAGGACTCGATTTACTGCGTGACAAAAATTCTCCACAGACAGAGGCTCACTCTAAAATACAAAAAACTTTTGTCATTTTGAGTTCCTATCATAAATATTACTACCTTGTGTGTACCTTTTTCACCATCAAGGTTTTTACTGTGCATACGCTACTTCAGGTATCAGGTATCTATTAACTTTAACATTTTTTTCAATATCATAACTTATGATCAATCCACTTTTCAAAGAAGGATTTTAACCTCTCCAGGTAGTAGATCTCTGTTAAAGTAATGTGGATCCACCTTCAAAACAGTTCCACATGATATTGTTTGGTAGCATTTGCCAACCACAGCTTGGGGAGGATCCAAGCAGTGGAACCCCTCTCTGGATCCACTTTTAAAACATACATTAAAAGATTTTCTGAATTTTTTTCGGCAAAAATTTTGTACCAAGATAGATAGCTGAATCAACTATAATAATTTTCATCTCATGAAAGGGCAAGAGAATGATAATTGTCTTTACAGTCAACTTCAATCTACAGTGTGATATGTGCTAAACAGTCATCACCTTTTTCGTATTAATTCACCTCCCATTAAATGCTCAATGTATGATATTTTGCTCTTCAAAGTTACATAATTCTATTGCGATGCAATCCAAACATTTACAAAAATACGGCAAAAAGTAGTTTGTCAGAAAAAAAGCCTCTGACATCATGTAAAATGTGAAAATTATGTACAGGTATTAAATAACTTTTTAGCACATACCACACTTTAACAAAATTCCCTTTTTCTTATCTCACCCTTTGATCCAAATTCCTAAGAGAGAAATATTTAGGTCTAAATACCCGGTTCACATGCACTCATTTACTCTCCAAGTGCAAAAACTAGTATATTTATACTTATAAACCCACAAGTGCAAACACAGCTTTCACTGTTTATAACAAGTTTCTTGAACACATTGTTTCCTGGCAAACAAGCAATCACTCATATCAAAACAGATCAAATGTATGTCTTCTCACGTGAAAATTCTCTACCCACTGTCAACCATAAAAAATCCCTGTACCTTCCTTTGGCAAAAAATTCCTCCTTCAGAATAAAAAAGAGAAATCCAGTGCTACACTACAAGAATATCCTATTTCTCAATCAAAGGAAACTAAATGGGCAACTATATGATAATCCTGTCAGCAAAATTTTACACCCCTACGCAAAACATGCAAGACAATAAAATTCACATCCTGAGTGCAAACACGGTATCAGTAAAAAACCAGTCTGATTAAAACCATATCTTTATTCCACTTCTCTATTTGTCCCATTGCAGATAAAGATCTGGTGAAACTCCGTAAGGGGTCATATTCTGGTGAACTCTGATTTCCAGCCAATCAGTGAATCGCCTACAAATTCCTTGGAATGAAATTAACATCCACAGCGTTAGTGATCCACAAGGTAGTTTTTGAACACTGTTTGTTACATATTGTGTCACTATCACGTGCCTAGCAGAGTCATTGATGGGCTATGGAAAATAACGGTTTCTGTGACTGAAACGTCATCAGAGTTCACCAGAACATGACCTCTTACAGGGTTTAGCCAGATCTGTATCCGCAATGGGACAAATAGAGAAGCGGAATAAAAATATGGTTTTAATCAGATTGAGTAAATAATAATAATGTAAGCTATAAATAAAACCTTTAAAATCAACCTTACCATATCAGTGTTCATGTTGAACTCATTCATTTGCTGAAGGCATGTTTTGTCTGTAAATTTAGAACTTTGTACTGTACAAAGCTGTCTCCCAGTAGTAAGGCTCAGTGATTCATTTTCTCGCAAAGGTGGTGTTTTCTAGGATGAGAGAATAGCATTATAGGTATCAGGAAATAAGATTTTTAACACATGACTTCTTGTATCATTCTTAGAATTGCCACAATTACTTTTAATTATACATGTACATTCTCAAAAACAAAGTTACAGAAACTGAATTAATGTCAACTCATGATATATCTCTTTCTCAAAAAATTGAACATTAGAGGACCTAAAGGAAAAATCCATCATGTAAAACCCATGAGGTAGATCGTACCTCACACACCAACGGAGTCGATCACTTCACTTTGTGAGGTACCATCTACCCCTTAGGTTTGACACGTAGGAAAATGTCATGTCTGACTGAAACATAAAATCACACTACAGTACAATTATTTCAAGAGTCCAGAAGATCAACTGCATGATGAGTTTGAGTTATTTGTGATCGTGTTAAAGAGAATCAACTGTATATACCTCAAGACCGCACACAGTATTTACTCAAAATCTATTATTATGATTAATTATTTTGAAACTCTACACTGTATTAGTATTTACTTCAAAACTCTAAACTGTATTTACACCAAGACCTTAAGCTGTATCTACATTAAAATTCTACACCTTGTTGACTCCAAGGCTCTACACTGTATTTACACCAAGACTCTACACTGTATTTACACCAAGACTCTACAGTGTATTTACACCAACACTCTATAATGTATTCACACCAAGACTCGACACTGTATTTCCACCAAGACTCTACACTGTATTCATACTAAGACTCTACACTGTATTTACACCAAGACTCTACACCGTATTCACACCAAGACTTTACACTGTATTTACAAGACTCTGCACTGTATTCACACCAAGACTCTACACTGTATTTACACCAAGACTCTACACTGTATTTACACCAAGACTCTACACTGTATTCACACCAAGACTCTGTACTGTATTTACAACAAGACTCTACACTGTATTCACACCAAGACTTTACACTGTATTTACACCAACACTCTACACTGTATTCACACCAAGACTTTACACTGTATTTACACCAACACTCTACACTGTGTTCACACCAAGACTTTACACTGTATTTACACCAACACTCTACACTGTATTCATACTAAGACTCTACACTGTATTTACACCAAGACTACACTGTATTCACACCAAGACTTTACACTGTATTCACACCAAAACTACACTGTATTCACACCAAAACTACACTGTATTTACACCAAGACTCTACACTGTATTTACACCAACACTCTACAATGTATTTACACCAAGACTCTACACTGTATTCACACCAAGACTCTACACTGTATTTACACAAAGAATCTACACTGCATTTCTTACATATACAAAATTTGAACATGAGGAAGAATATAACTATACATACATTTTGCGAAAACCATGTAACAACAGATGGACTGACATCATACTTTTCCATTTCTTGAACTCTTTGCTTCCATGGTAATTTTGAAAATCTAACTCGCTCAATAAAAGTGCCATTGTTTCTCTTCCTTCCTTTTTTAAATTTATCCTTGTTTACTGTATTACTGTTCTGCATTGGTTTTGTCTTAATAAGAAAAAAATATTCCTCTTTGGATATATACATTATACAGTTATAGACTGGGCACAAGGGTTATAGGGCCGAAGGACGAGGGAAATAGTTTTGTCTTGAGGGGACAAGGAAATGACTTTTAACAAGAGTGCTCAATCTATAACTGTTTTATTATATGGATGCCGACCACACATATACTATTAACATCTTTGTATTGAATCAAGTAGTCATGGCAATCATCCATAGATGATAGAGAAGGGGTTCCTGAACATCCCCTTTCTTTTAAATACGGCTCCAAGAAACTCACTGCTACTTTACATATCACAGATTGATGAGAACTCTGTATCATCCAATTCTATATATCTTTTCCCCATCTTGTCCACTTTTCTAATTTTCGATGAAAAATATCAGGGGTAGATAATGAGTAAAAATGTTATCCATAAAAAAAATTATCATAATTTCTTGGAAAATTTTGGAAAGTAAGCAATTTTTCGAAATTCATTAATATTGAGAGTACAAAATGTATTAAGTCTGTATCTAGAGGCATTGATAAAAAGTCTTTATAACTTTGGTGTATGTTGTAGTAATAAATGAAAACTTTAAATGCTTTTTGTATTTCAATATGTTAATTTATTTATGATTTTACTTGGAAAGATGAGGTATATAAGCAACTTACCCTTTATACTGAAGTGTGTAAGAAAGTGTGCCGAATGTTTCTTATTAGTGCAGATATGAATTTGATCAGGGATGAAGAAAAGCTGACAATGCTTTTAGAAAAGCTGATAATATATAAACCCCTTAACAAAAAGTGCAATTTCCAACTAAATTCAATACATTTTGAAAATATTTTCTTGCAACAAAAAAGCTGAAATTTCTGATTTTGTATTAATGTAATATTGACAGGAAGTCAAATTAAAATATGAAAGCTTAACAGTGTTATCATTTAGTGTTTGACAGGTCAGTTAAGTCATATTCAATATCCAAATCCATTTTAAATGATAACAAAACATAAAAAATAAATTTGCCGGCCCCCCCCAAATTTTTTGAAAAGTTGTACCGAGAATCTAGCAATTTTTTTATTATGGCCTGAAGTGATAGTGATACAGTGGCTCTTTTTGGTTTATGAAAAAATAACTTGATTTGTGGAAGCGCAATTTTTCTCTTAATCCAAAACTCTGTAAAACTCAATATATGACCATAAAATAAATAATTACAGCCTGCAAGTCAGAAAATACAAGCATGTCATCCTCATATTACATCCATTTGATGAAAATATGGATTGAAATATGAATCAATATTAACCGAAACAAACTAAACTTCAGTAATACGAGATATACAGACCTTGATCGTATGTGGTACAATCCTATACCTAGGTGGAATGGGCTGAACTTCATAATGGCTGAGGTAGAGGTCTGCACAGTAATCTCTAACACTTTCTACCCATTCTTCATACTGTGCTAATACCAAGGGAAAGTGATCAAGATTATTCTGGATTGTTTCTTCCTGAAGGCTGGTAAACATTCTACAAATGGTGATATGTTGCGAAAGGAAGTTTGTAGGAATTTGATCCTTTTTGAAAATACTTAAAGGCTGTTTAGATGAACCTGAAATGAAATTTGTGGCTTTAACTAATAGGAGAATTTAAGATACTTGTATGTTTATTAAACAATTAATGTTGTGTCAATATTGTTTCACCTGGATGGGAGCACCTGGAGAAAACTTCCGAGAAGTATACTGGCAGGAAGAATACTGGCAAGAGGTATACTAGGAGGAAGGATACTGGCAGGTGGTAGACTGACAGAAAGTGTACAGGCAAGAGGTATACTGGAAGAAGGTATGCTGGCAGAGTGTAGTGGCAGGAGGTATACTGGCAAAAAGAAAACTGGCAGGAGGTAGTACTGACAGGAGGTATACTGGCAGAAGTTAACTGGTAGGAGGCATACTGGAAGAAAGTATACTAGTAGGAAGTATACTGGCAGAAAATGTACTGGTAGGATGTATACCAACAGTGGGTAAACTGGCAGGGAGTATACTGGCAGGAGACATACTAGCAGGAAGTGCATAGGCAGGAGGTATATGGGAAGGAAGTATACTGGCAGGATGTATACTGACAGTGGGTACACTGGCAGGAAGCATACTGGCAGGAAGTATACTGGCAGGAGACATACTAGCAGGAAGTACCCTGGCAGGAGGTATATGGGAAGGAAGTATACTGGCAGAATGTATATTGACAGTGGGTACACTGGCAGAAAGCATACTGGCAGGAAGTATACTGGCAGGAGACATACTAGCAGGAAGTACATAGGCAGGAGGTAAACAGGAAGGAAGTATACTGGCAGATCTTCCCACCTGCCCAACCAGGGTACAAACTCAGATATAGTGAGATCCACTGCAGCACTCTGCCACAGTTTTAAACTCAAAAGACATAACCTTCACATGAGTATGTCATTACATTTTATATGCCATGCCTACAGTGACACAGTACCTCATTTTTTCCCCTCTCATCCACAGGACAGGACAGCATTGTGCCCATTGCCCAAGTGGAACCCTAGACCTCTCGGTCACAAGCCGAGCATCTCATCAACAGATCTACACAGGTTCCTCATCAGTAAGTGTGTATAATGTTATTTTTTTAATCTAATGACAATAAAATTCACTATTCAGTCTCATACGTACCAAAGTACACCTTAATCAGTTGATCCAGGAGATTGTCATGATGATTGTGACCCAAAAAACCCTTGCATACTATGTATATCTCCGAGTTGCCACTTTTACTGGTTGCTGGTTTCATGATATGAACCTGAAGGAATAATCTACATGGAATCATCAACGTATATGTATAAAATATTTAGTTAAGCTGTGTGCGCCTTTACTGCTTGAGATCAATTTTCAAATTGTAATTAATATGTAATAAAATTTTATATATATTAAAACTGAGTAAGTTTACAAAAGTATAAAATTCAGACAAAGGTCCATAAATGAATCTAATACTGGGCAGACTGGTATCAAATTGAGGGAGCAGAATTGTTGTAGTATGTACAACAGATTCATGTAGTTATGTTTTGAGATAACTAGAAACTTTTATGTTTCATTTAGTTGGAATTTTACGGTATGCATCCAAATTTGAGAGTAAAGAGTTTTAAAAGGTGAGTCAGAAGAATTTGTTGAGAATAAGACTGACTTGTTGATGTTGACAAAATATGAAAAAATAAACTTAGCTATATTTACACCAAGAATTTATATAGTGACCATCTGTTCATATCTTGTTTAGTACTATTCTACAGCAGCAAGAATCATACAATGTCATCAAATACAAATACCTTGTGCTAACCTGATTAAACAAGCAATTTAAGAGGTACATCAAACAGACTGTGTCACTCTCAAACATTGTGAACTTTTTTAGTACTAGATTACCACCAGGGGTCAATAATGACATAGCAGCAAGAGCCTCACAATAATGCAGACGGGATACTATGTGTTCCTGTTCGGCAGGATCATCTTGGCAGTCTATGGATCCATCTGCCGTCACCTAAAGGGGAAAAAATCAATTTATGATTTTCAATTTTTCATGGAATGACATGCTAAGGGCTGTAGGTATATGTATACTAATGCAAAATCCTGCAATACTTCTCAGAGTTAATTGGAGAAAATAATGAAAAATAGTTTTGAAGCAGTAAAGTAACAAACTAAAAAGAAGCGTAGCCTAAATATGTCCTGGTACCCAGAGGATCAGTATAATGAAACCTATATTAAAGATCCCTTCTGTGAAAAGGTCTGCTAGTTATGAAAGTCTCTGACTAATTTCCAATTATCTGTTTTCTTGCAATCTATACCTTTATATAAAGGTCATCTCTGTATCAAGGTCACTTTTTGCAATGACCTTTACATACTGGCTTGACTATGATTATGAGTTAATTGCTTTCTACATATTATTACGCTTAGTCACTGTGACATCTATCCTGAAATCCCTGTTAAACTCTCTCTCCTAGATGGTTAGTCCTACTGAATCTGTTATTAAAATTAATGCTGGATGACCTTATGCTGATATTATCTTCAAATGCTACAAAGATCACTTACAGTCTCATTGTACAAAGAAAAATGATTCAAATATTTGTTTTACTTGAGTAACAAGGAGAAAACTATCATACAACAAGATATGTTTGTGAAACAAGAATGCCCTTGGTGCCAACAAAGTCCAAATGAGGCAAATATTGATATGTAGGTTAAAGATCACAGTCAAGGTCACAAGGTCAATGAACTTGGTATAATTTGAAGTGCAGACAAGCAATCAGACAAACAAACAGACAGATAGGTCAAAAACAATATGCCCCAATCTATCGATCCAAGGGCATAAAGAGTTAATCAGATCAGTAAATCAATGGCATCATGGATAATTTAAAAAGAAACATACATGTAGCAAGGAGTGAAATCATGTAAACATGTCATACCAAATGAACTTTTCCCATCATTTTGCACTGTTTGATTAGATCTTCCAAATTTCTTGGTTCCATGAGATTACCAGTATCATCGACACCAAAATACCAATGTTCTCTGGTACTCTGTATAAAATGGTCATCATCTATCATTTCACTGAGGGAATTCCCCTCATACCATGGGTTCAGTGTGCTGGCATACCATGTCCATGTTCCTCTATAATCTATAAAACACATTGCTGGTACAATATACAGTACAGTCCGGGTGGAACTTAATTTGCCCACTGGTCACAGTGGGCATTTTTAGAGTGGACATTAAAAAAGTCCACTGGACACAGTGGACATTCTTGTAAGAGTCAGTTAGAATAAACATACTAGTAAGTGGACAGCTTGATAGCTCAGGTAAATGTCCACTCCTAATGCCCACTGAAATTTCAGGTGGACTGCCCACTGTGGACAGTGGGCATTCAAAGTTCCACCCGGACTGTACTGTACATGAATTATGGGTTCTATTTTGGATATCTGAATATGTATTCTGTACCAATTACATCACCTAAGTATATGACCAGAGTACCATGCCTGAAAGTGATGCTCTAGTGATAGCATAAAAGCCAAGTATGTGACAAGATTATCTTTTGATATAAAATTATGGCGGAATTTTTATCGTAAATTATGATTCATTATTCAAAAATTTAGAAGGGTTAACTTTAACGTAGCTACAAGTATTATAATTCTGGAGCTATTCTGTCGTTAAGATCTCATATGATTGGGATGTATACTCCAGAAGAAGTATCAATAATACTAAAATATTCTAAATAATGAAAGTGTCCAAATTTCTTTTAGACAGCCATTTTGTATATTGGTTGGGTTCAATTTTCAGTTAGGACCAACTATGAGTTACATCCTAACATCCAGTCAAGATCCCATATCTACTGGAATCACCTTTCAGGAGAAGAGACAACAACAAGATTTTCAAGATGCCTGCCAATGTTGGTCATTTTGAACATCAGAACCACCAATTACAGGTAATTACCTATCATCCAGTTTGGATTCCATATACATAGGCCTTAATAGGTCTGGAGGATAAATAGGTCTTGAGGAATAGCCATAAGAAGGTTAATTTCCAGATGACTGATAAGTGATGCCAGATCACATACTATGGTATCCACTGTTTTGGTCTTTGACCAATAGAGCTAAATATCATTCTTATATACTATCTAATTTCTGGTGAGGACACTTCATGTTGAGTTGCAGATATCCTCTAAATTTCTGTCAAATCGAGATTTAATCTCCATTCGCGGCAAGTTGGAGAGTCTGCCAGTTTGTCTGCTGCTTCAGTCTCCTCAACCTCTGAACACTGGATACCAAAATATGCATGTAGAGGAAATATTCCAGGTGAGGCATTAAACAAACAAATACTGTGTATGTAAAATTCATGCTATCGGGATTTGACTGTTGATACTTTGGTGTCTTTGTACATGTTGAAAGCCAAGTACCTTTAAGTCTGTGTTTTTTTTTATTATTTTTTCAAAGGTGCCTGTGCCTTCTCATTTGGAAATTTTTTGTCCCATTGTGTAATGCTAAAAGATTAATTAATATTTGGGAAAAATTTAGAGTTAGACAAATTTTTGGAGAAATCAATGAAATTTGCATTTGGAAGGGTCCTTACAAAAAAAAAACCACTGCAAGTGAACTAAAATTTCATCAAGATAACTTCATTAAGTGGCTTTAATCTGTTAATGTTTGTTTGTCTATGACACATTTAGGGATGTTTCAAAATTAAAGGGGAGAGAAATTCTTTTTAAATCTTTCTGTTTTGACTTGTTGCCAACTGGCATTCCTGTTTTGGGAATACAACCTAGGGATTTTGACAAGTTATTTCTTACCAAGGATTTACGCCTTACATATCATCAATACCTAACTCACCTCCCATTCTACATGTGTATGTAAACAATCATTAATTTTCAACTTCAATTTCTAACGACAAAACATTTCAGAAATTTACCTTTTGATATAAGATAATGATTGAGACTGGTTACAAAGGCCCCAGGTGCTTCACAAAGATGAACAGAATTAAAAACTGGAAGATCAAAGTCTACAATATCATGAGAAGATACCAGCTCATAAAATTTACACCAAGCCTGGGTACAGAGTTCTGGTCTTATTTGTTGCCGCATCTCTTGCACTATGCTTCCGGCCAAATTCATCCTCTGAGTATGGGAGTGCCATTGTGAAATCTCTTTATCTGAGAGTTGATCTTTACATGTATTCAAACTTTGCTTCAAGTGCTGCAGTTCTGGTAAAGACCAAGTTTCACAATAGTTTATATCAAGGTCAGGTAAATCCCAGGGTATATCTCGATCTTTCAAATAAACTGCTTTCTTTTCAAACAGTTTTTCTGCTTTTTTCTTTGATGCTATGTCTAGATGATAACTAGTTGAATTAGAATTCTTTCTCTTTCTTCTGTTGTCCATAAATGTAAATCAAATTGTAAAGCCTGTGTGGAAGAAAAGTATTTCTGATTATCTATAAATTTAAATTCTGGAATTAGAGTGCCAGAACTTCAAAAGAAATAAAGGAATGAATTTAATCATTACATAATCAACAAGTTATGTCAGCAAAACAAAGCTGAAGTTTAAGGGTCTGAAAAGTAGGTCAAAGGTGTGTCAAGGGCACTAAGATTTTTAGTTCAACAAAAAGTATCATCACAAAGAATAGACATGTAAATTATCAAAGCTTTATCTCTAACTCTTCACAAATCATGGTCAGTGTAAATTTTAAGCCATAAGGTTGGCATCAAGCTACTGAGGTAATCCATTTATTTAGAATTCTACACTCTGAAAAGTCTAGACAAGGCAACAACTACAGGTCCTATATACTACTGTACAGTACAATATATAGTGTATGGAACAATGGATATTCTTCTTTTCTAAGTAGATATTCCTCCAGTCTGCTTGGAGTAGTAGGTCCATTCATAAATGAATGCAAAAAAACAAATGAAGAAAAAGGGAAAAAATGTTATGGGCTAGTATTTGTAAATTTATAATGTACCATATCGTGACGGATGCCAGTGTTGGCCCATATAGCTCAATGGTGAGTGCATCCCTCTTGATTGTGGAAGGTTCTGGGTTTGGTTCCCAGGTCCTCCCACAATATTTCACACTGCCTGTTACAGAATTTAGTGCTGTGTGTGACCCTCGTGTGAAGGAGAACCAGGGTAATCTTTCTGTTGGGTTTCAATAATCTCTTTTGAGATTCTTGCGCGTGGCCATTTTATTATGCTGTCGTTTACTATTGCCACTGGCCAGTGGCAATAGTAAACGACAGCATAATAAAACAGCCACGAGCAAGAATCTCAAAAGAGAATAGGGTTTCAAGGCCTCTGGCAGGGAGGAAGTGTGATGGATGCCAATATCGGCCCCGATAGCTCAATGGGAAAAGTGTCAGTCTTAAAAGCGGAAGGTTCTGGGTTCAATTCCCGGGTCCGGCCAAAATTTTTCACCCAGTCTGTTACAATATAAACTAAAATATTCCTGGGTTAAGAACAATAAAAGGTTTAGGAGTCCTTAAAATATATAGGTATATGAGCTGTAAGACAAATAAATGTCTGTACGTCTTATTTATGCATATAAAGGGCTATTTAAAAGACTTAATGGGGTTCTAAAAGATAAAATTTTAAAACTTTTACTTTTTAGATACATGCAAATTGATGAAATGCCTGTGGTTGAAACGAACTTGTATGATCATAATTTGCCTTTAGTTAAGTTTGTACCGATGTGACTGACTTACATCCGTTAATTTTCCGCTAGTTTTTCCTATATTGGTACAAAGAACAAATGATAACATTAATCGGGATCGAAATTCGATTAACAACTCCTGTATAAATGGGTGCGCCTATTTACCTACAAGAAATAAAAGGGCCTGTAAGTATCCCATTATCACAAAGTCGCTTTAATAGCCAATCATTAGCTAATCGTATACATGACAACACGGCCGCGGAAAGTGAAGGGATTTACCCGACGTAAACGCAGGCGTATCCTCTGAAAGAATACAATCACTGAAACAGAAATAAAAATATAAAGCACAAATAGAAACAGTGAAACACCTGGGAGTACAATGGACCTTGGATCTCCAAGAAATACCTGTAGAAATAAAGACAAATTAGACAAACATATAAAGCACAAAGACACTACAGCTAACAAGGCACCCTATATTTCACTTATATTCGTTCCCCGACGGGCACTCGAACCTATGACCTATGGTACCGAATCACCTAGCTGTAATGCATACGACCCTCTTACCGACTGAGCTACCCGAGCTCCACAAAAATAGAGCTTTAATAGCCAATCATTAGCTAATGGAATGCATGACAACACTGCCGCGGAAAGTGAAGGGATTTACCCGACGTAAACGCAGGCTGATCCTCTGGAAGAATACAATCACTGAAACAGAAATAAACATATAAAGCACAAACAGAAACAGTGAAACACCCGGGAGTACAATGTTTATTTCTGTATAAATTATATTTATTCCGCATATGGAGAAATTCGGTCCGTAAAGCTAGTTTGCATAGCGGCCATATTGAATATGGACCAGCCATCGTAACGTGTATGACGTGTATAGGGAAATGAAAAAAGAAATCAAAATGAAAATTTTACCAATGCGAAATCACATAAATTCAGGGGGAAATCATTGCAAAAACTGTTAAAACCTTTTAAAATCTAACCGCTTCCTTTGTTTTCTTTTACGGAAAGCATATTAGGGCATGTCCTTGACCATCACACTATTTACAGGATTTCATGTGGGCACATTAAGAGAAATTGATAGTTTCAAAAGAAGTAGGGCATAAACTTTGAGTCACGTGATTTTTTCAAATGACTATGCATGATTTGCACATCACGCTCATGAATAAAATGGGCTGAATTTTTCCATATGGACAAGGGAATTATAAACAATATTTCAGTCCTTGGTCCAGTAAAATAATGTGGGGATAACATTTGTTTTTTAATCAATTGCAGACATAAATTGTATAATTTTATAGTCGCAAATTTAGTTTTACTGCAACGCGACTATAAAATGATACAATTTATTCAAAGACAAATGTATAAAACCTTATACGTTAACTGTGTTAGATTTGAAGGGAACTTTAATCATTGTTCCGTCCAAAACTAAAGCTCCGCAGTTAACGTAAAGAGGTCTATTATCCCCATTCTACAACACATTTAACGTAGTTACTAAGACCGTGATGTCATTCCTGATTTCAAGGCCTACATGCTATGATTTTAACGTCCCAAAATGAAAACATTTGACCAATGAAATTGCATGTTACATATTTAATGAATTAGAATGTTGATATAGATAACTTTATAACCAGATAGATATGTGTTGTGAAACACCAAAAAATAGAACAAATTTTGTGCAAACCTGAGGGTGACCTAGTTCAGACAATGTTTACAAAAAATAAGGTGGATTACCTATGATAAAGTTATACAATTCAGACAGAGGATGGACTGACAAACATTTTGGTATGTATATTGTATTTTATGCTTAGCTAAGATGTAGGTAGTTGTTTACTCATGTATTGGAGTTGGCCTATTTAACATGGGACCCTATGGGAAAAATAATTACTATGCTTTCACCTTTTACTATGAGCACTCTTATCTGATGATAAACCCTTTCACTATTACTTCGGGACTGACGTCTTGGTTGGCAAAATCATAACTGTATCCGCAAAATGACGTCAGAGACAATCAATTTTTTATTATGACATCAAAAATTTTACGGTAACGTTATCATATGCCAACGAAAACGTCAGTCCGGCAGTAATAGTGAAAAGGTCTATACATCAATCCATTTTCCATGTATGAAATCTCTTCATAATGAGATGACCCTGCATATGCATCTTCAACCTAATGGAAGAAGAGAAGAGATGTGACATTTTTCGGTAAATTTAATTGTTATGACGTCATGTTAAATTACGCAACTCGGATATTTGAATATGATGTCACATGCAGAACAATACACCGATCCATTTTCGTCGAATGTCAAGCACTTTATCGAAAAAAAATATAGCAAAAATATTCCGGGAAAGGGATGGGTAATTTATCCGAGTAATATCACTTTCTAGTTGAAAAAAATGATTCGGTATAAAGGGTTGCTCATATTCACAACATTGATCCGCTGATATTATGATGTTAAAGTATAATTGTTGTGGTGGTTATAGGAAGCGGACCTCTTGGTTGCAGTAAACAGAACTCCAAGGTATTAACCTTTATATTGTCTATATAATGTATGACACATGTAAGGGAATATAATCACGGTTTACAAATAATTCAACCTCATTGTTTTTTTTTTTCTGCTTGTGAAATATAAGAAATAAAAGAAATGCAAAATGAATATTTACTAATTTAGTATTATATTATTATCATAGTATATTTTGTTGTTGGCGACAGCTGTAACGTTTTGTTATACTAATTCAACACATTGTAAAAGAACACGCCTATGTAAAGGATACCTCAACTTTTATCTATTTATTATTATTATTATTTTTTTTTTTTTTTTGGTCGAGTGGCAGAACATGATGTTTCACAACACTGTATATATTACTTATACCATCCATTATCAACAGACGTCTAAAGGGGATGGAAATGTTCTGGACCCCTCCCCTTGGAATTTGTTCAAAAAAATATTCTCGAAGTCGGCGTGACGTCACTGTGTCCATTGGTCTACGTAGATATCCGATGAGTCTGGCCATGTCACTTAGGGGTAAAACCCAGGGTTTATCGTTAGCGTTAATTCTCCAAGTTGGCGTGACGTCACTGTCTCTATTGCTCTACGTAGATTCCCGAGGAGTCTGTCGTGGTAAAACTAGGGGTTTATCGTTAGCGTCAATACAAATACAAAAGTTCTTCTGTATCAATTCTAAGGGGTTTTTCTTATAAAATACGATCGGAAATGTGTAAAACGTGTATTCAAAATTTACTTGTTTGAATGACAGAATAGTTTAATTATTCCTTTTTACCAAAATTCCTCCCGGAATACGCATTGCTCTCTATGATAAAGTCCGATGCTTTATCCCAAATGCTCCGAATGCTCATTATCAAATACCCGGATGTTCGATTTCGAGAATACCATAATTAATAAAAAAAAAAAGGTCAGTGGCCGATTTGTAGGGGGAGGCGGGGCCTCCTTTTTCGCCTCATATTTTTCAAGTAAACCTCCAGATTTAGCATCCAAAATGACTGAGTAGTTTGGCCAATACTTGACTTTCACATGTGCCCCCCCCCCTTTTTTTTCGGAAATCCTGGATCCGCTATTGAAAGTTGAGATGCGACAGTTGGTTTATTTTGCCAAAAGTTTGAACCCCCATGGAAAAATTCGTGGATCCACGCATGTTAATTGAATAACATCTATTGAGATTTGTTTTCCAAAGAACGACTTTTCCATTTATTTTGACCCTCTTATAGACGTTTTTGCGGTAACTGTGGTCTTACAACTCAGTCGTGCATGCGCAATAGCCCTTCAGTTAGCTTCAAACCTAAAAGGAAATTGCTGAACAATTGTCAATACGTTCAGGTTTTATAGGTAGCCGTCCTGAAAAGTTATTACGCATTATAAGATCGGAATTATCGTTAAAAGGTTACACAAATTTTTCAATCAAGAAAATGATTCTCGAAGTCGGACATCCGGGTATTTGATAACGAGCATTCGGGATATTTGGGGTACAGCATCGGACTTTATCATAGACAGCAATGCGTATTCAGGGAAGAATTTTGGTGAAAAGGAATCATTAAAATATTTTGCCATTCAAACAAGTGAATCTTGAATACATGTTTTACACATTTCCGATCGTATCTTATAAGAAAACCACTTTAGAATTGATACAGAAGAACTTAAATAGTATTAACGCTAACGATAAACCCCGAGTTTTATCCCAAGTGTCCATGACCAGTCTCCTCGGGTATCTACGTAGACAAATACTGAGTAGAACCAGTGACGTCACGCCGATTTCGAGAATATATCCAGGCGATCGGAAGGCCTGTGATGCAGAGTGTGATCAGAGAAACTTCAGTTTCGCAAATGATTTTAAACGGGAAATCCTGTTCACATACGAATCAAATGCACCGGCCTGTCCTACCTACTTGTAACAAATAGTTTCTGTCGCTACTAGGGCCATTTCATGGTAGTCAAGACAATCGAATATTAATAAGGGCCCGTGTATCGATCAATACATATCGATATAATGATCCAACCCCAGAATGACCCTCATGGATATTGATATGGGCCCGTGTATCGATCAATACATATCGATATAATGATCCAACCCCAGAATGACCCTCATAAATGTGCAAACAGCTCTTTAGGCTTTTTATAGACCTTTAGTGTCCTTTTGGATAAATTCACGCACTGTTTCCCGAGAAATTCTTTGCTGTCTCCAATACAATCCGAGAAGTACCGAGTGCAATTTCACAACAACGGTTCCCTTTAGTTTAGTTCTTTTTCTAATTCTTTTGTAGAACCAGAAGTATCATGCAGTAAATATGTAAGTAGTATGCCAAAAAGAGTATATGGCGCGTCATGTGATGATTTTTCCTTTAGTATACAGTATCATTATACAATACTTCAGTACAGTACAGTAGTCAGTCATGTCAGTACTTACTAAGTACTGACATGACTGACTACTGTACTGTACTGTAAGTAACGGGTGGACGACGTTTCGGGAACACGACGTTTCGGGATCAAATATATACGACGTTTAGGGACTTGAATGCGTCGTTTCGGGATATGCTATACGTCGTTTCGGGACCTATTTATATATATTTATATATGTATATTATTATGAGAATTTGTACGTGACCAATGGCTTATTTATGATGCCTATTAAATAAAATTATTGCTTATATAAAAAAAATTATGAAAATCAAACATATAAGTTTCGTATTTATTTTATAATATTTCATAAAATTTCATTAAAATTCATTCTTATTGCAAAGTATATAATTAATATGGAATGCTTTGATTAAGTTATAATTGAAATAAATTATTGAAACCAAAGTTGTTTGTTTTTATTATAATAAACACGAACAAGACCTTCAAAGAATAACTGACATTAACTACTTAATTAGGAGTATGTAATTATCCACGTAGTTATTATAAAAAGTTCAAATGTCTGTTTTATCATCATTCCACCATGTCCGATCTTGACGACTGTGTTGTGTCACTGTGTTTATGAAGAATATGTATATGTGTGGTTTTCTTACATGATTTAAATGTCCTTGTATTTCTAATAATTCTATTTTTCCACTAATGATATTTTGAATTTGAAAAATGATAAAAAAAAATTAACAAAAACATAATCATTCTCATTTGATTTTGAAACGTTTATGTGAAAACCAGTGAAATATTGTTAGTTAGAAACATACAAAATTCTAAAGCTTTCGCAAAAATATTTATTTATATATTTTTTTCTTAGTTTGATTATATTTTAGTTTTATTAAATTGGTTTGACTTACGATATATACATTATTTGATGTGTTATGTACCCCTTATGGCTTCTCTTTTCTACTGGTCACGGGTAACCTAACACAGCTTATCAATATAGGCTTGAGGTATTTCCTGTCAACTATTAAGAGAGACATATATACACAGTGTATATATGTCTCTGGTATTAACAACTAATAATCGACTGTACGTCGTCAAAATTACTTCAAAGACTGGGAGGAGGGGATGATGTTCTGCTCAGCATTGAGGCCGTGGCTCAGGATCTGTTATGTGCCCTACACCAAGACAGAGCTGTGAAGCTCAAGAATGTCTAACATTCTACATAGGGTGTGATTGCACCTAAGCATACCCTCAGGTTTTTCATCCTTATTTTACCCATTTGGGGTGCTCCTTGACCAGAGGAGGAAGTTCCAATATGAAACTGAACAGGCATTGCCAGTCTAGTGAACAATTTCCGAATGAATACACTGTGTACACGTACCATGTATTTATTCTGACATTGTAAATTTACGTGAAGGGAAACTATGTAAAATATATGCAATTTCGGCACCATATCAAAGTTATTTAATGAAGAAATAAAGTAACCAAATGGATATGACTTTATAGCTTTGCATGTACATAGCAGACAGAAAAAAAAATCCTGTGTCATTATTGAAAAAAGGCTGAAAAATATACCAGATTACACCATTTTATTCGAAATTTTAAAAAATATCCCGGGGCAGGCCCCCGGACCCCCACCTACAGGAGGGGGTACACCCCCTCTCGGGACTTCGTGCCTCAGGTCGGCCCTTTGGGCCTCCTCCAAACCCAACCCCCCACTTCTGCTTCTGGTTCCGCCCCTGATTAATAATCCAAAATAAGAGACTTTCGGCATTTAGATTACACAAAACATAACATTAAAAATAAATACAATTATAATTAGTATTATCATATCTAAGGCTTTAGATAAATAATTATTAATATTAGATCCCGAAACGTCGTATTTAAATACCGAAACATCACATATTAAGTCCCGAAATCTCGTATAGGTCCCGAAACATCGTGTTCCCGAAACGTCATTCGTAAGTAACTTAGTCCTGCAATGCAAGACTCTGTTCCTCTTATTTACTTGCTGTTCGGAACGCTTGTCAGAGAGGTCATGTTTATAGGACTAGTCAGTACTGTGGTAGATACACCAGGGTCCATGCAGCGCCATAAACTGAGAAAATACTTGAGTCATAATTTCATATTCTTCTTCTTCCATTACTCTGCAAGACTCCATCCGGAGCATTATCGCACACATTTAAAAAGTTAAAAATCATGAGGTGGAAGGCTCTTAAAATTTGAATAATTTAAAAAACAATGTACATTTAGCGAGTTCTGTTCAACAATGAATTGATAACTAGCATTTGGAATAGACTTTTTTCTTTTAACTGCGGAGCTGTAACATTGGACAGCAAAATTATAAACATTCCCTCCAAATCGATCAGAATGACGTCAAAATACATTATGACGTTAAAAATTTGGAGGGATTCGGTTAATCAATTTACTGTCCAATGTTACAGCTCCGCAGTTACAGGAAAAATGTCTATTTACTGAATTTTATTCTATCCATAAATAGAATTAAATCACTCTGAATGACAATTTATTTGGACGTTTGATATTGTAATAAGTTAAGATGAAATAATTGACTTAAGTATTTTCTTGGTTTATGGCGCCGGACCCAGTTATCGGTGTACATTACATGTACAACAAGAATAACAAGGTATGGACAAGACATGAATAAGATTACATAAACTTCATATATCTGACTGAGAATGGTCAATTGAAGCAAAATTAAACAATTTTTAGGTCCAAATATTGCCAAATTGATGGAGCTTAAAGCCGGTCCCTCCACCAAGGCTCTGCCCTGGACTTGCTGCAGGGACCTATGCAGTCCAGAGACCCCTTGCCTGACTGAAAATTTCAATCTGCCCTTGACTCTGTCACTCTTAGTACAAAAAAGGAAAGTATCTTTTTTTTATGAAGATTGGTTGTATTAGCCAACCTGAATCCTAGACTTAAAATCATCAGACATGTATGCAGTAAAGACTGGTGTAATACAGTATCGGGTACTATAATGATCATTTTGTGTTTGTTTGTAATCATGTACACATTCAGTTTTCCATTCGTAACATTTAAAGCCGATACTGTACCATAAGTCATTGTTTAGAATCCAGATCTGGAACAAATTGTCATGAATTAAGTACGTACTTGTTGCTTGTGCAGTGACATCTGCTTTGTATGACTGTTTATTCAATTGATTGATTGATTGATTTTTGTTTAACGTCACACCACGAATATTTCATGTATATGGTGACGGCATCTCCCTGATGCGGGGCATACAAATTTTGACCTTTGCAACAGACCCACCTGAAGCAGTGAGGGATCTTTAACATGCCATGCATACCATGACAAGGGGCCTCAGTTTATGCTGTCTCATCCGAAAGACAGAACACTGGCATGACCAGAGCGGGACTCGAACCCCGGCCTCCCAATCAGGAGGCCAGCGCCATACCACTAGACCACGCCGGCTTAACTATTTATTCAATGTTAATAAATGATAATCATAAAAAGTACCATTAGTGGTTAAGGGTTGAAACCCCTCCCCTCACTTTCCAAAAAGGTCAGTGTTGGCCCCCCCTTTTTTTTTGTGAGGCTGGAGCTTTTATATTTGGTTAATATTGAACTAGTCTGGGTTGACCCCCTTTTCAAAAATACTGTAGCTACCCATGAGTACACAATAATAAGATAATAATAATATTTATTCAAGATAAAAGACATTCAGGTAAGACCTACATAAACTGAAAAAAAAAATCAAACATAATTAACTACATTGTATTAAGTAAAAGAGCGCAAGATGTCATTTAAAATGATATAGCTACAAACATTATTATTTTTATCAATTATAAGCATGATAAGTAAAAACATCTAAACATACATGAAATTTAGAATATTATATAAAGCAAACAATTTAATTATATTGAGTATTGGTCTTAGGCTTTGACATTGAATTAAATTAAATTAAATGAAATTAAATTTATTATTAATACATTTGTATAGAAATGACCAGATTTACACTGAGGCCTAAAATTTTAGGATAACCCACAAAAGTTTAAAACTTATTTCCAGTGAGGTCCTTAGTGTGAAGTGACTATCGGTACAAACCAAGAATTCAATTAGTAGATAAATAAATAGATAAATAAATAGATAAACAAATAGATAAATAAATAGATAAACATATAGATAAATAGATAAACAAATAAATAATTAAGCACTTAAGAATCATAAAAATATATTAATTTAATATTACCTATCAATTATACTTAAAAATCACTATTTAAAATTAAAGAATTACTGTCAGAACAAAGTATTAGTGTATATTCTGTCTGTGTCATAGTAGATACTATTGGAATAAATTATAATGTTGAAACACTTGGACACTCCCACTCCCAAAATTTGAATCTCATCTTCTTCATTTTATTTTGCTTTCAGTTTCAGTTCACCTGAGCCGTAGACTCAAGTTAGCTATAGTCCTTGCAATGTTTCCATTGTCTGTCATCTGTCTGTTTACTTTTACATTTAGGCCAAAAGAAAAAAATAGGCATGTTTTCTGTAACCTGACTGACCCTAATTTTTGGCCCCAACCCTAAGGTTTTTTATTGTACCTTCAGTAGAAAATTATTCCAGTATTGAATATTGCCTTAAAATGTAGCATTTGATATCTAGGGGATAATTGTTTGGGCAAAAAAATAAGAAATTGTCACTTTGGAGTGGTTTAAATGCATTCTAGCTGCCATCAGTCATTGATTCAAAATGTTTAAAAAAGAATATCAACCTACTGACCACAACTTTTTTTTTCGGTATGTTACAGGAAACATGCGGTTTTTTTTTTGTTTGGCTTTTTTCCCTCCACAACTTATCATTGACAGACACCATAAAGGTGAATAATGATAATTGGCTTTAACCAATATTACAAACAATCTTGCATGTGTAGCCCTCTGATTTACTGTAAACCCTGAAATTTTTTGTGCGCCCTTAATTTTCATGGATTTTGTGAACGATAAAAAGTCACAAAATTTAAAGGCAGCAAAATAAATTATCCAATTCTGGAGTTGTTTCCGTTGCTTCCACCCAATCCATTTCGTTATTCAGTACGCCTTATCTACATGCTCAAGAGGGTCATTTGTTCAAAACTCATGAGATGTTTTTATCTCTACATCATCACAGTGTAAACCATTACATTACCTGGACTCTGTATGCTAATGAGATAATACATTAATACTTGTATTACTAGCATTATGTTAAACAATCATAAAACCGCGAAAATTAAGGGCAGCAAAATGTGGAAAATTGAAAATTCATGAAATTTTCGGGCATCAAAATTAAAGTGGTTTACAGTAATTTATTTTACATTTAGCTTGAATGAGATCACAGTATCTTATAGCATAAGTGTATGATTTCATGTTTTGTAGGATATCAAGTAAATGGCCAGTAAATAAACCTGAATCTCTGGAAGATATCTGTTTGGAACATTGTATTGAGCACCTTGAGACCTTTACACAGCAGAGGGAAAATAATCTATTAGAGCTTAAACCCGACATTTCTCTCCATCATCCTGGATTATGTGACAAACTGTTTGCAGCCATATCAAAGCGAAAACACAGAAACAGCCTTGATTGGATCGGGATCTTCCATGATAGTTCAACATCCAGGTTGACACATGTTAATTTGTCTCACAGAAAGGATCTTAAACCCAGTATACACCTATCTTTCCTTAAGTGTCAGCCGATTTTGTCACTTAGTCTCTCCGGCTGTAAACTTGACTCAGAAGTGCTACCTTTCATAAACTCTACAGAAAAGACGTTGAAAATATTAAAGATTGATGAGGCAGATTCTATATTTAAAGAACTAATTGACTTCACAGAACCAGTACTTCAATGCAGTAATCTACAGAAACTTACTCTGAGATGTGTGTCATTTCATAATCTAAATAGAAGACCTGATCTTTTATTTTCCTTATTTGGACAATTGAATTACTTAACACAATTAGATCTGTCAGATTGTCAGATGGATGTAGAGCAGATGAAATGGTGTCAAGACCTGCCAAATTTATTATCCTTAAATATCAGTGGCATATTCATAGAAGATATGCTACAGGCTTTGCAATACATATGTAAAGCTAGAAAACTAAGGTGAGTCTTACTAATAATAATTGTATGCTCTCCATGTTCTGTTTTCAAAACCCTCATACAAGTGGAAGACTTCATAGCGTTATATAATTCATATTTTCAGTGCCTTATTTCTGTGGTTGAAATCACAGCCAAATTGATAGTGAGCCTTAGAGCACTGTGGTATTGTAGAAGAGTACAAAAGCAACAAATCTTATTTTTTCAGAAACATTCCATTGGAATTAGATGTTCAGAAGCCTTAACAATAATATCTGTTTCAAATCTGACTTCGGATTCTTGAGGAGTTATTAGGCCATCCATTTAGCTACATGTGGTTGTAGACAATAGACCATATTCCGGTTTTGATTATTGCTGTCTTTTTGTCTGAGCCAATACATTTTGGCATTGTTTTTCATAGTGACGTCATAACGCATGACATAGATTCAGTATAACGTCACTATGAAAAACAACGCCAAAAGGTATTAGCTCGGACAAAAAAGTCGTCATTTATCAAAATCGGAATATGGTATATTAGAACTGACTAACTTCATTTACATGCAGTAGTGAGCTAGGCTTGGTACATAGAGGTATTGGGTTCAAACTGAACTAGCCACTCATTTGGGTCCAGCTTCTCTAATAAGACAGGGCCTTCAATGAAATTTGTTTAATTTTTTGACTGTTGCTCTCTCAAAAATAGCTTTTTAATAAAAAAGAAATTTCTGAATATACTCAATCATAATAGTTTGAAATATATCTTTCTACAATGGTTTGTCAAGCACTTTTAACAGTGTTTGTTGTGGCTTTAAAGAAGTTTGCAGTCAAGTTGTGCCTTTTAAAAACTCCAATAAAATAATGAAGCTTTTGGTCAAAATATATAATTTTGAAATTTGTTGCATTATTCCACACATTATCTGGCATCTGCATAGAGTAAATGTGTACAGTGTATATTAGTGCTTGTCCAACCAATCTTTCAAAATCAGAAAAAAAAATTCACCTACCTAGTTACTCAAAATCCAGATCAATCTATAGGTTACATTAGTGGAAACAGGAATATTTCTAATGCTTGCCCAGTAAAAACAAAAGACCTTCCATCTGTACCAAGGTAGATATATAAGTTCAAAGATCTCTCACAACTTCAAGTGAGTCTGTTGCACAGGTAGAAATTTCTGTGCAATGCATCGAGCAGAAGTGAAATACCAGTAAACATTAATATTAATCATAATTAAATCGCTTTTAAACATGTCATTGAACTTATTTTGTCCTTTGTAGGCATCTGGACGTTTCGTCAGCAGAAGTACCTTTTTATGATAAAACTAAAGAATGCCTGAGCTATATTGTACAGAACCTTAGTGATCTGAGGTCACTTGATATATCAGGCACAAATTTGGCTGGAGTAGAGGTCGAGGAAATCTCTCATCGTCTGATGCCAAAAGGTGACGGAGACAAACAACAATCAATGCAGCATGTAGGAGAGGGAGATGTGAAGAGGTATGGCAGATGTCAGTTACATCTAGGGTCCAACGTTTGGACAATGCTACACAGTATTGATGCTTCATAGAATATGGTTTCTGAAATTCTTGTATGTACTGTTAAGTTTATACCCATATTCATAACAGAACTTTTACATGTTGAAGATACATTTTATGCTAACACCGTAAACTAAATACCTCAGTCATAGTGAAAAGAATATACAACTTACTGTTAATATAAGACAGAGCTACCGTAGATACAAAGAAAATTGATAACACCTAATATACTTTATTTGCTCTTTTTTTAAATTTTGAATAAATAGGATATGGAATTTCATTTAAGTTGACATTTGTAATATGATCATTTGAATTATATAATGCAAAGAAATATAAATTTCCTTTAGAGTTCTGACAAATTTGTTAAAATATTAGGTAATACATTGCCTTTAATGACCCTTTCGTGACTTTACTGCTACTTTGAATTCATCTGAGGAGGTACACTCAAAGTGTTATGGATGATGTTAAATGCCATCTAAAATCTGTATTTGAAGTACATGCACAGATTTCATGTCGTGTAATTGTACTATACTAGAAATTTTACATTTTAGGAGTATGTCATGTTCAATACCTGGGCTAGAGGGTGCTTCACTAGATTTTCTTGGTTTACTTGATTGTCCAGATGACCCTTGCAAAAGAGCAAATATACCAGCAAAAATGGTAAATAGTTGATAAAATGTACATGCATTTCAATGTAGTGCATTGCTTAACTTAATATACTCCTGTCGGTATCTGTAAACATATGATAAAGACACCACTGTTTGTGCTAGACATAATTAAGATCTGTGTTAAGCCCTTTTAATCTGCCGAAGGGTTTTGTAAGCGGGTCAGAAAAGGATGAAAATTGTAATACAGACAGTGCCTGCAGAGTATAATATGCAAACTAGATGTACCGTATGGACTGCTTCATGTTAAAATGGGTCTTAATGACAAAGTTTTGCAAATTCTGTATTTTTATCACTTTTAGATACATATTATAAATGCATACATGTATATATATATATGTACTTATATCTCGGATGCAAGCATGTTGCAGTGGTTGAGCACTAAGCTTGCATCCTCACTAGCCAAGGCTCCGATCCATTTCTCTCCTCTCCCACTTGGCGGATTCAGACGGTGTTTAACTCCCTGTTATCGATGTGGCTGAAATCGCTGGCATCCAATATGTAGGTTATATGGATACAATTGCAGAACTTGTTCAAATATGTGCAGGTTTAGAGAACAGAAGGGGACAAATGAACAACTATGGACAATTAATACACCATACTGTACCTACATATTGGATGCGGCCGATTTCAACTGCATCAATAACTCGAAGTTTAAAACCCCCGTCTAGATCCACTAAGGGGGAGAGGAGAGAATCAGATCGGAGCCTTGGCTAACGAAAAAGTAAGCTTGAGGCACAGACCATCTGGATCCGATTCCCAGATTGCGACACTGTGTTTAAGGCATTGGTTACCTACTGCTTCCATGACACGATTGTTGAAAGCGACATAAAACCCCATTTAGTCAGTCAACTCGTATCTCAGAATCTAAGGGGAAATAGAATTCATCAGAAACCAACCTGTATGAATAAAAAACAGGATATACATGCTGTTCTCTCTATGTAAGCGGGTAGACTAGGGTAGTCATATATGGTTGAAGTGAAAATGAGAGAAGATCAGACCTCTTGGATGAGTAAACATCTCCTGCTAGCTTATAAGATACATCCATCATACATATCAAAGATATTCAACACATATATGTGCATGTATGTTGATTTACAATGAAATTGCAGTTATCTGTGGTATATTTTACTATTTGTAATATAAGAAATTATAGGCAAATAAATATGATTTTAATCATTGCTTTTGAAAGCTGTTTTATCTTTAGATACACACATAAACTCTATCATTGCAAAAAAAAAAAAATACTGAAGATCTCTAAAACAGACCAAGGAAGTACATGTATGGAAAATGGAAATATATTTATATTACAAGAGGGTTATTCCATTGTTCATGAATATGCTGAACAAATTAAATGAACACTCTCTGTGTTTAACATTATCTTCTTGTATGTTTGGATTTTTTAGGTGACAGGCAGTGATACAGAGACTCAGATTTTACTGGCGCTAAGATGTTACCAGGACAAAAAATTTGCGCTGATGTCTGCTTTGAACCATCTGTTTAATTTATTTCGATACGAAACTGTGAAGGATCATTGTCAGTCGTTAGAGGTGAGCGTGTTCCATTTCAGTTCCTTATTGTATTCTAATGCATTCTGTTGACTATACCAAAATAATTTTGTCGATTGGATCATGATTTTATGCAAACACTTCATGTTTATGCCTTCCCATTGAAAATGGTTGGAGCATATGGTGTTACCCCTCTCTTTTTTTTCTGTCTTTCTGCCATAATTTCCTTTCTGTACTCCATCTCTGCAACAGGGGCACATGTTGAATTGAAAATTTGTATACTGGTACATCACAAGATAATCTAGGTCAAGATGTGATTTGGTTATGGTTGAATAATTTTTGACAGAGTCATGTCCCTTGGACATAGAAAATTTCCAGTTATTAACAGTTTCCATGCTCAATCTCTACAATGAATGCACATATTCAATTGAAATTTGGTATACTTATACTTCACAAGATTATCTAGTTCAGGTATTCATTTGATGATTGTCAAATATTTTTTGACAAAGTAATACCTTTTGGACTTAGAAAATTTCTTAAACTTTGCTGCCGGTGTGGCGTTTCTAGCATAAAGACATATCTAGTTTTCAACTTCTACTGGTCAAAACCAATCAGGTTTATGCGTACCTTGTTGTCTCTTGTCAGTCTGGCCAGCCATAAAACAACAGATTGTGGTCACTACTCTTTCTAGACAATTCAAAACTGAAAATCAAGCGCTGTCTCTGTTTGTCACTTCTGTGGTCTAGTTGTGCATATGAGATTTTTGTTTTGGTCCTTGAACCTGAGATCCAGGAAAGATGTGTGATCAGTTTTTCTATATAAGTCTATATAGTCTTGTATGTGCTCCTCCTTCCTGGGTTTTGTTATGATTTGGTGAAATATTTCAGGAAGAATGTACTGAAGATGATTGATGATGAAGAGAAGTGAAAAAACTGGGTTGTGTAATCCAATAGTTCTGTCATGGTGTCCATCTTGAAAATCTTAGAACTGGAATACTTTCATCATTTTGTAAGAAAATTTTGATGAAACTTTCAGTGTATGCCAAACACATTGGACCATCGGACCTGTCCGGCAAATTTACGACGGGTCCGATTCACACCCTTAGCTACGCCGGACCAAATGTCCGATGTCGGTTCAGGGTTCTATTCTCCCTAAATCGACATCCGGTAACTCCGCAACACTTCAAAATATAAACGATCACAATTGAATAATCTTTGCTGATGTGGGCAAAACTTAAATACGTAGAGGGTGCCATTTCTGGTAAACCCTTAAAAAGGAAATCGGATGTAGATCATAAGGAAAAGGCCAAGAAATACGAACAGAACAGGCCACCACGTAAGTTTTCAGTGTCATGGAAAGTGGGTCGACCCTGGTTGGAGTATAATACTGAAACGACCGTTATGACTTGCAGTGTGTGCACATCATATTCAAAATCGCATATGAATGATATGAACAAAAACCCAAAAGTAAAGTCTAATCCATTTGTTGATGGATGTACAAATTTTCGTGCAAGTGCTGTAAGCGACCATGAAGTCTCTGTCAATCATAAAATAGCTGAGCATGACCATAGAAAGAAAACAATGACAGAAACTGAAGTGATGCAAACTGAAGCAGGAAGATCCATCTCTTTGCTAAATTTTGCAGAAAAAGATAGGTTGTATGTTCTCTTTAGAAATGTTCATGCGGTGATTAAGCACAATAGACCCCTTAGAGTTTACACATGGTTGTGCAAGTTGGACATTGCATTGTGTTGATTTTTTTTTCGGTCAGATGCTTTTCCTTTCGGTCCTATGTGATTGTCCAAACTGTCTGACCGAATGTCCTATGCACTGAAGAAAACTTTCGCGTAGACTGAACTTTACAGAAATGATGTACATATGAAACATAATGAATATATGTGAATAAATATTACATATTCAAATGTGACTACCAGAACGTGACCATGGCAGCCATCTTGAAAATCTTTGATTTGGATTTTCTCCCTGATTAGCGATTTTGATGAAACTTGTTCAATACTTATTAAGTAAAAAGTACTGCTAGAAAATAATGTATATATGCACAAAACATAAAAATGATGAAATGATAATATTTCTTCAGTTTCCTCCATTGCCTAAACCAATAGGCCTTCAGACTCGACAGAGACTTGGTTTAAGTATATATTCTTCACTATCCTTCAAAGATTGTTTCTACACGTACTGATAGCATTGCTCCCATGAAATTTGAAATATAACCAAGTATTCAGATTTTTTAATATATTGAATTCCTGAATATAATTGTATCAGATTCGAAATGGCCACATTTTGCAGCTAAAATTTTATATATAAGAACAGTAAGTATATAAAAGAAGTGGACTCATATTCTACATATCTGTATCTGCCATCTTGCATTGTCAGTAAAGTTTTGTTTTGAGCAATTGTACTCTGTTGAACTTTTGTACTTATACTGCTTATTTCATCAGGGCATCTTAGCTGGAATGGAGCAGAATCCAGATGACAAACAGATCCAGATATCAGGAAGGTAGATAAATTCTCAACATAATATTCTGTGTATGATCTGTCATTTATTGATTTAAATCCATTTGACAAACAAATCCAGATACATGTATCAAAAAGGTACCGGTAGTTGGATTTTCAGGATTCTATGCATAAAATTATTTGTAATTGTTCTTATATCCAGAGTACAAATAGACAAAGATAGATATTACTTTTCCTTCTAGATATGCAAATAGGTAAATAAATCATATATAAATAACTGTCAGTTTAAATTCTAGAGGTAAAGTCTCTTAATCTCTATACAGAATACTATTGTCTGTCCATCCCCTCCTTCTGTTTGCCTGTTTGCATGTTGTTATTTAATGACATTTGTCATACCCAGAATAGTCCCTCAGTAGTCAAGTGTATGTTTTTAGATTGACATCTTCTAATTGTACGTACTTCCTCACATGGATTTCAAAGCAGTATGGCTATGACTCGGTGTTACACTATACATGCATTTTGCCTGTAAACGAGAAGACAAGGTGATTTAGAGGTTAATTCCTATTGACTGGAATTTAATTCCTTTCTGGTAATTAGTAAATGTGTGAGATACCAATTAGACCTCCTTAGAAATCATGAATTAAAATAAACATCCTAGCAATAATATTTTTGAATTATCAAAATTTTAGCTCACTGGGACAGGTGTCCAGTATTAAGTGGGAGACCCAAGGTCACATCTCCAGTGTGAAGGTCACAGTGAGCCTATGATGAAGTTTTGGTACAACTTTGCTGCTGCTGGGATATTTGCCCTGTGAAAGACTGCTCTAGTTTTAGAAAGATAATTCAGCTTCATGGTCCACAAGACTCCTAATGAAAAGTTGTTCTCACCTTTCATAAATACTGTATTACTATCTGTTTCAGTGCCTCCTTATTCTATATTGTGAAAGGTGAACAGAAAGATAAAATTATTCCAAAGCAAAAAAGGTATTTTATTATATGTGTATCTTGATCATTTGGTATACAAATGTTGGAATATGTAGCAACTTATGGTATAACGTATCTGGTATTTTATATCTCATACTTTCTCTTTGAACGTGAGATTTTTATGTCTAGATTTTTTGTCATAAAATGATTACAACAATGAACTACTTCATGTACATGTAGACCCCATACATGGGCTCCTCATCTTTACAATGAACACGGCAACTGGATGTGGTCACGTTAGATATATAGTATTGTTTTCTGTCTCATGCCTGGATTATTTCACCCTTATGGCAATGATGGATGTAGTACCGAGGCATACAGATTGGCCTATGCATTGCTCAAGTTCCACCAATACAATTTCCACCAATTGCACATAATGTATGTAACCCAATACTTGACAAACTATATTTTGAAATATTTTCGGCCTCTTGGTCTTTATCAAGTGACAAAAAAATTGGAAATTATCATTTTTTTCACTTGTGAAAAAGAGCGTTGTCTTTTTTGTGTTTATATCTACTTCCTTTTCGAGGACTTTTATCGGTATATTTTGATGGGATTTTCATAATGAAATTTAAAATGTTTAGGTTAAGGTGTTGGAATGACTTGTATTTGTGTGGCACAGCATTGTACGTCAGGCATATAGTTAGAGTTAAGAGCAATAAGGAGAAGGTATTCTGCAAAAAAATAACAAATTTCACATTAACACATATAATCATCACATCATGTTAGAACTGTAGGACTATTGTAGCAGGTAAGCTATTTTTTAGAATTTATTGTAGAAAATTTTGTCTCATAATGAATGAAGTTCTCCTATTCTGACTTCTTGTATAAAACATGTGATATATATAAATGGATTCCTTGCAGACGACTGGTTCAGTGTTTATTGGATGCTATGGATACTCATGACAATGATCATACAGTAAGTGAAGTTTGTAAATAATTGACTGGCTAATGGCCGTGAATAAACATATTCCAACCCAGCAAATGTTTGCTTTGTGTGTTCAGCTATACTGGTCAGTGTCAAAAGAGCTAATGCCCTAGCATGTTTTCTGATATCTGTCGACTGTCTATTCCTTTACATTACCCACAATGGTGGCCATCTTGAAAGTTTTGTTTTCACTACTCCTAAATGGTGAGTCCTGTTAATATGGAACTGGGTGATATAGTATGGCATTTAGTTGATCCAGAATGAACTGTTGACCTTTCAATTTTATAATTTCCTGTTTTAGATATTCTTTCCAAAGAAAATGTGACGTTAACTAAATCTGACTATATAATGTTGAAGTTGCTTTGAACTGAAACATTTACTTTAAACTTTGAAATTCAACACATTTATTTATTATCAAGACTCATTAAATATATCGTCTTGCCACAGAATTGTGTTCTGTGCAGTAAGTATAGTATAAGTATCAGTGTAATATATAAAATATAAAACACTGTAGTTTATTACCACAGCAGGAACATTTCAGTTAGTGGTTGCTATTGTTTCATAGTGGGAGAAACCAGGTATCTGGAGAAAGTCTCTTGACTTTTAGCTGGTACAGTTGCAGACTTACCTATTTATGTCTAACAGGACTATATATCAGATTTGACAGAGCTGTAAGGCTCCTATGAATTCCAGTGTACCATTTTACCTCATTCTATCTCATTCTACCACTGAGGCCTCTATGGTTAGACCATCATCAATTGGTTCTACTACTGCACTACTGTGCAATATTTTTGTGATGTCTCTCTATGTGCTTGTATGCTCTACATGTCTGTGAAGACTTTTGTTGCACACACCTTACTCTTCCCTGCTATCTTCTAAGAAATTTTTAAAAAACACATGACAATAACTTTCATGTAAACAAAGAGATTTTGCTCCCTAACACATACGTCTACTTATGAAATCTACAGTAAATATATTTAGGCATATTGATATGTCAGAAAAGTTCTCAGTAATGCACACTTATTTTCCTTTCAGGTAGGAATTTGACATCAAAACAATTGGAATGTTCTATATTCTGTATAGAGGCTTCATTTTTGTTGCTTCATTACCAGATATTTTACATCAGTTTCCATTGAATTGGTTTACATCACATTTATTCTAATCATTCATCTAATCAGTACCCAGAGTCTAGATAACTCTTACAAACAGATGCAATTTCCATTTACTTTCTCTATTAGTACTTGTACTTTACTGGACATATACTTGGCATGAAATTTTAAGAGACTGATCTAATGTCAGTGTGGGAAGTTTTATTTACATATATTTTATCTATTTATTTCAGATGTTGCGTAATAGCTGCCTTACTATTTGTAATCTTAACATACCAGATGATGTTGTAAGTGATTGAACTGTCTCCTCTATCAAATACACATGTAATAATGTATCTTTGAACAAAGGCTTTTAGGGAAATAAGCTCTGTAGGTGCCATTCCTTTCCTTATGAAGTTTTATATCTTAATTCAAAACAGATCTATAGCTATGTTTTCAGTTAAGCTCATGAATGATTGATGATAGCCTCTTATTTATGATTACTTTGCCACACCACTTTAGCATTTATGTCATGTGAAAAACTGACTGTCTGTTCTCAGAATACTCAGATTTACTAGTACTAACTTCTCTCATTTCAGATGTTTTGTTATCGTCGATTAGTAAAGAATTTGCTACATATTTTACTGATGAAGGGACAAGAAGAGTTTATACTGCGTATAAGTATTTATTTATTGAACAGCTTGGCTTGTCAGGTGGATGGAGAGGAGAAAAAGACCTTCGGCATTTTAGGAGCCGTAAATGTAAGGGAACCACAACAAATAATGACAGTATAATGTAAAAGTAAAGTAGAGCCAGAATGGCACAATGATTAAGATAGCTGAAAGGTCAGAGGTCTGAATCCCATGATTGTCAAGTCTATTGTATGAAACAGAAAAACCGGAACCCCATATCACGGCAGATGTTGGTATGTTAAAGAACCCTTAATAATTTAGGTAGACCTGTTTCGCAGGTCAGCACTTATCAAACAGCACACCAGCCCAGTCAAGTGCAACCACCATGTACATTTTAATATATAATCCCAGTGAGACACTGAAGGAATGACAAAAATAAAGTACTTAATGATGAAACACAAGTGCTAGCAGTGGCCATGTATTCTGGCCAGTAATACCGTAAGTCAAGTCTGTGCGGTTTCCACCTTTTGTTAAATTCACACATTGGTTGGGTTTATTTTCTGTGAAAACCTGCCATATAAAATGTTCGTTTCTGCATGTCTTGACATGAGGTGTTCATGCCTCAGACCTAAGAGAATTTACAAGGTATGTTAAGCTCCACTTGTTAAGATGAATAGGAACATAAACATGATATGTAGCTGTCGGAGATAAGGTTCATTATAGTGACAAAAGGTTAAAATGCTTTAAGAATATTCACAAGTTTTCTATATATTGTGCGTATCTACATACACAATTCGCTGGCAAAAAAAATGATTGTGCATGACTTCTACCACACAATATATACAATAATCCATAGAAAGCTTGAGAGATTTTTTCATCAGTTAATTTCCGTAACATGTGACATCAGAAGTTGTACAAATGCTACTTTTCCCTGGGTTTTAATTATGACATTAATGATCGAATTGTGATGTCAGAGTAAAATGTTGTACAACAAAGTTGAGCAGGAAGCTTTTTTATTACTTCGGTTTTCTTGTAAAATCGGGCAAATGGGTATTTTTAGATATCTCTGAGTAAATACTGAGACAGAAGGAGCAGTTATTTTATGAATTTCATAATAATTCAATTAGGATTTTATGAAAATGCTAAGCATCCCAGCATTCTAATAGCTTTTTAAGCCAAATGCTGGCATTAATGCCACAGGATGAGTGAATAACAGTGGTTGTAATCAAATCAAGACCAATATTTTAACTAATACAAGTCTGTTTATTGATTGATTGAATGTTGTTTTACGTCACTTATTTCACGTATATGGTGACATCCAAGTCTGTTTAATTTATTTCATATGGTATATTTACTAGAAAACAACACACTAACAAACATGTCACTGTTTTTATTTCAGGTGATGCTTGACCTTATTCAGCGTAAGTTGACCCTTCTGGTCTGTGATGATGTGATGGAAGTTGCTTGGAGTACACTATGGAATGTAACAGGTGAGCATATATTCAGAGATTTACAGGTGAGCACAAATTCAGAGGTTTACAGGTGAACGTAGTACATGACATTTACAAGTGCAGGGATCATTCTGGAATCTGAAAGTAATGGGATAATTATCCCATCAAATAAATTTTAATGGGATTTTCTAAAGTTTCATGGGATATTTCTATTCATCCATTCGTATTTTGTTTTAAATTCAAGGAATAATGAAATGCACAATTGTAAACTCCTTAATGTTTAATAGCATTACTGTAAAAGTGTTTTAACTAATGAAAAACAAAGTAACAAATCAAGATATCTATTAATAATGTCTTCTTTTTCCTGAAAATCAGTCTGCTTTTTTTATTTCTCCAGTATTTTAAAGCACCATTAAAGTCACTCTTCCCTTTAATTTTAAGGCATAAGGTACATGACATTGTTTTGTTTTTGTCATCGTATTCGAGCCATGGATACATTAATTTCCATTTGATTTGGAAATTCAGCTCTTTTTTGGTGGATTTTGGTTCCTTAAGTGCAGATTCACAATCGTCTTCGTGGCTAATATCTTTATTAATGATGATGTTATTATTCATTTCAGATTCAGTTTCATTCCTATTTGAATTGTCAATGAATTTAAAAAGTTTAAGTTGCCCCTTACCTGGCTCTGGGAGTTTTCTTTTGGGAGGCATAATTGTGGCTATGGAGGCTTTTAAATCGTAATTAACATGACGCTCAATTACCAATAGCTATTCTAAAACAATCTTTTAAACGCCAGAATAATCGTGATTCGTAACACAGCTGAAGACAGTTTGAACAATATTTATTCATTACAAATCTTGTGAAAAATATCGATGGGATTTTTGGCGCAGTCTGAGAGTTTTAATGGGAATTTGACGAAAATAATGTGCTAATATCGCGATATCGTGGCCCAGAATGATCCCTGCAGGTGAGTTGTCTTTCAAGTTGACTGTTGAAGACATAGTTAGATTAGCAGGAGTTACTCTAACAATACATATCCATGCAGGTGTTGTTTTTCCATCAGATATTCATCTGTTCAATAAATCATGAATGGAAAGGTCAGAAGGTTTAAACCATTTATAAGCTTACACAATCTTATTTTGTGAAGACCCATCTTCTGGTATGCATTCATCTGTCTATTCATTCAGCATAAACTTCTCCAACTTTAAACTTATTCTAAATAAACAAGGAATGGTTTTTGTTGAAGCTTAATGGGGATGAAGTGCTAATGATCTCCAACAAGTGCTATCTCTCATGGGGTGGATCCTGGGGTGGGCAGATTGGGTTCAGAAGGGTAACCTACTTTGAGAATTTCTTGAAATAGACTTGCATTGAACAAAGCAATGAATGCATTAGAGTTATTTAGTAGAATGTATGTTGCTTCTGTTTGGATTTGAACCAAATCTTTTGGTGCACTTGAAGGATACTCTTTCGTAGAACGAGTCTGATACTTGAAATTTGTCATATGCTCATGGTGCTCAGGTGAGCAATGAAAGTCCAATGGAGCCTCTTGTTTATTATTATATCCAATGTTTTCCTTTCATTTTTGTATTTTTTATTTTTCAGATGAAACAGCAGATAACTGTGATATATTCATTGAACAAGATGGGCTGAATCTTTTCAGACGATGTCTGGAGGTAATATTTTGATACTTGATCCACTATACATCATTCTTTTTTTTTTTCTCACTATTCGTAAATTTTACTTCATATATACAGTTTGATAATCCATATAAGCTGCCACTCACTAAATAGAGAAACTTCAGGCATTCTAAATGAAAAAGAAAGCTGTAATACACTTTAATTTCACATTATTTTGGGATTTTTGGGGGGTCATTTTCAAGACATTCATTAACGTAATTTTCCTCTAATTTTCATGAATAGTGATATACCTGTGATATTGCAATAATCAAATAAAGGGAAACTAGGACTTTATTTTCTTTTGAATTTTTGTGAAAATAGATGATATAGTGAATAAAAATTGATTTACAATACAACTTGAAATTCCATGTAAGTTATAGCACCTTCCAGAAATGTAATATGTAGTATCTCTCCTCATCAATTCTGTTTCCATCCATGGTCAGAAGATTTGAAAAAGTTTGCCTATTTTTCACTTGTTATAGCAAGGCAACTGATATGCATTGTACAAATTTCTATGAAAATTTATGGTTTGAAATAAAAAGGTTTTATATTTCAGGTGTTTCCTGAGAAAAATGAGCTGCTGCGCAATATGATGGGCTTAATGGTATGTGCAAATGTAAATTTTCTATCCCCCCCCCTCCCTGCAAAGAAAGTTTGATGGGATATATAGGAATCACTTGTTCTCTCCATCTCTCCGTCTGTATGATATCTCTAAATCTTCTAAATGGATTTTAATGAAACTAAGTGTAAAGAAAAACTTTCATATGTAGATGTCTTAAATGTGAGGTAATTCTGATGTTAATTTACCAGGAGCTATCAACCTTACCTTTGACACATGAAATTTTTCAGGAAATTTGGTTTCGATGATATAATACAACCTTATAGCTAAAATATCTTTTTTACAGTTTGTGTGCACTTTATATATTTCGTGTGATTTACTATGCTTGTAAAATTTGACCCTGTACAGTATGATTGAAACATTCTGCAGGTTGCAGTAAGGAATGTTATTTTCCATGATACCCAAGTTGATGTTAAGCATTGCACTTAAAAAGATCCTACTTGATGGAAGTAACGTCTGTAAACTTTGATGCTTTATGAAAGTTTGTGTTGCTTCTGCTTATATAAACTGCAAAGAGTACATGTATCATATCACAGTTGCACTCACGGCAGCATGCCATGACAAACAATTTGCAGATATCTAAATCAAATTACAATCAGATCTTCTCATATCACTACGATACTGTACACTACGCCAGCATAGTGATTATTTATACATGTATTGCAAACATCTGGAATTCAGAGATTAGGCTTTGGAAGTAAGTGTCTCCTGATAGGTTAGCCACAGCAGCCATGATTGACAATAACAAACAGTTGACACAAAAATATTTCAACAATGTGCACAATGAGTCACAGTGCACATAAGTCAAACTCACACCATCAGACAATGCCAGACAACAGATATAACAAAAGTTATGGCAAACATTCCACTGAGAAATGTTTTACAAGCTGCATATTTCAGAGAAAATAATTGTGACTTTACAGTAAAATACAAAGAGTACTGGTGGTATGGTGTGAGATATATAAAATAGTATCCCAACAGTCATATCTATTGGATATTCAAGAAAGATACTCTTGAAAATATATTTGCTTTATATCCAGTTTCAAGCTAGTCTCAGTGAGGGTATCCATGTTTCTCTGACACATCTAGTTTACATTTACACTTGTAGGGAAATATCGCAGAAGTGAAACATCTTAGAAGGAAACTGATGAATTCTCAATTTATAGAAATATTCAGGTATGTATATCTTACACTTTATATTTTATTCATAGTTCAAACCTTGTAATAAATACAACACCTATTGATGTATGATGCATTTAAAATGCAGGCAAGAATATGTCAAGTAGCAACTGTCTGAAAATTTGGCTTCATAATAGTCTGGGAGCAGTTACAAACTTGATGATAGTAAACCACAACAAAAGGCATTTCTAGTAGAGTTACATACTCAACAGCTTGTCAGACTTCAGAAATTCCATCGTTTATTAAAAGAAGAATTGTTTCAACATCAATATAAGACTGATTTCAAAAGTATATTTATCGACCAAATTATTTAATATGCAATTACTGACACATGTAACACCTTTGTATGTATGTTAGACCAGTTCTAATGAAATCAAGGTCAAGGTCAAATCAACAAACATCATGAAATAACCTCATTTCAAAATAATAGATGGAGTTGACTTTTATTCATGTGACATGGCAGCAGGGGTCACTTGTAGTGATTAAAGTGACACAATCTGGATTACCTGTACCAGAAACCTGTGTACCACAATGTCTCTTTTACCTATCATATGAAAATTAGAAATGAGTGATTTATTGCTTAGCATTAAAAACAATTGTTTTTTCGTTGATTGTATTCCAGCACCTTATTAGAATCCAAGAGTGATGGTATAGAGATCAGTTATAATGCGGCTGGGATCTTCTCTCACATAGCCGCTGATGGATCAGAGGCATGGACCATCAGCGAACCATCAAGGGAAGCCATCATGGAGAGGATGATAGCAGCCATTCAAAGGTGGCCTTTAAACAGTCAACGCAACATTAACTACAGGTAAAAAGAAATACATTGCATGGTGTGACAGCTGGATACTATGTAATATGTTCGTGCCTTCAAGAATTGCTGGGAGTATGGTATTCAAAATCAGAAAAATGATACAAACAACTCAAGTGCATAATTAGCTATGTACTTTTCACAACTTCTTCGGAACAATTTAGGGGTTATGATGAAACTTGAGAGGGAGTTCAGTATTTTGGTTAGATCTTGATTTGAACTTTTTCTTGAAGAAATTATGATACTTTCTAATTTCATCATGTGCTCAAGTGAGCAACATTCTCAATTATGATTCCTCTATGTTAAGTTTTGGTTACATCTTGATTTGGATTTTTCTTGAGGAAATTCTGATGTTTTCTAATTTGATTATGTGCTCAAATGAGCAGTGAATGTCCGCTTTGGCTTTTTTCTTTATTTAGCCATTTATAATAACAAACTGTTCTTCTATTTCTCAGATCTTTCGTGCCAATTTTGAAAATTGTCCAAGCCTATGACACAGTTGCAGCACAGTATTGGGCAGTATGGGCTTTATGCAATCTTACTTCTGTGTATCGTAAGTAATTTGTTGCAAATCAGCAATATTTGCAGGAACAGTGTTTTTTTTTTTTTTATTTAGCTCACCTGAGCCAAATGCTCAAGTGAGCTATAGTCATAGTGTGCCGTCCGTCGTCGTCGTCCGTCGTTAACTTTTTCACATTTTCGACTTCTTCTCTGGAACTACATTGCAGATTTGGATCAAACTTTGTGTAAACGATGTACTCAAGGTCCCCTACTAAAATTGTGTTCGGGATCCAGATTCCCTCAGGGGTGGATCCAGGGCGGGACCAAAAGTGCCCAAAAGGGTACCCCTCTTCAAACATCTTCTTCTCCAGAACAAGTACATAAATGGGGAAACTAATTGCATTTCAACAATCTATAAAGATGGGTTATTAAAAATTGTGTTCGGGGTTAAGATCCGTCAAATAGAAATTGACGCTTTTTTGACGTGTTTCTGGACTTAGTCATTTCAATGAAGAAAAGTGTCATGTTTTTCAGTTAATTGATATTGGTGATTTCTTAATGACTATTTTGATCATAATTGTGGTAAGGAATATTATTGTGAAAGAATTTTGTCATTATCTCAATTTTTGGATTTTTTATGAATATTTTAAGACTTCCAAAAAAAAAGGGGGGTGGGGGGTATTGGCCATTTTTCACATTTTCAGCTTTTTCTACAAAACCACATGAAAGATTTTAATGAAAGATGGAATACATGAAGTACTAAAAGTCCTCTATCAATTTTGTAAATTTCATCCAAATTGGTTAACAGATAATGCCACCATGTCTAAAAAGTAGGTCTCACAATGGTACATATACCACTTGGTAATTGAAATATGGAGAGTAGCGGTTCAAATCCAAAATTTTTTTTTTTTTTACACATCTAAATAAGTTTTTAGATGTTTCTCAACACTCAACATATGAAATTAGGAATTTTACGTTTAAGACTTCCAAAAAAAAAGGGGGGGGGGGGGGTGTGGTTGGCCATTTTTCACATTTTCAACTTTTTCTACAAAATTGTTTGAAGGATTTTAATAAATCTTGGCAGAAATAAGTCACTTATGACCCTGTTCAAATTCTGTTGTTTTCGTCCAGACCTCTTTACAGGTAGCGCCACCATAGTCAAAAGTAGGTCACAAAAGAGTTCCCTCCTTTAACAATATTCTTTTTTATACGGGCTGTATACAGAGACAAACAAAATGCATAGAAATGATCTAGAGGGATGAGTGAAGACGTATTGTCATTTTGGTTCCCTTCCAAAATCAAATTTTAGAATTTTTTATCGACATTTCTTTGGACTTGGTGATTCAATGCAGAAAAAAAAGTGTCATATTTCCTAGTTAATTGATAATGATGATTTCTTATGGACTATTGTGATCATAATTATGGTAAGGATTGTTACTTTGAAAGAATTTTGTCAATATCTCAATTTTTGGATTTTCTATGAATTTTTTAAGTCTCCAAATTAGGGTGTATAGGAACAATTCAATCACATTTTTCACTTCTGCTGTTATACCACATGAAAGATTTTAATGAAACATGGAATACATGAAGTACTAAAGGTCCTCTATCAATTTGGTAAATTTCATCCAAATTGGTTAACAGATAATGCTACCATGTCTAAAAAACAGTTCTCACAATGGTACATATACCACTTGGTAATTGAAATATGGAGAGTAGCGGTTCAAATCCAGCTGTGGTCAAAAGTTTTTTTTTCATTTCTTTACACATCTGAATAAGTTTTTAGATGTTTCTCAACACTCAACATATGAAATAGGCAATTTTAAGTTAGATCTGGACAATATTTGAAACAATTGTTGTTCATGACCCAGACTTGAAATCAGTCAACAAAAGGCCCCACCTAAAGAAAATGACTAACTTGTTGCCCTGAATGACTTCTTGCAGAGACAAGGGAAATGCTTAATATCAAAATCACCTGAATGGATGTGCAAAAAAGTGTTGTTTTTTATTCTAGCCTGAAATAAAATTTGACATATTTTCAACATCTGTGTTGACTTCGTCACATTAATGCAAAAATAAATGAATTCTTCCTTCATGCATGACTGATCATCTAGGTACTCAGGTGAGCGATATAGGCCCACTTGTGCCTCTTGTTTCAAACATACATGTACTTTTGCATTTTGGAACTTTTTGTCCCGTTTGCAAACTGCTTAAAGATCAAAGTTTGGGAAAAATTTAGACAACCTTTGGGAAAAATCAATGAAATTTCCATTGTGAAGGGTCCTTATAACGGACCTGATTTGAAGAAAAAAGAAATAACATGATAACAAGAGACATCATCTGTTTGAAAGTTATACTTAAAATGATGGGAAATTAATGAAATAATAATGAAATCATTAGGTAGAAGTGTAGGTCTTGCACTTTACTCAGATATTTTAATATATATATATATATGTATTTTTTTATTTAATTTTTTTTTTTCAGAATTTATGTCCTAGTATAATTAGATATTGTTGACAGTCAAATTTTACTCAACATACCAAATAATATTGTAATATTGTATCATGATTCTTTTTATTTTTAAAGTTATATTTAACTCAATGTATTTTTTCTCTGCTAGTGACTTTATGTGATTTATAGAATGTATTAAATAAGCACTTATCCATCACTGTGTGAACATGTTCAGTTCAAAGTATGAATATTTCCTCTAGTTCTTTTTCTGGGATTAATATCGACTACACATTTTGACGGGTTTTCTTTTATAGCTGAAAAATACTGTGAGCTTTTGAAGCATGAAAAAGGAATAGAGATCTTACAAGAAGTGATTTCAGACTGCCGTCCCATTCCTGCTATAAAAGTACTTGCACAACAAGTTATATGTACTCTTGAATCTGGTCATTCAGCTTTATTAGAAAAGAACATGGAACCACTGGTTCAGAATGCAGACGAAGATGATATGGATTCAGATAGTGATGATTCCCAGGACTTCTCAGATGGAGATCAAGAACTTTAATACTACACCTACTGCTAATAGCATGAAAGTCTCTTTAAGATTTTATCATGTTGCAAAAGTGCTCTCCTTTTTTAACCCCATGTTAACAATTTGTACATTGTAAATTAGAAAAAAAGCATGCATATACATGTAACATGTTTGTTAGAAATGACTTAAGAGAATACTTGCATTAGAAGTATATGTATAAGTAATCATAAGGTTTAGATATTTATATATATTTAATTTATACTCATTTCAGTTACAATTATAGAAGTTTAACGAAATGAAAACATGTCAGCCTTTGAAAACTACAGTAAGGAAGTTTTCTCTTAATGCATCTTTCCAATAGTGGTTTTCCATAAAGACTTGTGCCATTGTCATCACTTTATTGAAAAGAATAGTTTGATTTCAAAATGTCGATTTCTCTCTTAATTTATTCTGTAATGAATAATTACACTTTTCACAACATGAAGTAAATTATGATGGTGCATAGAGTTCAAGCAGATGATTAAGTTTTCATTGTGGTATGACAGTCAGGTAGAGTTTCTGTATACATGTATATCCCTGACATTAACTCAAACAGAATTTTTTCGCCAGTAATAACCAATTCAGCCTTAGCATTGTCGATTTCTATATACCTTGAAAAAATTCGCACTGTAATTTAGAAGATTCTTCAGACCTGTCAAAGAATCAGTAAACTGTGTATTCTTTATTTTGATGTGTATGTAGAGTACACTTGAAAGGGGGGGGGGGTGTACTTAAATATATAGTGATTTTAAAGTGTTCTGTACTGCTTAATAAATACTTGCTTCTTCAGTAGACAGAAGACAGCTTTGAAAATCTTGAGTGACAGTCATGTACACGTTTAAATAGATATACATGTATGATTAAAATGTGTTTTTGCACTTTCATTATCTGATACAAAGGTAAATCCATATTGCGGAAGGAAAAAGTAGTTGAAATTATTCACAATTTCTATTTAAAATACACAGGGCATGATAAAGTGTAATAAACTCTTTGATGCACATGTGTTTCCTCCCTGTTTTCATAGAAACTTTACCTGTAATAAATGAGGAAGAACTTGATGACTCCGTCTTACATCCAATAATGTTAACCAAAGCATTTTTAGTGTTTAGTTCAAATTTTCAAGCATTTTTTGACCGGATTGCAAAGCATTTCCAGTCTATGAATTGGCAAAAACCGTCCGTAAGTCCACCCGTCCCTCTGTCCGCACAGCGTCAACATTTTGCGTTTAGCATTTGCGTATAGCTTGGTTTCTTTCATACCCTAAAGGGTTCTTATGTCAAAGTTGGTAGATTTGTAGATACATGTACTTGAATGTTCTATCCAACCAATACAAAAATTTAGTGACTGTGACCTTGACTTCACGCTTCAGTGAACACACTGTTTTTGCGTTTAGGGTGACCACTTGCATACATATATTGTTAATGTTAATGCAAAGCAATTCTGGTCTATAAATTGGCAAAATCGGTCTGTCTGTCCATCCGTCTGTCGTCAACATTTTGCGTTTAGCATTTACAATCAGGTCATACCGTCCTTGACGGTTTCTTGTTTTACATTACTTCATTGAAATTGATATTTTTATGCACTACATTTAGGATCAGGTATGTTAATTTCTTTTTTATATAAAATTCATAGATGTTATAGCAAGCTTAATCCAAACCTGCGTTAATATCCACATAATTGCAAAACAATTTTTGTTGGTTTACAACTTTTTCAATTTTTATATCTAATTGGCATATAAAATTCAATGAGGAGGAAAATTATTCTAATGCTGCATGATTTCTGAAGCTAAGATTTGATTTTGATCATTTCACTGGTAGATGTAAGTAATTTACTTTAATTGACTTTATCTTAGTCCTCATCTTATCTTTCAGTTATCAAAAGTATGTATTGTTCAACCAAAATAAAGTGAAACATTTAGGCCATAAACCAGAAGAAAAAAACAATCTATAATTAACTAATAGGGGTGTACAGAATAAATGTTTTGTCCCACTACTGTTCAAATGCTAAGGGGAAAGTCATTTATTGTACCTGTCAACCCCTGATATGATAGAACCTTCGACTAGCATTGTTATTAATTTTTATTGATACTTGCAGAAAAACGCAATAAAATCACATTGAAAAAGCTGATATGTATATAATATCTTGGGTATAGGCTTGTTTAGCAGCAAATCCTAAATTCAAGCATTTTAAATAGTTATTTTTTTGTGAAAGTAAATGTACTTTTGGCACTTGAGAAAAAAATACAAGGTTTTGTTTTTTAGGTTAGAGGTATGTTCCACTTTAGAATCTGGTTACAGGTGTTTCGTTGTGCATATAACTACATCAGACAATGAATTTTATGATTTTTTTAAATATCATTAATAAGATAAAATCTAGGAAACTAAATAACCATTAAACAGAGACATATTTTGACATGCACAAGATAATTACAAGCATTGCTTTATTTACTAGGCATGTCTTATATGAAGGAAAGTTTGAACAAATATGTTGCATAACATTAACAATTACTTCATAAAGGAAACAGCTTTTCTGACAGAGTTACCAGCTAATGAATAGTTTAGTCATATTCAATTTGATTTGATGTTTGTCAGTCACTTGACAGATAGTTTTATTGTAAATTAAACAAGAAAACAAATTGCATTAACTTGTGTTTGAATAGCAAATTGGTTATTTGGGAGGGGGATCTAGATTGAAGTTGATATATGGAAAAAAAACCCCAGAAAACTCGCCTCTTGGTCTTTTTCAAGTGAAATCAACTATGTCAGTTTACAAGCTGTGTAAAATCCATCCTTACGTAAAATCTTTTTACCGTTGATTTCACCTCGTGTAGGGGAAGTGGCAGAAATTTGTGAAGTGAGTATTACTTCTTTACTGATTAGTGCTTAACTGACCCATAGATGTAGCGAAACATGCTGAACCATGGGACAGCACTTATTGATCTACAACAAATATACTTTTGAAATATATACTAGTGTACTTTTTCATTAGTATAAACATTGGCTTACTGGGAAGAAGGATTCGCAACTTATATGTATCGCCTAGAGAATCTCTTCAAGTAATTGGTATAAGAAACTGTCGCGCATCAAACCTGTCCATTAAACTAAAAAAAAAATAGTTCGCAAAGATGATTTACAGCTTCACAGTATCCGTGGAGGCGGGAACCTGATATATGCTGGTCGTCACGATCGATGTTACAGTAGTTGTCAACACAGGAGTCAATTTTTGTTTTGTTTTGATTTTTTTTTTCATTCTATTTATTTATTTTAAATATATATATAAGACAGAAACGGTTGCTTTGCAGGTGGCAGAAACCTAGGTCCATGGTAGAGTTTATTAAATTTGCCAAATTAACACTTTCGGCGACAAATTCAATTCAGTTCATTTTTTATTACTTTATACCATACGGTATATCAGACTCGGTGCACATATATACAATACATATATACAAAATACAATTAACTACTATAATACATTGATGAGTGAGTCATGTAACACAGAGAGTGAATTAGGTATTTGTGGCTCTTAGTTTGCTGACAGAATAAAGGAATTTTCCCAACTGGCACAATTCTCTGACATTTTGTGTGCTTAAAAGTTGCACTAATTCGGTACTTGCCGGTTATAACAGCGTAGTGTATACCCATTGATGTAGTTGCCTAATACTTTTCGGATAACAATTTACCCTACCAAAATGTATCGGAACAATAAAAGCAATACGCATGTTCCTATCAAAAGTAACCAATGTCCGTCGCAGAATCGGTAAACAAGGTAAATCCGATGCCTTTCCCGGGATGAAGATCTCCCAGCGCTTATCCCACGACTGAATCCAGCCCAGAATATCTCTTATACCTATACGTGATCAATGACCTTAAGTATTTTTCATGTACTTAATTTACAAAGTGTGGTTCAAAATTCAATAAAACGGCCAAATTTCTCACTGAAAAATGAGAATTCATCACTTATTTTCGTTTTCCGCTCTTTCTTCCTCCTTTTCTGTTTTAAAAATAGACACTTAATCCCATTTGAGTATAAGCACTTCCTTTTGCGTTATTGAACGTCCAAATATAGCAGACAAGAAAGTGGAATACAATAAAAGTTCAAAGGTTCTTTCGGGTTTTAATTGTATTTTTTTTTTTTTTTTTTTTGCGTACTTGTCAATATCGTCTCGTGTATTTCCTTTGACATTTATACGTATAAATTTATGTTGATACGTTGAAAAAAAAAAGAAGAAAAAAAAAGAAAACAGAAGTCACCATACCATTTAAAGAGATATGTACACATCTTATATTAATTCGTTTTGATTTAATTTTCTATCATCACCCAAAATAGTCGAAACATCCGGATGCAAACAAAGCAAAATGGAAGGCACCACCTGGTTTTTATTGTGGAGCGCTGCTACATATAGGAGAATAGTTATACGAATATAATATTACAAAGTATAGGTTTATTTGTTTCTTATTTATTTAATTATTTATTTGTTTATTAGTCCCCTGCCTGTGAAACCGACTGTTTGTCCGGATGGTTTCCAGATGATAACTTGAGATTGGATGTAAAGGAACACAAACACTCTGTATTGCAAATTTTCGGTCTCACGACCTTTATCAAGCAATTTTTCAGACGACATTTTATGTGCCGGTGTAGGATTGAATTTGGACCCCATTGAATTTAGACCCACCGGGTCTAAATTCAACGGGCTGCGATCAAGATTCCACAGATTTTTCATGTTGAATTGTGACCCTAGAGACGGGGGGTCATTGTATTACGACCCTACCCACGGATAAAATTTTGACCCGCCGTTGAATTATGACCCCACCTTCACAGTTTCAGCTTACTGTGTAGATATAGATACAAATCTATCCGTTTCCTCCTGAAAATGTAAAACACAAAGAAACTGATACTATGTCACTTTGGTAATCACAAAAGAGTACCACAATGGACATCAATTCCTCCCTATTACCATACCGTCCGCAATGAGGTTAGGGGTATACTAGAATCACCGTGTCTGTCTGTCTGTCCGTCCGTCTGTCTGTCTGTCTGTCTGTCTTTCTGTCTGCCTGTCTGTCTGTCGCCCACATTTGGGCTTCCGGACCGTAACTTCTCTCCCTTTTCATCTATCTTCATGACACTTGGTACACGGAGTCCACATGAGTCAAGGATGATCGCGTGGATCTAAAGGCGGACGACAAACCCCCTTCTAACGCACAGTTTGGTCAAACGCAAATGCGTTGAATGGGAGATTTTTAAAAAATATTTTTCACTCGTTATATGTATTTGGTATGCTATTATATAAATATCATATGGCAGTTCGGGTAACAGTGATATTGTCACCCCGTGAAACGAATGTCACCGGAGGCGCAAGCCGAGGGTGACATTCTGTTTCAAGGGTTGACAATATCACTGTTACCCGAACTGCCATATGATATTTATTTTATTATACCGAAAACTGTATCAAACTGATATTTACAACAGTGGTTGTCGGTTTCAGTCACGTGATTGAGTAACATTGACTGTTACTTGATCACGTGATTAGGTAACAGTGAATGTTAGGTCAATCACGTGGACTACTCAAAGGCAATGTTACATGAACTGTATTGACATGCAAGAATGATACATGATACACTAAGATTGAGGTATAATAACTATTAATGAAACCCTAGGTAAATGACCTTGTTACCTTGACCGTTACCTCATGTTTCGCGTTATTTCGCAAATGTTTCGCGTTATATCGCGAAAGTTTCGCGTTATTTCGCGAAAAATATTTTTTTTACCTGAGCTCAATAGGCTTTCGTACCTGATCGAGTCGAATGCTCAGATAACCTATTTTGTGATCTCTCCATCCGTCATCCGTCATGTAACTTTTCTATTTGTCTACTTCCTGTCTGAAACCACTGCAGTGAGTTCAACGACACTTCACAGAAAGCAAATAACCAAAGTCCCCACCATGTTTGTTAATGTCAGTTAGTTCACTTCAGGGGTGGAACCAGGAGATGGGGACAGTATAGGTTGCAGAATAGGCAGTTCTTGGCAATTCTTTTTTTTTTTTTCTTTACAACAGCAGAATCAGATGCCGACGACAATTTACGAAATGCATCGGAACTATCTAAAAATTGTAAAAAAAAAAATATAATACAAAATTCTTTCTTGTATTCTTTATCTTAATTGGCATATTTTGCACATTTGCTTACGGTACTGAAGTGAACGATTTATATCCTCTTGGCCTCATGTTTATTAGGAATGAACTCTATCGATTTTGTCTTTCAATTGTCGCAATTGTTTTATTGTGCCAAAATTTCTTAAATACGTCCAGAAAAAATACCAATATCTATGATATTTCACTTGTGATGCCATTTTAAAATGTTAATTTGTTTTTCTTTCTTTAATTTTACGTAATTAATCGGTAAAATATATTTCTCGTGTCATTCTCTATAATAAACGGTGTTCCAATTTTATTTTTGTACATGTACTTGAATTTTAACATCTACATATAGGAACAGTCACATTTCAACGTTGAATTATGACCCGGGTCATTATTCAACGTTGAATTATGACCCGGGTCATTATCCAATGTTAAATTATGACCCGAGTCATATCTATGTTAATATACTTCGCAATATCTGAAATCTTAACCTACTTGTCTTTGATCAAATATATGCGTCTTTATGTCGGTTTAAGTACACAATGACATCTTTTAAAGGGCAGGTAGGTAGGGTCATGATTTCACGTTGAATTATGACCCGGGTCAATATTCCACGTTGAATTATGACCCGGGTCAATATTCCACGTTGAATAATGACCCGGGTCATTATTCAGTGTTAAATGATGACCCGGGGTCATGATACAACGTGGAATTTGGACCTGTCGGCGGATTTTTTATCCGTGGAATTTTGACTCAAATTGGTGTCAAAATTCAACAGCGTGATCAAAATTCAACGGCCAAGGCGGGTCATAATTCAACGAAAAATCCATTGAATATGGACCCGGGGTCAATATTCAATGGGGGGAGGGGGTCCAAATTCTATCTTACACCGGACTTCCCTTTGGATGACTTCTTCGAATCTTGAGATTGGATGGTCCAATATTGATGACACTTCTCAAAGGAATACTTTATGTAGAGTGCTTGCATGGGATTGTGTTTTGGGTCAAGAGATCACTGTTGCTTAAAATCGATTTCTGGTTTCCAGATGATAGCTTGAGATAGGATAGACCAATATTGTTGCAAGAAATAGATTTTGGGGGTTTCCAGATGATAATTTGAGTTAAGAATTACCAATTTCGTTGATGCTTCATATAATATTAGTTGATGAATACTGCTAGTGTGGAATTGGGTTTGGGGTCTAAAGGTCAATTTTTAGGTCACTTTTCTATGTGTTGTTGTAACCAATCAAGACATTCGGCTCAAACTGATGACGACAATGGACGAGTGTGGCATGCAACACTGACCAACTGGGGAGTCTCTTCTTTATTGGGAGGGGGGGTCTTCCTCATTTGGGGGGGGGGGGGTGTCCTTTAATTCAAGTTGGGATTTTTTTTATTTCTTGTTTTTTGTTTGTTTCTTTTTTTTCTATAAAGTGATTATTTTATTTCAGTTAATCTTTAATTATTATTTTTTTTTTTTTTGGTACCGACTCAGGTAAGTGATTTCTGTAAAACATAATTCTGTGTGCTTTCCCTCTGTTAACTTTTGCCTGACATACTGCTCCATGATTGACCTGATCAGTTGAAAAATTCTCGCCCTTGGAGTTTCATTATTTAAAAATCTATTATTGTCGTTACGTGTTTGCTTACAACTCTCAAACTGAGAAAAGATGTGTTTATTTCGTAATTGATTGTCTGTGTACTTCTTTGCCGATACTACCCCAAAATTTACAGAAAGTTAATATTAGTATTGTAAAGAAATACTCGTCTTACTCCGTGTGCTTCGCGTTAAATTCGACCAATTATGTACCAGTTGTCAAATTTCGGGACAACAAATATAGATAAATATAACCTTTTTTAACGTAAAATGTGCTTTCATTACACTATAAGTAGGAAGATAGGGTCTGATAACGGTTCTAACCGTGTAGTAATTTTAGGTCGATTGACCCCTACTTGCGTATCATTAATCATAACGCTTATGGCAATACAGGTGTTAGTACCTGAGTGTGCGTCCGAGGTATGATCAAAAAGCTATCGGCCCTTTGTGCATTTTTTTTCCTTTGGGAATATCCATGATTGAGAGAACAGTATAATCTCCATGCAATGTCTCCATCTCTCTTCCAGTTTCTGAATCCCCTCAAATTATTAAAACCATATCTTTATTCCGCTTCTTAATTTTTCCCATTGCGTATACGCAATGGAACAAATAGAGAAGCGGAATATAGATAAGGTTTTGACCCGACCCTCCCTCCCCCCCCCCCCACCACCAACACACATATACAGAGTCCATGACACCCGCATTGCTTCAAAATTCTTAACACGTAGGCAAAATTTTTAGTTTTGGGAACAGATAAAAGCCAGAGGGGCTAAATCTGGAGAATATGAAGGAAGACGAAGAACCTCGAAGTCGCATTCCGTTGCAGCCGCCACTGAGACTTGGGAAGTGTGAGCGAGTGCAGTATCCAGCAAGAACAGAATACATCAGGTTAGGCTTCCTCTCCTCTTTCTCACAATCTCCTGACGCAGCCTCTTGAACTCATTTTCATAATATGCACCATTTATCGTGCGACCTTCCTCAAGAAAATCAATCCTGATTACTCCCGATTGTCTCAAAAGATAGAGGCCATGATTTCCCAGCTGAGGATACTCTCTTGAATGTTTTAGGAGGGAGTGAGCCGGGGTAAATCCATTTCATGCTTTGATCCATAGATCCAGGATCCTTATTGTGAACCCAAGTTTCATCCCGAGTGACAATTCGACCCATAAAATCCTCGGGATTATCCTCATCGCGAGACAAAAGATGCAATGAAGCATCATAACTGTTTCTCTATTGATCTTCGGTTAATATTCTAGGGACCCATCTAGCTGAGCTCTTAAGCATGCCTAAGATTTCGGTTAAAATTGATTGAACAACCCCATTATTTATGCCAAATTCTCTAGTGATATCTCAGAGATTTCGCCTTCTGTCACACATGACAAGAGTGTGCACAATATTAACGTTTTCGTGTTTTATCATCTTCAATACTTTCCCTCCCCATTCTAAATTCAGCAGCCAATTTTTAACAGTACTATAAGAAGGTGACTCCTTCCAAATGGTTTTCATAAAGTCCTCATGAATTTTCATGGGAGTCATCCCCTTCTTATATAGATACTTTATCACAGTTCTAACCAGTTTTCTCCAATTTGGTGGTTTGACTAAACCCTCAACTTTTTAAAACAGTGAAATCCGCATATAATCAAACTTTTTGAAATACTACTCTCCCTACCAAAACGATCATTATCATTTGATCGGGGTTTTATACTTAATTATTGTATGAAAATATCGAGAATATTTTTCTATCCTACCTTGTATGTGTTTTTTTTTTCTATGTCTCTTTTTTGTATCATTACCCCTCGCAATAGCGTTACAAGGGGGTGGGATGAGTATTATAACAGCGCCATGTGTGGGTGCGTGCGTGTGTGGGTGCGCGCGCGTGTGTGTGCGTGCGTGTGTCTGTAACAAGTTTGCAGACACTCTAGCTAGAAGTTACAGTGTTGGTCCCATTGGTATCATACCTCAAATATAGCTTTAGTATTACGAGAGGAAGATCCATATTGATTTTGGGATCAAAGGTCAAGGTCAATTTAGTGCTATTATATATATATATATATATATATATATATATATATATATATATATATATATATATATATATATATATATATATATATATATATATATATATATGTAGGACTGCGCGTTTGGCCCGAATTAATATAGTTCAAGAGGGCACTAGGTAAGAGTGGAGAATAATATCACGATTTCTATAATGCATTCTCCTTTATTTCACTATAAAATTAGAACTACATTAGTTTCATAACACATTTCTGTATTTTCTGTATAAAGTATGATCGATTGATTGATTGATTGATTTTTGTTTTACGTCACACCACAAATATTTCACGTATATGGTGACGGCATCTGCCTGATGCGGGGCATACAAATTTTGTACCTTTGCAACGGACCCACCCGAAGCAGTGTGGGATCTTTAACGTGCCATGCATACCACGACACGGGGCCTCGGGTTTTACTGTCTCATCCGAAAGACATGACACCGGCATGACCAGAGCGGGACTCGAACCCCGGCCTCCCGATCAGGAGTCCGACGCGATACCACTAGGCCACGCCGGCTTGTATAAAGTATCGAAATTCCTTTGATGTTTATATTGTTATGTATGCTACCCCAACACAGTTCTATTGAAAATTTAATCTCTACACAAAGTACAGGCCGTAGGAATTTTGGCCTGTCATGGACATTTTTATCACGTTACGAAACGAGACTAAACTTTCAAGGTTTGGCCGTCACTTTTGAAATGTTTCCTAGGACCCTTTAGTACAAGTATTATAGTGATGATGATGATGATGATGATGATGATGATGATGATGATGATGATGATGTTTATTTACATGAATCACAAAAATCACAGAAAAAAAAATATATATATATATAAAGAACATTTTTGAAATTGATCCAAATTTGATCTTAATATTCTGATAGTTAATGAATAAAACCCTTGAAAGTTTGTTGTTGTTATCTTCCTTCTGTTACTGCCACCCCACCCTCCTTGGTCTAAAAGCCGGCGTGGCCTAGTGGTATCGCGTCGGACTCCTGATCGGGAGGCCGGGGTTCGAGTCCCGCTCTGGTCATGTCGGTGTCATGTCTTTCGGATGAGACAGTAAAAACCGAGGCCCCGTGTCGTGGTATGCATGGTACGTTAAAGATCCCTCACTGCTTCGGGTGGGTCCGTTGCAAAGGTCAAAATTTGTATGCCCCGCATCAGGCAGATGCCGTCACCATATACGTGAAATATTCGTGGTGTGACGTAAAGCAAAAATCAATCAATCAATCCTTGGTCTAATGGTGCTAGTTTGCTGTTCAAGCATTCCAGTTTCGATTCTCAGATTGCGTCGCTATGTATTTGAAGTTGTTCTCCTCCTGTGCCTATTTCGCAACCTGACTGAAAATTGTTGAAAGCTTCATGTACATAAAACCTCCATATTACTGCCAGCCCCACCTCCCCATCCACCCACCATCTTCTCTGAAGTTTACCTCAAACGTATTAATTGTAGAATTTTTACTTTGATATAAGCCACACTGTCGATCTAGATTGTCATTTGTTCATGAATGAATTAACTCTATGGATTTTTTTTTAAATTAGCCACTCTTCATTCATTATTTACCGTTTTAACAGAGGTCAAAATACTTTTGCTTCAACGTACACTATTTTATTGACATAATATCTACAAATTTTGTCTGAATAATGTAAACCTATGAATACGGCAGCTGCTATTGATATTTTCGAAAAAGGTATGAATTGGGAATGAATAAATCGACAAACGTAACATGCTGGCAACTATCTCGAATGCCAAGGACTGGTGAAATTCAATCAAATAATGGAAACAAAATAAATGGAAATTCTAAACAGCAAACGGTAAAACGGAACGTATCAGACGACAAGATCAAGCGACCAGAACGCGTTAATCATATGGCGTCATCACAGCGAAAATATTTCAACCATAATAAAATTTGAAAATTTTAAACTTTTCTTTTTAAAGTACACAAATCAAGTAGAGACGCGTTTTGCACACTACAAACTTCCCAATGATACAAACCACTCGTTGTGCATACCTAATTCAATAGCTTGGCGGAACAAACTTATGCTCCGTACTGTAGATAAAGTGGAATGTTATATTTAGCCAGAAAATGCACGGGGTAAATATTGACCTTGACAACTCGCGTTAAAGGACAAAACAGCAATATTTGTTGATAAAATCGTCATCTTCCCTTTCCAAGCATTTCGCTGTCTTTACAAAACGTCCAACATATGAAGTAGGACGTACATCCGGGCTCTTAATGTTAGTAAATATGACTCGTTTTTATATCATGGTCTTAACTCAAGTGTGTCATTTTAGTTGGGCTTTATTGGGTATAGGAAGTAGAGCTATTGATATTGTAAAAAAGCATGGCATAGAGCCATATCACGTGTCAAATATTATCTCGAAAAAGAATGCAAGAACACATGGTTATTCACTTCGTTCCTTTACTGTATGTATTTGATACCTTGTCACCCAGGAGTTAATAATCCGAGCAATATTTGGTCAATATATCATTGTAATTCTGCCTGTATTGTTTATCTGCAACAAGGTAGTGCCTATATATAATGAAGCATACATCTATATATAACATATGGGATACATGTACGAACGGGTGTTATCGGTTTACGGAAATCTCTCTACGGTAGTCTTTCTCGGAAGAACTAAGTGCGTGGAGAGGAACTTTACATGAGGTTGTTCCACTCTATGGAGCGTAACCGATTTGCTCATCGAACTTGTCATGATGTCATTGTCTACATATTTCAATATTTCATCATCAAATTCTTGTCACTAACGGTTATCTTGTGAGTCGAATAAAACGATATCATGATGTACTGATGTACATAATGAAATTTTGTATGATTATATTCTAAGCGATAGTGACAAGATCAGCAAATCGTGACAATTTCAAGCTTGCGACCAACCCTTTATCGATCTGTTAACACTCTCTGAAGGATAGAAACAGTACTTCCTGTATTGACTTGATAACACAAAGGCCGCGATCGACATTCAAAACGTTTTAAAATTTCAGTCTATTGTTTTATAAAAAAAAAAATTTCTGTTAGCGTTCTTGGGCGTATTTTGTTTTTCATGAGAAAAGACTTAATGGATGTGCATGCTTTTTAAAAATATGTCTGGAAAAAAATCAAAACATTTTATAATTTGAACTTACCCAAACAATTCAAAAATTGAAATCGTGTATATTCACATGTCCATTATAAAACATATTTTTGAATGACAAATATAGACTACAGTAATTTCAAATATGTAAGTGTAAACGCCTCCATTGAATTCGGATAGCAATTACATGGACGGAAAAAGGGGGGGGGGTCCTTCGTTTTGGACCCATGTTTATCATTAAGTCGACAATAAATGAGAAAATACAAGGTTTGCAAATTCATCTTTTTCTGACCTTCTCCTTTTTCCCTTTCTGAAGAGTATGATCTGTCAACACATGAATTGTTATACAGAATATTGACAGTTTTATCTATGTAATAAATCTACATGTAGTTACCACACTTACATATCCATTGAATGATCAAAAATATGCCATGCACGAAGTCTCATTTTAAAAGATATGAAATTAGCGATAAATCTTTTTATACCCAGACAGATGTCTTCTCTCTTTTCTTATACATATACATTGTATTTTGAAATGTAATCTTACAGACAAAAACTTATTTGAAGAATAACTTTACCTGAAATTGATTAGTATTTATGGCCTAAGTAAACATACATACTGAAAAATGATTTATGGTCATCATAAGACAACTGAATATTATATAAAGTAATACCTGTATCGGCAGTCACCTGTCTTATACAGTCACCTTTCTTTTACGGTCACCTGTTTTCAATCACCTTTCATCATTTCTTTCTACTTACTTTTGATATCGAATTAACGTGTACTGGGCAGTCATACGTCTTAAAGTGAACATTTTCTGCTTTCCATGGTGGTCGCTTTGAACAGGTTTGACTGTGTATACAGCCCATTAATTATATATCATTGTTACGGACGCTGAATAAAAATATTTTTCAATACTGTATTCAGATTATGAGAATGAAGAAAATGTCAATTTTAAGAAAATAAAATAAAATAAAAAAAGATGTTGTTTTGAGGAACATGACCGTCCCTGGTTTGTGGTAGACCCAAAAGTTAATGTTAACAGTTTAAACAAGCACAGGTCAATTCATCTTATGTTTGTTTATTGGACTGATTCTTGTTTTGCCTCACATCATATACGAGAAGACGGTATAAGATTTTATAGGTTTTAAGAGTCATTCTGGGAGACCGGTCGGACATTGATCTCAGATATCAATGATTTTGTGAATAAGAATTATGCTATGGACCCTTGATGAATTGGGATAGAAACTTTGTCAATTTAAGTTGTGGGTGCCATGGCAACGAAATTTTATCAATTGAGCTGATTCTGAGGATAAAAAATGTCTGACCTACCTACATGTAACCGACCCTATCTTATTTTCTATGTTACTCTAAGCAAGCCTTTTGCCTTGTTTATGTCTGTAACAAGAGAAACAATATCTAATCCTAACGTAGTTACTCATGCTGAGTACAATCACAGTGTTAAAGCCGCCAGTCTGTACGGTAAATTCCTCTTGAACGTCTGAAGAGCTTGAAAATTAAATTCAAAATAAATTCTAAATACCTTGCGTTCTGATATGAATTGATTGATATCGTTTAAGGTTTTAGAAAAATAAACTTAAGTGCAGAGGAAAAAGATCCATAACAGATCGACCATTTAGCTAGTATGCCTCGTGCTGTTTTACTTCACCTCTCTTCTTCTTGTGTTTTCAGTCCGCCCTTATACATTTGTATTTTTCCTTTTATTCTTCAAATTGTATTTTTTATGTATATGCATTTCATTAATGACGTGTCACAATGTATCGCGTGAGAGATGAATTCCAACAAACGGTTACCGATTGTGTTCAAATCCCTATTGTATATAATGTCATTGTGCGACTGCTTCTTGTGTTTCAATTATGAGTAATTGACTAAGTATGTAAAGGTAAATTGTTGTCTATACCAAAGGAGAATAATTTTCAATGTACAGCAAATTGCTTTATGCTAATCATATTTCTACAAGCATTATTGTTTAGGAATACAAAATATTATTCCTGTAATTATTTAATTTTTCAGTTTACTTGGTAATAGCTAGTACTAGAATTCAAACACAAATAAACGACCATGTATTCTCTATTTATCATAATCATTGTACACCCCCCCCCCTCCTTCCTCCCCTTGGTTAATTCCAAAAATAAAACTTGATTTTACTGCCTACTCTACTGGCTGTTACTTTGTAGGCTACTTAGCATTACATAATAGAAACGTTTTGCAATGTCTTGCACCAATGATGGCGCAACCACCGTATGATACTGCATATTGACCCCCAAATTCTAATTAAAATGACATAAACGAATGGTGATGCAGTAATCATTACCAAGATGATGATCATGATGATGATGATGATGATGATGATGATGATGATGATGACGATGATGATGATGATGATGATGATGTATTAACATATTTAATATCTTCGACCAAATAGGAAATGAGCATTATGCAAATATTTATTTATGAATGTAAAAGTGTCCTGATCATCTTTAATAATTATTGCAGAAAAGGTATCATGGTTTAATAGACAATCATGATGAATTGCAAACTGATAATTTAGAATGATTTGTCTAAATATGTTGTCAGTTTCCCTTTGACGAATATGTGTTTGGGTAAGGTAAAAATAGTAACAATGGTGTCCATAACACGTGTAGTGATATTTACTCATTATGAGGTCTGTACGTCAACCAGAAAGAGGAAGGAGGAGAAAAAGGAAATATGGAAATGAATTACGTATCAGTCGATGATTTGCACTTTCTATGAAATGACAAAATTCTTGATGCGATGATATCGTCACTCCTGATGTTCTATGCATAACTACGAGGTCAATAAACTTCCGCTGTAATTATTCATGATAAACAAACACAAATGCGAGTATATTTTCTGTTTTCTTCTTAACTTTTTTTGCGGCATATGTGTATGTATATTATAAAGAACAATGTTAATAATTAAAAAAAAAAAAACAAAAACACCCCCCAAAAAAAACAACCCGATAAACATAATGAAAAAGATGGGTTAAGTTAAATTCTTATAGCATAAGTCATTCAGTTTAATCATTCTTTATAGTGAATACATAAACATGGATAAAGCTTAGTAAAAAAAAAAGTGGAAGCGTCCAAATCGAAAATCTTTCAACTGAAAAGAAAAAAATACTCAATCAAAACACCCATATATGCGTGTCATTTTAAACTGAAATCTGGTACATTTGTCCACCTTTTTCTACATACGCTAGTGGCGTAGCCTCCATAAGGCAAAAAGGCATTTGCCTACACATAATTTTTTCAAGTAATGCATAGTTTCCTTTATCTTAAATTTTTATTTTTTGGTATACACAGGCTTAAAAAATTCTGCCTACACATATATTCAAGCTACCCTACGCCACTGTACGCCCCTAATGAAATACATTTTGTAGGCAGCATTCGTTTATAAGCAAGAATAACATTCAGCAAATCACCCATTTATTTATCTATTTATTTTGCATCTTACATGTACATTAAAATAGATAAGCTTATAAACGATATAAGTATACAAAGGCATTCATAATATTAATATAATTTTTGATTTTACAGTTTTTTTTTTTTTTTTGGTATGCGAAATGTTTCAATTAAATGCATCTTATGTCTGCCTACACTAAATTTAATCACGTGACACAGGAACGTGCTACAACAAAACCGTCTGCTGTTTGTTCAGTCGAAATACACATTTTGTTATTAATATAAATGCTGTGATGGTTATACCAAAACATTTCAAAACACTGGATGAAACCGCACTTTAAAAACACCTTCCATATTGGAAAGCAGTGACTAAAATTTGTACGTACTTTTTATATATACATGTAATTGTGTTTATCTCGTTACATTTACTTCTTGTATTTTTTCTCAGAAACATCTTTGTGTAAGATATCTTCATCTCACGAAACATGGATCCCCGAAAAAAGATCGACTCTGGATCCATCGCTACCTTAGGAGGGGTACAACTAATAATGTCATCACGTGGTTCCAATCCCACTACCCCGAACAAATATATTTTTATGTCCCCGGATCGATAGATCGGAGGCATATTGATTTTGTCCTGTCAGTTTGTTTGTATGTCTGTCTGTTTGTCCGTCTGTCTGACTTTATATATGACATGCGTACTCAACTAATGAAGCCCTTTCAAATTACACCAAGGTCGATGACCTTTTGACCCTGACAATGACCTTCACGCTCAAAATAACTTATTGGATTTTGTTGCCGCAGGGGGCATTCACAAACACACCTTGTTTCATATAAACAGGGGTCGAAATAATTGTAGTATCATTGATTAAATAGAAGACAACCTCATGGATCTGATGTGAACACAGGAAGAGTTATGGAAAAATTATTATACATGTACGTCATTATGAAAAGAAAGTTGATTAGGCGTCCCAGATCCCCATCAATTTTTAAAATCCGCCACCGTAAATAAACATTTGAAATGCACCTCCTGAATCCAAACGGCCAGACGTGTAACTCCACTCACTGACCCTCTCACCTCAACCCAGCTCGTCTACGTTCGAAACCCCGGTCTAAGCAAGTGCTAGTGCAAGTGTAAGAGTCGAAAGATGGTTGTTTACTTTGGGTCCTCCGGTGTCCTTCAGTGCTAAACGCTGGTTAGGGAGCAACCATTTGAATTTTTATGGGGGGAGGGGGGGGGGGGAGAGAGACTTTGCAAAAAAAAAAGTCCGGTTCAAATTTTTTTGGGGGAGGGGGGGGGGGAATAATCCGACCCGAAGGGCCGGCAAAAAAAAATCAATAAATAAATAAAAAAATAATCCGGCTCTGAAATTTGGCAAAAAAATATATTCAGACCGGTGAAAGTCTTCCAGCCCCCCCCCCCCTCCCCCCCGCAATCAAATAGTTGCTCCCTTACCATATTGAAAGTCAATAATCCTTCTTAGTGTGGATTTAAACAACACAAATGGAGGGTTGGGGGAGACTCGAAACAGACATGCACAGTTTACACATAGATGTTGTGCCTAATGCATGAACTCTAGCTAGCAGATCACTTAATTTTTCCTTTGAAAGCATTCAAAGCATTGCATACCTGTTAAATAATTCATAAATGAGTTTAAAGTTTGAAATAGAAGATCTACACGACGATTGTTTACTAATCTAAATTCAGAATACAGTTATAAATAGGAAATAATACCTGCAGTATTAGATGGTGATATATAATGTTTTGAATTCTGTAAAGTAACTGAAGCCCAGATTTTGGTAAAATTCATAAGCAGATCTAGAAATTTTTGAGAGGGGGCTGTTGCAGTCCCCAATGACAAATGTTTTGCACTATTCGGTCTGGAAAGGGGCTTGCAGCCTTAAAAATGGTAAAAATCACTTTTTTAAATAGAATTTTCCGACCAAAAGGGAATGGGGGTTGCAACACCCCCCTCTAAATCCGCCAATTACAAATATTTTGCACTATTCGGTCTGGAAAGGGGTTTGCAGTCCTAAAAATGGCAAAAAAAGAGACTTTTTAAAATTTTCCGACCAAAAGGGGGTTGGGGTTGCAACACCCCCCGTGTCAATCCACCAATGTATCACGTGGTCTTCAAAACCCAAGGAGTTTACAAGGCGATTTCGACAGATCTGCAGTCATATCTCTATACGTAGAATTGGTTACCGAAAGGTCAACCCCACAAATCATCATTACGAATGGATATGTACATTGAGCTGATTGATGGTACGTTCTTATCAATTATATGTGTACCGTTAAACCTGTATTAAGCGACTGTCAAAGGGGAGGTTACCACCCTCCTCTTGTTGGTCGCTTAAGCGGTCCCATAATGCAGTATAGGCAGATGGTTTTTAAAGTGTGTTTGACCGTGTTATACGTTTGTACTATGTAGATTTATATTTATGACCATGTGCATGTCCATTTACGACTTGATTTTTTCAATAGAAAACCCAATATCATGATAAACCATGCACTCGCCATTCGTTAATTCTGCTTTTCCTCTCAACTTTAACAAGTGTCATTGTACCATATTTCCTTCTTTTCTAAAGACGCAGTATATCCGACATTTCCGCAGATCTAAACGCTTGTCCATACAAATATGATTACAATGCACTTTTAATTTTATGTAGTAAAAAGTTAGTGCATGAGTACTTGAAGTACAAAATGCTCATTTTTTTTTATCGTGTGTATGTATTATGAAAAATCACCATTAATGTATACATATATGAAAAATTGGTCCGAGATAAACATTTCACTTCAATACAGCCAATTAAAATGTAAATGTTAATCGATTTGAAAGAAGCGTATGCGCAAAATCAGTATTGAAATGAATGTTTTGCAGAAGGAATCCTTCTATTTGTGTATCAAAATACAATATTTTATTTAACCAAGGCTTTTGTAGATTTTGCTTAATTAGTACAATTTTTTAAAATGTTCATATTTCAAGATGCTAGTCGTTGCAATTCAATTCAATTCTTTATTCTTTGTATCTTTCGATACATCAGTTACATGCAATATAACATACATATACATATATATATATATAATATTTACAATGTCAATAGCATGTGGAGAGTGAGCAAATGTTTAAGTGATATAAATTACTAGTATGCATTTATGAAATCGGAAGCTTATGAAAAGACGTAGTCAAAACATGCAATATACTAAAAAAAAATCAGACTGTCAACAACGTATGTGGCATTTTAGCTGTTCTATAGTTACTATTATTATTTTTATTGTTTTACAATCTTTCTCCCATAGCAGATTCCCTTTTTGGTTTTGGTTTCTAGAGGAAGAATGCATACTCTAGTGTCCCGATCACAGTTCTGGGTTTGTATAAAGACGGGTGGGGGATATACCAACAACTGTTATCATGATAATTGGGGGGGGTTAACCAAAACTGTGAGCATGATCATTTAAAGGAGAAGCAGATAGATTATGATACAACAGGCGCGGGTCCAGAAATTTTGTCGAGAGTGGGTTCAATCCGATTAAATTTTTGACGAGAGGGTCCAACCATCTTTTTGTGTGTAAAATTACTTATTTCACATCGAAAAATAACAAGAAAAGTAATTTTCGCCTCTCTGGATCCTTGCATGTATAATGATATACTGGGCAACTTATATGTAGAATATTTTATAATGCAAGTATCATCTTTACAGGACAAAAGCCTTGCTCATGATTAACCCCTCCCCCACCGGATTCTTTTCTTTCAAACCAATGAACATTTTGTCGTTTTTGTTTTGTTTTGGGGGGTTTTGGGGGGGGTGTGTTGTTTGTTTGGTTGTTTTTTGGGGGGTTTGGGGGGGTGGGTGGGGGTTTTGTTGTTGTTGTTTTTTTTTTTTTTTTTGCTTGTTTTGTTTTTTGTTTTTGGGGGGTTTTTTTATCGATTGTTTGATTATTGCTTTAGGTCACTTCATGGTTATCTGACGTATATGGGGAAGGCATCTGCCTGATGCATATATATTTATACCTTTGCAACAGATCCACCCGAATTTTTACGTGCCAAGCCTAGCGTAACACGGGACCTCGGTTTTTACTGTCTCATCCGAAAGACAGAATACCGGTGTGTTTTCACAGCAGGAATAGAACCCGGGATCTCTAGGTCGCGAGCCGATTGATATATAACAATAGATATTTTTTTTTTTTCGCCGTTTGAGCGAACTTATTTGCTGTGAATCATAGACGATATTTTGAATAACCATGCATCTTCACGAGTCAAGGGGATGCTCTACGTTAACTTCTCTATCTCCTACGTAGCGCATCCCCCTGACTCTTGAAGATGAGGTCTGAATAACAATCACAATGTCGTTATACACACCATGACATTGGCGTGTCGTGTGTTATTGCAAATAAAAACTTATCAACTCTTTGTGTAAAATTTTTCATTTATCTATTTATATAAGTATTTTATGTACATCAGTATACATTGCAAATATAATATTTTATAGTTTTTGAAGTTGGAAAGGCGGGGGGGGGGGGGGTATTCAATCTCTGAGTTTTGAAAAAGAAAGAAAAAAATGCTAGAAATAAAAAGACCCACGTCAGATACAGAAGTTAATTGAGAACAAACAAAACTATCTTAATTGCTCTGCACATTGAATAAGACAATACAGAATAATGAAGTAATTGTTGACATTTTTTTACATAAAAATTTGTATTTAAAGGCAGATTTTCGTTTATTTTTATTTCTCTATGTCAAGAAGTCATATATTACAGATAACGTAAAACTCTCGATCGGAACACCTCGACCTTTTGCAAGCGACTAATTATTTACTTGCAAGGGTCCGAGGTGTTCCGATTGGTAAAACTCGGTGTTAATACGCTTTGGACTAAAACATTGTTTTGCTTCTCAAGAATATTTTCAGAAAAATCAAAGGAAACGAGTGGAGAATGTATTTTCGATTTTTTCCTACCGGTTGGTTGGTTGATTGGTGTTTTACGTCGCTTTCAACAATATTTCAGTTATATCGCGACATGGAAGCAGGAGGTTACCAACCTCTTAAACATAGTGGCGCAACCCGGGAATCGAACCCGGATCGTCGGCGCCGCAAGCTAAGCGCTTAAACACTACACCACGCCTGCCCCTTTTTCCTACCGGAAATAAAGAGAAAATATCAGAAAATGTAAGAAACCTACAACTTTACAATTAAGCAGCCAGAAAATTGAAAATAGCGACCAAATATGAAAGGTCTAGGAAACAAATCAATCGTAACAACTCGTCCATTTACCTATCTATTTTTGTAAAAAAAAAATGGCGATGGTGTTCCGATTGGGAAACAAATCTTTAAATAGTTTAGCCTAATTTTAACTCTTATTACAAATCGTTCCTTGGTGAAATATTACATGCACATGAAACAAAAACATACATGTATACATGTTTCCTGTAACACGCTTGAAAAATTATTGTCGGTATTAGGATAGGTCGGATTACAAAAACGATGCATATTTTTTCCTTTTAGCCTAATAATAAGACATGCGCGGATCCAGAAATTTTTGTCAGAGGGGGTCCAACCAAAAAAGGTAAATTTTTCTCTTAGACCAGGGGGGGGGGGGTCCAACCCCAAAAATGCCCAAATATTACCTTTTTTTGGTAAAATTTTCGGATTCCAGGGGGGGTCCAGACTCCCCTAACACCCCCCCCCCTCTGTATCCGCGCATGAAAGATAACTTGTTTTGATATCAAAATGTAAAGTTAGTCTATTTTCCTACAATCGTGTTGATAAAATAGGATGTCATCAAGCAGTGCGATGCCTTTTTGCCAAGCTTAGAGACAAACGGTTTTAATTAAAACTACTATTATCGACCCTCAGTCTTTCTACAAATACTTCTTTGACATATGTTGTATAAGTATATTTATTTCTAAATAAGAAAATAAAAAATGTTTTGAACCATTTAATGAAATACAGTCTTTTTGACTCTTGATATAACGTCACACCGGCACTACGTCAGACAATGTAGGCGGCACCAGCCGGGTACTGTGTTTAATAAATTCCATTCATAAATCATTTTAAGCATATACCTGAAACGCGTAAAGACGTATTTAATGTACTTGAACATTTTCTTTGTGGTAACGGGAAAATAAAATTATATCATTGGCTATGCAAGACTTCTTAATAAAAAGCAAACTGTTTGTGTCCTTCCATATATTATCATTTTATTATTAGGGACGATCATCATCATCATTATCATCATCATCATCATCATCATCATCATCATCATCATCATCATCATTATCATCATCATCATCAATCATCATCATCAACATCATCATCTTCCTCTTCTTCATTCCTTATCATTCTCTCTTAATTTTAACATGCTCCTATACTTGTTGTAAATTACAAGGTTGTTTTATGGTTTATTTATCAAAACTATAATTGTGTTTATAAAGTTATTCATAATATAGCCTATTGGTGCTTTGTAGTGCATTATATATGAATAAAATTGTATATGGTTTTTTACTCAAAAGTCAAATCGTTTTAATACAGTTATACTATATATATACTATACCACAGTTATAGTCATTTAAGTTTTTACAGTCGCCATCATAACAATTTTGATTGATTGATTGATTGATTTTTGTTTTACGTCACACCACGAATGTTTCACGTATATGGTGACGGCATCTGCCTGATGCGGGGCATACAAATTTTGACCTTTGCAACGGACTCACCCGAAGCAGTGAGGGATCTTTAACGTGCCATGCATACCACGACATGGGGCCTCGGTTTTTACTGTCTCATCCGAAAGACATGACACCGGCATGGCCAGAGCGGGACTCGAACCCCGGCCTCCCGATCAGGAGTCCGACGCGATACCACTAGGCCATGCCGGTTTAACAATTTTGAATATCAAATATTGTAAAGAGAGGGTTTTAATAATGTTGTTATAACTTATGGCCAACCCTTTTTCAGTTTTTTTTTTTTTAAATCAAATATTCAAATCAATAAATAAATTCTTACCTACACAGCGGGTCCTCCCGAAACAGCGGGCCACATCTTCCACGCCCATCTACTTACTTATGGATGCCAGTTTCCCCTGTTTCTTCTACTCTTATTTTTGACTTCGTTTTACCCAAGGTTAATCCTGGGTTATGTATTCATTCATTGAATTTTGAAGATGATTAATAGGTGGTTTACGTTGCTTTCAACAAATGTTCAGTTATATCGCGACATGTAAGCAGGAAATAATCATCCTCTTAAACATAGTGGCGCAATCCAGGAATCGAACACGGTTCGTCGGCGCCGCAAGCCAAGTGCTTTAACACCAATACACCAAGCCTGCCCCCATTTGAAGAGAATATATTCATATATGTCTGGAGGTTGAAATTATAATATTAAAGAATAATGTTAAAATTGAATTTTGAGTAAAACATTAGCAGAAAAGGTTTGATCTAGATTATTTCTATTTCACGTTTATCATTCCTATAATAAATAAATAAATAAATAAATAAATGAATAAATAAATAAATAAATAAATAAATAAATAAATAAATAAATTGAATGAATGAATGAATGAATGAATAAGCAAATTAACTAGTTGATTAATTAGTAAAAATTGACCAAGACATTTGAAGTATTTCTTTTTTTGTTTAATATAAGCGTTTTTGTTTTGATGGGCCCTTGAACACCCTCCTGATTTATGCAGTGATACATTAGTATCCCCTAATATGATAGACATAAATTCAGCGGAAACCTTACATAATCACTGCATGGCTTCTAAAAGTTACCGACATTGAAGGAGGAAGTGAAATCTATCAATGTCGTGGAAAACGAACGGATGTCAGACCCATCAACTTAGAATTCAAAACTATACATATTAGAAACTTTCTGTACAGACCTAAAACTAAAACTTTAGTCACACAGTGAACAAAGGATGGACACGTTTTGTTTGTATGCCAAACAAGGAATTTTGATTTAAACGAAAAACGTGGCGGTAATGCATGGGTATGACTCAGGTTTATTGTACTTGTTGCTGGATATCCACTCCACTGATAGCCTGAAATATCAGACCCAAACAACTTAATTCTGTGCTGGGTCTGGCTCCCACACAAACTCTCGCTAAATACAATATTAAATATCCAATTCCAAAACAAGGGCTCCAGCAGTTCCAACAGGAGCAAGAGCCCGACATTCTCTTAGGATTCGAACTTAAGACCATCCTTAATATTACATGATCATGCTCGCTGATTAAGTATCAAACAACGTACTAAACCTGCATTCGCCGTTGTTCTATTTTGGCCCGAATATAGTGCATTCCTTCTAAAATAATTCCTCGTCAAAATCAGTACTTTAACCAATACAGACCCATACATCTTACAATGTAGTTACTTTCTAAAAATATCTTTGTTCAACACAGCAGATACTTTTTGATAAAGAAAATATGTACCATCGTATTTATACTAGTATATACATTAATTTGATCACTTTGGCCTTTTCGGTTTCGTAGATAACCAAATAATTACGATTGATATAGGTGCATATGTATATACATACACATAAGTATATATTGATTTCGTATGCTATCTAGACAACGCGTATATTTCGCGTATTATCTTAGAGCTGCCGACCCACCCTCTACACTATTATAGTCTGAATAAATCAATGTTGTGATGGGAATAAGCTCAATACGGATGAAATTTCCTATGTTGTATTGTATGTGCACGCCCCCCCCCCTTTTTTTTTGTCAGCCAAAATTTGAAGAATTTCACCAATGTCGCTACGCATATATTTGTTTACGCAGTATTTGGTATTTGAACCTTTTCATGTCTGTTTGTAAGTTGGGACACTTTTTCTACGAGTAACTGGTGACCTTGAACCATAATCCTGAACATCGGAATTCTATCCGATAGAAGCTTGAATCATTGGAGAGATTCAAACTGATGATAATCAGATTACCGTTCGAACTCTCTAGTCACTCGGTCATACGGGTATGATGTGGCATAAAATCAGTGTGGTCTAGTGGATAAGGTGCTGGGCTCGTGACCGAGAGGTCCCGGGTTCGACTCCTGCTCTGGACACACCGATGTTCTGTCTTTGGAATGAGACAGTAAAAACCGACGCCTTGTGTCACGGTAGGCGTGACAAGTGAAAAATCCTTCATAGCTTCGGTTGGTTCCATTGCAAAGGTAGAAATTTCTATGCGATGCATCAGAAAGATGCCGTCACCATATACGTGAAATAATCGTGGAGTGACGTAAAACAATATTGAATCAATCAATCAATCATGATGTGGCGTTAACTGAACACCATTTTGTCCATCACAGTTCGTAATTTACAAAGATATGATGAGCATGCATAATCAACAACGGTGCCTCTTAAAAAGCTATGAAAGTTAGATCTAGCTCATAAAGCCTTATTGCAATCGATTAATATATTTTCATCCTAAATCATACTATGTTTTTTTTTAATATTAAATGCATTTTGGATACATAAACGGCGCGAAATATTAACGAAAGTTGCGTAAAACATCACACTAAAAACATTTCCTTTGACTATTTTGCGGAGATGGCCAGCATGAGCCTTTTGTTAAGTAGAACATGTAATGAAGTGGTATTTCTAAACATTGAATGACCAGGTAGTATTTTTTAATTGTAAATTTGAACTTCGGGCTTTACTGATACCAAGTGGCTGTTAATTTGTATATCTTTTGCCATGCACGTGGTAAAGCAAAAAACTTACAATATGGAAAGGGCTTCAAAGCCAAGAAGTTATCGATCATTCAATTTACATTGTACGTTTGGCAGCAGATTATCATATTTATGCGCTTCTGACTACATAATTTAACCAGCCAACCTATATCTGCATTAATCAGATCGAGGACAATATTTACCGCATGGTAATACTTATGTGATCTAAGCGACTTTGTCGACACATGCTGAACGATTAGGCGTGGTGCATGCGCGGAGGAATTTATGAATGTAGATAGCGCGGATGATTATATATCCATAGTTGTGGTTTGTCTGCGTGTACTGATATGGTGTTCCTTGACGCTCTGATAAACAGTTACAACTGTTTACCTTCGGTATGACCGAATAAAACAAAGATGTGAGAACTTGCGTACTGGGTGTCTTAGATTTCTGTATTCAAGAAAACTCAATCGGAATGTATTTATGTAATGATTTAGAACTTTGTCGCTTTAAATTAGGGCACCCTTTTGGAGAGGTAGCAGCCGGCAGAGCATATCGATGAATACGATTGAACGTGTGATAATGAGTCTAGGAAAGTAATGATGAGGTTTGTCTTGGAGAAGGGCGATTCAGCACAATGAACCAGTCATGTCACTGCTAATACTGGTGGATACGTTGTACATGTATATCCTTTACGTCAATAACTGATCATTAAACATAACAGAATTACGTTCTGCCGCATACAGTATGCTACGCCCCCAGAATCCGATTCTGGTGTTGAATAAGACTTTTAACATTAGAAATTCCTATGGCTAAATAAGAAATGAATCATTTCAACATTCCATATAGAGAAATCAGTGAACTTTACTATTTAAAATCAGAAATTGAACTATAAAACATTCATTTTTAAACTTCAACGAATCCACATGTTCTTACCATTTGGTGGTAAAATTTTGCCAAGAAAACGGAATTCACTTTTCAAATTGGTCCAAATAACCGTTTTTGATAAAACATGTTGACCAAAGGGCAAGTATCAATCCAGACACCACTTCCTTCCAGATCCGCACGTTATTAAATCCTCCTTTCTTATTTACGATTTCGTGACATACTGATAGTAACCATTGCCGCTGTACCAAAAGTATGGCAATAAACCGTGCGTAACATATATTTTGGATGTCTTTGATGCCAATACTAATAATGGAAGGGGTGATACCACTGACCTTTCGGTGGTAGTCCAAAGCGTTCTACAAATTCCCACAAATTTGGGCAATTTGCAAACTATCGGTTAAAATAATATCTTTAGATGATCTCGACGAAAAAGGGGGACCGTTACATCATGTATAGTATATGGTGAAGTAGACTGTCATATATACGAATATTTGTATAATAAAAAGTGATATGAATTAATAACATCACCAGAAACAGAATATATTTTTAACTGAAATTGATTGAATAATATTTGCAATCAATCAATCGATCGATGAATGAATGAATAATGGATTGAATGAATGAATGAATGAATGAATGAATGAATGAATGAATGAATCAATCAATCAATCAACCAATCAATCAATCAATCAATCAATCAAGCATGCAACCAAAATGAACTATTTATACAGCAAATACAAATTATTATATATAAATCGTTTTTGTACAGTACCATCCTTATCGAGATTTTGCCCCATTTCGGTGTTATAATGCATATTCATGAATGTCAAAAATGTGTGTACATACATTTTAGATATTCTTATTTGTGATAATTTTATATCTTATCGTACTGATATTAAGTAATGAACGTAACTTGATTGCTTCTTAAATATCACATATGCCTAACAGTCAACATTTCACTTCTAGAATTTTCGTTTTTTAGAATGGAAACTGGTCCATAAGATAAAATTTTATAAATCTCTAGATAATTATTATGGATTTTAAAAACTGTATATACTTATTATGTATCAATTGATTTATGTTATACAAAGAAATGATGAAATGTACTTTAAGGGAGCAGAAAATAAGTAAATTATGATTTTTTAAGCAATTACGGTAAAATTTAAATGCCATGTAGTCCTATATATCAAATACAACATCATAATACCATATATTGGTTGAACACTTGCTTTTTATTGTGCCTTTTAATTCTTGTGGTAAAACGTTATAATGGTTTCAATCTTTATTTGAGCATGCCAGAATCTGATTAAACATTCCAATCATCATCGCCCGAAATAACACAACCCTGGAATTTTGTGCGTCTATAGATTTATATGTATTTCGGTAAACTTTAACTGACAACTTTTAATTCAAGTACATATAATCAATATATTGAAAAACTTGAAACACGTAAAAAAAGGGGGGTGGGTGTTAAGAACTTCAGACCATATTGCGGAAGATAGTCACACCGGCAGCTTAATCTAGACGCAAAGAATATGCCAAAACGCGGGAAACAAAAGGCTAGGGTCTGGAGGAACAACGCATGCGCATTACGCGATTCTTTCTTCATGGCGGCGACCAGAGACAGCAGTGAAAAGGTTAGAGCACACAAAAATGTCTTTTAAAAGCATTTTAATTTTTGTTTAATCAAGAAAGGAAACAAACAATGATATCGAGAGGACAATTATCTGTTAATTGTCACATGTTTTTATTGTCTAAACAACAGATAAAAATGTATTTGTTTACGTTTTCGGTGCGGTGGGTTCATCGAAGGTTGCAAAGGAAGTGAAACTGGTCGATGGACTTTGGTGACAGTGCGCCTTATATGTGTACTTACTTATGAAATGTCACTACGTACAATTAGGGCACAATGGCATCAATGTCTGCAGCAATGCTTAATTATGGTGGAAGAGGAAGTTATGGTTTTCAAGCCTTTCAATTTTAGCATCGTGCTTTGGTTCTCGGCAAAATGTACAGTACCGCCCAAAAGCAAAGCAAAGCAAACAGGAAGGGGGTGAAAGAACAGCGATCGTTAAAATAATTAAGTCATGTGTTGATTATCCATTTTAATTGTGATTTGACATTAAACATACGGAATATTTTTAATTTCAGTTAATATAATTAGATAATTTATTTTTTTATAATATATTTGTAGGTCCAGATTTTGAACTTAGGTTTTTTTTGTAAACATTTAGATATATATTAGATCTATAATATTTTTGAACGAATACAAATTGATAAAATGAGTGTCAAAAATTATAGTGTATAAGGAATTATGAATTGTTTACAAATGCATCAAACCCATAAATGGATTTTTTTTTTGGTAAATGTGTAAAAAAGTATTTTGGTTTCCTAAATCTCACTCAAATTTTTTAACAGAGTGCTTGCTTGATGATAGGTCCAAGTAATTTGATTACGGTTTGGTAGAAAATGATACAAAATGTAGTACGATAGCAATTGCAAAGATAAAAATTCATTACAGTGTGTTAATTAAATATTCTTGACATGACATAAAACAACAACAAATAAAAATTTTTTGTTTTTGACAAGATTTCACATTCATTTTAATTTTATATTCTAGGAGTCCATCGTAGATATATGATCTTTTGTTACGTAAAGTACACTTGTGAAGTAGCACTTACTGGTGATTAATAATTTCCCTATATTTTATATTTTTGTATCAGACAATTAGACTGATATCTGAGTTGGAATCATAATTATTGATTGAATAGGTTGTTGATAGGTCAAACCAATGGAAACCAACCCTTTGTGAGGTGTCTGAGATACATTAACATTTAATGAAATTTATTAGGTTTTTTGGCATTCAAACAATTCCAGACTTGCAGGCATCATTTAGGAATTCACATGGAAAAGTAGAATTTTGAGCACAAAGTCAATCTTCTTTCACGTTTAAGTAGTGTATGAGATAAATAAAGACAGCATGTGATTCCGTTAAGTGCTCCAAGAAGCACTTGGTTATACATGCAGGTCGCTAAAAAGTCACAAAGTCAGAACATTCGTTGCATTTTCAGAAAATTATGTCACTGTACTATTATAGGAATATTGAGAAAATTTACTCCCCACAGCGAAAATGCAGATCAAATGTTGTTGTTATAGTATGTATAATACTGAATTCTTTGTTAATTTATTAATTTAAGTCAAAATTTAAATTTTAATCAGGTGGTTGGATTACAGACATGATTTAACAAAACTGAAAACATGTAGAAAAGAAGAGGGATTAACACGAAATGAGAAAGAGGGATTAACACTAAACTTGTGCTGTTTTCATACTTCTTTTACAAAATCCAACACATTTTGAAGTGAAGAAAATCATGACTGAGACTATGGCATTCCCAGTCCAAATCATTTCGACATTTTGCGATCCACAGTACTTTACTTTCCGGGGTGTTGAAAACCACTGATGATTAGGGGGTGTCACGGGTGCACGAAATTACCCGGAATCGCAAAACATTTTGTTCAGATCAGGTTCGGGTCTGTTTTCTAGAATTTCGGTTCGGTTCAATTTCGTATTTTAGAAAGTGTTTATTAAAAATGACATCCAAAAAAGGATCGTTCGTGTGGAATTATTTTGATTTTTTACGCTCTGAAGGAGAAACAGATAAGACAATAACTGTTTGCAATATATGTAAATCGCAAATAAAATATTCCACAGGTTCTACATCGTCGATGTCAAAACACTTAGAAAGAAAGCATGGCATAAAAAATGATAAAATCAACAAACAACAAATAAACAACGTGTCAAATAAGGACATAATTTCGGAAAATAATGTTTGATTAGAAAAATAAAAAAAAATTTTTGAAGCAAGGATTTATAAACAAGATTATAAGTCCTTGGTTGAAGATGCTTGAAATTGTACATTTTATTCTAATGTAATACCTGAACCAAAATAACTGAAATTGAACATAAAAAATTAGGACCGGATCCGAAAAATTATGGAACCGTGATAGCCCTACTGGTGATGCATGAATTTGGTCTTAAGTTTGTCATATTAGGGCCCTAACTGCTGATTTGGATTAGTGCCTCCATGATAAAGGGAGAGGGAGAATTCATAACATCTAATTGTGTTCCTCACATTTAGATTGGTCAAAATAGTTTGTACTGATGAAAGTGAAATAAGTAACAGCTACAACTGTAAAACTGGATGACATTTGTGAATGCTTTAAATTCTACAAACATACAACTTGGATTAAAACAGACCTAGCAGCGCCGCAAAAGTTTGGTCGTGATTTTACGAGTATGATATTTAGTCACAAAATTGATATATTAGTCGAAAATGCGATTGCTTTGGTTGCAACTCGTAGCACTGAAATATAACTTGCAGTAAGTTAGTTGATTGAGATTGAATTTGGTCAGGTAAGAAAAAGATACTTTGAAGGTTACAACATTTTTAAAATTGCATAAACTTATGATTATTGTGTCCATGCATATGTGTACACAGTTATTTACTAATGCTAGTAGTCTGATAGCTATCTATACATAATGAGAACTATTTATAGTATACAATATAACAAGTGGTATAAATTATAACATACAAAAGCTGTGAAATTGCAGGAACTTGAAATTGACAGGTGCATGAGAATCTACAACTTCTATCTTAATATTCCTCCACCATTTTACTGTTTTACGATTAGGTATGGTGAGATTAAATGTGGTCAAATAACAATATGACCGATTGGCAGGGGATGCTTACTCCACCATGGCACCTGATGCCACCTCTGTTTTAGTAGGGGTCTGTGATTGCTTGCATTATATCAGAGTTCAAAATTAGCAGTCGTCAGGTCGTCAAAAACAACATAAAATCTTTTTGGGCGGCCTAAAATTTCAGTAAATATAATAGAAAATGTCCAAATTTTCTTTAGATTTGCCAATTTGACAACCCCAAATTTTTCCCAATTTCGAGCCTTGTTGTATATATATGTATAGTCATATTGTTTTGTCTTCGAGTTGAGGAAATCAAACTGATATGTCAAATTTTTACTTTTAAAATTGTTTACCATATCTTGTATGTTTAACCTTTATTATACTAAGCATTTTGGTAATGTGCACAATGGTGGAGGAATATTAAGATAGAAGTTTAAGGTGTATACAAATCTCTGGCACATTTTTTATTTGTATCTCTCATTTACTGTATGAAGGCTATAAAGATGTACACTGTTGATGCCACACATTATAATTCAGTTGAGTTACACATGTATGCACTTGAAACCCTCAGGACTAACTGTCCTTTCATTCTAAGAATAAGATATATATATTTTTTGCAAATATGTTTATTTGTAGATTCTCATGCACCTGTCAAGAGTTAGGGAGGGGGGAGCCCGGTGTGAGGTTTTGTTAATTTATGATTTTTTTTTTTTTTTTGGAAAATCATAAATTAACTTTACTGATTTACATCAAAACTCTACGAACAGTATTGTTTGAAAGATGTTAAGTCCACTTACTTGTCTGCATTGTGTTTTCAAGATAATCATCACAATTTGACTTTCCAGCTTAGACAAATGATGTATGTTTTGAAGTGAAACAATAAAAACTGGTAAAAACTATTTTGAGCAACTGTCAAACGTTACTTAACACACCTTGGTTTTAAAAGATCTATTTCCTAAAAAGTGTTTCAAGTGAAATTATCGTATCATTAGAAAACAACTGGTTTGATATCATTCTAGTTTATTCCTAGTAGATTATGGTATCGAACCCTATATAAGGGCTATGGTGTAACTGTAAGCTCTACAGTTGAGACAGAAACTGTTAGTTTTATGTTAAACATATAATGTACATGTATACAGGGTTTACACTGGACTCAAAAATTGTGTCACAAATTTTTCAATCTATCTTTGAACTTGGTGTAAAGGTTGAAAACAAAGCTGGCAGTTTCAAACATTGGTGTGTACACAATATGTGTGGCATTTTGAAAAATTTTAAAACAAAAGAACAAAATGCAACAAATGTGATAGGCAGTAAAGGCCTTTTATATTGCACCCTTATGGACATAATGGAGTAATTGAAGTGTTTTCAGACATCAGTGCAGCTGTTTGTAGGTATGTATTGCCATGGGAGTAGATCTTAATACATAATGAAATTTGGTGAAGTTGTTCTCATCACTGTTCGAAAAAGTAGTTCGTATACTAAATGTTCTATGTCAAATTTAATTTAAAAATTAAAAGGTCTTTAAAGGAGAATGTCTGAAACATCTTTATTTTTTCCCCCTTTTTCTTTAATGAAGAAGTATTTGTAGTGCGTTACCATCGCCATTATTTTGGTACGAGTTTAGCAAAATCTAATATTTGTATAAATGAAAAATTTGATTTTCTTAAGAAAAAAATGTGGATATAATAATGTTTGGCAGTAATACAGTAAATACTCATTTGAATTTTATTGGCTTTGATTTATTTACATATATATTGCTAGGAGTGAATTTATTTCTGTGTCAGAAACACAAGACCCATTTGCAAGGCTGCGGTCATTTTTTAACCTTTAGCTCTTAAGTTTCAGAGTGATTGAATTCAATATTATTTGAATTTTTAGTTCATTTATTAGAAATTTCCTACAAAGATTTAATTGTTCAGATAATCAATAACTTATTCTGTACTGTTACATGATTTTTTTTTCATGTTACAGTAAATTCAGTATATAACATGTGGCCAGTAGCAGTGATGTCAAAATACTCTGGAGTTTGTCAGACATTGGTCTGACAGAATGCCATATTTTGTCCGACAGAACAAAATTTTGTCAGACCGAATTTTTAAGTAAAGCCTACTATTCTTTTTCAATTTCTATTTCCAAGTTATCTCAGTGTTGGAAAGTCTGCTCTGTCCGGCTTGCTTCGTATGATTTGGCTTTTTGTTCATTGACCTCCTGAAAATCGGTCTTGCGTTTGTTATTGTTTTGCCAATTATCTCGCAGTGGGTTATTTTCGTTCACCGATCCCGATTTCTTTTTACAGTTGGACGCTTTTGTCAGACATTTGGTCTGGCACATTGGCTTTTTTGTCGGACATTGATAAAGAGTGTCCTTCTGTCTGATAAGTCTGACGAATTTTGCAGTAGGGCTTCTGATTTCTGATATAATTTGCAAATTTAGAAGTTATGAATGAAAAACCAATTGTAATATATTCAATTAACTATATTTCAGCCTGTAATAGAGCTATCAAAATTAAAGCTCCTATAGCCAAAGTTCCGTTAGCTTTCTAGATTTTTGTAAGATGTGCAAGATGAGTAAAGAGGCTTTCTAATTAAATGTAGCTGGCTGTATATCACTATTACAGTACAGTCCAGGTGGAACTTAATTTGCCCACTGGTCACAGTGGGCATTTTTAGGGTGGGCATTCTTGTAAGAGTCAGTTAGAATTAACATACAGGTAAGTGGACAGCTTGATAGCTCAGGTAAATGTCCATTCTTAGTGCCCACTGAAATTTCAGGTGGACTGCCCACTGTGGACAGTGAGCATTCAAAGTTCCACCCGAACTGTACTGTACATGGCCCAAGGTACAGGTCATTCAATTTTGTTTTGCAAGCATGGGTTTTACAATCTTAAAAGAAATCATACAAGGTTTTGTTTGGGCTAAAAATTTTTTGGATATGTTTTGTATCAATGGTATTGCGAGTCCAAGTCTGTAGGTTTCATTTCATTATTTTTTAAGATACTCCTTTATCAAGGAGTATCTTACTGTTATCGTGCTAAAGGTTCAAAAGTCAGATTTACGTCCATCCTACAACAACCTTTGAAGAAATAGTGCGATGTCTTTGTCAATGTTTGTCTATTCTAGCGAGGACAGCTGTGATGATTTAATCGATTCATTGTAAGAGTCTTTTCTTAAAGATAAGTTTTGACCACAATCGTATGAATTCTTTTAGAAAACATCCCGTCCACCCCTAAAGCGAAAATTATGGTGTATGAATTTATGTTCACGATCAACACTTGTGTTGACCCATTCAGAAGAACCCCGCCCTTTACTTATATCTACGTAAAGGTCGAGGATGTCTGAATGGTGTTGACCAACATTCGTACCTGTGATTGCCGAGCTCCTCTCTTTTTCTTAATTTTCACATTTTGAAATGTTTTTCGCACATTTTATGTAATAATAAAGATAACACATTTCAAACTACAAATGTATAATGATGTGTTTTATGAAATGATTTTCCCCGAGGGCATCATAAGTCTAGTTTTCAGTGCTTTTGTACTGACATAAAATATAAACTTCAAATTTTCAGTCATCAAATTAAGTAAATCACTCTAAAACTAAGGAGTATCTCCCTCATGCATACCTCTGTCCTTAGATAGATTCTTTGGTTCACTTTTCAGTCATTTTAGCTTCAACACTGCTCTTCATATTTTTATATATTTTGAGAATTCCATTCATTCGGCTACGAGCATCACTGAAGAGACATAACTTGTCGAAATGCGCTTATGGTGCACAAAATTAAAATGTATATGTGTTCTGTACAAAAAATCTGTTCAAATTCTTTTTAGCTGTATGATATAAATGCCCAAATTAACGTATGTCTTTTTGTATATATACATAAATATTTTTATTTTCATTTTGCAGTATAAACACAAAACATATAAACAGTAAAATTATTTTCATTATGGAAGATTACCGAGCACTGTGAAAAGCAAAAAGTGTTACTGTTGTATAAATGAAATAGTATGGCGGGCACTTTTTCACTAGAGCATCTGTTACATTATCAAATCATTTATGCATCTAATGTGACATTTATCATGTCACTAGTTGATTTAAAAGAAAGTGTATTCAATTTTATACTTCTGCCTATAAATCAATAAAATCTTTGACAGAAAAATTAATAAAAGTCGGGAGGTCTGTGTCAAAAGAAAATAACAGTGTTACACATGTTGTAACAGTTTGTGATTACTAGGTTACTTTAGTCATTGGGAACTTCACATTTCCAAATCCTGGATAGTTAATTGAAAATATTGTTGCAAGCTCCTACAAGCCCCCAGCAGAGTGCCTGCATTTCTACTAAGATAGGGTAGGTCAGTAGGCTTTTTTTTTTTCTCTTTGGTCTTTGATGTTTTTAAGTCATGTTATGAGAACTGACCCTTCCATTCAGTGATTTACATTTGAAGAATTGTTAAATCAGGATGACATTATAGTACTTATAAATACCTCGGACAAACATTAAGAAATATGTCGTGATGTCACAAAATTTTAACAAGTATTCTGCCAAAGTGATGGATCCATTAGTCCAACTTGTCACTGTTCTGCAGAATGACCACAATAATGTGGTATTTCATTGATAACAGATGTAGATGTCATACAGGTTGAAAGTTTAAACTACAATGATTGGCATGATTAAGGAGAATGTGTTCAAAATTTCAGCTAATTTCAGTAGAGTAAAATAATTTTGATTGGTTTGTCAAAAAGTTAGTTAAGACCAAAAGATGCAACCATCATTTCAAATATTGAACATGTTGATCACATATAAATTGTTATTTCCACAGTAATGAGAATTGTAAGGATGGACTCGCAGTTAACTTGCTGTTATGTAAAAAATAAGTGACAGCAAAATGAACATTTGCCATATTTTGACACTAAATCTAATACTGAATTTGTGAATAAGTAGATTGTATAGTCATAGAATATCCAATACCAACAGAGAAATGATTCTTAAAAACCATAGATGTCATAAAGTAAAAAAGTCAAAATAAAGCAAATTTTGAAATGCAAGACAGAGTTCACCGTCAAGGTCACCAGATCAATGACCTTGGTGTAATTAGAAAGGGCTTTATTAGTGGAGTATGCATGCCAAATACGAAGGCTCTATCTCTCACAGTTTAAATGCTATAGTTTGTATTTAGTTTGGAAAGGCTTAGCTCTTGAAATACTAGCGATACGTCATTAAAAGGAATTGATGGTAAAGGATTGAGGTTTCAAGACAACAACAGCAAAACAACATTTTGTGTCCTGACTCCTGATGATAAAATATGAGCCTTTAAAATTTCAACTGAGCCACTGGAGTTCTGAACAATATCAACAAAGTTTCCCCTTGCATTGCTTTTTCAGTTTGTGTACATCTAAAAACAAACATACCTTCAAATGTTCAAATTGTCTGCTTTTATCATGTTTTATAAGTTAATTTCTTGAAGTTCAGTACATGTATTATGATTGTTTTTTATACATCATTGAAGTACGTCTTGTCAGATATCGTAACTTAAATTTACTAATTTGCTATGTTGTAGGTTGTGGAACCTATAGAACATGTAGAACAGAATCATGAAATGGCTGCTGCTGAAAAACCTATCGAGAATCACGACCAGTCTAACGGCAATCTTGTACTTGAGGAGGAAGGGTTTACTAAAATCAAACCTCCTGACCCAGTCAAGATCAAGAATGATAAAATAGTGGTGGAAAATGGAATGGAAAGAACAGTTGTAGAAAACGGGATAGAGAGAGTATCGGTGGAAAATTGTACTAATGATGTTATGGTTAATAATGGAATGGATACGGTTTCTGTGGAAAATGAAGCACAGGTAGTTGAAACTGAAGTAACTAAGTCAAACTCACTTGTGAATGGTGGAGTAGTGGAGAATTCTGTTATAGCCAATAATGTGAATTTTCCCAAGAAAATAGTGTATAAACGAGGAGATGTTGCCCACACAAATGGTTTAAGGAAAAGTTGTAATGATGTGGATAGTAATGTTCATTCAAAGAAATCGGATATGAAAGAACCAGATATGACAACATTAAATTCGAAAGAAAATACTCCTGATTCAGATAGGTTTTCTCAGGGAGAACATTCGGAAGTTAGAGATTCTGTTTCCAGAGAATGTACACCTCTTAGTGATATCAGTAGTGTTCATTCTAGTGTGTCAAGAGATGACACTCCAGTGAACGTTGCAACCATTTCCGAGGATGCAACAAAAATGGAGGTAAAAGCTGCTATTCTCGACGAACATTCCAACGATTCGGTTCCAAGCACCATAGGAAGTGTTGATAGTCCTGTCTCTGTAGTTAGCACCAAATCAGCTGGACCATTCAAAAAGGGGGTGCCGAGGGCCAGAAAATCTGGTCCAACTGCATCTAAACATAGTCTTTTAAGTAGTGTTAAAGAATCAGGGGAATTGCCAGCAAAAAATGTTACTCTTAATTTACCAAACTTTGATAATCCTATTCAAATCGATTCAAAAATGCTAGACAAAATAAGTAAATTAGGAAAAACAAGCTCTGAAAAAGAAAGCAAAAGAGTACGAACTTCTCTTCCCTTGAAAGTTGATGCAAGGCGTTCTCCGTCAATTAAGGAAAAATCAGAAGGACATTTCTCTGACTCATCTCTACTAGAAAAAGATGCTTTTGGAAAAGTCAAAAAAAGGAAAAGAAAACGTGCTAGACTGGGAACTTACAAACTTCCTAATGAACTGAAGAAAAAAGCTCAATTAAAGAAAAAAGAAGGTGATGGTTCACTAGATAGTAAAGACGAAATCAATGGTGAGGAAAGTAAAGACACAAAAATTAACTTAAAAAATGAATCTGTCATTACTTCATCTCAAAGTAAAGACTCAAGTGAGAAAAGCCCGACAGGAAAATCAGTGGCAATGTCTCCGCGTTCTGCATTTGATGTCCTGAAGAATGCCAGAGTGACACCACGGACAAAAAATACTCTTGGTAGTACTAGGCAAAGGTCTTACCAGGGCAAATGTAAAGCTCAAAGTTCATTAGATGCATTCCTAAACACGGGTGATTCCAAACCTATACAAGTGGTTAAAGAAGGGGTGAGTAGTCTACCATATAACAATTATAAAGAACTTTAGCTCAATAGTTGATTCATGAGCATGAATGTATCCTTTAAAACGGTATGTAAGTACATCTGTACATGTATTTGTGATTTTGGTATTTTTGTAATAAAAGAGTTTGGCTGATTTAAAAATTTGATAGATTATCATTCCTACACACCTTTTGAAAATCAGTCCGGCCATTTTTTTTAGCTCACCTGAGCCAAAGGCGCAAGTGAGCCATAGTCATGGTGCGCTGTCCATCGTCGTCCGTTCGTCGTTAACTTTTTCACATTTTCGACTTCTTCTCTGGAACTACATTGCAGATTTGGATCAAACTTTGTGTAAAATTATGATGTACTCAAGGTCCCTTACTAATATTGTGTTTGGGATCCAGATTCCCTCAGGGGTGGATCCAGGGTGGGTCCAAAAGTGCCCAAAACGGTACCCCTCTTCAAACACCTTCTCCTCCAGAACCAGTACATAAATGGGGAAACTAATTGCATTTCAACAATCTATAAAGATGGGTTATTAACAGTTGACAGTTGTGTTTGGGGTTAAGATCCGTCAAATACATATGTAGAAATTTACGCTTTTTTGACATGTTTTTGGACTTAGTCATTTCAATGCAGAAAAGTGTCCTGTTTTTCAGTTAATTGATATTGATGATTTCTTAATGACTATTTTGATCATAATTGTGGTAAGGAATATTATTGTGAAGGAATTTTGTCATTATCTCAATTTTTGGATTTTTTATGAATATTTTAAGACTTCCAAAAAGGGGGGGGGGGGGGGTTGGCCATTTTTCACATTTTCAACTTTTTCTACAAAACTGTTGGAAGGATTTTAATAAATCTAGGTAGAAATAAGTCACTTATGATCCTCTTCAAATTCTGTTGTTTTTGTCCAAACCTTCTTTACAGGTGGCGCCATCATGGTCAAAAGTAGGTCACAAAAGAGTTCCCTCCTTTAACAATATTCTTTTTCATACGAAGTATGAAGTACTGAAGGTCCTATATCAATTTGGTAAATTTCATCCAAATTAGTCAACAGATAATGCCACTATGTCTAAATACTAGGTCTCACAATGGTACATATACCACTTGGTAATTAAAATATGGAGAGTAGCGGTTCAAATCCAGCTGTGGTCAAATTATTTTTTTCCTTTCTTTACACATCTTAATAAGTTTTTAGATGTTTCTCAACACTCAACATATGTATGACACCTTCTATACTAGAAGGTTACCTACTTTGACTTCTCCATATAAATACATATGGAATTCACACGATTTGACTCTTTCTACAGGGTATATGTGACAGTTGTTGCTAGCAAGCAGGAGATGCTCACTCTCCCCAGACCCCTGATCTCACTCCATCACAGGGGTTCACATATACTCTCCAAGTAGACATATTTTCTTATTTTCCAATTGTTTTTCATTTTCACTGATTTTGTATGTCTTCTAGTTTTTTGATTTTTAGACTTATGGTTTGGATTTATCCATCATCTTTCCATATGAAATTAGGCAATTTTAAGTTAGATCTGGACAATATTTGAAACAATTGTTGTTCATGACCCAGCTTGAAAGCAGTCAACAAAAGGCCCCACCTAAAGAAAATGACTAACTTGTTGCCCTGAATGACATCTTGCAGAGACAAAGCAAATGCTTAATATCAAAATCACCTGAATGGATGTGCAAAAAAGTGTTGTTTTTTATTCTGGTCTGAAATAAAATTTGACATATTTTCAACATTTGTGTTGACTTAGTCACAGTAATGCAAAAATAAATGAATTCTTCCTTCATGCATGACTGATAATCTAGGTACTCAGGTGAGCGATATAGGTCCACTTGGGCCTCTTGTTATAACTTTAACCTTAACCGCAACTTTTGAACCAAAAGAGACTGGGTATTCATACTACACATGTATATTCTTTGTGGCAAGATCTTTCTTTTTGTACCAAAATTTGTGACCTTGTGACCTTGGCCTGGACATTTGACTTACTTTTTAAAACTCTAACCTTAGCCATAACATCTGAACCAAAAGAGACTGGGTATTCATACTACACATGTATATTCCTTGAGGCAAGACCTTTCTTTTTGTACCAAAAGTTTTGACCTTGTAACCTTGGCCTTGACATTTGACTTACTTTTTAAAAACTTTAACCTTAGCCATAACTTTTGAAGCAAAGAGACTGGGCATTCATACTACACATGTATATTCCTTGTGGTAAGATCTTTCTTTTGGTACCAAAACTTTTTACCTTGTGACTTTGGCCTTGACATTTGACTTACTTTTTAAAAACTATTACCTTAGCCATAACTTTTGAAGCAAAAGAGACTGGGTATTCATACTACACATGTATATTCCTTGTGGTAAGACCTTTCTTTTGGTATCAAAATTTTTGACCTTGTGACCTTGGCCTTGACATTTGACTTACTTTTTAAAAACTTTAACCTTAGCCATAGCTTTTGAAAGAAAAGAGATGGGACCTTCATACTATACATGTATATTCCTTGTGGCAAGGCCTTTCTGTCAATTCCAACATTTTTGACCTTGTGACCTTGGTCTTTTGTCCTTGGTCTATGCCCTATTTTGAATTTTGGTGCTGCGGGTGGTATTTGTCCCATTAGGACAGTTCTAGTTTTTACTGGTTTATGTGTTGTGGAATTATTCAGTAAGTTACTGGGTTGCAAATCTTGGCATAAATTTCAGAAATAATCTTGACCATACAGAATAATAGTCATTCTTCATAAAGCTATGATCTAGCATAGCTTTCGGTCAGACTGTCAGGAGCTGTGCTGAAAAGAATTTCACCCTATCTTGGCTTCTGTCTATGTTAAAAAAATTTATGTTTCACAAAGGTTATTTGTTTCATGCTTTATTAGAATAAAAGTTGTGTTAATGTACTTGAATTCTCATCAAAACGCAATGCTTTAAAAAATGGACTTGAAGAGTACATAGGTATATAATGTGGTAATTTAATATTTGAAAATGTGCCGAGAATGAATTTGGAGGCAATTTTTCTTTGACAAAATAAAGAAGTCCTGTTAGGAATTACAGTGATGATGAGAATTTTAGTAGACAAATCTGAATATATAGATTGGTCTGTTATTCTGGTGTTTTTCCTGTCTGAATTCTTAGAATATATAAATTAGTTACAAAAATTGACATACATACATAGTAGATTATAAGTTATAAGGCTTTGAAAATGTTTTTTTTCATCAATGTGTCTTGAAAATTCAATGCAACATTTCTTTTATTATTTGTATTCAGTGAAAGATAGTTTATGTGCATTTTCTGTCTAGTAGTCATTATTTTCGTCTCTGTTTAGACTGGTGTAATGGAATTAGAAGAACAAGATGGTGGACTACGTAGGGCAGGTTTACGGAAACGCAAGAAAGATGGTAAGTCAGTAGTTCGTGAGGCCTGTGTATAATATCTCCCTTTGTGATAAAAGCAGACATTTTTACAATCATACAGCATGTTATAAGCGTACAGGTTTAAGTCCTTGTGCTGTAATATGATGACGCTGGTGTAGCCCAGTGGATGTGGTGCTTCGCTTGTCACCGGGAGGCCCGGTTTTGACTCTTCTTTCAGATGAGAACGTAAAAAACCGAGGTCCCGTGTCACGGTAGGTGTGGCATGTAAAAGATCCTTCATTACTTTGGCAAATGTCCATGGCAAAGGTATGAATTTCTATGCGATGCATCAGGCAGATCAGTGCCGTCACCATGTATATGTGAAATAATCGTGGAGCGAAGTAAAACAGTAATGAAATCAATCTTTTATATGATAAGATCAGTTATTGTGCAATCTTTGCCATTTACAGAGTGAAATTTCATTTTGACTTTACATATGATGAAAGGTGGTGTGGCTCAGTAAGTGATATGTTTGTGTCGGCTCTTGACTGGGGGATCCAAGGTTTAAGTCTTGTCAGTGGTCAGTTGTCATTGGTGTCCTGTCTTTTGGATGAAACAGTAAAAACCATGGACCTAGGTCATGGCAGACATTGGCACTAGTTTTAAAGATCCCTCAGTGCTTTTGATGGGTCCTTTGCTTAGGTATTGGCTCCAAATTTTTGACCATCAGGCGGATGCCATACTTAACAAATTATTTTCTTTGACATTGTGGGAGAAAAAAAAATGAAACAGAAAATAATGGATTATATTTTATCTCAAAAACATGTTTTCATTGTCTAGTACTGAAGTACATCTACATGCAGGTAGTGATTTCAGTGAAACCTGGATATATCACCAAAGCCTTTAAATTGCCACACTCAAGAAAAACAAAAGGTTGCTGTATAATCGGAGAGGACTGTATAGAAGTGAAATAATCTTGGTGCAGCATAAAATAAGAATCAAACGAATGATGTTTAGGATTAACACGATACCGGAAATAGAGGGATGGTATATGTAGAGTCATCAATTGGATGTTACTGGTTGTGCAGTGTTATGTTAACGGAAGTGTAATACTGCACTAAGTGCATTAAGTGGTAGGGTAATGAGATATCACCAGCAGTGTAAATTGATATTAACATTGAACCCTGTTAGACCAATTTAATATATAAGTACTGATTTTTATAGCAGAAGAAGGAAAAAGAGTGCTGGCAAAGTTTATTCTTATGCCCGGATTGATCGATCAAGGGCATATGTTTTTTATACACCTGTTGAAAGACGGGCATATTATAGTATTGGACTATGGGGATGTCCGTCCGCTATGGAACGTGTTAAATTTAGTCAGCTGTTTTTAGCTCACCTGAGCCAAAGGCTCAAGTGAGCTATTGTGATCAATCACCGTCCGTCGTCCGTCGTTAACTTTTCACATTTTCGACTTCTTCTCCAGAACCACTGAACAGAATTTGATGAAACATGATAAGCATGTAGTACTCATGGTCCCCTACAAGTGTTGTTGTTTTTCATCCGGATTCATCAACAGGTGGTGCCACCACAGGCAAAAGTAGGTCAAAGAGGGTACCCTACTTTGACAAACTTCTTCTTCAGACCGGGGACATACAGAGACAAACCGAATGCATAGGAATGATCTAGAGGGATGTGTGAAGAAGTGTTGTTATTTTTGGTTCCGTTCCGAAATCAAATTTTTGACGTTTTTTTGACGTTTTTTTGTGCTTGGTAGTTTTAATGCAGAAAAGAGATATTTTTTTCTTTTAGTAAACATTGATGCATTAATTTGGTTTAATTTGATCATTTTGATGGTAAGAAATACTACTGCGAAGAAAATTTTTCAATATTTTATGTTTTGGATTTTTTATGAATTTTTTAAGACTTTCAAGAAAAAGGGGGGTGGGATAATTGGTGTAAACATTTCACAGTTTGAACTTTTTCTTCGGAACCACTTGCTGGAATTCAATGAAACTTGGCATGCATCAAATACTCAAGGTCCCCGACAAATGTGGTCATCTTTGTCAGGATCCATGAACAGGTGGCACCACCACAGACAAAAGTAGGTTACAGAGGGTACCCTCCTTTGACAAACTTCTTATTCAGATCGGGTGCATACAGCAACAAACCGACTGCATAGGAATGATTTAGAGGCATATGGGAAGAAGTGTTGATATTTTTTGTTCCATTCCGAAATCAAATTTTTGACGTTTTTTCATTTTTATTTTGGACTTTGTTATTTTAATGCATTAAAGAGTTATTATTTTCTTTTAGTAAACATTGATGCATTCATTTGGTTTCATTTAATCATTTCTATGGTAAGGAATGCTGGTGGGAAGGAATTTTTTCAATATCTCGATTTTTGAATTTTTTATGAATTTTTTAAGACTTCCAAGAAAAGGGGGGGGGGACAATTTTTCATATCTTCAACTTGATCTACAGAACAACTTGAAGGATTGTGATAAAACTGGGTAGGATGCAAGTACTCATAGTCCTTTTCAAAGGTTTTGTTTTTTGTGCGGATCATCCAAATTGGTTAACAGATAATGCCACCATGTCTAAAAGTAGGTCTCACAATGGTACATATACAACTAGGTAATTGAAATATGGAGAGTAGTGGTTCAAATCCAGCTGTGGTCAAAATTTTTTTTTTTTTTTTTTACACATCTAAATAAGTTTTTAGATGTTTCTCAACACTCAACATATGAAATTAGGAATTATACATTTAAGACTTCCAAAAAAAAAAGGGGGGGGGGGGGGGTGGCCATTTTTCACATTTTCAGCTTTTTCTACAAAACTGTTTGAAGGATTTTAATAAATCTTGGTAGAAATAAGTCACTTATGATCCTCTTCAAATTCTGTTGTTTTCGTCCAGACCTCTTTACAGGTGGCGCCACCATAGTCAAGAGTAGGTCACAAAAGAGTTCCCTCGTTTAACAATATTCTTTTTCATACGGGCTGTATACAGAGACAAACAGAATGCATAGAAATGATCTAGAGGGATGAGTGAACATGTATTGTCATTTTGGTTCCCTTCCAAAATCAAATTTTAGAATTTTTTTCGACATTTCTTTGGACTTGGTGATTCAATGCAGAAAAAAGTGTCATATTTCCTAGTTAATTGATAATGATGATTTCTTATGGACTATTGTGATCATAATTATGGTAAGGATTGTTACTTTGAAAGAATTTTGTCATTATCTCAATTTTTGGATTGTCTATGAATTTTTTAAGACTTCCAAATGAGGGTGTATAGGAACAATTCAATCACATTTTTCACTTCTGCTGTTATACCACATGAAAGATTTTAATGAAACATGGAATACATGAAGTACTAAAAGTCCACTATCAATTTGGTAAATTTCATCCAAATTGGTTTACAGATAATGCCACCATGTCTAAAAAGCAGTTTTCACAATAGTACATATACCACTTGGTAATTGAAATATGGAGAGTAGCGGTTCAAATCCAGCTGTGGTCAAAATTTTTTTTTCATTTCTTTACACATCTAAATAAGTTTTTAGATGTTTCTCAACACTCAACATATGAAATTAGGCAATTTTAAGTTAGATCTGGACAATATTTGAAACAATTGTTGTTCATGACCCAGACTTGAAATCAGTCAACAAAAGGCCCCACCTAAAGAAAATGACTAACTTGTTGCCCTGAATGACTTCTTGCAGAGACAAAGGAAATGCTTAATATCAAAATCACCTGAATGGATGTGCAAAAAAGTGTTGTTTTTTATTCTAGCCTGAAATAAAATTTGACATATTTTCAACATCTGTGTTGACTTAGTCACATTAATGCAAAATTAAATGAATTCTTCCTTCATGCATGACTGATAATCTATGTACTCAGGTGAGCGATATAGGCCCACTTGGGCCTCTTGTTTATGAAACTCATACAGAATGTTTAGATAATGTAGGGGAAGCCGCCTTTCGATTTTGAGCAAATTCTGTTTTGTCGTTCCGGAGTTATCATATGGGACTTGGATTTTACTTGCTGTGATAAGATGCTATGGAATACAATAACTTGAGTTTATGTAAGCTGGTTTTAATGAAACTCATACAAAATGCTTAAATAGGGCAGGGGAAGCCACTTTTCCGTTTTGAGGAAATTCTGTTTTGTCATTGCTGAGTTATGGAACTTGGATTTTATTTTTACTATGATAAGATACTGTGGAGATGCTATGTAATGCGATAACTTTAATAAACTACAGTTGTTTTTTATGAAACTTATACAGAATGCTTAAATTGTGTAGGGGAAGCCACCTTTTAGTTTTGAGCAAATTCTGTTTTGTGGTTACAGAGTTATGGGACTTGGATCCCTCTTTTTAGATTTCAATATTTCATAAAAGTATTACCAAAGAGACCCAAGTTTGGGAATAATAAAACCATACGTTTATATTGATCCCGTCCAAAGTAAGCGACGGGCGTATTAAGCCATGCTAGGCGTTGCTCTTGTTATCCAGACTGTCTGTTTGTTTGTTCGTCTGTTTGGTGTCAAATTTAACCTTCGCCATAACTTTTGAACCATGAGAGATTGAGACTTCATATTTGACGTGTATATTCCATTAATGATAATAAAATATTATTAAAGCCTTTTCAATCATATACAGAATGAAATGAACATGCATAACTTTGGTGTACAAGGTCACTGACCTTGAGACTTTGACTGTGACCTTTAAAGTTTAACGTACATTTAAGAATTTGCCTTACTAAAGAAGGTAATGATGATGGTTGGTTGGTTAATTGGTGTTTTACGTCGCTTTCAACAATATTTCAGTTATATCGCGACATGGAAGCAGGAGGTTACCATCCTCTTAAACATAGTGGCGCAACCCGGGAATCGAACCCGGATCGTTGGCGCCGCAAGCCAAGCGCTTAACCACTACACCAAGCCTGCCCCGTAATGATGATGCTTATGATGATAATTATAATGCTTTATTTAACAAAGGATATTCACTCGACAGTAGATTTCCCCCCATGGCCCTCTATTAAGGCTGAGTAGAATTTACATGTGATATATAAATATTATAAGCATGCACTGCAAACATCTGGATAAAATCTCCTTACGTATTTAAGCATGTAATGGTGTATTATCATACGGTCATGCACTGTAACAGGTCACATTGTATTATAATTCAGATGTATGTGGTGAAAATGTGTAATACATCTACATGCAATTCGCAGTAAACATGTATTATAACCAAATTATCTGTTAGGCATGTTAAAATGACAATAGCAATAACAAGTATCGTAATATAAATAATATACAATAAGAAATATAAAACAACATGTACATACATATAATGTGTTGAGTACAGGACATGATAAATACAGAAAAATTCAATGTTATGGATGTATCTATTACATAATGTGAATACTTACTGACATTTTGAAGTATAATGTTAGTTTAAATGTAGCAAGGGTTGGTGCATTTTGTAGTGCTTGTCACTTATGGCATATTATTTATAATATATGCAATTTTATTATTCATATTTCAGTAGGTGATGAATCTGAGGACAACATGAGCAGTGAAAATAAAGATAGAGAATTTACAAAAGGTATAGAATTTCAGAGTATTATATAGAGTTTAGGAAAGGCTCTACTTTCTTGTATTTTGGTCTGTATACTTTTGCAGAACTATATGACATTTATGTTTTGCAGTGCTTATTAGCTCACCTGAGCCAGAGGCTCAAATTGCAGGGCTCTCAATCTGCCTATTTTGAGGCAGATATTTGGCCCCATTCCCAATGCAAAATAATATTTTTTTTATCCCAATTTCCCTTTAATTTTTTCCAATTTTGCCAAGAAAAAAAATCAAATTGAAATCAATAAAACATTTTCAGTTAAGAAAGAATTATTAGCCTAAATAATTGATTAATAATCATATACTGTTCAAAGAATTGTGTTTTATACCATTACAAGTAAGCATTTTGATGACCATGATTTACAAAAATTTGTCCTAGCACTTGTTTGTTTTTCCGATTTTGGTATTGACGTGGATGAATTCTTTGATTAAAACGGTTATATTCCCATTTAAAAGTGTACATTTGTTTTGTTTTGATTCACCACAAATGATATTGATTATATGTAGTTTTAAGAAAAAAGAATTCTAGTCTACTATTGGTAGTAAGGATCTACAGATCGGTTTGTTGAATGTAAGATTTGGCTAATATTAGTCTCTTGTTTTAAGGTGCTGTTCAATGCAAATATGACATATTTTCAAGTTTAACTGATTTTCTCCTTCCTTCCAACTTTTGTCAAAAAATTGGCCATGATGATAACTTGTTATTAGTTAGAGATGCGTCCTGTATTTCACAAGTGTATTCCTTTTGGCAAGAATTTTCATTTGGTACCATAAGTTTGTCTCTAGTGATATTGATCTATTGGTTAAATACATTTATGAGCTGGCATTGTGCAACCGATTAGGTGTTTTGTTTGTGACCAAGGGCATGGTTTCAAGTCCCGCTGAAGACTTGTCCTGTCTTAAAGATGATACGGTGAACAATAGGGTACCTTTTATCGTTAGGCATGTCAAATGTTCTGTTCTGTATGGTTTAAATTGCTGTGGATACTGTCACTAAAAAGATGTTCTGGGTAAGTACAGTAGTGTTGGTTTGAAGTAAAACAATCTAGTCAATACACTGATCCACTTTTGTCAAATGTCAAACACTTTTGGGCAAAATATGACTATTACGATTATCCCTTTCTTTGCTGAAAGTGGATCGATATATTGTTCTGTCAAAGTATCTATTGATTTTGATACGGAAATTACCTGTGTATAATGCACGCCTGTGTGTAATGCACACCCCCAAGTTTGGGATAAAAATTTTAAAATGTCAAGAAAAAGCATAGTTTCTCTGTATTATGTGTAGGATAAAAATCAATAAAAAGAAATTAGTGCAAAGTTGAGATAGGCAGGTTAAACTTTCCCATGTTTGATTTGGCTTAGCATTTATCTTTTATGTGTGGTAAAAATAACCTGATTTTGCAGACTCTGAAGTCAGTAACTGGACAAATTTGAGGGAATGGACGTTAGTTTTACAAGATATATCAATTACTATTCATTGTAGCATGAATTGCCCCATTTATTAAGAAGCGAGATAGAGCAATTTAACCAATTACCCAGTGCTACATTATGAATGTGTCAATTCTGGAAATTAGTAGTGATAGCGATTTTTGAAAATACATAGGAAGAATTTCTACTTGTAAAATCAATACTTTATTGATCAATGATAATTTTACACTTAACAGCTGATATTTAGTGAAGTATGGTCATTCAGATGACATTCACGGTAAATATGTGGTCGTTTCTACGCTTCTGAATATTGTATTGATTTGTTTGGCTGATAGACAGCAAGTGTCAAATACTACCGCAGGTATTCATTGCATAGATGATCAACTTCCTTGTTATCAAAGCACTTGACGAAAGTTCAATAATCTTACTTAGAGGGACTTCTTGCTCAGATATCATTTTGATTTGAAAAAAAAAGATTTTGTATTTTAGTTCCTGTGTATAATGCACATCTGTGAAATAAAAGTAAGAAATTAAAAAAAGAATATGCATTATACATGGATAATTACCGTACGGTCTGGAGTAGCAGTGTATTACATACGCAGTCTTTTGTCGGCAAGTGAATTTTGAGGAAAGTGAACATGTATACTTATTACATGTATTTTACTTAAATTCTTCGATATCACTTGATCATGAAATTTAAAAGAGAATTTCATCCATATGAAATCTTAATGATATCATATACAGTTACAGACTTAATGCTTTGTTTACAGTAAATAAAAGGAAAAGAAGATGTAGTCTGGCATCACCTGTATTAAAACAATCACATTCAGAAGTTGTGGAGAAAATACCAGCACCAAGTTTACCTTCATCAACTCAAGTTTCATCTTTAACATGTAAAACGCCAGTGCCAACTACAATACTTAGTGCTATACCTGGGTCAACTCCCACGCTGACAAATCTTGTTCAGTCAAAGACTCAGCCAATGATGAGCTTATTACACGGAGGTATTCGAAGACCTGTTACTAGTCTGCTTCCAAAGCAACCCAACATGCAAGGAATTGTGACGGGAGCCCATGCGCCCCTCATACTGGTACCTGTTAACCCAACGACAGCTAGCAAATCCATCGTTAATGCAATACCTTTACCTACCTCTCAGTATCTCTCTACGCCTCCCTCACAAAATAAAATTATCTTGTCTGTTCCGGACCCAAAAGTTTCTGCTACCAGTGATGGCTCAGTGATTCAAGCACAGCGATTTATTCTTATGACTAATGTGAATCAAGTGCCGCCAAATAATTGTGTTCCACAAATTAGGCCAGTCTGTGTACCGCAGAATTCAAAGTCTCTCGATTGTTCATCTACCAATCAGAACTATGCAATGGTATCTAACTCACGAGACTCGATGAGTTCCACTGTTCCCGTCCTGAGTCATATTCTTAACCAGAAGTTGGAGGCAGTAGGGAGGCTGCAGGCAGCAGAGGGAGAAGATCAAGACAAAGCAAGAGGGGAGTCCCCTAATCCAGACAGTTTAGCCTATCCAGTCACCCCTCCCAAAACGCCAGAGGACCAACAGAGTGAAGACTCAAGTTCTGTGGCTTCGGTAAGTTGATTGTTTTGGTAATTAACATATGTATGATACTATTGGGTTCTTTTAGATTAATTCACAGTGTTTTATGGATTTTGTTTAATCTAATTTCAAAACATTCAAGTCCTTCATTTCTTGTTTGCAGATACTAAGAAATTCAGACAAAATTAGGTTTGTTTCATATAAATCTTTACTCAGTTCAAATATACACAAGTAATTATTGAGTCAGTGTAGCTTAGTACATGCGGTGCTCGGCCCATGACTGAGAGGACCTGGGTTTGACTCGTGCCATAGGCAGACCAGTGTCATGTTTCGGACAAGGCATTGAAGACCAAGGTTCTGCATCATTGCAGGCATGGCATAATAAAGATCCCTCACTGCTTTGGATGGGTCCATTGCAAAGATATAGATTTCTATGCAATGCATCTATCAGATGCCTTCACCAAATACGTTAAATAATCATGGGATGATGTAAAACAATAATCAACCAACCAACTAAACATTTGTTATAATAAGACAAGTAAATGAACACACATATTTTACCATAGTCGACTGTTAAGCCAATATTTATGTATATGAATACTGTTTATCAAATTGTGATTTTTGCTCCATGTTTGTAAGTTCTGTTTGTGTTGTTAGATGTAAAAATTTCTGCCCATGTTTATATGAAGCTTGCCATTAGTAAGTCTTTGTCTCCAGCTATTCATATCATGAGAATTCCAGTCAGACTAAGACTTCTTTATCCCATGTGAACAAGTTCTATCCCGTAAATGAGAAAACTGCTAATATTTATGTGAACTTACTGATCTTCTTGAAGTTTTAAGGACTCTTCATACTTATTTTCCGGTGAATTCTACTCACAAGGTTCATGTGGACTCTTTCCATTCATCTTCCTGTCAAATTTGATCATTTTCATGTGAAATATGTCTGTAAATATGCAAGCTATGTCTAATTAAGTATGGACTTTATTATCTTCACATTTGAATTTGGCCAAAAGAGATTAAAAAATTCTGTAGATACTTCAGTAAGACTATTGCTTATTAATGTTAGTGTGAGTACCGTTCATTTTAATTTGCATATCTTTGTCTTAGCACATTCCTACTCAAGTTGGAATAAAGTACATAACTGTAAGTGAGTACCATGTACATTGTTTGGATATTGTGTGGTCAGGCATGGCATGACCTCTTCACAGATCATCAAGTATTTCTGATTTGGCATGTTCATTATTTTTTGGTTTTGTGTTGGATTTTGTTAATAATGTAAATACATGCTGACAGTGTTCGTTATCTTTCAGCAGGTTTTTCAGCATTATTTATCATTATTTTGGTGATGTTGTTGTAATGGTCTGTTCATTCAAAAAAACTGAAAATTTATTTTAATTGGTTTCAATACAAAATAATTTGCACAAATTTTGCACATCATTCAAAAGTGTATATTATATATATATATATATATATTTATGTGTGTTTCTATATTTTAACCCATAAATGGCCTGCTGTTTGAATTTAATCTATAGAATTGAAGTCATTTGTCAACATTTAAGAAGTTGAAAAAGTTTATGTCTGTTTTCACAGTTCTTTAGTGAAGATCACAGTTTACTGTTACCTTGGCTTCTGAAGTTGAATCATATTTCTCTTAATAATTCATTTCACTTTCCATCAATCTACTCAATTTTCAAACCAGGGAAATCTCATACATCAGTGTATCATGGCAAGATTACAGCTTAACTATTTTTCCATTGTCTTTGACCTTTGACCCCTTCTTTAATTTTGCATATAAGAATAATCTGTACTCGAGCAATTATGTTGTAACACTATATACATAGCAGTATATTTATTGTGTGAGATTGAATGTAATTGTATCTTAATTGTTATTTTGGTAGTATCAGGCATTAAGTTCTGCTATCGACCAATTTTTATACTTTATGATGGGGCTTCTTACAGTCCAGCAGAATCTGTCTGTCCATCCCTCCACACTTCTTTGTTTGGTCTGTATTTCTGCATGATTCATTCAAATGATTTGGGTCACCTGATGTTTATTTGAGTAAGTTTCCACTTTGAAAAGTCCTTAATCGGAAGGCCATATGCCATAACTTTGAAATCCTTGATTCGAGGTCAAAATTTTTGGTCAAGGTCACTATCACCTTATTGAAAATATTACATCTGTTAGATACTGTACCGAAATATATAAAATACAGATGTGGTTAAGTATTTATTATATGTAACCTTCTGACCTAATTCTATGAGAGTGAACATTCCAAATAAAAAGATTGAAACTGTACAATATAGTGAATTTGATACTGAAAAAGGAATTTTGTAGAAAGTTGCTGTCCTGAAATTTTGTTACAGCTATGTAATCTGCGTAAGTGTTGTTCTTACATGCTGATACATATTTGCTAAATACAAGAATGTAGAACACACAGACACAACTTTAAACACATGTCAAATGATATTTCAAATTCAGACCACTCTTTTCAAACTCATTAAGTATTTGCTATTTCAACTTTGTCTAGATAACATCTTAAACCCATCAAATATAGACATTCTGATAGAGTGTTAGGGTAGAAGAGCTTTGCTGTACTAGCTTACTTATGTTTTATTTGACCATTTTATTTCTGTTTCAAAGATTTTAGTTTTAGTTATGATGCATTGCAATCAACATGCTCAAACATCTAACATTAGTTAACAGAGTACATGTTATAGATGGTAAATTCCATGTACTTCCAGACTCCCAATACTTTAGCCTGTAGACGAGTTATAGCTTGTTGGCTGATGAAATAGGAACTTCCAACACTTATCTCAATGCCATCATTGTTAGGTGTTTGTATACTGTGCATCATAACTTATGTTTACATGTTTTTTGTGCAAGACTGCAAAGCATTTTGTGTGCCATTACAAAGATTTATCCTAGTATTTTGGAGGTCCTTTTAAGGAACTTGTTCTAATTGAAAATTTATCTATTTTTCCCCCAAGTTTTTCCTTGAAAATACTAATTTGAAAAACTCAACTACAGTATTGAGAAATAGATTCTTCTTGTTTGTCAAGCATACATTGTTGAAAGAGCCACTTAGTTAACTTTTATTGGCATGATCAGGAGTTAAAACAGTTTTATCTTTTGTGCTCAAAGCTTTATTAGTGCTTTTTATAATTTCTAAGAATTGCTATTTTGTCAAGAATTTTTCTTTTTCCCAATTTCATCAGAGGGTTAAATTACCAAAATGTTTCCAACCAGTTGGTCATTGTAAGGCTTATGGTTTTTTCACTACCAAGTAGTTGTGGTTTTTGTTGTGTAAATATTCTTAAAAATTTGGTTTTGCAGTCTCTGCATACCATTCTTTATTAATTTGTGTTATTCAGTATTCTTAAATGGTATGTTGCTTTGCAATCTTGCCATACCATTCTTGTGCCATTTGTTCTTTTCAATCTTGTCATACCATTCTCTATATTTCATTCTTCTCAGTCTGGCAACACAATAGTGAGTGGTTTATTTTGATGGTCACATACTGTTGTTTGATTGAGTGATTTTTCATATTTTCAGTAATATTTTGGCTGTTCACTATTTGGCCTGAAATATAAATATTATGTTTCCTGCCTTCTTCTTCTATAATTTCATATGGCATCTCAGAGGTTTCTATTTTCATTCAAAGTTTACGTGTGGTTTGTTTTTGAGATAAATTGTTTTAAAAAATCCTTGCATTCTTATCGATTTTTCAGTCAGGAAAGTGAAATTGTAACATTAGTTTTAGATGACATCATCCATCGTATTTCTAAATTTGTTGTGTGGACTGCTATACCATATTGTATCATATCATACTATATCGTACCATATCATACATATGTAAAGTGATTTCAGAGTTGTTGGTTGTTGTGTTGATTTTGTTTATCCTCATCATGTTAGAATGATTGTACTATAATATCGTAATTATATAATATATTTACACATACAATATTCTAACATCAGATGCTGTACATGTATGTGTATCGCATTTGCTTTCATCACTGATATAGTATGTTATACAGTATGATATGTGAAATATACATGTATACTATGGTATAGAATAATGTATACATAATTATCATGATATCATATCAACTATTTCACAGAAATAAGGCATTGCATGCAAATGAGTGGTAGATTTGGAATCTGTATCAGAATTTGTAATGAGTACATATTGGACTGAAATAATTACAGTGTAGGAGAAGTGAAATATACATTTCTCTTAGTCTTTGTATTGGAATATTGGTGAAGTGTTTTATTGCAACTTGTAATAGTCTCTCACCTCTGTTGAACCGGTGTAGCTCGTTTGGTTCGGTCCTTGGCTTGTGACCAAGTGGTTCTGGTTCGAGTTCCACCTTTGGTTCAACATTGTCCTGTCTTTCAATTAGACAGTGAAAACCAAGGCATCTAATGTGAAAGATTAGTGACTGCATAGGTCTGAATTTCTCAGGCAAATGCTATCATCATACAAGTGCAATAATCTTGGTATAAGGTAAAACAATGATCAATCAAACAAGCCAACTTTTCACAAGTTTTAAGTTTAAATTCTGGTTAAGGTGAGTGGTAGGTCTACCAATGTATATATATGTGATAATGTGTACTCGACTATCACAAAATGGAAGCAACATCCATAGATGTGAGGTAATCTGGGTGTTGCATTTGGCAAACAAATTCATAAATCTATTGGTCATATTGTGTAATTACATGAAATGGATGTTTGAGTAGTTCTAGAATTTTTTGTTAAGAGTCAGTAGAAGACGGAAGATTTTTTTTGAGAAGTTTTTCACAGATTGGTTCGTTGCTGTATACAAGGAGTTGAGTCTTACAAATTTTTTTAGAGTAGGTTTTAATCGAGAGGACAAAGGCCTTCATTCATTAATTCTCTAATTGGCATCTTGTATCCTAAATTTACGATCATTAGGAAAATATGAGTAATGTCATTTTTGCATTGATTGACTACAACAAACATCATAACAAATGAAATTTATATGTATGTTATAGGATTCAGTTAGATAATTTTTCATTTCTTTCTCTAATTAATGCTGCAAAACAAAGTAACATGAAGAGGTCACTTTGTCTTGTTTATACAGCAATGAATATTGTAGATATTTTAAAATCAGAATCAGTTCAAATCTGTGTTCTTGCTGGAGAATTTAAAGTTTTGTTGTACATGTAATGATGTATATACTTTATTTGACAGGCTCCAACTGGACCCATTCCACCTGATAAAGACACAATACCACTCTGTTCCTGTAAAATTAATGGTGCTTCATTTAAAAAACTAGGTGCTGGAGTCACTTACTGTCAAGCATTAGACTCTGTAGATGGAAAGGTGAAACTAAAATCTATATAATACTAGAAGGAGAAAAAATTGATTTTCAGGTTGAACTTATCATGTCTTGTATCTCCAGTGTAGCATTTGTGATACCAATTCAGATTGCTTAGTTGGCAGAGCATCTGCATAGTAAGTGGTGGATACTAGGTTTGACGCTCAGTGTGGTCATCCATTTTATTTATACTGTGCATTTTACTTCTGCAATGATAGATTCTTTCTCCATAATATCTAAACGTACATTGTATAAGCATTATCAAAATGCCTTTTTTGGAGAATTTGAGAAACATCAGTGCTATATCTGTAGGATAATTCAATTTAATTGCAGTACTCATTTTCTAGAGAAAGAAATCTGACTCTGTGTTAAATGTCTAATTTTATTATTTTTTTCAACTTGAAAAATTGAATGGAGAGAAAAAATCTTTTCAGTATTATTTACATACATGTCAGAGATTACATGGAGTGATGGTACTTCAAAGCAGAGCTATATCAGAATGAAGTATATACTGCCGAAAATAATATATTTCTTTTGAAAATATTTTATGATCCATTATGAGGTACATGTATTGTTTGCAGAACAAAAAATAATTCAAATTATAGGCCTTCATTAACAAGAATGTTAGTTACTGACGTTCAAGGATTCATTTACATACAGGATTCCTCTTCTGTTTCAGATAATGGGATGTTGCAATAGAGTAGGAAGTTCTCAGTTGGTGCGACCTGGGGTCAAGATCCCGTTTATGGCGATCTGCGAGGCTCACAGGAAGAGACTAAGGTTACACCAGTGTTGTCCAGGATGTGGGCATTTTTGTACACAGGTGAGGTGACAAAGCCAGAGTCTCATAGTGGTAATACTGTGAAGGTGCCCTTAGGTACATCTAGGAAAACAAGGGATATAATTGCTTGTGACTGAGAGGTTACACAATCAGTTAGGTGTATGGCTCTTGAGTGAGAGGTCACACAATCAGTTAGGTGTATGGCTCGTGATCAAGAGGTCATACAGTCAGTTAGGTGTATGGCTCATGACTGAGAGGTCACACAATCAGTTAGGTGTATGGCTCGAGACTGAGAGGTCATACAATCAGTTAGGTGTATGGCTTGTGACTAAAGGGTCATACAATCAGTATGGCTAATGACTGACGGGTCACACAATCAGTCAGGTGTATAGCTTGTGACTAAAGGGTCATACAATCAGTTAGGTGGATGGCTCGTGACTGAGAGGTCACACAATCAGTTAGGTGTATGGCTCGAGACTGAGAGGTCATACAATCAGTTAGGTGTATGGCTTGTGACTAAAGGGTCATACAATCAGTTAGGTGTATGGCTCGTGACTGAGAGGTCACACAATCAGTTAGGTGTATGGCTCGAGACTGAGAGGTCATACAATCAGTTAGGTGTATGGCTTGTGACTAAAGGGTCATACAATCAGTATGGCTCATGACTGAGAGGTCACACAATCAGTCAGGTGTATAGCTTGTGACTAAAGGGTCATACAATCAGTTAGGTGTATGGCTCGTGACTGAGAGGTCATACAATCAGTCAGGTGTATGATTCGTGACTGAGAGGTCACACAATCAGTTAGATGTATGGCTCATGACTGAGAGGTCACACAATCAGTCAGGTGTATAGCTTGTGACTAAAGGGTCATACAATCAGTTAGGTGTATGGCTCGTGACTGAGAGGTCATACAATCAGTCAGGTGTATGATTCGTGACTGAGAGGTCACACAATCAGTTAGGTGTATGGCTCGTGGCTGAGAGGTCACACAATCAGTCGGGTGTATAGCTTGTGACTAAAGGGTCATACAATCAGTTAGGTGTATGGCTCGTGACTGAGAGGTCACACAATCAGTCAGGTGTATAGCTTGTGACTAAAGGGTCATACAATCAGTTAGGTGTATGGCTCGTGACTGAGAGGTCATACAATCAGTCAGGTGTATGATTCGTGACTGAGAGGTCACACAATCAGTTAGGTGTATGGCTCGTGACTGAGAGGTCATACAATCAGTCAGGTGTATGATTCGTGACTGAGAGGTCACACAATCAGTTAGGTGTATGGCTCGTAGCTGAGAGGTCACACAATCAGTCAGGTGTATGATTCCTGACTGAGAGGTCACACAATCAGGTAGGTGTATGGCTTGTGACTGAGAGACAGTATAATCAGTTAGGTGTTTGGCTCATGACTGAGAGGTCATACAATCAGTTACTTGCATGACTCGTATCTGAGCAGTTCTGGGTCAAGTCCTATTAATGGCATGTTGGACTTCAGTCATTTTACTGAGGTCATGAATACACTAATAGATCTCTCGCTGCTTTAGAGGAGTTTGATGCAAAGCTTCTTTGTATTGCCTATGAAAGTGCAATAATCAATGTGTGACTTTAAAACAAGAATGTAGCAAATAAAGATTTTGCCAGTATGAAATTATTTCAGTCATATTGTTGCCTTAGTTGTTGTAATCCAAGTCAATACTTGCCATGTTAATGGTTCATTGACCTACCAAAGCACCTTCTTTCGCCTATGTTTATAAAGCAGATGGTGTACCTATATTTTTTAATGTTACTTGTGTGATACTTAGTATGTAGATTTTAATTTGAATACTTCTACCATATTTTACCATTATTTTACCAACAAGTTATCCATAATTTGTATGTTACATATATAGGGCAAATTTTACCAATGTAAGAAGCCAGTGGAAGGGGTAGACAACCCTCGCTTGCCTATTCACTATTTCCATACTCAGTGTCAGATTCTGCGTAATGGTCGTTACCACTGCCCACATTGTGGGGAGGAGTCGGAGCAGTTTGAGGTCACACTGTCCTTGGAAGAATCTAAACCCACTGTTGTGGTGGAAGAAAAGCTAAAGACTTCATGGTAAGGAGATGTAAATGTGTGTATGTAAGAAAAGCTAAAGACTTCATGGTAAGGAGATGTAGGTGTATGTATGTAAAGCTGCCTATACTGATTCAAGTTCTATCAAAACAATATATTACACAGGTGTTTGATACTGATAAGGAAGGGGAGGGCATTAAAATACTTAAGATATTCCTTTCAGGCCTGTTGTTAAGATGTATCTGAAAATAATTCTTTGCACCATTTAGGAATAAGGACTATTGTGGAGCTTTATTTATCCTCCACTATTGTTCACTCTATATATAAGATTTTCAGTTTGAAAACTACGGTTTTTATACCCTTTGGATGGGGTATATAGGAATCACCCTCTGTTTGTCCGTCTGTCCACTAAACCTTGTCCGGGCCTTAACTTCTCACCCTGTGCACAGATTTCAATTATATTTCACAGAATTGTTGCTTAGGATCCAAGGGTGTGTCATGACCTTGAACCAAGGTCAAGGGCATGATGGACACAATAAGTAAAACCTTGTCCGGGCCATAATTTCTTCCTCTGTCTACAAAATTTCACGAAATAATATTTCACAGAATGTTTGCTTAGGATCCAAAGATGTCGTGATTTTGAACCAAGGTGTTAGGTCAAAGGTCAAGGTCATAATAGACACAATAAGTAAAACCTTGTCCAGGCCATAATTTCTTCCCCTGTTTACAGATTTCAAAATATTTCACAGAATTGTTGCTTAGGATCCAAGGGTGTGTCATGAACTTGAACCAAGGTCAAAGGTTAAAGTCATAATAGACACAATAAGTAAAACTTTGTCTTGGCCATAACTTCTCACCTTGTGCACAGATTTCAATAATATTCAATGGGACGTCCATTAAACTTTTCCAGCGATGAATCTTCGGATGAATTATTACATGTTTCAACTTTGTTGCCGCAGGGGGTATTTGTCCCATTAGGATAGCCCTAGATTTTTTATGACTGAGCAAGACTCCAGGATCACTGTCTGTCATTTACCTGTCATTTAGTGTTTTTACAATTTTGCATGTATTCCATAGAATACTTCTGCCTATTTATAATACCTGTTCTGTAGTATCTATAACTCTTTTTAAAACTTTTTATTTTCAAATTGCATCATAGCCTGTTTTTTTTTTTCAACAGCACTACACGTGCAAAGATGAGTATACATGCAGGAACCTATAGGTCTTTCTTGAAACCGGACAAGGATCCTACAGAGGATGAGGTCACGGGAGTGCACAAAATCTCTTCAGAGAAAACCATTTCCACAGGTACACAATAAAAAAGCACTTCATCTTTGAAAATAAGGTCGGGATTGATGTAGTTTTTCTTTCTCTATTACAGAAAATTACCTATGAAAATAGAAATTTTATTCATATCAGTGTGAGTCAAGTTGATTTTTACTTACAATATTTTATGCCCCGAATCAATAGATTGGGGGCATATTGCGTTTGTCCTGCCTGTCTGTTTGTTTATATGTCTGTTTGCCTGTTTTTCAACATAACCTAAAGTTAAGAATAATATGTAAAAACACTTTGTACTTGTTTGTTGCAGGTGGTCTTCCATTTGGGCCAGACAAACAAGCATTAGAAAAAGTTATCGCTGCATTGTCTGAAGAAAGGTGAGTTTTCTTTCTTGTATGTACTATTGTTATTCTTTAACCGGAATTATGTAATCTTTAAAATGACAAATAATGCTTTAATATACCTCTGTAAACCATATATTAGAGGGGAAGTTATGTATTTTGTCTTTCTGTCTGTGTATTCATTCAGAATTTGGTATTTCTGTGACTGAATAGCATAGGTATGAAATGATGGTGTTTTAGTTCTCGTTTCACTGTTATCTTTTTCATTGCAGTTCCTCATTAAAATTAAACTTCAATAGAATGTTACGGGTAGTTATCTAACTTCTTAAAACCGTTTTTAAATTGAGCTTGTTCAGACAGAAATTCGAAATGTAAAATTACTATAAATCGTGTTTACAGGCCAAAGACAAATCGTAAGAATCCTCGCTATTTGTATAATCCAGCATATGAAGGAGACCTGGAGAGGGTGGTGCTCATGCTCAGTAAGTTAACAAATACAGTGATGTAGTTATATAAAATGCAAGTGTTATCAAAGTTGGATTTCAAGAAATAAGGGAAACATTCAATAAAACATCCTCACAGTATATGTTATTTTTTCTTTAAAGATTATCTCCAGTTTTGTATTGGAACAACATGTTTAGCTTACTGGGTACAAATATCTGATGAGGTTATCCAGTACTGTATCATATTTAGAATGTAGCTTCCTCCCTTCAATACATCTCGGATTAAACTCCTAAAACACCTTGCAAACTCTATTTTCCTTGGTCACCTTTTGTTCATTTACCAGATGGGAAGAGCAGTTCCAGTATCTAGATTAATGGTGGCTGTTCATTTATCTGTCTGTCTGCAACCCCCTTACTTTACTGAAACATGAATGCCACTTAAATAGATGCTCAGTACTATTTAAGTTACTGATTTGGAGCATTAGTTTTGATATATGTAGGAATTACAGTACAATGTAGTAGTACAAGACATACTTCTTAATCTATTCTGTATAATTTGATAAATAGAGTTGTATGGATAAATATGTTGAAAAAAGGGAAATAAACGTCCAAATTGTATTACATACAAAACTACATATGATCAGAAAAAAATTTGAATTTCTATCTTAATCTTTCAATGAAACAAATTTGTAATGAATGATAACAAGGGTTTATTTCATGTTTAGGTGAAGGTTATGATCCCAATGAGGTGGTGGAGGAGTTTGATGGACAAACTGCCCTCCATGCAGCATGTATTAGTGGTAACTTTGCCATTGTTCATATCCTTGTTCAGGTGCGTAATGATCATTAGAACTCCTTAAGTTATGCATGCAAAAATATGCCCCTATATATAAATGGTAACATGATATGTGAGATATTGAAACTTCCAGAATTTAGATGCTGTAAATTACCTTTTTGTGAGACTTTCTTTTCGTGTTTCAAACAAAACTGTAAATGGTCTCTGTGATTTTGGATGGATACTACGAGAGCATGCAAAAGATTGGCAAAAAATGTTTAAATTTTATTTTTATATAGGACTTCTAAAGGACCATATGACAGCATAGAAATTGATCTACATTTAAATGTCTATTATTAATTGTTATTGAAATGTCATTCTTAGCATTCCTAAAATAATTTGATTCAGTATTGTTATCTGGGCATGATCAGTGTTTATTTACTTTATTACATCTATAATTGTATGCTATTTTTTCTTCAGGTAGGAGCTTTTATTCATGCCACAGACAAAGAATTGAAAACGCCCCTGATGTATGCAGCAGAAAATAATAATATCCAGATTTTCAAGTACCTCATCAAGTGTAGAGCTAATGCATTTCACAAGGTAAAGTTTAAAAGAAATCGGGTCAATAAGAAAATTACTCTTGATTTTTGTAATCTTGTTTCATTCATGTTATTAATAACTTACCATTGGTATTAACATGGGTTCAGATCTAATAATCTGGCATTATCACATTGTCTTCTGTGTTAACATGGCATCGGAGTATGTAGATTATATAGTGTTATCACCATGACCTCAGTGTTAACATGGCTTCAGACTAGGTAGATTATATAGTGTTATCACCATGACCTCAGTGTTAACATGGCTTCAGACTAGGCAGATTATATAGTGTTATCACCATGACCTCAGTGTTAACATGGCTTCAGACTAGGTAGATTATATAGTGTTATCACCATGACCTCAGTGTTAACATGGCTTCAGACTAGGTAGATTATATAGTGTTATCACCATGACCTCAGTGTTAACATGGCATCAGACTAGGCAGATTATATAGTGTTATCACCATGACCTCAGTGTTAACATGGCTTCAGACTAGGCAGATTATATAGTGTTATCACCATGACCTCAGTGTTAACATGGCTTCAGACTAGGCAGATTATATAGTGTTATCACCATGACCTCAGTGTTAACATGGCATCAGACTAGGTAGATTATATAGTGTTATCACCATGACCTCAGTGTTAACATGGCATCAGACTAGGTAGATTATATAGTGTTATCACCATGACCTCAGTGTTAACATGGCTTCAGACTAGGCAGATTATATAGTGTTATCACCATGACCTCAGTGTTAACATGGCTTCAGACTAGGCAGATTATATAGTGTTATCACCATGACCTCAGTGTTAACATGGCTTCAGACTAGGCAGATTATATAGTGTTATCACCATGACCTCAGTGTTAACATGCCTTCAGACTAGGCAGATTATATAGTGTTATCACCATGACCTCAGTGTTAACATGGCTTTAGACTAGGCAGATTATATAGTGTTATCACCATGACCTCAGTGTTAACATGGCTTCAGACTAGGCAGATTATATAGTGTTATCACCATGACCTCAGCGTTATCATTTCTTCAGAGTAGGCAGATCATCTAGTGTTATCACCATGGTGAAAAAGTTTACATGTCGTTAAGATCTTTAATTTTTTTTTGTAGGCAGAGGATGGCATGACTGTTTTACATTATGCAGCGAAGGCTGGGCATGCAGAGATCATGAAGATTCTCCTTGACATGGATGGAATGGATATCAATATACAAGTAATGGAAAATCACATTTTCTTTATGCAAGAAAGGTGTTTTATATTTTACATTAAGTAATCATGTAAGCAGTCAATGGAGAATGTTAAAAAGAATGTTGATATGCTCATGTTTCAGTTTTATTAAAGGAACCATATAACATTTTTTAAATTATAAATAAGTTTTGATATCCAAATTTGAAAGTATATCAAATAAGTATGTACATGTATCAGTGTAAATAGTTCTAACCAATAGAAGGTATGTGATACTACATCATCCTTCCATTTGTCTTTGTGACTGTTACTTAACCTTTAATTGAAGCCGGCATGGCCTAGTGGTTTCGTGCTCCCTCCTGATCAGGAGGCCGGGGTTTGAGTTCCGCTCTGGTCATGCCATTGTCCTGTCTTTTGAGACAGTAAAAATGGAGGCCTCGTGTCGTGGTATGCATGGTGCGTTAAAGATCCCTCACTGCTTCGGGTGGGTCCGTTGCAAAGGTCAAATTTGTATGCCCCACATCAGGCAAATGCCGTCACCATATATGTGAAATATTCATGGTGTGACGTTAAACAAAAATCAATCAGTCAGTCAGTCTTAACCTTTAATTGTTATTGAATCTAACTTTTGATAAATTTTACTCTTATTAATGCCTTGATAATTAAGTTTATCCTAACCAACTATGCAGTTTTTCCTACCAGGGGTTCTCTAAAGGATTCAGTTTGCAATAGTTATTAATTATACCAGTATGTAATAGATTTTGTTAAAATTTCCTTTTAAAATTCTTTTAGTGCTTTAATTGACATCAATCAAATTTAAAGGGGATTTACAAGGGATAAAGTGGTGACACCTATGTCTTTTATGGGCCCATGATTATTACTGATGCCTTGTTGGAATTTGTTTTCTGTCTGATGATCCATCTGTCTGTCCGTCTGTCTGTCGACACTTTGGCTGTGATGTCATGACTCAAAAGGTTCAATCTACAGGTTCAAATTTCACTCACAGATGCTAAAACATGGTAGGAGCATGCCTATAGTTTTGGAATCAAAGGTCAAGGTCAGACCCCAAAATAACTTTCAGTTTTCTGATTGTTATTACAAATAACCACAAAGAATGAGATGTGTGGGTAGGAATGAGCCCCTCATAATCTAGTTGTTTACAAATAAATTTCATTAGAAAATAGGCCAAAATGTATAGCTGTATTTGAATCCTTATTTGATCTTGTATGTTCAATTGATTAGGATGATGGTGGCTGGACCCCCATTATTTGGGCCTCTGAACACAAGCTGGCATCGGCTGTAAAGTTCCTCATCAAAAATGGAGCGGACCCTAACCTCAAGGACAAGGTAAGCTTTATTGATCAGTATCTCTCATTTACAGTCAAGCCAGTCATCCACCTGTTTGCGTTATACATCTCGGTAGCAGAATCAAAATCAGGCAGAATCAAACGTGGATAATTCAGACTATGTATAAACAAACCAGCAAATTTGACACGGGTAGAGTGAAAATGTGTACAGCCTTCAGATGACAGATCGAGGGTATATTATTATTGCTGATCATTTGCTTTATGTTTATATATGTTAGATATTAGTTACATTTGATGCCGAAATGCGTAGAATCGTGCCAGCCATTCTGTTTATCAAAATTGCAAGTTTATGCAAAGTAAGAAATTGTGGCCCTATCATTCATATAGGGTCACTACTTGAGGCAAATGAGATTTATGATATTTTCTCTCAGTTTCCATGGCATTTTACAAGTAATTCTTGGATAATATTGTAATTTTATTGCTTTTTGCAAAACATTTGTTTTTACATAAGCTGTGAATCATTCATAAAATGGATATTTTCAGGAGGAAAATACAAGTTTACATTGGGCAGCATACTCAGGTAGTGTGGACATTGCAGAGATGTTCCTCAATGCAGGTTCAGATCTTGAGACTCCTAACGAACATGGAGATAGACCACTGTAGGTATTGATTGTAGAGGTGGTGTTCAAACTAATCGATTTGAGAAAAAGCCAACTTCATGTATCATGCTACTGTAAAAAAAAAAGTAAAATATTTAATTTTTTGAGTGTTTAAAAGTGTTTCAACATTTTTTGAACAGGTCAAGTTGAACTTGTATTAAGTATTTGATATAATTTCCAGAATTTTATCACAAATATAAAACACCCACACATTTGTTGAGGATGCTGATTTTGCAAAATTTTACTGTAATGAAAAATAGATGTTTTTGTATCGCTTGCAAAACAATAGAACATGCAGATTCACATTGTACAGCCTCTGTCTGTGTGTTTGTCCATCTGTTAGTCTGATGGGAGTGACACATTGTAAAAATGGATAGTAGGTGACATGTTTGTTCAATTGAAAATGCTGTTAGTTATATGAGTAAAGTGCACATTCTGAGAGAGAAAGTTTTAAAGACATACTCATTTCTATATTTACAGGCATATAGCAGCTCGTCAGGAGCATTATGAATGTGTTGTGTAAGTTTCTTTTTAATATAATCAACATGTAAGTTACAAATCTAGGCTAGTGAACATAATTGTTCTGAAAACAGTTAGCAGGTATTTCTCATTACATGATGAGCGGTTTGATACTTATATACTCTAGAAAATTAATATTAAGTGAAGTGAATCAATTCAAGAATATATGTATATATGAGTATACTTAATAAAAGATTGTACTTGACTTAGTATTGTAAAATTTGATGTATCTTACCATTAACACTTTGATGTTTATTTTATGTTACTTGTTTCCGTATTTTGAACATGAATTATGCTATAGGATTTACTTTTTTCCATATTCCAGTTTATTCTTGGCAAGAGGTGCTGATGTTGAAGCAAAGAACAAAGAAAATGAAACGCCAATTCAGGTAAAAAATATGATCTCTTTTCTTTCGTGACATTTACTGCTGTTTTTATGAATACATGATACTTACATTCATTAGTCGATGTTTATTTGATACTTGTGTGGTACATTTTATAAAAGATGTGATGTTTGTAATCAGTGGGCAGTACCATTCTTTACACTTCAGTTATGATCAGTTGCTGAATACTCTTAGAATATTTCATCTTGACCTTTTTACTTATTATTAATTTGATTAAAATTTGAATTTCTTTACATTCTGATTTCTTGTTTAATGCAATAGGTATCTGGGTTTGAATAGGTCAAGAAGTATTATGTCACTTAGGTCTTTTATATGTCATGGAGCTTGTGATGAAGGGCTGTGATAAAACTTGGAAACCCCTGTTTTCATTCTGTCTGTACAGTAAGATAAAGTAATGATTGTTGAGAAAATTGATTTGAAAGACAAGTTTGAGTAGGCTTAGTTTAATGGAAAAGGTGTTTGGCGGATTGGTATGAGGTCGGGTGTTCGAGTAGATCGGAAATTATGTCAGTGTCTTTTGGATGAGACAAGTAGAAACTGGGTCTTTTTGTCCTGTTAAAGATTGGTATGTAGAAGATCTCTCACTGCTGTGGATGGGTCTGATGCAAATGTCAAGATTTCTCTGTGTAGCATTAATCAGTTTCTGTGAACATGTGCTGGTAGTGAGTAAATGTTTGTCTGATGTAAGACAACAAACAAACAAATTTGTGGTATGGTTCTACAACATGAGGTGTTTTGTTTATCTGTCAGTCCGTCTGTCCCACTTTTAGGATTTTCCTCGAGAGTGAATTGTTGAAGATTGGAGGGTAGATATGTCATAAACTCCTCATGTTTTGTTACAGTGTTGCATTGATGAGAATAGTCCAGTGTGGTTAGCTTTGAAGGTCAATAAACAACTGAGAGGATTTGCGGCCAGCAGGATTGGGAGGACAGACCGTCTAGTTGATAGGTAGGGCTACTTTTTTAATGCTGATAAAAGAGTTCTTTGAATATACATTAATTTATTTACTGTTCACTCTGGATATGTTGAATTGAAAAAAACTGAGAGAAATGATTTAAATTATGAGGAGATTTACTTTATTGTTAATAATAACCTATTTACACTTGAAAAGACGATTCAGGAATCAGTTCTAATATATAATGATAAGTTCAAGATCTATATATATTCTGTGCAGATGTTTTGGTTCTTTAACTTTATTTATATATTTCAAAAGTTTTTGATTCTTAGGGACCAGTTCATGGAAGTAGTTGAGATTTAGAAAGGGGTTAGAAAAAAAAAAAAGTTTTTGAAACACTTGAAGGAGGAGTTCAAAGGAAAAGAATTTAGGATACCTAGTAAACTACATTACAGTTACTGTTGTATTGACTTCACAGTTTGATAATCTTATAACTTGTATCATTTCAGGGATGTGTCCAGGGGCAGAGAAAATATCCCCATAGCTGTGATAAATGGAGTGGATGATGATGGGATACCAACAGACTTTCAATATGTCACCGAAAACGTAGAAACGGTGGATCTCAATATTAATAGAACTATCACTAGTCTACAAGTATGTAGCTCATATAATCGCAATTATATTTATCTAAGAGTATGTACATGTATGTGTACAATACCTGGATATAATTCCTGGTATGGACAGTTCAGATTAGGTCTGCCATTGTTCCTTATGTAGGCCATGGTTTTCTGTGTTTACTTATATTGTTAATCCCTGTTACCATGTAAGTGATTAAGTTCTGGTAGGATATCTTAATACAAAGGTGAAATGGGCTTGATACTAAGGGGTAATACTCTAGCTTCATGAACTGAATTTTATTGGTTCAAATCGTGTACTTGTCGTTTAAGATGAAATAAGTTGATTTTAGTATTCAAACAGAGATGAAAATGTTTATGTTATGTGCATAGATCTCGGCTAGAAGTTTAAGTTACTAAATTTTGCATTTCTTGTTTCAGAGTTGTCGATGTAGTGATGATTGCTCATCTATGTATTGTGTGTGTGGCAGGAATAGCATCAAATGCTGGTATGACAAGGTATGTTTACCATGGCAATAGTAGATCCTACATACTGCAAGCCTTATTAGCTCGCTTGAAAGTCCAGAGAGCTATTGTCATACCCTCCGAATCGATGTTGTTGTTGTCATCTGTCAACAAAAAGTGGATCATAACTTTAGAACTATTAGAGACAGAGCTTTAATATTTAATATGTATATTCCTTGTGGCAAGACCTCTCATTTGGCACTTGACACTTGACAGACCTGCCTACTCTTCGGATTTGCCCGTAATTTTTACCATTTTCACCCCCTGGAATACGGTCTACGATTTTCAAGGATAATCTTCTGATTCCAGAATTTTCTAATCGTTTTCAGTTCATGAAATAGGTCCTACAAGCGTTTTATAAATACTATGTATTAGGTAAGATTTTAAAGTGCTTTGATGACAGTGATGAGTTAAGATGGCTACTCATAAACAAGGCAGTGAAGAATTAAACAATGATGATAATGATGGTTTGCAAACACTGAAAAAAGTGGTTAGATATGAACAAAAGTTTAAGGAGCCCGACATTTCAATATGGCAAAAAAACGTTTGTAAGATGCCAGGTGTGCGAATGTGATCTCTCGGTAGCCCAGAGGGAAGAATGACTGTAGAAGACACATTAACACCAAAACTGAATATCATGTTTGACTACTGAAAACTTTTTTGACAAGTTAATACTTTTTAATTTTGATATGGCATTCTCATTATTTTACTTTAAAATTAATGTTTAACATGTATCATCGTGATAAAGATGTATATTGTATTACTATTGTATGTATTGGTGTAATTCATTGAACTACTGTTACAGATAGTACATTGATATTATATAGAATTAAAATCTTCTGTATAATTGTCAATTTCTACTGATTTCAATTTGAATTTGTACTCTTAGTGATCATTCGATGTAGGCAGGTCTGCCTTGACCTTCAAGTTTGACCTACTTTTAGAAAACTGTAAACTTGGTCATAACTCATGAACAGTAAGAGGTAGTGCTAAATACTTCATGGATGTATTCCTTGTTACAAGACCTTTCATTATATAGAAAAGATTTTTACGTTTCGATCTTGAACTGCTTACAAAAAACTTTGCTATTAAGATTTGGTTCCTGCCGCTGAGCTCTGTTTTTCTTCTGACAACTCTTTCATTCGTATATAAACCAAGTTGCTTAGAGTCACGTGAATTATATGGTTGTTACGCTTATGAGTCAGTCTATTGAAAGACCTATCTGATGGAGATTTTGAGAAATCCCATTAAAAGGCTTCTGCTAGATCCGATTGCTTTTTAGGTATCAGATGTCTGTCTGTCTGTCAACACTGATGAGATAGTTCAGATGATTTTCAATCTACATTTATCAAATTTCACATACAGATATAGAGTGATGTCAGGAACATGCCAGATGTTGCTTCTGTTTACGAATCGTATTTTATAGTAATAGTTTTGTTCTTACTTGTTTAAGTGGTATTGTGATGGATACATGTTCCTGGCTGTCAGGAAGGAATTTTTTATTGGTGAATCCTCATCTTTCACCTTCTTATCAGTCTGTTGAACGAGACAGAAAAATCAGTCCTGTCTCAAGGTATATTTTTTGCATACATTGGTACATAGAAGATCCCTTGGTCTATCAGTCGTATCTCTTGCATAAGTCAAGAGTTTTAGGTTAGCAAGGGGTTTTGCCATTTAGGTGAAAAAAATCTTTATATGACATTAAGCAATAAACAAACACTATATTATGACCTTTTACAATGTTGCCTTATAATTTGTTTTACAGAGTTATCACCTCCTGCCAGATTTCAGCATGACAGAGCCACCATTTATATTTGAATGTAATCGAGGGTGCCGATGTTGGAGTACCTGTAACAACCGTGTTGTGCAGAATGGAATAACGTATGTAACATGTCTATTGTGTTGGGTGGTGGTTAGAAGGTCTAGCTTTAATGTCGTGACTGGTGTACATATACAAGACTTTTCTTTGATAGATATTAAGTGACTGAGAAGGGTTACGCATTGCTATGAATAATTCAATACAGTGGACTCCATTTTATCTGATATCGTATTATCTGATATTTCGTTTTATCTGATATAATATTAAAACACCAAACCGTTTCTATGTATTTCTGTAATAATTTGTCTTTTTTATCTGATAGTGAAAAGTCCAAGTTTCGGATTATCTGATAGCAAATTCACCATTGATAAAATATTTCACCCCGAATTTAGCCTGTTTTAAGCCCGAATATTGTTGTGAAACCACCCAGCTGTGACAACATAGGCATATAACAACACCTGCCGCAATACAATGACGACTAAGGAATAATAATTGATTGTTTGTGTACACAACTATTGACATCTCATTGAAGTACCTGTACAGGTTTAATTAATGATTGCTGTAGCGTCATTCGTAATTAATGAAATATGTTGATGACCGAAATTGAGATTAGATGTACCGTAAATAATTTGATATAATACGAGTAATATAGTCGGTGTATAATACGCAGGGAAAAAATTTTAAAAAATGTCAGTTTCGTAATGAAACAGCAAGACCGCGAAACGCAATGGATATTGCTTAGCACGTGTATATGATTTTGTTTGATGTTTAGTGATTCGTCTTTTGTGTACCTCCTCAATTAATCTGTCATTTCATCGTTGATGTTGTCATTTGAATTTGCATTGCCATATTTCTATCACAGTGAGATCGCGTTACATATATCATCGTCATTGGCGGCACAGAACGACCAGCCTTTATTTATCGTGTGATATCAACGCTTTTCTCTCATTTACTTCATTTACGATCAAACTGGCATAGACTTCAAACTTCTTAACTATTGCGGCCGTACTAGTAGTTAAACCCTCGTCCCAAACGACCGCTTTAAATTTTTTTCACGTTAGAATGAACGTGCGTGTCAACCTAAATTACGCGAACTGTACACAGGTATCGCCCATGTTGGTGAAGACATAATAAAGAAAGAATGAATGAATCAAGTGTTATAAGCAGATATAGTCCAATTTCAATACAATTCTTAAATTAATCTAACATTCTTATGATAGTAAGCCACACTGCCAATGATCGTGCCGTTACAGTCAAGTAATTTCACTTGCTGCGTAACTATCAATTAACCAATTAAGGTTAGATCACTATATCACCCGTACGCTTTGCTAATCAGAAATCATTGCTAAATAAACACAGCGCAAGTCTTCTATTGTATTCTTTTGAATAACACTCTGTAAACATTACTCCTGTTGTCGCCATGGTCATTTACTACGGGAACAGACAGTATACAGACAGTAGATATATCTCACACCTCGTAAGTTTGATTGACAGCTTTAGGTACTTTAACACCATGTAAGCGGTCGTATATCTATAAATGAAAACAACCGCTGTCAAACGTCCATATGAGTAGACATCTATAACGTGTTACACAACATAAAGCATCAACTTTCGCAATTTCGTGTAATCTGATAGCCCGCTTTATCTGATATTTTATTCATGCAAATAGACTATCAGATTAAACGGAATCCACTGTATTACTACACAGTTATTGGCTGAATGTGAGGGCAACACATTGTGAGACAATTTACTTGTTACCCTCAGACAGTAACTGGTATGTCATACTTACATCTATAAAGAAATATATCTCGTGTATTAATCCCAGATCTAGATTCTCTGACCGTGAACCCAATATTTATATCAGCATTGTATGGATGTGGTCAGAGCCTTTTCATGTCCTCAGATAGATAGATCAGGGACATATTGTTTTTGTCCAGTTTTCTGCCATAATAAGATCTTCACATTTAACTATAACATTTAAAAAAAAAAACCCACTAATACTTTATTAAATTAGCTTGACCTGGCTGATGCAGGTAGTTCATAAGTTTTAGCTTACTGTTTCAATTTTTTTTATGCCCTTGGCATAAACTTTTGAACCTTGAGGGAAAGAAACTTAATATTTGACATGCGTATTCAACTAATGAAGCCCTTTCAAATGACACCAAGGTTGATGACCTTTGACCTTGACAATGACCTTCACGCTAAAAATAACTTTTTGGACATTGGTGCTGCAGGGACATTAGCGTTTCACAAACACAGCTTGTTTTCATATGAAATTCATGAGAACTTAGAAATGAACATTTTGCAAGTTTGCCTTTATTGTCACTTCTGCATATTGCTTCATTTAAAGTTCAAAACTGTTGTTATTTGATAATATTTAACTAAAATTGCTCAAGATACTTGATTTCTTACTTTAAGGATAAGAAAAATTCACATTTGATATTTTTACTTGAATTTAATCCCCCCTCCCCCCAAAAAATCCAAGTGTGTGATCTAAATCAAGATTTGCATTATGAAAAAAGTTTTGTGACTCTTGCAGCTGTATTATGATGTGTAATTTTAGTGCTTGTTAAAAAATGTTTAATCGGTAATTGTTTTACGTTACTCCATGATTATTTCACATGTATGGTGACAGCATCTGCCTGATGCATTGCATAGAAATTTATACCCTTGCAATGGACCCATCCAAAACAGTGCCTACCATGACACAGGACCTCAGTTTTCACTGTCTTATCCGAGAAACAGAACATTGGTGTGCCCATGGTGGGAGTTGAACTCGGGATCTCTTGGTCACAAACTGAGACCCTGTTTGTTAAAGACAAATGTGAAAAAAATTATTGAATATTCCTTTTGACCGAAGTTTTAAGTGTCAGAATAAATCTATTCCTAACAAAACATCATTGTATTGTTCAATAAAGATCCCTATATTACATACAGGTGTAGATTTCAAATGGTTAAAACTGAAGGAAGAGGCTGGGGTGTTAAAACTATGTTGGACATTCCCAAAGGCACATTTATATGCGAGTAAGTCATTATTTTATTTTACTATATTCTGTGAAGCATTATGACCCTTAGGGTAGTGAGTATTATGATCGTTTTTCTGAAGAAGTAGTTATGTTCTTTAACATTGATAAATTACACTGTAAAAGCCAAGTGGTCAGAATGTGGAGTTTGTAAATTTGAGTCTCTCAAGATGTATAGATGATGTGATGAGCACATACATTCCTTGGAATGTTAATGTGACCAGACTTTCCTTGTCAAGAACAGAAAGATGATTTTAACCATATTAAAAATTATCAGAGATTATTAATTATTGCTCAAGTATTGAATTTCTGTCTGGGCCCGTTACTGTCCTTTATATTGCATGTAGTATGTATGAAATGCTCCCTTGTTGTGTTTTGCTCAAAGATCTTTAGGAAAGTCAACTTTATACATCAGCAAGGAATTTTGGTATTGAAAGACATCGATTTTCCTGTTGTTTCCCTGTGATTTAACGTCTCCTATTTAACTTTCATTTCCAGATATGTAGGGGAGCTGATATCAGACTCAGAAGCTGACAGTAGAGAAGATGATTCTTATCTTTTTGATTTGGATAACAAGGTACTTCATTGTCATTAAGAATGTTTATAATATTCACCAAATATCCAACAGTGGTAGGTGATAAGAGAGTAAAGTGGCTGTTGATTTTGAGGTCAAAAGGTCAAAGTTAAAAGTCATAGCAACTGAACCTTGAATAAATATTTGATAAAAACAATGATTTCAGAGGATGACTTTAAGTATTCAAAGCAAATATGAATATATGCATAGATATAAAGAGTAGTTGATACCTATTGATTCTGAGATCCGAAGGTCAAAGTCACTGTATCCGATTATATAATGAAAACAGCTTAAGTACAGTTTACACTTTTTACCCAAACAAGTATCCCCTGGATATTAAAAATGGTATTTTAAGGCAAATGTTCAATATTGAAGTAATTTTCTTCTTAAAGTGCAATAAAAACGTTTAGGGTCGGGGCCAAAAATTGAGGTCAGTAGGGTTACATGAAAGATGCATATTTTTTCTTTTGGCCTTAACAAATCAAAAAGTGAAAGGACAAGGTCCTGAAATCTAAAAGTTTGGAAATAATGCATTTGGACCACTCACAAGTGACAATTACTTACTTTTTACCCAAACAATTATCCCCTGGATATCAAAAACAGTATTTTAAGGCAAATATTCAATATTGAAATAATTTCCTTCTTAAAGTGCAATAAAAACGTTTAGGGTCGGGGCCAAAATTGAAGAAGGAGGGGCATATTGTTTTGCTGCTGTCAGTAGGTCGGTTGGTCCATTTACAGTTTCCGCTCGTTTTCCCTGGAACCTGTAAAGATATTGAATTGATATTTAGTATACAGATACATCTCAGGGATATCTAGGTGAAGTTCAAACTTGGTTATTGTTCGATAATTTTTGTCATAGATATCCCCCTTGGACTTAGAAAATTTCTTAAAATTAGCTGTTTCCACTCATTATCTCAGGAAAGGATAGAGATATTGAATTGATATTTTGCATACAGATACAACTTAAGTATATCTAGGTCAAGTACAAATTAGGTCATTGTTCAATAATTTTTGTCAGAGTTATTTCCCTTGGACTTAGGAAATTTCTTAAAATTATCAGTTTCTGCACATTATCTCTGGAACCAATACAGATATTGAATTGATATTTTATATACCGATAGATCTAAATGATATTAAGGTCAAGTCCAAATTTGGTTATGGTTCAATAATTTTTGTGAGAGTTATCCCCCTTAGACTTAAAAAATTTCTTAAAATTAGGATGTTCCGCTCATTATCTCAGGAACGGATAGAGATACTGAATTGATATTTTGCATACAGATACATCTTAAGGATATCTAAACCAAGTACAAATTAGGTCTTTGTTAAAAAATTTTTGTCAGTTATTCCCCAGGGACTTAGAAATTTTCTTAAAATTAGCGGTTTCTGCACATTATCTCTGGAAACAATAAAGATACTGAATTCATATATGATATACTGATACATGGTAATTTACAAATGAAGTTTCTCAATGTGCTGCTGCTTAAACTTTTATTATGAGTTGTTTAAGGGTTACTAGAGTGATTGGTTATGGCATCATGGTAACGTACTGTTCTTGATGTCATTTACGTTTTATTTCTTGCCTTTAAAATAAGACTGCAGCAAATAATGGCAAACCCGACTGATCTACTTTTCCCTAGCTGGCACAGTCCCTTATCGAATTAGTTGTGATTGCTAGAGGACATGTATAAGTGGCAGCAATACCTTCATTTTCTTGTTTTAGATTTAAAACTTTATATGAAATGTTCTTCGATCAGTAAGTATTTAATGTAGCTTTTTTGTGTCTTTGTTGTCAGGATGGGGACACTTACTGTATAGATGCCAGGCGTTATGGTAATATTGCGAGGTTTATCAATCACTTGTGTGAGCCAAACATTATCCCTGTCAAAGTATTCGTTGATCATCAGGACTTGCGTTTTCCTAGAATGTGCTTCTTTTCATCGAGGGATATTAAAGCAGAAGAAGAATTAGGGTAAGCTTATTATATGAAAAAAAAAATGAAAAAAACTTTGATAGATAGATACATGAGAATGTCGCATAACTTTGATGAATTATGCTTTACTAGCATGTCTACCTTCTTTCCCTGAATTGATCTGAGATTGAATCTAGATTTAATGAAGTGGGGATGCAGTGAATTTGGTGCAGCATTTTAACCCTTTCTGGTATTAAGATTCCTGGATATTGATGAACATTTATGAAAAAGTGTAGATTAATTAACAAAATGCAAGCAGTTTCAGTTTATGCAGATGTTGTTACCCTCAGAATTTTGTATGCATCATTGAACATGGTCGATCTTAGTATATGCGTTGCTATATTTGTGGTGTTATATATATATTCATGAAAAAATGTTGAAATGCTCTATTTAAATTTGATGCATTGTGTATTTTAATTGAAACATGTTCTGTCAACTTCTTGTTGTTTTGAGCCCAAAGTGGTCTCAATACCAATCATGTAAATGAAAAAAATGAGATAAATTAGTAAAAATACGTGACTGTCTGGTACTTTTAGAGTTAGAGAATTTTAAAGATTTTCACACATGTATACCTGTTATAGACAGGACACATGACGTAATAACAAAGTACCTCCATAGGAGGCTCTTTTATCCAAAAAGATTTTGGTCCTGCTTTGGTATGTTTAGTGTGAGGGGCTGTATATGAAGTTTTTGTTCCTGTTTTGATATGTTTAGTGTGAGGTCCTATATATGAAGTTTTTGGTCCTGCTTTGGTGTGTTTATTTTGAGGTTCCGTATTTGAATTGTTTGGTCCTGCTTTGGTACGTTAAGTGTGAGGTTCTGTTTATGAGTTTTTATGCCCCCGGTCTACCGACAGGGGGCATATAGCGTTTTGGTCGTCTTTCTGTCTGTCTGTCCGTCATTCCATATGTAATTCCTTCCTGCTTTCAATTAAAGGGCTATAACATTGTAATTATAGATGATAGGACTTTTTTATTTCTGATGTGTATTCCTTGTGACAAGGCCTTTCATTTGCGATCATGAGTTTTGACCCCATGACCTTGGAGTTTGACCTACTTTTTAAAAAATTAACCTGGGCTATAACTTTTGATTGGAAAGTGATAGGGCTTTGATATTTCTCATGTGTATTCCTTGTGGCAAGACCTTTCATTTGAGATAATGATTTTTGACCTTGGTCTTGGAGTTTGACCTACTTTTTAAGAAAATTTCAAACAAGATGTGTTTGTGAAACACTGATGCCCCTGGTTAGCAGAAATCAGAAAACTGTATTTGTAGTGGCAAGACCTTTCATTTGGGATCTTGACTTTTGACCCCATGACCTTGACCTTGGAGTTTGATCTACTTCCTAAAAAAAGCTTAACTTGGACTTCTCACTTCTGTAGTATGTACGTGTGTTGGAAGTTTGAGGTAAGTAACTGTAAAGGTAAGTTTTCATGGTACAATAATATTTGACTTCTGACCTTGACCTTGGAATTGGACATATATTTAGGGAAAAAAACACCTTATACTATAACTTTTGAATGCTAAGTGCTAGAGCTTTGATATTTCACATGTGCAGATATCTAGCTCGCATACCTTTCTACTAGTTCAAAAAGTTTTTGACTTTGGAGTTTGACCTAAATTTAGGAAAAAGAAATAGCTTATGCTATAACTTTTGAATGGTGCGTGATAGGACTTTAATATTTCACGTGCATATTCCTTGTGACGAGACCTTTCCCTCAGTACCAATATTCACCTGTTGACCTTTAGCACGACAGTTCAAAAACTTCAACATTAGTTATAACTTTTGATTTGTAATAGGTAAGGCTTTAATATTTCACATGCACGTTTCTTGTTACAAGACCTTTCCGTCAGAAAAATAATTTTAGACCTCGTGACCTTGACCATCACTTTTGACCTACATTTCAAAACGTTAACATTGGTCATAACTTATGAATTGTAAGAGGTAGGGCTTTAATATTTGGCATGCGTATTACCATGGGATGGGTGTATTCAAGATGTAAGACATTGCTCGAAATTTGCCATATTTCGACTTTGTTGCTGCCGGGGGTATTCGTGTTTCATAAAATTATCTTGTTGGTTCTGTTTTGATACAGTATGTTTAGTGTGTGGTTCTATATATATAGGTAACTTTTTTATGAATTTTACCCCACTTTACAGGAGTTTGATGAAAATCAGAATTTCTGAAAGATTTTTGATTTGCTTTGAGATTTTGATGTGAGACTAAGAGTGTATGTTTAACTTGAAGTCTTGATTATATTATTGATATCTTATATCTATTTTTTAATGTAATGTTGTTTCCGATTTTAAAAGTTATTGCCCACTGATGAAAATCAGTATTCATGAAATTTCTCTGTTAAGGTTTTGAAAGACTGAAGTGAAACCTGGTGTGTTTGTTAAGTATAAAAAGTTCTGCCTATGAAGTTTGAATTTTGTCACAATTTACCCCATTGTAAAAAATGTATTTGCTTTTGATGAAAGTCAGAATTTGGAAAGTTTTGAGTCATGCTAGATTATACTGAAGCGAAATTTCATGTGTATGTTTAGTATGAGGACCTACATATCACATCTGACTTCTGTCGCATTTGAACCCATGTTACAAGAGTTATTGATCCTCAATGAAATGGATTTTTTCCCAGTTATAGTTTGTGTTATTGCCCCTTTAGTAAGTGTTATTTTTGCACTTTCTGAAAATTTTGTAACCCAAAATTAAGTGACAGGTATGTTTTGCCACAAAGGCCTTTCTCTTGTTACTGATTTGGAACACTCTTTAAACATGCAGTACTTGATATTGCTTAGAGCATTAATAGTCCCCCACCAGTGAAACTGGAGGGGACTTTAGGGTTTCCACTGTCTGTCAGTTTGTCTATCCGTCTGTCAGTCACACTGTTTTCCAGCAACTCTAGCTAATAGCCTCTCTTTTAAACTCTCAGAATGCCTGTTACCCTTTGGCTCTCACTGACCTACTTTTCAGCCCCTTATGGATTTGTTGGGACCAGTGGAAGAGTTGTATTGCATTAGCAATACTCCCAGAATGCTTTTGCCCAAAAATAAAGTCCTGCATAGTAAGCTGTGAAAACTTTTAGAATAAAATCTCTATGAAGTCAGCTTTGGATCCCTTGTAGTTTTTGACAAAGGAAAGTAGCTGCGTTTCAGCATTGAAAGTTTGGAGTGAAAATTGCTGCAATGCAGTTTGGGTTTTTTTTGTGGAAATTTCAATAGTGCAGTTATTAATAGTTATTAATGACTGTCATATGCAATTGCTTGCATGTGATGTAAACATAAGATCAGCAGGATGATTTGAAGTTAGGCAGATCTATATGTCAAACTGTAACTGATGTGAACTGTGTTGTATGTGTTATGACTTTCTATCTACCATGCAGTATTCCTTAGCATCTGTACCTCAGTATACCACCTGATGATAAGTAGAAGCACTCAAATACTACAGTGAACATGAAATTGTAAAAATATGTACAGGACATTTGGTCAGGTTAACTAGGAAATTTCACTAGATGGAAGCAATTTTTATAAGACTTAAAGCAAAATGTACATCATGATGAAATTAGAAATAAGTTTGAAATCAAAATCGCTTCTGGAGAACACTGGACAATTGGTCCAGAAATCTGAAATTATTTACCGGATTGGCATCAATATAACAGTACTTCTCCATCAGTCTGATGATATTTCATTTTCACTGTTACTATGCAGTACATGTTAAAGATTATAAGAAACCATGACTATTTACTGTGACCACCTTTCTTTTTGGAGAACAATCTAAAGTCTCAGTTATTGATTGTAACCATTGCATCAGCTTTGGGGTATCAGTGTGCTACAAACACAGCTTATGTTTAAATTTCCAAAAAATGAATTATATCTTCTGTATTTATGAAATGTTCCTAAAGAGGGTCAGAATAAACAAAAGGCTATCATGACCCATTAAAAGCTTCCAAATAATCAAACATGATTTTAGGGCCAAAGTTTTAAGGATGAAGTAGTAGGTTGTATCTCTGGATAGTGCATGTATATAAAATGACAACCTGTATTCTGGTGTAGCTGTAATGATTATTCTGAGGTGATTTATTGACTTCTGTTTCCTGTTATTGGGATCAGACATTGTCAGGCGTCAGGGTGTAAGTTGTTATGTACGATATGCGTCACTGCTTCAGGGGGGTCTATTGCAATGAAAAGAGACATTTTTCGGGAAGGTGCAGACAGTGTGGGATAGAAGCAAAAACTTGCTGAAAAAAAATTCTGTTCAACTAGTCCTGATTAAATAAGGTATGATGAGGTCTTGCTTCTGCTATGCTTCCTCTTGAATTTGGAGTTGTGAAGTCAAGATCACGGAACTACCGACTGAATATGGAAAAAATAAACTTTGTTCCCCTACATCATCTGCACAGTAGTTGGAACTGTTTCAGTGTGTTTACTCACAGCTGTAGGTGTCACTTGTGATGAAGGTAATAAATACACAGGCATAGTACCATCCCATCTTACAATCCTTTCTGTGTTTTGGATAAAAATAAAAAGACAGTCAGTTTTTGTGTCAGATTTTTGAATTTTTAGCCTTTAATCACAAAGTACATATTAAGTGTATGAGGATTTCAATAATTTAATTCATGAGAGATGAGATAATTTTAGTTTGTGGGTAAAAATTATTTTATACAATTTTAACCTTATACAAAGTTATCGGTAATGGTTTTGCAAGCTTTAGTGTATATATTGATAGCACACAATGGAATCTTCGTCATCAGTTTACCTAAGAAATATTAGCTGTGAAGTCTAGAATGCAGTAGAAGGTACTTATTTGGTTGTAAAAGGGATAATAAATGGTCGTGTCATATTCTCTTTAATAATTCTGGCATTCACAGAAATCACAATCAAGAAATAAATTGCACTGTGTCGTATGTTGTCATGGTAACTGTTGAATTCTCTTTAATTATCTAGTTTAAAAAATTGGTTTCTGCAGTAGAAAGCATGTAATGAAGTCTGATTGCCTCCAAGGAGGGCTGACAATTTGCTTTTATCTGTTTACCTGTGTTGTGTAATCTTCATGTCAAACTGCATGATGTACTTGATCTAGGCAGCGATAGGTAGAATTCAGGGTACTGGCTTATCGGCTTTCCAGGTTATGGAAAATCATGAAAATTCATCTGATGTCTTGAAGGAGAAAAATCTCATCACTGCTTTGATATAGAGATCATAATGTAATTTAGTAATTTACACTTTTCTTTGAGAAATATTTTAAGACGAGTCATTGATTTATTGCTCTGCCATTGACTGCCAGTCAAAAACAAGGGACATCAGTATTATTTGTTAATTGCGGAAATTTACACAAAATAAAACTGGTTTATAACAAAATTGAGACAGGCATTATTGCAGAACTGAGTAAGGAGTTTCAGGGAAAGCAGAAAGGAATGAAAATATCTGAGTTCAGTGAAATGTGAACATACGATGATACCTGCAAAGAGAATGGGAAGAATTCAGTTTACAAAACCATGGATAGACATGTATGGGAAATAAATAAGATATTATTTTACAAAAGATTCATTTTTCTCCACAAATATAAACAGCTTTACATAAAGAATGCAAACATTTTGTTTATCTGAACTCTTTGATGAATTTTCAAAGCAGATTTACTAATTTTTTGGTCAGAATTGCATCAACAATAAATGTTTTTCCCATTTTACATGATGTAAGGGGCCTTATGCCAGACTTGCTACTTTTTGCCCGAATTTTCATTTTGACCTAAATGCTAGCATAGTGGTGCCAGAGTAAAAGGATGCAAATTTTTACAGCAAATGATCATATGTCTGACATGTAATGAAATATGAGATCAATAGGAAAAAGGTTTATTCTATAACTTGAGTGATTGTAAGACTAGCAAATGATGGAAATTTCTCTTTGGAAAGTCGAATTTTGATCAAAACCACAATCCTTTCTCATAGAGAAGTAGTGGTAGAGGGTTTATATTAATCGTTATCCCCTATGTCATGTACAGTTCTGGAGGAATAGAGAGATAAAGTTTCGAAAATGTGCAAGTCCCAAGTTTAATACATATATATACTTAAAATCTGACGCAAGTCGATATAACTTGGATGAGGTGCTTGACTCATGACTTTGAGGTTCCATGTTGGACACCCACCTAGGGCATAATGGTATTCTGTCTTTTGGTATAATAAACGTTATGCTGATGGGTTTAAAAGCAACTACTCTGAAACTTTGTTTGAGCACTCAGTATTGCTGATTAAATGGAATTCGTAAAGTAAACGAATATTACTTGTTACTCAAAGTGTGATTGTAAATTCCACCAAATCAGCAAAATTCTAGGTGATTTCACGCTTGGGAAGACCAAGCTCCCCATGTCACGGTAGGCATGGCATGTAAAAGATCCCTCACTGCTTCAGGTGGGTCTGTTTGCAAAGGTATAAATTTCATCATTGGTTGCTAATATAACAAGAGTGAATGTTACTTTGACAAATTTTGATTTTGTCAGCTTTTTTTATTAAGACAGTGCAGGGTTCGAAATTAGCAGTCGCCTAAAACAACCTAAAATCTCTTTGGGAAACCTAAAATTTCAGTAAATGTAATGGAGGTCATCCAAATTTTCTTTAAAATGGCTAATTTGATGACCCCAAGTTTCTATCTGTCTGTCCAGTCATTTGTCTTGTTTCCCTCTCTTTCCATCCCTTTGGTTTGCCTATCAGGCTGTCAATTTGGCTATCTGTCTGTCCAGTCATTTTTCTTGTTTCCCTCTCTTTCCATCCCTTTGGTTTGCCTATCAGGCTGTTGATTTGGCTATCTGTCTGTCCAGTCATTTGTCTTGTTTCCCTCTCTTTTCATCCCTTTGGTTTGTCTATCAGGCTGTTGATTTGGCTCTCTGTCCAGTCATTTGTCTTGTTTCCCTCTCTTTCCATCCCTTTGGTTTGCCTATCAGACTGTCAGTTTGACTACTTGTCCAGTCATTTGTCTTGTTTCCCTCTCTTTCCATCCCTTTGGTTTGTCTATCTGATGTTGATTTGGCTCGCTGTCTCTCCACCTTGGTATTAGGACTTCATTATTAAGGTGAATTGTTGCTGCCAGTGATATTGGTGTTTCACAAACATATTTTACTCTAAATTTATCATAGTTTGATGATCTTTTATTTTTCTTATCATCTTGTATGTCACGTAAACTAACGTTTTATAACCTACTCTCTGTACAGGTTCGACTATGGAGAGAAATTTTGGATCATCAAGTGGAAACAGTTTACATGTGCGTGTGGATCCCCTAAGTGTAAATACTCAAAAGAAGTCATACATAAAACGTTAGAGGAATATAGACAACGTCACGAAGATGAAGACCCTATAGACTAATGTACGACCTACCACAGGTTTTTTTTTTATTAAAATTTACATATTGAGGGGCCATAGACTTGTATTGTTCAAGGAATAATGATGTAGAACTGTGGTAAAGAGGTTTGGTGGACATAAAAGGAAGTCATAGGATAAACCTAGAACCGTTGGCAACATCCCACCTTTTCATCTTTGAGAAGATGAATAGATGACAGAATATTGAGTATTTATAGACTACATGATGGTGCAAGATTGACAAAGCAGGTCCAAGCTCTACTGATGATGTGTGTTTAATGAGGCATTATAAATCAGTAATTTCTAGCATAAAGAACAGAAGTGATTTTATGAAGAAAATTTTGAAAAGTCTTTCGTATGTCTATCATGATGCTCAACAACAGTAGTATATGGTAAATGACTACTAGATTTATATTTAATTTTGTTAACATGGAATATTCCCAGGCTAGTGGAGATGATAGAAACACAAAATTTCTTCATGAAGTACCTTTGTTATACAGTTATTACTGGGGGGAAAATGAACTGGTAAGGGATTACAGTTCATTAATGCATTATATTTTGTTGTCAGAATATTATTATTTTCAGTAAATGTATTGCTTCATTTTTTTTTTTTATCCCTTTGTAATTCTTTTGTGAAAATGAATGAACACATATACAAGAAAACTGCATTCAAATGTACAGATGAAGCAACAGATCTACCTGAATTGATTTTTGTTAAATTTCTAATCCATTTTGAAGCATTTGGTATCCTGAATAAGTGTTAATGATATTTTTTACATAATAATAATGATATTCTTCATGCCTCATTATTCTGCCATGTTTGTCCTGAAATGTCATCGATAGTGGATTGTGAATGAGAATGTATGACTATGATAGATTTTCTTTTATTAATTGCCCTCTCCTTCCTCCCACACTTATCAGATTCAGCTTATTGGAATGTACTGGAAACAGATTTTCCTTTTGTATTTGCTCATTTTATGCTAATATTTTTCACAAAGCAAAACAGTCTGAACAAACTGCCGTATTCTATTCCAGTTTTTGAGCAATTCTAATAAACAGTAATTTATCCTTTCTTGGTAGCTATGAGACAAGATGGAGAATAGTGTCATGTTATACCATGGCATAGCTTTGGATGTGGAATGATACTGAAAACTTCAAAATGTATCTACTTCTTTAAGTATATTTTGGGATAAAAGCCCGAGCAGAAAGAACATTATGGGAAATTATTTATTATTTATGTTATTCATAAAACTATGTATATGTATGTGTATGTTTATAATAAAACACATAGATTTTAAATAGCTTTTTACAATTTTGTACATACGAATTAAATGTAGAAACTTCTGTTTTACATTTTGTTACAAATAGAATGTCTTTTACACCAATTGTATCAAAATATTAGATAAATCAAGTATAATTATTGAATAACTAGAAGACTGTTTTTAAAGTGGTCAACACATTTGAACATCATTCATGAGAATTCAATATTGATTTGTTCAATACACCTTTCATATTTATATTTATTTATAAGTTTTATAACTGCATCATTAATATTAGTTAAAATGAGTACTTAGTATATGGCAGTTTGTATCTAGTATTTCTCATTGCCAACAAAGGAATAAAATGCGTTTGGATTTAACATTTATTTCAGTTAGATTATGAAGGTAAAGGACCTTTTAAATGTGTCGCACTTAATTCAGAGATTCTAAATTCTAATTAATTAGGCAATTTATATTGTGCACAAATTTTTAGCGATCGGATGTAATTAATGAGGTGTTTTTTTTTATTATCGATCTAGTTATACATGTCTTGTACTTGGTATTTTTTATTCGATATATTTTTATATCATAATGCAGTGTATCATATCATTTGATACCCTAGACTGTTGACATGGGTCATGTACACGTTCCATGAAATGTTTACACAGTGGATATTCAAATCTAAGCTTTGAACCTCTATGAAAATAATGTTAAATTATTTGATGATTCTAGTTTTCCCAGTTTATATCTCAAAATATCATAAGATGGTAGGTTAGTTAATTTGGTGTATATCACATGACTGACAGGACCAACAAATTGTTAGGAACTTGATATTTGTAACAGCTTTTGCCTTTTTTTCAACTTAAATGTTTCATTTATTTTATAGAAATTGTTTTATGAAAGCTCTCTCTGATTTATGTGTACGGTACTCGTTTGTTTGCTTCATAGTGCTCTTTCACCAAAAAAAAAATTGGAAGAATGAAAGATACGTTTTGAATTAATTTGAAGCAAAGCAGGTCTGCGATTATGATGACAGGATTTCCCACAGTAATGTTTCCCTAACAGTTATTTATAATGATAAATGCCATTTTACCTACATTCTGCTTTTCTGCCTGGGCCTATAGTTCATAAGAACCTCTGAACTGTCTATTGACTTTACTATTGGATCAGTTTTGTTGAAGTGTAAAAGACGTTTTAAAAGCCTCGTTAATAGTGCGGGAATGTCTCCATCATAAAGATTACTTGTTTAGTATGATTCTCTCACACTAAATGAAAGTGAAATATGTCGGATGAGGTTTTCGTTTCCAGCGAATTGAGATCATCATCTATTAACGTTCTGATTTTTACCAAATTCATGTATAGATTAGTATGCAGTTGTGTGGCTTGAAGTTTTCTGATGAAGTTTTATTTTACAAATTTGTAATGCTATGTAAGGTGGATAGTGATTTTTTTTCAACTTTAAATCAGATCTTTAAATATTCATTTATGCCCCGACTTAGGACTTGGAAGATGGTCAAAATACAATATTTATGTTGTTAACCTCTGCATACGTCAGAATAAACTGATACAATTACGAGAACAGATAGAATCATTTGCTGTGCGCATCCAAGACATTTATTAGATTTATTTTGGATTTCAATACATAATCTTTGTTTGCCTTGTATATATGCTGCATATTGAAAACAAACTCTGCTTTCGTGATCATGATTTTAAATTGTCATCACATATTGAATGTAATCTGGCGGAGAACTTTAAAGTTCCAAAATTAATTGGTATCATGATTATATGTTATGATATTTGTAAATAAAGTAGAAACACATTTTGTTCGTTAATTGAAGTTTCCATGGAAATCAGTTTTGATATTGCTTTTGTCCTGTCTGCCTGTTTTTGGGACAGTATCAACCATACCAGCCAGTGATTTCTCATTTCCCATTTTGTGTTCCTTTTTTTTAATTTTTAACATTTTCCTATACTTTGAACCATGGGAGATAGAACTTCCATTTTTTACGTGTGTGTTCCTCGTGGTGAGCCTTTCCCATTGATACCATAATTTACGACTTACCTTGACTGTCAATTTTGATTGATTGATTGAATATTGTTTTACGTCACTCCACGATTATTTCACGTATATGGTGACGGCATCTGCCGGATGCATTGCATACAAATTTAGACCTTTGCAACGGACCCACCCGAAGCAGTGAGGGATCTTTTACGTGTCACGCCTACCGTGACACGGGACCTCGGTTTTTACTGTCTCATCCGAAAGACAGAACACCGGTGCGTCCAGGGCGGGAGTCGAACCCGGGTCTTCTCTATCACGAGCCGAGCACCTTATCCACTAGGCCACATCGGCTTCTGTCAATTTTGACCTACATTTTAAAAAAGGTCCTCATCAAAGATTTTGTTTCACAAACACGTCGTGCAAGACGGGACTATTATGTAACGCTGTTGTCATGTATACGTTCAGGGTTGATATTTTCCAGACTTCTATATGTAACGAATATATAAATACATTGTTGAAATTTTGTCATAGTAATTCTCTGAAAAGGTGAACGAACCTATTTGCATTTCAGCCAGATCTGTGCTTTGTGACGTATTTTATGGATAAAAGTAGATCAAACAGTTTTCGCAATGATGTGACTTGCCGGAGCTTAAGACTAGAGTGAGTAATTGTCCCAAAGCTTTTTCTGTTTTCGTAAACTTGTCACATTTTTGACTTTTAGACCGCCTTACGAAGTTTGTGTTTGATACGCCTGTCCCAGACGGACAACATTATGTTACATCGTTGTAGGTCCGTCGGTCTGTCCGCACCTTGTTAACACGATACAGACCATACCGTTTAGGCTAGGACGTTCAAACTTGGTACACTTATTTTTATGGCATGAGGACGAATAGTATTGATTTTAAATAACTAGGTCAAAAGTCAAGGTCATTTTGGGGGGCACTAGCAAATTTTTGAGAATGTAACTTGTAAACAAGGTACAGGCTAAACTTTACGCTAGAACTTTTAAACTTTGCACACTTATTTCTAGAGGATGAAGCCTTTTGATTTTCAAGGTCATATCTGCAAGGTCACAGTGCTTATGTCAGTTAGAATCTTGTCCAGGCAATAAATTCTTGCACCATGCAAGGATTTGAATAATCATTCACAGAATTGTTGCCCAGGACCTAAGGGTGTGTCATGACCTTGACTGCAAGGTCAAGGTCAGTATGGTTATGATGATTAAATCTTTGTCTTAGTCATACCTTTCATAGATTTGAGTAACATTTCACAGAACTGTTGCCCAGGAACCAAGGGTGTATCTGCAAGATCAAGGTCACAATGCATATGATGGGTAAATCTTTGTCTTGGCCACAGCTTTTTACCCCTTGTATAGATTTGAGTAATATTTCACACAATTGATGCCCAGGACTTAAGTGTATGTCTTGACTCTGAACCAAAGTTTCATGTGCAAGGTCAATGTCACATTGGATATGATGGGTAAATCTTTGTCGTGTCCATAACTTTTTACCCTTTGCACGGATTTGAATAATATTTCACAGAACTGTTGGCAAAGGAGGAATGTTTCCATACTTTCAAATTTCGTCCCTTCAGACTAAACGACGGGCGTATTATGCCACGCTAGGTATTGCTCTTGGTAAATCATGTCTAAATTACATAAATATTTCCTAGTTCAAAAAAGATACTGCCTTATCATACTCGCAACGAAAGTTTTTTTTGTTTGTTTGTTTTTTGGGTTTTTTTTTTTGGGGGGGGGGGGGGGGGTTGGGTTTAATACTTGAATGAGGTGAATTATATGTCCGTCTGCGGACATACATCTTTTGAAATATTAGACTGAAGCTTAAAGCACATCTTTATTTTTTCTACATCTTTGGGCTGAAATTATGATTATTTTTCGGGATTGACCTTCTTTTGCTGGAATAAAGCCACTTTGCCTGAGTTAATTTTCCCCACTTTCACATCCTTTGAGGTAGAGGACTGAAATCTGGTACATATCTTTGTCGCGGTTGACTCACTTTTGCCGGAGTTACGGTTCTTTATATGAAATTGGTTTCCACACATAAAGACTCATCTGAGTCAATTGCTCACGTGAGCTATTGTCACATTGTTGTCCGTCCGTCGTCGTCCGTACTCTTTCGTTAAAATTTTGCCAGATTTTTCAAGGGATGGATCTAGCACGGGGTGACATGGTCCCAAGAGGGTTCCCTTATTTGAAAACTTTCCTCAGACTGGCTGCATCAGAGTGCTCTGGAAAGGCCTTTTAAGCATTTTTGTTTTTGTTCTATTCTGAAATCAAATTTTCGACGCTTTTTTGACATCTTTTCGGACTTAGTCATTTATGCATCATTTTCACATTATTTCTTTAAATTTTTTTTGTAGATTACTTCTAATTCATCAACTTGTAGTAATGAGTCTTGGTTCCCATTCTGCAAGTATTCAGTATTTGTTCAGCACGTCACTAATTACTACATTCTATGGAAAGTTACTACATATGCTTCTAAGCATGCTGGATTTAATGATAAATCGTCATCAGCGACCACGGAAACTTAAAACAGCGGAATGCCTATGAGTTGTGACAGTTATAGCATATAAAATACATACAAATATACCATGACTTCAAATAATATAACATGAAAAATAAGTAAATAGATAAATAAACAAATTAAAATAAATATATAAATAATAAAGGAAAATAATCTTGTGGATGACATTTAAAGTCTGGGAGGACATAGGGTCACGTATTATTGTAGAAATTCAGATACAAAGTTATTGTCCCCCGCTTTTCGCGAAAGCGTGGGACATTAAATTTCACTCGTCTGTCCGTCCGTCCGTTCGTCACAAAAACTTTAACCTTGGTCAAACTTTTTAACCGTAAGACGTAGGGCCTTCATATTTGGCATGTGTGTCCCTAATTGCAATACCTTTCCGTTGGTTCCAAAATCTTTTATCATGTGACCTTGACCGTGACCTTTGACCTACATCAGTGTAACTTTTTAACCATAAGACGTGGCATAAAGCGGGGGACCGCAATTCTCTGATTTTGCTTGTTTACAAATTTAAAACTCTTTGATTTTGATGCAATTGACTTCTTGTGTCAGAATTATAGCTACTTTTCACGAGTTTTTGGACAGCAACGCATTCGTTTTTCATCCTGATTCTTGGCATATACGATACTCATAGCGGACGGAAAATCATTGTTGTTTTCAGAATCAAAAGATTACAAAGATCACAATACTTTGTTCATATAAAGCTATATATGACTCAAACATGTAATCCCATGGCTCTTCATTTTAACCTCATAATACGTCACACATTTGTTACCCATGACCTTGACCAAAGATCACATCCCTATGGTCACTGTAAGTCTATGACCAAAACTTTTTTTTATAATTTTGCTGTCGCAAGGGTATTTGTCCCCTTATGCCAGCACTTATTTATTCGTTACTGTAGAGGGAAAGTATATTATCACAACTACCCAAGGCTTTTTTAATTCGTGATTTATTCTAGCAGTTTAAATTAAATCCACTGTGAAAATCCTGCTTTTTTGTTTAGTCCATTTTCTTACATAATTTTTAATAGAGCCAATTACGGCACCGAAGTCTTGCCGTCAAATTTGGAGGATCTTGCTTCCTCTGAATTGTTTTTTTTTTTTTTTTTGTAAAACGTACGAAAGCCCGTTCGTTTCACAGAAAAATATTTCACTGCTGATATTCGCAATAGTGTTGTATATATTCGTAATCATGTTGCGTATACTTGCAATTCAACGCGTATATGTATTGCAACATATTGCGAATATTCGCAATAACGTGGTGTGAAATGTAGGCATTTGTATTTCCTAATACCTCAGACATACACCAGGTTTCAGTGCAAAAATAAAATGCGATGTGCAAATCTGTTGTATCTTCTTTCGTTGCTGTGTCTCTGCCTGATCATGTATTACACAGAAATTTCGACCTCAGCAACGACCCATCAAAGCAATGAGGAAACGGTAAATCGTCTCCCATATCCTAGGGTCGTGGTTTTAACTGGACTCGAACCCCTGACCTTTCGACCCCGAACAAAACTGGCTACAGAATTAACCAAGCCGGTTCGAGACAATTTATACAAATAACTCCTATGATTTGATTCAAGGGCTGTTACGTCTTTAATTTACTCATATGGAAAGTACAAATGAGCATGTGACCTTGTATCAAGGTCTAGGGATGTAAATATGTATCACAATACATGGGTCATGTGACCTTGTATCAAGGTCTAGGGGTGTAAATATGTATCACGATACATGGGTCTTCGTACGATGTTCGATGAGGCATAGAAACATAATACTTACGTTTTATCTCAATTCGTCCGATTAAAAATAGAAAAATGTTGAGTGGACAAGATATCAATAAAATTCTGCAATTTGACCTTCGGTTGGTTCAATGTCATGCCTTTGAGCCATTGGTATTGATATGTACCATTATGTTGTCATTCAATGCAATGATGCTAGGATTTTGGAATGATTTCATAAATCATCATTATGACCTTAACTTATGTCACATGTGTTTGAGTCAAGGTTATAAGTCTTTGGATATAGAATAACATCACACTAAGTTTACATCCCATTCTTTGAAAAGTTTATAGAGATATATACATTACTATATCAAAAATGTAATTCCTTCGCTTCTGTTTAGAATGATATATTGTTTGAATGTACAGTGTATAATTTTTATTAAAAATAGTAAAAATAAAACAAGGCTATGTGCTTTGTATAAGTTGAATTATTATTACGATGATGATGATTGTTATTATTATCATTATGATGATGATGATTATTATTATTATTACTATTATTATTATTATTATTATTATTAATAGTAGTAGTAGTAGTAGTAGTAGTGGTAATAGTAGTAGTAGTTGTTGTTGTGGTGGTGGTGGTAGTAGTAGTAGTTGTAGTTGTAGTAGTAGCAGTAATAGTAGTAGTGGCGGTGGTAGTAGTAGTAGTTGTTGTTGTAACAGTAGTAGTAGTAGTTGTTGTTGTTGTAACAGTAGTAGTACCGGTAGTAGTAATAGTAGTAGTAGTAGTATTGCTATTATCATTATCATCTTTTTTATTATTATTATTATTATTATTATTATTATTATTATTATTATTATTATTATTATTATACTATATATGCAATATCATTGCAGATGTATGCGATATAGTGAAAAATACCGAATGTCATGCGAATATATGCAGTATTTTTGTGAATGTATCGCAATGAAAATAATTTTACCAATGAGCCTCCATAGAATCCTATACGCTTATCACGGTAATGTAATCATGTGCCCAGTTTGCTCGCTAGGATTATAAGGGAAGCAGTAGAAGGTACGTGAACATGTAAAAGATGGCTGATAAAAAGACACAGCATAATCTGATTATTATATAAAACGGTGAATGTGATACATGTCGCGGTGTCCTATTTGAAACCACGATCGAAGACGCGGCTTGGTGTATAATCTTTAAGATCCACATGAACATAATACAACGAGTCCACGACAGAGGGTGCAAGGTTGTACTAGACACGACTTTAGTAAATAACACTCGCTATTTTACACATGAATCTCCCTGTTATTAAATGAACTGGACTACTTGTTTTAGAGGCGGTTGATAACAGATATGAAATTGTGGGACTATATATGGTAATTTTTGGTTGAAACACGAGGTTGTATACTTGCGATTCCTATGTGAGAATGGTTATTGCTCAGTATATATACAAAGAGTACATTCCTGAGAGTCACTATCTCCTGCTACCACGATACATCAGTCGTTTATGTACATATATGTCAAACAGAAGCACCAGTTACAAATGGAGAACATTCCAAATATAATGTAGATAATCTAGAGCATGATATTCACTCTTCAGTCGAAGCACCGTCACCTGTAGTATTTGTAGAGTTTCCCACGTACAAAAGTAGAAATCGTGCACTTCAGAGTTATGAAATATAAAGTGGACGATATAAGTTAAAAACAAATAAAACAATAACCGACAATATAAAACTGAAAAAGTAGACATAAACACGTTCAAAGTCGCTCACTGCTTTGGGTCGTTCCGTTGCATATGTCTAGATTTCCTCTGTGTAATGCACCAGGCAGATGTAAGTGAAATACATGTAGTCTTGTCATGACGTTCACTTGTGAAACAAGCGAAGTAATTATCATAATAAAGATAAAGTTGAAGCTCATTCAAGAAACATTAATAATTGATGTCTTTAATTGTGTAGTCGATACGTTCACTGAAGTGATAGTCCTCTATGGTACATTATCTCTGTATTTAATGACGACAAACATAGATATATACTATAGGTATTACTTATGACTGTTAGAACATGTTTACCAACATTGATTTATTGTACTACATGTGCATTCCAATAAAACTATATCTGTGGCAGTGTAAACAAACTAATAAGCAAACTATAGTAAACCTCTTTTAAACGACCACCAAAGGGACCATGACCGTTAAAGACAGGTGACCTCCTAATCTAAATATAAGTTGGTTTTGCGGGCTGCAATATTCACTAATGTATATGACTACAGAATTATTGTACGAGCTCATGAAGGGGTAGTGTTGTAGACGAACCGGGTTCGATTCCGGATTGCGCCACTACGTTTCAAAGACTGGTTATGTCGCGAATTGTTGAAAGCGATGCAAAACACCAAGTAACCAACCAACGAGGTCATGGTGCTTGTAATTGACCATCAGGGGATGTTTACTCTTACAGAACAAAGGTTGATCCTATAGCTTGGCTTCACAGGTTACCGATTGATACATGTATATCCTTAATACCTTATCTATAATCAATTAACTGTAAAAGGAAGGAAAAGCTCATTTTTTATTTTTTATTTTTTGGGAAGTCTATAGGTATCTCAAATGTTACAATCATTGATTTTCCCGAATACCTGAAATGGATTTCTCCAATATGCCGCTCAAAGAGTCACCATTCAAAATGGCTACACTCGTCACTTAATTAACTTGTGGTAGAAGGACAGGTAAACTGTTGATAAATCATTAAGGTCGCCATTGACCGCTGAGTTTACCTCGGTGTCGGTCTTCGTGTATGAATCATGAATTTCTTGACAAAGCAATCTAATTCACCCTAGTGGAACTTTATGCTTGAGACGTTATCGATAGGTATTGTCTCTCTTATCCGAAAAGTGAGCTGAAGTGAGCTATTTTATGGTCAGTCTTCTCAAGTCTTGTTTCTCGTTTTACATTAACGCTTACTGTTTTAGCGAACTTAGTGTGGATCCTTGTTTGAATAGATCTACCACTGAGTGGATGAATGAATACAATACAGCTTGAACTCTGTGATACCTTTACAATAACTCAAAATAGCACAGATAAAAGGCTGTCTTCGATGTTTGATTTCTTATCAAGTACCACTACTATGGATTTTAATAGGAATGCATAATTAACATTCCCGGCTTCTTTAAATAGCGTAAAATGGTTTTTTTTAATGTTTATCCGCATCTCCGCTTACGACATTTTGATAACAAAAAGGAAACATACCATTGTCCAACCTATTGTGTTTTAAAAATCATTTTCAGTTTTAAAATAAAAGTTTGAAAGTAGATGTTGTTTTTTTTTCTTTTTCTAAAAGTTGTATATTGTGTATATATATTTGTATATTGTGTATTTAAATTTGAAGCCCCAGTTATCAAAATAATTTTGCTTAAATTCTTTAAATATTATACTAATTATTCTAACATCAACGGTCTGTGATAAAATTCTCATTCTCATATATATAACTTTAATTCAGAGTTATTATACTCCTGTTTTGAATGTGTGGGCAAGTCCTTTCGGCCAGTATATTGTTAGTCAATATTCATATCGTGTGTGGTGTTGAAATTCTGTGTTGCTTGTGTGTTATGTATTTCTTTCAGGTATGGCTATGGACTTGCAGGTATGGCTATAGGTTTGAGGGTATGAATCGGGTTTTTTACAGGTATGGCTATGGACTTGCAGGTATGGCTATGGACTTGCAGGTATGGCTATAGGTTTTAGTGTATGGATCTGGGTTTCTTGCAGGTATGGCTATGGACTTGCAATTATGGTTCTGGGTTTCTTGCAAGTATGGCTGTGGGCTTGAAGGTATAGTTTTGAGCTTTTTGCAAATATGGCAGTGGGATTGCAGGTGTGGTTTGGGGTTTCTTGCCATGATCATGGACTTATTGCAAGGATGGTTAACTAAACAGTATGTGTCCTTGCAGGTTTGGCTATGGGCTCCTTACAGGTTTGGCTAGCTAATCAGGAGACACTTTGTCCTCCCGGGCACCTGGTATTACCTCAAGTTTCCAAAATTTAATGATGAACGTCCACCGTGACATGACGTTGCTGTGAGTTTTACTATAAGTCTTGTATTGAGCCCCTCTAAAGCCTTATACAGACTTTTACTTGAGCTTTGCACGCTGACTAATAGGGCGGTGGAGACTAAATCACGGGCCTTGTTGAAACCTCCTTCAGAGGAGATATGGCCCGGAACCTCGTCCCTCTGACTGTTAGTCGGGAGTCCTACAGATCAAGGGTCTGAGCTCGCTTCCAGACCAGCAGAACACTGTTTCCTCATTTTGATGTCGCTTAACATATCTTTAATACTATGATATTTATCTGCATTACCATACGTGTTTGTATATTTCTACGAACTTCTTAACTTGAGACACTTGTTGACCCTTGATCTCTATATCGGGGAATATTTATATTTTTAAATGCGTATCTTTTGATTATTCTGCTGCTGTGATGGGTGGGAAGGTGGGCCCGAAAACCGGTTAACCACAACTGTCATGTCAAATGACTGTCCTAAGTCGGTATCGTAACTGCACTTATTATCGAATATATTTTGGATGTCCTTATGTGTTTTTTTATTTCATTACATTTAATACTGAATATATCCGTGTTAACCTCTGTCATATGGCGGAGACAGTATCTTTTCTTTCTTCCTTTAATGCAACATAGGGTCTAGTCCTTATGATGAGGTGGTATTCGTGTGCATACAAGAGGCCCGAGGTTACTCATCAGATTATTTAAGTCTACCATCTTGGCGATAAGTTAATTGAGGGTAGACATTTGCGATTGGGCAATAAGTGAGAAAATAGTCTCTTTTTTATGCCTACTGAGCGCAATTTTTTCATTTCAAATTCAAGGCGGCAGGGGAACTAAAAGTCTTGTATCTCTGGAAGTATCTGACATAGACCATATAGTGAACTATCAATATGCTTGTGAGAAAGCATACTTAAAGATTAATATATATATATATATATATATATATATATATATATATATATATATATATATATATATATATATATATATATATATATATATATGCAATGCATCAGGCAGATGCCGTCACCATATACGTGAAATAATCGTGGAGTGACGTAAAGCAATAATCAAACAAACAAACTTAGATACTTGACATTCTTTATCAAGGGCATGTTCTTTACTGTGACAGAACACCTGTTTCAATGATATCTAACATTTTTTTTTATCAAGGGCATGCTCTTCACTGTGACAGAACACCTAGATCCCTATCTGACATTCGGGTTTATCAAGGGCATGAATTTTACTGTGCATCAGGCAGATGCCGTCACCATATACGTGAAATAATCGTGGAGTGACGTAAAGCAATAATCAAACAAACAAACTTAGATACTTGACATTCTTTATCAAGGGCATGTTCTTTACTGTGACAGAACACCTGTTTCTATGATATCTAACATTTTTTTTATCAAGGGCATGTTCTTTACTGTGACAGAACACCTGATTCTATGATATCTGACATTTTTTTTATCAAGGGCATGAACTTTACTGTGACAGAACACCTGTTTCTATATCTGACATTTTTTTTATCAAGGGCATGTTCTTTACTGTGACAGAACACCTGTTTCTATGATATCTGACATTTTTTTTATCAAGGGCATGAACTTTACTGTGACAGAACACCTGTTTCTATATCTGACATTTTTTTTTTTTTATCAAGGGCATGTTCTTTACTGTGACAGAACACCTGTTTCTATGATATCTGACATTTTTTTATCAAGGGCATGTTCTTTACTGTGACAGAACACCTGTTTCTTTGATACTTGACATTCTTTATCAAGGGCATGTTAATTACCGTGACAGAACACCTGTTTCTATGATATTTGACTTTTTTTTATCAAGGGCAGATTTTAACTGGGACACAGCACCTGTTACTGTGATATATTTGACATTCTTTATCAAGGGCAGTGTTTCTTTTTTTTCTCTGACAGAGCACCTGTTTCTATCATATTTGACTTTCTTTATCAAGGACAAACTTTAACTGTGACAGAGCACCTGTTTCTATGATACTTGACATTCTTTATCAGGGACATGCTTTTTACTGTGACAGATCATTTGTTTCTATAATACTTGACATTCTTTATCAAGGGCAGATGCTTTTTTTAATGGACAGAATATTTGATTCTATGATATTTGACATTCTTTATCAAGGATAACCTTTAACTGTGACAAACCACCAGGTACTTTGATTTATCATCAGCTATTGTGATTTTTGACATTTATTAAGGGCAGGTATAGCTGCGGAAAAGCTGACTTGAGTCCGATCCCTATATTGCTCTAGAATGTTTAATATATTATTTACATCCTACCCTCCGATATAAATAATTGCTAAAACGGCATAAATCACCACGTAGTCAATAGCCAACATTCAACTTTTTTTTAACTTCCGTTCTAGTTTGATTTGTACGGGTTTTTTTTCTCAAGGGGACACAATAGTCGAGAGGCTTAAGGTGCTGAATTCAATTATAGTGTTTCACACATGACAATCTTTCGCTACGATATTTGTTGGTAAAAAGCCTATCAGTGTCTATGACAAATGTTAAGTGCGACTTCAATTCCAATGCGATCATAATCAACACCAAATCATGATTGTTTCTGGAGAAAGGAGATGGATGGAAATCATATTTTAGTTCTGGGATTTTCAAAACTTTTGTCATTTGGAAAAGGGTATTCATACACATTTCCACCCTGTTATATTTCAATATTGTTTCCATATACGCATGAAATCGCCGGGTGACAAATTCTTTTCAGATAAAGATCTAGGGATCTACAGTAGTATATTCTGAAAGGGGCTAATTCACAAACGCCGAATAGAGCCAAACTTGTGACTTTGCCATGATTTGTACGCCTCGGGATTTATCTTCAATTCTTTATTAACGCAGTGGCGGATTTAGAGGGGCGCCCCCCACATTTTGGCCACATATTTACTAGTAAAAATCCAGATTTTGCACCAAAAAGGACTGAGAAGTTTGGCTAATACACATGTGGCCCCCCCTTTTCGAAAATCCTGGATCCGCCACTGTAACGTCTGATCTTTCGATCTTTGTTTTACTATGATCATTGTCTAAAGTGAGAAAATATTACAGAATATTCCATCTATGTATACTCCTCCAGTGAATATTCCATCTATGTATACTCCTCCAGTGAATTCCCATGCCGATATCTATGTATACTCCTCCAGTGAATTCCAATGCCGATATCTATGTATACTCCTCCAGTGAATTCCAATGCCGATATCTATGTATACTCCTCCAGTGAATTCCAATGCCGATATCTATGTATACTCCTCTAGTGAATTCCAATGCCGATATCTATGTATACCCCTCCAGTGAATTCCAATGCCGATATCTATGTATACTCCTCCAGTGAACTCCAATGCCGATATCTATGTATACTCCTCCAGTGAACTCCAATGCCGATATCTATGTATACTCCTCCAGTGAACTCCAATGCCGATATCTATGTATACTCCTCTAGTGAATTCCAATGCCGATATCTATGTATACTCCTCCAGTGAATATTCCATCTATGTATACTCCTCCAGTGAATATTCCATCTATGTATACTCCTCCAGTGAATATTCCATCTATGTATACTCCTCCAGTGAATATTCCATCTATGTATACTCCTCCAGTGAACTCCAATGCCGATATCTATGTATACTCCTCCAGTGAATTCCAATGCTGATATCTATGTATACTCCTCTAGTGAATTCCAATGCCGATATCTATGTATACTCCTCTAGTGAATTCCAATGCCGATATCTATGTATACTCCTCCAGTGAATTCCCATGCCGATATCTATGTATACTCCTCTAGTGAATTCCAATGCCGATATCTATGTATACTCCTCTAGTGAATTCCAATGCCGATATCTATGTATACTCCTCTAGTGAATTCCAATGCCGATATCTATGTATACTCCTCCAGTGAATTCCAATGCCGATATCTATGTATACTCCTCCAGTGCATTCCAATGCCGATATCTATGTATACTCCTCCAGTGAATTCCTATGCCGATATCTATGTATACTCCTCCAGTGAATTCCAATGCCGATATCTATGTATACTCCTCCAGTGAATTCCAATGCCGATATCTATGTATACTCCTCCAGTGAATTCCAATGCCGATATCTATGTATACTCCTCCAGTGAATTCCCATGCCGATATCTATGTATACTCCTCCAGTGAATTCCCATGCCGATATCTATGTATACTCCTCCAGTGAATTCCCATGCTGATATCTATGTATACTCCTCCAGTGAATTCCAATGCCGATATCTATGTATACTCCTCCAGTGAATTCCAATGCCGATATCCATGTAATATTAGTAATACATGACTGAAAATCGGCATAATCGTCTACAATAAAACCAAAGTAATACCCCGTAATACATTCGAAATGTTTCAGACCTCTTCTCCGAGTTGGGCATTATGAAAAACTCGTAGTGGACGTGTATACTTGAACTACATTGCTTGGGTATGTTAAAAATAATTATTGAAATATTACTGAAGGGAATCAAACTAGCCATATTTACCATTATGGCGGCATATTTCGATCATTACTTTTGATGTCAACTTGTTTATATAATCATTTCAATATGTTAGATTTTTATGTCACCTTGTAAGATCTTCATATTAACTCGTCAGATTTTTATGTCAACGTGCCAGATCTTCGTTTCAACTTGTCACATCTTTTTGTCAAAGTGCCAGTAATTTTATGTCAACTTAACAATTATTACTGTTAGCTTGTCAGATCTTTTTCTCATACCTCATTTTACATTCTTGCAATCTGATCGATTGATCAATCGGCTGAAATTTTGAATGTCATACGGTTTTATCCATAAAGTCAATTAAAAAAAATATCACGTGCACAAAATTTGTGCGCACGTCGATTCAATATTGAATTGTAATTATGACGACCGTGTAAGATTTCTTTGGCGACAGTGTTTGCAATGCTGTTGGCTAAGGGGAGGGAGAGCATTGAAGATAATGAACAGTCTGGACGTCCCAAGGAAATTGCCCTTGACGAAAACGTTGATATTGTGCACACTATTGTCATGTGTAGCAGAAGGCGAACCCCCCAGATCTCCAAGATACGTAGCCAGAGAAGTTGCAGACTGTTCAATCAATTTAACCGACTTTTCAGGCATGTCTACGATCTAGGCTAGATGAGTCCATAGAATGTTAACTAATGATCAAAAGAAAAACAGGTATGATGTTTATTTGTATCTTTTGTCTCGCTATGAGGATGATCCCGAGGATTTATGGGTCGAGATGTCACTCAGGATGAAACTTGGCTTCAACACTCTGAATGGATTCAACCTGGCTCACCCGTCCTAAAGATTCAAAAGATTTTTCTCAACTGGGAAAGTCATAGCCTCTATCGTGTGGCACAATCCGGGAATGATCATGAGGAAGGTCACATGATAAATGGTGCATATTACGCAAATGAATCAAAAAGACTACTTCAGGAGAAAGAGGAGAGGAAAGGTAACCAGAGGCGTTCTGCTCTTGCAGGATTATACACCGCGCACACTTCCCAAGTTGCAGTGACGGTTGCAACGGAATACAACTTTGAGGTTCTTCCTCACCCCTCATATTCTCAAGATTTAGTCCAATCTGACGTCTATCCGTTCCAAAAACTTCCTTGGTACATGGGGCCGAGAACTTTTTAATCATACCTTGTACTTATTCTTGACTGCTCTACACGTCCATGACACTTTTTTATACAATCGAGTCATATGTATTTTTCTCCTTTCTTTGAATGGGAAATTTGACAACGTGTTCCTGTCTAGTTCGTATGTTCATGCGTGTATATTTATGTATTTACCTCCTCGATTTGAAAGGTTATTGTAGGACTTTTGCGACGGGTGTTGCATACACAACCAGGGGACGCTTACTCCTCCCGGGCACCTGGTCTCACCTCAATTTTATTGGGGTTCGCATTTGTCTTAATATGACACTAAACACGATATTGTCCCCTTTATTCCATGGACTATGAGATATGGTTTTACCCTTCGGTACTTCTTCGTTTTTTACTATTATATGTAATACATTATTAAATTACACAATGTATCTACATCATGCTAAGTTTAAAGCATCATGTTCGGAAGATTCCTCTTTATTGTTTGAGTCCCTTGACACCAGCTACTTTCGTATTTTGCATAAAAGCCACGCTTTGATTATTACACTCCTATAATGGCGGCACCATGCTTGGTGCATAAAATCATGATTTTTTTTTTCATATGCAAATAAGCATTTTCAAGTCGAAGCGATATTTTAATGAAACGGGGCATCGACTCATTCGATAAAAATCCGAATAAAACAAATGAATGAAGGACAGATGATAAATCCTTGCTGACAACCGAAATCGAATCGAATAGTCAGATTATAAATAGAGTAAGATAACATCATGTCAACCTGTTTGTATACTTGATTCTTGTTTTACGTGAAGCCAAGATCATTGTGCAAATATGTTGACGACTTATGCCGGATGCAATGTACAGTAATCAGTCTAGATCTATGTAGCGGACCTACCCGAAGCAGTGAGGGATCTATGTAGCGGACCTACCCGAAGCAGTGAGGGATCTATGTAGCGGTCCTACCCGAAGCAGTGCTGGCTCTATGTAGCGGACCAACCCGAAGCAGTGAGGGATTTATGTAGCGGACCTACCCGAAGCAGTGATGGATCTACGTAGCGGATCTACCCAAAGCAGTGAGGGATCTATGTAGCGGACCTACCCGAAGCAGTGATGGATCTACGTAGCGGATCTACCCAAAGCAGTGAGGGATCTATGTAGCGGACCTACCCGAAGCAGTGATCGATCTATGTAGCGGACCTATCCGAAGCAGTGATGGATCTATGTAGCGGACCTCCCCGAAGCAATGAGGGATCTATTTAGCGGACCTACCCGAAGCAGTGAGGGATCTATTTAGCGGACCTACCCGAAGCAGTAATGGATCTATGTAGCGGACCTACCCGAAGCAGTGAGGGATCTATTTAGCGGAGCTCCCCGAAGCAGTGAGGGATCTATGTAGCGGACCTCCCCGAAGCAATGAGGGACCTATTTAGCGGACCTACCCGAAGCAGTAATGGATCTATGTAGCGGACCTACCCGAAGCAGTGAGGGATCTATTTAGCGGAGCTCCCCGAAGCAGTGAGGGATCTATGTAGCGGATCTACCCGAATCAGTGAGGGATCTACGTAGCGGATCTACCCGAAGCAGTAAGGGATCTATGTAGCAGACCAACCCGAATCAGTGAGGGATCTATGAAGCGGATCTACCCGAATCAGTGAGGGATCTACGTAGCGGATCTACCCGAAGCAGTAAGGGATCTATGTAGCAGACCAACCCGAATCAGTGAGGGATCTATGAAGCGGACCTATCCGAAGCAGTGAGGGATCTATTGCAGCGGACCTCCCCGAAGCAGTGAGGGATCTATGTAGCGGACCTACCCGAAGCAGTGCTGCCTCTATATAGCGGACCATCCCGAAGCAGTGATGGATCTATGTAGCGGACCTACCCGAAGCAGTAATGGATCTATGTAGCGGACCTACCCGAATCAGTGAGGGATCTATGTAGCGGATCTACCCGAATCAGTGAGGTATCTACGTAGCGGATCTACCCGAAGCAGTGAGGGATCTATGTAGCGGACCTACCCGAAGCAATGAGGGATTTATGTAGCGGACCTATCCGAATCAGTGAGGGATCTATGTAGCGGATCTACCCGAAGCAGTGAGGGATCAATGTAGCGGACTTACCCGAATCAGTGAGGAATCTATGTAGCGGACCTCCCCGGTGCAGTGAGGGATCTATTGTAGCGGACCTCCCCGAAGCAGTGAGGGATCTATGTAGCGGACCTACCCGAAGCAGTGCTGCCTCTATATAGCGGACCATCCCGAAGCAGTGATGGATCTGTGTAGCGGACCTACCCGAAGCAGTAATGGATCTATGTAGCGGATCTACCCGAATCAGTAATGGATCTATGTAGCGGACCTAACCGAAGCATTGAGGAATCTATGTAGCGGACCTACCCGAAGCAGTGAGGGATCTATGTAGCAGACCTACCCGAATCAGTGAGGGATCTATGTAGCGGACCTACCCGAATCAGTAATGGATCTATGTAGCGGACCTACCCGAAGCAGTGAGGGATCTATGTAGCGGTCCTACCCGAAGCAGTGCTGGCTCTATGTAGCGGACCAACCCGAAGCAGTGAGGGATTTATGTAGCGGACCTACCCGAAGCAGTGATGGATCTACGTAGCGGATCTACCCAAAGCAGTGAGGGATCTATGTAGCGGACCTACCCGAAGCAGTGATGGATCTACGTAGCGGATCTACCCAAAGCAGTGAGGGATCTATGTAGCGGACCTACCCGAAGCAGTGATCGATCTATGTAGCGGACCTATCCGAAGCAGTGATGGATCTATGTAGCGGACCTCCCCGAAGCAATGAGGGATCTATTTAGCGGACCTACCCGAAGCAGTGAGGGATCTATTTAGCGGACCTACCCGAAGCAGTAATGGATCTATGTAGCGGACCTACCCGAAGCAGTGAGGGATCTATTTAGCGGAGCTCCCCGAAGCAGTGAGGGATCTATGTAGCGGACCTCCCCGAAGCAATGAGGGACCTATTTAGCGGACCTACCCGAAGCAGTAATGGATCTATGTAGCGGACCTACCCGAAGCAGTGAGGGATCTATTTAGCGGAGCTCCCCGAAGCAGTGAGGGATCTATGTAGCGGATCTACCCGAATCAGTGAGGGATCTACGTAGCGGATCTACCCGAAGCAGTAAGGGATCTATGTAGCAGACCAACCCGAATCAGTGAGGGATCTATGAAGCGGATCTACCCGAATCAGTGAGGGATCTACGTAGCGGATCTACCCGAAGCAGTAATGGATCTATGTAGCTCTATGAAGCGGACCTATCCGAAGCAGTGAGGGATCTATTGTAGCGGACCTCCCCGAAGCAGTGAGGGATCTATGTAGCGGACCTACCCGAAGCAGTGCTGCCTCTATATAGCCGACCATCCCGAAGCAGTGATGGATCTATGTAGCGGACCTACCCGAAGCAGTAATGGATCTATGTAGCGGACCTATCCGAATCAGTGAGGGATCTATGTAGCGGATCTACCCGAATCAGTGAGGGATCTACGTAGCGGATCTACCCGAAGCAGTGATGGATCTATGTAGCGGATCAACCCGAAGCAGTGAGGGATCTATGTAGCGGACCTATCCGAATCAGTGAGGGATCTATGTAGCGGATCTACCCGAAGCAGTGAGGGATTAATGTAGCGGACTTACCCGAATCAGTGAGGAATCTATGTAGCGGACCTCCCCGGTGCAGTGAGGGATCTATTGTAGCGGACCTCCCCGAAGCAGTGAGGGATCTATGTAGCGGACCTACCCGAAGCAGTGCTGCCTCTATATAGCGGACCATCCCGAAGCAGTGATGGATCTATGTAGCGGACCTACCCGAAGCAGTAATGGATCTATGTAGCGGATCTACCCGAATCAGTAATGGATCTATGTAGCGGACCTAACCGAAGCATTGAGGAATCTATGTAGCGGACCTACCCGAAGCAGTGAGGGATCTATGTAGCAGACCTACCCGAATCAGTGAGGGATCTATGTAGCGGACCTACCCGAATCAGTAATGGATCTATGTAGCGGACCTACCCGAAGCAGTGAGGGATCTATGTAGCGGACCTACCCGAAGCAGTGAGGGATCTATGTAGCGGACCTATCCGAATCAGTGAGGGATCTATGTAGCGGACCTACCCGAAGCAGTGAGGGATCTATGTAGCGGATCTACCCGAATCAGTGAAGGATCTTTGTAGCGGATCTACCCGAAGCAGTGAGGGATCTATGTAGTGGACCTACCCGAAGCAGTAATAGATCTATGTAGCGGACCTCCCCGGTGCAGTGAGGGATCTACGTAGCGGACATATCCGAATCAGTGAGGGATCTATGTAGCGGACCTACCCGAATCAGTGAGGGATCTATGTAGCGGACCTACCCGAAGCAGTGAGGGATCTATGTAGCGGACCTACCCGAAGCAGTGAGGGATCTATGTAGAGGATCTACCCGAAGCAGTGAGGGATCTATGTAGCGGACCTACCCGAAGCAGTGAGGGATCTATGTAGCGGATCTACCCGAAGCAGTGAGGGATCTATGTAGCGGACCTACCCGAAGCAGTAATGGATCTATGTAGCGGACCTCCCCGAAGCAGTGAGGGATCTATGTAGCGGACCTACCCGAAGCAGTGCTGCCTCTATATAGCGGACCATCCCGAAGCAGTGATGGATCTATGTAGCGGACCTACCCGAAGCAATGATGGATCTATGTAGCGGACCTACCCGAAGCAGTGAGGGATCTATGTAGCGGACCTACCCGAAGCAGTGAGGGATCTTTTATGTAACAGGAGATCTTGCAAATTTCCGTAATTTGATTTCATATTTGTAAATTTTCCATGAATACCTTATAATGATCTTTTGAAAGAAAGAAATTACACAGTTCATTTGAATTTGACATTTCATTGTTTGCATTATCATTTCGATGAGCTTTCCTACACCTTAATTTACACGTATTTCATTTGTTGTTCTTTGATAGATACAACTCTGTGATCAAATTTATGATTTCAATCGTGCAAAATACGCTTTTAATATTGTTGATTTCTTCAAATAAGCATTTGGAAGTTTACAGGACACTTGGAATATGTTATATGTAAATCACTAATTGTTTGCATCCTAAACCATTTTTTTTTATCTGTCTCCCATGGGATCGAATAATCCCGTGAGAAATAAAGGAGAGAACCTTACAGACTTAGGGTATGTTGCATCCGGAAATGGTATGATAATTTCTCTTTTCCTGTTTGTTTCCCCTCGAGGATTCTACGTCATCTGTCTTAGCGGAGACCAAAACCTGATGCTTGTCACCTATCTTAGCGTATAAACTATCGCTACAGGTCTGTCCGAGGATGCTGACCGATGGTTTATATCAGCTCGGTGACAAGATGGGTTAATAAGTGGCAATGTGCGCCTGATTCGCAACTCTTTCCGCAGCTTCCGTGTCAATGAGATAGATCACTTGCATGCCATACCCATATAAATCACACTTTGAGAGTAAATTCCTATAAAGTCACAGCCAAGACAGAGGTGACATTTTAGTTAATTATATTGTGGTTTGTTTGAAAGCTGTGTCTTACTCACTTTCAAAATCAATTAAATGGCGCCATTTTGAGAGAAAACTGTACACGCAAGGCAGAACTTAAAACGCAGTGTCTAAAAGGTCGAGCTTTACAATGGAGAGCTGAGATTATAGAATTATCCATTATCCCCATCACCCACGACCTCATGACGACATTTTCACTTATAAAAGCTAACGGGCTAAATTATGTGTGTGATTAATTTTATAACTCAAAAATGCTGAAACAAAGAATAGACTACAGACCCAAGTACTCCACTTGGGTACGAGAAATTATTATGGGAAAGATTACGGGAATCGAAATATATTCATTTAACTTAATATTTCTTTCAGTCAAGATTAATACAGGCGTATTTTTAATGTACAAATATGTATGTTTTTATTTTGCTAAAAGTAGTGGTCGTTAAGCATAATTCAACTTATTTTTTCATATATTAGATCAAGGTTAATGAACTTAACCTTATGGCTGAAACTTTGTTAATGGACTATAATTATGTAATTTCTTGTCTAAAACATGCACAAATAGTCTACATCGCAAAAGCTTGTTTTCCTTTTTTCTCTCGGTCAGCCACAAACGACCAGTTTAGGCATTATGGATATCGAATTTAACACCTCCGGCACTTAATATTTAATATGTTCAACGATTTTCTACCAGATATAGACGGATGTCTAAACATTCTCTGAATTAGACGGATGTCATCAACGAGCAGGATATGCTTACTCTCCCATGGCACATGATTTCATTCCCTTCTTGTGGGGTTCATGTATACTGCTTATTGGATTGTCATTTCATTTGTTCCTCCTTTTGCTGATTTTGTATGCCCTTTGATTTCATGATTTATGAAATACTGAATATTTTTATGCATCTTATCATAGTATCTCACCATTATCATATGAAAGCGTGTTGATAACAGGTAAATCATACAAGACTTACTGGTTCATTTACCACTGAGTGCAAAAGGCGCGCAATAACTACACAGCCATTCTGTCCAGTGCATTTACCACTGAGTGCAAAAGGCGCACAATAACTACACAGCCATTCTGTCCAGTGCATTTACCACTGAGTGCAAAAGACGTGCAATAACTACACAGTCATTATGTGCAGTGCATTTACCACTGAGTGCAAAAGGCGCGCAATAACTACACAGTCATTCTGTCCAGTGCATTTACCACTGAGTGCAAAAGACGTGCAATAACTACACAGACATTCTGTCCAGTGCATTTACCACTGAGTGCAAAAGACGTGCAATAAGTACACAGTCATTCTGTCCAGTGCATTTACCACTGAGTGCAAAAGGCGCGCAATAACTACACAGTCATTCTGTCCAGTGCATTTACCACTGAGTGCAAAAGACGTGCAATAACTACACAGTCATTCTGTCCAGTGCATTTACCACTGAGTGCAAAAGGCGCACAATAACTACACAGCCATTCTGTCCAGTGCATTTACCACTGAGTGCAAAAGACGTGCAATAACTACACAGTCATTATGTGCAGTGCATTTACCACTGAGTGCAAAAGGCGCACAATAATTACACAGCCATTCAGTCCAGTGCATTTACCACTGAAGTGCAAAAGGCGCGCAATAACTACACAGTCATTCTGTCCAGTGCATTTACCACTGAGTGCAAAAGGCGCACAATAATTACACAGCCATTCAGTCCAGTGCATTTACCACTGAAGTGCAAAAGGCGCGCAATAACTACACAGTCATTCTGTCCAGTGCATTTACCACTGAGTGCAAAAGGCGAACAATAATTACACAGCCATTCTGTCTAGTGCATTTACCACTGAGTGCAAAAGGCGCGCAATAACTACACAGACATTCTGTGCAGTGCATTTACCACTGAGTGCAAAAGACGTGCAATAAGTACACAGACATTCTGTGCAGTGCATTTTGCACAGACTAATTTATTTCTCTGTATAATTTTTTGTTATAGATACCTTCCAGAAAAAAAAATCGTTTGATGCTTATTTTTACAAAGAGGTAAGTAAAACTTTGAGCATTTTAATTCTTCTCACATAAAATCAATACTCCACAGTATGAGTTATAACGTCGACAAACATGCATTGAAATATAAAACTATACGCCATTCTTATACAGTTACAATTAATTACTGTTGGTGTAAAAAAAAATGAAAATAAAAATATTTGATTAAATATTTTCAATCCCACGGGATTTATTTTTATTGGTTTTCATGAAAAAACATTGCAGATTGTCTTATTGCTGGTAGCATCAAACAAACCATAGTAACAATCATTGTATCTGATCTAAACAATAATTAAAATCCATATTATCTTATGACTAGATATCCGATTAAAGGTCTTCATTAAGTCTTTACAAAATCAATGGTAATTTGTGAAGAGTAACAAGAAATCTTTTTTGAAATTGACCTAATCTAGAACTTATTCTACATTATCTTTTACTTGTTCTTTCACAAGTCAACTCTTTCCTGTGCCAGTCAGGAAATAGTTTGTTGACTGTGACAGTCTCCATTTAGTTTCTTTACGCTTAGTGGGAATTATTTTGAAATTTATAAAGAATACAGCAGAAGAGTAGGTGACAGGCATTGGATCAATGCACTATTGTCTTAATTTTATAACATGTTAATGGCACAGTGGCGAAGCTTAAAGAAGTTGAAGGGCACAACTTGCAACCGTCAATATAAATCATATACATTGCAAAAGCAAAAAATGCATGTGTATCAAAAATCAAAGAAAAGCAATTAAGAGATATATGTTTTTGGTTGTACAATCACATACGAATTCCCAATACACACAATTTTATCATAGGAGATTAAAACATGAATCTCGACCTCTCTTCCTAAGCTCGTTTTCAGACGGAAGAAGGCGGTTGGCTCTTGTTGCTGCTCCTCTATAATTTTGATGCGTAAAATGAATTCCATGATACGATATTTATTTATATTTATGGCCTCTGAATTATTAGGTCTTGCTCTATATGGAGGTTGATTTATAAATCTGTTAATATTTTTTCTTCAACTCTCATGTCTTTGATGTGAGAAGGAAGATTGGTAGATAACCGGATTACCACACTACTTTAGTAGCTTCTTTCATTTTATTTGACCGTCCTTAAGCTGTGTCGCAACTACATGAAAGTAATATATTTTTGAGATGTCTTACATTTTCTTGTTCTTTTTTTTAAAAAACAGACATTATGGGATATGATCATAGATACTGTCCGTCTGTGAGGGATGCTACATACAAACAGGAGACGCCACTACTCTCGAGCACCTGCTCTCACTCTAGTTTTCAAGTTTAGGGTTGCATTCGTCTTAATATGGTACCATAAACGTCATTGTCCGTTTAGTTAAGACTTTTGAAATTGGATTAACATCAAATTGCTTCTTCAAGTTTACATCTTGCTATATAGGTCCGTGTAGGTGTATAGTGGTGTAGAGTCAGATATCGTTTCTTTCTGGTAAGTAAATTTAATAAAACGTAGAGGAGTGCCACATAAAGAACAGAACCGTAATAAATGTAAACGTCAAATACAGCAAGGGCTAAAGATTCAGGGAAAACAACTTGATATCTTAAATATTTCAAACATCTTAAAAGTCCTCCGAGGGGAAGTAACACAAAACAAAGAACATTTTAAATTATACTTTTGTGAATGCTGAGTTTTTTGTTCTTTGTTAAATATTTAAAATTGAGGCACAAATAAAGACATCGGAGGGCGTATGAGATATCAAAATTATTCAGTATCTGAATATCTGAAAATATCAAAACTATGACAATTATTATCTGTAAGATTTCCATAGGACTTTTGCTACGAATCGGACAATCGGACTACGAAGGGCAGATATGACTGTAATGTTTCTTTTATAATGAATGACATCAGTGTGTTCGTGTACAAGTTATCTGTTTTATTCATTCTAAATGATAAATTTTATATCATATAAGAAGACTTTGTTAGAATAGGGAAGTTTTACTTCCGTTTTTGTCCTTGGATGTGGATGTCAGATACTTTTCACACTACAGTATCATATTTAAAAAAAAAATTTGTGTGTCATTCGATATACAGTGATACCAACAGACATTTTATGACAATTAAAGCATTCAAGAACGTTGTGAAAAGCTCATATTTAATTATTCAACTATTCACCTTAAAATAATGCTATTATTTTCATAAGGCAACGTCTTAATGAAAGTATTGTACGCGATTATATCTTAGCAAAATATAAAAATAAAAACGTATTTCGAAACGTAGATAACTATATGTGAATTTTGCGTCTTAAATACGTATAGTTTAGCCATACATCCAAACAGGAGACGCATGTTTTTTCATGGGTATTTGGTTCACCTTTGGTCAATGATTGTCCATTGTGGTATGTTTTTGTGTTTCCAGTGGTCATTGTTTGTCCATTGTGGTATGTTTTTATGTTTCCAGGGGTCAATGATTGTCTATTGTGGTGTGTTTTTGTCTCAGTGACTTTATATAAATGGCATTTGTATTTAACATTATACTAGTAGCTGATTTTATAAGAAGTATTAATACCTTTATAGCTAAGAGCACGTATGTGTCATTATTTTAGTACAGATATTCGAGAAATACATGTAGTTATTTTGAGTTTAAAAGAAAAGAAAACAAAATAATAATAATAATAATCATAATAATCATAATAATCATGATAACCCTAAAGCATAAATACTACAACCCCCCCCCAAAAAAAACCCCCAAAACAAATGCAAAAAAACATACCCCCTCACATCACCCTCCTCCCCGCAAAAAAATCAACACTGACTCTGACACTGTAAGGGACTTAGTACCGGATTGCTATTCAGACATCGTGGTTCGATCCAAACGGACGGTTCCAATAATTCTTAGGTAAATATAAGAAGATATATACATTTATATATAAATAATTTTATTGTACCATATGCATATTTCAGCAACTTATGTCTCTCAGTGATTATGTGTCAGCAGGAGTCGCTCACTTTTTCCAAACACCTGGTTCATACCATTTGGGAGAGCAGTTGTTCTCGCTGAAACCGACACTATCGAATTGATAGTGATTAACTTAACTTTTATTACCGAACATCGAATAGAACTCTTTCGAATTGACACCCTTCCCAAAAATTGTGGAAATCGAAAGGATAGATATATAAAGAGAAACTAAGTATCGAATTGACCTAAAATTGGGCCATTCTAAATAAAAAAAAAACTCAAATATTGATAGTACTTGAACTTGATGGGGAATTATCAAAGTGTTGCAATAACCTCCCTGTCTATTGTAGGTATGACCTTGTAAACAATAAATATAAAACGTATATACCTTCTAATTTTGTGCACCAGATGCGCATTTCGACAACTTATGTTTCTTCAGTGATGCTTGTGGTCAAATGGTTGGAACAAAACAGTCATAGCTCTAGACTTCAGTAAAGTCGGGCTTACACTAATACTATCTTTGGCAGATAATTTGCATTCGCCAGCACAAGAAAAGAGAAACCTCATCTTTGGGAAGGGGGTCGAATAAAGATACATTGACAAACCTAGAGGACATGACCTTACAGGGTGTTAAAGCAATCAAGAAAAGAGGACTCGGAATCGATTTTGATCATGTAATTTTTCATGAACTTTTTTTATCATACCTCGTTTGTGATTCATCATCTTCTGTCATATGGACAATGCAGTATAAACAATTGCATTGGCAAGTAAAATATCCCACACCACCTCGAAGTGGTCTGCTGCATAGGTAAAGCCCATGAGGCAATGTACCGAGCAAAAGTCGCCATCTTATCAGTTTACGGTATTAGTGTGGCATAAAAATGACATTGTGGGCGATTTCGTTCTTGTAAATTAAATCAGGCATAACGTAATGTTATTGAATATATGTAATCGTGAAAACTTGTATCTTACACAAACGAATTTGTGCTCATCGTGGTAATCAGTTTCCCAAATGATAAAATTTATTGAATATTTATTGTGATGTATTTATTACATTGAATCTATCGCTATTTATTCTCAAATATTAGATTGCGTTGCCTTTTCCATGGATAAGGAAGTGGCTTAACGAAGACCTCTCGTGTAAGCATGTAACACGACAGAATTTCTCTCGATTTAAGTCGCACCATATCTATATATTGATCACTACCTCTCTAGGATTAGTAAATGGATAATAAGAGGCAGTCAAAGTGTTTATCGAACTGTCGCAAATTTGATTAACCAAAATCGATTATCTGAATCATTTGATACGAATTACATGAAAGGAAACGTGTATTACTATTGACTGGGGTGTTGGCGTGCTTCATGAAATCTAGGGACTTCTCTGCAGTCGCCACTATAAAATGGAGAAGACATTCTCTGTACTTGTTATACTAATTAACATTGTGGGTAGATGAAAGAGGAATATGGGTATCCTTGTTTCTGAAAATTATATCCCATTTCGAAATCTGTTCAAAATACCTATTTTCTTATGTGTTTTACTTTTAAGCATTGATCGTTTTCGTGGATGAGTTTAGTCTTTCCTGTGCGCCTGATCCAGACATTAGCGTTTTATTCATACTCATGTTATACGCAGATAGGACCATAGAATCATCCTCTGCAATTGCTGCAGTCGGCAAAAGATGTTGATTAAGACTTTTCAGATTACCATTAATAATTGTTTTTGACACACGACTAAATCTGTCACAAATAATAGATTGCACAACCTTCATAGAAATTAGATATTACTAAAAATGGTAAGGCAAAGAAAAATACAAAGTCTATTGATTTCATTATATATATTCCTTTTTTTTATTTTGCTTATATTCCAGCATTCTAGAAATTTTTGAAACAGGTAATCCCTTCGCTTATTCAAATTATGATTAAGTAAAATAAAAAATTAATTTCATTTTTCGCTTTAAAATCAACATATTTTTATAAGAAACATATTGATATATTATAAACTTATTTTTATAACAATACTGATAAAAGTTGATAAAGTAGCAGTATGTTCTTTTATGATAATCTAATTCTTTTAGAGGATATTTTACATCATTCGAGCTTTATAAGAATAATTACAATAACCAGACGTGTATTCAAGGTATGACCAGTACTAGTTTCCATGGTAATAGACGCCTTAAAACACGAAAAGACACGTCAGGTTAGCTATTTCTAAGGACAATGTCATTATAAAGTGATCGGACATATATTAACTATTTATAAGTCAGAGAAATAAAAGACTAGAACTTGTTGATTTTCTTTCCTTGATTAACTATTTGATGAGGTTTCTCTAATCAATATTGAATAAAAAGCAAGTGGAATTGATGACTTTGTAGTTATTTTTTTCATTACACAAAAGACGAAAATGTTATAAAAATGTCAGATACGAAAGTAACTAGTGTCAGGTCATTGTGGTGTACCGTGGTAGACTTTTATGTATCTATACAAATCAGAGGCTAGTGCTTAGGAGGAGTGGATTTCTCCTGTTTGGCTTCCTACAGCAGCTGTGGAGGCCCATATTCACTAATGTATTTGAACACTGCGCACATGCATTAAATGTGCAGTTACATTGACTGAATGATTATTGTTTAACGTCACTCCGCGATTAATTTACGTATACGGTGCATGATGCATTGTATAGAAATGTATACCTTTGCAACGGACCCACTCGAAACAGCTTGGCATCTTTTACGTACCATGCCTATTGTAACACGGGATGTCTATCAAGGTCTCATTCGAAAGACAGAAAACCGGTATGCCCAAGGTGGGAATCGAACCCAGGAGCCCCCAGCAGTGACGCCCACCAACTACAAATATTCACAGACTAAGGAATGCAGTAAATTCAAATTCAAGTGTATCACATTCTCATTAATATCATAACAGTGCCATATAACATAAATTCCATTAAAGACAAAGAAATGAACATATATCGTGGTGGTTCAATGATATATCTTGGCCTTTCTTTGTGCTTGAATATAAGTTTTTGCCTAAAAAGGTTCTCTTACTTGTTATGTTCGGGAAGTTTTTCCAGAATTAAAGGTTTGTTCTTTGTCGATTCATTTTGGCAGAAAAAGGTAAGTTCCACATCCAGAACGGGTACTTCATACCCATAAAACGAACGTAATATGCAGAATGTTTCACACATAAATGTACTAAGGTGGACATACAATGACCACAAAAATACCATATGAAACAAATATCATGCAGGAGTTAAATTCTCCTGATCTGATAGTTGCATCCTTCATGTTCCCTAAAAAATAACACGTAAACACACACACACACACACACACACACACACACACACACACACACACACACACACAGATGACAGAAAGATATCTTAACATTCAGTGTACATAAGAGACGAATGTGGATCAAGACTGTATAAAGAGGTTCACATACACATTTCATTGCATCAGGGATACAATAACGCTTACGTCAAACTTCCTCCACGGGATTTTTATGAGTTGCACGTTGTAAATAAAAAAACCTTTTGAAGCCTTGATGAAAGGATTCTGAACTCTTTGTCGACAGACAGAGATATTGATGGGAATAATATTGTTTTCGTACACTATTTAAACTTGGAAAGAAGTCAGTGCAAGTAGTTCAGATGTGGCCACATCTTTGAAGACATTTATGTGAAGATTTCTATAATTTTTCCAATAAAATGTTACGCAACGTCATTATTATTGTGTTGTAAAATTGACGTTAGAGTGAAATGAAAAATCAATAAACTTTTAGAATTTATCATTAGCAAGAAATAGAGATTACTCGACCGCATTAACCGAATATAGAAAATAATAATGCTGCAATGATAAAGGAAAGCAAGGATGCTATAAAGTCATAAAAAGTGACGCAGTTAGAACTTAAGAATGAAAAGGTAATGTTACATCATTTTATAGAGAATAAATTCTTAACAAGGATAGCAATAATTCAGAATATTATGAAGTTATGAAAGAGATAATACCGTCATTCAACAGTTTAATAACAATATGATCACATGTCTAGGGAGGGTTTAATGAATTAACGACATAGTTTTGATAAAATTGATAAATGACACATTAAACACTTATGTATACACAATGATACGATACCTCCCCATATGCGAAAAAGAGTAAAATTCTGTATCGTCCGGGAGAACCGAGAAAGATGAGACTTTGACTCGGCTCTTCGTTGCATTCACAATCTGTATTATAATATATACTTAGTATAGGTAAAAACTTTTTCCTTTTGCACGAAAAATATCATAATAGTAGAATACATAGAATGTCATAATTAATAAAAGAGCATGTAATAGATTATTATTAGATTAGTGTATACTTCGGATACACTATTAATAGGTAAATAACATTTAATATGTCATGATGTAATCAGATTAAATGAAATTCTATTAATGCTTTTGTAATCAACAATATTAACATATGCTGTCATAAAAATATTGCAGCAATGAATATATCTCTGTTACGACAAAAGAAACACAATACAAAAAATTACATATCATGGATACAAATGTCTTTAAATCAACAGAAGACGAAATTGAGACTTCATTTCCTGCCACACAATAAAGATAAATGATAGCTTTGTTTAAATGTATTTTTGGTAAGATAAATGTTAACATTTGAATATTGGATTCTGATTCATTGGAATCTTAATCAGGAACTTTCATGTATTGTATACACACCATTTTGATTCTCCTTAATTGAATGGGATAATTTTCCTGCATATCCTTCTGATTGACAAGACCGTATATAACAGCGTTCTAATAACAAGACAAATAGCAAATGAATTTTGCACAAATATGGTGGGCGACGGCTATTTCTGTTTTCTATTTCTAAAGAAGTTCCTTTCATTTCTCTGTGAAGATTTTTTTGTTTTAGCAACACTCTAATGATACTGGTACTGCTCGTTGATTAATTTCAATTGATTTGGGATAAAATTTATTTCATAGGTTTCGTAAAATAGTCTGTACATGATTACACATATTAAGTTTATCCCAGAATGTTAATGAGTAATGTACAGTCAAGAATTCATGGTTTTCAATAACAATTGTGAATAGAAGGTAATGACAGTTTCTGTATTAGAAGCAGCATGGTATGATTCTGAATCATCGTTACATGTTTGAATATAAGAAAAAGCATGTGAGCCTTTCGCCAAAGAACCTTTGTCATAGTTAATTATATTTTACAACAAAGATTGGAAAGGGTGTAAAGGTATTATTTATATGCTTTGTACTTTATTTACATTATGTCGAACATTGAACAAACTAGAATTTTCAAATAAGGTTATATCAACGAAAACTGAAAAGGCCAAAAAGAAATGTGATCCATGTAGAAATGAATTATGCTATTACTAATAGGATCCTAGCCACAGAATGTGGAAGGTATGGCATGACATAAGGAGTCAGTCACATGATCTAATTTGAAGTAAATACAAGAAACAAGTACGTCATTTTATTTTACAAAAAACAAGATCATTAGACATTTCCCCGAAGTTTCAACTCTTTCTCATAATGACAATAAAAATCTACACAGCGAGCGTGGTTAGCATTCAGGAGACGCTCTTCTTTTTCCAGATAACCCCAATATACCTTTACTGTGATAGCTCATATTTCCCCAAGTGTATATATATTTTCATTTGCAACGTACTAAAAGTTATGAATGTAAATGGGAGATACCGTCAATACGCCAGTTTCGAGATACCGATCCGGACCGAAATTTTTCGAATTTTACGCGCTCCTCGTGACAAAGGTGGGACATGTTTACATCCGTCTCTGTATAAAGTTAATGACCCGCTCTGTTTAAACGCTAATAAATCAACAGATACATGAAGGATAATAATGTTTGTATGTTCAGATAGATTTAAAAAATGAAACTGAAAAAAGAAATGAGTGAACTTAATCTTTAAGGGGCGGTTTATATCTTCAGTACAGCGGATCTCAGTGGAAAGCTCGAAAGTTGGCTTCTACAAAGAATTATAAAAATTATCAGGGAAAACATTATACATGAACATCTAGGATACTTCATTTTGACAATGCTCAACAAATTAGTGTTGGTAGTTTCATTGAATTGTTCCTTATAATTCACAATTACCAAGATATCCTTTACTATAACGGCCATTAGTGTCCCACCTTTACCTTCTTGTGTCTCAAGGAGCACATAAAAACCGAAAATTGACGGTCCAGATTTGTATTTCGAAACTGACCTATTAGGTGGCGCTTGTGTACTATCAGTTAGTAACATCGATTGGAGTTAGCAGCCTTATGATGTCACAATAACGTACCATGTTCTTTACGTCATTTTTGCAGGAATATGTTTTATTTCCTCCCTAAATATTCGGACAGCATTTAATGGCGGTATCTCCTATTCTGTAGTATATTTGCTTTGTAGAATATATAGTATTTTGTTTTTTAAATCTGTCTTTAAATTTTATTATTATTTTACGTTGGTTTTTTTTTTCGTTGTTTTTTTTGGGAGGGGGGGGTATTTCTTTTTTATTGTGTTTTTGTTTGGGTTTTGTGCGTGTGTGTGTGTGTGTGGGGGGGGGGGGGTTGGGGGGAGGGTGTTTGTTTTATTTGTATTTTATTTTGGTTTTTTTTAATCAGTTAAAATATTCCAAAGGGAATGCAATAAATCCTGTTCTTGTTGCTCTGTTTCAACGTTTCGGCCAAAGGCCTTTTTCAAGAAAACATATATCACATCTTGGCTCTATGTAAATTCTATACAGATTGATTAATCTTATCTATCTGTTGCTGTGACATGCGTTGATGCGTACTGTTATGGCGTCATGGCGCCAACAACATGACGTCCAAAGGGCGCGTTGCCCTGAAGTTCTTCTGCACTTCTGCTGTATGCTAGTGACGTTGTGGCGCTAACGTCTTATGTGGCTTTTCGTTCTATTGCATCATCCGGCCAAAGGATACTTAAGTTTTCTTTATTCGCGCCATAAGATGTTATTGTATTTAGTTGATCCAAAAGTCTTCTGGCGGTTTTCTGTAGTATTTGGAATTTGTTCTGTATCTTTCTAAAATTAATGTAACTGCTTTGTCTCTTTTGTGCTCAATATCTGTTAATATGTGTTCCTTGACCCGTTCCCTCTGTTCTCTCTGTTTCCCCTACACACGCATTTATGTTTTGTTCGCACGATGAACAACTAAATCCGTATTGGACATTTGTGGTTTTGCAATTGTTTCTTCTGTCTGTGTGTATTTTAGTGGCTGTGGGAACCTCACAGGTTATACGGGGACATATCGGGCAAACTTGTTTAGGACAGTTGTTTTCAGTTTTATTTTTGAAAATTTTGTGGAGTTTTCCGAGCACCAATATGTCATTGAGGTTTGTATTTCATCTGTAATAAATTAGCGGGGGCTCTTTAAAAATACGTTTCATCCGCGTCGAATTCTGTAAGATTGGTCCCGGCTTATTTTTTTATGTTTGGTAAATGTCTCGCTTACATAAGTATTAGTGGGACTCTGTTTTGCTTGTTTTGTTTGTTCTGTATTCAAAAAAGATCTGCACGTTTCATTAGATCCACTTTTGTCAGTAGGGTTTCTATGAACTTTGAGGCGTAATCCCATTTCCTAAGGTACGACAAGCTCCTCTCTCCACTTGAGGTTATCAGAGTCACGACTACAAATTCGTATAAGGCGGATTCCTAGTCCATAGGGCACGGAGTACTTAACGCTCAAAGGGTGGCTGGATTTTCTATTACAGGAGACGCTTACTTCCTTCGAGCATTTGATATTACCTAAGTTTTTTTTATAAAACATCCTTGGATGTCAGTGTGGAGCATTATTGAGAGTGCCTCTGTCACAAATCCGAGGTCACATACATAGACTTCTTTGCAAGATTAAATTGAATCTAATATCTAGGGCTCTAAAGGAGAAGGTATGAGATCGGATTCAGGTATGACAGAATCCATCACAGATGACCATAGACTACAGTTTTTTGTCCTGTTGTTTCCTTTGTAAATTAAAAATCATTGCAAAAACCCCACTGCTTATTTTTTTCCTGCAATTTATGTATGTTGTTATACTATATAAGAGCTGCCATTTCATCATCTGCAGAAAAAATTGCATACGCCAAACTCAAAATATCTATTAATACACATCTTGACCCCTATGACCTCACTCTCAAGTATTGCAGTAGTGTATTCATGCGACAACATTTCAGCCTCATGACACACTCAGAAATGCACCAAAAAGCTTTAAAATCATTTTTATAATTTTTTTCAAACTCTTTTCTACCAGAGGGTTTGTTAAAATCACTATAAATACCATGACAACACTGGTAAATAAATCGAAACAGATGAAAACATAAATTTCGGGGGGGGGGGGATATGTGCGTGGGACATGAAACAAGGAAGGAAACTGTAGACTATGGTCAGATGGAAAGGAAAGGAAAAATAAGTATGCATGCATTGAATGAACGTAGCAAATGTTTCAATTACGCAGTAAACACACCGCCGAACCGAGAAGGCCATCTGACAAGTAGAATCCACAGTACGATTACTGGCCTCTCATCCCTAAATTAAGAATTGACGCAAAGCGTAATTTTCATATACTTGCGTTAGTAAGTCCGTAATGAAGGCTAAATTCGTATTTAAGAAATCATCATACAACGGCTAGGCTTTTGCGTATCCGATGAAATGAGAAACATATACAGTTTGTTGTGCGATTGAATTTTAGTAAGATGTATTGGTATAAAAATGCATGTTTTGGATCTGTAGTGTCTATAAAAATTCCTCAGGATATATCGTAGGAACATACGTAGCGTAAAAATGTAATGAATTTATTGAGAAAATAAAATCGATATATCGAAATATAGAATTGGATGCAATTATAATTTGCTTCTATCCTTGATACGACTAACGCTGCTTCCGCTTATGAATGAAGGAATAAATCAGTTTTTAATTTGTATACTTAGTGTCCACGAGAATGCCAATATTTTCCTGCAAAACCTGATCATCGAAAAACTACTTAGATGTTGTCAATAGACATTCCAGTATCTCTAATGTCTTCTTCAATGTTGATATATATATAGTATACTAGTGATTTTAATTAAATATGTGCTTGTATAACTAAAAATAAATTGTTGTTATTAAGTAGTTTTTTTAGAATAGCAAATATCAATAATTTCGAAAAATTTGATCTAATTTTATCAGGCATGATTGTAGATCTACGCCTTCGTACGACTAAGTAAAATGAACAAAAATTAAATTTTGAAATTCGAATTGTTTTTAAAATCATTTCATTTTTTTAAAAGACTAAGCACAATCTCACAGCGGTTGACTGTGTCTAAACATCCACAATTTAGGAAATGCTTGTTTTATATTTCTTATTATAATTCGAAAATGCCTACTGACATTGTCTTGTGATATCATTGATAACGACTTCCATTCAGAATTAAAACCATAAATGGACAAAATTATTCCTACTTATATGACGGTATATTATAGATACACAACCGTTTTTTTTTTAAGTGTAACCTTATTTTGCACAATCGAATGACAATACATGTACCTATGTATTCTAAATTTCAAACTTTAAGAAACTTAAAATTACATTTATTTTTTAGTCATTGCTTTTCAGTCCTTTAGTAATCAATGCATATGTACAGTATCAATTTTACAGATTGGATGGTTTTACTTAATATACCTCTCTTTCCTATATGCATTTGGTTAATAAATTTGTTACTCCATATACTTTCTCACTGTTAAAATCGACTGCTGGTGGACCGCCCGATCCCGAGGATAACACTAACCTTGCATTCATTGTTTGGGTTCTGTGATGAAACATAAATTTAGAAAATGGATTGTATTAAAAGGTAATATAACATTTAAAACTGGGGAGTACTCCTCCTCTCGGACACATATTCTATGAATTTTGTCTCAATCTGTAATGTCAAATGTTTATAAATATTACAAATACGGTGGCGTTCCAAACTTTCTGCATTCAGCATCTCTAAAAATGCATCATTTGTCAAATACCCTGCTGATGTAAAATGATATTGGCGATGTTCTTTACTATACAATGACAATAAAAGAAATGATGGTCCTAAATGAAAGTTTATTATTCATTGGTTGGGAGTTCGAATCTCCTCGGAAGATCTTTCATTAGTAATAAGTCTAATGACTGGACTTGATCATGGGTACACTTTTACGATCGATAATTGGGTTAATAAGTAAAAGGTCAAAACGTTCTATAAATGTAACAGATTTCGATACGTTAACATGATATTCTCTATAATAACTCACGAAACACAATTTAAAAAAATAATATTGAAATAATTATTATAAAAAAACCCCAAGATTAATTAAATAGGTAAATAAATAAATAAAAAATAATAAAATTGAAATAAATGAATAAATAAATGATAAACACATTACACATACAAAATATAGGGTGATGGATAAAACTAACATAGTAGTCAAAACATGAATTCGAATTGCAAGTAAAGTCAGCAACAAAGAATAAACAAACAGAAAACAAGCCAAGGTGATACTGAATGAGATCAGGTACCCTGGAAGAAAAAGAAAAAGAATCTCCTATTTGCTGTTATCACCCGTCAGTAGGACGTCCAGTAGAAATCATTAATTAAAATAAAAGTACAAATTCTTTCCATTCCAAAATAAAACCAAAGGAAAGCGTGAGAAATTTTGAATGTAATCTAAATAATCTCCCCCATTTATCAGAAGTGTGGAAAGTGTCTACCCCATAGAGGGATACCAATCACATTATGTAAAGGTCTAGCAGGTCCAGTAATCCCCTCATTGAATAAGCTAGAGAGCGTGTCACCAATGTCTTGTGATAGACACTTGGCTTTGCGTGACCAATTTACAGAATGGAATAGTCACAATAATGACAAAGGAGTAGAATCAATGACCGGAATGGCTTTATCATGGAATCCATCGACTTCGGATTCTGATATATATATATATGTCGCAATACTGACTGATCACTGGGCAGGTATACGTGTAAGGGTGTATATTTATTTTCTGAAAAACTTTTTCAAAAGTCTTCGAGAAGATAGTAGGTTGAAATCAGTACTATTCACTCAGCCCGTATTAAATTCATGATGTAACTGGATAACCCCTTTATATAAACTGTTGAATATTTCTTAGATAACAGCAAAACTAAACAGTTAAACCAAAAACTATACTCAGTGTACATAAAAGTTGTTTGTCATATCGTTAAAATCCAAAGTGTGTCATGTTTTACCTGCCACAAGTAAACAGGTCAAAATATGTTCTCTTCAAAATCGGCACATGTATGTGGTCAACAATAAAAAAAACATTCCGTCTGGGAAGTGAACCAGTACATTAAGGCCTAGTGGCAGAAAATTTGTGGAAAAAAGTATTTTTCGTATCGTAATTCATACATATGTATATAATATGTTAATCAAGAAAGTATATATATTCAAAGCTAGACACATAAACAGAGTGTAATAAAATGTAGATATTCTTGAAAAGCTGAAAAACCCAATATATTACGTAATTTAGAACATCGAGGTTCTACATTACATTCAATCACCTGCTGTTATTATCCTAGGGTTACATTACGGAATCGAACCCAGATCACATCAAGCGCATAATCGCCATAATAGCTAGATCAATATCCAATATACATTTTTGTTAATTTTTCATATAACCCCCAGTTATATTAACAGAATCATATTTCCTATTCCCCGCAAAAAGAGTCAAGTTACTAAACTGAAATGAAGCAAATCATAAGGATTAAAATTTCAAATTAATAGGAAATACAAGTAAGCCTAGAAGCAAATTATGACTTCTTTTCTTATAACACCAATCTCAAAATATTCAAAATTATGCTACTTGATTCATATCATACTCGAAAACTACAATTTCTATTTGGTATTTCAAATTTTATCCTTTATTTTAGAAAATAATTATAGCTAATGAAAGTTTGAATCTTGAAATGTCAAAAGAAGAAAATTATTAATTTCATCTGTTCAAAATTATTATTTGACATATGAATAATATTCATGTAATAACAGCCAGTGTTGCATCGCGATTTGATAAGGTAATGGAAATGTGGTATCTTTATGTAAATAGATAATACGTTTTCCAAATAAGAAGACATAATACATCTGACCAGGATGTATGGCACAAATCGCCATGGTCATGCACATAAAACATGATAATAGTCAAATAAACATCAACAACATTACAAAAATATTTGATTGCATTGCATTTACAGTACCGACTTATGACGGTCAATTAAAGTGACTAACGTCACTCAATTGGTGTGATTATCCGGTTTATCAAACCGGTAAAAAAATACAGATTGTAATTTTTATAATATGATTATTCCAAAATTTTCGAATTTTCAAACACTATAAATTAATTTGGAATGCCCTTGAAATCTACGCATCATCTAAAACTGATGGCTTGTTTCACCTGTCCTCGGTAAACACTGGTCCACCGACAGTTCCATCCACCATCTGGTACAAGAATAAAGCATAATAAGTCTAGATATAATGTTTCAGATCCAAACAATACATTAACAAAATGACTGAGTTCAGCAACCAATAATTAATGTTTAAAAAGGAGATAAACAAAAATGTTTAATGCAATTTAATTATTTTATGTAAAGCGCCGAATATTTGCGTCGGTTGACGTCAGTGTTTTTGAAGGAAATAATATTGAAAATAATTTTGCAGGCTAATTCTCATTATCACTGTTAAAGAAGATTTGGATCATTAAAGCAATAATTAAAATATTAAAACTCTTCATAACTTATTTTATGTTCATTTGCACTATTTACTAAGTGTACTGTTTTATATATTGTAATAATACTTGCAGTATATTAGCTTATCTACATAGTCGTAGTTTTACCGTTGATATAAACCACTCCGTGTTTTGCCTTTAACGAGACATTTTTCAATGTTGACAACTGGACCTGAAGCATCAGTATACGTCAGGAATGAGGAGTTCCTACTTTTCCGAGAAAAAAACCTCATTATACTAAAATCTATAGTTCTAGGTACTTGACAGATGTTTAGAATTGTCACTATACAATGTTATATTAAGTACACCTACCTAAGGTCGGCAGATAATAATTAATGGTTGGTTGGTTGGTTGATTGGTGTTTTACGTCGCTTTCAACAATATTTCAGTTATATCGCGACATGGAAGCAGGAGGTTACCAACCTCTTAAACATAGTGGCGCAACCCGGGAATCGAACCCGGATCGTCGGCGCCGCAAGCCAAGCGCTTAACCACTACACCACGCCTGCCCCTAATAATTAATGAATAAGATATAAATACAATATAGCCATAATACATTGATTATTATATTTTTCTAATCCTATTCTATTTTCATTACATTCTTACTTGAAACACAGTTTGAAGTCTCTATCATTTACGAGAAATCCAATTAATGAATTTCTATTATCATATCCCTGGCATACATAATATAGATAACCGACATTAGCCTAATAATCTTATGGAAAAAAATTCTATGTGATTTAAACATTATTATCATTGATAACACTAATAAATATCGTTATTATTGTACAATTATTGATATTTATTCTTATAATCATTTTGCGATTCGACATATCTCCAGGTAAAGTTTACCGCATATTTGAACAGCTTGTTAATAACTACTACTAAATCAGGCTAAAGTCAGCAGTGAAATCTTCCGATAACAGTCCTTCTTACAATTTCATCTTCAGTCGTATAAAAGGATTTGACGTGTACATGTACCTAGTCAGTAATATTTATTTCCATCATCGAAATCAATATCTCGCGGTAGATCAATGTATCTAAATGAATGTCACAGCAAATCGTGCTGAGATCTGTCCAATTAGTGGAAGGCCTCGTACAGCACAAGCGATCACTACTCCAGGTACCCAAGACCTCGAGGATAGTCTCACAACACACTCCAACGCGCTCGTGTACAAATCTGAGATTTTCGAACACGCAGAAATGTGAAAAACTTGTTTGAGGAGATTCTGTTTCGAAAGATCGAATATTTTAGTAATAATGTACTACATTTTGGAATATTGACAATTTGCTGATTATTGAAATTAACATGGAGGTATTTGTTTTAGAAAATTTGGAAAATGTTTGATTTGGAAAACGATATAGTATTTTAAAGAAGTACGGTGACGAATTTAAATGCATATTCTCTAAAGGTAAGTGGAATTTAACTTGAACTTTTAGATGAATAAAATACAATTTACCGCCATAATAAATATATAGTTTCAATCAAATTTGCTGATGTTCTATGGATTTGACAAATGACATGTATAATACTTCATCAGACTCCAGACATATGATTAAGAAATACTAAGAGAAACCTGGCATATGATGTCGTACCATTATTAAATACAATATTTCAATCCTGTATGACATGTTCACAAGCTTAACCATAATGCTATTAGGTTTTGGAAATAGCTTTAAGGTAATAGAAATTATAAACGAGTTATATGTATCGGCGAATTTCGTTTTATAGGTTTTATACGTATTGTTAATTTTGTTTCCTTGTACATACGCGAGACATAGTTATCATATAATAGCATACAAGATATAAAAAACATGGCCAATTTTTTTAAGTGAAGAAATACTATATTTCAATTTCGTTCGAAGAAAATACATACAACGTCATTGTAAAAAAAATTGCAATCTATCAGAGTTTCCTCTGATTTGAGTTGAATACGAAATATATTAAATGATGCTTGATTTATGAGAACAAGTAAATCATCACTGATCTATAGATTTTCCTCATTCGCCTTTGAATAAATACCACTAAATAAAACGATTATATCCCACGTGGTGCTCAAATGTTTGTGACTATTATATCTGCAACATATGTTACATACGGAAACTGTGTAATAAACCTTTCTATATTGACATTTCTTGTGGCGCATGCCGTTTGATATGTGTATATTGTTTAATGTGATTCTAATCATTTCACTCAAAGTAATACATGAATGTGTTCTTGATTTATAAATCTCAAATTTACCCATTCTACTTAGTTATTATTAAGGGTTTACTGTAACCATTTGCTTATCACTTATCCATTTGGTATGTCCAGATGTCCGCTGGATACATTTCAGGAAAGTCGAAAGAAATTCATTTATCAGCAACTGATCTACCCCGAGGAAATCACGATAAAAGCGATTTTGCTAGCTCTTTTATGAAGAAAATTGCGATTCTTCTGTTATTGAAAATATAACTAATATACGTGTATCTTTTATGTGAGTTTCCTCAGGGAGTAGAAGAATAATCCAAAAAACAAACAATTAACTTTGTTGTTGGTAATTTATGTAACAAATCGGCCAATATTTACATATTGTTTAAAAACAGATACTGCATTAAATGAATACAAGTTTATAAAATCCAATATAGAAACGTTAGTATAAAATATGACTTTACCTAGTAGTTGGTTCATAAGACTCCGATTTATTGACTTTGTAGTTTCCGGTACAACCACACTGGGCGACAATTTAACCAAAATTTTAATATTCAGAAACTGACCGAAAAGTATTAAGCCATTTTCATGCCATTTTAAAGATGAAAAATATTCTTTTATCTTGTTCGAATGAAGTAGTTTCTTTGTAGAACGACATAATTATCTCGTTCGAATGAGAAACAACAACAACAACAACAACAGCAATAACAACATTAAACATTCAAAATTAATGCATACCTAATCTTTGTACTGAATACCTCTGCTCTTTAGTCCTAGCATGTGGCTACTTTGGCTGTACCTACCATAGTTTCACAGCTTCGGTTATGTGCACCAATGGAAAAACATTATTTAGTGCATCTAAAGCACATTACTGCATTAAAAAAGCACTGCTCGTGTCTAGTTATCCTGTTGTTCGTAGCAATATGCATTATTCACATTCGTAATAGTTGCCGATTATTGGCGACAATTTTATTTTCTTGTAATACGTACCCACGAATTTACTCGAAATCAATGTCTTCGCGAAAAAAGGTAATTTTCGTTTACTTTAAAGTTACATTATTAGAGGAATAAGTCGGTCCTACGTGGTGTAACTATTGTATTGAAGCTTCTTTTAAGGTCAAATAAGAGAATACGCGTTCATACGAAAATCCCTTGGCATATAAATCTTATATTCATTTACGTTTTGTCTCAATGTTTCTTATTTTATGGAAGCTTTATAATGAAAAAGTTTATTGAAGCATCATCGCCATATTTTAATTTTAATTAATTAAGTCGATGCTACATTTACTATTTTCTGAATAATTCTTTAAAAATGATAATATTTACCATCATATTCTCTAATTATGGGAATAGTTTTACCTTGTGTTGAATACGTGGCACAGAGTTCAACCCTCAAGCGGGATGAAAATTAATTAAATACTGTCAAGGCATCATTACGCCTTTCATTTACTCTATCGGTATGTAAACGATAAGCTTATAGAAACAACTCAATCGTAGTTGTTCATTTGTTTGTTGACCAGTTGTTTTGCATTTCATGTTATTGTCACACTTATTCCCCTTGCAGCATAAATCGTGTAAACTGTTCCCCATGGAGTTTTTGACTAAAATTGATATTATTGGGTTGCCAAACTAAAGAATATATAGTGGACACCGATTTTGCCGATGATTAAAAAGTATTAAGTACATTACATTATACAAAAATGGTATTATTGTGCCAAAGCAAAGAATATATAGTGGACACAATACCATTGTTACATCTGTTCACACCGTTGTCCACAAATGTTGATTACGATGTAATAAGTGCATTACATTACATGAGATTTATACAATACTGTTGTTACATCTGTTCATACCGTTGTCCACAAATGTTGATTACGTGAGATATATACAATACTGTTGTCACATCTGTTCACACCGTTGTCCACAAATGTTGATTACGATGTAATAAGTGCATTACATTACATGAGATTTATACAATACTGTTGTTACATCTGTTCATACCGTTGTCCACAAATGTTGATTACGTGAGATATATACAATACTGTTGTCACATCTGTTCACACCGTTGTCCACAAATGTTGATTACGATGTAACAAGACAAGTGCATTACATTACATGAGATTTACACAATACTGTTGTTACATCTGTTTACACCGTTGTCCAATAATGATAATGATAATAATACACTCGCCATGAGTAGAATCATAATAGTGGTGTGTGACATATGATATAATTATATCAATGTGTCCACGATTTTTAAAAATATCAAAATATATTAATCCGGTGAAAAATATCATTGTCGACTGCGATTATGACCCCCGCCCCATTTCAGTACTATATAAAATTACAACGAAATCTGTACAATTCTATATAAATAGTTCATTCTTTTTTGTTTGAAATGAAAAGAAAGCAATAATTATCCACGCATTATGCTTCCCCCGAATAAAAACACTTTCCTTTGTTCCAGTTCTTATCGTATCAGACTCTAATCATTAAATCTTCGCGCTTGTACCATTGTTATCATTTACAATGCCTTCACACAACACGAGAGAGAGATTACGTTGTAATATACGTCATAAACATAACAACTTTATTCCCCAGACGACCTCACGACTAGAGGCGAAGTCTATCACATACAAACATATATCCCATCTTCTCATAATAAGCAAATGGACAATACAATGCCATCAGAGAGTGTATCCTATGATAATCAAATAGAAGCTTTTCTTAATCCATTAGCCTGTAATACAAATTGATAGTTCAGTAATATGGTCATTCTCTATCGACAATGGACGATCTCATAATTAAGGTAAAGTCAGGTCAATCTATTTATAGATTAATATGCTTTTAGATGTTTTACTCCAACTCGTTTAATTTAGGATTGTTCTGTTAGCTTACAATGTATATAAAAAAATCATGCATGAGATATATGCAAATAGTTAATAAATTTGACGCTTCTTTATGACATTTTATACCCTAGACAAAAGATGTACGCTTATGATTCTTTCTTCATCGTTAATTGTAGCCAAAATTAATTAAAATTAGAAATGTTTATGTTCTTTAGCCAAAACTGAAAATTTCCAATACTCTACCTTATTAAGCTTATCAAATGTGGAAAAATTTAAAAGAGTTGTTAGAACATCTAAAATCCAAAAGTTTTACTAAAATTCACTCCATCTAGTCTTTTGACTTTTCAACTTTTTACACAACGATCACCTTATCAGAAATTAAAAGACAGATTAGCGGAAATTATTCAAAATGCATTCACTAGTAAAAACGGAAGCCGCAAATTCATATATATAGCTATAGACCATGATAAAACTTACTTTGTTAGGGAAGATTCTGATTCCAAAAATAAATACACTGAAACAGCTGTTCATCCAGATGTTGAACTTTCTTATCGATAACATTTTTGTGGTGTTTGGAGGAAAGGCTTTTCAACAAATTGTCGGCATTCCAATGGGCACTAACTGTGCTCCGCTTCTGGCTGACATATTCCTTTACTCATACGAAGCTGAATTCATTCAGTCTTTGCTTTCGCAAGGAAAAAAAACAATTGGTTCTTGGCTTTAATTTTACTTACAGATATATAGATGACTTGCTTTCAATTAATAATCCTTCATTCGCGGATTACCCTAGCATCATCTATCCAAGTGAACTGAAGGTCAAAGAAACCACAGAAAACAGTAATTCTACTTCGTATTTAGATATTATGTTGTCTTTCGACATTAATGGTCAATTGAACACCTCACTCTATGACAAACGTGACGATTTCAATTTCGCCATCACAAACTTTCCTTCCATAAGTAGCAACAGTCCATCATCGCCCGCATATGGCGTATTCATATATGAGTTAATACGTTATTCCAGGGCATGTTCAAAGTACAATGACTTTGTTCTGAGGGCTAGGCGACTTTCAGTTAAGCTGCTCAACCAGGGTTATATATGTGCTAGACTAGTAACGTCACTGAGGAAGTTCTACGGTCGTTACGAGACTCTTCTTACTCCATATAATAACTCGTTATCCAGACTTTTAAATGATATTCTGGACTGAGACCGATTCCAATCATTTAACACAGATTTGACACCTTCTATACTAGAAGGTTACCTACTTCGACTTCTCCATATATAAATACATATGGAATTTACACGATTTGACTCTTTCTACTGGGTATATGTGACGGGTTCCGTGTAGATTCCAAATAATGGCTGATAAAAGGATGGATACAAAAGAAAAAAAATCTCTTTGAATTTATTGTGATTTCTGTCAGACTGTTTCGGTCTTCACGTGGAGACGTTTTTGTTCTATACACGACATGGTAATAGTATCACAATGCGTGTTATAGGTTGGTAGAGAATATGTATCCTATAACGACACCTCTCCTTCTTGTGATTTGTTGTTGTCGTTTATTTGCTTCTCAGCCGTTATGAGCTTAACATTACATACTATTTGATATCTTTGTCATTTAAATGTTTATTATGGGTAACAAAGGATTTAATTTATACATTAGCGAACGTTGGTTGATACTTAACGTAATCATGAATCATGTAACAAGACAAGAGAACATATGGCACAGTTGATGTAGATAGATTTAATGATATGGACACTGTATCATGTATTGGGTAACAAATTAGGCAACCGAACAAAGTATTTACCCTGACGGATGAACCCTCACATCCAACCCCAACCAAAAACCAAACCAAAACTCCCCAAAAACTTTAAACGGACAAAAAGCAAAACAAACCACCCCCTTCCCCCAAAAGAAAAAAACCCCAAAGAAACCCAAACAAACATACAAATAATAAACAAACAAACAATAAAGCATAACTTCGTTTGGATTGTCAGTATTGTCAGATATGCGAGATAGTGTTAATATATCTTAATTTCCAAATTTCAACAGGGTTAGATAAATGTAAATTTGCAATACTCTTGAAATCACTCTATTCTGAAGATATTACTGTGATTTCTTGTGACTCTGGGTACCTCTGATCCACAGCAGTAATACACACAGTAACGTTACTGCAAAGTTAGATAAAATATAGATAATGAATGCAAATCCCTCAGCAGTGTTTTGATAATAAATGTACCATTAAATACATGTCTATATTTGTATTATTTACATTAAAACACATATGATTCAATGAATTTACATAAGCTGTAAGATATAAACAAATGCATGAAAGAGGAACATTTTCTCCATATCGATATCGTAATGCAAGTGTGGTAACGACCAATACACCGATCCACTTTACAGCACAGAAAGCGATGTTTGGCGGACTTTTGATTGTTATGCTTATGGCATCATAATCAAATGTCCGACTTGCCCAACCTTGCGTGACGTCATCATAGTCGTATTTTGCGCTAAAGTGCATGAAATTCGACGAAAGTGGATCTGTGAATTAGAGTGGCAATCACCACTAAAGCTCTATAATCATATAGAACTCTTGTACTCAGAGGAAAATCATGTTTCAGGAAGGAGTAATATTCTTGTGTTTGGCTTACTGCACCCGCCATTGATAACGCAAACATACAGAAAACATTAAAGTATTTCAACACTGTTTTAGGAGATAAATGCAAATTTACGATGCAGATTTTCATACATATTTTATGTCCTCTCACTTATCTTGTTGTACTCTTCTCTTATCCAGAAAATATATTGATGGAATTTTAAATATGTATTCTTTTACGGCAAGTTGGAAGTTTTAGACTCGAAAACTGGTAAATTTTTACCACAATCAATTCCATATTTTTACATATTGTATTCTGAAACTTCGTATACAAAACCTTAATGTTTATTTTAAATGTTTTCTGTGTTAAAAAAAGAACCAATATAAAAGACTGTAATGACAATAGGCCGTACATCATCATTTCTATTTCATCCTAAATACAGTGAAATGAACATTTTCACTTAACAGACATAAAAACAATGCTTTATGCTAAATTGAATTCTAATATGAAAATGAATATCAGAACTGGCAAACAAGTTTCTCTTAATTCAATTCAATGAGCGACATTGTGTGTTGAACATTAAATATGGATATTAACGATCGGCAGTTGACATGCCCCTAGAGAAAACTTCAATAGAAACATTAAACTTTCTTTTTCTATCAAATGTATAGACAAGGTATATACTATGGAAGCGTATTAGTGCCACATTTTATTTTTCGTTTTTCCAACATCGATGTTGGAAATTCCAACTGTACAGTTGGAAATTCTAACTTTATTCATGGAAAATTTAACTTTAATCTTGGTAATTTCAACTTTAATCTTGGATATTCCAACATTTATCTTGGAAATTCCAACATTTAAGTTGGAAATTCCAACTTTAATCTTGGTATTTCCAAAATCAAAGTTGGAAATTCCAAATTCCAATTTTAATCTTACTTTAATCTTAGACATTCCAACTTTAAAGCTGATAATGCTCTGTATCAACCCTTGATGTAAAAATACACTTATTGTAAAAGACAAAAATAAATTCAACACCAATTCTGTATCATCTGGCACTATAAGCCATGTCAATGCCATAGGGTCCCATTTAGAATGGATTAAGTTATATTATAGCAATATTATCTGAATTTTTATAAACATTACAAAGCATTTTAAACGAAAAAATGGCATATATAGTATTTAAGATACAGATATTGTAGGTAATCAAAATAAATTTTGATTATAGTTGAAATTTTTAAGTTTAAAGTTGTTAGAATTTCCAAGATTAAAGTTGGAAAAACGAAAAATAAAAATTTTCAATGTAGCACTAATGCGCTTCCGTAATATACATATATAAGGTAAATAGTATCAAAGTACCATTGAAATTCAATACCAGTTCCAATCCCGAACAAATGAAGAATATAGAGAAAGACTCAATAGCTTAAAAAATAGAACACTTATTCTGCAGCTTCATGCATATTCAAGTTTCGTAAACCCCTACTGGATTTAATTGAACAATAATATATATTCAATGCTATATATGCAAATAAAAATCAATCACATACTACTGGATGATTTTGTAAACACGTGAATTACCTTTTTTTGTCGTAATACATTATTGGTAATATTTTCTGAGATACCTAATCTGATTGTACATATTTCCCTCTAGGTCATAATCAGTGTCAGCAATACCTTCGATATGAAGGAGATTAGGCGTTTGAAATTGATGGCAGGGAGTTATCTCCGACTATTACATGTTGGATCAGGTCGCCATGATTTTTTTATTTTATGTTATAATGTGTTACATTATTTTGTCATAATGATGACAGCAAAGTTTCATTGACATATTTTGTCGATTTATTTTTAAGAAACGATTTACAAATATTTTTGGATTTTGTACACTATTTTCTATCACCGCTGTAGAGATAAACACTATCAGATCAAAATAGTTATTACCGAATTTCCGCAGAAGTACTACAATACGGGTATTTGCAACAAAAATAATAATTTCCTGTACATGTAAATTGCTGTTTGGCTGCCTAGACCGTACTGAGTGTCTGACATAGTTTCGTATTCATGACTCACCGTTCGGAATTACTCATCTGTGGTTGGTTAATTGATAATATTTATCTAATTATTATGGTGATAATGTTATAATAGTGGACTATATTTAAACGTACATTAAATATTGAGAATGTCTCAGTATCTCCTTGTTATCTACATTTTTATTTATTCATTTATTTGTTTTTCTTTTTTCTTTTCTTTTTTCATTTTCTATGTAACTTCATTTTCTATCTCATTTCCCATTATTTTCGTTCCCCGTCTATTTCTATTATTATGTATGTATTACTCGTACAATGCACATACGAAACAAAGTATATTCATCTAGATTTCAGTTGAGCTGATATGATACACTGATGTCGTAACAACATTTTTTTTTGTTTATAATGTGTATAAATCTGACATGTCCACCCTTGACATAACCTCCGTTTTAGTTCCAGTCATCGGATACGGAAGCGAAACTGGGCCATATTCTTTTGTTCTCGAATAATTAACCTTTAATTTCCAACTTTAACCTTGTATGTGATTTATGTAAAAAGGAGACTGCTAATGTCAAAAGGTCAATGTCACTATATTTGAACTTTGAGTTAAAGTATGGTGAAAATATATTCCCCTACAAAGTTTCGGAATACCACAATTCAGATACAAACCAAATGTGGATGTAAACATATTGAAAGACAAATATGTCTATTGATTTTGAATTCAAAGGACGGGAAGAAGAGATTTATTGCTTCAGCAGTACTCTCGGAATATTTGTTAATTCCAAAATTAAAATAAGAAATCTTAAATTACAAGTACTGTTGGATAAGCTAAGATTTGAAATTTGAAGTCTGAGGTTGACATTTCGAGAGAAAATACAATGTACCCTTCCCCACGAAAACGCATCGGTAATCGGTCAAATAACTGGTTTTACACTTTTCCAGTGGCGAATTTTGGTCACAAATTTATTAGTAAAAATCCAGATTTTGCACCAAAAATGGCTGAGAAGTTTGGCTAATACCCATTTGGGACCCCCTTTTCGGAAATCCTGGATCCGCCAGTGTTTTCATCTAACAAACCCAAACCGTTTTTGTCTGTTTGAGGTTTTATGACCTGAGAGAAACGATCTCTCCCAGAGGGCACTCTTAGGTTGTCGGCAAGAAATAGTGCGGAGAGTCACATGATTTACCACGTGATATCGTTGTGTTCAATAAAGCTTCTCCTTTCTTTTCCTCTAGTTCTATTGATGTGCTATAATTTTCTAAAATATGCCGAAGCGTTTACTCTATGGACTTTTATGACACATAAAGCAAAAGTAAAGCGCAGGAAAATGAAGGAGAAAATAGCCTCTCATCATTGTTCAATTAAGCCTTCATGAGGCAAAACAAACCAAAAATGAAAAGTTCAATTTAAGTCTTGTTTATATTTTTCAACTTGTGAATAATCTATATTGGGTTGAAGTTTGCAAAAATTACGTGTTTTACAAGATTCTTGTAAATCAACGGACAACAGAGTGAAATGCGTACCCGAGAGCGCCATCTGGTAGAGATTGTTGAGAAAAACTGCATCACTTAGATCGCTTGAAATTCAAAAGTTTATCATTTTGGGAAAATATGTAATCAACAGTGATGTTATTTTTGATGAGTGGAGATTACTAGAAAGGGCCACTGAAACACTTAGCTTTGTAAAAAAAAATGAAATTTATCATATAATGTCGTGATTAATTAAAATTCGCCTCACAGTGCCATGGTTAGTCCTCAATAGCTTAAAAAATAGAACACTTATTCTGCAGCTTTATGCATTAGAGGGGGATCGGGAGGCCCGGCCCCCCTTTTTGCCACATATTCTCAAGTAAAAATCCAGATTTGGCACCAAAAATGGTCGAGTAGTTTGACTAATACACTTGTGGGTCCCCTTCTTCGAAAATCCTGGATCCGCCACTGCCCCTGTTTTTGAAATTCTTAAAGTTCTATTACTCGAATCTGAATTAAAATCATAAATTACTGTGTCTTGATAATACAAAAACGCCACCAATCTGACGTCTCTAAATTGTCAAATCCCCTCCTGTATGCTTTTAGCGCAAAGATTCGGGTCATGCAGTTTTAAATTTTCCACGTTGCTGTGTCCGTTTCTTAGGCCAAAACAAATAAAACCCCTCCAAAACAAAATAAAAAAAATCCAAAACAAAAAACCCCCAAAAATATACATATACATATAAATTAAATATACATATAAATATACATATGTATATAAACACAAAAAAGAAAACAACAAACACCCCCCTCAAACACCCCCCCCCCCCCCCACCAAAAAATAAATAAATAAAGCAGAAACAATAACACCCCCCCCCCCCCCCCCAAAAAAAAAAACCAATAACAAAAACCCAAAACAAGTCAAAACCCAAAAATAAAAAGCCTAAAAAAGAAAAAAAAATTAAACAAAAAGCAACACATACACACACTAACACCTCTTCCTCCCACCCCTACCGATTGATTAAGCTTGTGTTCCAAGACGACTGTTTGACCATTACGTGAATATTACTCCTCAATCGTGGGGCAGACATACCAAGTCTTTCTCAAAATTTCGGTATACACAGTCAAAGCATCAAAAGACACAAATATTAGTGTTAACATTTATGTAAACTATTGCATACCTCCATTCGGTGTACTGAATTACGTACAATGGTATAGCAAACGGATGATCGATGTAAGGTCATGAGTTCCCACTGCTTCATACCAAACAATGTAGATTTTCTCCGATTTATGTATTAGTCTACGGTTGGTGAATCGTTTTTCTTCTGGGCGTAATCAGAAAAGATTCATTCATTAGATTGCGAAATTTGTGAACAAACTGACCATAAATAATCACAATAATCACATTGGGGAAATCATACAATGTAGGACATGTGTATTATATTCATTTTGTCCTTGATTTCATGTTGTGTCCGAAGGAGTTTAGCTGTTCCTTAGATACCATACATAGTTATGTTATTATACTCCTGCTCTGGTGTTGTGTGGATGTGGCTTCTTATTTACGGTGTTAGACAATTTTCATCTCGTGAACTCTGTTCACCGCTGATGTATTGTGTCTGGTGTATATTTATGGCTGGTGGCGCTAGCTGATCAGTAGATGCTCACTCTTCCCGAACATCTTGTCTCTCCTAACATCTATCGTGATACAACTCCAAAAGTCAATAAACAGTCTCGTGTAAACATATCTCTCGGGGCAGGCTTAGTGTAGAGGTTAAGTGCTTGGCTTACGGCGCCGACGATCCGGGTTCGATTCCCGGGTTGCGGCACTATGTTTAAGAGGTTGGTAACCTCCTGCTTCCATGTCGTGATATAATTGAAATATTGTTGAAAGCGACGTAAAACACCAATCAACCAACCAACCAAATAAACATATCTCACTGTGATATGCAACAAATAAGAGAATTGTTTCTCAGTGACAAACAAATTCCCTTTTTGTTGTTCAGATAACGCTGTTATTTGTCAAATTATATAATATTTTACTGAAACATCAAAATCATCAGAAGCTTCCGAAAAAACGGTGCTTTGTACATGACTTCAAAACACGACATATAGCTAAGGAGGTTGTAATCTCCTATCGCTACGATATGGGTAAAATTTTATTTATGTCTTTTTATAACTTTTGATATTTATCAAAAGTAATCACATGACTTCCTTGAAGAATAGTTGTCCCTGTTACAGGGACGTCAACTTAAATAGAACATATAATCAGATGATTTATATAGTTATCTGTTGGTCATTATCTTGAATAATTACAATGAGATAATCTTAAGTCGTAGATTTTATGAATGACCCCCCCCCCCTCCCCGAAATAATCCCTATCCAATTCATAATTTGAATATAGCTCTTCTTCGTTGATGTGTTGAATCCGTATTTTCTATACATTATCATATTGTGTAGTCAAACGGTGATAAAATCATACATCCAGGGTTGTTTACTCCCTAAAAACAAACAAACTATTCAATTATAAATGATACTCAAATAAATCAAACCACTTTTCGTGTAAGGATACGCTCCGCTGTAAATAATTTCAAATAAGCACGATGGAATTAACACTTTTAAAATATCTTAAAAAATACAGGGTTCTTTTTTTCAATTTTTCGTTATAGCTCGATATGCTCAAACGCTAGTCCGAAATGTCAGGCCCAAGCATTCTTATAAATATGTCCAACATTTTGGGCTATTTTAACGTGAATTCAGAATTAATTTCAATTGTTTAAGTGCAACCGTATTGTTTGGTTTCATGCATTTGTAAACCGGTGTAGCCTAGTGGATGAGGTGCTCCGCTCATGACCGACATGTCCCGGGTTCGATTCCCGCCATGGTTGTACCGATGTCTTGTCTTTCGGATGAAAGAGTAAAAAACCGAAATCCCGTGTCATGGTAGGCGTGGTACGTCAAAGATCCCTCGCTGCTTCATGAAGGGCCCGTTATAAAGCCTAGGTATTAATTTCTATGGGACCTATCAGGTAGAGGTCCTTCACATATGCGTGAAATAATCGTGGAGTGACGTAAAACAATTATCAATCAATCCATACATTTGCTTCCTTATTTATACGTTAATATCATTGTATTTATTAATGTATGAAAGAGGAGAACAAATCTCAATCACTGACCAAGACTTAGATAATTAAATATAATTAATTATGACTAAGTGCACTTAATAATCGATGCCATTCCAACACGAGAACGTATTAGGTGAGAACTGTCACTGTAAGCATTGATTGTATTAATTCTCATCAAAATCCAAACATGATCATATCACATAGAGTCGATGAGAGCCGATAAATTATAGATGGCAGGTAAAAATCTAAGGAGTAATGGGGATCATTAATTTCCATTCAGTGACAAAAGTCACCAGCGATCAATCTTTTCAATACTTACTAAAGTTATTCAGTGCTTTGCACGTTGAACTAAACGTTTTATAGATAGTCGTATCTTAGTACAACAAGTTCAGTTTCCGGAATATTGGTTGGTTAATTTTTTTTACGTTGCTTTCAACTAGTTTTCAGTTATATCGCGACATGGAAGTAGGAGGTAACCGACCTCTTAAACATATCCGGAAATCGAACCGTGATCGTTGACGCTGCAAGCTTATCGCGATTTTTTAACCACTATACCAAACAAGCCTGCTCCAGTGTCTGGAAGAATTGGCACAGATCAGTAGGTAGTGTATTTAGCGCATGACAGAAAGACCTCGGGATCAAATCTCATAGGAGGCTAAAAGACTTTTTTCCAATTTTAAATAAGAGGTCTAATATCTACGGAAGCCAATTAGGGCCACATACTTTTTTTTAATTTTATCCTGAAAATTTAAGATACTATCTAGAAAATTCAAGATACTATCTTGATCATTTGATGTTGTGCCAATGACCATGTCACTAAAACTGACGTGTCTATCTACATATAACATTTACATGATCCTCATTACACAAAGAAGATTTACAAATATAGTTATAAGGAGAAAACTGGATAACTTTGATAAAGTCCCTAGACAGCTTTCTTCCTTCAGTCTGGTCTATGCAATACTATCTTGAAAATTCAACTTACTATCTTGAAAATTCAACTTACTATTTTGAAAATTCAGCTAAACTACCTTGAAAACTCAAGATACTGTCTTGAAAATTCAAGAAAATCTATGTGACAAAATTTGTTTGTCCTGCATTGCCTTTTACACCATGTGAAATGGGTAAAAGGTCGGTTAGTGTCCTATTGTCTTCATAATATAACAGTAAAAACCGAGTGTCCGTCTCAACGTAGAAATTTCCACGAAAATTATCCATTACAGATTAATGCGTTGGGTAGACTTAATTTCTGTGCATATGCATTAGTCAGATGTAGTCAGTGAAATAGAGAAAATAATTCCAATCTTAAATGATGTAATGGCCTAAGAACATACAAATCAGTTTTTGCCCGGTTTTTGCCGGATTTCTGATTATGATGTTATTTCTTGTATTGTGACACAAATTTGAGCGGCAAAGCGTCATATGTATGGTATTGCCCCTTACATCATATAAATTTGGAAAATCATCTATTACAACAACAAGAAAGGCAGAGAAAACTGGAGCAAACCAGAGTTCTTATAGTAAATCTTCAATATTATGACGTAGATTTATAGTCTGTATCTTGTACACAAACACAGTTACTATCTAAATTTCAAAAAGATAGCTACACACCATCATTTGCATCCAAAATTTATAATTACAAAGGGTTTCTGCAGTGTCTTGATCTTAGCATCTCTGCATGCCATCCTCAATCGTGTGCATGTGCCTCATCTAATTTTATATATTCTCCTTGTGGTCTTGTCATTACTGGTGACCTTGATAGTGTTAAAAATACAGAGAACCCATATCATTCACATGGAGCCAAAATTTTGAGAATATTATCAACTCATGCGAGGAATGTGCTACACGATGGGCAAAAAGAGAGGAAGTACAGATCGACACTCTTTCGGAATGAATAAAATTTATTGCAGTTCTGCTGAGATCAAAATCTAAAAAAAATTACAAAGCTCTATAAACACTAGATTCGAATTTATTTTCAAAGATCCTGATGTTGTCAGAGAACTTACCTTCCTCCAAGAACATTATATCATTACACCAGCAGATAAAACTTCTAATAATCATACATTTACTTGTAAGAAATATTACTTTGCCAGCCTAGCGAAAGAATTAGGATTAAATTCAGCTCCAGGAAATCCTACTTATACTCTCACGAACTTTCCGGTTTTGGAAGTACTTGAAAATCATAAATCTGTCCTCAATACGTTTGGTATTGACACAGTTAAATTGAATTTAGAACTTCCATATTTGTACCGCAGTCCAAAAATGCACAAAAATCCTTACAAACAACGCTTTATCGCTGGTTCCTCGAAGTGCTGCACAAAATCTGTTTCAATGTTACTCATAGAAATATTATCAGAAATTAAATCTGGCATTCATAGGTATTGCGAAACAATATATTTCAGAAGTAGAATTAATCAAATGTGAATACTAAAAATTTCAAAACTTCTGAAATCAAAAAGTTCTACTAAACTTCACTCCATCAAGTCCTTTGATTTTTCAACTCTTTACACAACGATCATCAGAAACTAAAAGACATATTAGCAAAAATTATTCAAAATGCATTTTACCCATTTACTAGTAAAAACGGAAGCCGCATATTCAAATATATAGTTATAAGTCAAGATAAAACTTACTTTATCAGGGAAAATTCTGATTCCAAAAATAAATATTCTAAAACAGATGACATCCAAATGTTTTTCTTATCGATAACATTTTTGTTGTGTTTGGAGAAAATGTTTTTCAACAAATTGTCGACATTCCAATGGGAACTAACTCTGACCCGCTTCTGGCTGACATATTCCTTTACCCATACGAAGCTGAATTCATTCAGTCTGCTTTCTCGAGGAAATGTAAAATACGGAAGTAATTGGTGTCACATGAATATGGTACTAACAACAATGTACCACAGTGGACATTCACGGACCCCTGAAATTCAGAGGTGAGACCAGGTGCCCGGGAGGAGTGAGCGTCTCCTGTTTGGCTGGCCACACCCATCGTGAATGCCCTTAAATACAGACGAAACAAATATAATTCAGCACTGTATATATACATGAATGTGAACAAAAACTGTGTAGAAAGTGCCACAGCCACATAACATCTGGAAAAAAGGCAAAATAACACTTAAATCAAACCCTCCGCAGGGAACTTTTCTATGAGCTCCTAGCCTCCTTACTGCAAGGGGGAATAAGTGTGACGTTAATGTAAAATACGGAAGTAATTGGTGTCACATGACTATGGCACTAACAACAATGTACCACAGCGGACATTCACGGATCCCTGAATATATGAATCACATCATGGAGCAAAATCTGATGAAAATACTTTTTCAAATGACAATAGATGTGAGACACAGGGATAAATATACGATTGTAAAATACAAAAATAACTGGTGTCACATGACTATGACACTAACAACAATGTACCACAGTGGACATTCACGGATCACTGAAATTCACAGGTGAGACCAGGTGTCCGGGAGGAGTGAGCGTCTCCTGTTTGGCTAGCCACACCCACCGTGAATGCCCTTAAATACAGATGAAACAAATATAATTCAGCACTGTGTATATACATGAATGTGAAAAACATTGTGTAGAAAGTGCCACAGCCACACAACATCAGGTAAAAGGTATAATAACACTTAAATCAAACCCTCCGCGGGGAACTTTTTACTAGCTCCACAGGGCAAAGGGAATAAATGTGAGGTTAAAGTAAAAATAACACTTAAATCAAAGAAAGAAACAATTGGCTTTTGGCTTCAGTTTCACTTACAGATATATAGATAACTTGCTTTCAATTAATAATCTTTCATTCGCGGATTACCTTAGCATAGTCTATTCAAGTGAACTGGAGGTCAAAAAAACCACAGAAAGTAGTAATTCTACTTCGTATTTAGATATTTTGTTGTCTTTCGACATTGATAGTTAATTGAACACCTCACTCTATGACGAACGTGACGATTTCAATTTCGCTATCACAAACTTTCCTTTCATAAGTAGCAACATTTCATCGTCGTCCGCATACGGCGTATTCATATTTTAGTTAATACATTATTCGAGAGCATGTTCAAATTATGACTTTGTTCTGAGGGCTAGGCGACTTTCAGATAGTCTACTCAACCAGGGTTATATATGTGCTAGACTAACAACGTCACTGAGGAAGTTCTATGGTCGTTACGAGACTCTTATTACCCAATATGACATCTCGTTATCCATACGGTTTGGATTTATCCATCTTCTTTACATTTCAAAAAATATTTATTTATTGTGTTATATACACTCGGTATTAGTTATGGTATGATGCATAGAATATATATGTGGTTTTAAGTCGGGGTCATTCCGTCTTTTGTGAGGTCGTTCAATGGAAATGTTGACCTGATACAGTCTACCTCCACATAAATCTACGCAGAGATAAGGATCATAGGGCACAGAAAATACGCTTCAAATATTCTTTGAGAAGCTGTTGTAAAAATGTTTGCTTACGGAAATATGACATACAAATAGTAGAAATTAATTTTCGAGTTTGTGTATCTTTATATGGATTTCATTGAAATTTCACCACAAAATATTCATGTCATACATAAGTATGCACAACAAGCTGTTTATTCGCGTGATTTACAGAGGGATGTTTCCTTTCCAATGGCTGATTCTATGTTATTCGCTTCGAATGAATTTTCTGATAGAAAAATGTCATTTTAAGTAAAAGTATATTATTTTTTTTTTCATTTTATAACCAAGCACATAAATTATGATTGCATTTTTCCCTGTTTTGTTTCATGCAGTTTTGTTATGCCAAAATCTCATTGTTAACTTGAACACGCTAAGCGAAGACAGAAGTTGACGCTTGGGATAGCTAAATTAAAATTAGATTGAACTGAGTCATAAATGACGGAATTTTGCTAGTTAGTGTATGCCCCTTTCTATACTTCGAGATATGGTCTATTTCTATTAATCTATTATCTTGTTCCGCAAGAAATGTTTGTTTGCAGGTTGATAGGTTCTAATGTACTACTTCATATTCTCTTGCAATAAGCAAACGACCAATATTTATATTTAATGGCCCGTTTATATGCATTATCAGTACTTTGATTGTTTTTACTTTGATCGTGTGATAGACCGCACTTCACCTGGCTTGTAATAAAGGGGCAGATACGAAATTCAGAGAATAAAAATTTTAGTCTGAGAAAAAACAGTATCTGTAGAATATAAAAAAACTAGAATATCTGTAGCTGTATTTCTCTTATATTTCTAAAATAATTTTGGGTTGTAGTTTGCAAATTGCAGAGAGAGAGAGAGAGAGAGAGGGGGGGGGGGGATTCTGTCTAGTAACATTTACAAGAAAACAACAGAAAGTTTAAGAGAAAGTTTTTCAGTGTTTTTTTAATAGGCACAGACACAAGATACTGATAATTAAGAATCTTTATGGAAACATGAACGGGATTCTCCTCGACGAAATAATGAAAACATCAGCAACACAATGTCAGCCGAGATGAAACATTTTTCAAATGAGAGATTAGTTTCTGTAATGGACCAAAACGTATCTGCGGAATTTATATCATCTTTTTTTTATTTTGGTGGCGGATCCAGGATTTCCAAAAGGAGACCCACAGGTGAAAGTCAAGTATTAGCCAAAATACTCGGGGATTTTGGCTCCAAATCTGGAGTGTTACTCATATTACTTGAGTATTTTTAGTCTTATCATCTATATATGCCTTGTAAATTTGTGGCCAACAAAGAGAGACTCCCCCTCCCCACCTGCCCTCCTCTAAATCGACCACTGATCTGTTACCTGAAGCCAACGTCTTTTTTTTTTGCAATATTGTGGGCATGACGCCACTTCACCACTTTTATAACCGCATTTGTCTTCTATTTGGTGCATGTGAAAATTGATGTACACTCACATTCCTCCAAATTTACTTGATAAAAGATTCCAGAATTCTTACATAGTATAATTGAAAATGCAGTGTCTTAATTTGAATGCGGTTCAGATTCCATACAAATGCTTCTACGTTTCCTTATGGCGTCTATCGACACATTTGCTGACAATAGCCCGATGACTTTCATAACCCAACCGTCTGCTGAACTTTGTAAGTATAAGAAGTTCATAAATCAGACTGGTCAACGTAGCCGTACTTCTGTCTGTTCTATTCTGTCTGTTATTTCTTTGTGTGAATATCTCGATAATGTAAAATGCGTATGGGATGACATAAGGAATTTGTACTTAAAACTTAAAACATTAAAAAAAAACCTTAAAACGTTATTACACTATGTCGGAGTATGAGTAAGGTATAAAGACTATGCCATTCGATCACTCTATGTCGTAAATTACTATGCCAACTCGTAGTATTTGTCATCATACTAGACTGTAGTTCAGGAAGACGAAGAAATTATTTCATGTAGTTAGATCAGAACTTTTCTTTGTGCTAGATGTTGCTTTTTGTCAAAATATGCCGTTTGGATCAAATAAAGACTTAACGAATCAAATCATGCTCTTCTTACAAACTGTGCCACTAAAACCTTTGTTTCATCTATGCGTTTCGAAACATATCACGAGAGTTCCGAAACATTGTCGGTTAAAGCGCTGGGTGGAATTCATGTGTCGCGTACTGTGCCGAATTCAGATCGGGGAAAGTGGAAATGCGAAGGTCTTCATTGTTACTCAATTGAGTCAAAGATTCGAGTGAGATATTGTCATAGTGTACTGTCCGTCATGCGTCTGTAGTTTGCTGGTCATCCACGGTTGTCCGAAACTTCTCTCAGAACTAATGAAGGGATTTTGATGAAATTTGAATAAAGTATTCCAGTTTCTTTTCAAGTGCTGGTTTTTGTTTCTTCCAGTTTCTTAAAATGGTGGGGCTTTGGAGTATCCACACAGACACAATAGGATATCCTCATTTGACATTTTTAGGAAATAGTTATTGTTGTAAAGAATTAGATCGAAAAATTACATTTTGATAACTAATTTTGTTTAAGATCAAAAATGAAGAGAGAAACTATTACGTATTTTATTTATCTCAATGTGTTTCTTCATCAGCAGTTGTGGAAAGATTTAAGAAGATCTGCAGAAATAAAGTTCTTAAAGCCCGATACATGTGTTGTATTATTTTGGATAAATCTAGACCTGGCCTGAGTAAATCCAAGGTGGATATTTATTTATGTATTCTTTTTTTTTTTTTTGTGACGTGAAACTTCAGCTGCATAGATAAAAAAATATATATATAAATGCCTCACTTTGTTCTAGAAAAAAAGCCGTGTTGTTTTGGAGGTAGATTTTGAGGAGAACTTCAAGAAATTCTGACACTTTTCAATATGATCATGTGCTCAAGATGTCCTAGTGAGCGGTATGGACCCATTTATTCCTCTTGTTTCAGGTTCTGTGGTTTTCTCCATTGCTTTCAACTTCTCGTCTCTACATGGCTGAAATAGTTTGGTAATACGTGAAATAAAACGGACTTTGAAATATACAAGAATCCGATTTGATATAAACACGAATGAGGTGACTTGTGTATATTTCAGAATGATCTTGAAATGAACATTTATCAATCTCGGTCTCTCCTGTAGCGAGACGAAATTGAAGTAAACTTCAGATAACACACGACAGTAATTGAAATTAGATAGTAGAAGTTTGTAAAATCTAGGAATAAATTCTCGTATAGCACTGTTAGTTCTTGAAATAAACTCTCATATATTGGCCCCGAAAGGTCCCTAATGTGTCGCGGGAAAAGCGCCGTTATATCGTCAAATTAGCGCGCACATAGACTTGTTATGTCCTCATATTAGCTTGTATAACAGGTAGTTAAAGTGAAAACGTTGTCGGTAATGTCTCCGAAGTGTGGCTTCTATCTTAATCCCCCTCGTCACTAATCACTATATAATTTCATGACGCCGAGCTTGTATCATTCTACGGACTGAATCAATAGGTTTGTGGATTTACACAAAAATTGCAAAACAATATTCTACAAAGGCGAATATAGTGAGGGGAACATTGCGTAGTTGTGGAGGATATTCGTTTATGATTTTTTAATAAATGGATTTTACACAAAAATTGCAGAACAATCGTTTGCCAGAACAAAACAATATTTACGAGTGGAAAATATTCGCAGCAGAGGTTTTATTGATGTCTATGTATCAGGGCTAAAATCTGAAAAATTGGGATTAATATAAAAAATTGTCAAATAATTGCCTCAAAGATAACAACAGCTTCCGTCAGAAAATCGTAATCGAGAAGGCCATTGTCTATGTATCAAGACCAAATCTAAGAAATCATTTTTCAGTCTGTAATGCTGGATGGAATAGCAAGCCCTCGCATTCTCCGCCAAAATCCATCGTCTAGAAAGGTCCGGCTTAGAAGTGATTTAACTTTGTCTGGAAATGTTAATTCTTCTTGGAAAGATCAATCATAACAAGGCAGGGAGTCCTCTTTATTCGTATAAAAAGGTAAAGAGAATTCTATTTTTACATTTTTTGTTTCCATTTTCGTGTAGGCATTTACATTTCTTAACTTTTTACTTCTTATCACATATGTATTTACCATAGAGCTTGTAGAAAAAAATATATGTAATATGAAATGTTTAATTGTTTGGCATTGTTTGAAACATTTAAAGTTTTCTGAGGGAGAAAATTATTACATATGTTTCAATTAATATATCCAAATAGGCTATTATCTTTCAGCAGTAAATTGCCAAATTATATGTATGAAATTAAATCTTGGATTAGACCCTTCAATTTCACAGTATCATCCGAAAAAAATCGTCGTAAAATTGTCTGTTAAAGTGTTTCAAGTAGACAAGTAAATTTTGGACTTACATATGATTAAAAGTCAGATACCTCCAAATACATATACATGTACTTCACTTTAAGGCAGGCAACATGGCAAAAATATTAGTTACACAGAGGGCGCTTTTAATTTGTCTTTAACGTCCACAACGTCTTGTTGCAGACTTGAGAGCTAAGGTCAAGTCAAATGAAACAGATAATTGCAACTATTCAGATGAATATACAAATATCAAGATAACAAGAAAAAGAAAAAAAAAAACCATTAATACTCCTAATTCTAACTTAAACGTACAGCACTAAAGATATAACGGATAATTGCATATAATTTGCGATGTAAATTTTGTACATCTTTTTGTATTCTCAAACCTCGGAAATCAGTGCTAATGCAATTAATACTCACGAGGATTATAACGCACTATGAACAATTCTACTTTATGCTACAAACTCACAATATCATAAATTGGCTTCAAATTGAGCTATTTACTTTTTCTCTTTTTTCCACGGATGATAACAAGATCCATTCATGCTATTCAAATACGACTTTTCCCAGAATTGTTTGAGTTATATTTTCTCTCATTGACTCTTCCACTTATACTGCTTCCATGTCACAATGTGATTGAGAAATGGTTGACAAACAGGGTAAGCTTTCCATGTAGCAACCAACGCTATCACTTCTCCGGTTGATGCCAGTTGTTGTATGTGAGTATAGTATCGCGGCTATTGAAAATTACGTAATTCTTGCTGTAAACTGTCAAATTTTATATGTAATGGTATGTATTTTCTATTTCTATTTTCGTATCATAATAAGACATCTTGGGGGAACTCTTACATATTCCAAAGTGAGTGTTCGAATGTCGTTTCTGGCGCATAACATCGATTTTCTGGTTGGATCACATAAATTAAACGAATCCTGTTTTACCTTTAATAAATAAATAAGTATGTGAATAAATAAATAAATAAACAAATAAATAGATAATAATAATAATAATAATAATAATAATAATAATAATAATAATAATAATAATAATAACCTAGACTTAATAACCTAATAATAGACTGTCGTAGGCTAGAATTTGGTAGCGTTGAAATGCTGATAGGCCAGACTATGCCTTTATTTCATATATTAAGTGAAACTGGTAGATTTTCATAACACCAAATTAGAATATATTAACATTATTGAATCAGATTACTAATAATAACTTGTATGAGTGAATGCCAGCTGATGACTGTCATTAGATTGGAACGGTGTATGCTCCACAGATAGCAAGTATTACTGTTTTGTATAATTACGCACTAACAACCTGTGTTAGTGCTGCATACGCATAAGATTGTCTGCATTACACTACACTTTTGTATGCCTACGCACTAACAACCCGTGTTTGTGTTGTATGCCTCTAAGATAACCATCATTACAGTTTTGTATGCCTACGCACCATAAACTATTGTTAGTGTTGTATGCTCCTAAGATAGCCATCATTACAGTTTTGTATGTCTACGCACCAAAAGCCTTGTTAATGCTGCATTCTCAATAGATAGCCAGCATTACATGTTTGTATGCCTTCTCACCAATAGCCCAGTATTTCATTTTTGTATGTTTATGCACAAATAGCCATTGCCAGTCCGGTATGCACCAAAAATAATCAGCATTACATTTTTGTATGTTTACGCACCAGTAGCTATTGGTAGTGCTGTATGCTTTAAAGACAGCAAGTATTGTAGTTTTGTATGCTAAGAATATTTGGTATGAACAGCTAGGAATTTTTAGTATGTCGCTGTATAAAGCAGTAATGACTGAATCACCTCACGATTCAACGCGATGTGCAGTTGTGTTGAGAGATCTTATACCAATGAACAGAGGGCACGATGAAAATGGAGGTTATTCAGATTTTTTTTAACTGAACAATGAAAATGCAATCGAATCACGTTTACTCGAACACGGATAACTCGATTTTCTCGTTATTTCAGATTGATTTTAAAGTCCCGATTTTATTTTCTATATCTTACTGTATTTTTACTCTCGATAGTTTGAATTCTGATAGATCGAATTTTCAATAATTCAAACTCATTTTATAGCCCCATTTGCATTGTCTATTTACCTTCATAATTTTTGTTAATACGAAATCACGCTTGATCATGCAAAGGTAAATATCAAACAAAGCATTATCTTGAAATAAGGGTTAAGCCAACAAGTACATGTATTCCATTCTGAACAAGTTATAATGTATTTCATTAACAAAATTCTATAAAACAGTAAACACAGTATTTGTTCAGAAGATATGTCTTTTAGAAATAAGTCAAAACAGCAGATTTAGTAATTATACTAACAGATGTAGCGCCATTTCAATGAAGAGGTCAATATGACTCGAATAAATTTTGAAAAATATTTGACTCGTCATTCGCTTCAGCGGGCTCAATCGCACTTTTGAGGCACAGCGATGAATTGTTACTGGTCACTGTACTGGGTTCTTTTTAACAGACTATGGGGCTACGCTTCAGCTGTTTGGTGTATGTATAGAAGCACCGTTAGGAAATAACGATTCGTACCTTCGACTTTATGCTTTCTTACCAAACTCACTTACAATGACCAGATGGATTTCATTAGCATAAAATTTTATTGTAGTAACTTACTGCCCTTATGACAAGTTGTCAGTCATCTTTTAGATATACAACTAAATATTTGCTTCTAAATCAACCGAATTAAATACGCAGTTTCTCAAATCTAGGGATACTTATGTTGTTTAGCATGCTTATGTAAGTTCTGAGATTTCAAACAATGTACAAGGTTTTCCAAAAAGTTTAATTATAAAACTCTCTCTCTCTCTCTCTTAAAAAAGGGAATAATAATAAATAATAATAAATAATTATCATAAATAAATAAATGAAATAAAAATAAATAAATGATAATAAAAAGATTATACTTAGTATGAATAGGAGGCAAAAAAGCTCCTGTTTGATTACAAATATGGCCGACAACGGGAGGTAACTCCAACTTTATCACTGTTAGTGAAACCTATGAATTATTTTTCATGGCTACTGGCTTCAACCATTGGCTGACGATTTGTATGTTTGGAGGATCGCCGATAAGTTTGTTACAATGGTTGACTATTTGGTTGGCTAGAGGATCCCCGGCAAATTTGTAACATATACGGTCCATATTGTCAAATTAAATATATTGTGATGTATTGTTTTGAATGGCTCTCTTTACTCTGAATTCTCGTTATATTATTGTATAATGCACAGTGGCTTATAACCAACAGAAAAGCACTGAACATATATATATATATATGACCAGCATACCGGTACACTGGAGTGTGTGCTCCATGGAGGAAGCATTTCATCAGGTGTCAGTTTCATGACTTGATTGATTGATTGATTGAATGATTGATTGATTAATTGATTGATTAATGTTTTACGTCATTCCACGATTATTTCATGTATATGGTGACGACATCTGCTTGATGCATCTCATAGAATTTTCTTTGGTTTTTGCAGCCTTCCTACCCGAAGCAGTGAGTTATTTACTTATTCTTATTTTATTCATTTATTATTATTATCATTATTATTTTTTTTTTTTTGCGAAAGTATTTTACGTGCCACGCCTACCGTGACACGGGACCTCGGCTTTACTGTCTCATCCGAAAGACAGAACACCGGTGTGTCCACGACGGGAATCGAACCCGGTACCTTTTGGCCAGAAGCCGAGCACCTCATTGCCTCATTCACTGTGCCACACCGGCTTAGATGTCAGTTTTAAGGATATAACTTTTATACATTATATTCAGATGTAAAGGTTTAGATCACAGAGAAGACTGTAAAATAACAAGGGGAATGTCACTGCAGTCTCTGACATTCCTGTGAAGTTTTATTTCAGTTCCTTGTGAGAACATATACGTGACAGAGAGCCTGTCGACATTCCATAAGTCGCATTGGCGGTGGGAGGATGGGGTTGGTCGGTTGTAGGCAGATGAGATCCTGTCGACATGCCATAAGTCGCATTAGCGGTGGGAGGACGGGGCTGGTCGGTTGTAGGCAGATAAGAGCCTGTCGACATGCCATAAGTCGCATTAGCGGTGGGAGGAGGGGGCTGGTCGGTTGTAGGCAGATGAAAGCCTGTCGACATGCCATAAGGCGCATTAGCGGTGGGAGGAGGGGGTTGGTCGGTTGTAGGCAGATGAGATCCTGTCGACATGCCATAAGTCGCATTAGCGGTGGGAGGAGGGGGCTGGTCGGTTGTAGGCAGATGAGAGCCTGTCGACCTGCCATAAGTCGCATTAGCGGTGGGAGGAGGGGGCTGGTCGGTTGTAGGCAGATGAAAGCCTGTCGACATGCCATAAGTCGCATTAGCGGTGGGAGGAGGGGGCTGGTCGGTTGTAGGCAGATGAAAGCCTGTCGACATGCCATAAGGCGCATTAGCGGTGGGAGGAGGGGGTTGGTCGGTTGTAGGCAGATGAGATCCTGTCGACATGCCATAAGTCGCATTAGCGGTGGGAGAAGGGGGCTGGTCGGTTGTAGGCAGATGAGAGCCTGTCGACCTGCCATAAGTCGCATTAGCGGTGGGAGGAGGGGGTTGGTCGGTTGTAGGCAGATGAGAGCCTGTCGACATGGCATAAGTCGCATTAGCAGTGGAAGAAGGGGGTTGGTCGGTTGTAGGCAGATGAGAGCCTGTCGACCTGCCATAAGTCACATTGGCGGTGGGAGGAGGGGGTTGGTCGGTTGTAGGCAGATGAGAGCCTGTCGACATGCCATAAGTCGCATTGGCGGGGGGGGGGGGTGGTCGGATGTAGGCAGATGAGAAAGAGAGCCTGTCAACATGCCAGAAGTCGCATTAACGGTGGGATGGGGAAGGAAATTGGTTGATCGATTGTAGACAGATGAGGACAGCCTGTCGACTAGCCATAAGTTGCATTGGCCGGAAGGGAGGGGGGGGGGGGGAGGGTGTTGGTTGTATTTATATATCTATTCAATTTCATTTATTTACTTATTTATTAATTTTGTGTGTGTGTGTGTGTGTGTGTGTGTTTGTACCCTTTGACCTTCTTTAACTACGGGTCTTTTCATCTTATCGAGATCCATGTAGCGTGCACTTTTGTAAACACTTGACTAGATTTGCCTCCGATTTAATCAGACAAAGCGTAATGTAATATAATTCCAGAGTCATCACATAGTTATAAGCCTTTGAGTGATTGAGTAACAATTTCCTTCATTCATTTTCTGATTTATGACCAGAAATTGTTATTGTAATGGTTTTTATCTAAAGGTGTGTTTCAAAACGACATTCTGTAATCTCTGATTCAAATGAAAGATCAACAAAGATATGATTTATCATTATTGAACGGAAAAGACAGAACTACAGGGGTATATCCGGGCATCTTTCTAAGAGGTTTCACAATTTTGGGGGTAATATTTTGCCAAGGAAAGGGGGGCCTATCTTAGAATTCATTTAAAAAATTGTAAAAAAAATTATTCAAAAAGGGTAGGGGTGTCAAGGCTTCAACCTTAGATACGTACATGATCTACTACATACAAACTTTACAGTATAGGTATAAAAAAGGGCTATATCCCAAACAATGTCGAATTTTGGTAGATTCAAGTTTATAAAAAAAGGAGAATGGCTGGTCTTCAACCGGTATCTTCCCCTGGATACGCTGATAATAAATGATGCCAGGAAAGTGTGACATACACATTTTCATGCCATAAAACTCCAGTTTGCGACATGCAAGATTTTATGTTTCCATATCCGTTTGCAATTATCGGGTTCGATGTTGTAGAAAAGCTATGCAACTTCAAAGCCTGACACAGCGTTACTTCGAAGTCACTGCTATAAGGCGATTAATCAAAGATGGTGGTATTTCAAACGATGTCGTCTTTGGTGACGACAGATCGATTTATTGATTCATGGACTAATAATTTTATTATGAGCGAATTCTTACACCGCCATTCACTATGATTATCTAAGCAAGGGTTTAAGAAAATATCACTGATTATTGAAATGAAAAATTACTTCCGTACAACAATTTTCAGCTTTTGAATATGTCATTTCTGTATAACAAATGACAATCAGAGAATTAGATATATACAAGAAAATTAAGACGGAATTCAAATTACCAGTGAAATAAATTGTGTGTGTGTGCGTGCGTATGTAGATGTACCGGTGTGTATGCGTGCGTATACGTAGATGTGCGTGAGTATGCGCGTGCAGATGTAGATGTGTGTATGTGTTAGCGGGCACGTGCGTATGTAGATGTGTGTATGAGTTTGCGGGCGAGTGTGAAATACAACCTATCAGAAGTAACGTACTCTCGATGAAAATTGAAAAACGAAGGGTTATAGATACTCTCTCATATACAAGAAAACAAATCTTGACACTATACTGTTAAAGATCAAAATAAACAAACAAACAAGCAAAAAGGAACAGTAATCGATATCAGGCGTCTCTGTTTGCTAGCCAGACCCCTTGTGTATGACGGCCAATTTCGGCTTTGATTCTTGGGAAGGGGATAAAAGTCAAATGTTTAAATCGAGTTCCGGAAAACCATCAAAATGATCTAGTGGTTAGCAAATAGTTCATACAAAATACCACAAAAGAGAAGGCATAATAAGAACATACCCCCCCCCCCCCAAGATCTGTTCTCAACTCGCTAAATAGGATCAAATATTGTGCTCCAGATAAGATAGAATTTAGCTATCAAGAAAAGAGAAAATACATATCTCTTCATATGAAAATAATTTTTCAATTTTTAAACAGTGCTTTGCTTATCAGTTACACGTAAATAAATCAAATTAGGAAAATGAGATTGTTAAACTTGTATTTTAGTTGACCACAAATTTTCTCCTTTTGATTTTGGAGATCTTCAGCATAGTTCAAGATTTTCATAATTCAGATTATCAGCACATAACCTTAATGTTGAGGAAGGAAGATATCATAACGTGGTTAGACGTGATCGTTTTTGTCAGAAATGTGAACTTGATGAAGTAGAGGATGAATTTCATTTCATTTTAGTATGCCCTGTATATAACGATCTACGATATATGTATATTAAACCATATTATTACAAGAGATCATCGATGTTTATATTGGTACAGTTGCTTTCAATTAAAAACAAGAAAGCGTTGTGTAAATTATCAAAATTCTTGATCAAGGCTTTGAAATTAAGATCCTGTACTTAAATGTAAATGTCTATACCTCCATTATAACACTCTACTCGATTTACAATTGTATTATATGTTTATATTTATATATGTATTGATGTATCTGTATTTAATGCTGATTAGTCGTAAGACTAAAGGCAAAATAAACTATACATAAGTGATGGCACATAGTCACTCGTAATTATATTCTTGAACATCGATGCTTATTTGAGCGAAAAAATATTTTCGACATTCATTTCAATTCAACAATCATTTTATGTTTTGAATTTTCATTCGGGAATAGTAAATCAGTTAAATGAGTTCAGATACCATAGAAACTTAACAATTAAGAATAAGACAAGATGTAGACACTGAACTGATTTTTTATATATCATTATGAAATATTCAAATTATGATTACTTAAAAAATATAAAAAGGACATATGAATGAGCTATATGACAAAAGCCGCCAAGGCCGTGTAGAGCAAACAAGAATAAACACATAAAAGACACCCCAAACTATTCGATTGTAATGCATTTGCAGTACAGAGTGCGGTCAATTGAAGCGATAATCGTTATTCAGTTGATGTGGTTAACCGGTTTACGGGTCCACCTTCCCACTCACAGCAAAAGCAGTATAATCAATGAACACACAATAAATTTAGCTTTGTTGGCATCGCTACAGCGTGTCGTGATGCGTAATACCAATTTACATATATCGCCAATTTCAATCATGAAAAGTTAAGCAAACACATTTTCTGATTCCATATCTGTATTGTCATCTAAGCGGAAGATGAATTTTCTAGACGGGCAAAACAACTATAATCTCACACGCTGTTCATTTGATAAACTATTCTACTTCACTTACAATTGTGTAACCCGTGTTTTGATTATTTCGTCGAAGAGAATCCCCCTTTTTATATACAGATTCTAATCTACATGTATGAATAGTCTGTTTCTGGCTCTATTATAGAATACGTTATTTTATTGTTACCTTGTTAATGCACTTACAGAGAAGCTCAAGCTCTCTCTCTCACTCTCTCTCTCTCTCTCTCTCTCTCTCTCTCTCTCTCTGTGTGTGTGTGTGTGTGTGTGTGTGTGTGTGTGTGTATAAGTGTGTGTGTTTTCTGGCTTTGCTTTTAAAACACCTATTCTATAAAATCTTTTGTTTTTCAATACACATACGTACTAGGTGCAGACGATTAAAGAGAATTTATTTTCAATTACCACTCCTTTCTAATGACCCAAATGATTTGTACTCTTTCACTTTGGACAGAACTTTCTTGTTCGTACACCGTCTATTCTAATAGAATTATCCTATTGTTTTCTTGCGTCCTTGACTATTCCTAAATACTTTTCCCATAGACATGTACATTCTCTTCTATTGAATTTAGAGCCGGCATGGCCTAGTGGTATCGCCCTGGACTCCTGATCGGGAGGCCGGGGTTCGATTCCCGCTCTGGTCATGCCGGTGTCCTGTCTTTCGGATGAGACAGTAAAAACCGAGGCCCCGTGTCGAGGTATGCATGGCACATTAAAGATCTCTCACTGCTTCGGGTGGGTCTGTTGCAAAGGTCAAAATTTGTATGCCCCGCATCAGGCAGATGCCGTCACCATATACGTGAAATATTCAGTCAACCAATCTATTGAATTTATTGTATTCTTGTGCCCGTGAAAAACACACTTTCAACATAAATTCTATTCTAATAACTCAAGTATTATATTTTTGTGGTTTAATCATAAAGGTCTAGTGACTTCGTGAACCTAAGCGCCGCTCTGAAGCTCCCTTTAGTGTATATACTCTGTCAGAGTAAGGTTCGAATCCAGAAGTTGGTAGGTTTACCATTGTACATAACCAGACTTTTTCCATACACTCTTATTTCTTCCTCCACTTATAACTGGTCATGGCCATATATATGAAAAAGATCTTTATTAAACCAAAAAAACAATCCCCGAGGATTATATTGTTTTTCAATAAGCGCTCTATTCAGACAATGGTATTCTGTTGCTGTTGACACTATCCTTTTCAACGTACAATCTCCTCTAATAAGTCTATTGTATTCTACTGCTGTCGGGATACACTCGCTATCGGAGGGAACTATACGTGTATAAATCAAGCACAGCTTATCCCCAAGTCGTGCCTGGAATACATCAACAACAGCAGAAAGATCCTGAATACACGGACTTAAAGAATAATCCCTCAATCATCATTGTTTATACAATTTAAATAGCGAATATAGACTTATGGAAATAAAGAGCAGCAGCAAAAAGCGTGTCTGAGGTAATACCGCAGTGACGACGAACGACAAGCGCGGTATGAAATGACTGCCAATCCCCATTGATATAACAATATAAAGTTTGACATACCGGTTACTATGATCAACTCGTGAAGTGACAACAGGGCTCGCAAGAGTGTTAAGGCCAAATTCAATTACTTGGAAATCGATCCGTCGGGAGAGAGGCTATCCGAACGTGCTTTCAAGAGCCGCATAGAAATGGAATCTAGTATGAGAGGGGGCGATCAATGTAAAAAGATGTCGCAGGGCCTGTCTTGGTAATGAAACAGTTTATAATATGCCGAACCTATTTTCAGGGATCTGTTTAATGTATTTTGTGATTGATTTTGATAGTGATACTGGGTATTAATTCTTTATGAACATTACTCTGAAGCTCAGTCCTTTTATTTTCCTTTTCCTTGTCTTTTATTACCTGGATTTCATATGGATTTCATATTGACAAAGAATTTGTAATATGAGCTGATATCAGGTTGAGAGGATTTAATCAATAACTACATTTAAGTTCTTTAAGTAAAATACTACTACTGTAGGTTTGGGTCAAGCAGGTTTGGCCTATTGATGAAGTGCCCGGCTTGACTACCGTCGTGGGCACACCGGTGTCCTGTCTTTCGGGTGAGGCAGTGAAAACCAAGGTCCCGTGTCACGGTAGGCGTGGCACGTAAAAGATCCCTCACTACGTACTTCAAGTGAATCCGCTGCAAAGTGTAAATTTCAGTGAATCAGGTATATGCCGTCACCATATACGTGAAATAATCGTGAAGTGACGTAATACAACAATAGATCAATACATGTGGGTCGGGTACCTAGAGTTCCTATCACGGATTTCTTACATACCGTACATGATTGTGTTGTTTTTTCAATGATCTTTCTCTAATAAATTTTGTCAATTGATGACAGTAGATTTTTTTTTTTGAGGGAGGAGGGGGGGGGGGTATTTCAATTAGACAAGAGACTATATCTGATATAGAAATATAATTTCAATAATAAATGATAATAATAAACAAACAAACAAACAAAAAACACAACAAGAAACGAAACAAAACAACCTCTCCCCGAAAAGCACCCATATAATAACGAAATTTTTTTTTTTCCAAAACAAAAACAAAAAGCCCAAACAAACAAAAACAAACATACAAACCAAAACAAAACAAAAAAAAAAAGAAAACAAAACCAATTACTGCAATGTCACAACATTTTACTACTCTAGGCATTCAAGGATCAAAGGAAATCAGGGGTGATAAAGTATCCACGCGAAGTAAGTGTCTCCTGTTTGGCTCCATACATCTGTCATGAATACCCAAAACATATAGACAAAATAAAAGTATTTTACATCGCATGCATGACATGTGGAAATTCATGAGTACTAACACTGTACAGAAAGTGTTCAAGTCAGGCTGCATCAGACCAGGTAAGCAAAACAAATAGATAATATATCATGCATGTAAGAATTTACTCAAGGGTAAAACAGTACATATAATCACATGGTAGTATATAGCTATTATTATGATAATTCTGTATAAATTATTCCATGCGACACAAAGAGCCAGAAATATTGATTTAACGCAAAATAAGCTTATTGGCATTACTACGGTAAGATGACGAAATGCAGAGTTCCTATTTGTTCTTTGAAGACTTCCCGACACGGAAAATGTGAATGTGTTTTCAGTTTTTAACCTAATGAAAGAAATATACATTTATAGCTTAATAGATAAATAATGTATTAATGTGTGACAGATCACATAAGGTGGTTTTATGTGGAGAAGAGTGAAAATGTTTCTGAAATAGGTGCCCCCGTCATCTCTTCCCATAAATGTGACTGATTATTCATACACTTTATGTTAAGTTCCTGCAATTTGATTGGATGATTAAACGGTTGAAAAGTGTAATAAGAATTATCGCTTTGGTTGACATTGTTTCCTCGAGTTGACAAAATGGCATGTTACCCCGTAAAAATGTAATATGTATATAATAATAATTGGGGCGAAAATGGCGTAGCTATGACGTATGTTCGAGCATGCATATCAGGTTATATTGAAAGCATATAAAAACAGGATGTGAATTGGTATACATTCCTGATATTAAATCTTCATTTGTTCCTGGCGTGCATAAAGCAATGCACAACTACGCCATTGCTATGTTAAACTGGACTCCCTATAACTCTGGACTCCCTGTAAACCTAGACTTCGTATAACCCTAGACCCCCTATAATCCTGAACTCCCTATAACCCTGGACTCCCTATAAACCTAGACTCCGTATAACCTTAGTGTTCCTATAAACCTGAACTCCCTATACCCTGGACTCCCTATTAACCTAGACTCCGTATAACCCAGGACTCCCTATAACCCTGGACTCCATATAAACCTAGACTCCGTATAACCCTAATGTTCCTATAACCCTGAACTCCCTATAACCCTGGACTCCCTGTAAACCTAGACTCCGTATAACCCAGGACTCCCTATAACTTTGGACTCCATATAAACCTGGACTCCGTATAACCATAGTGTTCCTATAAACCTGAACTCCCTATAACCCTGGACTTCCTGTAAACCTAGACTCCGTATAACCAAGGATTCCCTATAACTCAGGACTCCATATAAACCTGGACTCCGTATAACCCTAGTGTTCCTATAACCCTGAACTCCCTATAACCCTGGACTCCCTTTAAACCTAGGATTCCCTATAACTCTGGACTCCCTATAACCAAAGACTACCTGTGACACTGGAATGTCTAAAACTCTGGACTCTCTTTGAACCTATACTCCTTATATCCCTAGACTCCCTATTATCCAGGACTCCCTATAACTCTAGATTCCATTCAACTATAGACTCCCTATAACCCTAAACTCCATATACCCTAGACTCTCTATAACTATAGGCTCCATACAATTATAGACTCCCTATAATCCTAAATTCCCTATAATCCTGGACTCCTTTAACCCTACAGTTCCTATAACCATTGGACTCCCTGTAACCATAGACTCCCTATAACCATAGACTCCCTATAATCCTGGACTTCCTCTAACCCTAGACTTCCTATAACCCTACACTCGCTATAACCCTAGATTCCCTATAACGCTAGACTCCCTATAATCCAGGACTCCCTATAATCCTAGAGTTTCTATAACCCTAAACTCCCTATGACCCTGGGCTCCTTCTAACACTAAAGTACCCATAACCCTAAACTCCTTATAACCATTGGGCTCCCTATAATCCTGGACTCCCTCTAATCCTAGAGTTCCTATAACCATTGGACTCCCTTTAACCCTAGACCCCCTATAATCCTAGTCTCCCTCTAACCCTAGACTTTCTATGACCCTTTAACTCCCTATAACCCTTGATTCCCTATAACGCTTGACTCCCTATAATCCAGGACTCCCTATAACTCTAGAGTTCCTATAACAATTGGACTCCCTATAACCCTAAACTCCCTATAATCCTGGACTCCCTCTAACCCTAGAGTTCCTATAACCATTGGACACCCTATAACCCTAGACTCCCTATAATCCAGGACTCCCTCTAACCCTAGACTTCCTATAACCCTAAAATCCCTATAACCCTGGATTCCCTATAGCCCTGGACTCCCTATAATCCAGGACTCCCTATAACCCTAGAGTTCCTATAACCCTAGACTCCCTCTAACCCTAGACTCCCTATAATCCTATACTCCCTATAATCCTATACTCCCTATAACCCTAGACTCCCTATAACCAATTGACTCCCTATAATCCTAGACTCCTTATAACCCTATACTCCCTATAATCCTGGACTCCCTCCAACCCTAGAGTTCTTATAAGCCTAGACTCCCTATAATCCTGGACTCCCTCTAATCCTAGACTCCCTATAACCCTGGATTCCCTATAATCCTAGACTCCCTATAATCCCGGACTCCCTATAACCCTAAAGTTCCTATAACCCAAGACTCCCTATAACCCTGGACTCCCTATAACCCTGCATAATATACTTCAGATCTATAATTATTGTTATATAACAGTCAAATTGGAATACATCAAGAACGCTTCGCCTTCTATGGCTTGAAATTCATAATTTATGAAACACCGCACATCATAATGACGTCATGATGAGGAATAATGATGTATTTAAAACAAAATTTTAAAAAATCCGAATTAATACATGAATTGTTTACATGTTAGGAAATACCACCCGTCCTATGTATCATGTTGGATGTGGGATACATATGAATCGTGACATCGATTTTAACTCAAGTAATCTCTCTTTTTACACCGATCATATTGATATTAACTTCAGATTATCCTTATGAAGTTTTCAGTTTTCTTCAGTTTTAAGATTACTTAAAACACAACTGAAAATTTATAAAATAGTCTTAAATTTGTGAACAATAAATGTATGAAAAAGAAATATAAAGGCCATTCCCTTTATGACGTCACCACAGTTTTAGGAAAATAAAGTTTTGATATCTCAATTTTTATTTCGATGGAATTGGGTCGTTATTGTAAAATGCTGTATTCTTTATGACTTTAATGTACATATTATTTTTATTCAATTATTTCATTACTATTGCATACTTCATGTTATAACCGAGATCTGATGAAACCTTGAAAATGTATACAAAAAGATTTTCTTTTTGCCTGAATTTTTTAAAGTGATAACTTGTAGAAAGAAAGAAAAAAACTGGTATTATATGTGAAAGATGAGAAAGGTGAGAAATGAAGCCTAACATAGAAATATTAGTGGAAAGAAAATTCATATTCAAAGCTTAATTCTGCGACACAAATTATTTTTATGATACAGATCACGTTTTTGAGAAATGTTAAGTAAAGGCAACTAATGTGCGCATAAACTAGACTTTTCAGACAAAATTTACAAATATCCCCCCTCCCAGTAATAAAAGTTAAGACAGAAGGAAAGGAATTCAGACCAGGCGCTATTAAGCTTATTTACTTTTCGGGTGATGGCGCATTTTGCACTTGAATGATATTACATATACAAGAAGACAGTGTTTGTCTAATAAAATACCATATGATGAACTGTTTCACCAAATATATTCCTCGAGCAAGTCTTAAAATATTTTCAGGTAAATATGACAACAAAATATAACCTTATATTTTAGGGTACACATGTACTTAAACGGAAGGTTAAATGTATATGAAAAGTTTTAAAAAGAAAAAAAAAGCGTTTTCGATATCGAAGATGACGCTTAAAGGAAGTATCTAGACAGAATCTGATTTCTTTTTCATTTCTATAATCTCTACGTTCTTTCCCGTATAAAGGAGTGACTACATTAAGACAGGCTTTATCAAAATCAATATGATATATATTTTTTTCATATGGCTCAATGTATTTCCGTGGATAAAGACTCAGGGCGCTAATGAGGTGTTGCCATGACGATAGGGAATGATGCGCATCCAAAGGATTATCGAAATGCAGATACTGAAATAATTAGTTTTCCGCGCTGTTTCAATCTCGATTGTTTTTAGCTCACCTGAACCGAAGGTCTATTTAATATAATGAATATTATTGTTATCAGTTTGTTTTTGTTTTTGAGTTTGGGGTTATTTTTATTTGGGGGTGTTGTGTTTGTTTTTGTTGTTGTTGTTTGTATCTTTTGTTTTCCTTTCTTTCTTTTTTTTATTTTGTAATGTATCGTTTTGATACTTCGTTGTTATTTTGCATTGGTAGGGCTGGATATCAGGAAAAGAGAATGTTCGATGGACACGACCGTTAACCAGTATATTCCAATAGCGATAAAGATGAACATAACAAAACACAACGAGTTTATTTTTACTAAAATAGGAGAAGCAGGTTGAACTATATACACGTTTTATATATCTTCAAATATACTCTTCAGACCTGCGCAACCCAATAGTAGATAATTAAATTATTTTGTTTGTAATTCACAAAATCCTTCAATGTATCGTCATGAAACTACATCCATGCTTTAGAAATTGAATCGCTGTCCATCCCTTTATAGTAAAGGTGATGCTATCCTACCTATCACTTGAATCAATATAAGTAGCAATATAAGCATTACTAATCTACTAATGGTGCTTGATCCGATACCCAGATTTCCTTGATGTGTATCTGGTGAGCATTTTAGGCCTCCTCGATTCCCTTGCTCTTAAAAGTGTTAACATGCTCATATAGCATGTATAGTGATAATTACAATGGTTATAAATAGTAAAGCTTGAGGACAACAAGAAGCCTAATGTAAAATGGTGTTTTACGTAGCTGAAGTATGATTTTTAATGATTTTTTAATCTCTGAATTAGTTTGTCTTAAATTAAATGAAAAATGTTTCACTGTTGGTATTTTAAGTCTTTAGAGAGTTTTGCTATCTGAGGATAGAGAGAATTAGGCGTTTAAATTGTATTGATATATTTATTGGTCTTTTTGTGTTTTTCTTTTCTTTTTGTTTGTTTGTAATCGGGGGGGGGGGGGGTGTTATTTGTTTTCGGTATAACTGGGTGGGAAGAAGTTGGGTTTTTTAAAATTTTATTTATTCTATGGTTTGATTTTTGTTTGGGTTTGTTTTGGTTTGATTTTGTGACATATTCATTAAATATAAAATGTCTTTCAATAATTAACTTTGTTACTAGTTTTACTGATATTATGGACATATTTTAATATTGATATTTGAAACTCGATAGTACGTTACATCCATTATGCCATACGTTCATTTTGCCATGCAATCTTATTTCCTTCCTTTCATCCATCCAAACGTCCGACTAAGTATCCATCCATCCAATATCATGAACAAATATATTTCTATTGTAAAATCAGACATTATTCTTATTTTAGATTTAACAATTATGCATTTCTTAAATGGTTTCAATGAATGAATGAATGACTACATATGATGCAAACAAAACCCATTTCCAAAATAAATGTAACTCACTGACTCACAGAAAAGTTTCCAAACACTTTTTACAGATTATAGTAAATCGAAATACGACAAAAACAAACAAGCAAAAACAAAAACCAACCCCCCCCAAAAAAAATAAACCAAAAAAAAAAAAAACCAAACACTCCTCTCCCCAAAAAAGCAAAAACAAGAAAAACAAACAAAAACAAAACAAACAACCCCGCCCCCTAAAAAACCAAAAAAAGACCCCCAAGAAACAAGAAAAAAACCAAACAAAAAAAAATAATAATAATAAATAACCAAAACACCACGAAAAACAAAAGAATTACTAAATGCCAAAATGAAGTATATGTGATATAAGATTGACATAACAACCAGACGATGTCCGTATTTAATAGATATGTTGCAACAAATTCAATAGTATGTAATTGTAATCTCTTTACGACTTTATCTTATTTTGACATCAATGGTCAATTCGATAGCAAACAATTCTGTCCTTTTCTTTCCAATCAGTTTCTATTTATTTAATTTCTCAATGCTTGTGCCACATGAAGAGTTTTATTGATGTTACTGCATCAAGTGAATAATTTTGGAGAAATTCAGATGGTCTGTGATGAATGTTTCTAGAATTTTAGATGATTTGTAAAATGTTGGATTATCTGTAGTCACTATTCCGAGAATTTCACATGATCGGTGGTCATCATTTCCGAGAATTTCAGATGATCGGTGGTCAGCATTTCCAAGAATTTCTAATGACCTGTGGTCAGTATTTCCTAGAATTTTAGATTATCTGTGGTCAGTATTTCCAAAAATTTCAGATGATCTGTGGTCAGCATTTCTTATCAGTTAAGATTATAAGTGGTTAGTCTATTAATGTGTTTTCATGACTAGGTATATTACCGTGTCAAAAAATTTGCAATCAACAATTTTAAAGACAAGTGGTCAGCGTCCTAAAATGTAAGTCGACCCAAAATGTTTAGCATTTCTAAAATTCAGATTATATCGGCTAGAAATTATAGAATATTGTTTAACTAGTGGTCAGCTGTCCTAGAATTAGATAATTTGTGATCAGCGTTCCTCTATATTCAAATGAACTGTGGAAAGTGCTCTATCAGTTATTTTTAGATTTTCACATATGTGGACAACATATATGACATGAGTCAAATTTAGTGGTCTTCTTGTCGCCCTTTCTCTTTTTTACGAGTCCATTCAAATAGCTTTACACAGTTGTCATCGTGTGAACCTTCGTCTCATCTCTCCTTCTCTCAAACAAGAGTCTGAAGAGGAGAGATGAGACGGGGGTTCACACGATGCACAGTTGTCTTTTCCTTTAAAATGATTAATGCATGGTATTGCTGACTGTTTATCCACTCTACCTCTAGAATGGGATCTTACATAGAGCCTTTTGTCATGTCGTGCACACACACGTTGGTAGCTGGCACCTCTAGGCACGACAAAGATGCTTGACCACTCTTGAATGGTCATCCATTCACGCGCTGAATTGTCCACATTTGCGCCTGAATGTTTACATCATTTACATGCCAATTTTCCTGTTTTCTGAAGATCCTTCTGGGCAGGGACAAACAAGATTGATAACAAAAATAAATGTGTCTTGTCAAGCGTCTTGGGGACTCTGATCATCGATCTCTTTTTCTCTCGTTATAAAGATTAATGACCAAGTCCCTCTACTTCCGCTTCTACGTGGTTATATTTTACTTAATGCATAAACCGGATGAACTATCCCAATTTGATCGGATTGAGCAAATTATTCTAAAATCAGCAGCACGTGAGAAGTTAGATTTCATTTATTTTGTTTTATTTTCTTTGTCATTCACAAACATTTGAGCCAATGGATTCGTTTGCTGCATACCTAGCATAGACGTATAAAACTTGAATGCTACTTCAGTGACCATATCTTACAATGGTCAATTTGTTACACTAATATTCAAAACATTTAAATGTCTAAACATTATTATAATAATGTTTAAACATATTAAATGTTTTAAATATTAGTGTAACAAATTGACCATACAAATGGGAAAAGTAAATTGAATCAACCTTCATTGCATAACTTTATACCCCTCTATTTCCTCTTCTGCGGACTACCTTAATTACAAGGGCAGGTAACCCATCTTATTTGAATGCCCTTTAGATATATTAAGTTACGTGTTACTGATTTGTATCTGTACATGATTATCTTTCCTGCAAAGTATAATTATCATTAATCTCGGTGCATTGTTGTTAAGTTGTGAGTACGATAGCGGCATGTCATCCATTACCTCTCTTTAAAGAGTCTTGCAGCAGACGCAAATCATTTGTGTATCAAAGAAGGTTAAAAACAAATGGCGGATTTAGCAACATTGGCAACTCCTGCAAACGCCACCCTTTGATCGGAAAATTTTACCCCAAAAAGGCCATTTTCGATCATTTTTAGTGTTGCAATCCCCCTTTCTAGACAGAATAGTGCAAAACATTAGCCATGGAAGGCTGCAATCACGTTTTCAAACATTTCTAGATCCGCCTATGAAAAAGATTTATGTTTGGTTTATGGTCAAGAGCGTAGCTTTAATGTAATCCTGAAAACTCGGGCATGTACATAATAGTCATATATTTGGTACATTTCACTTAAATGAGGCATTTCCAATATGCTATATGGAGTTGTGACTGTTAAAATCCTAAAATCGTATTATGTAAAGGGGGATCGTCTCCCATAACCCCCACCAGGGTTATTCCCTGGACCCGCTTCAAGCCTGAATATTGGTATACCTTTGCAATATACAGTTACTAACGCTACAAGGGAAATATAATTTATGAGTTTCTTTGTACCAGGCTTGGATATAATTATTTTCAGGGTTTTTTTCTGGAAAAAAAATTTTGATAACCTGCTTTGCATCGAATGTTATGCAGGTATCCCTTCAAACGACACTTTGATACATGACACATTTTTTATTCTGTCTGTTCTTTGCACATCGAAATCGGAATTCACTTACTGCGCCGGTCTGTGTAACACGAAATAAAAATCCTTTCTCTTTTGATATAAAATGGATTTTTAAAAATAAGATCAAAATACCAACATTACTTTATAAATTTTATGTGATTCACAATGCAGTTGTTGAGAATAGAAATTATTGAGCAAAGCCCTTGATAATAACCAGCGTGTTGTTTTATTCAATCTTTATTTTTGTTTTTCTTTATAGTTAACTCTTTATTCAAGATGTTATAGATATCAAATCTATATTAGTACAATTTCAGAAAATAATATATTCATTGAAATTACTTCTCTAATTATTGATATTGAACAAATCGACTTTTTAAAATGTTAAAATCATAAGTAAATATTACTTAAAATTCCATGCATTATTATCAAAATATGATACCACAAATAATGAACATAACTGCCGTAAAATTGATGTTCCACTAATATTCGTTTATAACTTTAAAAAATCCCAGTTTTTCACTAAAAATAGCAATTCAATCCATGGCAGCTTGATTGTCAGACTTAAGCATCTTTTGACATGTGAAAAAACTGCACTGAATTCCAGAGCACTTTTATTTTCATTATCTCTATAAGAAAGAAAGAAAGAAAGAAAAAGAACAAAAACTCACAGGAATGGTAAATAACTGTTGGTGTAACCACAAAGGTGAAAAAAAATTATTTTAATAAAAACATTTTGAAGAAATCTGAAGAAATTTGTCATAGGAAATTATCCTGGGTATTGAGGGATTCAACCATTTAAAGACATACCGTGTCAAAAAAAAAAACAAAACAAAACAAAAACCAAAAAAAAAAGAAAAAAGCAAAAAAAAAAAAAACCAAAACAAAACAAACAAAAAAAAATCAGAAAGCTGCCAACATTCGATCCAAGTCAATAAATATGGAATAGGAACCGGAAATTGCCCTCACACAGACAATGAAACAGCAAACCGACTCTTTACGAATATTACAGATTGTGTTAATAACAAAATACATTTGAGCCACTTAACAGATTTGTGTATGTAGGATTAATTATATACATTCCTTGATAAACGGACAATAACCATGAAGTCGTAGAAAAATCGTTAGAATATCTGATTCCCTGCTAATCAATCTTCTCGCAGAGAACATTGTCAACTTGGATAGAATCAATAGTGGATGACATACAGGTATATATCGTGAAACATCTACGGTAATAAAAGGTCGACAGAACAGAAGCGTCTCGGCTGTTTCCTCCAACGGCGACTCGGGGGGAAAACAACCAAAATACATGTACGTGAGATAGATGACTCGGGGTGAAATCTGAGAAAGTTGGGGATATAACATCAACTATGAGCATGAAAGTATGGTTAATCTGAAAGAAGGGGGTTTCAAGTCATTTCAGGTATCAAATCATCTCACTCTGAGTCTGGGAGTGTGGAGATCTCATTTCAACTCACATCTGAGTCGGTGTATGATGGGGTATCAAGTCAACTTACTCTGAGTTTGTGAATGTGTGGATCTCATTTCAACTCACATCTGAGTCGATGTGTGATGGGGTATCAAGTCAACTCAGTCTGAGACTGTGAGTGTGTGGGTATCATGTTTTGCTCACTTTGCCCGCGATTGTGCAGGTATCGAGTCAACTCACTCTGATCCTTTGTGTAAGAATCTCATTTCAACTCGCATCTGAGACTGAGCGTGGGGGTATCAAGTCAACTCGCATCTGAGACTGTGAGTTCGGGGTATCAATTCAACTCTATCTGAGCCTTTGAGTATCAACTCAATTGACTCTGAACTTGTGAGTGTGGGGAGCTCATTTCAACTCAAATTTAAGACTGTGAATGTGTGGGTATTAAGTCAACTTATTCTGAGTCTGTGAGTTTGAGGATCTCATTTCAATTCTTATCTGAGTCGGTGTGTGTGAGTGTATTAAGTTGTGAGTGTGGGGAGCTCATTTAAACCCAAATCTGAGGCTGTGAGTTTGGGCGTATCAAGTCAACTTACTCTGAGTCTGTGAGCATGGGAATCTCATTTCATCTCACTTTAGAGGATGTGAATTTTGGGTATCAAGTCAAATTACTCTGAGCCTACATCAAGTCAATTTACTCTGAGCCTGTATCAAGTCAACTCACTATGAGCCTGTGAGTGCGGGGATCTCATTTCAACTCCATCTGAGCCTGTGTGTGGGGTGGGGGGAGGGAGGTAAGAAATCAAAGTGGGTGAGTGTGGGAGGGAGGGAGGGAATATCAATAAAAGTTCTAAGACACGAAATAAGAGACAAATAATTCTGGAAACTTGGAGTATGAAGTATCAAGTCAACTCACTGTGAGAAACGAGACAGGTGACTCACATCGAATCCAGAGGGTATGGCAGTATGAAATACATTAGACGAATGATGGAAACTTGGAGTATGGAGTAGCAAGTCATCTCACTGTGAGAAACGAGACAGGTGACTCAAATCGAATCCAGAGGGTATGGCAGTATGAAATACATTAGACGAATGATGGAAACTTGGAGTATGAAGTATCAAGTCAACTCACTGTGAGAAACGAGACAGGTGACTCAAATCGAATCCAGAGGGTATGGCAGTATGAAATACATTAGACGAATGATGGAAACTTGGAGTATGGAATAGCAAGTCAACTCACTATGGTATAAGTGACATGTGACTCACATCGAATCCAGAGGGTATGGCAGTATGAAAATACATTAGACGAATGACGCAAACTTGGGAATCCAGGAAGACAAAATTAACAAATCAACTGTTAACAGAGGCCATATAGATAAATGATTCATACGAAAGTCGTCTAAATAACACAAGGATCAACAATCACTGATTACAAGTAGACTGTTTTGACAAAATGACTGTTTAATTATTTACCACACTCTGAACATTACGATTCACGATGAGTAAGGTTCATCAAGTCCTTTCTGGAGGTACATGTTTAGTATAAGCAACCCTGAACAATTTGTGGTGACGGTTAATAAATAAGTATGCAGTAATGCTCTACAATGCATGGGAAAGTGGTTAGCACGGAATACAGATCTAAAGGGCAATAAAGTCTGTACAATCAGAAGGTATTAAGGGTTTCTATTTGGTGGATTTGGTGCACTCAAAAAGGTTCAAGGGTTTTTAAGATGGTGCATTCGCACGAAATAATGGTTGAAAGTTTATACAAACAGAAATGACAAGGCTTTAAAATTGGTACAACCAGAAAGAAATATAGGTTTAAAGTTGCTAAAATCAGAAAGGATTAGGGGTTTACAATTCGTACATCTTGAAAGAGTATAGGTTTTTAGTTTTTAGCTTCATACTTGTACAAGTATTTAAGGGTTTAAAATAGGCACTTTCATATAAAATAAGAAGTTTGTACTAGAATATTCACAAAGGATTAAGAACTATGACACTTGGACATGATGTATGGCACTTGGACATGATACATGTATATGACACTTGGACATGATATATGACACTTGGACATGATATAGGATATTTGGACATGATATATGACACTTGGACATGACGTATGATACTTAGACATGATATATGACACTTGGATATGATATATGACATTTGGACATGATATATGACACTTGAACATGGTATATGACACGGATACATGATATTTGATACGGAGGAAATCGATTATGAGAAGGATAAATCCATTCTTACCATAGAGCTGTTAGGGTAAATGTTGAAGGGTATACGAAACGTCAACATCTGATTTTGTTAAGTTAACCCAGTGTCAAAGGACATAAGAAAGATAAAGGCGGGGAGAGGTGGGTGTAGTTTGGGGTTTCGTGAGGTCGGTAGACACTTGCCTATTGTACTGGCAATTTTGATTCAATCCCAGAATATGGAATTGGTAAACATCTGCTCTCATGTCGCCATTCAAATGAAATATGGTTTCCGGATGTAACTTTGGTACGGTTTAGTGATCCGGTTGCCATTCTTATATGGCTTTCATGAACCCAGCATCGTTTAGGAGACAGAAGTTTTTTTTAATGCGCATATCGTACAGTAAACTTATACTAGTATGTATGATCTTGTGATTATCATAAAAAGAACTTAAGACATCAACCTGACATCAACCTTACCTGTATCGAAGTTTAGGTCCGTTTTATGTTAATTGTTATGATACACGTTGTCTAATGAAATACGACAGTGACGCATTCTATATATTGTTAGTGCACATTCGACCCCTGGTGTTGAGACTTGTGGCCTGGTGTCCAGAGGTGAATGGATGTCCACCGTCGTACATTTTTATTATGAGTACCACAGTGACACTGTATCAATAATTACGATAACACTTTGTCCATTTTATTTCAAGGAATATGTCCCTCGTGGGACCTCCCTCGTGCACAGCTCTGTTATTACGTGGGGTTTGGTTCTTATTTTTAGATCAATTTGGTTGTTACACTGATCTACCAATATTATGTTTATCCACGTTATTTGATTTTGAGCAGTACTGGTTAGACAATGTTTGTCTAAATGCGCATATGGTACAAAATAAATATTAGTATATTTATTTTCAGTTATTGAATATTATACACTAGAAAACGCAAGCGGTGACGCAATGCTTTTTACCTAATATGATAATGTTTTGTTTCATTCAAGACAAACAAAACAAAGAAACAATGAAAATGGTTTATTATGATAAATATCGGAATAAATGTACGTGTGTGAATTTAGCACACCACATGTGCATTTCGACAACTAATGCCTCTTCAGCGACGCTAAACACCGAAACTGTTAAATCCTAAGTGTAAATATATGAAAAGCAAACAAATTACCAAATCGAAAAAGAAGTATGGCAAAAAAAAATCCAAACAAACAAACAAACAAACAAACAAACAAAACCATCTAAGGACACAGCTGACCATAAGGGAGGTGTTCCTTAATTTTAGTGTGATTTACAAATTCTTATCAGAAGTGAAAAGAAAGTAAATAAGCTTTCGAATTTCAAAAATTATCAATACTGCATATATGTAAATCGTTTCGTGGCATTTCGTAAAAACGTTCAAACGATATGCATACAACATTGATAGCGTACATTTATCATTATCGAGATCAAGTTAACCTAGTGTCAAAGACAAAGGACATGCTTTTTAGTAAATCCAGCGGATTAACCTAGATTATAAAAGAAAGACTTGGAAAGGAAATGCAGAGAACGATATAAAACATGAAATGCAACACAAAAATTTCATTGAAACGACTTAATCTGTTCCCTTTATTTACCACAACCCCCATTGTAAACGATATGTGCAGACAAACGAGAAAAACGAGCCATAACAAAGGTTGACGACATTAACTAACCCGGTAGATTGTTCTAGGCGATATCACTCAATTTCCTCCTACTTCTATCCAGTCGCGTCGGTCTGTTACATTGGAGAGGCTATATTCTAACCCCAGAAAAGTACAATACCGGTAAATTGGAATGCATGAAAGCATACCAATCAGCAACATGCATTAGATCATGAGTCTCAATGTATTGGAAAATTTGGTATGATACCATTAATAATAGTGTTCACTTGGTATCATAACCGTGAGTATATTGTTTACTTGGTATGGTAGCATTGAGTATATTGTTTACTTGGTATGGTAGCATTAAGTATATGGTATGAAAGCATTAAGTATATGGTATGATGGCATTAAGTATATGGTATAATAGCATTTATATGGTATGATGGCATTAAGTATATGGTATGATAGCATTAAGTATATGGTATAATAGCATTAAGTATATGGTATAATAGCATTACGTATATGGTATGATGGCATTAAGTATATGGTATAATAGCATTAAGTATATGGTATGATGGCATTAAGTATATGGTATGATGGCATTAAGTATATGGTATAATAGCATTAAGTATATGGTATAATAGCATTAAGTATATGGTATAATAGCATTAAGTATATGGTATGATGGCATTAAGTATATATGGTATGATAGCATTAAGTATATATGGTATAATAGCATTAAGTATATGGTATAATAGCATTTATATGGTATGATGGCATTAAGTATATGGTATGATGGCATTAAGTATATATGGTATTATAGCATTAAGTATATGGTATGATGGCATTAAGTATATGGTATGATGGCATTAAGTATATATGGTATGATAGCATTAAGTATATATGGTATAATAGCATTAAGTATATGGTATAATAGCATTTATATGGTATGATGGCATTAAGTATATGGTATGATGGCATTAAGTATATATGGTATAATAGCATTAAGTATATGGTATGATGGCATTAAGTATATGGTATGATGGCATTAAGTATATGGTATGATGGCATTAAGTATATGGTATGATAGCATTAAGTATATGGTATGATGGCATTAAGTATATGGTATGATGGCATTAAGTATATGGTATAATAGCATTAAGTATATGGTATGATGGCATTAAGTATATGGTATAATAGCATTAAGTGTATGGTATAATAGCATTAAGTATATTGTTAACTTGGTATGATAGCATTAAAGTATTGATAACTTGATATGATAGCTTTAAATATGTTGTTTACTTGGTATGGTAGCATTAAAATATTGATAACTTGGTATGATAGCAATAAGTATATTGTTTACTTGGTATGATAGCATTACAAATATTGTTAACTTGGTATGATAGAATTGGGTATTTATAGTTTATTTGTTATGATAGCATTGGTTATATTGTTAACTTGTTATGATAGCATTAAGTATATTGTTACTTAGTTGCTGGATGTTTTCAGGGGAAGTGGGAATTTATTAACAACAAACTTAGTAATCACACGGACAGTCTGTTTATGGTAGATATAAGCATTCGTCCCTGTTCTATTAAAGAAGCAAATTCCGGTCTAATTTGCCCAAGGACTTGTTTTGTCAATGGTTAAGATTAGAACTGATCCTGAAAACCCACATATACTATCTATAATAGCTATATATTTATTACAATTTTTGTATTTTGATATTTTTCTCAAACCTTTTTAAACCATATGACTAACTGCTGCGTTGTTCTAACAATTTTGTGACGATCTATTATGTGTTTCTTTCATTTTAATTTCCTTTTTGTTTTGCTTAGTGTACAAACCAAGTAAAATAAATTGAATTGCATAATATGCACGTCACACATGTCGTACTGCAATCCAAAAACAATAGTTAAATATATTTTCAGACGGTTAATAGATTCCCGGTATGACTTTATTGTATTGTATTGCAATGTTTGTTGATTATATTGTTAATTTCACAGTTCACACATGTCGTACGGACATCCATAAACAATAGCTAAACATATTTTCAGACGGTTAATGGATTCCCGATAGCATGCATAAAACAACATTGTACGATACAACGCTTTCAAGAACGTTAGTTGCATGTTTAAGCAATATAATAATTATGATTTAGTTAGTGAATAGACAAAAGTCATGATAAATTTACATGAGTTAAGGAATGAATCTAATTTGTTTTTCGTTCGATGGAGGTATACCACGAAAAAAGGACGGAAAAACTGTATCATTGCGCGTAGCGCGTAAAGCACGATGCATACGTTTTCCGTCCTTTTTTGTGGTATATCTCCATCCATCATATTGTCATTTAATTCTTTTCAAACATGTTTTATATGCTCAGAAATTGATACCTTTTGTATGCACTATTTCTCATCATCTGTAAATTTCCTCCACAGTGGTGTGAATATTGACGTCACAGTTATCAAAACACGGGAAAAAATTCGTGAATGAGATATACCACAAATTTCTTAACCAATCAAAATGCGTGTTACATGTAAAATTAAATGATAATGAGTATGAATGGAAGAGAACATCTGCTTTTAATTATCAATATCGGCTATATTAAATTACTAAGTACCTGTAGATGTAAGCAACACCTGTTAGATTACTATGTCCACTATATAAAACCACTCAATCAGAAGCTGATAATACCGTGCAGTTGATATTTTTATCAGTGCGTTACATGTAACTGATCGCTGTTTTGTCAAGGTTCGTAACTGGTAGCCATCGTCATCGTTGACGTCAGATATTAATAATAATTATATAAATTTGCCTTTATTGAGCGACCACTTGTCTGAGACAACCACTTTTATTTAGTTTGATACTTTATTACATGGATCATTTAGTATCAAGATTATTGAGTGTGGAGATTTAATTGGGGACAGCACTTTTTTTAATCTTTTTGATTGGTGTGTTTTTGTTTTGTTTTGGGGTGTTTTTGTTTTGTTTTTGTTTTTGTTTTTATTATTGGGGGTTTTTAATTGGTTTTGTAAGGAGAGGGGTTGTCTTTTTTCGGGGGGGGGGGGGGTTGTTTGTCTATTTGCATCTTTGTCAATTTATATATATATATATATATATATATATATATATATATATATATATATATATATATATATATATATATATATATTTTTTTTTTTGTTTTTTTTTTTTTTTTTCTAATTTTTTTTATTTTATTATTTTATTATTTTCTTTTTCCATTTCACTGCAACAAAAACCATTGCTTTTGTCCTATCATCTCTTTAATATACTGTTAAGAATTGCATGTAAAATATGAAATTATCAACTTTTGTTCATCCAAATGAAACTTAATGCAATACCACTTGAGCGCTTTCCTTTAAACTGAACATAAAATGAGTCTGTTCTCTATTATATCTGCATACGATCAATATATTTACATTTACAATTGACAATTTACATAACGCCCTATCATTTCTTAGAGCATTAATATTGAATCGTGAGATGTCGATAATATCATGGTAGCCAAGTAAAAATATATCAAATCATTCATTATGTATTCCAAATATTTGTTTTAGTATTGAAAATGTTTTTTACTTATTCCCTCTGGCTTCCATCGAGAGATAACAACCATACCTGAATCGTTATAACTAAGATAATTTGAACAGCCCAACACATCACTTCTTCTTAGAAGCTTTATTGATCTTTCCAGGGATTCAGGTATATTAATGGGTTACTATTTCTCTTTAACCACTGCACGATCTCTGACGTAAATACTTGATTTTAAATGCTGTATGGTAGAGTTGTTGCTATATAGAGTGAAAGAATATAAGTGAATTCATAACTTTCTGTATTGGTTTACACTACAGCCGTATTCTTTTGTTTATATTTTTATGACCTCTCAATATTTCTTGGTTTTGTGATTCTTCTTTTTTACAACTATGAGTTTATAGATTAAAGTTTTATATGTATGTTCACTTGTAATACTGTGTTCAAGGTTAATGGCCCAAGTGGACCTGTATCGCTTATCTTCGCATATTGAGCACACATACAAATAAGAAAGTAGCAGAGTTTGAGGGGAGGGGGGCTTCAAGGAAAACGTTCACATTAGAATCTCCCCTTAAAGACGGCTGCATCCTTTAAGAACAATGTGATTCATTCTGTATTTTATTCTGTTCACCTTATCTAAAGCTTTTCACAAAGGAAGGGGTCCTCCTAATTCTTCATTGCCATACCGCGGATCTACCTTAATTATATTTTCCCAAAATGCAACAATGGCAGAAGATCTGCTAACCTTTGTTCCAATGAGATTTGTTAACTTAAATATAAGCCCCAACAGTACGACACATCCCCGTCCATTTTGATTTTTTTTAAAGAAAGATACTAAGATATGTTTTGTGACCCAATTCTTTACACCAACATCTTTTCCTCTAAAAAGAACAGATATACACAAAATCATGCATTATAAGCATTGTACAATAGAAAAAAAATCCAAGAAATTACGTGTAACAAAAAAATCCAAGAAATTACTTGTAAATGTTCAAAACTGAATTATTCATAAAACGTCTAAAATGAGAAGGGGAAGCGATGTGCGATTTGTATATTATATTAAGCTCTGATGGGCTTTCTTAGTTTTAGCGATGCAACTTGGTACGAACAAAGTACCTTACAAGTGTTATCATTATTTGTCTGGATTTGTCAAAAGGAAGAGTTAGGAAGGGAAAACAAAATGTCTCTGTAGAAACTCAACTTTAACAAATTTATTTCCCTGATTAGCTGCATAGACTTTCAAAGCGAGTTCACTGTAATCATCTAGGAGTGTTCCTTTCATTGTTATATTCAAAAAATAAACTTTGACAAATTTCTGACGTCTTTCGAAATTTTGTGTTTTTGAATGTAGTTTCTTCTATTTCAATATGATTGCCTATAAAGAGAATTTGTCTGAATATGAAATTGTACACGATATTGTCTTTTTATTCCATGGATTTCGAGATGTAGTTAACCCTTCGGTACTTCTTCGTTGCTTACTTCTGTAAATTGCTGGTTTATACAGACAATGTTTTGCTCCAGCTTTTCTGTCCTACTTGTTAACTATGATCATATTGATATTAATGTTAAGCAATGGGAGCTATAAACGGAGGATATGCATTGATGAGACCTGGGCCCGGCGCCATAAACTGAGAATATACTTAAGACAAAAATTCATATTCTTCTGTTCATCAATGAATTAATAACTAGGATTTGGATTTTATTTAGTTTTATTCTACTGATAAATAGAATTAAACCATTCTGCATTTAAATTTATTTGAACGTTTGATAATGAAATTAATTAAAATGAAATTTTTGACTTAAGTATATTCTCAGTTTATGGCGCCGGATCCTGATACCTGGTCAAGAGAAAATGTCTCCTGTAAGTCTAGATGCAACCACCATGATTTTAAACATCTAAAGAACACAAAAATATTCCAAAAATATATACAGAAGTGAACTGTATACAATGTCACAAAAAGAAAGCTAAGATCATAATCGCGTCAAAACTTCCACAGAGATCTCTATACAAGCTCCATATTTCAAAGGGGTTATGTAATAAACGACTTTTACACTGGAAAAACCTGTTACAACATCTATCTGGATAAAATAATCACCTGTTTAATTCAGATTTATAAAATGGACCCTACACGAGACATTTTAATCAAATGAAAGTGTATAAAGAGACTATCTGTCTGAAGTTTTCGCTGATCTTTTCATGTAATGACTGCATTATCTAGGTTTACTTGTACTTAGTTGATTCCGTATTGACCCTTCCTTACTGAGGACACTATCACGCAGTGCTTAATTAGTGATCTTTCATCACACAGGGCGTTCTATTTTGTACTATACTAAATCAGTCATTAAAACGTCTCTAACGATGTCCTCCGAAGATTATGATCTAATATACATAAACAACGCTTACATCGAAGTAATAGCTACAGAATGGTAACGGTGCTAAAAATCATAATTATTATGATACTTGAATTATCAATAAGAGTGGTATCTTAAATTCTTGAAAAACTGTTATGAACATATACCGTTGCTTTTTTTAATGTAAACTATGAAAGCAGCTGGTGCTATGTATAATTTGTTAAGAAGTAAGCATCTCCTGTTTGGATGGAAACATCCGCCATGCTCAAAGCGTATAGACAATGCAAAATATGTCAATTACCAAGTCATTTAATAGGAAATATGAAATTAAATTTTCAGTCAAATAATAAACAGATTCTAACGTTCCGTATCGTTACGCCGTGTAATGGATACTGTAATTTGCTGTACAGACAACATTGACTTCTCATTAATATTTGATACCGGAGTGCCTATATCTCTTACTTCTATATTCAGTATTCAATGTTTCGTATCTAAGAAACCAGACAATCTATTTCACACCGTATCTTCATTCTTCACACTATTACACCACAACATCTTCTATTACTTTATCATTGATATTTGAAACTTTAGTGTCCAGTACCTCTCCCCTGATAACACAATAAAGCGCTGTTCTCTGTGTTTATCATTGGAATTAGCTGCCTTACTGGGCATGGGTAACTTACCATTGATTTGTTCGTATTATGTTTTAATAAGGTAATCCATTATTGCATTGCTATAACTGTCTAATGTGAACACTCATTCGGGATCCCCCGGGGATTATCATATGACTGCTAATCCCACCAGAGAGAAAATCTGATGGATAAGGCCTCACACATTTCTATACTTCATTTCCCTTAGTTGATGTATCCAGATAGATGCGGTATATGAATGTCCAATACAAGAAACCTACCACGATTGTTTGCTATTTCATTCAATATTTTTATTAATAATTATTTTATTATTATTAAATAATTTTTCTCTGAAAATACAATATTCAATTTCAATTTTATCATAGTGTTACACACAGCACGAATACATGGTTGACCTTTGCTCCCGATTTGGCTTTTCTTGAGCTCATTTTTTATTTATTTATTTATTTATTAAAAAAATTGTGGTATTGTACCTGTAAACACATTCTTATTTGGACGAAATATAATGCACTACAAGCGTGTATCTGGTATAAAACTTTATCAGAAGAATTGAAAAACTAGTAAAAATAACAAAAGTGTTATAAGTCTCATAACAAAAATAAGATAATAGAAAAACTTTTTTGAAATGTATATATAACCCTCCATAAAAGGAAATAAGAACCAACAGGTAACTAACGTTGAGAGGTCGTGAAATAGGAACACAAGTGGTATTATGGAACAAATTCCGACTACAAAAAGTAGTTCCGACTAATATTTAGATAGAACAAGGTTCAGGAACCTACTCTATCTGAAAAGTTTTAGACAAATCCTGCCAGAGAGTCCCATTGTCTGCACCGCTCGATGAAAAGTCTGCATTAGGATGCAGATGGGCCAGGTTGAATGCTTATTACGCAATGAAAATAAATAATTTAGATAGTAGAATTTGAATTTTGCATATCTCGTGGGAAAAAACCAAGATTTCAATTGAATATGATGCCCCAATAATTTAAAAGTATTAAGTTAGATTTTGAGGTGATACACAAGTCAAAATTTATATTGAAATAATATCTGTATATCCAATGTAAAGGAATTACTCATACACATACATGGCAGATATAACGTTTCAGCAGAAGTTATCACCTTTAAACGTAGATGTATATGACTAACATTAGGGTTTCATTAATGCTTAATACATTGTATATTAATTCTTTATGGGTTTACTTCCATGTTAAAAATCATTTAAATTCAATAATTCAATTAATTTTTAATTATCAGTGTCATGATACTTTTATTACAGTAAGTTTCGGTAGATGACTGTAGGATAAATTTTACTTCAATTTATTTGTCATCGGTTAAATGCGACTACTGACTCAATTTCTGACCCACCTTTCTGACAACCCTTTATCTTCACGGGAAATATATATCATTTCTTATTTCCAAAGATCCATGAATGTCCTCCATGGTGTATTTTCCTTGGTCATACCGAACAATGTAGTCATTAAGTATTAAATTTCTTTCAATTTCTAATGGTTATAACAAAGAGGAGCATAGGATCTGACTCAAGCAGTCAGCAAGATCTTCTTGGGAAAAAAGAAAATCTACAACAGACAATACATATTCATATAAAGAACCCTACAAATATATCCGGCATATGTTACGCAGTGTAAGATAACCTCTTACCTATGACAATTAAGTATTGTTAAACCTCTATATGGGTCCTAAATCATTGGTATTTAGAGGGAGCAAAATATCATTGCCGTTGTTGTGGTGGTGGTGGTCGTCTTCGCCATCATCATCATCACCGTCATCATCATCATCATCATCATCATCATCATCATCAATTCCTACTTAAAGACAATTCTGACAACACAGATCGGTACAGTTGTCTTTGTAAATGTAAAGTCAGGAAATAAGCAGTAGAATATTCAAAGTTGAAAGCGGTATTGTTTTTTAAAACTCTGCAATCATTCGATCTAGCATGTGAAATTGCCAATGCGCATATGATGGGTATTTTGTTAACAAGATGTCTTTCAAAGTCAGACAGTTTGCTCTAAGATCACAATATAGATTTGTTTGTTTTTTGTTGCCAATTCAATGACTCTACATCAAATAACATAATATATCTGTGACAGTAAACGGATATTGAACAGACCTCAGTTATATGAAGCGGACATTACAACAAACCCTGGAGAATAGGAAAGACTGTCATATGTACCGTATATCTACTGAACATACATATAAAAGATTACTTTGTTGTTTCTGTTCTAAAATAAGATTAATGGGTTTCTCTTCACTGACAACATTGATCAGGTGGATGTTGAGTGGTCATTTTTAGACAGATGTTGACCTGAATATATCTAGCATCAAATCTACGGAGAGATTTTGTAGGGAAACTTTAACACTTTAAGTTTTCTTCGAACACTGCTGAAAAACTGTGTGATAATGCAAATTGGAAATGGCAATTACTCATTTACGGACATATGCATGTCTATATGAATTTCATGTACATACCAGAGGCGGATCTAGAAATATGGAAAGGAGGGCAGGGTTGCAGTCTCCCATGACTAATGTTTTGCACTATTCGGTCTGGAAAGGGGGAGGAGGTTTGCTGCCCTAAAAATGGTCGAAAATAACCTTTTCTTGTAAAATTTTAAGATTAAAAAGGGGGTGGTGGCAATTTCTGCAGCCACCCCCCCCCTCCCCCGGCCTTCTAAATTTGCCAATGCATATTTTATGTGATTTGATAAGTTATTCATTCATATGATTAACATTATGGAAATCCCACTGCAATGACTGATTGTAGGTCACTTGTTTGCATTTTGTTTTTATAGGAAGATACCATTTAAAAGTAACATGTGTAACTGTGAATACGTACAGAATGGTTATTTTCTTTTTTCCCATACTGTATTATGTACATGTAGCTTTATTATCGGATTGTCATTGTAAACATAAACATGCAAATAGAATACAGAAGTTGACACGTGTGATAGCTATTTTTAGATTATGTCAGCAATAGATAGCGGAATCCATAAAATTACTATATGCTCGTTTTCAATGCTATTATTATCTAGTTGCATAAAAAATTTCCCCTTTTATTGCACTACATTTGCGATGAGTGGGGAGATGGGCCCGTAAACCGGTTAACCACACAAATTGAGTACCGTTTCTTACTCAGTTGACCGTCCGAAGTCGGTATTGCATCTGTCGTACAATCAATGTTTTGTAATGTCATTTCATGTATTCATTATCTGTTACCTAGTTTTATTGTACATCTCCTTGGTGACTTCTGCCCTACAGCTAAGTCAGATGTCTTTCCCTTTTCCTTTTTTTATAACTTTATTTATCTTTAGTTTATTTATGTATTTTTTATTATTAGTATTTTACGTAGAAGCAAACTCTGTAGAAGATCACGAAGACAAATTGAATAATGAAGAAGATAAATGGTGGCCACCTTAGGGTGGTTAAAATAGAAGATAATGAAAATTAATCGTATGTTAAAGACCACATATCTCAATAAACTTAGAGAGTAATTAATGAAGAAAGGAACAAAGTTAATAACACGATATGATGGCGAATATATCGTATTAAATAAACACGACTTATAGATATTGTAAATAACATGTTATGCATGAACACTGTACAGATGTTAGGGCGCAAAGTCAACATCTGTGAGCGTCATTGTTACATGTTTGATATAATGTACAATATCCAGCGAGGTATCAAAGCTGACCTTATGATAGTGTTGTACAATATTTTTATCAGATCTTTACGCTAAACAAGAACTGATCTACATGTAAACTGCATGTATTTCTGTACTTCTAATGTATATGCTTCAGAATACAGAGGGTTCAGTTCCCTTATGTACTAAGGAGGGGTACTGGAACTCACTGAAGCCCCTTAACATTCTCAAGTTTTTGTACGAAAACAAGTAGAGTACAATTTTACCGATGTATCTTTCGGACTCGCATGCTTCATCCATCACTAACATTAACCGTCATCGTGTAGGTGAAATTACCATTGTGTGAGGTTGAAAAATAAAGAAAAAAAGAATATTAAATATATATGTGGAGTATTTAATACTAATTACAAAGGGCGATATCCATTTTATTGTATTAATGTATATACAATTATATGGCATATATGGCTGACCAATCAAGAAACGTTCACCTCTCAGGAGCACCTGCCTCTACCTCTGAATTCTAGGTGTGCATACGAGTCCACCGTAATATGTTGACTTGAATGCAACAGTAACAGTAGATTTCGTAAAATATATACTATATTCTTCAATTATATATAATATAATATTATATATTTTATAACATTTAAAGATTTTATTGCAGATGTTGTCTGTACGAAATAATTCATTTAGATTTTCACTTTCAGTTTTATATTAGAATTTACTGCGTTGAAGTACTTTTTGTTCTTTGGATGTTATGTCTGCATCTAATTGTAATTAAATTCAAATAATGTTTGATATTTGCATTGAAGGATTTTGTTCCTTATAGATCTAATTTTCTTCGCATTTTCTTAGGTAAGATTTGTCATTCGGGCATTCCGTTGTAGTTAAGGCCTTTATTTTCCTTCATCTGTGATCAATTTAGTTAAAATATTCGGTCTTTATTTCCTCTTTGAAACATACCTTGTAGGAGGGAGACGATGTTTTATTCCTGTATTGTATTGTGATACTTTATATTGAAGGAAGATATGTCATTACTTGTAACTTTTTTTCTTTGTATTTTGAATATGTGCATCAAGATAATGCTCATATATTATCGCATTTTCTTTTTTGGGGTAAAAACTAAAAACATGATCATTACACGATTTGATATTCATGATACGACTTTAAATTTGACCTAAACAAAACTACGTTATTATATAACAATATGGTAACAGCAGATCGTTTTTCATTTTGCGATAAAAGAGGCCCATTAACTAAAAACTCACATGTGTATTCTGTGCTGATTCCATATCAGGTAGGAATTAAAAATAAATGTAGCACAGTCGACTTCCATGGACCCCTAGAGATCAAGAAATAAAAAGCATGGCGAGATCAGGTACCTGGCAGGGGTAGACATCTCCTATATCCACACCAGAATTCAATATGAGGAATACATTACAAAGCATGTTTAATTTCTCAGAGAAATGTTTGTTTAGTATACAATCATAATATCGAACATCGTACAAAGTTATCAATTAACATATATAGACCCTGACATTATACACATTTTATGAAATTTTTGTATTTGTATATCTATATATGACAGTTCGTTGTTAAAACAGAAACTATACTCAAATGTTATTCCGTATTCTTGTCCTTCAGAATGTATTTTCATACATTGGTATTGTTTTCGCTTATATTTTTAATGCTGTTATGTCGGAGTATTTTATTCTAATTCCGACTATTTACTCAATATCACCGCGGAGTGATTGTTTGTATTATCATTATTATTTGGTTAATCCGGTCTTAACGGCAGATGTACCCTGTTAGCGGGGGATGCTTACTCGTTCACAAGATATTTTCCTCACCTCTGGCTCTTTCATGGGTCTGTGACTTGCACTTTTCCTTACTTTATATTGTACCTTTTAACATTGCTACCCTATACTGTTTGGTATCTAGGGATTTTACTTCTTTCCTTCTCCCGTTCCGCACGAGGATATATAGTAACCTAATCTTATCAACTGAGTAGACTCTGACAAAGAATGTCTTCAAACAACTCAACCTCTAATGTATACAAGAAACTCAATATCTATCTCTCGATCTTTGATATCATATGTGGCAATCGTTATATAGATTGAAGGTTCTATTTAGATAGACTCGGAAAGATAGGGATATGTTTGTGACGAGACATAGAATACTATTGTCATAGCTCCGTGTATCCACCTTGATTTTACTCTATACCTACACTGTGTCGATAACGCGGCTCACCGCAGCAGTATTAATAAATGCAAGCCTACTAACGAATCTCAACCCGTGATCGGCAATCGAAGCTTGATACACGCACTTGCTTGGTCGGGAATATCTATTATACTTTACGGGGGAAAAGATGTGACTTTAATCTAATCCGAGAAGGAATATTACAAAATGAAATCTAGTGATGAAACTGCACCAGGTCAATCAATTCATGTCCTTTTTTCTTTGAAGATCTTATATAACTGGGAATTACTGTTCCGAAAAGTGTTCATCGCAAATTGGATAATTAATTCAAGTTTTCAATTATGACGTTAAAGAAATGATTGAGGTGTTATGTCGTCCGCGTCTGTATCAATGGGTGGAAGGGAATTTTATGGAAGGAGAATGGAGTTAGAGGACGCAGGGAATAGCAGCACTGAAGACGAAGAATGGAACAATGCACATCCAGGTAACCCATATTCCCTTGACTATACTCGTGGGTGTATACAGAAAGACCTTATTAAAATTGTTTTTCTGATTACATATGCTAGGTAATTACAGTTCACAATATAGTCTGGCTTAAAAATAATCAAATTACCTTTGAATATCGTGTAAATACATTCATTTAGTATACTGGATATTTATATATAGAAGTAAAACTTTTAAGATACCAAACAAGCCTCACGGTAGCAATGTCGTGTCGTATAACACAAAGAAGGGTAAAATGACAAACAGGATCCCCCATCAAAAACTAAAGGTTGAATTAATTGCTGTTCCTTATGTTCAGGCCTACGAACTTGTTTCCTTAAATGTGAAATTGTTTATGCTAATTAATTTCATTCGAGGAAAACTGTAAAATAATAACCTCATAAACTACTGGTCTTTTACGTACTAGACACTTATTTTTAGGAAAATACCAATTAGTTGAAGGCTACGTAATTGTGTTGGTTGTCGATACATCCTTGACTTACCAGAAGATTTTCAATATCACATGTATTTACATTACACAAATAACAGTAAATAAGTGTTATTTGATATTTAAATATGCGGTTCTATTTACTTAATTTGAAAGTAGTCTACAAGTATATGCAGGGTGAGAGTGATTAGTGACAAATTATACTCGGATTAAGCGGTCACTATGGGCAATAAGTGACCGTGTGAGACAGGTAATTACTTAGTGGAGATTATTTTAATATAGAATGCAACAGAAAAGGTGATAATTTCATGGTTTCGTTATTCAGATGACAGATTGGCTTATACAGTTTAACCTGTTTATGCCACGACCAAAGTAAAGTTGGAAAAGTGACCACTCATGTCAGATAACCTTATAATACAAGTTGATCTTGTATAGGAGAGTAGTAGTAAGGAATAAAAAAGGTGGTCATTCAAGACAGGTGAATGCTTCAAACATGTTATCTTTAAAATATCGAAAGTACAGACAATAATGCAATGCTGAACTACGCTGTAATACCACACTTCGGAAGAAGTTTCAGCGCTACATTTGACCAATGACGTCATTGTATGAATGATTGCATCAATTTCTCACAGGATTGCACACCTATTGCAGTAATATTTCTGTCGTACGCATAACACATCTGAACATATATGACTAATCAATATAAGAGACAATTTATGCCACGTGCGACATTGAAATAAGCCGTGCAATGACATTGTAACACTTACTATTTTGTGTACAGTGTTATCAAAATGCTTATTGATCCGAGTCCAGCAAGCGTTAGAAGGGGTTATAAAGTTTAGCTCGTTAAGGTTTTGGATATGGGTTTGAACCATGTTAGATGCCTGAGTTTGGTTTATTGAGGTTTGATGTCTGGGAGGACGAGTTTTTGTCGAAGAAAGGTCTGATATGTTACATATTCCTAGATATCCACAGTGACGGGTTTGAAATTAAGTCAATATTTAGACATGGAACGTACCAGTTCACCACTATATCGTGAAAACGGGTCTAAAATTACTTATAACAGATATACAAGTCGCCTTGATGTAACTAAGGTTGGAATCTGTTGTATGTATTGTATTGTTAATACTAACGTTTAAAGCATACCGTTTGAAAATCTGTCCTTCAACTAAAATTATAAAATATGGATACATTGTGTTGTAAAGGGATACAAAGTTCACCATTCAATTATTACGAGTCTCCGCCCATCTATCTTTCCATTCCTTTAATGAATTGTTGACTTCTCACTTGAATCCTTTGGTAAACACTTTGTTTCTTCATAAAATCACTGAAAAAGTTTGTTTTCCGAAAAATGCATGTCTATTTCATATTGTAAATTTCGTGTGGATTAAGGCGGCACACTGTACTCTGCAACTTACATATGCAACATACTACAGCAGTAGTGTCATTTGAGACGTGTAATGTTGTAAATTGTGTACTTTAAAAGACAGTCGTAAATTCCCGATTCCGTCGATTCTTGGAACTTAGTTTAATTGTATTGCAGTTACCGCACTTGTATAGGTAAGATGACATTTACATCTGTCGTCGTATATCTTACTGCAATGATAATAGTGAATATGTTCTAGTATGGAAAGGTGGAAAATCCACAGCTGTTGTCAGGTATCTTATTGCTGTGATAGATAAACAGATTATTCACTAGTAAAAAAAAAAGAAAAGAAAATCAACGCTTGGCATGTATAACTTCAATGCCTTGCTTTTCGGTTTTTATTTTTTTATTTATTTTTTTTTTTTTTTTTTGCCAAATTTATTTCACTAATGTTAACGTTGTGACAATGTTCACAATTTCCCCTTCGAGGCTCTTTCCGAAAGAAACCTCTCCTTTTTATCGCAGATCATATTCAAATCTGTACATTGTGAGTCCGCAATTCCTGTCTGGGCGAAGGATATGTAACAAGGAGTTCATAATTTGCGTTTGCATCACCTGTTTTAATCAAGGAATGAGTGGTTTGTTGTTGGTGTTCATGGAAAATGAGGCCAGCATGTCGCGCAAATTCCATGTTCCGCAAGTAGCGTTATTTGAAAATAAACCCCACCATTCTCTTTATAGTTCATTTAGAAAAATATACTGAAAATAGAAATACTATGATGTAAACTTAAGTTAGCAAATAATATTTGTATTCAATAATGATGACAGTGTATAATTTAAAATATCAAAATGCGCATATTCCTAAAATACCATATTTCAAAATCTACATGTACGTTTCATAAAACTGTATATAGATGTAACGATCTTCCATCTAGAACCCATGAAATTTTCATTCATATTATACATATCGATTTAAAATTTTTAAATGTTAATATTGCCCTTGTAAAACTTTTATCTTTACTACCGTATGAAGTATAACGTTCAACACTTGAGTACACTTCCTAATTCAAGAAGAAGATATCACTTTATTTATGTGCATAATACTGAAAGGTGTACACATCTGCACTTCTAAAAAACCGCCCAAAACAAGAAAAAATAAAACATAACAAAAACAAAACAAAAACAAAAACAAAAACAAAAAAAAACCATACACAAAGGCAAAAAAAAAAAAAAAGAAAAGAAAAGAAAAAACCCACACACAAATAAAACTCCCAACAAAAAACAAAAACACCCACCATGGGAAAAAGGACCCCCCCCCCCCCAATAAATTAACACACAAACAACAAGAAAAGAACAAAAAAGCCCAGAATGATACCTTTCACACCAGTTCATGTCCAAGCAATGAACTCATCAGTCAGAGGCAGTTAAGGATTTACGTGCCACCATCTTCCTGGACACGAATTATCAGCTTTCACCGTCTAAACAGAGAAATATGCAGCCTGAGGCACTCAAACCCGGGAACTATTGTTTTCGAGCAAAGCACTCTTCCGATTCAGATGCGTCGCAATGATAAGATTAATAAACAAATTACAAGTATGTGGAAGCATGTGAAGGTAGATAATCGACAAATACTTAAGCAGCCTTTGCCCATTTAAACTAAGACATACCTACATTTTGAATGAAATGAAAGTGCGTACTAGCAATTTACAGCTGTCGTCTGCTAATCTCATTCTTGATACAATACGTTTGTAGGATTAAGTCTTTGCCCAAAACTTGGACAATCAAATTTACGCGGCCATTGTTGATTATCACAATAATTTTCCAGATTTTGTAAACTAAAGTTGGTGTGCTAAATTGTGCATGTCGTCTGAAGTTATACCTTTTCATTCTTGATATTCATTATTGAAATAATATTAATTAATCAAAAGTTCAACACATTGCACGTAAATATAATAAATAATTCATAAAAGCTGCTTAAGGCTGTCTTTAATTAATTTGCTGGTCCCTTTACTTTATACTGGTCACGACAGTACACATCAGACTATTGATATCCCACATTATGACATAATGTATTGGAATTAAATCTAACATCGATCCCGTTATTTCAATTTGCGATGTTTTCGTACTGTTAAAGATAGTTTAATCAATGTGTACTGCCGACGGAGCAATGTCCTCCAAGTTTTATTTTCGTTCTTTTGTCCGTCAAAAAGATAATGATGTTCTGTGATATTTAAGTTTAATTTCCTGTGCCCCACAGACCATCAACGAAATAAAGGAAAACGTATAAAAAGAAGGAAATATTCCTGAATTAAAAAATATTTAGATAAAAACCTAAGGTTTTAAAAATTATAATTGGGGTTGCAAATTGGAGGTGTATCGAAATATTGTGAATGCCATATCAATAGAGTTATAATAAATCAATCAATACAGGTAGTATATAGAACAAGTGGGAATCGATAAAGCTGTTAAATAGAGACGGTCTTAACAAGTAGAGCAAAAATCACATGGGATTCAAACATTGAAAACTTAAATATAGAATGCATGCTCTCATATAAGAGCACAATATAAGGAGTTTTCCACCATCATGAATATTTAGCTTTTGATCTATAAGGATAGTGTACAAATTTAGCTCGAATAACCAATTATCTTCAAAATCAACGACAATTATTAAGAAGAAAAGTCCCAAAAACTATGGCTGGATATATTTTATGATATATTGTATATTTTCATCGGCATTAATACAGTTTTTAAAAACTTAGAAGTAAGAAATGTGTATTGTGATTGAAAATCTACTGTGCCATTGATATAAATGAATTGAATGGTTGGTATAATATATTTTGTCGTTTACTGCTTTCATGTTACCTACACAAGATTAGAAACTACAAAACAATATAATCATTTATAACGTAACGAAATGGGAACACCGACATGAAAGGCCCATAGGAAGCAATTCAAAAGTGGGGGAGGGAAAACAAAAGTTGCAATATGATACCACTGTTTTAAACCACTTTTTGTGCCAAGGAGTATTGCTTGGATCACATAGAGCTAGACACTGACCATAGACGGATCTAGAAAATTTTGAAAGGGGTCGGGTGGGGGTTGCAGCCTGCCATAACTACTATTTTCAACTTTTCAGTTTTGAAATGGAGGGAGGGTTTGTTGCAGCCTTGAAAATGGCCGAAAATAACCTTTTTGGTGAAATGTTCCGACCAAAGGGGGGTTGTAATTCCCTCCTCAAAATCTGCCAATGCTGACATTTGATAAATTCATTTCCAAATCCAAACATGGATAATCGGTGTTCGCTGCCGGAGACAAATTTTTTGCAACGTTATTCAGATCAGTCAAACACTTTTTTTCTGCATGATGAAAATAACTGGTAGTATCAACATTCAGAAAGAGAAGAACGAATTTATACATACTGTTGCAATACCACTTGTAAGCCTGCAATTTATTTGCGTGTTAAGGATGATTTAATGAAAACAATATAGTAATTTATGTAACAACCTATGAAACAATTATAAAAAGGTGGGGAAAGCCCACCCCCGGTTCATACGGCCATGCATGAAGGGCAGAACTTTACGATTACTTCTGAACCCATACTCCGAGTAGTGGTGAAGCTCTCACCTCATCTCACGAGCGATCGGGGTGCGAGTCCAGATGGTGCCACTATGCTTAAGAAGTTGGTAATCCCTTCTTTCAAGTCACGATACCACTAAATATTAGATGACCTCAACGAATCAAAATCTTCTGACGTCAGTCAGTGTTAGCATACATATAAGTATGATTATATTTACAAATTTACGTACACGAGATTGAATGATTCATCATTGAGCGTTGTGTTTTGGCCTTGATAACAATAGACGGTCACACCTTGTATTCGCCCACACAAGCCGGTAAGTTAGTGATGTTCAGGGTTATTATTTTAGTTCAATAAAACGCTCTTTTTCTTCTTTCAGTCCTGCATTTTAATCTTTATAATACATTTCCTTTTAAGTTTTTCGTTGTTTTTTATGATCAATATAATAATTTTCTGACATCACGATCATTCTACTGCATATATCATATTTTTCTCATTCTAATTTGAGTAATATTCGAGCTTTCGCTGTTGCAGCGGGACTAACATTTTGGTTAGCAAAATGATATCATTTCGTGCACAATGACGTCAGAGACAATCATGTATTTTATTCACCTTTTCACGGTTCGTAAAAGAACATGACATTCAGTCTCCTTTTTTAATTGTTCTATCTATGACGTCATAAATTAATGCGTTGTTTGTCGGAGTTTTGTCGGACCTCAGATGATAATGAAAAATTGCGTTTTGTGGAAGGATGAGTTATGACATAAAAAGTTTACGGGAAACGTTGTCATTTTAGTCCCACAGTAACAGTAAAAGGGTCTTTTTCTGTTAAAATCACATAAGGTAAGCAAAACAAAGATCACATCGATATAGCACAATAAAATTCACGGACCTCTGAAAATCAGAACAAGGTCAGTTACTCTTTTAGGGTGAATTTCTCTTGTATGGATATCCTCACCCATTATACATACCCAATCAATACATAAGAACTAAATTACCTCAGCATGGTGTACATAATGCGAATTGAGGCGAACACACTACAGAAAACGTGACACACATGCGTCATCACAACAGGGGTATAATGACATTATAAGTAGAGCAGAATTTACAGGTTTAACGCATTAGTAAATCAAAATTACACTGACTAAAATACTACGTGGCAAAGTGTGAATAATCCAAAAATGAAAATAATTAGCAATCATACATTTCTGGGAAACAGATATCACTGATGAGTAAGATTCCCCTGCTGTTAGAGACACCCGTCATATAAGTGAAGGTGCAATGTCGAAGGTACATAATGTTTATAATGGACAAAAACAATTGAAAAGTAAGACCATTGGCAATCCCGAACTTTTTCAAGTATAAGATATAATGAGTGGACACTTTCTGTTTGCCGGTAACACCCGCCGTGAGTCCGTGGTGAACAGTCGGTAGAGATCATGGGCTAGATGTTTCAATAATCAGTGGTTAAAGTTTGAGAGACAGTTAATTCAATTTATAATATTTCTATATAAAAATCTAAATTACCTTACAAAGCTTATTTCATTATACAGACTATATCCTTAAAACTTCTCGTTTTAAGGATATAGTCAGATGAAATTTTATCATTGGTTAACTTAACCACTGGTTAAAGTTTTCAACAACTGGCTCCATGTTAACAAAGAATAATTCGAAAAGCAAGAGCATTAGTACAAGTTCATATTGACACGTTTAGGCCAATGGATTCAGCGTTCAAACGCTGGGATGATTCAGACGAGTGAGTTTGTGAGAGGAATGCCTCGGGATTTATCGTCAATATCTGTGTAGAATTTGATATTTTATACCGTTAATTTTCAGCAATTACTGCTCTAAAGGAAAGAATTAAGTCTGTAATCTGTATTTTTCAGTGAATCCAAATGTTTATATGTTTATATTTAAATATTTACTTCAATATTCGTACAATATCATGACGGAATTGGCATGATACACTCAAAGTGTATCCCTATATATTATATTTTATTGGGCGTCTTCTCACAAAGTCATCAGGTTCTTACGTTATATTCATTTCGACATAGAATCCAATAAAGAATGATAGTAAAATTTTAATTTTTCGATGGATGGAAGTATACGGCGGAAAAAAATCGTCGGGCTTAGCACCCCATTAAAAGGTTTATTTCTTATCATTTAGATTTTCTATTCAACATTTCATAACGTTAACGTCAAAAGTGAGTTTCATTTGGGAAATATTTGTTTTGAACACAACAAAAAACAAAACAAAAAATGCGAAAAGCATTATGACATTTCGTCATAAGAGAAATTATGTTGATGGAGATATATCCAAAATCGCTTAGCCAATCAAATATGCCATTAGATGTCAAATGATAATATTTTTATTTTTAACAGGGTTGGCCAATGTTTATTGATGCAGAAAAGATGCTTATCTTGTCTAGAAACAAACTATCAAAATACCAAAGAAACAAAATCTATTTATAATCATTCATAAAAAATCAGAATAAGAAATTTTAAAATTTAGATGGTTGGTTGGTTGATTGGTGTTTTACGTCGCTTTCAACAATATTTCAGTTATATCGCGACATGGAAGCAGGAGGTAACCAACCTCTTAAACATAGTGGCGCAATCCGGGAATTGAACCCGGATCGTCGGCGCCGCAAGCCAAGCGCTTAACCACTACACCAAGCCTGCCCCTAAAATTGAGAAAATGCATGTGTAACGTAAATCCTTATAAAGCAATATACTCTGTCTCTGGTAGGTTTGATACGGAAGCCCATTTAGGACCTATCAAAAATATATTTGAATTTAATATGACGAATTCTTGAATTTGTTAAATTCGTTTTAACGAATTCTTGAAATTGTTAAAACGGATTAAATTTGTTTTAACAAATTTGATGAATTCGTTATAACGAATTAAATCTGTTATAACAAATTTGAGGAATTCGTTATAACGAATTAAATCTGTTATAACAATTTTTGTTGAATTCGTTTTAACAGATTTTGAAATTCGTTTTAACAAATTAAATTCGAAATAACGAATTCTTAAATTCATATATTCCTCAAATTTGTTATAACAGATTTTAACGAATTTAATCCATTTTTACAAATTCAAGAATTCGTTATATCAAATTATATATCAAAAATATTTTTTGATAGGTCCTAAATGGGCTTCCGTAGTTTGATAATGCTTGAATAGAAGAAAATGTAATGAACGCCAATCTCATTCACATAGAACGGACATCACATTACGCTATGTATTTTATATCGTACGGACCCAGTATGATCAGCAGAATGGACATTACATAACGATACGTACTTTATATCGTACGGACCCGTATTATCTATGATTATTTCAATTAATTTTATTCTAGCAAATATTACCATAGCGTTCTTTAAAAAGCTGTTACCAAAACAAAAATCGAATATTTTTCAAGATGAGTATATCTATACCTTATCTAAATGAGAAACACATAATTGTCTTTTATTTCAATTCTAGAAAATCATTTTGCATTTAAATGACTTAAATTAGAAAACTCGTCTCCGTTCGTTGATTTTATTATTCTTTGTGGTAATGAAATAAAACATTACAATGTCAGTGTTTCTTTGAATATAATAGAAGAAAAAATCATAAAAAAGAAATGCCACCGTAATAATGATCTTGTTACGAATATTTAGAAAGTTGTATCAAATTAGATGAGGAAATATGTTGAAGCGTTTTGTATAACATCAATTAAGTTCGATTGATCACTCAATGTCAAAAATAATGAAACTCGTTTTCAATTAGTAATTTTTGGTATAAAAGAAGTCTACCACAAATGTGTCTACCTCAACATAATATTTTTGCGACTGACCTATTGCCTTACTGACTCGTTGTTGCATAACCATGGCAACAGACAATCAGTTTCGTACCCAATTATAGTCATTTTTGTAGTAGAATTTATGTTCGAATTACGATATGTTGTTCATTTGTCTCTAATTAGGCCACTAGATTAATTACTTACCCGAATCTTTTTGACCCAGCGACCGATTTCCGCATCTCTACCAACAGACAAATGTTGAGGTAACGAACGTTGTTCTGTTTTAGATGGAAGCTATCGTTGTTCATTATTAATTTTCTGGTGCGTTGACCTCATGCAAGTGGTACGTTCATCCTTTCTTTTCTACTTGAGATAGCATCAAAATGCACCATGCTGCAATATAATATGCGGAGTAAACAATATGGGTTGGGTAAAGAATAAAAGAAACTCCCAGGAGATAAAGAGTCCAAATGTTCATTTGCTAATGGAGCTAAATGTCATTTGCAAGTCATTATACTGAATAGCAGATCAAAAGGCTTCCACCTGGAATGGTACAATATGTAATGAATACTATCCTCTCGTTCTCCTTTATTCAATAGAACATGGATATTTAAAATTTAATTTGTCATCTATTTTGAGGTTTTAATTTACGCACGACGTTGTAAATTCCTTTTGAATGTGGTATCACCATCAAAATTACATGAAGTGCGATAAACAATACGATATTTTGATATAGATACCAAAATCCATAGAATCATTACCATGAAATTCTCCGTCTGGTGAAAGAGGGTATATAATCGCGTGAGACCTCCGCTACACTGATGTAATTGGAAAAAAGGCAAGAGGAAGAGCTAGTAGCAAAAGACAAGGGGAAAAGCTAGTAGCAAAATTCAGAAATAGAAGTTAGCCATACGCAGTAGCGGACCCAGAATTTCCGAAAAGGGGGGGACATGTGTATTAACCGAACTATTCAGTCATTTTTAGTGCCAAATCTGGATTTTTACTTGTATATATGTGGCGAAAAGCCTCCCCCTCTAAATCTGCCACTGACACGTGTTGACAATAGGTACAGTAGCTGTAATAAATGCGGCATAATGTTTCCCCTTTGTGTCCTATTTACTGCCTTTGTGACGAGAAAGTAAGTTTCGATTAGATAGGATCGTAGAATCAGAAAAGGGTTTAATGTATAAATAGAATACGACTCAGTTTATAAGAAATCGTATTAAGGTATGTTTATCAAAGTTACGTAAGTCCGAGTATTTAAGCTACACTGTGACGGAATTTACTGCACTAGCTACAGAACATGCACTGCCACGTTCTTTGAGAAACAAAATGTTTTAGGTGAAATAGGTAACAATTTGCATGTTGTTTGGTATTGTCATGTTGTTGCAATACAGTCAAACCTGCTCTAAAGGCCACCTGTATTAAGCAGTCACCTGTCTTTAACAACCACCTTTCTGTGTTTCTTCTTGGATAATTTATTATCGATTAGAATGAACCTATATTATTAACTAGAAGAGAGTGTCTGTCGACACGGCTGCCCCGACAATGGCAAAATTCATAGCAAATAATATAGCATCAATTATATTATTTGTCTAGACTTTTAATGTGTCGGTGCGATACAAATGCCCCCGCTGGTAGCTAAGTTAGTGAAATGTAATTGCCAGAGAACTAATATTTTCAAGATATTTTTAATGTTCAAGGGCAATTACTCTGTCAAAAATTACCGGAACACACATATATTCAACCTTTACCTGCATTTTTCCTTGATACATCTATACACCCAATATCAATTTAATCCATCAAACCTTCACCGAGAAAATGGGCGGAAACTGTCATTTTTATGAAATTTTCTATGTTCAAGGGCAATAAATCCATCAAAAATTACCGGACCACACCCATATTCAAACCTGAATTGTATTTTCCCTTGATACATTTATATGCCCAATATCAATTTTATCCATCAAACCTTCACCGAGAAAGTGAGCGGAAACTGTCATTTTTAAGAAATTTTGTATGTTCAAGGGCAATAACTCCGTCAAAAAATACCGGAACACACCCATATTCGAATCGGACTTGCATCTTACCTTGATTCATCTATATACTCAGTATCAATTTAATCCATGAAACCTTCAAATAGAAAATGAGCGGAAAATCAATGATGACGGTGACAGGGTAACATTATATGCCACCGGCCATTTCATGGCGAGAGCATAAAAAGGCCACGTGCCGTAGGTGACCACTTTTCTGTTTTCCCTTTTGTTTTCGCTTAAAACAAGTTTGACTGCATATAAATCATATCATGAATAAATGAAGAAGAGTATATAATAATCATAATACAATGACAACCAATGTAGCCATTGTGGCCACAAACCATTGTGATATTCATACTTTCCCGAGGACAAACGTCAGAAGTTAGCTTCCCTCGCTTGGTTAAACATACCCGTCATGGTTGTCACAATAAATAGTATCGTAGCGTCAATATTGACTGATAGTATTTACATAGAAACTGATGGGGACTGATAGTGGCTACATAAACTGTTAGTGACTAAATAGAGACTGATAGTGGTTAGATAGAAACTGATGTGCTGGAAATTGTCTGATAGTGGCTACATAGAAATTAATAATGACTAAATGGAGAATGATAGTAGCTAGAGAGAGAGACGGATGGTGGCTACATAAACTACTAGTGACTAGATGGAGACTGATAGTAGCTAGATAGAACCTTATGGTGGCTACATAAACTGCTAGTGACTAGATGGAGACTGATAGTAGCTAGATAGAACCTTATGGTGGCTACATAAACTGCTAGTGACTAGATGGAGACTGATAGTAGCTAGATAGTACCTTATGGTGGCTACATAAACTGCTAGATACTTGATAGAGACTGGTAGTGGCTACATAATCTGCAAGTGACTAGATGAAGATTGATATTAGCTGGATAGAGACTGAGAGTGGCTAAATAGAAACTGCTAGTGACTACATGTAGACTGATAGTAGATAGATAGAGACTGATGGTCTCAACATAAACTGCAAGTGACTAGATAGAGACTGGTAATGGCTGCGTAGAGATTGATAGTGTTTACATAAACTGCTAGTGACTAGATAGAGACTGGTAATGGCTGCGTAGAGATTGATAGTGTTTACATATACTGCTAGTGACTAGATAGAGACTGGTAATGGCTGCGTAGAGATTGATAGTGTTTACATATACTGCTAGTGACTAGATAGAGACTGGTAATGGCTGCGTAGAGATTGATAGCGTTTACATATACTGCTAGTGACTAGATAGAGACTGGTAATGGCTGCGTAGAGATTGATAGCGTTTACATATACTGCTAGTGACTAGATAGAGACTGGTAATGGCTGCGTAGAGATTGATAGTGTTTACATATACTGCTAGTGACTAGATAGAGACTGGTAATGGCTGCGTAGAGATTGATAGTGTTTACATATACTGCTAGTGACTAGGAGACTAATGTTGACTGGATGGAGATTGATAGTGGCTACATAAACTTCCAGTGACTAAGAGAGTATTAGTGACTAAATGGAGACTGATTGTGGCTTGAAAGTGCTGGCAACTAGATAGAGACTGAAAGTAGTAGATAGAAACTGATATTGGCTACAGAGAAACTGCTAGAGATTAAATGAAAACTGCTAGTAATCAGATAGAAACTGCTAGTGGCTACGTAGAATTCGGCAGTTGCTGGATAAAGACTTATAGTCGATGGATATTGGTCGAAAGTGCTAGATGTTTTCTGATAGTGGTTGGATATTGACAGACAGTGGTCAAGCAGAGACTGACAGAGGATAGACACAGACCGATCGTGGCTTACAAGAAAATTCATGAAAAATGATTATTCTACAACCACAAATCAAAATTAATAACGTTTTCATCAATTTAATCTAGATGAGTTAGCCGCATTAAAGTCCCAAAACGTACATGTTTAAGTCGCTTCATTGTAGCAGATTATCACTATTTTACAAACGGTGGGTGATACAGTCAGACTGGTGTATTTGATCAATGGCAGATCAGTCGCATAAACCACCTGTTGTGTGGTACCGATAATGTTGATAACATCAAAATAGTTGTATCTGAACAGAAATTAATCTCACCGTCATTCATCAAAGGCAAACGATTTTATTTCAATTATAGAATAACAGTAAAACAGCAGTACCGAGTATAAATGTGAAATACGAGAGAAGCCGCTGATACTTGCATAAGGCATTCTCAGTGCACATCATGTCATGGTGGACATTCATGTACTTCTGATTATTAAAGCAAGATCAGATGCTGAGCAAAAGCTTAGCGTCTCCTGTTATGCTCGCCATGACCGCCATAATGTATGTTCCTATCTGACATTTTAAGTCATTTTCTCACCCTTCAACTGTACATATTCATGAACAAACACATACACACACATCATTATTATCATCATCATCATCATCATCATCATCATCATCATCATCATCATCATCATAAGCCGGCGTAGCCTAGTGGTATCGCGTCGGACTCTTGATCGGGAGGCCGGGGTTCGAGTCCCGCTCTGGTCATGCCGGTGTCATGTCTTTCGGATGAGACAGTAAAAGCCGAGGCCCCGGGTCGTGGTATGCATGGCACGTTAGAGATCCCTCACTGCTTCGGGTGGGTCCGTTGCAAAGGTCAAAATTTGTATGCTCCGCATCAAGCAGATGCCGTCACCATATACGTGAAATATTCGTGGTGTGACGTAAAACAATGATCAATCAATTATTCAATCATCATCATCATCATCACCACCACCACCATTACAAAGTTAAAATAATTTTATTTATCTGTGAAACTTCCACTATCTTTGCAGTAATCTTAACGTAGGAAAATACATTGCATTCTTTACTTATATAATCAATATTCTTAGTCCTCATATGAAACTCTTCGCAAATAATGTGGAATCCTATATATGACTTGACCAGGAAACTGGAAAATCTCGGTAAACATTTTAACATGACAAGCATCGATCACGCTTTTACATTACATGGGTGTGAGTAATATTCATGTCCATTACCACTTATGATATACATTCTATCTGCGCATTGTCCTCTATATTGCATTAACCAATCAAAACAGATCACACATCGAAATGAAAAATATCAAATGTCAGTTGCTTACATTGGTTATGTCAGGGAAATTTTATTTATAGACGTAGTGAAGAAGATCACATGCTGACATTATATCGTTTGTGTTTGTTCTAAGTTCCTTTTTAGCCCCTAAGACATTTACTGATTTGAGATTACGAAAGTGGATATAAATCTTAGAACTGAAGTATGTTAACAACATTGATGAATTAAATTACATCACCACATTGAGGCGTTTACAAATGTGTTGGTTAAACCAATATGTTTCCTATAGATAGAACACATGCTTCAATGACCAATATTACTCCCGCATTTTTTTTTTGGGGGGGGGGGTGTTTTTATTTACATTTTGATTGTTTCCAATGCTTGTCTGTAAGCAGCCTAAATGATCGAATTGTGAAAGAGATAATACAAAATTACATATACTTTATCTCGGTGGCACATACAACAATGAACCATGGTGTAGAATCATTTGTTCTAGACAAACGGGGAAATAAGCATTGCCTGTTTCGCGAGCTACAACCGCCATAATGCCAAAAGAAAGGCAATATGAAGTTATGAAGAAAGATGTGTTCTGGTCTCATGTACTACGGGCATTTTGCCGTTATCAGTGCCATTGTAGTTAAGTGGGGTTTCTTATACGTTTTATTTCGTGGGAGGGTTGTTAAGGGTAGGTTGCTATGAGATATTTACACAACTATTAGGTAAGACTATTATTTTCTGTTCTCATGACTATGAGGTCAGGTTGTCACAGGATATTTATGATAATAATGAGGTCAGGTTATTATAGGATATTTATATAATAATGAGGTCCGGTTATTGTAGGATATTTATATAACAATGAGGTCCGGTTATTGTAGGATATTTATATAACAATGAGGTTAGGTTATTATAGGATATTTATATAATAATGAGGTAAGGTTATTATAAGATATTTATATAATAATGAGGTCAGGTTATTGTAGGATATTTATATAACAATGAGGTCAGGTTATTGTAGGATATTTATATAACAATGAGGTCAGGTTATTGTAGGATATTTATATAACAATGAGGTCCGGTTATCATAGGATATTTATATAACAATGAGGTCCGGTTGTTATAGGATATTTATATAACAATAAGGTCCGGTTATTGTAGGATATTTATATAACAATGAGGTCCGGTTATTGTAGGATATTTATATAACAATGAGGTCCGGTCATTGTAGGATATTTATATAACAATGAGGTCCGGTTATTGTAGGATATTTATATAACAATGAGGTCCGGTTATTGTAGGATATTTATATAACAATGAGGTCCGGTTATTGTAGGATATTTATATAACAATGAGGTCAGGTTATTGTAGGATATTTATATAACAATGAGGTCCGGTTATTGTAGGATATTTATATAACAATGAGGTCCGGTTATTGTAGGATATTTATATAACAATGAGGTCAGGTTATTATAGGATATTTATATAACAATGAGGTCCGGTTATTGTAGGATATTTATATAACAATGAGGTCCGGTTATTGTAGGATATTTATATAACAATGAAGTCCGGTTATTGTAGGATATTTATATAACAATGAGGTCTGGTTATTGTAGGATATTTATATAACAATGAGGTCAGGTTATTATAGGATATTTATATAACAATGAGGTCAGGTTATTATAGGATATTTATATAACAATGAGGTCAGGTTATTGTAGGATATTTATATTATAATGAGGTCCGGTTATTGTAGGATATTTATATAACAATGAGGTCCGGTTGTTATAGGATATTTATATAACAATGAGGTCTGGTTGTTATAGGATATTTATATAATAATGAGGTCCGGTTATCATAGAATATTTATATAACAATGAGGTCCGGTTATTGTAGGATATTTTAATAACAATGAGGTCCGATTATTATAGGACATTTATATAACAATGAGGTCCGGTTATTGTAGGATATTTATATAACAATGAGGTCCGGTTATTGTAGGATATTTATATAACAATAAGGTCCGGTTAATATAGGATATTTATATAACAATGAGGTCCGGTTATTGTAGGATATTTATATAACAATGAGGTCCGGTTATTGTAGGATATTTATATAACAATAAGGTCCGGTTAATATAGGATATTTATATAACAATGAGGTCCGGTTATTGTAGGATATTTATATAACAATGAGGTCCGGTTATTGTAGGATATTTATATAACAATGAGGTCCGGTTATTGTAGGATATTTATATAACAATGAGGTCCGGTTAATATAGGATATTTATATAACAATGAGGTGCGCTCATTGTAGGATATTTATATAACAATGAGGTCCGGTTATTGTAGGATATTTTTATAACAATGAGGTTCGGTTATTGTAGGATATTTATATAACAATGAGGTCCGGTTATTGTAGGATATTTTTATAACAATGAGGTGCGCTCATTGTAGGATATTTATATAACAATGAGGTCCGGTTAATATAGGATATTTATATAACAATGAGGTGCGCTCATTGTAGGATATTTATATAACAATGAGGTCCGGTTAATATAGGATATTTATATAACAATGAGGTGCGCTCATTGTAGGATATTTATATAACAATGAGGTGCGCTCATTGTAGGATATTTATATAACAATGAGGTGCGCTCATTGTAGGATATTTATATAACAATGAGGTTCGGTTATTGTAGGATATTTATATAACAATGAGGTCCGGTTATTGTAGGATATTTATATAACAATGAGGTCCGGTTAATATAGGATATTTATATAACAATGAGGTGCGCTCATTGTAGGATATCTATGTGAAAATAAGGTTCGGTTATTGTAGGATATCTGTATTATAATGAGGTTCGGTTATTATCGGATATTTATATGATAGGATATTCATTGGATAATAAAGTCAAGGCTTTTTCTAGGATATTTGTATGACAGTGAGGTCAGGTTATTCTAGGATGTTAATGTGACAATAAGATCAAGTTATTATAGGTAATTATATGACAATGAGGTTAAGTTATTACTAGATATTTATAAAACAATGAAGTCAGTTATCATACGACAATGAGGTTATATTACCGAGAGGGTTTGTATGACAATGAAGCCTGGTTACTAGGACGCCATGTTATTATAGAGCGTTTGTATGACAATGAGTGTGGTTATTCAATGATATTTAATTTACTAGGACTCCAGATTTCTATAGAGTGTTTATGTGACAATGAAGTCTGGTTTTTAAGGATATTTAATTTACTAGGACGCTATGTTATTATAGAGCGTTTGTATGACAATGAGTGTGGTTATTCAATGATATTTAATTTACTAGGATGCCAGATTTCTATAAAGCGTTTATGTGACGATGAAGTCTGGTTGGGTTAGGATATTTAATTTACTAGGACGCCAGATTATAATTGAGCGTTTATATGAAAATGAAGTCCGTATTTTCAAGGATATTTAATTTACCAGGACGCCAGATTATAATAGAGCGTTTATATTACATTGAAGTCTGGTTTTTCAAGAATATCTAATTTACTAGGACTCTAGGTTATTACATCGTCACGAGTCAAGGGGATGCCGCTACGTAAACTTCTCTCATCCCTTGACTGATTGCATTCAAAGGTGGCAGGTTTAGATTGTGCCGCCTAGCGAAAAGTTTTCGATTTACTTACAGCCAAATGGCCAGTGAGATTAAGCTTGACTTGGCCAACCTTGTTGCGAAGAAATTTTGTGAAACGTTTTCTGTGGACGGTTTAAAAGATTTTCAATCGAAAGACACAAAGATGTTATTGAAAGTGAAAGACGTTTTCATTCTGTCGATCACATGCGCTAGACCTATTATTTTCGCTTTGTCATACGGATTGTTTCAAGGCTTCTGATTCGTTCATGTGTAGAGCAAGTGAACGAATCACGAATTAACCCACGACCTTTATATGCAATCAGTCAAAGGGAGAGAGAAGTTCACGTAGCGCATCCCCTTGACTCGTGAAAACGAGTTATTATAGAACGTACGTTTATAAGACAATGAAGCCTGGTAATGGAATATTTATATGACAATAAGATAAAGTTATTATACGATATTAATATCACGGTGAGGTACGGTTATTATAGGATATCTATATGACATTATAATCATGTGACATTGATATCATTATATATCTATTTCAATTGACAATGAAATCTGTTTGTCATTGGATATTCAAATGAGAATAAGGTCAGATCATTGTAAAATGATTATTGATAATGAGGTCAGGTTACTATAGGATATTTGACAATGCGGTTAAGCTGGCATATTCACATGGATATAAGTTCAAGTTACTGTAGGATGTTTATATGACAATTAGGTCATGTTATTGTAGGATGTTTATATGACAATTAGGTCATGTTATTGTAGGATGTGTATATGACAATTAGGTCATGTTATTGTAGGATGTGTATATGACAATTAGGTCATGTTATTGCAGGATACTTATTTGATATTGTGGTTAAGAAATTATAAGGTATTTATAGGGAAATGGGGTCAAGTTTACGTAACGTTGTTATTAAAATAGATAAATAACAATTTGAGCTTGTATGAAATCATGGACTTAAAGAAGTCTACAAAATATAATAATGACAGTATTGAATTTTACTATAACGATGTCGCAATACTCGGCATTTATGTATGTGTAAGTGCTTACGATTGTTTGTGCCACTTCTTTTCTCAAATTAAGCAATAGGGTAATTTTACTTATTTTAGCATTTGAATGATCCTTCTTCGAAACACTAACATTTCGTTGAAAATCACCATTCTATACATCTAAAAACACACAATCAAAGCAGAGGTGCCGTATTTTCCTTCTATATGGAAGTAATGAGAATACCTGCCTCCACTTAAAAAATAAACATTCTACATTATGTGTTTACTTTCAACGACTGATTGACGATTGTTGCTTCCATTGACCGTCCCAAGTCGGTACGACAACTGCATTACAATCCAATATTTTTGTTATATCTTTTATGTGCTTATTCTCCGTTGTACGTGGCGTCATTCGTCATACAACTAAGTCAGATATTTCATCCTTCCTTTCTCATCAAGTGTATTTGCTTCCATCCGTTCAATAGTCAAGCTTTCAGACGTTGGGGTGTTCAAATACGGCTAACGACGTTCTTTTACGACATTCTTTTATCAGTAAATACTCATAAGAGAAATAAACGTGAAAAGCAAAGAAGATACTAATAATTATACTATTAAAATATGTCCAATATAGTATACTTAAACAATGTAACACTGGCCATCGTCTTCGTGGAATCAGTGTTCTTGATAATTGCCAATGTCTGTCTATCGTGTATAAGGCTCCTTGACAAGACAGAATTAATGTATATCGATTGAAACAAATGAATGTTCCTTCTCTCTACATGGAAATAACTATTTATATTTTCATACAGTGGATCAATAGATTAAACTGCGATATGTATCGGAGTAAATTCTAGCTAATACTAAAGCGTGAAAATGCATCTTGCATAGCTAGTATCACCAATGAAATGTTGACAAAATTCCGGATTTAGTGTTAACTTCCCCAGTCTAAACTGAATCTCATGCGTACAGATTTCACAAGAATTTATATATATATTTATATATATAAATATATATATATATATATATATATATATATATATATATATATATATATATATATATATATATATATATATATATATATATATATATATATATGTATATAAAGGTACATAGGTGTCATCATTATAATTATACACAGAATCCGAGAATCCGAGACAATTACTGAAGCAGGAATATTGTAAAATGAGTGAACCTATATCAGATTATTGTTATAACTACATCTTTATAAAACAATGGTATTCGATTATTGTTCTTATAACTACCACTATATAAAACAATAGTATCAGGTTATTGTTGTTATAACTAGCACTACATTGTATATAAAACAATGGTATCAGATCATTGTTGTTATAACTACCACTATATAAAACAATGGTATCAGATTATTGTTGTTATAACTACCACTATATAAAACAATGGTATCAGATTATTGTTGTTATAACTATCACTATATAAAACAATGGTATCAGATTATTGTTGTTATAACTACCACTATATAAAACAATGGTATCAGATCATTGTTGTTATAACTATCACTATATAAAACAATAGTATCAGATTATTGTTGTTATAACTACCACTATATAAAACAATGGTATCAGATTATTGTTGTTATAACTATCACTATATAAAACAATGGTATCAGATCATTGTTGTTATAACTACCACTATATAAAACAATGGTATCAGATTATTGTTGTTATAACTATCACTATATAAAACAATGGTATCAGATTATTGTTGTTATAACTACCACTATATAAAACAATGGTATCAGATCATTGTTGTTATAACTATCACTATATAAAACAATGGTATCAGATCATTGTTGTTATAACTACCACTATATAAAACAATGGTATCAGATCATTGTTGTTATAACTACCACTATATAAAACAATGGTATCAGATTATTGTTGTTATAACTACCACTATATAAAACAATGGTATCAGATTATTGTTGTTATAACTATCACTATATAAAACAATAGTATCAGATTATTGTTGTTATAACTACCACTATATAAAACAATGGTATCAGATTATTGTTGTTATAACTATCACTATATAAAACAATGGTATCAGATCATTGTTGTTATAACTACCACTATATAAAACAATGGTATCAGATCATTGTTGTTATAACTACCACTATATAAAACAATGGTATCAGATTATTGTTGTTATAACTATCACTATATAAAACAATGGTATCAGATTATTGTTGTTATAACTACCACTATATAAAACAATAGTATCAGATTATTGTTGTTATATCTACAAATTTATAAAACAATGGTATCAGATTATTTGGACGTGTAAGTGATGACGTGAATAGAAAAAGTGATAACAAAATTCATTTTGGTTTGTCATCACAAAGCTAATGGATGTAACCGAAAATTATATCACGATGAAAAATTGCAAACCAATATCGGGAAAATAAAATGTAAGTATACGAGATTACACGCTCAGTATTCTATACGAAAAAATGAAAACCTGTTCCGAAAATAAAGTTAAATAAACGAAGATTTGTCAAAAGAAGGGAACTGGATGTAAAATCTGACAATTGATTCAATGTTAGTAATTGCAAATACTAATTTAAGGAAACTCGGTTTAAGACTTTTTCCATTTGTAATAATAAGCTTTGTGATCTTATTTTTTGTTTGTTTGTTTGGGGTTTGGGGGGGGAGTGTTTGTTTGTTTGTTTTTTTTTTTTCTTTATCATTTTGTTACAGCGACAAATATACATGGTTAACAAAAAATATAATTCAAATCATATATAAAATACGAATGGACATAAAAACTTCTAATAAGTGAATCACCGGTCAGTTTGTGTTCATAGACCAAAATCTGTGTATGGGTTATTACTTATAAAACACAATAGTGCCTTGTTATCACAGAGTATGAACCTGCAATAACGGTCACTGGTATAAGCCATTACACTGTCGTGTAACGGTCACTAGTATAAATATAAAACACCAATTTATTCTTACAATTATTCATCTGCAGGAGGCTTGTTGCAAATGCCACATGCCATTTTTCCCCATCGGAGACCTCTGAAGACAGATTTGATTGGATTTCCATATAAAACACACAAAGCTCATAGAATTATCACGTTTACATATTCGATCAATATCCAAATTAGATATAAAGTTTGATAACAGGTGTAAAAAGCGATAAAAGATAATACAGTCGTATATAATCGCTCATTTTCGTAATTGAAAAAGGAGAAGGCCGAATTGTTCAGACAAAATAATACTGTATCGTATAAAGATATCCACTAGTTTTGCATAATTTTGCAAACCATGGTATGTGATTAAAAATAAAAAGATTCTTTAAAAATGCATAATATTCGAATACTTTTTGGAAGTCATAAAGATGAGATGGCTCAATTTTTCCAAAAATATCAACGAAATATGCAAGTATTGTATTAAGTTCTGTAGAAAAACAGCATCTCTCCCTCTCTCTCTCTCTCTCCTAAGATTTCTTTTTATAAATAAAATATTAGTCGAAAATTATCTTAACTATGCAGAGCAAAACGCCAACTTCTCAGTTTTAAAATGATTTGCAATAAATTCTTCAACTGTAAACAAAATCTGCACACATAGGCAAGTTTATTTGTACTCCAGATGTTCCAAGGCAAAATACAAAAAAAGATGGTAAAAGGTAACGAGTAAATGAGTTTTACTCACGTCACCAGTTTATAGATGATCTATAATCCTTTATAATGGAACCCAAGAATCAAACCCTTAATGCACTTAACAGAATATTTTGGCCCGAGGACTGACTCCATCTCGGGCGTTGGACGAGGAGTATACCGGGGATATGAGCCGCCCCCTTTCCCCTTCCTTGTTTCAAAAGTGAGGGGACACTAGTGGGCTTTGCCTCCTCCAACCTTGATTCGCAAAAACATCACACAAATGTATGAATTTTTATTATGAATTCTAAAAATTGCCAAAAAGTGTATTTTTACCATTAAAATTATTGAAAGTTGACAACAAATTGCCAAAATAGTTTTTCTTCTCTTTCTTTCTTTCTATCTTTTTCTCATTTTCCCCTTGTATTTTATTTAATTTTCGCTAGAATGTTGCTAGTTGTGCTCCTGCACTTTTTTTCGGACTCAGCTACGCCACCTACAATGTATATCTATATTCCATCAGGACACACTAGCCTCCATTTACAACCTATACTTCACAAACAATTGCATTCAACACAAAGATCTGTTCAATACTAGAATATGATACCATATATATATATATATATATATATATATATATATATATATATATATATATATATATATATATATATATATATATATATATATATACACATATACATACATGACATGCCTCGTTGTTATAGCGCGTGAAGCGGGTCAGAGCGCCATCTGTTGCCTTTTGACGGCATTACGAGCCAAGAACACGTAATCCTATGATGAACTGTGAAAAAGGGCTAAAAAGACTCATGGCAATTGTCTATCTTGTTAGCATAGGTGTTATCTCGTCACGACATAGACAATCATACATATTATAGAAAAATATTGAATTCCATTCGGTGCAATATTATATATTGTATACATTTACACATGTCAATATTATATAAATACATATCTTATATCCTATTATTTTTTTTTTTTCTTTTGAGTCTCTACTGATAATGATAACACCTGTTACCATTGGAATTTAAATACCAGTATTGGCCAATATCAGAATATCATTACACAGTTTTATCTTAGCTTGGAATATATCTTATGATCCCCCTTTAAGTCTTCATGTCTCTACAGATTTCTTCATACAATAAAAATGAGCAATTTATTGTATTGTTCCATCATCTTGCATATATCTATACCGTAAGGTAAAACTATACATTTGGCAAATAATATGATATTTAGTAATTTTACAGTTGCATAAAAGTATATTTACTGGTCGAAAAGAATGAGGTTTTTTCAACCAAGCTCAATGAGATATGTAAAAATGGGAATCTAACTACCGCTGCTATAACTATCCAATAAAAATCTAACACCCCCCCCCACCCCTCTTAAATCATCTCTACAGATTTCTTCATACATTTCCATATAATTTTCCTAGTTAGAGCCTCTTCCTCTACGGCTACTGTTAACCTTCATAGCATTTCCTATGTACTATCATGAACATTGAACATTTTAAAACTTAACTTCATTAACTTTCAATAGTTACTTTATCCCGAGTTCAAATTACTTTTTATCACTATGATCAAGATGGCTAGAGCTTTTTAAAGTTCCGTATTTTGTTATGGTCCTTCTTATGTATTTTCCAACGTACACTTGGGCAGACTTACATTCGGAATTCCTCATCGTTTACTTACACGTGCAGAAACGGCGAGATGGTTCCGAATGACAGACTTAGTGTATTTGCGAAGTACTTGTCTACCGGAGCAGTTGATCCGGTGTTATATAGTAGTTTCCCCCCTCGGGGGAAAATGGCTATATAGTAGTTCCCCCCCCCCGGAAAAATGGCCCTATATAGTAGTTTTTCCCTGGGGGAAATTTGGCTATATAGCCATTTCCCCCTCTCTTATAACCATTTTCCCCCGGGGAAAACCACTATATAGTGGATTTTCCCCCAATGTGAAATTCCGGGTTTTCTTTTCACACATACATGTAAGTAAATCCAGCTTGATACCTTGTTAACAACAAATAGATTTCTATATAAAATAGTAATATCTCAACTTTTGATATGGATTTATATCCAATTTATTTAGAGATATCTCATTTTCTTAAGTAGAAATGTCTTCAATTTTAATCTCTTTTCCAAATACAAATGCATATATTTAGAACAGAGATTTATCTACTAGAATTTTATTCGAGATATCTTTATTTAATCCGAGAAATCTCTATATATAGACATTTATATATACAAATGGAAAAAAAGAAGAAAAAACAGTTTTTCGTTTTTTATACCCCCGGAATGAAATTCGGGGGCATCTAGTGTTTGACCTGTCTGTGACTCTTACCCTGTGGCAAAAACCTTGACTATATCATTTGTATCAAGAGGTACACGGCTTGGAAACTCCACATATGGTTTTCTTGCGATGAGACGTTTAATTTGGGACCATGATTTTTTTTAACTAGTGACTTTGACCTTGGTGCTCTGCGTTTTCAAAATCTTAAACTTTGGCTGTATCTTTTGTACCAAAAGGAGAAGGGGTTTTGAACTCCATATATAGATTACTTGTGATAAGATCTTTATTTTGGGACCATGATTTTTACCTATGACCTTGACCTTGAAGTGTTACCTACTTTTCAAAAACTTTAACCTTGACTGTATCTTCTACACAAGAGGGTGTAGAGCTTTGAAACTTAGCATATAGATACTTTAAGATGAAACATTTCATACTTTGCGTAAGGGACAAGGAAATCACATTCTTGTGATCAGTGATTTACAACATCTGCGACTAGACAAGCATTGTCGTAGATTGCAAATCGTGGACACCTGGGTGGAATTCCCTTCTGTTACTTTCATGTTCATCATGTACTTTGTACATGATGAGCGATATTGTGATATATATAATACATCAGTTTTGATTTATTTAGAAATTGAATGTTCAAGGAATTCTTGCACGTTCAATTCTTATATTTGTCATTGGAACATTTTGATTGATAAATTCCTATTTTGCTATGATGTATTAAGAAAAATTGCCTGGGATCGAATCTTGAGTCACAGCCTGGCATCATGATTGACATCTATACGCAAGTAAACGACAATTTTTACAATGAAATAATAGAAGAAAATAGCATACTATGGTAAATACAGTCAAACTTCGATATCTCGGACACTGATATCTCGAATGTATATATAAAAACGTGTAAAGAAATAAATAAAACCAAAAATAACTACAAACACACGCACAAACAAAACACTTAACAGTATATAGAAACCCATTAACCATAACACCATCGGTTTGATCCACAGGCTATTACTATAGTACATTTGTATTTCAAATGCTATCTAACTGATACAGAACGAACGTGTATAATTTCCAAACCGTTACGTAAGGGGGAAAGACTACTATACAGTAGTTTTTCCGCCATGGGGGAAAAACTACTATATAGCCATTTTTCCGGGGGAAAAACTACTATTGGGGAAAAACTACTTTACAACACCGGCTCCGATCTATGGACCGCACCGCTTTGTCAAGAGTTTGGTTACCTCCTGCTTTCATGTTGCGATATAGCTGGAAAAAATGTTGAAGGCGACACAATATTCCAAAGAACTAAATCACTCTCCACATGATTACTGTTAACAACCCTCTATTTCATTTTGTTCTGTAATTTGGAGTTAGTTAGCACCTTTTCTCACATTATCTTCACAAGATGATTCAGAAATTTAATCACACGGGGCAAATCAGGGCGTTGGGTATTAAGGTTGAATTTGTAACTAGTTTTTTCCCATTTATAATCCGAACTTACGCAACCAACTTATCGTGAAGTGTTCATCCACCTCACTTCATATATGAATATTTGATGAATGCATATACATTGTTCTCCTGAAGTCCGATGGCCAAGAGACCAGACTCGATGCAACTCGTTGTCGCTTCTCGCTTATATCGAGCCTGGAAGGTATGACAGGGTACGTACTGAGAGAATCGCTGGTTTATGACACTGTGGAGTTCTATTTTTCCTACTTGCTGCCACTATACAAGAGAAAGATGTGGCGTTAAATAATGTCTTTTAATGATACATAGACTTAGAAAGCAAGGTCGCTGTCCCTCCCCCTCCCCCTTTTTTTCTTTCTTTAATAATTTCAGTCTCTGCTCTGACGAAACCTAATAAAGATAAAATACATGTAGATCCCCCATTTTTGATTTGCTGTAACAAATATAGTATAATATAGCTAAAAGGTTTGTAGAGGTAATTACGAATTATTCCTTAACAAGTCACATTCAGCTTTTTTTCTAATATTATAATTCTAGACGCTATTTAGCATTGTCGGTGCTTCCTATCTGTACCTTTAGATGATCTAGTTTCTCTTTACAATACACTCGGCTTTCTGTTGGGTATAACCAGACGTATCCGAAGTACGCACTGACCGGGCCTGTACTTGCGATGGACGATGCTTGTTTTGTTTGACTGGATAGAGGGTGTTATTATGAAGCGTTTTAGGATATCCCCAATGAGATGATTTAATGGTCACAACTATTGTCTACCATCAAACTCCTGATAAATTTACAATATGGACATTACATGCATATTTTGGATAAAAAAACCTTATCAGTAATGATGCACGGTATTCCCGTAGAATTCTTGAGAGCACTGAAAGCAACGTAATGCAATCTTGAACACTCTTCTGATCTTTGATGCATGCAATAAGAAGCATAGGCTTTAACACTGCGTTCTCTACAGCTTTGCCTCGTTCCCAGGTCGTCGCTGTCGGTAAATATAGTTGATGGATAATGGCAGTCGTCTTATCATCCCATTAATTGCCCTTGTATTAGTTTAAACAGATATGAACATGTGTAAATATTGATTTACAATAAAGAATATTACAACTCTTAGCGCTTTCCTGCGCACTTGATTTTTGATCTATGTTTGTTTAGAGAGAAATTCTTACGATTGCGCAGTCAAATGTATACAAGCCTGTATCTGTTTCATTATACGTGTATATATCACGAAGGTTTACAGTTATCATAGCAGATAAAGAATAAAACATTAGAAAAACATATCTAACCATTAGAAGGCGGGGTTTTTTTACGTTCCAGTAATCGCAAAGTATTTCTTTTCATTTTAAAAATGAGTAAATTTGTTTTGTTTTGTAATCTTTGTTTATTGTTACTTTCTTGCATTCTGTCTTGCTTTTATTAATATATATATATATATATATATATATATATATATATATATATATATATATATATATACATATATATATATATATATATATATATATATATATATATATATATATATATATATATGTAATATTTATTTATTTATTTCCTATTTGGAGGTAGGGGGTTGTAGTTATGTTTAAGTAATCTCATGATTTTATTTGTGGGAGGGAGGATGGGATGGAAGTGTTACTGCTCAAGGGACTTAAATAGATTTGTGCTTGAACTATGGTTAGTCCCCTGTTTTTGATATTTTTATGGGGAGGGGCGGTTGGGGTTTTTTTCTATCTTTCTTTTCTTTTCTTTTTTTTTTTTTTTTTTTATTTTTTTTTTAGTTTTAGTTTTGGGGTTTTGGAATGGTAAAGCAACTTAGCCGTGAACACATTTAATTTTGGCAGTCCAGTGTTTGAGATGCGCTTCAACATGAAATTCCGGTCATTAAACAAATGCAAACAAAACCAAACCGAGAATTGTGAAGTATTTTGGCTTTATGGTTCCCTCACACATATCCTTGACAAACCAAAGCAAGACGTCTGAAGTATTACGGCTTTGTGATTCCCCCACACAAATCTCTGACAAACCACACCAAACCAATAAGCGTGAAGTATTTAGGTTGTGTGGTTCCCTCACACAAGAAGCGTTAATTACTAAGGTTTTGCAATTCCCTCACACAAATCCTTGATAAATCAAACCAAGCAGTGTGAAGTATTAAGAATTTGCGGTTCTCTCACACAAATTCTTGACAAACCAAATCAAGAAGCGTGAAGTATAAAAGGCTTTGTGGTTCCCTTACATAAAATCCTTGACAAACCAAAGCAAGAAGCATGAAGTATACAGGTTTTGCGGTTCCCGCACACAAATCTTTGACAACCCCAAACCAGGAAATGTGAAGATATGCGGTTATACTCCAAAAACGAAAAAATCGTACATCCAGGTTCTATGGTCATAATAAACAACACCATCGCTTATATACAGGCTTATCTAGCACAAATTTTACTCCTAACCTATTTGGTAAGTCTTAGAATTGCTTTTCTTTTTTTCTTTTATTTATTTGTTTATCATCATGTTTAGGGTGGAGGGATGTTTTGTTTTTGTTTCTGCTTTATGGTATTGCTGTAGAACTACATGTACAAGGCAGGTTTGAAGATTCTAGAGAGATGTCGTGGCCTTGACTCATAAGACTCTAATACACAGATACCATTCTACTCCTGAGTGTCTTAAATTTCAGTATCCTAAATTTTCAGTCAGTGAAATATTTTGTGCGCAAAATTTAAAATCATTTAACATTAATTCAAACGGTTAGCAACAAATAAACGTAATAGCACGATAAAAACAGGTTACTGTTTATCAAACCAAAGTTACTCAGAAATCTTTGCCTTTTGTAACGAGAAGCGAGAAAAACGTCGAACAATATCGTTCAATATTGAAACAAGCACTTCAACTGGCTTCAGTGGCTGGCTACAGCGGGATATCATCGCAAATCAAATATTGATTTAGTCTTCGATATATTTGCCTGTGATTTACATCGTAAACTTTATAAGCATAATGAAGGATTAATGACAAAGACTATTGATTTAAGTTCACAAGTTACCTGTACACACGTGACTTCTTATCTGTTTATAGACACTCCAGGAGTGAAAACGTCAATTCACGAGGTGTCATTGTAATCTATGGTATGGAACTGTTTTATTGGTTATGCAGAACTTTGATGAATTTATACGACGTCTAAAGTACACTGAAATTATTTACATAGCAATGGCTGAATAGCATTTTATCTATGTTGTCTGATATTAGCATTGCGATGAGATTGAAAAATCTTTGTGGAGTTCTCGAAAGTATCATAGCACACATTCCTTTCCACGAATAGCGATATTGCGAAAATGCATGTAGTAATTTTGCAAAAAATATCTTATCAAAAATTATTTGTTTGAACTCCGAATGGCAGTGACCACAGTCGTAACAGCTTTAACCAATGTGCCATTTCCGAGTTCGTTTCGTTTACAATAAAACCTTAAATTTAGGCCACAACAAATTAATGTCTTGTTCGACAGAATCGCCGCTCCGATCTTTCCTATTTTCTTTTTCTTTTTCAAATTTCCGGAAAAAAAGGTCCGGTCCGGTTTTATTTTCTAATTTTGTATTACGCGCCCCGGTTTCGGTTTTCGCCAGGTCAAAGCATAGTAATTCCATTTCCGATAGGGTCCCATGTTAAATTACCGAACTTCCAGCAAGATTTACACAACATCCTACATTTTAGCTATATATAATCCACATATCAAAATGTTTGTCAGACCCTCCTCTATCAAAATTTTAACAGTTTACCATAGGTTATCCACCTTAATTTCGAGAAAATCATGCTGGAAGGGGGATACCCCCCAAAACTGGCAAAAATTCAAATGTAAACAACCACCCCTTTTTAGCTCATTAAATTTTTACATTAGCGAAATGAGATAAAAATTCATGATTTTACAGCAGAATCAATCTTTATTTATATATAGATCAAATAATTTCATCCAATCACAGCTCCCAATACATTGAAATAGTAGTCCCTCTCTCCCTACATCACATCAGCCAATCACGACTCACGTAAATTACTGTTCTTTGACCTCTAGGCAACATTCGGCGGCAGTTTGTCCGTACACATGGATGATGGACGGTAACAATAGTAAATTGTTGAAAGAGAGCGATTTTTTGTTTTCTTTTTTTTTTTTTTTTCATGGGAAGTGTTATGTATCAAGTTGACAACATCTCTAGTATGATGACTGGCAGAGAATAAGGCATCTAGATGTTGTCAATGTATCACTGAAATATACAGGAAAAATACACTGAAATGGTTATATGTTGGGGTTGTAAGCATGTTAATTAAACAGTCCTATTATATATTAAGGTACAGTTTTGAAAAAAAAAATCGCTCGATAAAAATATTGAAAAAAAAAATTTCGCTCGCCGCCTCTCTATTTTCATCATAAAAATCCGAAAGACAAGAATTTTTTTGGTGTGGCCTTAGGTGGAACTGTTTGTCCATAGGCACGTGATATGAACGAAAGAAAGATTGATTTGATAAAAATTTGGAAGTGAAGCCATAGGAAATAAAGTAATATATTCTCAAATGAAACTAACCAAATTTACTCTTCGACTTGTAAGTATAGATATTCTACTGTTAAAACGTTTATGTTTGTCCGTAGTGCTTTTTGCGGTAACATTTAAGAATTTCAAACTAAAACTAAAAATCGAAAACTCGCGAGAAGTCTACTATTAACATGGTTTTTTTTTTCATCTTTTAAAAAACTACCAAAATGATATAAGTTTATAGATTAAGTGTAACAACAAAGCCTTAGCATGTTTTGTTTTGTTTTGTTTTTAGTTTTGGTTTTGGTTTTTTGTTTTGTTTTGTTTTGGGTTTTTTCATACTCCTTAAATGCGTCGGCCAGGTAGTGAATTGGTATCCCAGCCACAATGGGCCGACAAATTGTCTACTTAATGACAGAACCTCGTCATTTTAGATTGATTGATTATTATTTTACGTCACTCCACGATAATTTCACATACATGCTGACAGCATCTGCCTTATGCATTGCATAGAAATTGATGCTTTTACAACGGACCCTCCCGAAGCAGTGAGGGATCTTTTACGTGCCATGACTTCCGCGACACGGGACCTCAGTTTTTACTCTCTCTTCCGAAAGACAAGACACCGGTGTACCCTGGGCGGGACTCGAATCCGAGCCAAGCACCTCAACAACTAAGCTACGCCGGCTTCGTGTATAAGTGTATAAGAATTTCAAAAAAATAAAATGTGGTTTAATACTTGAATATGTTCATTAAATAATGTTCTGTGTTATGTGAAGATTTTAAAGGTGTATGACAGGTATGGCTAGGCATCCAGGAAGAGCTTACACCCCCTGCGTACTTGGTCTTACCTGATTTCTAACTGTTCTGTGTCGTGTGTAGATTTTAGACGTGTGTGACAGGCAATGATAATCAACCCGGAAGGCATTAATTTCCTCTCGGTACCTGGTCTCACCTGATTTCTAACTGTTCTACGCCGTATGTAGATTTTAAATGTGTACGACAGGCAATGATAATCAACCAGGAAGGGCTTACTTCACCCTGTGTGCCTGATGTCTCGTGATTTCTAAATGTTCTGTGCCGTGTTGTAAGGAAGCGGGGTACTACGCTGTAGTACCTATGGTTACGCTACCTAGGGGTCGTCGTTACCTAGAGAACACCGTCCAGTGATCCAGCCATTGATCTACCGAAACATTGATCTACCAAAAGCTATATACCTTTAGTGGTCAGTGTGACCAAATGACTCTATTATTTAACTTTGATGTGAACTCTTAACCATCTCATGGTCAACAGACTCTATTATGTTAGATTGTAGTAAACTCTTACTAGTTGTATTATATGTCGATTATTCTTGATATATAAACATTTGTTGCACCCGGTGGCTTCGTGGAGTATGACAGTGATAATAGTATGATATGACTTAGGGGTCTCTGGGTATAATTGCATGATGAAGGTGTTTTAATTTGGATCATCAAGATAGCAGCAATGGTTGGGGTTTTACATCGCTTTCATACGTTTCACTCAAATGGCAACATGGAACAGTGCAGTCCTGGGATTCGAACCCGGTTTGCATGCAACCACAGGTAATAGTGTGTGTGTTTGGTGTTTGCCCCTGAAGGGGCTAATGACAATCTTGAGGCGCACTTGGGGTGTCAACTACCTGTGCATGCAACAGACACCAAGCACTGCATCACCAATACAACCAAAATCTGCTCCTTGGCATCAAGGTGATGTGAGGTCACCATTGTGTATTATCATTGTTTTACATGCTGAACAAGAACAAGAAAAATTTGTATTACCGTAAGTTACAATAGACCTGTATGCAGTTAATGTCCATGAAAATCTTAATTATTCTCTAAAACTCTTGTAATAAAGTTTGCACATAAATGTTGCTGAATTATATTGTTTCGTCTGTATTTAAGGGCATTCACTGCGGGTGTGGATAGCCAAACAGGAGACGCTCCACTCCTCCCGGACACCTGGTTTCACCTCTAAATTTCAGGGGTCCGTGAATGTCCACTGTGGTACATTGTTGTTAGTACCATAGTCATGTGACACCAGTTATTTTCGTATTTTACATTAACGTCACACTTATTTCCTTTGCAGTGTGGATCTGATAAAAAAGTTCACCGCGGAGGGTTTGAGTTAAGTGTTATTATACCCTTTTTCCTGATGTTATGTGACTTTGACGCTTTCTACAAAGTGTTTGTCCACATTCATTTATAAATACAGTGCTGTATTATATTGGTTTTGTCTGTATTTAAGGGCATTCACGGCGGGTGTGGATAGCCAAACAGGAGACGCTCCACTCCTCCCGGGCAACTGGTCTCACCTCTGAATTTCAGGGGTCCGTGAATGTCCACTGTGGCACATTGTTGTTAGTGCCATAGTGATGTCACACCAGTTATTTTCGTATTTTTCATTAAATAGTAGGAAACAGTCCAAATGTTTTCATTATCATATAGTTACAGGTTCATTTGCTGAGATGCCCGTCTGATCTACTTTGTAGATACCTATTTTACCTTAAGGCCATACCCTACTTATTCAGTTTTAGGATAGATTTTCTTCAAAACTGCACCAGTTTATTCTTATGGTACCTTATAGAGACTCATAGTGACTCATAGTCTGATGTTGTTACCAAAGGAAGATCTGAAGTTTTTTTTAACTTTCTTGACTGACTGTTTCATACATTTTTTATTGCCATGTATGGGCAAAACAACAAATTACTCAATATCTTCTTTTCTGACGGATATTTTCTCATATTTGCAATAAAATAAACTGGATACATAATCACCCGAATAAAGCAAAGAAATTGAAAACTTTCCATGAACCATTTTGTGAAAAGACAAAATAAAAAATTCTTGAATATTTGCAATATTCCTGGCAATCCTGCAACTTTATTCACAACTAAATTAGAGTTATCTTTCTTGTCATCAACTGCATTTAATTTGAGGAACTCTTGAGTGCACAGAATGGAAATTTTGCGAACCGAATACGTCCTTAAATAAAGACAAAAATGACCGAACCGCAGTCTGGATCTTTATCATTTCACGAGTCAGTATGAATGAAAATATCATTGCCCTTGGATTAGTTAACACTTTCTGAAGTTCAATGGTCTTCATTTCGGCTATAGAATTTTTAACAAAACGCTTAGGATAAAAAATGCTTGTGCATTCATCTGTGTCATGTTGTTGTGGAATTTTTTTTCACAAATTACCTTTTGTGATCACCGTTAACTAAACATGTAAATACAGTTGTCTTGGGAGTAAATCGATATTCCCCATACGAAAACTTTTCATTCAAGTTTTAAAAACCGATTTCAACAGTTTTTACGATGTATTTTACTTTAAATTTACTATTTGTGTTTTGTTATCGGTACAAATATATGTACTTCATTGACTTCCTATGAAATTGTGAGCAACTGAAATGATATAAAAGAACAATGCATTAATAGCCATTATTTAAATACTAAGTAACTATACAACGAACGACAATCAGTGGGACTCTAGGCGAGAAACAATCGCGAAAGTTCCCTTAAACCTTCGGTTCAAGAGAAATAAAAACATACCTTCAGAAATTTTAATGTTGGGGGAGGGGGGGGGGGTGTTGTTGTTGTTGTTGCAATTTATTTTTTCTTAAAATAATAAAAAGTGTATTAACCCACAAAATATTAAGAATTTATGTATCGGGGTTTCACTTTTTCTGATTATGAATCTTTATTAAATAAAAGATTGTTTTGACCAAAATCATAATTCATCTTCAGTTTTGATCTAGTTATATGGAATAATGTCCTTCAATAGCGTTTTCCCATATATACTTTTCCACACTTTAAAGTTGATTAATGGTTTTGATGTAGAGGAAATGTGAAATATTTTAGTTTCAAAATGACAAAAACATTTTATGGCACTTTTTGGAATAGAAAACACATTTTCCATTCGATGAGTATGGGCTTTGTACATCATCAAGAAGACAAAACACAGAAACAAATAGAAAAAAATAAACAAAATCTGGTATAAAACACAAAAGAAAAACCTCACAAAAATAATATAAAACGAAACAAAACCAAAATACTTACATACAAAATATGAAAGGCGCGACATAAAGAAAACCAAAAAACCCCCAAACAAACAAACAAATATTAGATAAATAAAAAAGAAAGAAAGAAAGAAAACCAAAAGACAAACACCGCAGTTGGGATCATGTCGGAGCATGTCGCCTTCGACTGATACAAAGTGATTCAAGATTCTCACAATCCAGAATGTTGAATAAAACTCCAGATTGAAACTTATTCTGACCAAACTGAACATAACATTTGACAGCTTCCTTACTTGGAATATACCGAGTCGACAGTAACTACTAGAAATATCCGACGGGTGTATCTAAAAAGCAGGAGATACTCACTCCCTTTGCGGGGCTTACGTATGCTCTTTTTAGAATTTGGAAAAATATTTTACATTTAGAGAATGGTTGACATTTTGATATGAAAGCTTAATTTTGCTAAGAGATAGAAAATTGTGCAAATTTTGCTTGATGTTGACGGATTGAACATTAGTTGCTGCTCTCAGAGTATGGTAAAATTCAAGGAGTTTATTTGGCGGTATGTTCAGGACAGAATGACTGGCATCGTGTTAACCCAAGGGGTAGATCGTACCTCACAAACCCCATGGGACAATACAACCAAATACCTTCGGAAGGTGCGTCTGAAATTCTGCTATCTCATTGGTCCACTACCACACTATGATGTGCCAATGAAACGACATCTAATGTCGACAATTCGGGTTTATGTTATCTGTGTCGTAATATGGCGGCGGTCGAAGATATAGATTATACCAAGCTTAAGTGTCAAAACAGGAATTCAAAGACTTTCTTTCATGAGTAGGATGGATTTGATTGGTTGTGGGGGCGGTGTCTCATGACATGAATATTAATGAGTTCCGAAGGTTTTTTGTTTGTGTTGTCCCACAGGATTTGTGGGATACGATCTACCCCGTCGGTTTCACACGATGAATGACGGGATGCATGAAAATTTCAAAGAAATTTATTTCTCAGTCAATCAAAATACATTTAGTATTCTGCATATTCGGCAATTATAATATCGTGATTTTGTTTTGGATTAAACGTTTGATGATGTGACAGAATCCTGTCATGAAAGTTGATATATCCCTTTTTTTTAAATGTGGGATAGACTTCATCCAGTAAGGTTTATGAAACAACAGTGTGAATACGAATTTTACATTTGCTTACGTTTAGACATGGTACAGTGTGTTAAAATTTGGCGATGCTTTGTAATGTTATGCTTAGCTAAAATACCTGACGTTGTCTCTAATGGAATAATTTAACTTCTCTTATGGCAATAAGTTTTACCATAGCAATGGATCACTGTGTTTTGTACTTAATTGTTATTATACCCTTTTTCCTGTGACTGGGACACTTTCTACACAGTGTTTGTTCACATTCATGTATGTATGCAGTGCTGTATTATATTGGTTTCGTCTGTATTTAAGGGCATTTACGGCGGGTGTGGCTAGCCAAATAGGAGACGCTTACTCCTCCCGGACACCTGGTCTCACCTCTGAATTTCAGGGGCCTGTGAATGTCCACTGTGCTACATTGTTGTTAGTGCCATAGTCATGTGACATCAATTATTTCTGTATTTTTACATGACCGTCACACTTATTTCCTTTGCATTGTCGAGCTCGTAAAAAAGTTCCCCGCGGAGGATTTGACTGAAGTATTAGTATACTCTTTTTCCTGATGCTGTATGGCTGTGGCACTTTCTACACAATGTTTTTTCACATTCATGTATATATGAAGTGCTGTATTATATTGGTTTCGTCTGAATTTAAGGGCATATACGGCGGATGTTGCTTGCCAAACAGGAGACGCTCGCTCCTCCTGGTCACCTGGTCTCACCTCTGAATTTCAGGGGTCTGTGAATGTTCAGTGTGGTATACTGTTGTTAGTTCCATAGTCATGTGACATCAGTTATTTCTGTATTTTTATATGAACGTCACACTTATTCCCTTTGCATTGTCGAAGTATTATTATACCTTTTTTTTTCTTGATGTTATGTGGCTGTGGCACTTTCTACACCATGTTTGTTCACGTTCATGTATATATACAGTGCTGTATTATATTGGTTTCGTCTGAATTTAAGGGCATTTACGGCTGATATGGCTAGCCAAACAGGAGACGCTCACTCCTCCCGGGCACCTGGTCTCACCTCTGAATTTCAGGGGTCCGTGAATGTCCACTGTGGTACATTGATGTTAGTGCCACAGTTATGTGACACCTGTTATTTTCGTATTTTACAGTAATGAAATGATCACGTTCTGCAGTAGACTTACAGAGTCCATGTCCGATTCTAAAGACCGAAAACATTTTACAAACACCAATTTTTTTATGATTTCCCTTTTACTCGAATAGAACAAACAAAAATAACATTTGGTATAAAATTAGAAATTGTCAACAATTATAGATCATTAAAACAGAATTATTTTGAGCAGAAAAATCGCCTTTTCGAGATTTTGGAAAAGTGTTTTAGTTTATCAATATGAAAATAAGAAAATTAATAGGGTCCGAGTCTGTTGCGTTCTGACATATTAGAAAATACCTTTATGTCAATGAACTTCCCAAAGTGCAATAGTGTTCTCAAACTTCATTTTTTTCATACAAACCGTAAATTCCAAAGACCGAATTTTTCCCGCTTACATTGATACCTCTCCACAAAATTCCAAAGATTATACATTTTTCTCTTGATCACTTTTAAATCTTGAATTTCGCGTTATTCTATTTTTGGCAGGGATTTCACGATGGATTTATGCACGAAATATAACTTTCAAACAAACATAACACATGTTCTAAATTTTTTCAATAATAAAGTTTAACTGGCTTTTTATTATTGACGATGAATTATTTTTGCCTCAAATAAAAGTCGCGAATTTTAATTTTTCGCGAAGTAAAGCTAATTACTAACAAAGTTTATTTTTCGATCGAAGGTTGGGTGGGGAGGTCCTTTCTTCTTTTTCATACATTTCCAGACATTCTTTCTCCTTCCCACATGTTATTTTTTCACCTCCTTTAATCATTCCGTTCTTGAAGGCCCTATATATTTAAACACACTGACCCACATTTTTCGCGTAATCGTTCCTACATGTCATTCTGTACGTGTTTTATTTACATCTTGTTTTCGTTTTTCCTTTTCCAATCATCACCTGAAATGCAAATTATAACTACAACATCGTATCTATTCCCAAATGAGCAAGAAATTCCCCAAAACATACGAAGCAAAGTTATTCATTTCTATTCAATAATCTACATCAGAGTTCCATGTTTCATTATTGGACGTAGTAACAGAAAAACTGACCTTTATCGCGCCACGAGACAAGAAGGGAGATATTGATCGCCAAATGGTTCGGAGAATTGTAATTTTAATGACAGAGAATATTGGGCAAGTTGATTGATACAGGGATAGAATGAGCGGGATAAATATGGCCAGGGTGAAGGCGGATCCTTCGGTCAAAAATAAGTATGAAGGGCGGATCTTGGATTCTTCTTGCGATTTTTATCCGATCATAATGAGGCTTTGTTTTCTAATCTACTCTTTGAGGTACTTATCTCAAAGTATTTATTAGAGTATTTGAGTAACACTAACAGTAGTGTAGATGCGCCTTGATGATGATGATGATGATGATGATGATGATGATGATTATATTATTATTATTATTATTATTATTATCATCATCATCATCATCATCATCATCATCATCATCATCATCATCATCATCATTATTATTATTATTATTATTATTATTATTATTATTATTATTAAATTAATAATCTTTTGTTCTAAATGAAACCATGTACTATAATTTCGAATCATGTACTTGTATTAAAAACAAATGATGACGGAAAATAATTCAAGGGGAAGAATGTTTATAATGTTAAGATTATTTATTTCAGATTGTAATTCACTTCTCATTAAGTAAACAATCCACACAATAATTTTCCCTTCGAGACATCATGAAAAAATCATTAAATCGCATTCTGTAAATCATTATTAACGATGTTGGTAATGAAAATTGTTCAATGCTACATTGAAACAAATAACACGCCATAAATCAGTTTTCTACAGGTGCACGGAATTTCTGGTTAAGTCCTAAATCAATAAACAAGAAAAGCAAACAAACAAACAAACGAGCAAACAAGAAAAACAAACTTCAAACAAAAATCCAAATAAAACTACAAAAAAGCCCCTAACAAACAGACAAACAATGAAAATAAAATAAAACAGGACAAAAAATAACAAACCAAAACAACCCCCCCCCCCGAAGGATTAATATTGAGCGTCAGTAACTTACAATGCTTTAATTCTATAAAACTGTTGGAAGTATTGTTTATTAGTATCATCATCATTATTATCATTTTATCGTATTAACGACAAGACCTTGATCAGTTGATTGCAACAATTTGCCGGCAAAATTTAGTTTAATCACAATACATATAACGTATAAATTGCCTCATAATGTCATGTGATGTATCGAGTAAGACGGGAGGCCACAAAAATCCCCTAACTAGGCATCATTAGCTTTGTAAGTACCAATACGGAGGGCAGTGGCGAAGTTCAGACCAGGTTAGCTGTTTGTAGTAATATTTCCATTAATATTTAAAGAAAAACAAATACATGTAGATGATGAATTGATTTAGTGCTATAAATTCTTTTATATTTATCGTCCACTGGAAGATGCTCCCGGTACATTTGATTTTGCCGTATCGAATGCCCGGAACTGGAACAACGGAAATGGGTTTTATATAAACCACAGATGGCGCGGTGTACTAGTTGGCATCTCTTATATGCTACATTTGACTTTTTTTATCTCCAGGCACTCTGATTTGCTCCTCCCATTAAATTTGGAAACATAATATGAGCTACCATGTAAATTTTGAATTGCTGGACAGAGTGAATAGATTCATTTGAAACTAGTGACATGATTAATTTCACAATAGAATTATCTGTGGAAAATTTTATGATATGATCGAGTGGCGAATCTACAATATAGAAAAAAAAAATATAGAGAGTGTAGTGAAGGGAGTGACTCTGCAGAATTAGGTTAAGAAAAAGGGAGTGAACCTCTATATATTTACTATAGTTATATATTTATCGTATACCGTGAATATTTTCGCGATTATTAATTTTTCGCCGACTACGTAAAAGACTCATTTGATATCTTCCTAACTTTATTTTAAATTTGACCAGCTTGAGCATTAACTTAATATACGTCCCAAGAGCTATTTCTTTGAAAAACACCATTCAAAACAATATGCCGACATACGGTACTTGTTATTTTATTTGGTTTTAACGATGATCGATTCCATCTCTCCATAAAAGAGGTTGTCATAAAATACAATTCATCTAATGATACAGTCTCATTGTGTCTTTGACAATATTCTGCATGTTATGAGCAAATAAAACCCTTGAATTTCCTCCGCTACCGTCTTAAAATAAATTTCTCATTATCCGGACATATTCTAATCATTCTCTTTACTCAGACTTACAATGAATGTGACATCATAAATTTTACATCGCTCTTCCATCATATAAATACCGCCAGAGGAATCTTTGTCATACAAAAGCATGATTACTTAAAAAAACAATGAAATAATCGGGTCTAATGTACCAAATCTTTCTCACATTCTTGTGTAAGTGTTCAATTCGTAATAAGTTCACAGATAATACAAGAAACATTTAAAGGTGTGGATCCAAGAGGGGAGCGCAGATCATTTTTGTTTTTACCCCTCCTCTCTACTTTGATTTGAAAATATTACCAAATAGGTCATTTTGGGACATTAATGAAGATTGGAAACACTTCCTCCGCTCTTTGATTAAAGAACTGCACAAAATTCGGATACAAATCTCTTATCTTACTTTACTTATACGCTCTGAATAAACCTCTTGTCAATGTATATTTGTTGTACTATTACTGTATGGCCGGCGTAGCTCAATCGGTTAGGTGCTTGACTTGTGACCAAGAGGTCTCGGGTTCGAGTTCGGTGTCCTATATTTTTGGATGAGACAGTGGGTATGTGAGCATCATGCTTTGCCGACACTTCAAAGTTTGCTTTACCACATTAAATATACATACAATAGACCTTTTCACGATAACTGCGGTCTTACAGTTTGTATATGCGTAACCGGGAGGTTAACTACAAACCTGAAAGAAAAGTGATCTCCTACCACTGCTGAGCAATGTTCAGTATGTTGAAATTTTGTAGCTAGCCATCCTGAAACGCTATTACGCATATACAAATTGTAAAACCGTAGCCATCGTGAAAAGGTCTATGTTGATTGTTATACGGCAATCAAATATTTTGAAATAACCAAAAGGTTGCTGCTTCTTTATTAATTAGGAGACAATGCTTACAAACCTATGAATAGTATACATTTTTTCTATTCATTCATGATCAAACCTTTGTCTTATAAAAGTTTACATATGGGATCTGTCTCGTGAATAGCCAATACCTCCCATTTACAACTATTACAAACCCTAAATTTTGTTTTAGGATTCCATTAAGTACGGCTTCTACATATTTCATAACTATAATTCCACTACGTTTTGTTATATATTCATGATTTTCATAATTTGCTTTTATGAGCTGTGTCTCAACCAATTTTTCTCCCATTTGCAACATAATAAACAATGTGTGTGTGATTGTTTGAAACGAATCTTGCTGTAAAGTGATACATGTAAATGCATGTTTGTCTGAATTCTCTTTCTTTCTCCTCTTCCATAAAACACAGTATGTGAAATTACTGTACATTGCACTTTCCAGTCATCAACGCAGTTAGGACCGTAGGAAGCATGTCAAAAGTGGTCGGAAGTAGGGGAGAGCAAACTTGAATTTCGTTTCGTTTCCTAACATGATAAAAAAAAAAATCGATCTATGATCGGCCAAAATGGACGAGCCCACTGCCCCTCCCCTCCCGGTTCCTACGGACGTGGACAGACCTGGCAATACCAAATATTACTATATGTCATTTAAAAATACCCATACACATATGCACACATACAATGTACATTCACACGTACAAAATTTACTCTCACTGGTGTGCTTTCTTTTCCTTATTCGTTTTGTCATTTCATAGACACTATTAACAATATTATGCAGTTCCTTTTCTTGTAGTCTGAGAGAATGAAATAAATAAGATATTCCATGTTCTAAATTATATCTTATACACTACATATTTTTCAACGTTTAATCTAATGTTTATTTATCTATTTATTTATTTATTTATTTATTTATTTATTTATTTATTTATTTATTTATTTATTTTATGATTATCATCGCTGATGGGGACAGTGGTGGATTCAGGGTGTGAATGAAACATACCGGGAGGTGATATCAAATTCACCTCAGCCCATTTTCTTTTTAACAATTTAAGTCACACCTATCAAAATGGATATTTACGTACCCAGATCCGAATCCACTACTGACAGATAAATCATGTGATAAAAATAGACTATGTAAAGCTGAATTTCTTTTCCACAAATTCGAGAAATATTTTCTTGTACAACTTATTGCATTATCAGCAGAATGGTGTTATTCTAAAAATCTTCGTAGAAAAGCCCAAGATCAAGATTCTTAGAATATTAAATCCATTTACAAGAAAAATCCTTCCCAATGTTCGGTCTTTGTATAAATGCAAATGGAATCGTGCTTAACGACATGCAGTCTACATTATTTTAAAGGGAATCCGCGTAATAAAGCAATATATAAAAAATACAAAGTGTACATTTTGCCATTTGAAATATTCCACGTATCCGTGGGGAAAGTATTGTAATTTCCATACATATTAATTGTAAATATTCTTATACGGAATTCTATGAAATCTTTTACAATTGAAAATAACTTTTTTGGAAATCGCAAAATTTCCTTCTTAAGACGAATATTATCTTTCCTTGCCACACAAGCAGTTTTTACTAGTGGAATCTATGCGTTTCTGCACTTCAATGCATTTATCATGCACAGAACTGCAAAATGGAATAATTACTTTACACTTCATATGTATTGACATGCAAGAATACCACATTCAAAGCGATGATACAAAATGGAGGGTAGTATGGCAGATGGATCTTAATCATTTCTATTGCATTAATGCTACAATTATACGGCCACATGTGCGTTTTGATCTTTATAATTGTGTCATATATGATGTGGTGTAGTGGCGGATCCAGGATTTCCGAAAAAAAAGGGGAGGACACATGTGAAAGTCAAGTATTAGCCAAAATACTCCGCCATTTTAAGTGCCAAATCTGAAGTTTTACTCATACTTGTCGCGAAAAAAGTGGGCGCCCCCTCTAAATCCGCCACTGTGATGACGTAAGATACAAGAACGCTTCTTTCGTTAAATACTATTAATTAAGCCTGATGCATAAGGCATCACGGCGAGCATGGCTTATTGACAGAAGATGATTTCTTCTTCAGGTTTCTTAGACCTAAATGTAAATAAGTACTCTTCATCAGTTGATATTGTATGAATTTGTTTTTAGATATGTCAACTTTAACGTCGGTAGCATTGATAAAGAATTTGTAGTAATTACAGAAGTCAGTTAAATACAAATCCCACTCCAGGATTGTGGTACTCATGTTAAAACAGAGGTTCCCCATCGCCTACTTCTGTATTACAATGTGACAGAAAACTTCTTGATTGTGAAATTACTCTCCCCATTTCAAGGGGAAAATATCCAAACTAAACTTAATCGATCCAATATTCAATTTTTGTTCCTATATTATTAAAAGAGCGATAACTCACATTTAAGTTTCCGGTAAACTAGAGAAAGAAACAGGGTGAACTTGTCAATTTGATCTATAAATATCAAATAGAAATATGCATATATGTGTAACGTTTCTGTATATATACAAGTATATGATTTTGTAATTTGCTTTTCTTCCACAATGGACTGCTGTCTTATTTGACACGCCGTTGTACCTTAAAGTAGCCGATAATTTAAAGAGAGTCAGATAAAGTGATAAACTTTACAAACGAGAGACATCTGATCACGTATTTCATAATACCTATTCTTTTCGCTACCCCAATTATTCCCCGAGTCTCTGTTTTCTATTGAGAACGGGATTTAGATTTCAGTTTTTGAAGGAATTTACGATGTCGAAATAAACACAAATTTAAAAAACGGATTCGCTTTACTGCTTCCGTCTTATATCGTGGGAGATAGTACGCTATTCAAATTGAAGTATCTTTAAGAACAGTGTACAAGGGACGAATGTTTGGAAATATGAAGTCGATTTTCATTTATGGATATAAAAATGTTTTCATTTGCGATCAGTGTTTAATAAGTCGTGTATGTATTTAATACATTAAAGAGAGAAGTGAATAGACTACAACTGTGAAGGGCGTGATAGAAGTAAACCAAAGCACTTCATTACGAAAGGGAATATGTAGCGTATGTGTCCGTATGTCTGGTGATATTATCTCTACATACGGAGAATAAGTGTGCTATTATGGCGACAGGTAATGCATCTCGGTCAGTTTTTGTCAGCCGTGTTGCAGAAATACGGAAACGAAGAGGTCAATATCACAATCAAGTTTTTCTGTCGGATGAAGACATAATACGGGATTTGGAAGCAGAAGAAAATGAGGAAGTACAAGATAGTATGCATTACCAGGAGCATGGGATTGAAAAAAGCAGAAACTGGCTCACTAGTGCGCATGCACGGGTTTCAAGTTCGCCGCGAACTGTGAAATCTCAAATAGTGAAGTATGGTTCTTCGCCAAATCTGGGTGAACATGATCATATGGGAGGCATGGGCCAACGTGAAAACAGGTCTATGATAACACTGAATCAGTCCGTTACGTCCAGAAAGGTGTTACGGACGGAACAAGATCTCGCTCGTATTTTAGATGTACGAAAGCCCCACGGTGCTAGGAAAATCTCGTGGTTTCATACTTTTTCACGGGTGCAGACTAGGAAAATAATTACCAAGTTCAGAAAAGCGCTAGATCCAAGTGCTTCGTATGAATTTAGTGCACCGAAAATGTTTTTAAATGATGATGAAAAGAAGGAAGAGGAAAATAAAGAAGAGGAGGAAAAGAAAAAGAAAAAACATAAGAAATGGAAAAATATGAATAAAACCGAACGACGAGCCTATAATACATATAGGGGTATGGCATATAAAATTATATTTGTCCTTATATTTGTCTATATACTTGAATTTATATGAATCTAGAAAGGAAAGATGTGTCAAGATTCTATAGAGATGATGTACATCCTTAATTTTACTTAAATTATTTTGTGACTTAATAGTTCTTTCTTCTCGTCAATATTCACACTACAGTTATAGTCCTATGCAGCATACTGATCTGAATCAGTGAAGTATCTCTAACGCAACAACGCGTACCGATCTGAAGCAGTGAAGAATCTCTAACGCAACAACGCGTACCGACCTGAAGCAGTGAGGTATCTCTAACGCAGCAACACGTACCTATTAAAAGCAGTGAAGTATATCTAACGCAACAACGGGTTCAGATCTGAAGCAGGAAAGAATCTGTAACGCATCATCGCGTTCTGATCTGAAGCAGTGAAGAATCTATAAGACAACAACACGCACCGATATGAAACAATGAGGGTCGTATTCTTGATCTCTCGTAAGGGTCTCGGATTTCACGGTCTCGTCCCAAACACATAAAACTAACCATACATGAATGGTATTCGAACCTTTAACGTCCCCTGCAGATTGAGCTGTGTCTGTTTGTTGAGATTCGCCATAGTTGTCTGTTAACCCCACGTTTCAAGGACGTAGAAGAATCGATGGTAGTGGCACGTGCCCCCTCCCCCTCAACCCACCCACCTACTTTTGAAAGTGGGGGCACATGTGGGTTTGTGCCCCTTGCACTTTTTGACGTAACTGAATTGACCTACTACAACAGTTTACGTGTACACGAAAACATGTTCACTAATGTTTTTCTATCTTTCAATATTCTGAAATTTTGTGTTCCCCTCCCAAACTTTTTTTTATCCAGTTAGGCCTCTGCGTTTCATACATGGTCTTGTAGCAACTTAGCAGATTCCTCTCATAATCAAAATATATATGTGATGTAAAACAGAGAATAAACAGCATACACCATGATGTACATAGACGCCAGCACGTTATATGAAGGTCCATAGTTATTTATTATTCATTCTTTATTTAGCCTGTCAATAGTATCATTATGTCTGCTTCACATTCCATAGTGAATGTGTACCATTATCACAACCACAACGCGATACATAGACAAAGAAAGACAACTCCTCTAGTGCTAACATACTATTACGGAAAATACTACACAATGTTGTCAAAATCTGAAAAGGGATAATTACTGTGTCCAAAAATCTTGTCTAAGTTAGAGATATTTACAAATTAATACGTTTGCTTCTACCAGTTGTCTAGTCGACTCCTCTTCCTTTGTCTCTACCTAGTATTTTATATGTCCAAATGTTTTATCATGTCCACTATGTCTTATGTCTGGTGTGTAAACATGTCCACTTCTATTGTCTCTTCCACGTGTCTTATCGTGTCCACATATTTCAAAGCTCGGTGTCTTATCATATCCACTCCTTTTGTCTTTACCAGGTGTCTTGTAATATTCATTTCTTTTGACTTTATCAGGTACATTATGTGCACTTCCTTTGTGTCTACAGTACATCTTATCATGACCACTTCTTTTGTGTCTACAGAACATCGCGTCATGTCCACTTCTTTTGTGAGGACAGGACATCTTATCATGTCCTCTTTTTTTGTGTCTACAGAACATCGCGTCATGTCCACTTCTTTTGTGTCTACAGGACATCTTATCATGTCCACTTCTTTTGTGTCTACAGGACATCTTATCATGTCCACATCTTTTGTGTCTACAGGACATCACGTCATGTCCACTTCTTTTGTATCTACAGGACATCTTATCATGTCCTCTTCTTTTGAGTCTACAGAACATCGCGTCATGTCCACTACTTTTGTGTCTACAGGACATCTTATCATGTCCACTTCTTTTGTGAGGACATGACATCTTATCATGTCCACATCTTTTGTTTCTACAGGACATCACGTCATGTCCACTCCTTTTGTGTCTGCAGGATATCTTGTGTCTGCAGGACATCTTATGATGTCCACTTCCTTTGTGTGTAAAGTACATCCTATGATGTCCACTTCTTTTGTGTCTATCCGGCATCGTATGATGTCCACTGCTTTCGTGTCTATCGGGCATTGTATGATGTCCACTGCTTTTGTGTGTATCGTGCATCGTATGATGTCCACTTCGTTTGTGTCGGACATCGTATGACGTCCACTGGTTTTGTCCATGAAAGATGCATTATCATTTTTTATATTAAATTACATTTCAATTACGTCAAAGTACTGAAAGTACTGAATCTTTCTATTAAGATGTTAACTCGGACAGTAGCGGCGCAAATGTTATGTTCTGTATTCTGACGTCGGATCAAGCAAGTGAGGACATTTCGTAAGATTATTATCCGATGGTCGGCGATTATCCTTGAGAATACAAGACGAGGACTACTTATTTGGACACTTCAGTTTGATTCAACTCTTTGTGATACCCTCATTCACTGAACTCTGGCTGTCAGACACATAGGTGAAATAATTCTGGTGTTGCGGTAAATTAACTTCTAATTTAGCTAACTTGCAAATATATTTAGATTCATTTCATCACGCTGCGTTGCTGAAGTGATTGACCTATTAGTTTAAGGCACCGTGGTCCTATGTTCAACTTTGTATTGAGTTCGGGAGCATAGTGACTCACACCGTACCTCCAGTTTACTGATTCGTTGCAGTGGAAGGTCTGGATATCCAGTAACGTTGTGTCATCTTCTGTTGACCTTTTTATGCAAAAAATCAATTTGCTTCCATGGTAAATTAGGCAGTCCATGGAATTGTTAAAATGTGTATTTCTGTTCAGCCGCGGATCTAGAAAATTTTGCTAGGATGTCCAATCCACAGTTTTAATGAACAAAAAATAAAATAGGGTGAAAAAAGATGAAAAATAAACAAGGACACGCACAAACACTCATACACACAATTTAACTTTAGTTATATCTTATTAAAAAGTTTCTGTACTTAATCGTTAAAAATGATTGGAGGAATTTGTTCGAGTTTTGAAATGGATATTGTTCGACAGGCGCTTTCTTCATTTTTTTGCTGACATATTTAGAAAACATTGTCAGTACTGGTGTTGCAAATGATGTGCGTTATCGTAATTGGTAATCAGTGCAAATGAGGGGGAAAATTAAATGTTCTAGAATATTTAACAGCATTCTTAAAGTTCAGATGATGTCACCATCCTGACCTTGATCATTTGACCTCAAAATCAAGAGGTACCACTGTCTCCTAATGAATAAATATATGAAACACTTACAGATATGATCTTTGAATGTAATTTATAAATAATGGGTTATGAAGGAGAAATTATTGAAAACCATTATGCTTTGTCACTGATCCAGATTTATTATTCTACGCTTTTAATTAAATTAGTCCGATTTTTACCGGCAGTGATGAAGCGTCCAGAGCATAATAAGTATTCGTAATTATTAATAGTTCAGTCAAAAGTACATATATTTGAAGCTATTGTTTCAATAGCAGTCTTTTTATGATTGTAATAGATATCATGGATAGTATCCTATAAGATACTTTCCCTTATGACGGTAGCATCTGCTCAGCTACAATAATAGACAGCACCATGCATATGATAATTTTATAAGATTTTATATTTACTTCCCTGTTAAATTTTTTAAATATTAAAAACCGAACAAAAACAACTAAACATGAGGTAGCCAGGTTCCATTTTCCATTTCCCCCATTATGATACAGAGGTAGCCGGGTTCCAATCACTATTTCCCCCATTATGATACAGAGGTAGCCGGGTTCTAATCACTATTTTCCCCATTATGATACAGAGGAAGCCGGGTTCCAATCTCTGTTTCTCCCATTATGATAGAGAGGTAGCCGGATTCCAATCACTATTTCCCCCATTATGATACAGAGGTAGCCGGGTTCTAATCACTATTTCCCCCATTATGATACAGAGGTAGCCGGGTTCCAATCCAATCTCTATTTTCCCATTATGATACCGAGGTAGGCGGGTTCCAATCTCTATTTTCCCATTATGATACCGAGGTAGACGGGTTCCAATCTCTATTTCCCCCATTATGATACAGCGGTAGCCGTGTTCCAATCACTATTATCCGATTATGATACAGAGGTAGCTGGGTTCTAATCACTATTTTCCCAAATGATGCAGAGGCGGGTAACCATACGATTTTATATCGTTATTTAAATGTTAAACTTTAAATTAAATTATGGGGACTGAGTAACATCACGTGTTTTCATTTTCATTTACATATTTTCAGCCAACACACGGCTGCGATACAAAGCCCACAACATGATCGGGGCCACAGGAAGTCGCCACATGGCTCAGCGCCGTCGTGCATCTCTCGCTACTCCTGCCGCATCGCCATCCATGTTGTCTCACCTTGAACAAATCGCAGAGGGAGACGAGAATCGTCGACTTCCGCCTATGCGAAGGAGAGCAGTGGATACATCAGACTATAGGACGTGTGCCATATTACAGACCAGACTGAAGAATGTCAAGCACTATCCGGAGTAAGTATATTATAGGTCAAATAATTATTCTTTGATAATTTTTAACATAGATGGATAGGACCTGCAATTATATTTTTCTTAAAATTAGAACCGGACAAGTTGAATTGAATAGGTATGATAAATGGGACATGCGCAAACGGAAATTACCGAAAATAACCGAAGATATTTACATGTACACTGTCATTTTATAACAAGATTGAAGTGAAACTTAGATTCAGTATGTATAAAACTCAGCCTTAAACAGATTCCACCGGGTAACAATACATACACACTTATCACTTAATATTGCGAATAGTAAAACATTTCAGAGTATTTCCATTTTTTCCGGAACGTTTTTAAACGGAATGGAAGATGACTATCAACGCATACGAAGCCTCCACTGCTTTGAATAACAGGAGATCGTTTCAAAGCGCTTTTGTACTGTGAACGCACTCTATCTGTATGCGTTGAAAATGCAAGGATTTGTAATAGCTCGGTCATTAGAATTGTTTTGCCTCTTAATTTAAGTGAACTTAGTAAATAGTTTGCGTTCATAATATTTTGGATTTCCGCAGTTTCGGATTTGAGTATGACTGAGGAGACACAAGTTTCTAAATTTGGATATGACGCAGTGAACATGATTGCATTCGGCCTCGGCCAATTGTATATTAAGATAGCAAATTCGCTTTGAGAGCGCATGTGCAAACTCCATTAGCGTGGAATGTTGGGTAATAATTTAGTACTAAGAAACGAAATTCTACTTTAAATATTGAGATTTCTAGGAATAAATCTTATATAATGTTCAAAAAAAAAAAAAAAAGATTTGCTCACTACAAAAACCAATTTATTTTCGAATATTAAAGATAACACCCGAGAGACTTTCCTAAAAAGGAAAAAAATCTCGGCTAAAAAAAATGAGGCGTGGCTTTAGAGATTTTAGCGGGAAAATTCACAACTGCCTCCAAAAAAGATGGTTTCAGAAACAAGCAATTCCTATTTACATAAAGCCATTTGGCTTTGTGATCATCTTGAACATTTTGCAACCTAAACTTTTTAAAAAGGTACGCTTGTCTTATAACTTCATTAAGAGTTATTCATCTTATCCCAATCAAATCAAGAGAGGACAACTCGACCGTCTCTATCGAACAGTTTTCAACAGACTTATTCTGAAAAAAAGACAATGTAATATTTAGTTATATGTAAACAGAACGTATAGAATATGAATTAAATACACTCATGTACACCAAGATCGATTGTATGAAGGCCATGTACTATGTGTGGAATTTCCAATAGCAGTTGTCAGAGCTTCCATATGCGATCAATGTCCTAGAGTAAATCGGAAATATCGATCTGGTTCCTTAATGCATGTGTCGGACTAGGAGATTCTGGTTAGGACATTGCGTTACCACATTTCCCAATCAAGGCGTAAGAAAAAACCGACCCTTAAGGACAGAACTGCTAGGCGGGATATAAATAGAGAGATTTGTGTACAACAACACTTCCGATTTTCTGCATGTGTCTGGTATATTCTTTGTCATTTCTACACATGATGCCTTTCTGATTAAAAGGTCGGTTAACTATTATTTTGTAAGGGGTAGCCACTTGAGCCTAAGGATGGAGTCACTACAGAACCTTCTTTAATTATTGGGGGGGGGGGGGGGGGGTTAAAAATTTTTTAAAATAAAGATGCATTGTCTGGGTTTGATTGAAGTAAAGAAGTTACGTCTGCTTTCTTTTGATAAATTTTTATACTTAAATAAACTGCGATATGTGTTTTATGCCAATAAACTCTTACCAAGTACAGCATTTGCATATTATTGAAAACTAAACTTTTCAGAAAACGGTCACGTGCTTCATCCGTTATCCTCGATACGTTCTGTGATCTCATAAAAACAAATAATCCCATTGTTTGGTAAAATATGTGTTTATGTGTAAAATATGGATAAGATGACGTATTTAGTGCAACCTGACAACCCTGTTATGGCAAAATAAAAATTGGTCGAATTTTGTTAGCATACATTTCTGTCATTGTCGACTTCGACTCGGGACCGGCGTGGCTCAATCAGCTGCCTGTCTCGTAACCGAAAGGTCATGCGTTCGATTCTCGCCGGTGGCTCGTCGATGTCCTGTCCCGCATAAGATCGCAAAAACCTAGATACCTTGTCTTTAGAGACTTTGGAATTTGGGTACTTTGGAGAATGAAAATGTAAAATATCCTTCACTGCTTTGGTGGGTCTAGATCTGTCGCATAAATCTGAATTTTGCTCACTCTATCAGGTCAATGTTGATACCTAGTAAGTGCAGAAATATGTAGTTTAATGCAAAACAAACAAATGATTGATTGATTTTTGTTTAACGTCACACCACGAATATTTCACGTATATGGTGACCGCATCTGCATGATGCGGGGCACACAAATCCCTGACCCTTGCAATCGACCTACCCGAAGCAGTGAGGAATCCCCAACGTGCCATGCATACGGAGCTTCGGCCTTCACTCTCTCATCCGAAAGACAAGACACCGGCATGACCAGAGCGGGACTCGAACCTCGAACCCCGGCCTCTTGATCAGGAGACGAGCGTGATATATATAATTGATTGATTGATTGATTTTTATTTAACGTCATACCACGAATATTTCACGTATATGGTGACGGCATCTGCCTGATGCGGGGCATACAAATTTTTTACCTTTGCAACGGACCCACCCGAAGCAGTGCGGGATCTTTAACGTGCCATGCATACCACGACACGGGGCCTCGGTTTTTACTGTCTCATCCGAAAGACAGGACACCGGCATGGCCAGAGCGGGAATCGAACCCTAGCCTCCCGATCAGGAGTCCAGCGCGATACCACTAGGCCACGCCGGCTTCGATATATATATATATATATATATATATATATATATATATATATATATATATATATATATATATATATATATATATATATATATATATATATATATATATATATATATATATAACACAAATAGAATCAGTGAGACACCTGGGAGCACTATGGTTCTTGGATCTTCGAAGACATATTTATAGAAATAAAGACAAACATATAAAACACAAAGACACTACAGCTAACAAGGCCTTCTATATTTCACATATATTCGTTCCCCCGACGGGTACTCGAACCCACGACCTATGGTACCGAATCACCTAGCTGTCATGCATACGACCCTCTAAACGACGGAGCTACTCGAGCTCCACAAAAATAGAGCTTTAATAGCCAATCATTAGCTAATCGCATGCATGACAACACGGCCGCGGAAAGTGAAGGGATTTCCCCGACGTAAACGCAGGCGGATCCTCTAAAAGAATACAATCAAAGAGAAACAAGCATATAAAGTGCTTTAATTTAAAAAGTTCTTTAATTTATTAGGGTTTTAATCCAAAGTCATCTTTTTCAGCCATATGACGACATTGGAAGGGGACAGGGGGTTGATTTGATTGGTTGGTTGGTGTTTTACGTCGCTATCAACAATATTTCAGCCATATCGCGACATGGAAGCAGAAAGGGGACAGGGGGTAACAGACCTCTTTAGTATAGTGGCGCAATCCTGGAATCGAACCCGGATCGCTTCACCAGTACACCAACTCTATCCCTATTTTGTCTTCTTCATTAAGTGTAGAATTACAAGCAATAGTTATCAAAGAGGCCAGTCAGTTAAAAGTTAAGTATCATTTCAAGTTCGCCTTTAAATAAGTCCAATTATCTATACAGCAATCAAGATATATTACATGTTTTTTCATATTTTACTTTCTTTTCCTGAACCTGTTCCTTCCTCACTACATCTAGTATTTCTGTCGGGAATCCATGCTCTTACTTTTGTTTACCGACCATCAAAGGCTGTTTACATACAAATACGCACACGCGCTTCCATTTAGATTTTCTCGCTGATGTCTGTTTGTTTCTTGTTCTACATAACAACATCATCTCTATTTTATATGTAGATGACATCTGCTCGATGCATTGTATAGAAATCGATGCCTAGCCAACGAACGCATCGGAAACAAAGAAGGAAATTTACATGCCAACGTCTACTGTAACCTAGGTTGTACTGTCATGCAAAACACGAGACACCGATGAGCCGTGTTTTAGACTCGAACACGGAACCTCTTTGAACCAAGCACACCACCGACTAATTAGCGTCGTGTCCTCTTGCAGCTCTTAATACATACACCCACCCTTGAATACTTATGTTAGTTTTGGTTTCCTTTTATTTTCCATGATGCATCGATTTGACATACCGTATAAAAATGAAATAGTCTCTGACAGTCTCTCTCTCTCGTGTCTGTATCAGGTAATCTAGGAAGGGGGGGGGAGATTTACAGTTTATCCTCTTCCTGTTGTCTTTCCATTTTCCTTCTTTCCTGTCCGATCTCGAAGCTGATATTTGTGAGTTTGTTTTCTCGATTTGGAAAAGACACCACTGATGCAGGTACTGAATTATCGTTGCATCGTGTACATGTATTCAATCGGTAATCTGTACAAAGGCAAACCCATGTGATGAGGTCACCACGAAACCGTGTTCCATGTAATGAGGTCACATCGAAACCGTGCTTCATATGATGAGGTCACATCAAAGTCGGGTATCATATGATGAAGTCACATCGTAACCATATTCCATGTGATGAGGTCACATCGAAAACCGAAACTCTGTCCAGGGTACCCTGACCGACCTGAATGTTTTGACCAGACACTAAAACTTCTCTTTTGGTATATATGGATCCTGGAAATTACCATTATGTAATACTTACATTGCTCTCCTGGCCACAAACCATCGGATATCACGCGGTTTTAGGGAAAGAATTTGACTCAATACAACTAAGGATTATTCAAAAAGATGAATGGATAAATAAATAAATAAATAAATATATCAGTAGATAAATAAATACATGTAGATAAAAAAATGATTGACCCGGTTTTATTTCCAGACATAGAATAAATAATTACTTTTTATGGAATGAGTCATTGATATGCTCACTTTAATTCGGTCTTTTCGTTATACAGAGTTACTTCCCATTTGAGACGGCATTTGACGTAAAAGAATTCACCCTTCCACAAAACGCAATTTTCATTGTGATGACGTCATCTGAGGTCCGACAAAACTCCGACAAATAATGTATTTGTTTATGACGTCATAAGTAGAACAAATGAAAATAGTCTGAATGTCACGTTCTTTTACGAACCGTGGAAGGGTGAATTATGACGTCATCAAATTTATTGGAAACTGATCAAACGTCACAATTGTTTTACATCAGATAACTCAGTTTAATGAAAGAGTCAATACTATGGAGAATACCAGTGAATGTACTAAGGGCATGAATCATCTAGAGGTACCTATAGACGTAGATTTGTGTATCGAAATATTTACATCTTGAGTTATACACTGTCTTATTCCTCCGATCAACAACAACCTTTGATTTACGATGAACCAAGAACTTGCGTTGGTTGGTCGCTATTAACAATTTTCGGTAATATGGCGAAATGAAAGCAGGAAGTAACCAACTTCTTAAACATAGTGGCGCAATCCGAGAATCATCTGCAGTGCAAAACTACACCAAATCCCCTTCCTCACACCAAGGATGATCTACTTACCCTTTATTAAACGGCCTGCAAACTTCCTACATTTGATACATTTTCTACTCCAAAGTCAATGACCTTATCGATCACAGCGTCTCCATATCAAGTACAGGTGCTGTGTCCCAAGCAGAAGGGGTAATCAGCTTACTTTGCTGATAGCTCTGATTTGACCGGATTTTTATTTGCCCGTCATTCGATCCAGGACGTACATTGTTACGGTGGTGTCCGACCTGTATAAGATCATAAGATTAATTTCATACTTTGTAAAGTAGATCCTTACAAAACTGCGGTTTGATATGACCTTAAGTCAAGGTTTAGATCAAGGTCACTGTGGACTTTTTGTCTGACCCGTGAAACTTAAATACCTGATTCCAGAAAGTTTATACTTAAAGCAAATGTTTGTTTTGCAAAGACTGTTTTTCATGACATTGAACCAAGATCATAGCTACAAGGTCAAGGTCTCCATGAATTTTGACAATGTTTGTACCGCACGCCATTGCAGGCATGAGACTTACAAGGAAACTAGTCATGATTGTGCAATTTTTAATGATAATCAAGGTCACATCTTAAGGCCAAGGTCACACAAATATATTGTCAAATATAAGGCAGGCGACAAATGTTCCAATACTCTTCTAAAATTAATCGACGGATGTATTGTGCAACGTATTCGATGCGCTTTTTACTGCATGTTACAAAAAAGTGATGGAAGGTATCGGAAAACTTTACATGTAGTACATATGGATAAAGCTATACATTTCGCAATTGTGCATGAAGAAATTAATATACGTTGAAGCTTGTAATGAGGTTTTGCATAATTGACAATTGCATAGGAACATGTAATGAAGTTAGGATTGCTTAACGCCGAGCATTTGGCTAGGCAGTTATCTTTGAGCAATGCCTTGGAGAAGCATTTGATTTAACGTATACTTTAGAGAGGTCCTCTTCGCTAAATTCATTTTGATATTTAGTTAGAATTCATCAATGAAGTCGCTTTTCTTTGTTGAGATGGGCGCCTTTACTGAATCAATAGCGCTCGAGAGCATCGGGGAGTGTTCGACTTGACAATGAATAGAATGAATTGGAGAGTTTGCCTCACTGGTAATGTTTCTTCTCATCAGGCAGTCTTAGAACAATTTTCTGGGTGTGACAAAGGTTCACTCGGAACACCTGAGCCGCGTTCAAAAACGTGAGCACCCGATGCGCAGAAGAGTGCTTATCATATGACCGAGGGTACTCACTGAAGAGCTAGCACGCGCTGGCGATACAACTGCCAAGGTGTTTCACAAAGATTTTCAAGACGTGCGACTAATGTACTAAAATGACCACGCTGCAGTTTGACAAACCTAATTCTATTTTATCATTAAGTATTGTAATCAATCAATTATTATTTAAATTTATTATTATCATTATTATTTATCATGATTATTATTAGAAAGTAATTTTATATTCGTGAGCGCTCATTTCCGTTCAAGAATGCTAAAATTCCAGTAGCAGGTGCGCAGTAGGGTATTCTCTTTATTGAACATGCCTCGGGTTTGTTATTTGTAGTTAGTTCGCATCACCTTCCTGAATGGAACGTGGATGCTGTGGTACGTGTAAATATCAAGTGTGAATGGTCGCGTAGGTAGCAAAGTGATGTAGGCCGCTTAAATAAATCGACTTCCTTGTACTGAAAATGTTTTTAATGATACAAAGTAAATGAAACCGTGATAAATATGGTATGACGTAAACAAGAATAAAACAAACTAATATTATTTGATGAAAGGTTTTATTATTGTAAGTTTTATAGCCAGTATAGTATCTAGCTATGTGCAAAAGTGATATCATACACAAAGGTGCGTAGAATTTTTGGCGAGAAAAAAAATTTATCACTATATTACTAAGTGTCCCTTTTGCACTAATGGTATTAAAATGCGTTTCCAACAAGAATAACACGAGACCATTTTTCTTTAAAAAGTATTCATTAATAGGCTTAATCTTCTCGCATAGCAACTCTTTATATCATATTTATAACAAGACTCTGAGAAAACGCCTAATTGGCAAAATAAAAGACAAACACGAAGCATGCTAGTGTGAGGGTAACTTTTATGCCATCTATTTCATATAAATGGCCTGAAAATTGTACACAAACGTGCTCATAGACGCCTCCATTTTCTTTGTCATGTGACGAAAAATAATCCATAATGGAGACGTATTCAGTCCGAGCGTTTTGGCTTAGGTAAAAGACAAGGTGTTCCGATTGATGTAACGTAATAAACCAAGTAGTAGTATAGGCTTTGTTAGCTTGAAAATCATAAGATGCAGTGGCGGATTTAGAAGGGGGCCCGGGGGCCGCCCTCCCCCCTTTTGGCCACAAATTTACAAGTAAAAATCCAGATTTTGCTCCAAAAGTGGCTGAGAAGTTTGGCTAATACACATGTAACCCCCCCCCCCCCCCTTCTTTTCGGAAATCCTAGATCCGCCACTGAGATGCATTAGCTTACATGTTTAAAACATGTATATATGTTCCTCAACAGCTCAGAACGATATTTTCATTTCTAAAATAGGCCTTCTTTTTAATCCACGAGACAAGTACATTTGAAAAATAGACTCATTTTTGCAGTTATACATATTACTACGTAGTTAAGGAGAGGGGGGGGGGGGGTGTTGTAGGAGGACCACGCGGGCTATTTTATACCATGCTATAAACGGTTTCCTGTTGACCTCACTTTAGTAAAGCATGTATTGATCAAACAACACCGTCCTCAGTCGCCTGTCAGAAATGAGAATTCGATTTCTGCTTCATTTGCCTAAGGCTCTTGTGCTACTAATCGAAAAATATATCCTCGTCTGTATTTAATGCAGACTGACGGAAAGAAGATGATCCTATAGATCCGCCGTCATTTGAAGTTCCGAAATCCACTTACATATTATTTGATCCAAGATTTCACAATTAATATGAATACATGTATTGACAAAAATAGAAGAGACAGAAACGCTTTGGGGGCAACAGCATAGGAATAAATTGATTTGGAAACGAATTTTCTATTTCAAAGAGAAAACAGAAGACATCTGACAAAGTTGTATGACACAAATCACCAAGGTTATGCACACAAAACGAGATAATAGTAAAATATATACAGAAAAACATTACAAAAATTAAAAAAAAGAAGCAAAGACCTTAAAACACATTTTAATTATATGACAAAGTGACCTTTAGTTATTAGATATAATCATTTTTAGCCGAATTGCAAAGCAATTTCGGTTGAAGAGTGGCGATGTCCGTCTATCCGGCGGTCCGTCCATTCTGATGTCTGTCCATCAACAATTTGGTCAAGTTTCTTGCTGAAGCAAAATGGTTAAAATGGTCTCAGCAACTAAGAGGAGTATAAACATAATACTTCACACATAGACTCCTAATGACCAGTGCTTTTAAATTATTCTATGACTTTTGACCTAGTGACTTTGACCTTGGACTTTGACCTACTTTTAAAAAACTTAAAATCTGGCTATATCTTTTGAATCATTAGGGATAGGACTATGATACTTCACACATAGGTTCTTTTCATCAGAGCTTTTAATTGATACCATGACTTTTGACATTATGACCTGCACCTTGTTTCGAATTTGCTTTGAAATTCGGCCATACCGTCTTTATTTCTGTATAAAATTTACGTACTCTTTTTACATGCATGAAGGGAGGATGGAGACATGTTCTTACCCATCGTATTTTGGGGGGGGGGGGGTGATCTATAAACATGGGTTGTTGTTATACGATCTCAAAAAATAACAAAACAAATGTTTTTGTCAGTTTCCAGCTGAAAAGTTTTTTTTTTATTTGAAGGTTCTTTGTTTATTTGTTTATTTGCTTCTATGTGAGGTTTGGGTTTTTCAAATGAGAATTAAATTTGTGTCTTTAACTTGGTTATGCTACTGTCATAGAAGTAAATAATCCTTTAAATGGTATTAATTTTTGTCTAATTTGACATGATGTTGTACAATAATTGACAATCCGGTGTAATATTTTTGATGCATAGTGTGATTGATCATATGTCACGCTATCAAATGTCCACAAATGAGATACAATTTGATTATCAATGTGCTGAAATAGATTTTATTTCCGGATGTGAGAATGATGGGATATTTATATAGATATCGCATTTAAATTTATAAAGGAATTATACAAAGAATGTTGGAAAGATTCATGGTCTAGAGGTGAATAGGAAAGACCAGTATCACAAAAAATAACTTAAACTGTTTTTTTTTTTATTTCTTTCACTTTGGGAAGGGGGGATTATTTTTATGGCTTTTTTCTATTTTGGTTTTTTTTATTTGGGGGGGGGTGCATATTTGTTTGGTGGGGTGATTTTGATTTTTTTTCGGAGGGGGGGTCGGGTCGTTTTTTGTTTTTTTGTTTTTTATTTTTTTTTTTTGCGGGGGGGGGGGGGTTGTCAACCAGACAGTAGCTATCTGAAAATGCAGCTTCACTCTCTATCTATTTATTTCCATGTACATAATTACATGAAATGTTTCTTGGAAATTATGACAAAGAGTCAGGGTCACGAGTTTACAGACGAAGATAACCTGTAGGTACATTAAAACACAGAAAAGTTGTGACGCATTTTCAATGTCATTAACATAAAAATCAAACGTATATATTGGAAGACTCAAAAGGTTTTTTTCATATCCCCTAAGGCTATGATCCCAAGAACATTGTATCTGACAACTTTTGAAGAAGTTGTTCTCTGGTCCTTCTTCATAGTTGACTGTTCAAGCCTCTTGAGCCTCTTGTTTCCTAAAGAAAACCAGCATGTATTTCAATTTTTTATCCACGGCAGGATACTTTGATTATCTTTTCTCATCTGCCTTTGCAGAAGTAAAAACTGCCGTTTTCAGGTCTGAGTTATATACAAGGATTAATGTTTTGTTTGAAAGGTACAAAGTAATACTATTTACTTGCAGGCTGTACATCTTTTTTGGGGGGGGGGATTTTCAAGTATCATCTCATATCATATACCAATCATCTTTTATCATGTATTCATTAAGGTGAGTCACACGCCCTTGTTCATTACGGCACAGCGCAGAAGTGGAAATGGAGAGGTATAAAAACTTTTTCTTATTTGTATGGTTAATGGACCATGGTGAGATATGGTCAGTGGACCATGGTGAGATATGGTCAATGGACCATGGTGAGATATGGTCAATGGACCATGGTGAGATATGGTCAGTGATGTAAATTTCATATACATATGCAATAAGTGAAAAAGTTTTAATCAAGATCCGACAAATTGCCGTATTAAAATGTCCTATAGTCTCTCACCCGTATCATTTGTTCGTTCGTTCGTTAATTTATTTATTCATTCATTCATTCTTTTATTGTTCATACATTCATTCATTCATTCATCCCGCTCTCCTCCCCTCTAGATCTTGTTCGGACTATAAGTCAATTTATGCTAGATTTAGATCAAACTTCATACAAATATCCTCAGAACCTAACTTTTACTGAAATTACGTGACCTATTTCAAGGTCGCTGCAGACATTGATTTAATCTTTGTTCGGAATATAAGTCCGTTACTTTGGGATAGATCTTGACCAAACTTTACACATTTGTTTTGGTCTCAGAACATAAGGATGTGCCATCTTTGGAACTTGTTTAACTCGAGAACAACATCGTCGATGACACTTTGGCTTTTAAATATCAGACTCACGATCTTAAATGCAAAATGTTCAATTTATTGACAGAATGCACCATACTATACGATCTCATAAAAGGGATGTGTAATTTTTCAGTAAAAGTAATCTTCTTTAGGGGTGATATTAAGATTAAAGATATTTTTCTACATTTTACATGTACATGCTATACCATGCAGACCTCGCTTGAAAATAAATTACCTTTCCTTTCAAACCTGATCATTCATAACCCTCTGCAATCCGGATGCCTTCCTGATCTGTTAGAACCTAAATATACTCCAAAATTTATAATCCCTTTCCCTCCTTCTTCTGGATTCCGTACCGACTTAATTCCCCTAAATTGACACCTCCCTCCCCCTTTATACCAATTGCTCGTCTTCTAACTGAATAGAAAGAAGTGCTGGCCTAAATTGGAATTAAACGATGCAAACTAAATGCTAGCATATGATTGGTATAACAATCGATGAAGCTAGCGATAAATTATATCATATTTTGTTACAAATACGGATTGAATGTACTTTATTGAACTTGAACTATGGGCGATGAACAATGAAAGCATATTGATTGAATGATGGGACAATTTCAGAGCATTTACAGGGAAGGCAGGACACCTGACTCGCTAAATCAATAATCGATTTCTCTGATAACTGGGTCAATCGATCCCAGGAAATTGTTGATACAACCTCGCGTGTATATGCGTTCTGTACATCAGATAATCATTGTAAACTGCAGTGTATGTTTATTCAGTTTGCCTCTGTTTGTTTTTGTTTTATTCGGGGTAGGCAGTCGGTATTGTTTGATTTTTTTTGTGTCTGTCTGCTCAAACTTCAGGTTAGATTTTGATACAAAGGTTGCATATATATATATATATATATATATATATATATAATATATATATATATATATATATATATATATATATATATATATATATATATATATATATATATATATATATATATATATATATATATATATATATAACTTGCTTTAAGAAACGTATGAGATATGTAAATCTAAAGAAAAAGACTTAATATTAGTATGGGATATTTGTGATATTTCATTGAGATTTATAGACAGCGAGATACTTATATTATTTATAAGATAAGAGATTGAACATGTCCCATTTGTAAGAAAAATGATCTGTGTATCAATTATATGGAATATGATAAGCAATACGTATGATATTTCTATAAGATGGGGAACGCCATCTATGTTTATCATTTGTTTGAGATGAGGAGTGAGATACATGCGTGAGAAGTGTGTCACTTATTTGAAATATTGAGCGTCATACATCTATGATTTGCACGAGATCTGTAACGCGATACTCGTATTACTTGTATATGATGCATTATATATGTATCACTTGAATGAGATGTCGAGCATGATATATGAGCCACTGCAATGAGATGAGTATAGCGAGATACATGCATCTCGTGCGTGAGATGTAAAAAGTGATGTATCTGTCGCTTATATTAAATGTGGATTTTGTGGGATATAAACCTAGGAACACATTCCTACTTTGCACATAATAAGTTGATTTTATATTTGTAATATATTAAATTATTTGTTAAGAAATTTGACAAGGTTTATGTACATTTACATTTAACTGAAAGGCGAACAAGGTTAAATTTTCAATCCTCCTTCGTATGTCATAAATGTAGGTGAAGGTGCAGGTCAAGACACAACCTATGACATTAGCGGATTTAGAGGGGGTTGCTACTCATTGAACATCCCCCACTTTTGGTCGGAAAGTTTTAAACCCCCCCCCCTCCAAAAAAATGGCCATTTTCGATCATTTTAGGGATTCAACCCCCTTTCCAGACCGAATAGACCAAGACATTAGCCATGGGAGACTGCAACCCAACCCCCTTTCAGAAATTTCTAGATCCCCTAATGTATGAGGAAAATCATGAATGCTTATATCATTGCATTGTTCGATTAGAAACAGTCTTGTTCCTCCTTGCACACACACACACACACACACACACACACACACACACACACACACACACACACACCACACACACCTACACACACATACACAAGCGCGTGCGCATCTTTTCAATAATATGTTACCTCTGACACCCGGATGTTCTCAGCGCAGGCAGAGGGTAACTATTTAATTATGTGTACAGAGTATATGTATATCTCTAGAATTTTAGCGAAAGTCTGCTTTGGTTCTTATTGAATGAATATGAAAGAGAATATCAGAAGTTCTGGTTACATCCACAAGGATCTCTGTTATCCAAGCATCATAATGACTCTGCGATAGCTGATCCCAGGTTTGATGGTTGAATAATTTATATGAACATTCTCTGTTTCCATAATATAATATTATAGTAGAATCGAAATTTCCACCGGGATTTAACAAAACGAAAAAGAAAAAGAAAAAAAAATACCCCAAAACAAAAAAGAAAAACAAAATCAAACAGTACCCTACTTTTTGTGACGTTTCAATGCTGATAACTGTCGCTGTTTCTTTGTTTTTCGAAAATTCATGTCGAACAGAACACATTGATTTTATTGAATATACAAGCAGATTGCCATGTGATCAAATGAGTGCCTGATTACTACAACAAATCAATGCAAGCATTAGATATTATGTTTCGGTTTGGAATGTGTACTCTGCGGATGTGATGATACTGTGCTTGATTAAAAATTTTCCGGATTTTCCGTACTTCGATCCCGAATTTTTAAGCCACTGGAGAACTGCTTTGGAGTCATTCATTAATAATAGAGTGTGATAACACAGATCGTGGAGCTTTTAGCAGACGAATGTCTAAGCATCTAGGCATATTGACGGGAAATCAATCGAAGAATTCATAGCAGTTGTGTGATAGGCATGCGTCTACACTAAAACTTATTCCCTTCAAGGAAAACAAAACGCAAAGCCTGGATATATTTAATTGTTTGACTTTTCCTCATTTTCATATATGGATTTTATGTCGTAGTGTCATGTTGTTCGTGTGCAATTGACGTCGTCCATTCCAGCTTGTATGTAGGAGCGTGGGAACGCTTTAATGGAAAAACTGCTTTACAAAACAGATAAACGTGACAAATGCTATGTGTTCATATGTGAGGAATTTTATTTGGATAATTGACCGATTATGCAAGTTTTACGATAATTAGTCGTGTTGGGCTATCTATAGAGATCAGTAGTCTTGCCGGATCGATACCCTTCCGCACAGACGTTTGGACCGTTCCACACAGTAGTCGCTTGTTTCAAATTCCAGGAACGAATGTCAATCAAAATGAAGTTCGGGCGAAAAAGAATGGAATCTCTCGTTAACAATATTTGATGTTTTGAACAAGATAATTAAAGGTATGATGTTTGTTTATTCTAATTAGGTATCAATTGCTGCTTTGACGAGATCTTATACGTAATGTTTAAGCAGAATGCGGGTATTTTCGACCAACCCCCCTTTTTATAATATTGCCTCTAGAAAGGAAGCTTCGTGTATATCATGCTGTTTTATTGCAGGTCGTAGTACTACACTAGGTAATGGTGTGAAATTTTACTTGTTTTTTATTTCTTTTGGTTTATTGATCTATGTCACAGTAATATTATTTTATTAACATGATGAAGGGATCTGCTTGATGTATTTAACAAAATTTGTAGATATATGTGTCGTTTACTCATGCACATTTATATGTAAATGCACATGAGTATACGATACTCATGTGCATTTACATATAAATGTGCATGAGTAAACGACATATGCAGTGAACACATCCGATTTACTGTGTAATCAGAAAGCAAGGCCTTCGGGGAGCCACCGATGGTGTTCGACCCTGAGACCTATTGGTCACCAGTTAAGCACCAAGTTTACACGGTCACACGGGCCTTAGTCTAATGCGATAGCCTCACATAATTCATGAACAAATTCATGAAATACATTTTGTAACAAAGTAATAAGCAAGATCGTGGGAAAGGAAATTGGGGGGGGGGGGGGGGCTTTTATTTTTCCTGTTTGTATTATAATATAAGAATTTGTCGTAAATCATTTCTTAGCTTCATCTTAACATCAAGTGTTTCTGGCCACCCCAATCTAAAATTTTAGATCCTCCATTGAAACATTGCGTTGAAGGTCGAGAGGTCATGGGTTCGAATCCCAGACGCGGCTCGTCATCCATATTTCCCAGTGTTTTGTTGGTGAAAAACCTTCAGTCATGCGCGGATCCAGCGGGGTGGAAGGGTTGTCTTGACCCATCCTGGGATTCGACAAAAATTACTCTTCTTGTTATTTTTCAACGTAAAATAATAAGTAATTTTACAACCTAAAACATGGATGGACCCCCTCTCGGCATATTCATTGGGATTGACCCCCTCTTGACCAAATTTCTGAATCCGCACCTGCCTTCAGCTATGATGAAAGTAAAGACATGCTAGTAACGATAGACGATTGTCTTTGGTCTTTGGTCTACATCGCCTGGTCCTTAAACGTTAACCACTACTTCGATTCGATCCCGGTTTTGCTTTCTGTGTTGCCTGCGAAGCAATGCGTCAGACAAGTTGGAATAGAATCTAAGGCCGTTGTCCATCATGATCTGTCAGTCAGGTAGAAGAAACACTTTTGAACCATGAATAGCAGATGACGCATGTGTTTCTTTGAACACATGAAATATGAATATCAGACGACACATACCGTATGTTCCTTTGAAAACATGAACACATATAAATAGCAGAAGACAAAAATGTTCCTTTGAACACATGAAACATCAATAGCAGGTGACAATAGTGTTCTTTTGAACGCATGAAATATCAATATCAGACGACACATGTGTCCTCTTGAGCACAGCAGACGGCACATGTGATCTTTTAAACATATGAAAAATGAATAGCAGACGACGAATGTGTTCCTTTGAAGACATGAAACGTGAATAGCAGACGGCATCTGTTTCTTCGAACACTCAGGTTGCTTTTAAAATAAATAACAATTGAAATAAGATGTGATATGGGATATGGGAACGCATGGTTCATTACAATATTGGTGAGTGATGAATTCAATAAAACCTGTATATAGATGACACCTGAAAGAAGACCTTTTTTGAAAGATTGACCTGTATACAGAAATGACTTTTATACAGAGTTGATCTTTTTACAGAAATGACCTTTATACAGAGTTCATCTTTGCACAGAGATGCCATTTTGGGGTTAATTTTGCAAGTGTACAAACATCTGTATCAATCCTAGCTGATGAATCGTTTCCCGAAAAATATCAAAGACAGCCTCCACATTTTTAGTTGTACCCTTAAGGATATGACATAAAAAGGCTATATGTAATTGATTTTTACACATGCCAGTGTGGCCCAGTGGAAGGGGTGCTCGGTTTATGACTTAGGGGTTCCGGGTCCTATTTCCGCCCTGGGCACACCGCTGTTCTGTCTTTCGAATGAGAAGTCCCGTGTCATGGTAGGCGTGGTAGGTAAAAGATCCCTCCCTGCATCGGGTGGGTCCGTTGCAAAGGTTGAAATTTCTACGTGCAATGCATCAGGCAGATGCCGCACCATATAAATAAAATAACGTGGAGTGACGTAAAACAATAATCAATCAATCAGTTACACATGCTCTACATGTCTCTTCCGATCGGACTGAACTTAGTGAACAATATTCCTCGAGATATCAATCGACGTCATGATATTGCTTGATGAAAGTCGATATTCACCACTTAAATACAGGTCACCTATACTAAAAGTTTTGAAAATTATATGTATAACATTGACATTAATGTCATTACCAAACATGGCTAAAGGGTCTTAAATTGCATTATGGAAGAGGGAATGAGCCTCGAGGCCCAACTGTCGAGTTGTCTTATTGGTAAAAATTTCATTGGATAGGGTAATAAGGCAGAAGTAATGACACAGAGAGGTCGGAGAGGTCGGACTTAATTTGAACCATATGTAGATGGCACCACCACGATATTAGACATTCTTGAATGTGGGTTTCATGACAAAAAACAAAACCCCACAAATATATCTTATATATTGATTGTTCATATATGTCGCAATATGATTGGTTAATGCTGGAAGTGATGTCAGTAAACAAATACCAGGTTGTACTACGTTATAATGACGCATCTCTGTACCAATCACAATATGCCGAAAGTGGCGTACCATTTTATAAGTAGGAAAATCTTCTATATAGGAAAAGACTTAATGTCCAAAAAAGTTTAGATATACCAATATTGGTAATCGTGAAATATCACCCTACAAAGTAGTAAATCGTAATTACAAATGTTATTACAAAGTTTATGACAAATTAAAGTTTATTATGGAAAAAAGTCGCATATTACTCTGCAAAGAGGAGAAATGCAGTATGCCAAAAGGGCGTATCATACTACAAATGCGAAAAGTGTAATATTTTTGTGGTGAAGGCGCCATCAGAGATTAGCCTAAATTTTGCCCCATTACATGTAACCCTTGATCTGGACAGCTATATATTTCCCGTCACTGGATAGATAGAGATAGAATCCCAGTGCAGTATGAGATATATATACATACAGTCAAACCTGTCTATTAAGGTCAGCTGAGGGAAGAGTCAAAAGTGGCCTTTATAGACAGATGGCCTTTATACAGAGGTCTTTTATTTAGGAAAACATAGATTTTGGGAATTTAAAATGTGACCTATATAGACAGGTGACTTTTTAATAGAGGTCGCCGCTAAGACAGGTTTAACTATATATATATATATATATATATATATATATATATATATATATATATATATATATATATATATATATATATATATATACGTATATCCAAATAATATAAACCATCCTTCTTTAATTAATATTAGAAACTAAACAAGGAGAAAAACTAGCAATATATGCTGCAATATCAACCACAGTTGAGCAAAAAAGCCAAAATAAGTGGGAAATACAATAAAAAGTATAGGTAATTTGTATATTTTACATATTTATGCGTACGTAATATCAGTATTTGTTTGAAGACTTTAAATCAATAGTATCGACAAAATGTCTCAGGGTAACATGTGGTGGGTCGTGGGTAGGAGTGATGATTCACGAAAACTGATAACATAGACGTAATTCCTGAATAATGAGAACCCCTTAATGTGGGACCGTCTGTTTAAAATCGAATCCAGGATCATCTGTAAGGAGAGGGTGAGTGTAGTGAAGGAAAGTTGGAGTTGCAGTATAAGTGATCCGGACTCACTCTGCATGAGGATTATGTCAACATGATGAAGAATGTGCTTCCATGTCGCGATATGGAGGGGGAATGAATGTTGAAAGCGACGTAAAACAACAAGAGACCAAAACAGTCCACCGAATCCTCCCTCAAACAAAAAATCAAACAATCAAACAAATAAACAAAATCACCTCCCCCCCCCCCAAAAAAAAAACCCCACATACCCCAAACAAACAATCCCTCTAAAACCAAACCAAAACAACAAACCCGACACGTCATATCAATGCAAAAAATTTAATGTACAAGTGAAGATATTTCATTCATGAACCTCAACAAAAGATTGAACACTTTGTACATTCTGATGGCGATTTCATCTTGAGAACTGTTAGGAACTAAATTGCTATAAAATTCGAAAAACCCCACTTTTAACATAACAGTAATCCGTTATTAGTATTGACTGGTGAATAGTTTTAACTTAACAGTAATTCGTTCATAATATTGACTGGTGAATAGTTTTAACTTAACAGTAATTCGTTCATAATATTGACTGGTGAATAGTTTTAACTTAACAGTAATCCGTTAATAGTATTGACTGGTGAATAGTTTAACTTAACAGTAATCCGTTAATAGTATTGACTGGTGAATAGTTTTAACTTAACAGTTGATTGATTGATTGGTTGATTTTTGTTTTACGTCACACCACGAATATTTCAAGTGTATAGTGAAGGCATCTGTCTGATGCGGGCCATACAAAATTTGACCTTTGCAACGGATCCACCCGAAGCAGTGAGGGATCTTTAACGTGCCATGCATATCACGACACGGGGCCTCGGTTTTTACTGTCTCATCCGAAAGACATGACACCGGCACGACCAGAGCGGGACCCGAACCCCGGCCTCCCGATCAGGAGTCCGACGCGATACCACTAGGCCACGCCGGCTTTACTTTAAAAGCAATTTGTTAACAGTATTGATTGTTGAATAGTTTTAACATAACAGTAATCCGTTAACAGTATTGGCTGTTGAATAGTTTATATATATATATATATATATATATATATATATATATATATATATATATATATATATATATATATATATATATATATATATATATATACAATAAATGAATATAACAAAATAATACGTGATAATAGAATAAATTTTCAACAGAAATAAAAGAATAAATAAGGACTCTAGGGATATATTACATTGCGGCAAATAGAATACATGAGAATGGTGTTACATTGCGGCATATGGAAAATATGAAAATGATGTTACATTGCGGCATTTTGAATAGATAAGAATGATGTTACATTGCTGCATGTAGAACAGATGAAAATGATGTTACATTGCGGCAAATAGAATAGGTGAGAATGGTGTTATATTGCGACATATAGAAAAGATGAAAATGATGTTACATTGCGGCATTTTGAATAGATGAGAATGATGTTACATTGCGGAATATAGAATAGATAAAAATGATGTTACATTGCGGCATATAGAATAGATGAGAATGATGAGGATGTCAGAATGATATGAAGAAGTTTATTATGGATGTATGATGTAATTAAGAACATACATGTAAATGGTGAATGCCAACAAACAAGGAAGTAAAGGTCAAGGGCGTTGATCAATACAGATATTGAGCGTAGGTGTAAATAGATGATAGCAATGTTCGTATCGCTGAATATGTCTCTTGCTTGAAATAAATGTTGGTAGGGAACCAGCAAACTAGAAGTGACTATTTGCAGGGAACCAGCAATCTAGAAATAACTATCGGTACGGAATCAGCAAACTAGAAGTGATTATTGGTATGGAACCAGCAACCTAGAAATTACTATTTGTAGGGAATCAGCACACTAGAAATCACTGTTGGTACGAAATCAGCAAACTAGAAATGACTATTGGTATGGAACCAGCAACCTAGAAATGACTATTTGTAGGGAATCAGCAAACTAGAAATGACTATTGGTAGGGAACCAGCAAACTAGAAATGAATGAAATTGCAAACATTGTATCACGAGACATCTCCAATATAAGTAAAGGTCTTGCTGCTTTTTAATGCAGTAGTTTAGAAAATGAAAGCATTCTTCATAGAGGAGTAGAAAATTTGATAATAATATAGACGATTTCATGACATATATCATCTTGACACTAGCCATTGCAGAACAGATGGCTATGAGTTATTTGTTGCTTGAATGGCATATCTGAATCATTTTCCTTATACCCAAACCTACGATACAAGCATTGCCGGGTTTACCCACTAGCGTTGTGCCTCGACTGAGTTTCGAACACAGACAACAAGTTAGAATGATTCCAAATCGTAGCACCTATGTCCAACCATTTTGCCAACGCAGGATGACGATTCGCTCTCTCTTCTCTTTACAAATTGTTAAAGAAAAGGATCGTTAAACTTGGGTAAGGAGGTTGAATTTCATCGATTGAAGTTTATTAACAAGATATGAATGGAATATATAGTTCTGTGCATTTTTTTCTTCAGGCAAATGAACTTCTCGTTCACTTTTTCATATTATTTATATCCTTTTCCAGAAGTTCTGTCTGATATGATGCAACATTCTTAAACTAGTTATATCTGATGGTGTAAATTGCACTCTGAAAACCATTTTTAACCATTTATTCTAGAAGTCATCTCAATAAACTACTGCCATTTGTTTGCTCATGCTGGCATAGAGATACGTTAGCAATTGATTAAGGCACTATCTCATTGTCCAATCAGAAAGCAACTGGACATAGTCGCTTAAGTACAAATGGCATCTCGGTGGTCTTCTATATTTAACATTGGTATAACGTAAACTCCTGATAATCGAAATATATATTGCCCAGAGTACTTTGTCGTGTTAACTTGAAGAAAAGCATTGGCGTGTCATGCGGTTTTACACTTATTTCAAGTGGAAATGAAAATGAGAAAGTTCATAGAACGTTACACTCAATCAATCGTTGCCAGCTCCCTACACTATGCTAAAATGAGTAAATACAGAGCGGTGTATTAATCAGATTGCACTGAAAGTGACATGAGAATGGTATCATTTCTAGAAATAGAATAGAATCGAGTAAAACTAGTATATGTAATTACTGAATTTGTTTATAGCACCTCTATATATTCTATTTTCAAAACTTATTATCGGTATTAATTGTTATCAACGGATCTAAAATTTATTTGAAAAGGGGGAGGGGGGGGGGGGGCTGCAGCAGCCTCCTATGACTAATGCGTTGCACTATTTGTTTCGCCAATGATTGTGATTAATTACGAAAGCTGGTCGGATACTAAGATGAAGATTGTGAAAATAATGTATGAATATATACGTATGAGAAATCGTGTACCATTGTAGCTCGTACAGCAGATGTAAATTTGCATTTATCTTGTAAAGTTCAACTCAGTTTTACCAGAGGTAGACATACGCATTTATCTAGATAAGAACTCTTACCTCCCCTCTTTGAAGCATGACACTGTTGTTTTTGGAATTTCACTTGTATCGTTTAATATAAAGTAGTAAAATACAACTTAAAACAGAAGAAAATTCAGAAAGTAAAGAGGAAATATAGCCAATGTAGGTCAGCTAAACTAGTGAACACGGGATCAAGTTTATTCTGTTAGTGTTATGTGCACCTCTGTGGCACTATAACGGTAACTTTGTGCGTATTTCATATAAAAATGTCGTATTAAGGTAGAATTTCACTACTATCTAGAAGAGTGAAATTCCGAAAATCGTATACATTGGAGAATAAGTATAAAATGTGCGGTTTATTGGACACACGATATATCGCCTTATTCTGAATTCTGGTTGTTTACCTGAAAGGACATTCGTTAACTTGTTAGTCGCCTCACGCGTATTCACTTAATGACAGTTGATCCCAATGCATGAATTCCCCTTTTTCGTCACGAAAGATCAATGCTTATATTGTCTTTGTGTCTGCCTTTCGGTACCTTTTTTCTATTAGACTCCACGAGATGTAAAAAATATGATCGATCTGTTCTTTGTTTTTGGACGCTTCGATGTGAGTGCTACAGTCGGTCGGTTTTGTTTTTACTGATTATATTTTATGTCTGTTATAAAAGACTGTCGAATAACCTTATTTGAGTTTTATGGACTTCGATTTCCTTTGATGGAAAAAATCTTTCAGAATAATTTGTTTCACGAACTGTTGACCTACGGTTACATGTTGTTTATGTTTTGTTGTACTATAACCGCCGCCGTTTTTGTTGGTTATGTGGTTGTTTCTCCACCTTAAAGATTTAACGGTGGCTACTAGGGAATTAGCCGCAAGTAGTGGCCCTATATGAATGATAGGGCCACAATTCCTTACATTGCGTAAACTTGCATTTTTGATAAACGGAATGGCCGGCACGATTCTACGCATTTCGGCATCAAATGGAGTAAATATCTAACATATACAAACATAAAGCAAGCGATCGGCAATAATAACTTACCCCCGATCTGTCGTCTGAAGGCTCTACACACATTTTTTCCCAACCTGTTTCAAATTTGCCGGTTTCTGTGTCAGCCATTCGGTCTCGCGAGATCTCGTTAAAAGAAACCTCACAAAAGAGGCGGAGCTTACGAATAACACGTGGTCATTGCTATTTCTATGTCATTTCTCTGTTAACATTTTATTTATTGGCTAGTTACCGCATTTCTGGTCATTTCTATTTAGTTTTCTTCTTCATAAATAACTAGCCGATAAATAAAATGTAAACAGAGAAATGACATAAAAATAACAATGACCACGTGTTTTTCGTCAGCTCCGCCTCTTTTTGTGAGGTATTTTTAACGAGATCTCGGGAGACCGAATGACCGCTGAGATTCGGGGTTTAAATTCCACTTTGAAGCATAAAGCAGATCGCCAACTAAAGCCCTTCAAATTGGAAAATGTTTTAAAATTTCCAAACACTTAACATTAGCACAGTCATAAAGGACGATTAAAAAATTAGCGCTGACGTCATTCTAAGACCATTTCTCTTGAAGTACCAGAGGAAGGATCAAAGGAGTATTTGTCAGTGAGGAGTAAACGTCTCCTGTGGGTGGTAACACCCGCCATAATACTAATACTACATATCGCTGTATGTATTATTTTTGTGTCTGTTGCAATGGTAATTTTTGTATGCATACAAGAGACAGGTCTTCGAAACGGAAAAACACAGAGACTTACTCCAGACCAAACAAACAAAGCGGTGCTATGGGGACGCCGATAACTCCTTTGCATCTATCGTAATTTAAAAACTCTTTAAATTGCCATGTATACATGTATGGCACACTGAAAGCGATTACGCAAATAATTACAAAATATTTACATTAACGTATATGAGATATGTAAATACATATTTACATTGTTAATGCGATCAGATGTGTCTATTCAGGGAAGGAAATGGTGTATGATTGAAGTTTGAATGGTAATTGATACTCGAGGTCGCAAGTCAATAACATCTTGTAACAGATGTCCCTTTTTAAAAATCCGCATTCAACTCACTGTGATGCAGCTGGTATGTCAAAGCGTCCACATTTCCAAGTTCATGAAATTTGTCGGGAGATTTCAATTTAAACGAGTTTGATTGTGAACAAAAAATCCCTCCTGATGGCAACAAAGTTAAAACAGAACAGAAAGACGGACAGACAAATTACAAGTATAGCCGCATATACGTATCTAATCATTTTGGTCCTAGCTCAAACTTTATCATGGAAGTCCACGGGAGATCTGCTTTTGAAACCTACGTGGGCAAATTACCGGTAGAGATTGGTGCAAAAGAGCAAAAACTCTATCTGTTAACGCCTCATTACTCATACCTGTATATATTCCTGCGCTGATTGCGCGAGATCTTTTAGAGTAGAACTTATGTTTTGAGTGCAGAATTTTACATCCGAATTTCTTCTTGAGTTAGATACATGAATATATTAATTTACAGTTTGTTGTTTACATCAATCTTATTCAATCATAAATGTCAGGAAATATAAAGCCGGTGTTGCCTATTGGATGAGGTGCTTGGCTCAAGACCAAGAGGTTCCGGGTTCGACTCCCGCTCTATGCACTCCGGTGTCCGTCTTACGGATGAAACTGCAAAAACCGAGGTTCCGTGTTACTGTAGGCTTAGCACGTAAAAGATCCCTCACTGCTTCGAATGGATTCGTTGCAAAGGTATAAATGTTGCCGTCACCATTTACGTGAAATAACCGTGGAGTGACGTAAAACAATATTAACAAGAAAATCTATTGACGCAAGCATCAAAGTTTCGGGCCGTAACTAAATTGTTCACTGACTTATATTTCCATTACTATAGGTTTCGACCTAACTATAATGTACAGTTGTTTAAACACCGTTTTCTTTCTTTTTTTTTTTTTTACTTTATGTAATAAGCTCAGTACAAGTTTGATTATGATATGTTCCTAGAAGTAATACTGTAATTTTAAAAAAAAGTTAAATTGTGATATTTGTTGGTTTTGATTGAATAATATTTGAAAGGATAATGCCTCTTCATACTGAAAAATGGCATCCTAAAATATCGTCAAGAAACTACTTTAAAACCATTAGCAAGTCAATACTTAGCGCATGGCCCTTAGTACTGAGTGTGTAATTTGGTGACATGTATAATTGTTTTGAAAATTAAAAAAAAAGTCATTGCTCCCAAAAACGATGTCGCTTGCCATATGTTTACCCATAAACTTGACCTTGAATATGACCTTGACAGTCTCAGTTTGACCTTCGGCTCTCATCGTAATAAATCAATCCTGCAAGTTTGATTTGAAGTATAGATGTTTAATACTAAATTATGACCAATAATGTGAAAGCTTGACTGACAGACAGACGGATGGACATCGGACAAATTGATTCAAATGTTTTGTTTCGCAAGTGACATAAAAAAGGGTCTGAAAAGTGCAATGTAGATGCAATTTCGATGAAATCTAGATATGAAAGCAGTTTTATGGGAGGAGTAAGCATCTTCTGTCTAGTTGTGCAGGCAAGGAAAGTCATGGCACATTATACATGTCTAGTTATCACAGACAAACAAAATGACAGTAAAGGTTAATGCTATGTGTTCAGCCATTTCATGCCAAGTATCTATAACACTTTGATTGAAATAAACATAATGTATTGATGAAAATCACTATGTGTTAGCTAGGGCAAGTATAACACACCAAGTATGTTGAAAGTTCATTTCTGTATTCTAAATTTCTTACTGATACTTGAATATGATTAGAAATGATACACAGATCAGATGAAAAACTTTTTTCTAGGAAAACATTTATATAAACAATAGAAATAACTAAACATTTGACTAGCATGCAAGATTTTTGGTCATTCATTGAAATAGATATACAAAACTTGACAGCAAGTGAATGTAAAACAAGTTATATGCTGGGCTCAAATATAATTCAAACTAATATTGAAAGCAAATTTGTAATTAATCCAAAAATTTAAAAACAAATAATATTTGGATAATCTTGTCAAGTACAAGTGGTGTTACTGTTAATGTTTATAGTACAAACCAAATCACACTAAGATTAATCAATACAATAGGACCATCATAATTGTTATATCAAATCAATAAATCTATGCTACGGTTTAACTTTTAATTTTGAAATAAGACTTTGAAAATTATATATATATATATATATATATATATATATATATATATATATATATATATATATATATATATATATATATATATATATATATATAATATTGGAATAATTGTTCACCAATCTTTACTCTGTATCAAATATGAAATCTGTTGCTTAAAATGCTTTCAGTATAACCTTTAAATTCAAAATATCTTTCAATAATATTGACTGAATCCAAATTAAGAATATTACAATGAAATCAAACCAAAGAATAGAAATTTAAATTTAAATGTTACAGTTTAAGTTTAAAAATTCATGGGGATTTTTTTTTTTACCTATTATAATTTTGGAATTTTGAACAAAAAAGTTTAAAGTAGTAGTATCAAAACAGTCTGTATTATTTTGAATTACTTTTAATTTTCTTGCTATTTCTTACTAATTTCTATGAAAACTTTAATTCAAACTTCATATCTACATAATTAGTGATAATAATTTCAAACATGACCTGTTGTCTTTATTTATCTTTAGGTAATCATTTTGTTGTACAATTAACCTATAAAAATATCGTAGAAAATTTGTTTTTATGAAGTTATGCCCATCTCGTCTCTTATTTTTGGAGGTTAATCGTACAACCTAAGACACTTTTGTTTCAGACAAATGTATGAAATTATAGATGATGACATGGAATTAAAATTTGAATCAATGTCAAAAAGGCTTAAATCGGTATAACTTGACTTAAAACATATTTTTGTATGCTTCATTTTATGTATCAGTGTTTAGTATAAGTTTACATATACGTCTTAGAATACAATTTCTTCAGTGATCACTTATAATTATAATCAGAGATTATAATCAGAGGAAATACTGAAAAATTTTTATTCTGTAATTTTCTTTTTTGGTAGATTTTACGATCTTTTCGGTAAACTCAACCTCTCCGGTAATCCCTTCTATACTATCGCGTATAGTAAGGTTTCTAAAAATAAACTAAACATTGAGCACAGCATCGCCGTATATACATATCTATAAATAGCGCCGCAACGATGATGTCATAATTTTCTGCTCTTATAATAACAAGAAAAAAAAATTTTCACGATAATATGTACAAAGGATGTGAACGTAACGTATTTGTCAAGCGTTTTAATGACCTTTAGTGACCAAGATGATATCTAGTAAACAAAGTAATACCGCAGTGAATCATAGTACTTTATAGGGCAGCAGTAAATCACAGTGTTTTCTCCAAAGTTAAATCAGTAAATGGGCCGGCCCAAATCAATCAAGTAGGAAATATAAACAGAAGATTGCCTACTTTCCATTTTACGTAAACATATACCTGTTTGTGACATGTCGATTCAGTGGGCGGTCAAGTTGATAGGACTGGTGGCCAACAGTGCCTGACTGGAATAAGCTGGGGGAAGCGGGGGGGGGGGAGCAAAAAAAAAACTCTGAAAAAGGGTACATGAGCCATTCAAGGACATTTCTCTTGGAGATTCAGAATCTAGGGACGGAACCAGCTATTTCTAGGGTTTGATGGCAGGGCAGTTATTATCAATATTAATATTATTATAATTATTACAAGTGGTGAATTTTCTCCACCTCTCGGAAATACTCCCTATGGATCCGCGTTTGAGAATCTGTAATCATCAAATACATGCACTTCAGCTACTTGACTGATTGTCTGCTTTACATCTGATGGTAACATTGTATACGACACCTATATATATCTAAAGATCTTGTACATGTATTAAACCTATATAATTATGGGAAATGTTGCCAACATTCCCTGAAGGGCAGTACATTCATCTTCATGTCGGTATATTGATTAGAGCCGATGCTAATGAGTCTTCGATTGTAATTTAGGCATGTAAAGACGATACTTTTGGAAACTGGGACCTGATTTCGACCACGTCGGCATTACAGATCCAACATGTAAGGGTCGTGTGCGTGGAAGCTGTGTGTGGATATGGCGTTTCCATTTTCCAAACAAAATGTCATCTTACGTCAGTGTTGAATTTGGGATGGTGGTCAGTACAATTGAACTTTGGTTTGTGAAATTTTGAAACGCAATTCGGGCTTTCTGCAAATGTTTGGTATCAGGCTGTCGTTGTTTCAGAAACATATTACTTTTTTCCATTAAAAGCTTGGATTGTTTTGAAATTGAAAACAGATCTCTCTCTCTCTCTCAATCTCTCTCTCTCTCTCTCTCTCTCCGACCCGGTAGAAGTTCAACCCAACCCTCTCTTCCTTTTGCACAGTTCTCTATAGTGATGATGATTTATATCCAGTGTGTTGTAACATACAATTTTTGTGCATTGATAATCTATTACATAAACATGCCTTAGGTAAGCTATTAGCATGAAGACAAAGGAATTTCCCTTCCAACATATAGGTTTATGAATAAGCAATGATATGTAAAAACGCTAATCAATTATCATGTCTGACAGGGATGTGAGTAATTACAAGTAATTGACAATGCTGTCCACTCAACAGGCAATTTGGCATCGACTATTGTGAATCACACCATTATTTACACATTTTAAGTCAAATGCTGGCTTCTGACTTGTCATAAAATATCTGAAGAAATCTTTATGAACATCATATCTAAGGACAAGGAAACTGTATTTATTTATTAAGAGAAATGACCTAGTTCCCAATGTCGAACTGTAGCGAAGAACTTAAGTCTAAAATCTTTCTGTAAAGAGAATAGACCGTGATTAAAAAAAGAAGAAAGAAACATTTTCTTTTTGTCATTCACTTGCTCACGTTTGAACTATTATGGTTTATATTAATACGTTGGATAATAATGTACATGATTTTCTTTGACACTTTCAACAAGGCTTGGTAAGGATTGATTTGTTCCCTTCAAATATTTCGTAAAAATATTTTTCAAAATACATTTTATGCGATCTACAGACCTTATTTTACTTTGATATAACACTAAATAACACAAGCACAAAATTTAGGGTCGAATCTGTCATATATTAGAGTCAGATCTCTTAAAAGTCTATCAGCTGTTTATTCGCAAGAAATTAAATTTCGCATAAAATTCACAAATATGGATCCGCGTGAAAAAGAAGTCTGCCAACAAAAATCAACATACGTCTTCACTATTTTAGAGTTTGAAATGTACAAAATTAATGTAAATATTCTCAAGAATTTATACGATGTTACTTTCACACAAAAATTAAATACCACGAAATATAACATCTTTACAGTAAGTCTTCCAAAAAACACCGAAATACATATTGAATTGATATATAGGTACCTTTTATAGAGAGATGTACCTATTAGTCGTTTTAATAAACAGTGTTACCTGCTCTTGCTTATTAAGGTAGTCAGCGAAAGTGGACAAGGAGTGGTATAACAATTGAATCGGTTTACATTATTTATTTATATAGTCAAATGAACATGGTAAAATATGGTCAGTGAAGTACATCACTGTGATATACAGTACGTTAGAGAGTTCTAATCAAGGGCAGACAAATCATCTTATTGAAAAGTTCTATTGTACAGTAAAGTGCACATACGAAGAAGACATTCCTGCACATTTGCCTGGTAACTGTTATTATATAACCACACAGCATGCCGATGTTTTGTAGACTTAATCAATTATCTTGATAACAAAGACATCGTGATTAATATAAAAAGTGTTGTGGCAGCACATTACTTTGCTGTCTCAAACTTTAACCCGAAGGCGTATTCAGTTCTGAGCAATGTCATATCGTATGGATGAATTTCACACCCACCTAGTAAATTAAAGATTAGAACATGGCACTAATAATGTTCGCGACTTTAAGGAGATTTATGGATAGGTGTTCATTTGTTGGTTGTAAAATTCCAAAGGAATATGGCATTGCCGATGCATCGCGCATCGCCCAGGTTTTGACCTGTAACACACCAACATGGCTTCTTACAGCATGATTGAAAGATCTTTAACTTGGCAGCACTGATCATGTAACTAGCAGGAAAGCGAGATACAAACACTTACACTTCTCTAACACCCTTCCCACCCCACAACTATGAATTTCAACTTTATTAATAATGATGATCATCGGAATCAGAAAAAGGCCACGACGGAATCTGAATTTATATATAATTCTCAGAATATAATATAGAGATCATCCTTCCCTGAACGTAAAGCTTCGATTTGTAATGCATTCTCATGTTTCAGACGTGCAAGTTCAAGATTCAAGGCCTCCTCACATATATGCGAGCCCATGTAAACGAAGTCTTGGGAATGGGTAACTTTGTAAAAAACTATACCTAAAACTATATAATATCGTTTTAATTCAAACTTTTAAAGATGTTTTCGGTCAAACGTCGCCAGTTTTGACAAATTTACCAAATTCGCAAGTCTTCGTTTATATCGATTCGCATATATATGAGGAGGCCTTGAAGATCTACAACTTGAAAATATTAAGTACCCAAGGTAGTGGTGTAACACATGTTTCTCTCCAGTCTAACTGCATTTTTGTCAGTTTGTCAAATTTGTTTTTGAAAGATTTTCTAGTATATGTCAATGAAAGAAATCAGACTTCGTAATTTCTACGAAAAACAATTGTTAGAAACAATCAATATTTTCTTGTTATTTATACAAACAGTCAAAAAAACCCTTACGGCTCGACTCATTAAATATGGAAAGCCGTCGTGTACATTTCTGTGTAAATGATGTGCATGAAATTTGCAGAGGGGAAAAAGGACATTTTATTCGCAGAAATGCAAAATACAATATATGCCGATTTATCTGGAATATTATATTTGTGCATAAGTATTAAAATTCCTATTATATATGTAAATTAAACCCTAATACTGCATCTTCGATTCATAGATCAGGAAAACTGATGCCTTGCATATTGCAGTTTTACTGGCCTTCTACAAACACAACCACGATATTCAAATGTAATCTCGTAAAATATTATCTTTCAATTCCGCCTCATCAATAATGGACGTCGTTTGCAATATGCATGGCAAGTGGTGTGACCGACGTGTGCAATGTCAATACGGTGTAGATCTACTTCATTCACGAATGAGATCAATAAAATGAAATAAAAGTTTGTTTTGCAACTACATGTATTTTCCTTTGCGGATGTGACTAACATTTTGCGATAATAAAGTTTTGCGAATCGGATAGATATAATTTGATTGTTGCAATACCCAATCTGAAGGAAGGGGTCTTCACTACCCACTATAAAGTGCATAGTTTGCGCCATGAGAAAATCCACTTTGGAATAGATTGAAATGTCATTTCAGAGATGTTGAAAAGTTTTCCAACATGTCAGTCATTTTCAGTGCTTTTGAAAATATTGTTCGGTCAGGACAATGAAATATAAAAAAAAAAACAATTTCAGAATTTTGTCAGTTCGAATGAAATTTTATCAGTCAAAAATCTCGGACTGATACTTTTCGTCATCACTGCATTTTCTCGTAAAATTTGCCTCCAAAGAGGTTTCTATCCTCTGATTCGTGTCTGGATCTGCCCATATACATGGCAATAACTAAGTTTTACAGAGCATTAACAACAGCATTGTACACCAGCTTGAAATAATATAGTTACGTGCGTTATATTTTTTGGGTCAGAAGGGTGAAATTAAAGGTCACAATATTTAGAGGTTTAATTCCCTACATTTGATTTCTATAGGAGAAACATTAGCATGTCTTTAGATTTAGCGGTTCATAACGGTAAAAGCATGACCAATTCCCATGAGCAGGGCATCGGCATGCACCAAGTATTATTGGAATATTTGACCAAAAAGATGGCGTGAGTAAAAGACATTTGTTGAACAAGAAGTCTCCGAGAATATATAAACAGAAGCGATATATAATTCAATGTCACTGGCAGTGAAACCGGCACTTTGTCGTCACGATCCTCAATCGAGGTCGTAATCCATCTTTTTAATTTGTATATCGTGACCAAGAATGCAGAAATTCTTCTTCGTCATCATGCTTCTTCCTTGCGTAACCGAAAAAATAAAGATATTTAATGTATCGCTTTATGTGAAGTACGTATAATCGATTATCTGGTAGGCAAGCTCGGCTTCTGTGTGATAAAATAGCTAATTTGGTCAGCATGTTTATGACAGTTCAATTACTCTACGATCGTGACAATGTTCTGGCGTGGTACACTCCAATCATACATGCATTATCTGTAAATGACATTGAAAACTTACATAATTTATCTATTATATTACTGTGTATTATTTCTCGTCAAAGATTTCAGCTGTTTAACTCAGTTTTTATAAAAGATGAAATTGTATGCATTGGATTGTCAACAAATGATATTTGCACTGAATGAGACTCAATGCATTACGTTGTTTGTCGTCCTGAAATGAATTCCGATTGATTCTTGTTATCGAACACTCCTTGCTGCTATTACTTTATAGCAATCGAACACTCCCTGTTGCTATTGCAAACTCTGATCACACTCTGACGTTGGCATGTAAATATCACTCTATTATATGCTTTGACATGCTGTTTAATAATTTCATTGATGATGCAAAATATTTCCTTGTCTAGATTCATTTCAATCATTAACGCATTGAAATATTGTTGCTAACCGACCCAGTTAACTTTTCTAATATTTTAAATCAATGCATACGCTTTCAATAAGATTGTAAAAAATAGAATTGTCAATAGTGTGAATTGCGCTCAACTTGGCCAAGATGTCTTTTATTTAAACGCTTTGTAGTCTATATTTGATTGGGGCTAGCTTCGTGTGATGTTTATTCATCCTTTTGAGTATCAACATCAGTCTAGGTACGTGGAAGGTGTAACACTTATGATATGGCAGCCTATGTCTTATTTGCCTGAGGCTTTGCTCATATATGTCAAAACATGCACAATGTATATGCTTTTTAAGCAACCGATGTCATCTGTGTTGAGACATCTTAGAGGAAATTAGCATATAAGGTGCATATAAGTGCATTCATCTACTTATAAAAATGATCCTATAGATATTATTGATTTCGGACATCCGGGCATTTGGGGTAAAACATCGGACTTCATCATAGAGATCAATGCATATTCTAGAAGCAATTTTGGGGTAGCGAGAAATTATCAAAAATAATCTGTAATTTAGACAATAAAAATTTGAGTTTTGGACATTTTCGATCGTATTTTATGAGTAAAGCCATGTACAATTGATAGAGAAAGAGCTTAAAGTTGTATTATGGCTGACGACAAATCCCGAGTTTTACAACAAAGAGCAATATAGACAGTGACGTCTCGCCGACTTCGGAAATGCTATACGGACAGGGTTAATGAAATAATGAAGCACTAACTATGTAGGAAGAGTTTGATCCCCAAATAACACAACGATGTGCAGAGGATCTATGTTAAATTTAACAGAAGAGTCATGGTGGTATTTGTTTTATTGTGAAATCACCCCTTAGCAAGATTTTCTATACAGAAAAAAATGTATATGTACACAAATTTAGTTAAGTATAGAAATTATTACTGAGGGGTTATCACAAAGTAAACAAATTTACTAACGAGAACTGTTGGTTGGGTTAAGGGACTTATTAAAATGATTTAAGTGCAGGACAGTATGTAAAACTATGACATCAAATTTTATCGATAGAAACACAAATAGAAACCAATGTGGACGGGAGTAAAGACAAAACAAAACCAATTTACACCAGAAATTGGCTACTGTATTCTTGTTTCAAATGTGTATTCTCTTCATATATCTGTTTTGAATGCTAAGCACTGTTTAATCATAACACGAATTCGATAAATAGAATTAAACGAGCACTCGTTTACAAGACCTAGGTCACGTGACATTTGCAACTCGCACGATTTTCTATATCCTGAATCAACCAGAATAATAATTTCCGTTCTACTATTATACGAGACTTATTATCATTAACGAAATCTGACGGAACTAGTTTGGTGCATTATATTCAAACGTTATTTTAAGAATAACATTTTGAAGTTTATGTAGTGATAACTACGTGACTTAAATAAAATGTCAAAATGTCACCAATCTTTACATCACATAAACTGTCTCGTGTTACATCCACAAATGTACAAGGCCTTAATATGGCTTCTGTGTCTTCTCCGTACCAGAGATCTATAGATTCCACGGAAATGTCTAAATCTTGCCTTTAAAAAAAAGAAAACCAATTATTTATTTTCGTATGTTTAACCTTACGGCACACATTGGTGTAGAGCAGCATCGGAGACCTACAATGTATTTGGAGTGAAGGGGTGGAAATTATTCTAATCTTAATGAAGAATGCATGATCCCATGCATGCCTACTGCAGACATATACTCGATTCTGGAAGAAAGGATGCCTTTGAAAGAGCTTCTGTTTTCAGTTCACCGGGGCGAATGCCCTGGTGAGACACTGTCATACCGTCGGTGTTGCAAAAATAAAAGCTCAAATAAACATAACTCCTCTACTTTATAGGGAAAACTCTCTGTATTTTATGTCAGCATTAGAATAAGTAGATCGTACAATTTGATACATTTTTACTATCTGATCTTGACCTTGACCTACCTATATTAATTTTAACTAGAGCTATTGGATAGTACCAAATCTTCTTACTTGGTTACCTTGATATTGAAAGAAGGATTAATTAAAAAAAACCTTCAGCCTTGGACACATCTTTTAGATACTATAAAAATGACATATATCCTTGGCATGTATTTATTTCTAACGGCTAGAGCTTTTCATTTTTCATCTCGTGACCTTGACATTACAATGAACATCTTAAGATTAGAAAGAGATTAAAATTTAAAACATGGTCATATATCTTTGTGTATGTATATTTTTCTTGTAATTTTGTTGGTTGGTGTCTTTATAGATAGTAGTGCATTCACGGGTACTCGAAACGCGAAGTTTGAGACGTTCCCGCACTTTAAGCTTATTTTCTAATTTTGAGAATTCCCTCACTTTAAGCTTACATTCAATATTTTATTGAATGTAAGCTTAAAGTGAGGGAACTTCTCAAACTTTCAATTACTTGTGTATGAATTGAGAATGTATAAAATGTTGGTTGTCAAGTGATGACAAGGTGAATCCTACACATTTTTAAATACATTGACAATTCTCTGAAACCTTGCCAGCCTTTGTCAAATTTGTGTCTCAAATTTAGACAACGATTTGCACAAGGAATGCATTGATTTGTTCGTTTGATTCTTGTGTTACATCACACCAAGATTATTGCAATTATATGGTGACAGCATCTGCCTGATGCAGTGTACAGAAATTTCAATCTTTGCCTTTCGGAAGCAGTGAGGAACCATGTATGTTAATGATCTCCTGTGAAAAATGAGACCGACATGTACCGGTGAACTCGGGATCTCTCGGTTACGAGCCAAACACTGAACCGATTGATATACGCTGGCTCCAAGTGTATTAACGAAGATACCGGACCTTGAAAAGTGACAACACGGCTGATGCAAAAGTGACTACACAGCCTATACGAAAATTCCCAACACGACTGATACAAATGTGACAACACGACTGACAGAAAAAGTAACAACACGACGTCTATCAAAAGTCCAAACGCGACTTATACAGAAATGACAACACAGCTGATACAAAACGCGATAATACAACGATTACAAAATGTGACATCAAGTTACAACACTGCTGAAATTAAAGTGACATCGCCACTGTTATGAAAAGTAACAACAGGTCTGATACAAAAATAACAACACGACTGATACAAAAAGTGTCAACACTACTGAAACAACAAATGACAACGCGGATGATACAAAAAGTGACAAAACTGCATTTACCACACCAATTTCATAAAATGATCTCATTTATTCAAGATTCAATGGTTTGCATCTACTAGTACACACACATAAAGATATGTGTGCTTTAAGCTCGGTGCATTACTTCCGGCAGCGAACAAGAGAAAAAACGTATGCATCATGTTCCAGTCTCCCTCTCCAGCAGAAAGAATCGATTCCTTATATGACTGCTTTCTCACACATGGCACTGGTCTGACCTCCTCTTGCAAGAAATTCAATACCTCCCCGTTGCCAGGTTTCTCTGGAGGTTTGCAAGAATCTCGACTCTATAGAGAACCATGTAAAGTCTGTCAAATTGAATTTAACAAAATTATGCAACCTTGTGTCTGTGGAGAGAACCCTGTAAGTGATTGGTTACAATGGCTAGTTAGACAGCCGTCAGGGAATGCTCTAGTTCACTATTGTAATTTCAGTATGCTGACCTTGTGGATATCTTCATTAACGCTCTGAATACGGATGTATTACGTACGGACTCTGAGGAAACGACGTCATTTGGCATTCAATTTTGCGTCGATATATAAAAGATGCTGTGACAGATGGCAATTTTTGATGTGCCATTGATTGATGTTATAAGGAACTATTTAATTAATTTCTATTTATATCCGCAATAAGAGTCTACTGAATAAAACCATCGAATGTTTCTAAGGACCCTTTTGTTATGTTCCTTATTAAATATAATAAATTGAATTTTTAATAGGCATTATCACTTTCTTAGTCGTACCTGTAATAAAGGTCACATCAAGAGGTAATCTCTTATCTTTAACGACCACCTCATGTTCTTCACTAGTTACAGCAATCTGAGTATTAACCTTTGTGAAATGACCACATGTCCTACATTGTATGCTTATCTTTCTCTTCTCTGTGCCGTGGTAAGCCGGGGTGGCCTAGTGGTATCGCGATGGACTCCTGATATAGAGGCCGGGGTTCGAGTCCCGCTCTGGCCATGCCGGTGTCCTGTCTTTCGGATGAGACAATAAAAACCGAGGCTTCGTGTCGTGGTATGCATGGCACGTTAAAGATCCCTCACTGCTTCGGGTGGGTCCGTTGCAAAGGTCAAAATCTGTATGCCCCGCATTAGGCAGATGCCGTCACCATATACGTAAAAATATTCGTGGTGTGACGTTAAACAAAAATCAATCAATCAGTCTCTGTACCGTGGTCTCTTTTTACAGGCCTATTTATAACAGTGCAATCGAGGTTTTACCGTTTGTGATATCACCCCCTGTTAATATGTCCATCGTGTGCCATGTGTGTTCGTACGTCTATGATATTTCCCGGTAATTTGCGATATTCTGTTCTAATACTTACGATGCCAGTTTTTGCAGATAAAAAATCGATGAAGAAAATCTTCAATAATGAGAATAGTTTTGGGAACAATCAAGTGCTTTGAGGGTTTATGGCAACGCAAAACATTATGAGATAAATCCGGAATTTCTCTGACGCAATATTACATTAAGATAGGCCTTCCAACTATGTCAGTCTAACATGAAATACGATGAATATGACAGCTGTTTCCAAGAAAAGTGGGAAAGGAAAGTCTGAAATTTGATTGATGTACTTAAAATGTACATGAAGTACACCATTCGTTCTCTTTTCTCATATTATTGTTATCCTAGCGTGGCTGTAAACATTGCTTGTATTTGGTAGTATCCAAGATATTGAAGAATTGTTTTGAAATAGTTTCGGTATTCAATTAATAACTTTGTCTCGATATCTGATTGATAACTTTGTTTCGGGACCTAATTGATGACTTTGTTTCGGTATTTAATTGATAACTTTGTTTTGGTATCTAATTGATAACTTTGTTTCGGAATGTAAATTGATAGTGTTGTTTCGATATCTACTTGATAACTTTGTTTGCTACCTAATTGATAACTTTGTTTCGGTATCTAATTGATAACTTTGTTTCGGTACCATATTGATAACTTTGTTTTGGTACCTAATTGATAACTTTGTTTCCGTACGATATTGATAACTTTGTTTCGGTACCTTATTGATAACTTTGTTTCGGTACCTAATTGAGAACTTTGTTTCGGAACCGAATTCATAACAGTTTTTCGGTACCTGATTAATAACTTTCTTTTGGGCGAAGCACGTTTTCTATTCCACAATCTGACATAAAAACGTGTGCACCGTCTCAAACCAAGTTATCACAATATATGTCGAAAAATGTTGAAACTATCCTTGTGAGTAAGATTCTAAACGAAGTGAGATTTCAGAACAAGTAAAATCTTCCACAGGGAAGTATATGTGTAACAAAAAAGGCATCTTTTCTCATATAGAAAGGGTACCGTTCGTGCGTATGGACGTGCATGTGTGTCTGTAATAATTGTAGACATTGTAGACACTATAGAAGTCACAGTTTTATATGTAAGCTTCTGAACAAGAGCGCATGAATATATATATATATATATATATATATATATATATATATATATATATATATATATATATATATATATATATATATATATATATATATATATATTGTTATTTTGGTCACATTCCGAAGTCAATTTTTTCCCTTGGTATTTTCGGACTTCCCTTAATTTTGCATATTTTCATGTGATTTTTCTTTTCATGTTCTTCTTGCAGATTGCTCATAATTTTACTTATTTTATGTGTTTTAATAAATATTAAATTTAATTAATTTTAAAGAAAAGTTTTCTGTTAAAGAATAGGAATGCGAAGGTTAGTAAAATAGCTTTTTTAATATTAAAAATGAAAGGGGTTGAACAAAGTGTTCAAATTGAACGATATATATCCCAAAAGGGGTGGGGGCATTCACTGATCATCGAAATGTTACTCATTTAATAAGTACTCATTACATAATTTGATTTATTCCTATCCTTTAAATTTGTCGGTGAGCCGTAAGTTTTACCGCCATTTAACTGTTGCTGTTTATCAGATAGATGACATTTATCATAGTCATCCTTCGCATAAAGGCATAATTACGTCATAATTTCCGTCGCCATTTTGGCTGAGGAATACACATTATTTCAGAACCTGTTCACTATCGGACGCATTTACCAAAACCCGGGACATCCTTTATGAGCCTTCTGTGAGACATTTGCCTAAATGGATGAGTTGTAAGCGAAAATTATTTTATATATGTCATGTCTGGCTGTAGAGATCGGAGTGGACTCTGGGGAAATTCCTCGAACTTATTGGATAGAAATACTGTCATTTTATTCTCGCCCCATCCATTATTCATTAACTTATCATTTCTACGTCCTGCTCCATACCTCTATTGATGCTGCTTCGATGGATAATTCGTGTGACTTCTACGACATGAAACAATAATGCACCACTTAAAGAAATAAATATCATAAAGCAAATTCTGATTTTATCTTTGTTAAGCATATTTACTTGAGGAGAATAATTACATGATTAAAAGAGCTGAATAGGATAGGAGAGTCAATCCCATCTTCTTGATGTCACTTCATTGTGATTTTGTCCTCCCATTACTCCCTAACAGAATTCGCTATTTAAAAGTCGGGTTCAAACGATAATATTTGATTATCGCCTGGGGTTTCTTTCTGGGCTCATGATATCGTGTGCTTTGGGAGAAATTGTTTTCGTCATATCTTGTGTTCGCCATATTATAATGATGTAGCGGTACTGCTTAGAAGGAAGTGGAAATAAACGACTATGAAAACAAGAAGAAAGGACATAAATAACTTTTAGTTTATGAAAAGTGACAATTGCGAGCACAAAATATTTCTACGCATTTTATTTCTTTGTAAACTTGATGCCTTCTTCCTTATTTTAAAGTGAACTCGCGTTAGGTTATATCAGTAATTTATTGTATTCGTCCTTATACAATGATTAGTCAGTTGATTTCTTCCTCTTATGGTTGTTGCTATCACTGATTGTGTTTCTTCTTATCCTTTTGCCTTTATGAGGAAAACATTTGTATATCAGACACTGAACTGCTTCTCTTACACTCTCGTTATGTTGGTTCAGATTATGATCATCGATATGAGTTCTTACCACAGGAAGCAAAAAAGTTTCATGAGTTTTCGGTTCTGTCGGCAAATTGATGCCATGCTTCAGTGTTTTCTTGTTTATTCTTATCGAGACAATTGGAACCAACCAGGAAACAGTTTTTAGTCCGTATTTTGTTGAGACGGGAAGTTTTCTCGGATACAAAATATTGAAGGTCGCTAATCGTCCGTAAAGCTATTGCCGGAAGATATTTTTCATATATTTTTCTATCTCTTAATCTAAACACACCAGAAATATTCGTTTCTGTTCAAACTGAAACGAGCAATTTCATTGGGTGATTTATTTGTAAAAGTTCGGCAGAGTATATCGTGAGGCCCTAGCGTTTGAACAGCGACTTTTGTCACTGGTTTGTGCAAGGGATGTGTAATCACAAAGCCTTGACATTTAATTTGACATTTACATTGAATTGAATAAAAACTTTGTCAGTCCCATTTTTATTACATGTAAATTACCTGAATTCTACGCATTTATCGTTAGTTTTGGATCCAAAATTTTAGGAAAAGTGGTTTGAATGGTACAAATACTCGAAATGAGACAAAAAGAGAAAACCATTTTTAAAAGATAAATTTATGTATTTATTTTTCATAAAAACAGGTCTGTTGACCCACTAAAAATCGCTTACAATTGCTTATTTTGATCAAAATGTTTGAAAACGCTACTTCATAATAGATGCTTGCAACGCATGACATCATCTGAAAGACGAAGCAGGTATCCTTGTCCCCTGAAATTAGTTTTTATGTCAATTTCTGCTGTAAATTCTCAGACATAAGAGGGAAAAGTAAAGTTTCTGTCTCTAGATCTTTTCATGTCTGTAGCCCTACAGTAAATATCTCAGAAAAAGATTGTGAATTGGACTACAATTACACAAAATGTCTGGAAATGAAAACATGAGTTCGTAAACGCAAGACTGCAATGGCGAATGTCCTTTGAGAACAATGTTTTGCTATATGATAGTCCTGGATTTATATTTGATAGGGGAAAGAGTAGGAGATGATCTTGTGTAACAGATTTATTTGTAAATCTTTGTCATGTGATTCTCCCATCAGTGACGGGGAGTTTATATCGTTGAGATAACCGGTGATCGATTTTACTCTATATTGGAAAGAAGCAAATCGGATTTCTGTTTGACGTTTAACGACGTGCGATGATAAAACTGCTATCTCTGATGCATATTTGTACTTATATGTTCCGTCCATCAGCAATGTCTTGAGATCGCTGTCCTTGGTCTAGACTAACACTATAAATAATGACAGGTTTATGAAGGAAACTGGACGAGGGTTTTCTTCCACCCATCTGAAATGAAAATTAGAAAAAAACGTTTTTTACTTACCATAGAAATCATCGGCAAGATATTTGGGGGGGGGGGTTCCTTTCTTTCTCTAGCGTGATTATTGTATTGCTTATCATTCGGACTTGACGCCCAGTGGTTCAGGTTTTAGACCTGTTTCGTGGTATGCCTCAATCCGCCTAAAATATTAGATTGATTCCTCAAGTAAAAGAATATTACCGATCACTAAATCTGTAGGTAACATCGAACGAAAGACATATGACAAAGAAGTACGAGTACAAACTGATTTTACATGTGTATGAAAAGTCTTAGCAAGAAAGCATAATTTTCTACTACTGATGTCGATTTATTTTCTATGATGGTTCTGAATACATGCTTTTATATGAACCTTTAATAATGATATTCAACAACAACAACAACAACAACAACTAAATAAAAAATAGAAACAAAAGAAACAAAACAAAAAAAAACTATTGTTTTGAAGTGCATTGTACTAATAATGATATATTTTTCCAGGATGTCGACGTTCCAGGTGAATGGTGGCGGACAAGAGGAGGGGGAGTACGCAGGTCCGTATGATGGTTCACTCCGACACTTTGCCAAAAAGGCAGCCAACTTAAGTCTTCCCGGTACAGCTGCGTCCAACACGCGCTCTCTCTTTATCTTCAGCGAGGAAAACTTCATCAGGAAGTATGCAAAAATCATCATCGAATGGGGATATCCTTTTTTGTAAAGTCAGACATGGATATTGATATTTGCGTAATTGTTATACATGTAATTACTTGTTTGTCCATATTTTGCCTCCAAAGCAATATTAGAATTTCAGAGTGAAGGAGGTGTATCTCGTAAAAAGAGCGTACAATATGGCTTATAACTAATTTGAAACATTCGCGTCAAGACAGCGTCGTATCCTATTTTTTGGCCGGACTGCAAAGCAATTCCGGTTTATGAATTGGCCATGTCCGTCTGTCAGTCTGTCTGTCCGTCGACATTTTGGTTATAGTTTCTGGTTTAAGCAGAATCTCAGCAACTAAGAGCAGTGTAAACATAATACTTCACACATAGGTTTCTTATGACCAGAGCTTTCAGATTATGCCATGACATTGACCTCGTGACCTTGACTTTGGACTTTAACCTTCTTTTAACAAATTATATCTTTGACTATATCTTTTATATCAATAGCGGTAGGGCTTTGATACTTCACACCTGTGTATTTTATGACAAGTGCTTTCAATTGACGCCATGACTTTTGACCTTGTGACATTGACCTTGTTTCTAGTTTGCAATTCGGCCAAATCGTCTTTAGCGGTTTCTTGTTTAGGTTAGGAGATGACAATAGTTAAGTTAAATATTAAGATGAAAAGATACCCTTGTCCTAGTTGTAATAGCATCAGACTTGTACATAAAATCTTGATCGAGGTTTCATGTAATACAGAAGGACTGAAGAAAATAAGCACACTCGCCTAAAGAGAGAAAGACGTAAACATTAGCGTTCTAGCTTAAAAAAAATCAAGTTTCAATGTGACTCATTTCCATTTCAGCCCCAGTATAAAATTTGTAGAATATTTACAGAAAGTGAAAAAATCGACAGCTGAAACAATAAAAGTCTCTTATATTTTCCCCATATGAATTACTAATGTTATTATGCTAAAAGCTTTCTCAACCTCCTTTCGATCTAACGTATAAGAACTTTATTATCCAGTACAAAAATGCATGTGAATATTACTGAATCACCTAATGAGGAACGGGCAAGTGCTAATGTTGTATGGCAGGATATTTCCACTAATGATAAACCCATGTTCGGATTTTGTGATTCAGTGTGGACACTGTGTATTCTGGTATCAAGAGGTTGTTGTATATTGTCTTAAAATTCTTTAATCAAATTCATCTTAAAGATTTACTAGACAGTTTGAGAGTAATCTAAAGCTCGATTTAGATGGCGATAGTTCATACATAATAAAGTACAGCATAGGGCGTTGTGCTGGGTACGCATAATTAGTTCGTTGACATTGCCACAGCCAGACTTTAACCACTACACCAAGTATTTCCCTCAAGATCATATATTTTTTAAAGATTGATGGTCATGGAACCTTAATGTAAGGACCTTTTGTAATATTGTATTTATTTCTCTTATAAAACCATATGATATTCCAAGATCTGCAGAAGAGCTTTTTTTTAATTACTATGACATGTTTATAATTTAAGTAATTTTTAGAAAACGATAATTAATAATAGAAAAAAAACATTGAAGGATCAAGCTTTCATGCTTTATTTTTTTTACTACCCCTCCCCCATCATTTCCAAAGTTAATTAAGACATTAAATCATGGCGGTGCGAAAAATTAAGGTCGGTCGGGTTAACCTTAACCTACAGGGATACAAATCTTTTCTTTTAGCTTTCCAATTCGTAACTTTTTTTGTCTTCCATATAATTATATTTTTCTTGCATTTCCATAACGTAGCAATCCTTTATACGTAGGAGTACAGTGTTAATTCTTCATTACACAACGTATTTCATGATTCTGTGTAAACTTGTTTACCAGTACTGTATTATTAAAATATATTGTCTTCACATGCCAATCCTGAATCCTAACACGTGTATTATATATATATATATATATATATATATATATATATATATATATATATATATATATATATATATATATATATATATATATATATATATGTCCACAAGCTTTGGACACTGTTAATTTCAGATTTATTCTCTTTAACTATTGTATAACAGAATAGTAATGTAACGTATCCGTCCTGTTTCAAAACATTTTACATCGCGTATCACCATTGACCCACACCAACTGAGTGACGAGTGTCGCTTTAATTGACCGTCCTTAGTCGGTACGGCAACTACAGTACAATTGAACATTTTGTGATGTCTACTCGTTTTGTTCTACATGTCCGTAGCTAGTTTTTGCTATATATCTTTTTTCCTTTCTCTCCTGTATGCCTTTGGTTTTGAATACAATGTTACGATTATCCTTAACCCCATTATCACGCCTTTCGAGTATATGGTACTTCTGACGATTATCGCCAACTGTATCGTGTTAGCCCTGGAGGAACATCTACCAGAAGACGATAGGACACCTCTGGCTCTCCAACTAGTGAGTATATTCTATGATTTTTTAATCTTCTAATCCTTTTGATGATACATTTATAGTAGCGGATTCAGGATCCCATAGTGGCGGATTCAGGATCCCCCCTCTAAATCCGCCACTGATTTGTACTCTTGATAATAATACATGTACACAGATTTGTATACATTTACTCATCACCCGTATTACAGGCTGGGATCCAGAAATTTTGTCGAGAGTGGATTCACTCCTAATGAATTTTCAGAGGAGTCCACCCATGTTTTCGTGTGTAAAATTTTAGTCGAATCTCAGTGTAGGTCCAGACTTTGCAGCCTCCCTTTGGTTCCACCCCTTATATACATGTGCATGTCGCCTCTGTATTTGTCTTCCAGATTGAATATAATATTTCCACATGAAGGGATCATTTACTATTGTTGTATGGGTTAAAAGAGAGAAATTAAGAAATTCGAGAATGAGGTCAAATATCAAGGTCATAAAATTGTATTTTGTACATGTAACTGGGGGAGCGGGGGAGGGAGGGGGGGCATGAATGACTACTTGAAGCTGGTATGTACACGAATAATAACATCACGTGATTCTCTGTCTTATGAGTGAGCAATATACAGAAAGCTGAATCTTAATTATTTTGATTATACATTTCGCGGGGTCGAGAGTGATAAAATTAACATTAACAAACATCGAAGACAAGAGAAAAATAACTGATAAAGCTAAAAAAAAATAATGAATAAAAAGAAAGAAAGAAAAAAGACTGTTAGTATTTGACAACTCTCACTCACTACCAGTACACTTCCTCTCACGGCATTACTACTCTCTGGGGAATTGTATTCACATGCATCTCCCGTGTAATTTAATTTGCCCATCTCTTCGTACTATAAGGTTTGCGGGTTACGGATGATACATTTATTGGATTTTTGCTGTAGGCCTATACATGCATCATCGTTGGAGTTTCTGTAAAGTTCAACATATAGATCTAAATAGAGTAATTAATATATCAACTGATGAGCAATTCAGAAACTACGTGTTTAGTGAAGTAATAAAAATCCACTTACGTCGTCATTTCTGCAAAGTTCTGTTAAGTTCATGCAGAAAATCGGTTAATGCATTAATGGAACATAATTCAGCAAAACTATATTTAGTAAAGTAATAAAATTTACATGTATTTTCGAAGGATACGGTTTCCACAAAGCTCAAGGTAACGAGTCCGGAAAAATTTAAAACGGGGCATGGTCTGAAATGCCGACTTAAATAGCCCTCTCAGTGTGGCTGAAACTTGTCATTTTCCATCCTGTCTTTAAGATTTGATATGAGGAAAGGGGCATATTGAGTAAATATCGGGCCCTCTGTTATCGGCGAGTATCCTTCTGATCACCATAATTGGCTTCAATAAAACTACTTTTTTCTATAGTTTATCAAATTTAACATTGGGATGGGGGAAACATTGGTGCGGAGGGGAAAGCTTCATACGAAGTCTTTTATTTTCAAAAATTATATATACATATCAATAAGAAGTGAGTACAACAAGGGTTCAACAATCTATGAAAACTACTGTAGAAAAAAAATTCCTTTATAATTCCTATCTTTTTTATTCTTTTTCCGCCTTCACTCTTCTTCTTCTTGAATGTCCTGACGACTCCTTACAATGCTGTACCTGCACAATACATATACATGTACATACAAATGAACATGTTAGGTGTGTGAAATATGTTTGATGTCACCAATCATTTTAAATGAAATGTGTTTAAAACCAGTATGTTACCATTGCAGGAGAACACCGAAGCATATTTTCTAGGAATTTTCTTTGTGGAAGCTTTACTGAAAATTGTAGCATTAGGATTTGTTTTACATAAAGGATCTTACTTAAGAAACGTGTGGAATATAATGGATTTCGTTGTAGTTGTTACTGGGTGAGTATCTCTTTTCAATTTTCGGGATCTGAATATGACTAAAACTCTTTTGTGTAGGAGATGTGAAAAGAAATTGGAAAATTGCCGGCAAAATCGAAAGATGATCATGCTGATCCATGCATTATTCATAAATCGATGACATATTATCCTGAAATTGAGGGTATAACAGTACTGAGTATTATATAAAGACCGAAGAATATTGAGGGAAGAGGGATCCAGGCCACGGATTACAAGGATATTTGAATCAACATGATTTGTTCAGAAATAAGCATGTAAAAATTAATATTTAAGATAATTGGGGCTAATAAGCCTATGTCACTTTGACACTCATAAGTTTACTTTGAGATCACCCATTACAAATGTTCATGTGTAGCTTAGTATTTGTATGTTTCAAAACATTTAGAAAAAAAAAAGCCTATAGGCTTAGTACTATCCAGCAGAGACATTTGATATATATAACTCTGGTTCTTTACTACAAGTAGCTGCCATTCCGACATTGTATGTGAATCAGAGACATGGGCTACTTGAATGTGGTCTATGTCTCTGTCGAAACCATTTTTATGAAAGGAGATTTTTTATTTCTGAGTGTTGCAGGGCCCCTATTGAATTGTGTGAATAGGTGAAATTAATTGTCATTAAATCTCATACGTCTGTCTGTCCATCTGTTTGTCTGTCTGTCACAAAAACTTTAACCTTGGTCATAACTGTTTAACCGTAAGACATAAGGCCTTCATATTTGGCATGTGTGTCCCTAATCACAATACCTTTCCGTTGGTACCAAAATTATCATCATTTGACCTTGACCATGAAGTTTGACCTACTTCAATGTAACTTTTTAACCGTAAGACATAGGGCCTTCATATTTGGCATGTGTGTCCCTAATTGCAATACCTTTCAGTTGGTACCAGAATTTTTTATCATGTGACCTTGACCATGACCTTTGACCTACTTCAATAATAATAATAATAGTACATTACATAGAAATTGTCATCTTGACTTTCCCTCAAATTTTTGGATACCCATAACCTATAGCATTAGGAGAGGGAGGAGATCCTGACTGCATGATTCTGGAATGAATGTCAAAAGTCAAGATTCCATGGCAATCAATTGCTTTCTTTATGAGTTGTAAGTTGGATATGGCTTTTGGCCCAGGATCATGATTCTTCCAATGTTGGATACCCAATAGTGATTCAAGGTGAATTTTAGGATTGCAAGTTATAGTCAAGGTGAAATGTAACACAGGATAATTGAACATGTATCTGTACAGTAATCGTGAAGTAAACCTTCCTTTTTATTTACATGTAGAAACATGCTTGATAGAGTCTTGGTTGAATTCATGCATAATGTGCCTCGTGCCATGATTAAGAAGTTAGCTACCTCATGATTCCATGTCAAGATATGATGGAAAAATTGTTGAAAGCAAACTTGTATCAACCAGCCAACCTCATTATTGAAAATTTATGTAGTTGAATGCATGATCAATACTTAATCTCTATGGTTTTATCAATTTTTTCAGAGTCATCTACAGTGCATCTTATTTACATATATAATCAGCATCTTTTATACCACTGTGGATTGTGAATGTGATTTGCATAAAATTCATCCATGCCATTTCCATATTTTCTTTATTTATCAGATTTGATTCATTATCGCCTCTTCAGTCTTCTCCTTAACTTTGACATTTTCATCTTTCTCTGTTTCTCTAAGTCAAAAAAGGAAATGAACAGACAAGACATCAATCTTTTGGAACAAAACTTCTCTTTCTTCTATGCATGACCATTGGATTTTGCCATCAAGGATTATTCAAGGCCCACTTTGGGCTTAGCCACCAACTACATGTATTCCTCATGGCAGTAGACATATGTTTTCTAGTTATACGAAAATGATTTCTTATCAAGAATTATGAATGAAAAAGAGAGATCAAGAATTAGTATGATGATTTCAGGTAATTTATACTAATTATGATCATCATGATATACCTGTCAGTGTTTTATGTACTATACATAAGCACAAAGTTACATAGTACGACCTTTAATCAAGCATCTTCCATATAATGGAACAGACTTCTGTTTAGTGTATGTATGTTAAAAATGGTAATCATATTTTTAGAAAATTTCATTTGTATCATTCTGACATAGGATTCTAGAGATTGTGCTCCCTTCATTTGATCAACCTGCTGTTAGAGCATTAAGAGTGTTACGTCCCCTGAAATTAGTGTCAGGAATCGAGAGTAAGTTTTGACAGTGGGTGGAACTCCTCCTGGGTGGCATGAGGTACTGCATGGGGAAATATGGAAAGGAATTGTGCATGTAGAAGGTCTAAATTGGACTAGAAAATAGTATTGGTATGTTCTTCCCTCAATTAGGTCGGTGGAAAATCCCTTGTGAGGCACATATCTATGGACAATATTTGTTTTAATATAGTATATTTGTATTTTTTTTTTTTTTATTTTTTTCTCAAAACAATTTATTTATTTTCCAAAGTTTTCATCTTGCATCATATTGAATTTGGATGTTAAATTTCTGTCTTAATTACGATAATATTCTTTTCTCTCCTCTTTTATTAATAGTAGCATGATTCAAGCATTTCATTGTTGCCCTTTGAAGTAAAATATCTGGAAAGGTCAAGATATTTTATTCCTGCAGCATATCGTATTTGAGGATATTTGAAAATATAAAGATGCAGTATTTATCCCGGCAAAAATCTTGTGAGAAGTTATCTTAAATGGTCAAGATTCTATATCTAATATGGGGGGTATCTCAAAAAGTTTTATTGCTACATACCTGTAGATAATGTGTTGAGATGTCATCTCAAATGATCAATATATTTGAACCCTTCATCAAATATTGTAACAGAATGTATCAAAAGATCATGAAAATTAACTATAACCCAACAGCAAATTAGACCTTTCGTAGGGATCAATATCTCAGAAAATCAAAAAATTCTTTTCCAGAAGTAAATATATATTTAAAGAATATTGATTACATATACCGATATGATAAAAATACTAACATTCAATTTGGTATGAAGTATAAAGAGCAATCAGAATTTATTTTTTTTTGTTATGAGTGCTGCCATATAAGATGAATAACATCAAAAGGCCAGTTTGTTTTGATCAAAATAGGGTATCTTAAGGTTTTGTAGAAATACTGGTGATAAGTATCTGAACCTTTTTCCTGACTTTTTTTATTTCCTCTATGTGTTTTTGTGTCATCCTATAGTCTTTAGCTTTTTAGTCTCTGGCATTGGGAATATTCTTTTATTTCAGATTTATTACCCTCTCTGCATCTAATTCTAAAGTTGACCTCAGGACATTGAGGGCTGTGAGGGTGTTACGGCCCCTTAAATTAGTCTCGGGAATTCCAAGTATGTATTGTATATGTGTGCATGAAAAAAGTTTAAGTATAAAGCCAAATCAATAATTTTGAAGTGTCTGGAATTTTTGAAGTGATGCGTCAAAACAACAGGAAAGTTTGAAATTTTAAGAATAAGAAAAAAACGAAAAAAGCAAGAGCAAAACAAGAAAATAAGGAATCTTTTTCATCTACATTTTCTGAATTTAGACTGTAAATGTGTTTTTCTTAAATTGATCATGACTCTAAATGATGAGTCTCATTCTTGTTTAAAAAATCAAAATAAAGTGACAGTTCTAATCAAGTATTGAAGTGCGACTGTTTTTCACAAGAAATAGTTTAATAATTCAATTTCTGTATGTAACGTAGGTATTATGATTTATAATTTCTTATTTCTTTTAACATTTTTTTTATGCAGATCTTGAGAAAAAGTCTATGAATTTAGATAAACTGATGATATTTCCCTTAATGAATTTATGCATATTATTTTTTTTATAAATATGTAGATACATGTATCATTTTTTAATAAAACTCTTAAAATAATATCTTACATAATGCAATGTATATTTATTAATTTAACATTAAAATGTGTACTTTTACATTAATATATCATTTTTATGTAATGTATTTATAGAATCTGAGCATATTGTAAAAGACAACTTTAAAAATTCGGATAATCCAGAGATAACTGCTACTTTTTGTAGACTAGTACTCAATGTCTCTGGTAAAATACATAGAAATAAATTAGATTCTTACATTCTTTACTAAAACTCCTCATTTTATTTTGTAGGTTTGCAGGTTGTGCTAAAGTCCATTATACGGGCGATGGCCCCTTTGTTACAAGTGTGTCTCTTAGTTGTATTTGCTATAGTCATATTTGCTATTGTTGGATTAGAATTTTACAATGGTGGATTTAAAAACGCTTGTTATAGATTAGGAACCACTTCAAATGATGAAGGTAGGTGGTATATATTGAAACTTTTTGAATATGGTATCCAGAGACATATATACTTTCAACTTTGAAAGTATATATGTCTCTGATGGTATCCAAAAAAAAAAATATGCAGACAGAGCTCAATATTTAAATGCCTGTGAATATCACAATATATTGACTATATTCACTGAGTTAAAAGTCTATGACTTCATTATAATATGAGTTGAATCATTGATTTACATATATTTTTAAAGCTAATTGTGCTAGCAGATTGGAGGGACAAAATGAAGAAACAAATGATGCATTAATTTTAAACATCATAAATGTAATGAAAAATCCTCTAAATGTCATGTTCCTTTGCATAATCTGGAAAATGAAATTATTTTTCAATCATATACAGTGTGCAATAAATTGACATTCACATATGATATTGGCTCTATAAAAACTTGATCAATGTATGAAAAAAAAATTATTATCAGTACAAAACATTGAAAATTCCATGGAAGTTTTATGTGCAAAGAATTAAATTATCTTTCCTATTTTTTTTTTTCAGATAACATAGTGATAGGTGATGAAGCAAATATTAGACCATGTCTCAAAAAAATTGGCTCTGCTATGAACGCAGATGGATTTAGGTGTCAAGAAAACATTTCTGAGTGTAGAGATTCATGGATAGGTCCTAACTATGGGATTACTACTTTTGACAATATAGGATACGCAATGTTGACTGTGTTTCAGTGTATTACTATGGAAGGATGGACTACAGTATTATATTATGTAAGTAGACGAATCCTAGAGCTGACTGGTTATATGTAGCATGTATGCCATACTTAGGAAGATGAACCCTAGAGCTGACTGGTTATGTGTAACATGTCTGTCACATGTAAGAAGGTGAACCCTAGAGCTGACTGGTTATGTTTAACATGTATGCGATTGGTAGGAAGATGAACCCTAGAGCTGACTGGCTATGTTTAACATGTATGCAATTGGTAGGAAGATGAACCCTAGAGCTGGCTGGCTATATGTAACATGTATGCGATTGGTAGGAAGATGAACCCTAGAGCTGGCTGGCTATATGTAACATGTATGCGATTGGTAGGAAGATGAACCCTAGAGCTGGCTGGCTATATGTAACATGTATGCGATTGGTAGGAAGATGAACCCTTAAGAGCTGACTGGCTATGTTTAACATGTATGCGATTGGTAGGAAGGTGAACCCTAGAGCTGGCTGGCTATATGTAACATGTATGCCATATGTAGGAAGGTGAACCCTAAAGCTGACTGGCTAAATGTAACATGTATGCCATTTATATATGCATCCATATATGTAAATTAATGTTGAAAATGTGATTAAATAAGGACTTTGAATTTCTGTAGTTTTTTGACAAAAATTCTTTATAAGTTGTAAACTATATAATATTTATCAATTGTATTTTTCTCTTTTACAGACAAATGATGCTTATGGGCCTTACTTCAACTGGATCTATTTTTTACCACTTATTATTCTGGGCTCATTTTTTATGCTCAACTTAGTTTTAGGAGTACTCAGTGGGTAAGTGGCATTTATACAGTATGTAAGGACATTTATACCATGGGTAAGTGACATTTATACAGTATGTAAGTGACATGTATACCATGGGTAAGTGACATTTATACAGTATGTAAGTGACATTTATACAGTGGGTAAGTGACATTTATACAGTGAATAAGTGACAATTGTACAGTGGGTAAGTGACATACCATAAGTGACTTTTATACAGTGGGTAAGTGACATTTATACAGTGGGAGGCATTTATAACATGGGTAAGTGACATTTATACCATGGGTATGTGACATTTATACCATGGGTAAGTGACATTTATACAGTGGGTAAGCGACATTTATACAGTAAGTGGCATTTATACAGTATGTAAGTGACATGTATACCATGGGTAAGTGACATTTATACAGTGGGTATGTGACACTTGCATAGTGGACAAGTGGCATTTATTTGTATGAACAGGCAATCTCATTGCTGTCTGATTTAAAAATTGCAAGGGTATATTCAAGATACCCTGCAGTTTTTGATTTGTGACGTCACTATACCTACAGTTTTTGATATAACTTCACTGTGATTAGCGACTTGGTTTAGAAAACCGTAACTTTGTGCATATTGCCTCTAGTTGTAATTATTTTTGTCAAATGCATTAGAATGGGGTTACCATGCTTGTGTTTTACAAAAACAGACAAGGTATCAACGAATACCCTGTCAGAAATTTCCGTTTCACAGCTCGGCTAACGCATCGTAGTGAAACTCATTTTCAGACAGGGTATTCACCAATACCCTTTCTGTTTTTGTAAAACACTTGCATGGTAACCCTAAGTCAAGTAGTATGACATTGTATGTATAATCTGATACCCAGGATTTGAATTCGGATGCCACTTCCAATTGTTGTGGAAATCAGTGATTGTCACTTAGTTGAAATGGTATAATTCAAAGTCCTGTGTCATAGTACACATTTGCAGCAAAAAAGATCTTTTTCACTACTTCGGACATGTCCATTGCATAGGTAAAATTATAAGGCCATGCACGAGGCAGATGCCGCTAACGTATTTGAAATTAATTTCAAGCGTGGCATGCAATGATAAACAAACAAACCGGAGGAAGTAATGTCCTATGCTCTAAATCAGCACTAACAGTAGCCTGTTGGTGAGATACTTGTATGTTTTATAATAAGCTAATGGTAAATCAAATTGTAGAATAGTCAGCCTCATGGACTAGTGAGAATTGCTGAGCGTGTGATTGTGGGATGAAGCAATATATAAACATTCATATTGTGAAAAAGAACAAATTGACCTCTTGATGTCATCCTAAAACACATGAAAACATTTGATTGATTGACAGACATCAGCCCTTTTGGGCTAGTAAATTGTCCTTGGGTAGTAGATTTCCTTTCCAACACACCATATTAAATGTGTAGTTAACATGACAGTGCAAATACCCTGTTGTCTGGCATATCCATTTCATTAGAGCGCTTTTCCTGCTTAGTTACATGGTGATTTGTAGTAAAAAGTGCACCCAGTACATTCTCTAGTGGTTTTGTTGATTTAATTAAATATTGAATTGGTTTGACAATTGGGATCTTGAGCAGTCTACTCAAAAAAGTATGTTATCATATCTCTTGAGTTAAAAAAGGCCAGATTATCAGAAAATCAAGCACAGAATGATGCATTGCTGCATTAGTTTATTGTTATCATTTGCATGATTGTTTGAACCCCAGTTCCTGAACATGGACCATTCTTATGGAAACTTGTTATAGCATATTCTTGTTGAAATGAAATGAATATTTTTGGTCAAAACTCCTGATCATAATTTTTTTAATCCACCGGTGACATCCCTACATTTGACATTCATTTTAATCTTATCTTTACATTTAACCTTCACCTTACATTTTCTTGCTGGTATGTTGATTTGTGTAACATCAATGTTAATTCGCATACACCTATATAGTGACAGCATTTTGACCAATGAGTAGACATCCCACTGGCACTGGACCTCTCTGTCTCCATCTTATGTTGAAGACATTCAAGACAAGACACTTGTAAGTTGCCTGTTGGACTCGAACCAGGCACCAAATTACAAAACCAGTGTCATTTTCAATACACCTTTCTCCAATTTTACATGATATAAAGGGCAATGTCCGACATATAATGTTTTGTTACTCAAATTTGTGTCAGTTTAATATGACATCAAGAAAACAATTACGTCATACTGAAAATCCTGGCAAACCGTGGTTTGTCAGTTGGTTGGTTGGTTGATTGGTGTTTTACGTCGCTTTCAACAATATTTCATTTGTATCGCGACATGGAAGCAGGATGTTACCAACCTCTTAAACATAGTGGCGCAACCCGGGAATCGATCCCGGATTGTTGGCGCCGCAAGCCAAGCGCTTAACCACTACACCACGCCTGCCCCCCGTGGTTTGTCAGACATTTAAGGCCACTTACATGAGGTAAAATTGGAACAAGGTATATTAAGCTTGCTATACTGACTTCTGCAAATATAACATATAAATGTTATCAACAAGTGATTGTTAAGAAAGTTTATGTTTATTCAGGTTGCTGTTATTCTATAGAATTGACTACTTAAGCTGAAGCAACATGCAATGCATATGTTTCAGATTTTAACTTGCTGCTAAGTGCTTAATCTATGGACAACTTGGAACACACACACACACACAGTCACACACTGTCTTGTGTATTGTATTCAGACAAAGTGGTAATGTAATGAACAGTTTGATATGATAGCAGATTGAAAATTTATTGATTGAAATATTTCTTGTACCTGTGAGAGCATTCAACTTTTGCAATGAATATCAGGAGCATAAAATCCTACACTAGGAAGCTGCCGTATGTAATAATCAATAATTATTGTATTTTATCTTCAAGCTGTGTGGAATAATGGTGCTCAAATCGCTGCTATTGATTTTATTGTTTTATTCAAACAGAGATCATGGGTCTCTGGCTTGAACGTGATGACTATATTTATATGTATAGACAAAGTTTTTTGACATGCTTCCTCTGTGATGGCTGTAATTTCTGGGATCTGTATTTACAGAAGATGTAGAGGAAGTGTAGACCTATTAATTTCGATTTTACTCTCCCTATAATCATGATAATGGCTGTAATCAGTGCTGAGCAATGAAATATTGACGATCATGGGTTTATTGATATAGTTTGAACGGGATGACATGCCTGTTTGATATTGAAAACATTTATAAATTAGTGTTATTTACACAAGTTATTTGACTGTGAATTATTTTGAATGGTAGTTGGTGTTGCAATTTGGTATTCGAAATGATATTTCCTGACTGAGCAAACCTTTTTAAATCATATCGATATACATTCACACAATGGTGAGCTTACCATTGTATTTTGTTTGATAATGACAAAATGAAGATTAAATCAGTAAATTTTCCTTAGAATTGAAGATAAAGAAAGGAAGGTAAATCCGGACATGCAGCATATTCAGAAGATCGCCGTTTTTGTTACCTATTGACCATTTCAAGTAATTTTAATTGGGCAATGTGAAAGAAAATGTCTTTTTAAACTGTATATGCTTGTAACAAACCGTTCGGATTTACCTCATGTCCAGATTTACCTTCTCGACCAGTATTTTAAAATACGATGTATATCCGGACAAGAGCTATTTTTGTTACCTTTTGACCATTTCAAGTAAATTTGAAAAAAACAACATCTTTTTGACTGTATGCCAGTGGACATTTTTAAATTCGTTCATTTAATATGACTTTAACGAGCCATCCGGATTTACCTTGCATCCGGATTTACCGTTCCCAACCATTAGAGAAGGATTTCACCTTTTTATCTGCTAACCTACAGTATTATTGCTGTAACTTAAAAGACTTTGTTAACTCGTACATGTAGTACTTTGATTAGATCTTTTTTTCATTAATACCAAAAATTGTTAATAAGTGACCTTGACCTTTGATTTTTAAAGTATTTCTGGAAATTGCTTCTATCTGAGTTCATCAGTGGTTTACAATTTAATATAACACCTTTTTTCTAATCTTCAAAGCCAAAGCCCTGCTGCAAAATTTAGTCATATTACAAACATTTAAAGATTGGCAAAAAAAATTGTATTAAAGACCTCATTTACTGAGTGTACAGATTACATATGCAGCATTCATGTGATGTACATTAGATTTACTTGAGCGTTGCACGCTGACTAACAGGGCGGTTGGGACTCCATGATGGACCTTGTCCAAACCTTTTCAGAGGAGACAAGGTCCTGATCCTCGTCCCCTCTGACTGTTAGTCGGGACTCCTATTGATCAAGGATCTGAGCTTGCTTACAGACAGGCAGAGCACGGTTTACTTATACTGATGTCTCCTTACACATTTTTGATAGCAACATATTGTTCTATAATTGTTTCGTGTGTAATAAATTTTTATGACCTCTCTCCTTAAGAAACCTGTTGACCCTTGTTCTCTGTATGGAGGATTATTTATAAACTTTTAAATGTGTGTCCTTTGATTGTGCTGCTTTTGCGGTGAGTGGGAAGATAGGCACCCGTAAACAGGTTAACCACGCTGACGTTTGTCACTTCAATTGACTGTCCTAAGTCGGTATCGTAAATGCAGCAATCGAATATTTTTGTAATGTTGTTCCATGTATATCATGCTATTGTCATTTTTTTTGTGCAGGTCCTTGGTGATTTGTGTCATACTGCTTTGTCAGAAGTCTTCTGTTTTCTCTCTTGTTTATTAGAAGGCCTGCTATTACGTGTAATTTTAATTTCTGCTGAGAATGTGAAGTTTTGCCTTTTGATTAAAATCAGTTTTCTTGACTTTGTTCCCGTTTACTTTTAGAATCTTTACTGAGACTTGACTTCTGACTATTTTTATGATAAAATACCATTTCAGTTTGAATTTCCTTCCACTTGATCCACTGTATGTTACATCATTTTCTTTTCACAAGATACTATTCCTGATAGACATTTGTTTCACTTATCATGACCTACTATCAAGAAAGTTACTGCCTTTTGATGAAATTAATTTTAGGACTTTTGCTTTGAGAAATGAAACTGTAACTTAGTATCGGCCTTCCTTATTGCAAAATTTCCTTCCAAGAAGTAACAATGCACCTTTTGTTTTTGTAATGCTTTGAACACTCTCTGTTTTGGTCTTTCTTTAATCATGAGATGCTATCAAGAAAGTTACTACCCATTGATCAAATCAGTTTTCAGGACTTTTGCTGAGAGAAATTAAACTGAAACTGAGTTTGGGCATTTTTGTTTTATTCAACTTTTATAGAGTGATGAAAATGAGTTTTTGCCCTTTTTCTGTCTTGCTTTATTTGAGATATGGAATTGAAACAGTTACTGTCTCCAAGTTTGATTTTGAATATTGAAAGAGGCATAAGAAATGCATTAATCTTTGCTTTTCATGTTGCATATGCACAGTCATTTTCATGGACACTGGGAAAGATATAATATTTTTCACCATTTTGTGTTTAGGTCGTGCTTTGAAATTCTGAACTAAAATTTTGTAACTTCTTAAGGGAAAATATGGATCCAGTTTGACTTTTCTTAGGTGATTTATAATATTCCTCCTGATCAGACCTCATTATAAGACAGTGAAATCTGAGACATACATCACATCGCATAAATGTTTGCATGTAAAAAGTTTCGCACTGCTTCAGGTGCAGGTGGGTTTTTACAAAAGCAAATACCGCCACCATGTAGGTAAATAAGTCCGGGTGTGGTGTTATACAGTTGTCAAACGCACAGAGGAATTGGAGAAATATATCAATTTTGTGTTGAATATCCGTTCTTAGATATGTTACCACAATCTTAATACTACACAGTGCAGTGTTTTGATTATAAAGATATTTGAATTTAATAGAAAACAGAGATTTAGTACTGACTTTTGAATGTACTTGCAGAGAATTTGCCAAAGAAAGATTACGAGTTGAGAACCGTCGCTCTTTCTTCAAATTACGACGGCAGCAACAAATAGATATGGAGCTCAATGGATACTTAGAATGGATCTGCAAAGCAGGTATATATTGCAGAAATTTTATTCTGTGGATTTAACATTCTCAAACTTGAACAGTATTTACCAAGGGGTACTTGTACATAGACAGGTATTCATTGGACAGTGCACATATAAAGCTGATCATATGGTCCTGATTTCGCTGCCTTGATGGCTGGTAACTAAATTTTGCTAGCCTGAAGGTTGATAGCCAAGTTTTACTAACCTGTGGTTTGAAAGCTACATTTTACTAGCCTGTAGGCTGATAGCCTATTATCAATAACCTGAAGGCTGCATATTGATGATCCAGAGACTGAAAGCCATAGAACCTCTTACCTGAATGTTAATTTTCTGTGCTGGAAGAAAATCCATCATCATAAATTGTCACGGTAGGGAGTAAATCATGCAGTCATCATCAAAGTGGTAGCATTGTTGACATCAATTATCTTTTTCTCCTTTGACTTTTAGAATTTTTAATAATCAGACCTACAGTTTCATAGTACTGGAACTCTGAAATATCCCAACCTTTTGCTGGTATCACTTTTACGAAAATATTTTTCATTTTTTGAATGACATATAATGTGCGCTTTACAAAAAATGGAATGGAAGGTTAGAATATTTCTCATTATGGTTATAACCTTTGGAGAACTGACAAAGAATGTAGATTAGAACAAATTAATCACGTGAAAATTTTCATCTTACGAGTTTAATTTGGGATATAGCAGAAGATTCAATATAGGTATAGTTCACTGGATAATGAAAGCGGCTATTCCAAGTTACATATCGGTAGATTAGACTGCTTAATATGTAATTCAAATTCTATATAAACATTGTAAATGCTTTATAAGATTTTAGGTGTAAATCGAAGTGAAATTCCTCAGGAAAGTTCAAAGATGACGACCACCTCGCTACTGATCTAGATGTTCCCATTCATCAATTTAGAATGATTTTTTGCAATTGGACTTTTCAGTAATGTTGGCAATTGGCCCTTGATTGGATTAACTGTACTAGTGCCAGACTAGAAAGTTACGCAATACAAGGAATGATGGATATATTTAAGCATTTGGTTAACATTAACTGTGAAGTGAAACTAATTGCACCCTGGTCTCTGTTGATAAATTGAACCTCAGCTCTTCTAATCATTGATTTAGGAGAAGATTTGTTGAAAAATGGTTAAAGGTTTATTTTGAGTTCTTTGGGTTTTCTCCACTATTAACGCTCATCTTGCCATGGCATACACTTGACACTTGTTTACTCCAACACTGATAGTTGGGATTTCCTGTTCTTTCAAACTGATTTTAATATCCTGATTCTAATTCTTTCATATTTATACACATCACATAATCAAACTCTGCTCAGCTCAAACTGTTTTAAATGGGCCTATTGAGTTAAAGTTGACGAGAGTCGACTGTAGATGAAAAGCGACTTACTCACATCTGCATGATTGGTTAGAGTGAAACTTTCAGAAAGTCATGGATTTAAGGCAATTATACCTCAACTGGAAAGTTGCGAAAGTGGCACCTGTGTCAAGGACTTTATTGATTTGGAGGGTGTGAAAGTGCCACTTTTGTCAAGGACTCTATTAGCTGGGAGGTTGTGAAAGTGGCACCTATATCAAGAACGCTAATAGCTTGGAGGTCCCGAAAGTGGCACCTGTGTCAAGGACGCTAATAGCTTGGAGGTCGTGAAAGTGGCACCTGTGTCAAGGACTGTGATAGTTGGGAGGTCATGAAAGTGGCACCAGTGTCAAGGACTATTGAGAATGCCTACTCAGGCAAGGTCAGTTGTCATTGGTTAAAGACACTGGATACTGTCAATTATACCTCCGCTGGGAGATCTTGAAAGTGACACCTATGTCAAGAACTCTGCTGAAGATACCTTATCAGCTGAGGTTGTAGCCAGTCTTCTAAAAACTTTTTTTAACCAGTAGTCCACAGACAAATTATACTAGCCCATTGTATACTTTGTTAGAAAAATTTTACTAGCCCAACGGTAAATCTGGTATCTTTTCGGGTCAAGCTAGTGAGTTTTCGTGAAGATTTCAGATCTGGGCAGTTAAGGTGGGATTCAAAATTGTCATTTGGGGAATAAAATTCAGCGAAAGAACAGACATTGTAAAAATCTTGAGCATGATGATATGATGCTTGTGCTCAATAAACGTGAAAAGCCAACATATTTTTTACTACGGAAAGCACTGCCAATCAAGGGTCATTAACTTGCATTATTAAATCGTCTTATACATGCAAGACTTTCTCCACAATAATGTTAATGGTGTGTAAGTTATGTTTCGCTTGCTTTTGGACATGAAATAAGTTGATGTAGCTGATGTTGACATTCCTTTCTTCCTATGCTAAAACAGAAGAGGGTAGGTCCTAATTTGTTATGGAGATGGGCAATTCAAAATCTATCAACTCCTTCTTCATATTTTCAGTGACTTTTTTGTTAAGTTTATTCTAAGGAAAAGATTCCAAACTTCTTTAAATTTCAATCTCAAAAAGCATCTGTTCATTATGGATAGTACTGTGATGTATGTAAGATCGTAAAATTTTTTATTGTTTTAAAATCATATTCAGTAATCGTGTGAATAACACTGTCCCTGAAATTTAAATATCTTAATTTTGTTTCCTCAACTTAAAAAAAAAAATGTGAACACTTGTTCATTTCTTTCAATACATAATTTGGATAGTCATTATTTCAGTGAGAATATCATACTTGCTCTATTTATTTTTTTAAGCAAAATTAAATTATTCGTTTTATCATCGTCATATTTTATTGTTTTACTATTTTGCAAAGTAATTTGTGGTAAAAAAGAAATCAAAATCAATAAAATTTTGAGAAAAATCACAATTGCGGGGACCCCTCCCTAACATTATTTCTATTTTTGTGCACGCATCTCTTACGCTTGAGGATTTTGAATTGGCTCAAAATGTTGTACACTTAGTTTGATAATCTTTCTTCTTTCTTTTGCATGTGAGAGATATACCTCTATGCATATCTACTAATTTCTGCACTGAACCACCATACTAGAGCACTCTAGAGCACTCAGTCCATATTAGTGCACTTTAGCTGAACTATTTTGCACTCATTGAATATTGTTTTATGTGCCCTGTATTTTATTGTACTTCCAAGTGAAAGGTATCTAACTATGCTTTTCAAATTTACTTGCCAGATAAGTTAAAGTAAGTTTTTTTTCTTGCTTCTTTTTCATCCCCTTATATATGTATCATATACATCCATGTCATCTTATTGTCAAGATTTACTTTGCTTGTTAAAACCAAGTATAACGGTTTTGAAATTCCACCCGTTTCCTCCTTTTTAAAATGATTTGCACTTTTTATGCCACTGGTCTTGGGCATTGAAAGTTAAGTTTAACCATGTTTAGTATTGCAAAAATTCATTGTAAACATGCTGAAGTAGTAATACTTGTAGTAAAGTTAAGGGATTTGAAGGAAAGCAGCACTTCTTAAAGAATTCATTTACCTTACAGGGTTCTGTTTGTCTGTCTGTTTCTCTTGCTTTCAGGAATTTTGCCATATTTTGACAATTCGTATTTACAAGGGGACATTTGTGTTCACAAACACATCTCGTTTTCGTTTGTGATATATTTTGTTGAAATTTTTCCGTCTTGAATCTTTTAAAGGTCACAGGTTAACAGAAAAAGTTGTATTAATTTCAAAAAGTGTTTCTGAATCAGAAATTACCGAACTTAAATGTTCTTTACAGATGCCATATTTAAGGTATCACTTATTAATGAATATAGAATTTTCAGCTGATCTTGTTACTCTTGCGAACATTTTTTGAAGAATATTTTCCTCATTTTAAGAGAACTTATTTTTTCAGCTTGATTTAACATGATCTATTACAATCTTACATGTATATAAGCTTAGAAAGCAGAATAATTATTTTATGCTTTGTCCTCATTAATCAGTATCATTTTATCTTTTAAACAATTCTCTTGTTGCTGCAAACAATTTTGAAGCAAATATGTGTTGCTGTTTTGCAAGCCTCAAGAACAACATATATTCAGTGTCATAATCTGAAAAATAGATTTATTATTTGAACATTTCTGTGATTTGATTTACATATTTTCAGTTTATGTGTTTTAAAGTATCATAAATTTTTACTTTGACAGTTCTCATTTGAGATGTGAATTAAAAGATTATCATCAGCACAAAAAACAGGGATGATCAGAGTGCATTCAAATGCAGAGGTCTTTTTGGTTTTTTTGATGTTGTTTTTTGGTTTTTATTTTTGGGTTTTTTTTTGGTTTTGTTTTGTGTTTTCTCATTTTTGTTTAAATAGAAAAGAATGAGAGTGTCTGTACTTTCTACATTTACAGAGGAAGTCATTCTCAATGAAGAAAGAACAACTGATGAAGATAAGCTGAAGATCATGGAAGGTACATTATGAACTTCATATGTCAGTTCTCTCCGCAATAGTGAAGTATTTCCAATGGGTCTTGATGTAGGAGGTTTGGAATATTTCCCCATATAATATAGGGCATATTATGATCTGTTTTTGATGTCAGTCCACAGGGCTTTCAGCTCATTTCCCTCCCCCCCTTTAATTATACCAATATAAGAAGGGATTGTCATTTCGTCTCAAACTTGGTATCAAATAATAAAAGACCTTTTTATCTACACATCCATGTATAAATTGTCCATATCCAGGCAAAACTAAGGGCATGGTGGGCCACAGAACTCAATATTTTGCTGAAAAAAGTTTAGTCTGTCATCGAGATGTTAATCAGGTCAATCCCATTGCTACAGTGTAAAGCAACCACTCATCACTTTCCCTTTCGAAAACCAGCTTCTGGGGAGATGTACAATAAACAAAAGTAAATAACTCACTACATTGATATGTCAAGTTATCCTTCCTATCGCCTCACAACTTCTTCGATTGTTTTCCATCCTCCGTGACCCCAACCCAGATGCCATGTTTAACTCAGACAACTACACTTCCTATTATGGCTCCTGATTGGTCAGAAGGAACTTTCTGGCTTTTTCATGCCAAAGACGACCAATCGGAGCCTTGGTAATGACATGTTGGGAGATATATATTGCATAGTTTGGTGGATAATAATTTTTTGTCGTATAACAAAGCCTGTAAATTGTTGATGTCAGTCTGTCTGTCCATTAATCTGTCAACATTCTTATTAAGTTTCTGGTAGAAGCAAAATTTCAGAATTTAGAAAAACTACAGACTTGATACTCTGCATGTGAGATGACTTTGAGATGTATTTTGATTTCATATAACACTAGTTCACTGTGACCTACATTTCAGACTTGACTATTTTTTTCTCACAAGTTTAATTTAAGAAGGACCACATACTTTGTGTATTGATGACTTTGATAAGTGCTTTTGATTTCAGACAAAACTGGGTCGGTATGACCTATATTTCATGGTTGAGTGATTTTTAAAGGAATGGCAGTTTTTCAACACTGCAATACCACATATAGTGGTTTCTTGTCATCTGTGTTGTCAACATGATTTCATTTCATTTGATTCTTAGCTCGAAGAAGGGTAGCAGCAAGAAAGATGAAACAAATGAAAGATGGGAAGGACACAAGTGATGAAAATAATGATGACTTTGATGATGATCTTTTAGCAGATGTTCAGATTGGTAAGATACATTTTTCTGTGTTGTATTTAATGGTCATTGTACATTGTTATTTATATATTTATAAAGTCATGATTTAAAAGTTTATAATGTGCATAGCCTGGCAACTATATTTATTTCCAAGAAAAGGCATTACACCTTTGTAAATTTTCCTAGATACATATTTTCCTTACAGTTTTTAAAAATAACTTCGTATTATAAGAAATGATTTGATATTTTGTTTCATACGTGTGGTAAAACAGTATGTAATAAAATGAACTTTATTTCATTTCAGCTAATTCCTTTGGTAGGAACTTACAAAATAGAAACCAGAATGGTCATTTAGCTGCTTTTTGGAAAGCAGAAAAACGCTTCAGGTACTGTGAAAGGAAATATTTTGAACACGCCTGAATTGAAAGTTCCAATGGTTATAAAGTAATATAGATTCGATCAAGACTTTATTATTTCAAAGAATTATCAAAAGTGTTTTATATTAAGCTTTTTTGCACATGACTTCATCAATTACAAACTCTTCGATGTTTTCGTTTCCTATATATATGTATGTTTACTGCTATTTTACTGTTTTATGATGTCACTCAATGTGGACTGGAAAATCAGGTTACTGACCTAGAGCTCTAGGGATGAAATGATTCAGTATCTTTTTATTCTAGTACATACTGCAATATAGAGCTTCAATACAATACTTAAAAACTATTGACCTTTTTCTTATTGATTTTGTATTTTATTCAGTGCCAGACTTTTGATAATTTGCTGTAAATATTTGCATCCTTTTACTCTGACGTCACTTCGCTAGTGTTAATGTCATAATGAAAATGATCCAGCAAAAAGTAGCATGTCTGGCATAAAGCCCTTTGCAACATGTTAAATTGAAAAACATCTATTGCACTTCATATTTGAAAATTATATCTTTGCTTGAGAAAATACAATACTGAAATACCTATATGTTACTTAACGTTCATATAAACATAAGACAAATATGCAGTGTAACACTTCAGTTTTCTTCTTGCATCGTAAAAGATCACCATTGTGTCACAAATAATATTCAACAGAATTACCCGTTCCTTCAAAATTGACAGAAGAAATATGCCTTATGCTTTACATGGTTTATGTCCAAATAGGTCTTTGAAAGTGTTTTGTCGGTGAGCTTTGCCATTTGTTATCATCCTTGAGGCAGCACTTGTGTACTGTGAGTTGGAAACGATGTTGAACGTTAGCAACCTTATGACGTCATAAGAACGCTTCATTGTTCATCTTTGTGGGAATACGTTTTATTTCCTCCCTTAACATTACCACCGCAGTTAATGGTTACGAAGCCCATTGTTCTCGTGAATTTGCTTTTGTGCTTCAACTCTCTTTCCTTTTTTACCACTGTACTGGGAGGAAGAGGAACTATAACATGATGGATATGTAAATTTCTTGACATACACACTGTAACAACAGTCCTGTCTCCAATATTGTAATGTAAACATGCTTGAATAGACATTCTGAGACCAGCACATCTCGTACTCGAGGTCCTTGGTTTATTTTTTTTTTGGAGATTCAGCTCACAGTTACAATACATTGCAATTTATGATATACATGCTGATTCATCATTGCTGTACTGGCAACACTGGTGTTAAATATACTCATGATACCAACACTGTCATTTACAGATTATTTGTACTATTTGATTTTTAAACCAATTGCATGGAAAATAAAACTACATTGGATTGGAAATCAAATCTAACACTTCCATTTCCATTGTATCACGGTGGATCATTTAACCCCTATATGACTCGGTTTATTCTAACAAAAAAGAAATGTTTGTCACAAAATTAAGTAACTGAATAATAAACATGTCAACAGTCTGTAGACATAAACTATAAATACTCTTGAAATAAGATATAAAAAACTATAAACTGAAGATATAGACATGGTACTGCTGTGATCAAGATTTCATCCAAGCTAAAAAAAGATTTAGATGATGGATTGGTGTGCATCATATATTGCCCCACATCAAAGTATTTATTCAATAAGAAAACTATAAAAATGGTGACAAGTAATAAAATCCAGGCATCATAACCTGTATTTTGACAGATTATGATACGGACACTAGAAGTACTGGTAATTATATTGAAAGCATAAACTCTGATTTATGTGTAAGAGAACAGAAAAGGAAATAATCAAATTCTGTGAATGCTCTCATAATTCAGTCATGGCATCTTTTGTAATCACTGGCACCAAGCTGTTTTACTCTTGCCTTTTTTTGCAATAATTTCTTGAGAAATGTCGCTCTGAACAAAGAGTTTACTGCCTGTGCATGGCAGGGTCCCAGAACTGCACTCTTGAAAAGACCTAATTTATATAAAGAAAGTATGGCCATGTCCTAAATTAGTGTTTTTGATTAGTTCTTGGAGCAGCGCATGTATTGCAAAGAAAATTTATTGGGCCAAGTTGTCTGAAAATTGGATAAAGGTAATTATAGAAGGAAAACTGGTAATTCCAGTGACAATTATTTATGATTTCTTGCTTCTTTATGATTCTGCTGTACTGACAGTCTGAGAGCAATACTGTGCTGAAAGCCTGTATCAATAATTGTTTTTTAGGCTGATAGTTTTTGTCTTGTCTGACAGTTTGTTTGTCTGTCTGTCTATAAATTTCCATATTGACCATAGCTTTTAAAAGAGTTGATTCAGGACTTTGATATTTTACATGTATATTCCCTGCAATATTATTTCTGTTTGGTTGTTTTAAATTACCTAATTACTTTGATTTTTTAATTTGAAAAGTATGTTTAAAAATTGTGCCACCAGAGGCATCAGTTTCTATCATTGACTTCACTCCGTCAGTTGTGGTTACACTGATAACAGTAAAGATTGTTTATTTCAGGTTCACAGTTCGCCGCATGGTGAAAAGTCAGCCTTTCTATTGGTTCGTCATCGTCCTCGTCTTTCTTAACACAGTATGCACAGCATCTGAACATTATGGCCAACCAAAGTGGCATGAAGAATTTTTATGTAAATATGAAATTCAGTAATTGATATTTTGCATTGTACTGGTATGAGTGACCAGATTTTTTGTAGAGACATTAAAATTTTATCATTTTAATGATGCAAAATCATAACTTCCCACAAAATGACACCAGAGATAATATATTTTTGATATTTTTATATTCCTCAAAATCATACAAGATATGTTTTACTTTTATTCCTCAAAATCATACATGATATGTTTGATTATACTGTGGATTTATCTCTCTGACCTACAGACTAATAAGAACTTGTTATAATGTCCTAAGCAATACTGCTTTGGAATATAAGGGAATCACCTTGTACTTTTGTTTTTCTGTACATCAGGTGAAGAAGTACATTGTCGAATATATACAATTTCAGTGTACACGTCACTATTAATAAGGTCGAGACTTCACTCAGTTGTTACCCAAAACAAGAGTGTGTTTTTATGACTTTACCATTAAGCTTATGGTCATACCTTCAAGGTCAAGGTCACAGTGAACTTAATGTCATATCTATAAAACCATAGCTGCAACATGCTTCTACTTCACATTTCACACAATCGATACCCATGACACAAAAATGTGTAATGAACTTGATGCAAGATCAGACTCACAGTAAACTGATGACCAAGTTTGGTGTTGTATGACCTTTGTTTTCACAAAGGTATTTGTCCGATTTCGATGGTTTTGGTTATTTACTTATACATTACCGACATTTTACTGTTCCTCTTAACTGTATTAGATCTACATTTACTAGCAATTTAACGCCTACCACTAAATTATTGACAATTTGTTATATTACCTCTGAATTATGATTATAGACATTTCCCCATTACAACCTCTGAACTGTTATTCTTTGACCTCAAACTTAATAACAATTTGTGATAGGAAAACTTCAGATTACATTATGCTTTACTTGTTCTTTCAGATTATACAGAATTTGTTTTTCTTGTGTTGTTTTTGTGCGAGATGTTAGTGAAGATGTATGGCCTAGGTGTAAGGATGTATTTCCAGTCTTCTTTCAATATCTTTGATTGTATTGTAAGTACCTTGATGTTTATAGAATACATAAATGTGTATTGGCTTTAAAAGTTTCAAAATAAAACTGAAATAAGAATTTGGCCGGATTTCAAAGCAATTCTGCTGTCTGTCTGTCCATCAACATTTTGGTTAAAGTTTCTGGTTGAAGCCAAGTCTCAGCAACTAAGAGGAGTATAAACATAATACTTCATACATAGATTCGTTATGACCACAGTTTTCAATTAATGCCATGACTTTTGACCTAGTGACCTTGACCTTGGACTTTGACCTACTTCTAAAAAACTTTAACTTTGACTGTATATTCTTTATGATGAGTGCTTTTTATTGATTCCATGAGTTCTGACCTTGTGACTTTGACTTTGTTTTTAGATTGCTTTGCAATTCGTCCATACTGTCTTAAGCAGTTCTTGTATGTTAGTAAATTGATAGGTTTTCATATATGGTATGCTTACTTTGGATTGTTTATCATTATTTAGATTTTGTTTTACTATTTTCATCAGTGATGTCATCTAAGTTGTCAATCTGTTACACAATCAGAGCTCTAATACCAAGTGTTGGACTAAATTTCTGTGAAAATTGGAAACTTGCCAACATTTTTTCTAAAATTGGAAATGTCAGACCTTTATTACCAAATCTTTACAATTGATTCCCAAAATTATAATAGTATGTGGTCATAAACATTTCTGCTATAATTACATATTTAGGGTGATAATTTTTCTCAGCAATGAAATTGTGTAGTATTCAAATTAAATCAGTCCCACTTTATTTCAGGTGATAGTTGGTAGCATTGGAGAAGTGATATGGTCTTACTATAAGGAGACATCAATGGGCATCAGTACGTTAAGAGCATTAAGATTACTGAGAATTTTCAAAGTTACTAGGTAAGTGTTGCTTCACAAGTGAAATTTCAATGTCAAGGATTTAACCAAGTTAGCAATTGAAATGCTAAATCTTTAGGGCAACTGTATCCCTAGCAGCTAAGTTTATATATAATTCAGTCAACTCCCAGTGACTCGAACTCCTAGAAATTTGATTTATCAGAGTTTGTGTAAATGAGAGTCAGTTATACATACCAGTAGAATTCATTTACTTATTTATTACATATTTACAAATCTTGTTTTTCAGACATTTCTGTACTTGTTGTACTTGCATGTACTTTTGATTTTACTTCAATTAATGTAGACACTGAGTTTTATAGAGATCATGAATACTGTGTAATCAAAATTGCTTTAAATCATTGTAAACACATAACAGGAGTCTTTGGTTTTGGTCCTTGGTTTTGATATAAGTAAGCTCAGTGATATCCATCTTGGCATATGTTGATGATTATAACACAAATATCAACATGGTGCCAAGATGGATATCACATAGTGCTCTTACTATTTATGCTGTTTTCTCTTGAAAAAGTCCACATGGCTGAAAATTTGATAACAAGAGTTAGTTTTTATTTATTGGATAAACCATTTGGGTGTGACAATAACATTAAGTCACATTATTCCTGTATGGCCTACACATGTTGCGTCACTTCTATTTTCAGATATTGGTCATCTCTTCGTAATCTTGTTGTGTCACTGCTTAGCAGCATGCGTTCCATCGTCAGTCTGTTATTCCTTCTGTTCTTATTCATCCTTATCTTCGCACTCCTTGGGATGCAAATCTTTGGAGGAGAGTAAGTATAGTACCGTATTCACTCGTGTATAATACACACCTTTTTTCATAAAATCTGTCTTGGATTTTCCAGGTGTGTATTATACACGAGATCTAAAACAAGAACCTTTTTTCCGGACGTAAGAATTCATATTTTCGTAGCAATATTGCTGTAAATGTCCGCAGACAACGATCAGAACATGACCATTAGACTTTGGGAACCCTTACTTGACCACTGAAATGGATTTTAGACACTTGATAAAGAGATTATTATTACAGTTTTACCTCCTTGTGTTGAACACTTTACAATATGCACTGAAATGAAGATGTTTTTATAAAGGAGACTAGCATATTTTAAAATAACGAGTGCTGATGCAGTCCAATTATCTAATCATTGTCGATCAAGGTGAAATGGCTACACGGTCAAACAATCGGCCATTACCGTACACCCTGCTGGGATAATTGGTTGTTCGCATTTCTTCCACCTTTACTGCTGTGTTAATCAATTTATTTTTACAAACATTGATACTTCCAGATAATGAGTGTAAAATATATAGAAGTGGCAGCTGTGCTTCATTACCGGTATTTTATAAAGAATACTTATTACAGTGGCTTATTGTTACAGTTTTATTGATCATTCTTTACAGTTTTCTTTCTGTCAACACAATGTTTGGATCACAAATTAATTTTATTGCGGCAATTGGGTTTATCCCAGTCTTTGAATATCCTAAGCTTCAAAAATATATCAGCTGCTGAAGTGTCATGAATGCAAGGTCTAACATTTATTTCGTATTCCAGGATGAATTTTGAAGATGGCCGTCCCGCCAGCCATTTTGACAGATTCCCCATTGCTATCCTCACTGTATTTCAGGTAGCCTATGTTTATACTCACCCAATTTTATGGAAGTACAAATCTTTCTTTTCGATACCTTTTTGTACTATGCTTTGTAAGGTTCCTTGTCTGCTAGGTAAAATATCTGTTTCAAAGGATATTCGCTTGTCTGTTTTTTTGCAAATGGAAAAGTGCAAAAATTATGAAAAAAAAAATTTAAAGTTCTTTATAGAAGCATCTTTGTGAAAAGAGTTTACCATTTCAAAACACTTTCTTATCACCTTGAATTATGACTTGATATGCGATTTCCTTTTAGGTATGTCAGCATCAAAGTTAATCTGCATTAATGATTCTATAATAAGGTTTAGCCACATGCACTGAATCATGCAATAAGTACATGTATATAATTAGTGTGAATATTAAAAGTAAACAAGGTGAATTTTAAACCCCAGCACAGTATTTGAGAGGCTTGTAATCTGACATGTCTCCATGTGTTAATATGTCTGGAAGTGAAGTTTATTACCAACTAACAATACCTGCACCAAATTAATCTCTTAGGGCTATAACTGACAATTAGATCTGAGCTCAACATAATGTTTATTTGTTTCATGGTTACAAAAATCCTGTGGATGATGCTACCAATTATTACCCCAGGACAACAGATGTACTTTAGACTCGCTGACTTTTCCTGAGATCTCAGTGTGTTTGGTTTGTCTGTCGGTCTTCTTCATTTGTACATTATTTATCACAATTTGTGTTTCATGGTACATGTATTTTGTACAGAATGATGTATTTATATCTTTAATGCCAGAATGATATGAGACTGTGAATCTGTAATGTTTTCATTTCAAGATCTTGACTGGTGAAGATTGGAATGAAGTGATGTATGCTGGGATACGTGCTAAAGGCGGGATAGAAGGCGATGGAATGTGGTTTTCTATCTACTTCATCTTACTTGTACTGCTTGGAAACTGTATCCTTTTAGCATGGAGATACGATGTAGAGTGAGAAAGAAAGAATTGCTTAGATATGTCAGAGGTCAGTGGAAAAAGAGAGAGTTGCCTAGAGAGGTCAAAGGTCTGGATAAAGAGAGAATTGCTTAGATCGGTCAAAGGTCAAAGAGAATTGCTTAGACATGTCATATAATGGACCTTTTTCCTATTGATGTTATATTTCATTCCATGCCAGATTTGTGATAATTTGCCTTAAATATTTGAATCATTTCACTGACGTGTCTATGCTAGCATTAACGTCATAATGAAAATCACATCTATTCACAAGATATTAAAAGCTGATGGACATAAGATTTGACTAATAGAATTTGATTTCATTTAAAAGCTGAATGTAGGATCTTGATGGAATATTAATATGCACACCTGAGGTTTATGTGCTTTAAAGACCCAAGTTTGAAAAGAATTGATTGTTTATGCCTTCAGTATATTGTATCACTAAACACCAAATAACCTGCCCTCAATAAAATGATTTTTAATATCTGTATCTATTTTGCTGCTCAATCCGATAAAGAGTGGACATGACTAAAATACTTCTTAAATATAAATATGTGACAAAAGTGGTCTTCCGTGAAATACCTTGGCATATGCCATATGTTTAGTAAGGATATGTATGACTCCAAGTCCAAATTTCACTCCAAGACTTAAGAGGTAAAGAAAAATGAAAAGAAGAGAAAAAATGAAAACAAAAACCAGGTTGATGTATGAGAGGAAATTTTTTCTTAACCCGAACTAGACACACTGCTAAATGTGTTCCTTGCCATTGCCGTCGACAATCTGACAAATGCTCAGGAGATGACTGCAGCAGAAGATGAACAAAATGCTGAACGAGCAGCGGTAATTTTTCATGCCCACCAATCTATTCTTTATAATTTTTTGCTTGATGAAATTTTAGTAATATCTTTCTGGTAATATCAATTGAACTTAGTAATATTCAGAGGAAGAAATAATGAATTTCAGTTTTTATAGAAAAACATGTATTCAGATCAGAAGTACCATTTCTAGCAGAAATAGCAGTGATCATTTCTTGTAGCTCTTGTGACAGATTTACTGCCCATTTTTGTTACTATCTTGTGCTTGATAATTTTCAATTTCCTGCATGTAATGCATTTACTAAATTCATTTTCTTTTTTGTCTCGTTTTAAGAGCTGCTTAGTGAATTGAATCATTGGATATACAATTGTATATATGATTTTTATTCCCTGCAATGTATTAATTGTGTATGCGTATGTATATACAATTTTCCCTGCAATGTTTATGAAAAATGTTGTCTTGCGAGCGTTACGCTATATGCATGTCTGTTTTTCCGCAGCATTTAGAGGAAGTTAAGAAAGAGATGAATGACAAGTTTACAGACCCGACCCAGGTTACTCATTCTATACACTCATGCTCTGTCTATACTCTACTGCACCATATCTTTAACCTATACAATAACGTAAATCTACAGTCGACTCTCTTTTACTTGATTGAGGATATCTTGAATTACCGCAAAGCTTAAGTCTCAGCATTTCACTCCAGATAACTTGAATTTGGAAAATGTGAATTTTTATTAACTCAAATTTTATTAAAGTTCCAATTTGTCAATTTTCCTTCATGGGTTAATAACTGATCTCCCAACAGGACATGTGAATGAAGTATTATATGGTAATACAAAAGTAATTAAAGAGATACAGGTTACACAAATCAAATAATGAAGTCTACTTGCATAAAATATCAATTGAGGCTTAGTGTAATTGACAAACCTCATTATTGGAGTGAACTAATTAGATTGTACTGTAAATAAAGGGATGTGTTAATAATGGTTATTGTCATTCTCTCACCATGAAAATCCTGGAGCCTTAAATGTTTGTTCATTCTGCCCCATACGTAATTTCAGAATGATTGTAAATACCTTTTATCAGAAATGAACTAACTCTAGATATGTTTTTACATATCAAGAGAGGAAAGACCTATCTATGTTTTTGGAAAAGAGCATGTAATAGACAGTTTGGCAGACCTCAAAGTCTGAGCTCCTGATTTTAGGCTGGAAACAAGAGAAATTGAGAGATTAAAGATGATAACTGAAGTACTATTCAGACCAAATTCTGATATGTAGTTACTTGTTTGATTTTGGGGTCAGTCCGTTAAAATCTTAGGTCACAGGTCATGAACTTTGGCTGAAAAATGAGTGAAACTTAGGGTGTCGGGATGATTTCACATGCCTTTATGTAATCAAAGTTTGATTACTTAGGAGTTATGGCCCTTATTGTTTACGTTGGGATGCACAACTCTTTGCTGTTGTGAAATAAGTCCCACAGTGGGGGCATATGTTTGTCAGACACACTCTAATAATGACATTGAATGCCCAAATGAATCATTATGAAATTCAGTGGATGCAAACTGTACTGCTATTGAAATTCTTGAAGTAATTATATTTGCCCATTAAGGTAGTCCCGGCTCATTAACTTTACTTTATTATGCATATGAGCTTATATGATTTGATATGTAAAATAAATTTCTAATTTTTTCATGGTTATTCATGTAAATAAGGGAATGAGAAAAACTCTGTTACTTTGGTATTAATAATATCTAGTATGTAAGATAATTCAAGCATTGATATCGGCATTGTCAACTCTGGAGCAGATTTGATGTAGTGAGGAAGTGTTTTGGTTCTGATCCAGGTTCCATTCCTAGACGTTATACTTCTGAGGCTGGTAACCTCCTGCTTCCATGTTACAGTATAAGTTAATAGCTAAATAATGCAATGTGAAACCAAATTTGTTGACTGATGGCTAACTCACTCATTTGCTTACTCCATTCCAGTACAAGATATAGAGAGTCGACTGTATAGTCAGTTTAAATCACTGATAATTAATTATTAATAATAACACTAGCAAAACACTGTCTTCTTTTAAAATCAGAATTTTACTTGTATATATAATTTTGATATATCTTGTGTTAATTATATGAAATCTGATTGATTGACAGGCTAAGTATAATTTCTTACTGTTGCCCAGCATTTTTTTTTTTTAAGGATATAGAGAAGGCGATTTTATAAATAAATCAAATGCACAGAACAGTGGCATGTGTCAATCAAACCTTGGCTTCAGTCCTTGGTCAATAATATTTTCCTAGGTTAAGTGACAAACATCATGTCATTCATTAAAGAATCTAATATTTAAATAAATGATTCATTTAATTAGGAAACAACCCACTTTCATCATTCATTATTATCTGCATCACATACAACTTGGAATATCTTAGTTGCAAATGATAAAATTTCAGACCAAAGTTCTATGCTTGAGTTTGATACATTAGGCTACTTTTTAAGTGCTTTTATTGCTTATAAACAAAGAATATGAGAGAGAATCCATGCGAAGCAAGGTTTATACATTTCATATAGTTATGTTGAGTATGTCAAGTTGTTAGTTGACAATTATAAATCTTTTAAACATTTTTTGCTTTTGTGTACCTGATGTACCTGAAAGTAGTAAGTTTGCTTCAACCTAAAATTTCGTTTCAAGTTTTTACTGATGTGAATATGTATTTGCAATCATCATATGATTTATTTACTCATATTGTTGCTTGCTTCTGATCAGAAATTATTATTATATGTTTTTGCTGTATTAGTTGATTAGTTGACCTTTAACCCCATTAATTGACCTCTAACCCCATAGATGGTAAAGGCTAGACAGGAAATGGCGACAGAATTTGGTATGTCCAACCCAGGAGGTGTCCCACCCATGGTAAACATATGCCCACCTTCACCTCAGAATAATGAAGAGAATTCTAAAGTAGAAAATTTCCAATAGTAAGTTATTTTTTCTTGCAGGGAAAGGTTTTCTATAATACCGTAAACTAAAGTGGAAGATTATTATTTTCATATTTATACATAACACTTGTCCATAATAATCTATGATTTTTACATTCATTATCTATAATAATTTTTATCATGACAGTTCTTGGGACACAGACTTTTGACCTTCTTTTCAATAACTTCAACATTTGTTGCCATCTGGCTGCATTAGTCTTCTCAAAACACTTGTGCTTTTCTTCACAAAAAGATAGAAACTTACCAATAGAATATGCTTGGTAATAGTAAATCATTTAACACAGTAAATTCTAATGTCCCTGTAAGAATAATGATATATTTCAAGGAAAATATGCCATTATTATATTCTTTTTTTTTCAGCTTTTTTAGTGAAAAAGGTGGAGGGAGGGGGTATAGCTTAGATATAGATATAGTAAAGATTTGTTCCACATAACCAAATTGGGGACTTTTTACTAAACTTGTTGGGAACAAATACTCAAGGGTACCTTCTTTGGAATTATTTTTAAAATGTTTTACGTACTCATATGACTTGTTTAATTGTTTTCTTTATATTTAAACAACTTCATTTCACTTTTATCATATTTTTTTTTTATATCTTTATATAAACAAAAGTGATATAAATTTCATTTACAGTATATCTTTCAGCAACACCAAGGGCAATAACATCAGCCAGAACGCTCTGAAGAACAACATGGAGAAAAACATACCAGTTGACGTAGATACAAAGTCCAACATCCCCCCTAACATTGACAATATGAGCATGGATACAGGTAAGTCTGTGTTCAGCTGCCAGAGAAAATAAGATAAACATAATGAATGACAAGGTTACAAGTTTATGTGTAAGCTCTGAATCATTTGGGAATTTCAGATTGATATTATTCTTTTGATGTCACACATCATATAGATAATATATTTTGTTTTCTATAATAAAAAAGACTTGACAATCAATTACTGATAATAGTTATTGGATCAAATATTATTTTTTCCTACTGTACTGATTTTCGTTTAATTTTTTTTCGTTATAAACAAGGCATTGTTGATATAAATCAAATATTAGATATTTTTATCTAAATGAATGTTGTTCCAATCAGTATTTAATATGCTATTTATTGAAATGTCTAAGTAATTAATTGCTGCTGTCACAGAATGACATATTGCACATCATAAAAGAATTGATATCTCATGAGTTATTGGAAACAATTGTCAGCACAACAGTTATATTTTTATTTTTTCAGCAAATAACAATAATGTGTCGAGAGGTAAATGAAACAATTTTTGATCATTACTAACATTTCTCAGAGCAGGTGTCATGTCAGTATTTAATTCCTATTATCAATGAATTTAAAATGGTTTATATAATTTGAATTTCACCACAAATTTTAGAAGACACAAAGCAGTGACACCACAATTTACTCTTAGAATAAGTTCTGTTCTCTTTATTCAATTTGAACCACATTTTGAGAAGTGAGTTGACACGGTTTATCAATAGCATTGCATGTGAATCACACTGAACACTTTTAGGAGAAAGCAATAAAGATGTTAATTTTCTTTTTGATTTTTTACATGGTTTCTAAGGGTTTTGTTTGTTTTTGTATTGGTTTGAAGAGCTTTTTTAAAGATGTGGTAGGACATGAGTTGGACTTTGGTGTTGCTTACATGCTGTACTAAACTTTACAATAATTGATCTGTACAGTATTGCTATGAAAATAACACATACAATGAATACTGAATTAACATCTGTAACATGAAAATGACGTATATTGTAACGTGAATATATATCAGCTTGAGTTCATTTGTTCATTTTGAAGGAGGACATAATTATGATCTATTTTCGTATGTCAGTTGGCTCTTTGAGACAAAAAAAAAAGGATCAGTAAGGTGATTTGTATTAAATAATTTAGATGCACATGTATGACTTTATTACTATGATATTGAATTACATATTTATGTATATGATTTGGATAATAATGGAAATAGGAGACAGAGGGTGCAAACAGTGTGAACAGGCTGTCTCTAACAGCTCTGGTCAGATTTTTATACATCTGTCTTTGACAGGATGCATTATGGTATGGCATCACCCGTCTATCTGACCTCGAAGGCATGATACAGACCAAACCATGAGAGTTAAGAGTGTCAAACTTTTTACATTTACCTCTCATGTCAAGACAAAGAGACTTACTGTTTTTCAAGGTCAAAGGTCAAGGTCGTAGTACTACTTGATAGAAGCAGGATACATACCAAACTGTTGGGGCAAAGACTCTCAAACTTGGTACCTTCACTCCTTATACAAAAATGCCTATTATTTTTCAAGGTCAAAGTTTAAGGTTGTAGTACTACTTGGTAGGAAACCCTTGTTGGCAGGATACAGATCAAACAGTTGCAGCTAGAACTGTCAAACTTTTTACACTTACCCCTCATACCAAAACAAAGACCCCTTTTTTTTCAAGGTCAAAGGTCAAGGTCGTAGTACTACTTTGTAAGAAACCCTTGTAGACAGGATACAGATCAATCGGCTGGGGCTAGAACTGTTGAACTTGGTACACTTACTCCTCATGCCAAGACTTGGTACACTTACTCCTCATGCCAAGACTTGGTACACTTACTCCTCATGCCAAGACTTGGTACACATACTCCTCATGCCAAGACTTGGTACACTTACTCCTCATGCCAAGACTTGGTACACTTACCCCTCATGCCAAGACTTTATACACTTACTCCTCATGCCAAGACTTGGTACACTTACTCCTCATGCCAAGACTTGGTACACTTAATCCTCATGCCAAGACTTGGTACACATACTCCTCATGCTAAGACTTGGTACACATACTCCTCATGCCAAGACTTGGTACACTTACTCCTCATGCCAAGACTTGGTACACTTACTCATGCCAAGACTTGGTACACTTAATCCTCATGCCAAGACTTGGTACACATACTCCTCATGCTAAGACTTGGTACACTTACTCCTCATGCCAAGACAAAGACGCACATTGTTTTTCATGGTCAGAGGTGAATTTTGCAGTACTGTTTGGTTAGAGAACCTTGAAGATAGGATACAGAATGAACTATAGGGGATAGATCAATTTAAGGAGGGAATGTTTCCATACTTTCAAAATCCTGCCCTTCAAACTAAGTGATGGGTGTATTATGCTCTAGTTATTAGTCTTTTCTGATTTTTGAAGAGTACATGCACACATACAAAAATCTTTTATCTAATCTTTTTTACAGACACTTGTAGATAAGAATGGTTTACTGAATATATCAGTCATTTTTATGTGGTCCTAGATATTAAAGAAAAATAAAATTTGAAAGTGGGAATAATTTGGGCTTTTATTTTTGTATAATGTGTATTTTAGTTTTGCAATTTTTATACAGTATATAGGCCATCAGAATTAAATGTTTTGGTGGTCAGACATTTTAAGGTAGAAAAGTTTTCCCAGATTTCTTCAAGTTTTCAATTTTTTTTTATTTTTAGAAAATCTTATTTCTATATCTCTTTTTATGATGTAAGTCATGAAAAAGGCACTAAATGGATAGGTTTTTTTATAAATGAATGAGGTTTAACTTTTCTTTTGTGTATTTTAGGTTATGACATTAAAGTTTTTTTTGCAGGTTATTTTGTCTATCCATTACATTTATAGCTTACTTTTTGATACCCCTTGGGTGAAAGATTTGAGAGCGTATAGTTTTGGCCTATCTGTCGGTTTGTTTGTATGTGGTTTTAAACTCTGACATAAATTTTGACACTGGTTTTTACTTGAAAACAAAAACATGACTGATATTTCACGTATATAATGTATTTCTTGTGACAATACTATTTTATTGTTAGTTTGTGTCCAGTGTCTTTGACTATTTTTCAAAAACTTTAACATTGGCAGCCATGTGGGGGCATTAGTGTTTTATACATAATCTGTCTAAATTGTTTATCTCCTACCAAAGTCATACACCACATTGTTGTATATCTCTGCCCCTACAAACTAGAGTAACATACCAGAATTTTCAAGTTCAGTTGTTAACAAACAACGTTGTTGAGATAAGTTGTTTGGTAAATCAGAAATTATATTAATATAGTAAATTATTTGATGATATATTCTAAGACTTGTCCTTATTGCAAACATGAATGCATTGTGAAAATTTTAATTACTTTTGTAGCGATTGAAGTCTGGATATTGACCTGTGTCAGATTCAGTGGAATTTAGGGCATTATGTCACTTAATGTATTACTGATAATGAAATTTAGCAAGTGTAAGTACTGTGACAGATGCAAAGGAACAAATTGCCCTCTTACTCTTCGAAATAGGAACTGAGAACCAAAACATTTTCAACGGCTATCAAGTTGCTTCATAAAAATGTGTCACTAGATACTTTATTGTACTATATATCACTTTGTAGTCAAGAATGTTTATTTTTCACATGATTTTTTGAGTCTTTCTGAATGTAAAAATAAAATTATCAAATACATTGTTCATATACCTGTATGTTCCGCTCCCTAGATTATACAATGTTTGTCAGCAAAAGTTATGTGTTGCAAATAGATTCAAATAGACCAATATGCAACAAAAAGTTGAAAAGAATATGTGATGTACAATTTAAAGTTTTAAAAAGTGTAATGTCAAGTGAAGTCCTAATATAGTCCTCTGAAAATAGACAATGCAGGCTTTCAAATTCTATGCTTATACTGGCTGCTGGATTCATTTGCTTGAATTTACATAGGGAAGTTCACATCATATTCAGGACCTATAGCTTTATTAACCAGGAAAACATATACATATACACTTCAGTTGGGTAACTGGATCAGTCTTAATGTGTGGGCCCATATCTTAAAATTTTATGGAAGAAAAGAAAAACTATAAATTTCTCAGCTTCCATTCTCCATTTAACAAACATTTGTATATTATGTGGTTTTGTTATAGAATTTCAATCTGTCTCGCACAGGAATCTATGGATTAAGGATTTTCAGACTGATGCAGTTGTCTTTGCATTACTTAAAAGATGGAAAAAAAAAACTTTACACTTTGTTCCTACTGGCCCCTGGCCCCATTTTATGCTCCAGAGGTACCCTCAACAGAAGTATATACATGTATTGTTTGCCTTATTTCATTGCAGTCCAATTTCGCTTATAGTGCTGTAAGGTACTTGGTTGCTAATTACAAATGTATTTGTTAATCTGATAAAGACTCAACTTTGTCGAAGCAAACGAGTGTAGAGAAAATATATGACTTTTGTGAGAAGGTTGTTATATAAAGTTTTAAAGTAAATTTAAAATTCTGATTTACAGACAGTAACAACAGCACAATAGACTTGCCGAAGACTGACAACAATAAAAAAGAGGTGAATGCATTCGGAGGACCTAAACCCATGCTACCTTATAGCTCCATGTTTATTTTTAGCCCAACTAATCCGTAAGTATTTGTTGTTACAAACTTTCTTTTAAAGATTTCACTTGCAAATCATAAATCACAGAATTGATAAAGTGATTTTTTTGTATTGGAACTATTTTGATTACCTTTTTAGCTCACCTGAGCCGAAGGCTCTTGTAAGCTATTGTGATCAATCGTAGTCTATTGTCTGTCTTTCGTCATCCGTCATTAACTTTTCACATTATCGACTTCTTCTTCTGAACCGCTGAACAGAATTTGATAAAACTTGCTATGCATGAAGTACTCATGATCCCCTACAAGTGTTGTTGTTTTTAAGTCCAGATCTCTTAACAAGTGGTGCCACCACAGGCAAAAGTAGGTCACAGAGGATACCCTCCTTTAACAAACTTTTTCAGACCAGGGGCGTACAGAGACAAACCGAATACATAGATATGATCTAGAGGGATGTGTGAAGAAGTGTTTTTATTTTTGGTTCCATTCCGAAATCAAATTTTTTTCAACATTTTTTTGGACTTAGTAATTTTAATGCTGAAAAGTATCATGTTTTTCAGTTAATTGATAATGATGACTTCTTATGGCCTAATTTGATCATAATTATGGTAAGGAAAAAACAGTCAAAAGGTCACAAAAGAGTACCCTCTTTTGACAATCTTCTTCTTCATACTGGCTGTATACAGAGACAATCAGAATGCATAGAAATGATCTAGAGAGATGAGTGAAGAAATCTTGTCATTTTTGTTCCCTTCCAAAATCAAATTTTAGAAATTTTTTAGACATCTTTTTGGACTTGGTGATTTCAATGCAGAAAAGTGCGATATTTACTAGTTAATTGATAATGATGATTTCTTATGAACTATTTTGATCATAATTATTGTAAGGAATATTATTTTGAAAGAATTTTGTCAATATCTCAAGTTTTGGATTCTCTTTGAATTTTTTAAGACTTCCAAATGAGGGTGTATAGGGACAATTCTTCACATTTTTAAATTCTGCTGTTATACCACAAGGAAGATTTTAATAAAACATGGTATACATGAAGTACTATAGGTCCTCCATCAATTTTTACATTTAATCCAAATTGGTCAACAGATGGTGCCACCATGTCTAAAAACTAGGTCTCACAATGGTACATATACCACTTGGTAATTAAAATATAGAGAGTAGCGGTTCAAATTTTTTTTTCATTTCTTTACACATCTGAATAAGTTTTTAGATGTTTCTCAACACTCAGCATATGAAATTAGACCATTTTAAATTGGATCTGGACAATATTTGAAACTATTGTTGTTCATGACCAGACTTGAAATCAGTCAACAAAAGGCCCCACCTGAAGAAAATGACAAACTTGTTGCCCTTAATCACAGCAGAGACAAAGCAATGCTGAATATCAGAATCACCTGAATGGATGTGCGAAAAAACTGTTGTTGTTTTTTATTCTGGTCTGAGATAAAATTTGACATATTTTCAACATTTGTGTTGACTTAGTCACAGTAATGCAAAAATAAGTAATTCTTCCGTCCTGCATGACTGATAATCTAAGTACTCATGTGAGCAATATAGGCCCACTTGGGCCTCTTGTTTTTGTTGTGGGATAGAGTGGAAATACCGTACTGTTAAAATTCAGTTATTTTAATGTGGAATTCATTATTTTTTCCAAACCTTTCACTGGCCATTTTACATGTATTGTAATTATATTTACGACTCCACATTAATATAGTTGTCCCTTAGAAATCATAGATTTCTGTCTGTCTGTCTACATCCATCCATCCATCAGACAAGGCTTTGATTTGATTGTGATCACTTATGGGTTTTCAATGTACAAGTTTTATAAGTCACATCAGATGCAAAGGATGGGAGGAACATGCCTAAAATTTGGGGAGTCAAAAGTCAAGGTCAAACAGTTGGACCTTTATGATTTCATTTCCTAAAATCTAGTTCAACATTTATATTCTTTCAGAATCACTCACAGTGAGCTTTTGTGAAAACTTATTTATTATACATGTACCTTACAGCTGGTTTATACCAGAAAGTTTTCATGGCTTTGATAAAAAAAAATATGTTGTATGATATTAAACACTTTTAATTTATAGTTTATTTACAGATAAAATTGAAAATATCTTTACAGAGTTCGTCGTTTCTGCCATTTTGTCTGCAATCTACGCTACTTTGACTTGTTTATCATGATTGTAATTTGTGCTAGTAGTATTGCCTTGGCAACCGAGGAACCAGTCAATGAGGAAGCCTTCAGAAATAAAATTCTCCTTTATTTTGACTATGTATTCACCACCGTTTTCACAATAGAAATGATTCTAAAGGTTAGTTTTGATTTCTCATTATCTTCTTTTTTATCTCACCTGAGCCATAGGCTCAAGTGAGTTGTTGTCATATTTGCTAAGGGACAGTAATGGTATTATTGAATAAAATAATTACAGTCAAACCTGTCTATTAAGGTCAGCTAAGGGAAGGGTCAAAAGTGACCTTTATAGACAGATGACCTTTATACAGAGGTCTATTTAGGAAAACATAGATATTGGGAATTTAAAACGTGATCTTTATAGACAGGTGACCTCTTAATAGAGGTGGCCGCTAAGACAGGTTTTACTGTATTTGCTTAATTAAATAATTCATACATAGGAGAGTGAGCAGCACTAACTACTATCAGCGTTTTCATGGTGACTGATTCCAGTTTCACATTGAAGAGTTCATTAATTAGAGTGTCCAATCTGAAAATGGAAAGTACTTGGCTCAATTCTGAAGTCAAGCCACAATATTTTTTTTTACCTTACCTGTTACAGATATGGTACTGAGAGGTACCATCATGTGAAGGAGAATCAGTGATGATTTCTGTCTTAGGGTTTAGGTTTCCAGGTTTGGAAACCTCTGGCAGGATGGAAGTATAGCTGAGATTCCAGTAAGGGACCAGATAGCACATGCAATGTTGAAAGCAGCTGCCCTCAAAGTAGAGTAACTTTGAATGGCTGAAGTTGTGGCCCTTTTTATACGCCTGTCATTAGACGGAACATATTACAGTTGGGTGCAGTCCTAACCTTACATTCAAGTGCACTTCAAATTTAATTTTTCGTCCTGAAAACCAGTCATAAAGTTTAGTCAAGTGCACTTGATAACAAGTTTACTTTAAAGTAATTCCGTCTTTAAGTTTACTATCACGTGACACCAAGTTTACTTTTCACGTTTGTTTATTACAATTATCCAGTTTCGTATAACATGATAGAAATAATTGTCTTATTATGTACAGTTGCATATCTTATATAAAAAGATTGTTTTAATAGAAAAATATAGTAAATGTTCATGTATTTAGAAAGTAAACTAAACTTGAAGTGCACTTGGAGTAAACTTTGAATCAAGTTTAGTACTAAACTTGGAATCAAATTTACTACTAAACTTGATTCCAAGGTTTCTATGGAGTCGCCAAGTAAACTTGAAAAGCAGTCATAAAGTTAACTCGAAGTGCACTTTATGTAAGGTTAGGACTGCACCTATGTTATGGCGCTGTCAGTCCGTTCGGGGTCATGTTTTCCGGGCTTTTTTTTCGCCGTCTTTCAAGATATTGAGTTGAAATTTGGTATATAGCTTTATTTTACGTGGCGTCAGTACCGGTTTGAGTTTTGTTACGATTGACGTACTTTTGACGGATTTATGGCCCTTGGACTTATAAATTTCAAGATTTTTTTCAGAAATTCATTAAAAATCTATTTTTTGTCAAAACATTATGAAATTTATCAATAAACAAGTAAGATGTACCAACTATTACATAAATTACGGATTTTAATATCTTTTTCTTCATTTCTAAGAAATTTATAATTTTATGGGGGGCTTGACCATCTGTCCAAGGTAATGTTTTCCGGACTTTTTTTTCCATCTTTCAAGATATTGAATTGAAATTTGGTATATTGCTGTATATCAAGCGGCGTCAGTACCAGTTTGAGTTTTGTTACGATTGATCACTTTTGACAGAGTTATTGCCCTTAGACTTATTCCTGTGATAAAATGCTATGAATCACAATTAACTTTAGTAAACGTCAGATGTTTTTCATGAAACTCATGCCAAATGCGAATTGATCCCGTCCGAATTAAGCAACGACATATTATGCCACGCTAGGGGTTGCTCTTGTTCACAAATGAACGTTATGTAATATGTATTAACTGTCACAGTGGAAAACCACTTTTTCAGGTCATTGACCTTGGAGTGATTTTCCATCCAGGAGCCTACTGTAGAGACTTATGGAATATATTAGACGCCACAGTTGTCATCTTTGCGCTGGTAGCATTTATCTTCACGTAAGTAATTTTTGTTTTAATTCTAAACTATGAGGGATAGTTATTCATCAATGTATCTAGATAGATAAGGCAATTATTAAGGCATTTTTTAATTGAATTAAGAAGTAGCAATATTTTGATTTATAATGAACAAATAAAATTGCTGTCTCTTGTTGTATATTCCTCCACTTTGAAAACTCTCAAGTGTTAAAACAGCCAGATGTTGTCTCTGACTTATTTATGTTGACCACTGCTGCAGTATTGAATGTCGTAAGTTAAATGTGACTCCATTATGACTAAAATAACATCAAGAAATGTGCCTTTCTTCTTAGACTTAGGATACCATGTTTTGGACAATTGATTCCTTTTATAAAATTCAATTTCTCCCACTCCCCCTTCTTCCTTGAAATATTAATTACAATCTTTGATAACAGTATCCAACATGTACAGTGTGGTTCTGTCTTGGTCAAATTCTTTAGTTTTAAGATTCAGGTATATATTTAAGTATTGATATGGAATTACTAATTATAATACTTCAATTTATGCATGAATGTTTTCAGAATGGTCTATAAATCAAGGTAATGACAATTTAAAAGTAAAGTTTTCCCTGGTGAATGAGCATTGCCTTTTCAAAATCATCACTCATTGCACCGAAACAGATGAACAATAGTAATTGATCCAAATTTTACCGACCTTTCATCATCTCAATGTATTAGGGTTAATTATAAAGTAAAACCTCTCCAAAGATTTTCAACAGATCAAATTTTGAACTATTCATAAGTAACGCCTCTAGAACGTAGGGGAACAAGTCTTAAGATTGGCCTATAACAGTAACAGAAAAAAAAAACCCATTCTAGTCACCATGATTATTTCCGGACTGTTTACGTTTTCTTGAAATTTCATTTAGCAGAAACTATAACAAAATCATAATTCTTACCAGGTTTTTCCCATAGTATATACTGTATGAAATTTATATGTGCTAAGCACAAGTCTAGAAGTGATAATTGAGTTCCACAAGTTTGAAAATGGGATACATTTTTTAATTGTGCATTTATGTAATTTACCATAGGTTTTAGACTCGTGTGAATATAAGTCAAATAAATCTAACGGCTGACAGGTTTGCCATGGAGATCTGATTTTATCTGTAACCTATAATTGCTTGGTATGAAAATTAGACTTGGACAGAACCAATGAAACCTTTACATGTATTGAACTATAGTGTAAAATGTAGAGGGACTAATTTAGTTTATGCTAGGTGAAGGGCAAACTGAGGAATCTTACATGAGTAATGTATATAGAAATACCATGTACAGCCCCATGATACCGGCCACCACAAAAATTATCATAACCTCTTGAAAAATTGTACCATCCACCCGAAACAAAAAAGTAACAGACATTATGGTACTGCGGTAAAGATACACAAGTCGTAGGTATGCTGGTACCTTCTACATGAACTTTATGAGTCGATTCCCTTTAAAAAGTTTCTCAGGGTTGTTAATTAAGTACCTCCATGTACATTTTTAAAAGCCTCAATGTTTAAAATCTCTGCTTTGCCAGTACATTACCTGCTTTTATATCATCACTAAGACTTTGGTTTAAGATATGTTCAGTTTGGTACTAATATGTATACCAATCTGTACTGATACCTTGATTCCAGCTTACTGATAAATTACTCTCTGCCTCTGGGTTTTTCTTACGGTGTGGTAAGCTATACTGGTAATCTTTCGGTTTTTTCTATATCTTACATTTCTTAATTGGTAAACATCTTTGATTATTCAGAGACCAATTCTTTCTCTAACTTGCATTTTCTTTTGTAGATACTAACTATGGCATAAAGATAACTCTTTGAATTCTTTATGATATTTTTCTCTTCGTCAATCTGTTTAAAATGCTGATTTCAAATACCACATTGAGATCTGATGATGTCTGATTTGGGGGTCATGAGAAATGACCTCATTTTTATAGTTTGGTTTGTTGTCTTCCCATTTTGGGAGTCTTACTATGTGGCCTTGCATGTATCACTGAGAATTACATGACATAACACGGTGGGGTTTTTTTTGGGGGGGGGGTCTCAAAGGTGCCTGTATCTTTTCATTAGTGAATTTTTTGTCCCATTTGCAACATGCTAAAAGATCAGTGTTTGGAAAAAAAATCAAGCCAAATTAGTCCAAAAAGCCATTGGGAAGGGTCCTTATAACGGTCCTGATTTGAAGAGAAAAAAAAGCACTGTAACATTACCAAAGTTCTCAAAATTTTTTATCCGCCGTGAGGCTTGCCAGTGAATAAGGGGATGAGATTACCTCCTCCTGCCCTCACAGAAACAGTTGGTCGGTTTTCTCTCACTTAATTTCTACATACAAGATCAATATTGATCATGACATTGAAAAACATGGCATTACCTTGACACCAATTATTTTGCACAAGTGATACATCATGTTAAGTATATTTCACTACGACATGATGTAGAAATTTCAATTGATTTCACTATGGGATTTTAAGGTAACGTGTACTTGAGGCTGCTGAGTGTTATTTCTCACCCGAACTATATTTAAGATTTCTCAGTTTGAAGTAAGTGTAGAGGAAATCATTTTTGGACTTCAGCTAATGCATTTATTCTTAAAATAAGAAAAGTATTTCTTTTGTGATCAGTCACTGCTATTATGATTATAATTTTAATTATAATCATTATCAATTTTTAAAATAATAAAAATATCTCTTAGAGCATTATAGTCCTGAAGGTCTATAAATCATACGAAGTGCTAAACTTACTAATGTTTTCTCTTAATTTTGGAAAGTGAGAGGATAGTTTCTCTTAATTTTGGAAAGACAAAGGGTATCAAATTTCTTTTATTTTGATGATTGTATTGTTCTTTGGTATGTAGATATTGTCATGAGAATTACAGTGTTAACGACAAATACCAATTTATATTTTAATTAGTTCTATTTTATGGTCAAATAAAAGGGCGACAAGAACAGTAGTGGGTACATTACTCGGGTTTTTTTTTTTCTTATTTTCATATTTTGTTAAATTTTAAGATGTTTAAAATTTTGGCTGAAATTCTTACTCTGTTTTGTGATCAGTCACTGCTATCTCGTGAATTACAAAGGAATTGGTGTACAAAAGAACTCTGTTTAGGTCATCGTCGGAAATCCACGCTCTGTTTCGTTACTCTTATCAAGTGAAGGTTTCGTAGGATGATTAAAAAGTTAAAGGTTCCTGATCATGACCTCAAATTAGATGTCACAGATATCTCTGTTGGGGTTAGCGACAACACAGAAGTCAATATTTTAAGCAGATTGTTTACAATATATATAACTTGACAAGGTAGACGCTTCTAAGGTTTAAGGTAATGTTCTATCAGTTCTTCCTATTTCTACTTCTCTATGTCTTTCTTTAACATTAGAAATTCACTACCGACTGACATTCAAGAAAACATGTATGTATCACAACAGATTAAGGACACCTCTCCTTTTGCACTATTTACTCTATATACAGTTGACATTCGAACACTCCCCAAAAATCCTTACTGTGCAGTGTATTTGTGTCACATTTGTGAAAACGTTGCATATATCCATGTTGCTTTATCCCAACCTTTACCCAAAATGAAGTTATTGAATGCTTTATAAAATTTCACAGCTGTCTTTTTTTTTTTTAGCTATTTACATGGCTGCCATTCACTTGTCTTTTATTGTGACTACCTTTCTTTCTTATTGTTTTCAAATATTTTACATTTCAGAATTTTTTTCATGTTCATATAAATAGTCCTGTTGAAATGAAAATAATTAAAGAGTTTTTGTTTTAAAAAAAGTCTTCTCTTCCATTACTGAAATTTCTAATGTACCGGGGTATCCCAGAATTCTGTATATTTTTCAGAATAAAAGCATTAATAACGATCCACTTAAAGACAATTGTTTTTTTTTTTTAATTTGAATAATTATTTTCTATTAAGCATAAAAATAAATAAAGGAATAAAGAATAAAATTCGAAATTGTCTTGATGAAAATGATAATCACACACCTTCAGTACTATGTAGAAATTTTTTTAAAAATATTTATGTTGTTTTACAAGCCTCTGCCATTCCAAATAAAACAATGGTAATTTAGATGACAGAATTTAAGAACATACATGGGACTAAAATTTAAGTTTTAAAGCAAATACTAATCAAACTTTATATCTCTCATGAAATGTTGTGGATGGATTCACAAGCACTCACTCTACACGAGGAAATGGCTAAAGCCGGCAGTGGAATATGAAGAATTGTAGAATAATCAGACATTCTAGAATAGGGTTGATTCTGTTATGCTTATTTTCCTTTCATTTCTATAGAAATACTAGCATACTTAGGTAAGTCCTTGATATGAAGTTGTAAGCTTATCCGACCTTGACCTTTGTCACGTTTTCAGGGACTCATCTCAAAAGTTCTTCAAAAATTACAAATTTGCATTTTACGGAAAAATTCACTATGATCCATCTTTAACTTACGAGAGGAATAATACTAAAGAACAACTTTTGAGAATACCCGAATTGAATGAAAAATACACAAAAAATCAAGTGTAGATTGAAAGCATGAGATAATAGTAGAATTTCTCTTATGCACCTATATCTAGAGAGTGTACCAGCAATTACTATTGTACTTCATCTACATGTATACAGTCAGACATCAATTTAGTTCTTCAAAATGTTTAGGTAGTTCTCCATTTTGACACTAGTTGCCTGGCAACAGTCACCTAGTTACAGCATGTTTCGGTGAATATTTATGCATTGTAACTGACTTGGTCATAGAGCTGACGACCTCCATTTGAAACCTTGTTGTGGAGGTTTGTTCTTCGTGACTCATGGTCTGATCGTAAGAAATATGGTTGTGACTCATTATGAGTACAAAAATAATTAAATCTGATTTTATATGGGTATTCTACATGTAATATCCTCATTTTCCTCAAGTAAGCTTGGTGAGGTCCTTTCTCCTAGGGGACAGGAAATAGGGGGGTGGTTACACAGTCACTTTACCCATAACAGCCTGTATTACACTTATCGGTACATCTCAAAATTTATAAATACTGAAAAGTTCTAAATCAATATGTTTGGTAAATTTTCTGTCCGTTGAAATTTGATTGGTAACTGTCCCTAAAGAGATAGCAGCGTGATTATTTTTGCCTGTGTTGGTCTTTGAAATGTTTCCTCGTGAGGTGGTGGTTTGATGGTAGGGGCGTCTCCTGTAGAACCATACGGTCTTGATTGTGACGTCAGTTCAGGAAGTAGGCACATTAACATTGTTACAGACTCACTTAATTCCATTGCTCTATAAGCCGGTGTGGCTTAGTGGATGAGGTGCTTGGCTCATGACCTAGTGGTTCTGGGTTTGATTCCTGCCCTGGGCACACCGGTTTTCTGTCTTTTGGATTACACCGTAAAAAGCAAGGTCCCATGTCACGGTAGGCGTGGCATGTAAAAGATCCCTCACTGCTTGGGATGGGTCCGTTGCAAAGGTAGATATTTCTATGCAATGCATCGGGCAGATGCCGTCATCATATATATGAAATAACCATGGTGTGACGTAAAACAATAATCAATCAATCAACCATTTTATACAGACTTCTAGACTACTATAATATTTCATAGTATTTTCTCTTACTGTTACAAGCATTTTAGATTCATAAACTTGAAAATCAGTGAGATATTATATCAAGGTCAATTTCTTATATTTTCTTGAGTTGTGAAGCTAGTTTAATGGATTATGTATAAAATTCTCCATATTTCATATTATTTGATGCATAACAAACTATTGTACCATATTATAACAAAAGATTTGAATAACATTACAGGACTATTCTGACCTTGAACTTGTTCCACATGCTTTTACTTTAGTGTTGTAGATTTTCCAATGGCATACATGTAGTTAAATGGTATGCTTATCTTTTAGTCTTTTTTTATCACAGTTGCTGTTTGCTGCATGCACTCCTCTTTCACTATACTTGACATTTTCACTAAAATTTATATTCTATATTAACTGAAATAATCAAAAGATATTTTCAAATGTAATTCCTTCTGTCTTCTAATTTTTTTTTTTTTAGAATCTTACAGTTTTTTTTCAATCGAAAATAAATCTATCATCTTTTTCTCTTCAAATCTTTATTTTGCAGAACTTATTTTCTGCTAAAGATGAATAGACCTTTTCATATACAAATGCCACACCAGCATTTCTCGATTTTCAGACAATACAAGGGTTTCTTTTTCAGTTTGAAAATATTTTCAAGGGTTTTAATTTTCAACACATAAGTACCTTATCTGTCTTTGCTTCTTTAATTTCAGTGCTGTTACAGTTCGGTAAAAACGCATGAATTACTATTAACATGTAATTTATTACATGTGGAAATTAATCAATGAACAAAGATATTAGATCTGTAATATTATATTTGGTGCTTAAAATCAGAAATGTGGTAACACATTGTATAGACAAGATATCAGTTCTAATAATCACCACTCACCTATTGTAATTGGTTATTCAGTTGATTGACAGCTTTATATGTCATATGTATTCAAAAGATAAAAGAACGACATTGGTAGAAATTGTCGTATGTATGTATGCAAGCGTTGACTAAACAATATGGTCAAGAGATTATCTAACAATTTTACCACCTTAAAGTGCATTGACAACAGGGTTACATTTAATAAAAAGTCACATGCAAAGGACAAGGTTTCACTGACACCCCCCCCCCCTTTCTCCTTATAATCAGTCTTAATTTGATAAACTTTCAGAAATAGATTGTTTACTTGACATCTTATGACAAAAATCCATCTGAAAAACTTGAAAATAGACGTCATTGACAGAATTTGCGTAAAATTATTTGTTCTTAGATTTGGAATACCAGTACAAGCATTTCCCAAGGCCATATCTTTTTTCTTAATGGTGTACCAAACAATTAACAAATCTAGCATAGAATAATATTGGATGAAGCTTGCACTCTGTCTTAAATTGTTCAAGAAAGATTCAAATTAATTTTTTACCCTTTTTTTCTACTTTCATCAACTATCCATTTTAAATGCATCTCTGTGACATCATAAAGACACTTGTAAATATCATTGTACAAAAGTGTTTTCTACCTGTCACTTGATAAATATTCACACAGATAAAAATTCTTATAGATATATCTTTTAGAATGGGTTACTTTTCTTCAGGAAATCAAAAGGTTGAAAATGTTAGTAATTGATCCTTGTCCTTGTATATACATGTTGACTCAAACCTATTCAAGCATGACCATTCTAATATATGTGATTGCACTCTCATCCATGTATATGCTTTTTGATTTAAAATACAACACTACTAATGTATAATAAAGTTATCAATTGATATAATGGAAATGATATTGTTTTTTACAAGGTAATTTAGAATTTTTAAAACAAATGCTAATATCATACTTTTGGTTGCCTGGCTGTATTGACCATGTATCCTTTCGGTGGCAAAATGTCAAATCTATCTTCAAATAATATGGTTCATGAATTATATATAGGGTTATTTTCGTGTCACTGTAAAGCATCATGGCACTTTCGGACGACTTTGTCCTCTGTCTGGCTGTCATTTCTGTTGTAACTATCTTCACAGACAATATACACTTGGCCTTTAAGACACACTACATTGACACCCTAGTTTTTATCGTAAAATTTCAAAATTTAAATTCTGAATGTAATACATCATATTGTTATTCTGTTATACCCTTATCATAGGTTTAAAATAATATCACCTGTAACTGAAATTTTGGAAATATGGTATTTGGTATAATAGATTACATATTTTTATTCTTGGATATTTATATGTGTATCTTTGACCATTGTCAAAGATAACATGTCCATCTCAAAAAACCAAACTATGACACATTATTGGACAGTGATAGAAATAATTAGTGTGGTTAACTGGAATAAAAGAATAGATCCTCATAATAAGGATATTGAGCCATTCTAACTCAGTGGGAGAGGTGCTTGGCTTGTGATGTCCGAGACATATCAATTCAGCTCTTAATCACCATTAGCACTTTGGGATCTTTTAGAACGATCATTCCTATTTCACATGCACTATTGAAAATTTGATATCACCGAGCTGAGTCGTTGCATTTTGAAATTCATATTAAAGTTGCTAAGTACAGAATCATTAAATGTGAATCTATAATTGTAATTACATGATTCCTGCGATTATCTCGTTTTATAAATACATCATCATGATTGTAATGAGGCTTATCAGACATACAATTTCAGATAGGTAACTGTTGTATCAACCGAGTTTTTATTGACATATTCCTAATTGCAGTGACAATGCTGGTAAAAATCTGAATACTATCAAAAGTTTCCGAGTGTTAAGAGTGCTGCGGCCGTTGAAGACGATCAACAGAGTTCCAAAGTTAAAGGTGTGTACCTTATATACCCCTTCATGCTTCGTAAAAAGAAAGTGACTTTGAAATTATATTCAATTATTCCATTTATGATGTCAGAAACAAATGTGTTAATTGTCAGAATTTTGTCGGACCTCAGATGACGTCATCATAATGATGAATAGCCTTTTTACAAAAAAAGAATTGATGCTACAGAAAAATAATTTAAAAGGTTGCAAGTACAACCTTGTACTTTTTTTTTCAAAATTTGGAATGCTAGCTGCTATAAAAGTGCAACTGCACCAAACATTTCCTCAATCAGTCATCATTTAAAGTTACTATATATTTTCAGGCAGTATTTGATTGTGTAGTGAATTCGCTGAAGAATGTCTCCACAATTCTTGTTGTGTATTGGCTGTTCCACTTCATCTTTGCTGTCATAGCTGTTCAGCTTTTTAAAGGAAGATTTTTCTTCTGTACAGACAAATCAAAGGAAACCAGAGAAGAATGCCAGTAAAATTTTTATTAATTTGTAATTTCAGAAAGGTGGGGATGGATTTGGAGGGGGGTATTCTTTGTTCAGAGCTGGAACTGTAGATTTAATCTATTTAGTCTATAAGAGGGAAAGTGTGTCATGCATATGATGGAGATTGGTGGAGGTTTTTTTTCAATTTCCTCCACTGCTTGTAGTGGGCAGGGTGAAAAATTTAAGAGCATACTGGGATTTAAAACAGGAACCTTCCTCCTACCTTGTTCTACTGACTGAGCTCTCTGAGTGGATGCCCTATAGCTGGTCTTCCACATTCCTCCTCAGTTTGAGGTTTTCCTGAAACCTTACAAATTCAAGCCCCCCCCCCCCCCTGATAAGTGACCTTGAGAGTTGGTGATCCTCCAATGCTGTAACAGACAGGATGAAAGGTGTATGCCCAGACAGGGATTCAAACCCAGAACATTCCACCTACAGTGCAGATGCTCTAACAACAAAGCTGTATGAGCAAATACGACATTCTGCAACATTAAAACCTATCCAGCATCATATAGGTGAAATAACTAAAATGAAACAATATACAGTACATTAGTAAGAGATCAAAATAGGGTATCATCTTTTGCTCTTAATAAGAAATAGTTTTCTTTAAATGAAGAAAATAGCTGAATATATGAGAAAGTAGCCAAACAAGGATATAGATTTCAGTAAGTTTTGCTACTTTGTTTAAGCTATCGCCACTTTATTTTTCTCTTCAGAGGTCAGTTTTTCTACTATGGCAATGGAGGGGACACTCCAGAGGTGATGGACAGAGAATGGAATCAGCAGGACTTCCATTATGATAATCTTTTCTATGCCATGCTGACATTGTTCACTGTCACTACAGGAGAGGGTTGGCCTGGGTATGTACTACTCTACAATCTTGGTTTCATCTCGAAGTGAAAAATAAAAAAATCAGTATGCTTGTTGTGCTCTATATTAAAAGATCTCACAACTAAATACCCTTACTTTTCAAATGGATATGTAATGAAATCTCAGTCCTCAGTGTCAAAAATAGAAATCTTAAATATTGTGACTCTGATCTGTCATGGCTGATTCCCTATACATCTCAAGCCAAATTCCCTGTGACCGTGTGATTTTTAAGTGTCATGGATGATTCACTATTAATCTCAAGCCCATTTCCGTGTGACAGTGTGATTTATAATGTGATGGATGATTCCCTATACATCTCAAGCTAAATTCCCTGTAACCTGGTGATTTATATGTATCGTGGGTGATTCCCTATACATCTCAAGCCAAATTCCCTATTTCCCTTAAATTAAAAGTGTGTTTCATGAGTCCTATATTCCCATGCATTAACTTTGAGAGGTATCTGGCAATATCAGATAAGAGATGAATATCCTATTTAGAATCCAGCTTCGAAAATATAATAAAGGAAGAAGTATATATGTATGTGTGTGTATATATATATATATATATATATATATATATATATATATATATATATATATATATATATATATATATATATCAGTAAAAGTATGCAGTTGGAAGTGATTGATGTAATACTCTGATGAAATCTGACAACTTGTAGCATTGGAGGAATCTGTCGTTAATTTACATCATATAATCTTACATTTCAAAAATTAGGAATCATTGCAACCAGTACTTTCCACAAGACCTCTTTAAGGCATCCATACACCTCTCTCAAGAACTCAGAAACTTCATGGCAGGCAGTGGCATAGTTGTTTAGTGCTTTGGTCAAAATAAATGTGATCTTGATGTGAATAGTTATAATTGGTTTTACACAAGGTGTGGGTCCTGTTAGAGAAAATTGCGAAGCAATCTGATGCTTTGTTAACTAAATCAAATTGGTTTTACACAAGGTGTAATATCGACTACTTCAATTTCAGTGTCTTAAAGAACTCTGTTGATGCCACAGAAGTAGACAGAGGTCCAAAGCCAGGATATCGTATGGAGTTATCTATTTTCTATGTTGTCTTCTTCATTGTCTTCCCATTCTTTTTTGTCAACATCTTCGTGGCGTTGATTATCATTACCTTCCAAGAGCAAGGAGAAAGTGAACTAGATGATGCCATGGTGGATAAAAATCAAGTAAGTCACTTGACTACATTTCTGATCACATGACCATTTGATAACACACATTATCGTCATAAGTACTAACTACGGTGATTGCAAGTTACTTATTATAAATTTTAGTTTGCATGTTAATGAATGACAAAGACTCATTTAAAGAGTCTGCTGGAGGGATCATAGAGCTTAAGCAGCACTGTGTCATCTACAGTTTGTCTTTTTCCTTGACATATATGCTCTCCAGCAAAGGTAAAATGTGGATTTTAATTAAACTTTCTTAGAATGATTTCTTAAAAGTCTAGTCGACTTAGATCATAACAAAATTGTATGGGGATGAAAGATCTCCTAAGGCGTGTTGCAGATTTTGATGAAACTCTGAAGGATCCCCACTAGTCTAGTTGATTTGAACTAGATTTCCTGAGGATCTTATCCCCAGAGGACAAGATTCATACTCTCCAATCTATGTGCAGGTCCCTTCATGTTTATCATCATGGTAAAGTGGCCATGATAGTAAAATGAAAGAATAATAATGTATAAAACAACATGCAAATTAACAAATGTATGTCATCTATTTTCAGAAACAGTGTATAGACTTTGCTGTGAATGCAAGGCCAGTGTGCCGCTACATGCCAAGGAATAAAGGCTCAGCAAAATATAGGATCTGGAAACTTGTTGTTTCACCAAAATTTGAATACTTCATTATGACACTAATAGCTTTAAACACTTTGGTTCTAATGATGAAGGTAAGCGTTGAATAATTTTTGACACTTTAATTATTTTGTACATTCTCATTACTGTCAAACAAAATGTGATGGTATACTTTTTCACATTGCTATTCATCTAAATTGTATGGCATTAATTCTCTCAGAAGTTTAGTTTTCAATGATTATGTATGTAGTAGAGAATTTGAAGAAAATATAACATTTCTTGCTTAGCTGTAGTGATATTTCTTCAAAAGTAATATTTATACATGTATATAGTTTTAATTTTGACAATATGGAGTTTTTCAATTTAAGTAAGTAAAAATTTACATGAGATGTTAATTTTATTTACATCTCCAACTTTCAGTGGAGTGTGAGATATTGGTAGATTTTAATTAAATTGAATTAATTCATATGTCCATAATTCACAGTTTTAGTTACGTTGTATATCATGGAAAGAAATAACCTGAAATTGTTTTTCAGAAAATTTTGATAAAATATTTTTTTACAAGAAAAGCAGAAACATACACCTTGTTCCTACTTACTGATTTCTCTTCATGCATTGGAGCAAAGCATATTTACACAACGTATATTTTGTACCTTACGAAAAAGAATACTTTGGATTGTTTTGGGGATGTGGTCAAAGTAATTTTTAAAAGCAATAGAGAAATGCTAAAGGCCTTGTTTTTGGTTCAAATTTTATTTCCTTTTTGCGAGTTGTTGCTTGGAAAAGTCTAATTGAATTAGTATTAAACAATGTCTTTCAATATTGTGGTCAGTGTTACCAAACATTGAAAAAGAAAAAAAATGACTACCTGTAGGTTTCAGGGCATTTACGTGATGTTTCTTATAATGGCAACAAAATTGTACATGTGATACTGCTTGGAGGTTTTCTGATCTCTATTTGTTTGTCGTCCGTCCGTTTGTCTGTAAACTTTCAACTTTTCCTACTTCTTCTTTACTACTGCTTACAGAATTTTGATGAAACTAATATACATGAAATACTATAGGTCCTCTACCAAGTTTGTTCATTTTGTCCAAATTCGCTGACAGGTAGTACCAAAATAGGCCTCAGAGGGTACCTCTTTTTGAAAATTTTCTTTTCCAGAACCACTGTCTAGATAATGAAACTAATTGCATCTGACTCATGTAGAAGGATGTATGTTTCAGTTTAGTTCATTTCGTTGAAAGTGTATGGATTATTTTTAACATTTTTTGACATCTTTTCAGACTTAAGCATTTTCATGCAATATAGCATGATTTTCATCAATATTTTCCCTATTGTTGACTTTTGATGCACTGAAATTGCTATTTTAGCCAGAATATAGTAAAGGAATGTTCTTTTGAAAGAATTTTGATGAAATTTTAATTTTTGGATTTTTCATGACTTTTTTTATTGTAAAAAAGGTAGAATGAGGGTATTTTTTTTTTTAATGTTTTTTATGTCTCTCGTTAGGGATATTGGCCCACTTGGGCCTCTTGTTTATGTCTCTCATTCGGGATTTTAGCTTACTTGGGCCTCTTTTTTTTTAATTTTGGCCAATTATCCTAGAAACATCAGGAGTCTCCTCCCTTAAACCAAGCAATTGTTTGAGATCCATACCCAATTCCAAACAACAAACTTCATATTTTTCATTCTCATTATGAATATTTATTCTTATTGAAAGATCAAAGAAGTTTATAGATACCTGTCTTCTTTTCTCTTTGGGCAGTTAGATGCTCAGGTGAGCGATGTGGCCTATGGGCCTCTTGTTTAGGAAATTCCAGCCTGAGGTCAAAATTGCTGTTTCAGGTTCTTAAAATGAAAAAAATTGATCAATGTCTGCCAGACTTTTTGTTATATGTTATGTAGCAAAATTTTTTTTTTTTTTTTTATCATTTTTGTAGGAAATATGTGTGTATGTGTGTTTCAATTCAGAATCAGAAAAAAATTATCCAAAGATGTTTCAGAAAACAAAATGTTTAAAATTCTTTTCACAAAGTTCATGGTATAAAAAGAAGGAAAATAAATAAAAAGATGCTGTATACAAAAACTGTAATCTTGTACCATCATAACTAAATACTTTGTTGACAGCACGCCGGACAATCTGCTGAATATACGAACATACTAAAGAACCTTAACCTGAGTTTCACAATTTTGTTCACCATTGAATTTGGGCTCAAAGTGATAGGGTTTGGCCGGGTAAGATCAGAGGCAATTCCAGCCTTTTTGTTTTTAAGGTGACGGAGTAGACTGCATTATCTTTCTTTTTACTAGCTATATTTGGCTGGTCATACGTGATGCAAGTTTAGAGAATACAAGTCGGGAAATTCCGTTGGAAAGATTTTAATACAAATATATATATAGATACTTTGGCACTATTGATGTGTACTTTAATGATGAAAATTAACAAAATGCATTTATTTCTTTGATTAAGAAATATAATTTTTCATACAAACTTGTAATTCTTGAAAACTTTGCATCTTTAAAGTCCTTTCTCTTATTCACGGCTGAATGTGCAAGCTACAAGTGGGGGAATGGTAGCATAGCATGATTTTTTTTCACACATGGCCAAACTGAGACCAATGCTTCAAGTTATTGCTTTCTACTTTATTTAACCACATCACTAATTCAAAAATAAAGCCTGGTAGCAGATTTCTTTAGTATTACAAACAAGAGATGAAGGAAATTTACTATCAACACCTTTACATTTATGCACAACATCTGTTGTGTATTTATGTATTTATTTTTTTTCTTTCAAACTTTTTTACAGTTTGTGAATCTGGTCAGATTTAAGTAATCTAAAGGGACCTCCTTCCAGGCAGGGTTTCACCACTTGCATTTTAATATTTTTTTCCTTTAATCTTAGATAGGAAGATGATTTGCTGACTCACTAGCCCTCGGCATGTGTTATGTTGACTTTAGTAAGGGCTTTGGTACCTTTAGGATAGAGTGGTACTTGTCTGAATTTGACCTCCTTGAATTTCAGTTCAGTAACCAGAATGCTAGTCCACAGGATGTTGGAAGTAGCCAATATCAGGACGCGGCCGTCGCCAATAACATTAACAGAACCAAATTCGAACAGGTGTTAATGTTCATAAATATCATATTCACGATCCTATTTACGATTGAGTGCATTCTCAAGTTATTAGCTTTTGGAGTCAAGGTTTGGAATTCCTCTTTATCCATGTTAATTGTTCCCTCCCTTTTTGGTATTAATGTAGTCCTTTTCTTGATTTCAGTCCGTTCGTTCCTCGTGTTATTTATGATATCTACACTTAGATAATCCCATTTTTTCACTTAAAGCAAGATATTTTCATTTTATTCTGGAATCTGAAAATATTAATGAAAAAAAAATGGAAGTCATGTACTACATAATTTTGTGACACAGAAATTTAAATGTACTTTATTACAATTGAATTATAGAAGAAGCAGGCAATGAAAAAGTTTGCAAAAATGAAAATGTCTTTTCTGTTCTTTACCTTCCATATAAAATTCATGTTGTGAAGCTGGAAAATATGCAGACTTTGGGTATGCCTTCAAAAATATTTTGATACACTGTTCTATTTATTCTTTTAACACTTAACAGTTTTTCTTAAATCTTCACCATCTCCTTGTTTAACACACACTGATGAAAATTACATCGCAGTTTATATTAATTTCACATTACCTTATCCTATTTTAACTTCTATAGTCCAATAGAAGAGAATTGTGAGAGGCATGATGGTGTATCCCTTACATTATGCCTACTTTCTATAATTCATGGTTTATTTAACTTCTCTCACTGGCACCATTTTTTAAAAAAAAATAGATATCGCAATGATTCAGGTAACAATCACCACCTTCAGATCTTTTATTTATTTCGTTCTTTAACCTCTCAGAGTTCATGTGCAGATAAATTGAAGGCATACCCAGGTCCTCCCTTGATTTGCTTCTGTAAATTTTGATAAATAACTTCCCGTTCATTTTGCTTATGTATTTGCTTACCAATGTTTCTCAGTCTCCTAGGCAATCATTTTACATTATGGTACAAACCTGGCTGTCTTCTGTAATCCTTCTGAATGCTATATTGAAAATGAAATTCAATGTAATTTCAAAATATGTAGTTATTGGTTCCTTTGTCGTGGAATTTCGTGTACCTTATTCCTCATATATTTCATTCAAAAATAAGTATTACCACAGAAATAATGGTTATTACATGCTGTCATTTGTAGTACATATTTTTTAATTGCGCATACTGTCCCTTTGTCCAAGGCATTTTATTTCGGAATTTTCTTCCGTCTTACTTTACCCTTCAGGTGTGTATGTTAATTAAGAGGTCCAATTAAAAGCTATAGAATAAAGTTAATGCTTTTGGATAAAAATTAGTATTCTGAAAATTTTGGGGTGCGATTTTAGATAACAAACTGAAACTTGGTGTGTATGTTGAGAATGAGGTCCAACATATGAAGTTCAACTTTAAGCAATTGACATAATTTCACAAAAGCTATTGTCCTTTCTGGAAAATTTTTGGTTTTTGTTTTGGAATACTGAAGTGAAACTTGGCAAGCATGATTAGTATGAGTTCCTACATATGCCGTTAGACTCTTTTTTTTGTGCAACTGACCCCATTTTACAAGACTTGCCGCCTTTAATGAAAATCAGTATTTTAGAAAGTTTTTGGTTTGGCTTTGAGATGTTGAAGTGAAATGTGATGTATGTGTTTTAAGTTGGGCTATATAAATGAAGATTTTCTCTTTTGACAGTTAACCCCATTTTTATTGCCCTTTAAGGAGAATATGTGTTACGGAAATTTTCAGTCATGTTGGGTAATATTGAAGTGAATCTTATTGTGTATGTAAAGTATGAAGTCAAGCCAGTGTGGCCTAGTGGATGTTGTGCTTGGCCCGCGCTCGGTAGCCATGGCACGTAAAAGATCCCTCACTGCTTCGGGTGGGTTCATTGCAAAGGTAGAAATTTGTATGCCATGCATCAGGCAGATGCCGTCACCATATACGTGAAATAACCGTGGAGTGACGTAAAACAATAATCATATGAAATGCAATTTATATCTCAATTTTCCCATTTTTTATGAGGTTTTGCCCTTTGATGACTGTCAGTACATTAGAAATTAGCAGCCATGCTTTGTGATTTTGGAGTAAAACTTGGTATGTAGGTTTAGTACGAGGTCTTACAAATACAAAATTCAGTTTTTGGAGAGGAAACTTTACTCCTATGGGGGTGATGATTTTTAGGATTGTAAAATGGTCATGTAATTAATAGATGTATAAAAGTTTCATTGCTTTCAAGGAAAAAGTATTAAAGTATAGAGAAACATAAATCAGTATTGTTTTATACAGTGAAAAGAGAACAGTGGTCCTACTTTATTCAGTGAATTGTTCCCTTGGATTCAGAATCTGTCATTATCCGGAAGTAGAGTAAAAGAAATCCCCTCTCTATATCTAAAAGTCCTCTAAAAAACCTTTATAATTGTCATTTACAGTGAAGGGTTGATTTTCAAAAAAAAAATATTAAACCTTCAAAGACCATGCACAGTGTCCCACCTCATCTGAGGATAGAAATTGAACTTAAGTTTCCATAGGCGAAAACAAAGGTTACAAGATAAAAGAGCTTTGACATGTGTTTTGTAGTGTTCTCAATACATGTTACACATCTGACCATGTTTTCCGCTGTTTTACCGTGTAATATTTGTAGGTTTTATATTGGATCATCTATTTGTAATGTATTATTTATTAATAAGCTAATTCTGTGGCACATGCTTTGTTTAGTGATAATTTTGGTAGTTTTTTTTTAAGTGAAAATGAATGGTACCTGTCATTCTCATTCAGGTCATCATTCCTGAATTAAGCAAAAATTTAAAGAATTTTCAACAAAATTTTCCTAACGAAATGTTGCAGGTCTGCAGTGGACTAAGATCTAATGTGCTAGACGACACTGTTTCTGATTAATTCTCAAGTCTTTATTTGATCCCCTTGTCATGAGGAAGTGAGAATTTTTCCAATGTACATCACTACATGCAATAGTTGGTTGCTTAAATACCAATACTTACTGCCCCCACCATTAAACACCGCTCTCAACCTTACAACCATACATGAAATTATGATGATGTAGCAGTATGCAGTAAACAAATAAAAGAAATCTTTCTTGGAGCCCAAGCTGATAAAGTGAATACTAATTTCTGTAGTACAGTACAGATTAGAGTTTTCCTACCCAAGGACGGTATATCAGACTGTTGCTGGTTAATGTCAAAATAGAAAGTGGAATTTATCATACCCACCACAATGAAGTAGGGGGAAGTATATTGGAAATACATTGTTTGTCCGTCTATCTGGTGTCCGTAGATGCATTCTTGTCTCGAGTTTTCCCATTTTACCGTTCGATAGATTCTATTGAAATTTCAGATTTAGCTTTATAACCACTTGAAGATGTGCACCTTCCATTTTCTTCTTTTTGAAGCCATTTTAAAACATTTTTTAGTGTTTAGCCATTGTTGGGACGTTGTTCTCTAGATTCAACCTTGTCTGGAGTTTTTCTTATTTACCTTTTTATAGATTCCATTGAAATTATTGATTTAGCTTCATTATCACATAAAGGTGTGCACCTCCTATTTTCATCTCTTGGAGCCATTTTTCAACATTTATTTGGTGGTTTAACCATTTTGAAGACAAAATGCATTTATTTCATTTTGGTACTTGTCTACAGTTTTATTTTTTTTCATTGATTATACAATTCAAAATATACAAGTAGGACATCCATTACACTTATACCAGTGATGTATCTTGGAGTGAATTATTGCATGTTTAAACTTTGTTGCTGGGGATGGGGGATGTTATTTGTGAAGTTAGGACAGCTCTAGTTTATAGTTGGTAGACCCTGACAATGTGGATAAAGTGCCTTGTCTAGATATAGCTAGTGATATACAAGGCTGTAATAGTCAGCCTTAAACATTGATAGTTTGACCTTTTAAAATCATATTTCTTGTCTTATCTTTACTTTTTATGATAAAATGTTATTTAAGCCGGTGTGGCTCAGTGGATGATGAGCTTGGCTTGTGACCAAAAGGTCCCCAGTTCGACTTCTGCCATGAGCACACCAATGTCCTGTCTTTTGGATGAGACAGTAAGTGTGGCATGTAAAAAGTCCCTCTTTGCTTTGGTAGGGTCCATTACAAAGGTTTAAATTTCTGTGCAATGCATCATGCAGATGCTGTCATCATATACATGAAATAATCATGGAGTGACATAAATAATCAATCAGTCAGTAAAACGTTATTTCATTATCAAGTCTCATAACACACCCGTTAATCCCCCTTTTTCCTCCAGATTTTCATTTCAGAACACTTTCATCTCAAAATAGCTTCTAGGTGATCACTTCAACACCATACATTTTTTCCTGTCACATTTTGTAGAAATAATTGTTAAAGCTTTGCATGATTGTTATCGTTTTTTTTTTATGGAATATCAGTATAGAGGTACATGCAATATGTAGCCTAATAGAAAAGAATTATACATAGTATTAGGTAATATAGATAGTGATACTTACAACAAAAATCATTAAATTTGCGCCAGAGAGGTGGTGCCACCATACAGGTGAACTATTCCTGGTATTGCATGAACAATCAATATAAATTATAATTAGTTAATACTACTTGTTTTAAGAAGGGGTCGGCTTGTTTGCTGTACCAAACAATAGACAGCTTTCTCTTCTGGGTGGCTGTATGTTGTTTGACTCTAGTATACAGAGTACTGCAATGAATGAAAATACTTAAAAATTCAAGGTTATTTTTTAAAAAAATGCTATAGAAAGAAGGTTTCTATTTTTATTTGGGGGGGGGGGGGATTTAACATATTACATTCAGATTTTTCTCTTGTTTTCTGCTTGCAGTGTTCTTCACTTTATGTATTCAATTCCTAACCTTTTCACATTTCACATGGTTGTCAGGAATTTGGTTATTTTCTGCCTCTTTATTGTTGTGAAGAATTCAATGTTGAAATATGTAATCAGCATGATTTTTCGTCTTTAACATATTTTCATGTCTTCCTTGTTTTGGAATATAATATAAATATGTAAAGAATATTTCTAGAATTTATATAATTACTGATTTACATACACTGCATATATAAAATGGGCTTTTATACTAATTGTTTGAAAATTCCTTTGACAAAAGAAATTTGGCATTCTCTATATATTTTTCTTAATGAATTTGATGCACTATATCACAGAAATTTATGTATAATTATTTTCCATGATGCATTAACTTTTACTTTTCTTGTATCTGTTTTAGAATACTTAAAAGATTAATGTATGTAAGGTGCCTTAAGTTAACTGACAAATGCATAAGTCACTCGTGCTCTTTTCCAGAATTATTTCCGAGACCCCTGGAATGTATTTGATTTTGTCACTGTGGTAGGAAGCATAATCGACGTCATGATTAATGAATTCGGGGTACGTTCTAATATTTTAATACGCCATTTTTTGTGAAATGTTTTTCTCTTAGTTTGTTCTACATTTTATTAATGTATAATATAATTCTTTCTTAGTTCTATTTGGATTATAACCATTATCTCTCTGTCCTGTTCTGTGAGAGCCAGTTTTTCTCGAGGTGAATCGGCTTGGCTTAAAGGTAGTTGATACAGAATCTAAAACTTCAGATCTCCTATTTTATACTCATTTCATTCCTGTTTGACTGTTAGTACTTACTAAAATCTTGAATATATATAATATACTAGCCATTTTATAAAGTAATTGCACAATAACAAAGATGTTGTTATAAAATAGATTTGTTTTTAACCTGAAATAATTATTTTTTTAAAAACAACTTTTACCTATTCAGTATGTGTTTATTTGTTTAATGATACATGCATTAGTAATATTAGTAATATTTAAGAATTTTAGATTGTATTGAGGCCATTTCTTTGCTAAAAGAATTTTTCTGATAATAGACTGTTTGATGCATAAAAATATTTTGTAATTATCTTGTTTATATACAGTGAATGTATGCTTTTAACAAGCCATAGATTTTCCCTGAGCAAATGTGATGTTCCATTTAACCAGTTGTGAATTAAGGTCAAGCATCTGAAGTTTATGGAAAACGAGTGTTTTTTTGTTCATCTTTATAAAATTCGGTTCAGCAAGCTTCATGTATGGAATATTTTATCATGACACATTGCCTTACCGTCACATTTGATTGATTTTACCCTTTATATTTATGCACAGGGAAGTGTTCATATCTTGCAGACATTTTTTTCCCCCAGGTTTTGTTTTATTTATTAATTTTCAATAGAAGATCATTCTGTGGTTAGGAATGTTCAGTAGAGTATGTGATTATTAACGATAAGTATGTGAGCTATTTAAAGTTGTTTTTTGAAAGCACTTCAGAAAACATTGCTATCATGGTTTTCCTTTTAGGAAATGTTAGAGAAACAGCATAAACCAGGGGAGGAGGTTGGTGAATAAGAGACATGTAGTAGCAGTGGTACAATTGCTTGATTTAAATCAGTCTTATCCAAATGCTTACATCTTGTGCACAATAGATTCGCCCTTCAATTCTTTGGTGGAAAAAGTATTATGTACATCTCAGAACGTTTATTCCACCTTTACTCCACTCATTACCTTAATGGCTGCAAATATCTCAACCTACATTTTGGTATACATGTCTGCATTTGAATTTTCTTCAAAAATATATCTGAATTTGAAATAGTAAAAATTACTGAGGATTCTTAAAAGATAAAAGAATCAGACATTCAGAATGCTTTGTAAAAATTCTTTGTAAAGCATATAAAATCTTTGAGAAAAGTCTTTTTAAAAAATAAATAATCTGTTTTGAGGACGAAAGTTTTGCACAAGATCAAACTTACTGGACAGTGATACATACTTGTAGAAGTAGCAACACCAATTTTACAAAAAACGCAATCAGAGGAAAAAATGAGGTTTTTTTTAGCAGAGTGGCTTAAAACACTAGTTAGACAACATTATACACACCCTGTAGGCTGTTGCATCACAGTGCCCTCTATAATCCTTCCATTTAATTCCCCGATGTAGATGGCATTGGACAAGTTTGAATTCATAGAATATAATAGATAATGCAGCATTTTCCTTCCTTGATTGAATGAATATGTTTGCCAAAAAAGTATAAAGCAAAGATATGATACTAAATTATTATCAGTCTGTATTTAAAACTAGAGCTCTTGGCACAACAGATATTCCATCAAGGGAAGATAACTGCTCTCACTGTAAAATTTTATGACATAAGAAGTGACCGCATAGTATGCTAGAGGCAGCATGTGGATTAGACTTTTACTATATGTGCCAGACAGTGAATCATAATAGTAAATTAGACATTTATAATTATACCATAGAGTATCAATATGCATGGCTTCTACTGTAATTAGGGTATCATAGATAGATCAATATCGTTACATTGAATATTCAGAAAGAATTTGAATAGTAATGTCATAAATTCATAGCCATGCAATTTTAGATTGAAATTACTAACTTTTTATGCAATTTAATTTGATAGACATTTGAATCTGGTTAGTACAGATGGGAATGTGTGCCAGTCGAAGATATGTGGTTTTCCCAGGGTTCCCTCTGCCACTCGTCATTCTCCCCCCTCCCTCCCCCATGTGAGTGCAATTATCCCCTTACCTAAACAAACAAGGAAAGGAATTTAACCTGATCTATAAAGTTAAAGGTATTTAGTGCTTTCCCCTCCCCCTCCTCTTACTAATAGTACAGTTTTGGTTTTTTAAACATTGAAAGCTAAATCAACAATAAAGCTTGTATCCTGAAGATAATAGAACTACAAAAATTACACCTGTGTTTTTTCATAAAGTTTTGTTTCCATCGAATTAGGATTTGCATAATGGGGCCATATCGGAAGCACTCGTATAAATATATCTTTTGCTTTGTGGATTTTTTTTCTCTTGGGATCTTTAATTTGTACTAGGTATAGTTCAGAGGATTTAATACTTCTATTTTTTTTGTCTTTTAGTAATAAAGTTGATGTCTGTAGGATCAATGTGTCAATTTTATTCATTATTTATCATGAAGATCCTACAGAAAGACATTTGATTGGATTCCTATTCTATGATATTATATAGATGCCAGATTATATACGTGTTCTATGATATTATATAGATGCCAGATTATATACGTATTCTATGATATTATATAGATGCCAGATTATATACGTATTCTACGATATTATATAGATGCCAGATTATATACGTATTCTATGATATTATATAGATGCCAGATTATATACGTATTACATGTAATATGTAAAATTTGGTAGTTTGTATTTCATGAATTTATTCAAATTCAAGAAGTGTTGAATTATTTAAATTCTAGCAAAAGATTTTAATGAAATCAAAAACTTAATTTCACTAATTATATGAAAGTCCATCGTTGGGAAGTAGTAATGAGTAAACAACAAAACTGCGTGGCCTTTATTTCCCACTTGATAAAGGCCACAAGGCCGAAAATTTGTGGACATTCGAGTGTTTTGTTGTTTATTCAAAAACTTTCAATTCATTCAAAAGTTAGTTTTCAAACACTTGAAACCTATATATATTCAACAAAGAAAAATCAAACTTTCAGGTCAGAAATTGTTTCTGTATGATACAAACCCTAAACACTTAGAACAAAACGCTGGACATCCTCATACACTTCTACACGTGGACTGATTTAAATCAAGCAATTAGCTAATGGCACATATAGCTTGACCTGGTGATTTGATTAGAAATGTCATTTAATGTACAGGATGTTGCAAAAGTTGATTGCAAATATTCCATTCTCTTAAAATACAAATGTATTATTACAGTACAGCTGCATCATTGATATATATACAGAACCTAACAAAAATGAGAGATACATATAATTACTCTCAGAATCTGTAGTTTTAAAACAACTGTGGTTTCAATTTTTAACCAGTAAATTACTAATCAAACTTTTAAATACCTAGGTTGTAAATTTTTTTTAAAGTACAGAAAAATAACTACATAACAAAATAGGCAAATGATTCATTACATATATAAAAACACAATTTTAATCCTTGAAAACTCATTTTCATCGCTATATTTTCACTGTCAATTGTTATATAGAACACAAACATATTTAACATTATAATGAAAAAAAAATTGTTTTCAATCTGTTTGAAAGAATTACAGTTCCACTTTTGTAAATGAAATGAAACAAATTCACAGCTTAGAGCAGTTCATTGTATTTGAACTGATTTGAAAACTGAATTCAATGAAAGCTATGGAAACAATGTTTATCTCATGCCCTGTGCTGGTAGAGTATCAAATATATATATATATATGAATTGATATTGTTTACTTGGAAAAGTTTGATTAAGCAGCATATTAACAAGAATTCCTTGAAATTTTTAATATTTGATCAACTTTGTGTTCCATACCGTGGTATATTGATATATACATATATATAAAATGCAATTTCTTCCGATATGTTACTTTATGTTAATTTTTGCATTTAACTTCCGATTAAGTTACCCTCTTGTGCTAATTACTAGTTATTGATAGAAATGATTTGATGTATATATTCTGTGATTCCAGCAATCTTATGCTATGTTCAACATCGGCGTATTCCGACTGTTCCGAGCTGCACGTCTGATAAAGTTGCTGCGTCAGGGATACACCATCCGACTTCTGCTCTGGACATTTCTCCAGTCATTTAAAGTAAGTTATAGTATCTTTCCTCAAAATCTGTTACAGATTTTTCTCCATGAAGTTTTATTGCAGATATACCATCAAATTTTTTTTTTTATGTAAGGCAAGTAGCAGGATGAATGTTACTTCAGAGGTCTAGTGTAGACTGTTCTTCACTGAAATTCGTTTGTCATGTCTCAAAAGATAAAGATCTATCTTCTCCACATTTGAAGTCGACCTTCGTTTGTAATTGTCGCTGGTCAGTCCATGTTTTGGCTACCATTTCATGAGAGTGTGATAGACCGGGCTGTCACTGTCACTTAGCCCAGGTAACTAGTTACTGCATCTGCACATTAGGTCTGGGGTTCAAAGTAAAGCTTTGCCATGTCTTTTTATTTTTTATTTGTTGCTGTGTAATTGAGCAGCTGTATTTTTCTGAAGATGGTAGAACTCTTTTTTTTTGACAAGATGCTATTCATATTTGATTCTGGTTCTGTTTGACTAACATAAGACATAATGCCGTTTACTGAAAATCAGGTTTTTAGTTCTTATATTGTTCATTGAAATATTGAATTGTAATATCTGACTTTAATTCTTATGACAAAAAAGCAGTTCTAGTCCAACTTTCATTCAGATTAAGTTATGACAGTTATTGCCCTTTAATGAAAATCAGTTTTCACGAGTTTTTCTGGTCATGCTTTGAGATACTGAATTAAAATTGGTGTGTTACTTCCATATTTTCAGTCATATTTATTTCCTGTTTTACCAGAGTTATTGCCCTTTTATAAAAGTATGTTTTTTAAGGAAAATCAAAATCGAGTTTTATTATACCTTGCAAAAATGAAGTGGGGGGGGGGGTGTAAATAAGAAACGTCCTGTCCATTCCGAAGTAAGTAAGTAAGTTTCTCATAATGTAGAAGTGGGATGTCCATATTACACTTACACTAATGATGTATTTTGGGATGATTTATTGCATGTTTCAACTTTGTTGCCGCATGGGGTATTTATCCCGTTAGGACATCTCTAGTTATGTGTGACTTCCTTCAATAAAAGTTACTGCCCTTTGCTGTACATTGTAACCTAGTTATGTTTTTGTCTTTGTAGGCCTTGCCATATGTATGTCTGCTTATTCTCATGCTGTTCTTTATCTATGCCATCATTGGAATGCAGGTCAGTTTAAAATCAATTTAGAATTTTAAAAAACTCATTCAAACAGTATTATCAACAGTAAATACATCATTAATCAAGCTTGAATTATTAAGAGACATATTTTAATTTTTGGCTGGATTGCACAGCAATTTCGGTCTATAGATTATTGATGTCCATTTACAAATCTGTTTACTGTCTTCAACATTTTGATTAAGGTTCTGGTTAAAACAAAATTGCAGTAACTATGAGGAGTATAAACATGATACTTTACACATAGGTTCCTTATGACCAGAGCTTTCATATTATGCCATGACTTTTGACCTTGTGACCTTGACCTTAGACTTTCACAAAAACTTTGATTTTGGCTAAATCTTTGAACAATAGGGGTAGGACTTTGATACTTCATGTATACATAGGTCCTTTATGACCAGAGCTTTCAATTGATACCATGCCTTTTGACCTTATGACCTTGACCTTGTTTCAAATTTGCTTTGCAATAACAGTTTTTAGCAGTTTCTTGTCTCTTTGTGAGACTGTTCTTCATCATTATTATTCATTTACTTGCTTGACATAGCCAAAATATAAATTTGGCTTGAATTCAGATAATTTAGCTTAAACTTCACTAACAATAATCATGTTCAGTATGTCTGATGACTCGGATACAAGTAGGAGACTGTGTTCAGCATAGATATATAGTGGCCAATAGTGAAACTCAGCAGCTTGTGAAAAAATGAACTTTATACAAGTAATTGCCTTAACAATATAGGTGTGTAATCCCGAAAATGGCATTAAAAGCAACGAAAAAGAAACCCACCAAGAACTGATAGTAAATAGGTCAATATCGATAACTTTGATTTGCTTCTGCAGGTTATAGATGATCTTGCGCAAGATAGACTTCATGGAAAGAATTTTACTTTGTGGATTAATAGCCTTTTACTCACAACAGTTGAAATTTAGTTTTTATTTTCCATTTAGAATTTTAGTTCAGAAAGCTTTTGTTTGATACTAATCATAATTGAAAATAATTACATTTACACACTTTTAAAGAAATTCATTTAAATGCTATTAATTTCTTTTTTCAGGTGTTTGGGAACATCAAATTGGATTCCAAAACAGAAATCACCCGTCATAACAATTTTCGAGACTTTATACAGGCATTATTGTTATTGTTTAGGTAATACTCTTGTCAATGCATTTTATGGTGTCCTCATGGAATCAGCAGTCAGTGATAGTATTTCCATGAGTTACCCATCCTGAAATCTGGAGTAAGCTAAAACACAGTTCTTTTATCTTTGTACTGTCTAGATTGAAATGCTCATGTCCACCACTGGGTGGCGTTCTTCTCCCATACTCCTTTTCCCTTCTCCATTTAGCACTTGATACCATCATTTAGATGGAGTAATCCTGAGACGTGTTAAAAAAAGTGAGCGCCAGATGCGCAGCACAGTGCTCATTATCTGAACAAGGGTACTCACTGTAGTGCTAGGATGTGCTTACATTACAACATCCAAGGTGTTTCACAAAGATTTTCAAGATAGCGACTAATGTAATAAAAATGACCACGCTGCAGTTGGACACACCTAATTTTATTTTATTCTTAATTATTTTAAGTAATTAAATTATTATTATTATCTATTATTATTATTATCATTATTATTCATCATTATTGTTATTAAGAAGTAATTTTATATTCATGAACGCTCACTTACGTTCAAGAATATTAAAATTCCAGCAGTGGGTGCACAGTAGGTGCTCTCTATATTGAATGCGCCTCTGATGTAAATGTAGTAAAAAAAAAACAAACATTGGCTTCAAATTATTCATACACTTTAATACTTAATTGTGTTATTGTTTCTAATTACAGGTGTGCCACAGGGGAATCTTGGCAACAGATTATGAAGTCGTGCATGAGTGGAAGTGCTTGTGATCTAGAGTCGGGCATCACAGATCGGAGCTGTGGCCAGGACTTTGCTGTTTTGTACTTTGTATCATTTATATTTCTGTGCTCATTCCTTGTAAGTGCATTCTTTATGTTTATATAATAGATCCAAGATCAGGTGGTATATATTTAGGTATGAAACTTGATAGATCCAAGGTCTATCATAACAGATATAAGTAAATTATTGATACAAAATTACACTGCCCTCCATAAATAAGTACACACTCTTTAATTTTTCATATTTTTGGAATTAATTTGACAATGATGAAAGAAGTAGAAATAATTCAGGTATTTTGCTGGTTATATTCAATGAAAGAACATGTTTTATAATGAAAAGGTGAAATTTAACAAAACATTTTTTAAAAATCATATACAAATGCAATAATAATCTATAATGCACATTTCAGTCTAATATTTTGTGTATCCTCCTCTTGCCCTTATCACAGTATGAATACGATTAGGCATGTTTTTAACAAGTGTTCTACATCTCCTGACGGACAAATTGTCCTAACATTCTATCAGTTAAAATCTAACAACCTAAAATATTGACTTATTAGTTGTTGTCTTTATAGAAAATTCCTGGGGTGGGTACTTACTGATGGAGGGTAGTTTATGTATCTACACCAGTACATTGATCTAAGGAGCACATTGCACAGTGTGAAATTTTGAAAATCACTAGTGCAGAGTTCACTGCTACCACTGAATTTTTAGACAGAACATTTCGTCTACACATAAGAAATGATAACACTCTTTTTCACAAATTTTCGAACTTATGGCCTTTATCATGTGGAAAAATGGAAATTTTCTCAACGCTTATGTAAAATCCTTCATTACATTGTAACAGTATAATGAAACATTGTTTACATTTTTTCATTTGATAAAGGCCAGGAGGCCAAAAATTTATGAAAAAGAGTGTTTTGATTTTTATGTTTATATCTACTTTCCTTTGAAGGACTATTATAGTATGTGTACATTTCATCTAGGCTTGCTCAGTGTACACAGCTATAAATAGGTACCAGCTTCAGTTGGGAAGGTAACCTGCGATTGGCTAGTTTCCTGACTAGTGGATGGGTCTAACTCTCTTCTGCTTTACATCTTTGAAATTCTTTACGAGTTCTGACCTTATAAGCCATCATGGCTTGGAGAGGAATTAAACTTTTTTGTGTCAAAGCAAAAAACAATACCAAAAAAATCATTATGTTTGGCATCTATGTCTGTTATAGAGGATTCTTAACTCTTGCGGTAGGGTAGCAGTTATGTAAAATAATTATACAATTAGTGTTAGACAAAATTTTATACTTGTACACTCCCAATGTGTAATGCTAGACTGTTCATTATAATTTAGGTGAGCCACTTTATCTTGGATTTTTACAATACATAATATTGGTTAACATTGAGTAATTATATGAATTTATAGTAGGGTTTGACAATAGCATCTTATTTTTGTGTAGTGTGCAAAGTTTAGCATGCTTAAGGATCGATTTGTTCAATGTCTGTCTGTCTGTCAAAACTTGGTTTTAACTATCTTAAATGCAAAAATGTGTTTCTTGTTACCATACACTTTAATTAATCATGATGTTGAGATTTTCTCAGAATTGAAGTTTAATTTCTTTTTCAAAACATCAAAATCTGATAACTGTCCTTTACACATGAACATAAGTTTGATTTCAAGTTTTTATATTTTTAGCTCACCTGAGCCAAAGGCTCAAGTGAGCTATTGTGATCAATCACCGTCCGTCGTTAACTTTTCACATTTTCGACTTCTTCTCCAGAACCACTGAACAGAATTTGATGAAACTTGATAAGCATGTAGTACTCATGGTCCCCTACAAGTGTTGTTGTTTTTCGTCCGGATTCATCAACAGGTGGCGCCACCACAGGCAAAAGTAGGTCAAAGAGGGTACCCTCCTTTGACAAACTTCTTCTTCAGACCGGGGGCATACAGAGACAAACCGAATGCATAGGAATGATCTAGAGGGATGTGTGAAGAAGTGTTGTTATTTTTGGTTCCGTTCCGAAATCAAATTTTTGACGTTTTTTTGTACTTGGTAGTTTTAATGCAGAAAAGAGGTATTTTTTTCTTTCAGTAAACATTGATGCATTAATTTGGTTTAATTTGATCATTTTGATGGTAAGAAATACTACTGCGAAGAAAATTTTTCAATATTTTATGTTTTGGATTTTTTTTTAATTCTTTAAGACTTTCAAGAAAAAGGGGGGTGGGATAATTGGTGTAAACATTTCACAGTTTGAACTTTTTCTTCGGAACCACTTGCTGGAATTCAGTGAAACTTGGCATGCATCAAATACTCAAGGTCCCCGACAAATGTGGTCATTTTTGTCAGGATCCATGAACAGGTGGCACCACCACAGACAAAAGTAGGTCACAGAGGGTACCCTCCTTTGACAAACTTCTTATTCAGATCGGGTGCATACAGCGACAAACCGACTGCATAGGAATGATTTAGAGGCATATGGGAAGAAGTGTTGATATTTTTGGTTCCATTCCGAAATCAAATTTTTGACGTTTTTTCATTTTTATTTTGGACTTTGTTATTTTAATGCATTAAAGAGTTATTATTTTCTTTTAGTAAACATTGATGCATTCATTTGGTTTCATTTAATCATTTCTATGGTAAGGAATGCTGGTGCGAAGGAATTTTTTCAATGTCTCGATTTTTGAATTTTTTATGAATTTTTTAAGACTTCCAAGAAAAGGGGGGGGGGACAATTTTTCATATCTTCAACTTGATCTACAGAACAACTTGAAGGATTGTGATAAAACTGGGTAGGATGCAAGTACTCATAGTCCTTTTCAAAGGTTTTGTTTTTTGTGCGGATCATCCAAATTGGTTAACAGATAATGCCACCATGTCTAAAAGTAGGTCTCACAATGGTACATATACCACTTGGTAATTGAAATATGGAGAGTAGCGGTTCAAATCCAGCTGTGGTCAAAAAAATTTTTTTTTTTTGTTACACATCTAAATAAGTTTTTAGATGTTTCTCAACACTCAACATATGAAATTAGGAATTTTACGTTTAAGACTTCCAAAAAAAAAAAGGGGGGGGGGGTGTTTTGGCCATTTTTCACATTTTCAACTTTTTCTACAAAACTGTTTTAAGGGATTTTAATAAATCTTGGTAGAAATAAGTCACTTATGATCCTCTTCAAATTCTGTTGTTTTCGTCCAGACCTCTTTACAGGTGGCGCCACCATAGTCAAGAGTAGGTCACAAAAGAGTTCCATCGTTTAACAATATTCTTTTTCATACGGGCTGTATACAGAGACAAACAGAATGCATAGAAATGATCTAGAGGGATGAGTGAAGATGTATTGTCATTTTGGTTCCCTTCCAAAATCAAATTTTAGAATTTTTTTCGACATTTCTTTGGACTTGGTGATTCAATGCAGAAAAAAGTGTCATATTTCCTAGTTAATTGATGATGATGATTTCTTATGGACTATTGTGATCATAATTATGGTAAGGATTGTTACTTTGAAAGAATTTTGTCAATATCTCAATTTTTGGATTTTCTATGAATTTTTTAAGACTTCCAAATGAGGGTGTATAGGAACAATTCAATCACATTTTTCACTTCTGCTGTTATACCACATGAAAGATTTTAATGAAACATGGAATACATGAAGTACTAAAAGTCCTCTATCAATTTGGTAAATTTCATCCAAATTGGTTAACAGATAATGCCACCATGTCTAAAAAGCAGTTCTCACAATAGTACATATACCACTTGGTAATTGAAATATGGAGAGTAGCGGTTCAAATCCAGCTGTGGTCAAAATTTTTTTTTCATTTCTTTACACATCTAAATAAGTTTTTAGATGTTTCTCAACACTCAACATATGAAATTAGGCAATTTTAAGTTAGATCTGGACAATATTTGAAACAATTGTTGTTCATGACCCAGACTTGAAATCAGTCAACAAAAGGCCCCACCTAAAGAAAATGACTAACTTGTTGCCCTGAATGACTTCTTGCAGAGACAAAGGAAATGCTTAATATCAAAATCACCTGAATGGATGTGCAAAAAAGTGTTGTTTTTTATTCTAGCCTGAAATAAAATTTGACATATTTTCAACATCTGTGTTGACTTAGTCACATTAATGCAAAAATAAATGAATTCTCCTTCATGCATGACTGATAATCTAGGTACTCAGGTGAGCGATATAGGCCCACTTGGGCCTCTTGTATTTAAATTTTGTGTAATGAAATCTTAAAAATATTGTTATATTTAAAACATGAATTCTCATTATATTGGTGCATTTTAAAGTGTGAATTCAAAAGTTACTGAGAACACCGAAATATGATCAGATGATGATGAAACTTTGCATGTTCACCAGCCAAGGGAAGCATTTGCTTCTCTGTTTTTCCCCTTGGCAGATGGAGACTACCTTTGGACAAAGGATGGTCGTCACGTTAATAATTGAGTTAATCAATATTGTTCAAACTCTTCAACTTCCATCTGGCACTGGTAATGCTTAGAAATATAAGGTGTATGTTTTCTTTACAGATGTTGAATTTATTCGTTGCTGTGATAATGGATAATTTTGATTATCTGACGAGAGATAGTTCCATATTGGGTCCACATCATCTAGACGAGTATATACGCGTATGGTCGGATTATGACCCTGGTGCTACGTAAGTACACTAAAAGGTCACCTGAATTTACCAAATATACATATAGAAAATTTTGTATTTTATTTTGAACATTTAATTGTATCTATATTTTTTCAAGAGCATTATGTATTTGGGCTGTGTTTCTCTGGCAAACCATACAGAAAGTGCATTTGTAATGAGTGACGTATCAACTGTCACCTTGCAAAGTTAAGACGGCAAAGTATTATACTAGAAGCACTGTAATCCTCTTGCCTCTATTGTATTTCAATTCTGTCTCCAGTCGAGGCAGGTGAAAAAGTATGCAAGAGTTCCTGCTGAATGTATCTTAACCATTCTCGGCGTATTCTTGAATACTGTACCCCTTAATTTTGGCGAGCTTTGTAAAATGCTTCTGATTCAATCTACAAAATAATGAAAAACATAATTATGATTATCGTAAAAATTCTAATATATGTTTTTTATTTTTTGTATTATAGAGGAAGAATAAACCACACTGATATGTATGAAATGCTCAGGAAATTAGAACCCCCTGTAGGATTTGGCAAAAAGTGTCCTGCCAAATTTGCATATCGTAAATTGATTCGCATGAACATGCCCGTTGATCCAGACGGCACAGTGCATTTTACCACAGCACTGTTTGCTCTTATACGAGAGTCCCTCTCCATTAAGATGAGCACAGGTAATCTATAAACGTCTTTCATTTTGTACAAGAATTATTTCCCTTTCCATTTGATGTAATTTTTGATTGTGGTAATTTATGTATTAGTTTGTAACATCATAAATGTAACAAGTTAAAATCTGCAAAATGTCAGTAAGAAAATTTCTTATAGAAAAATTGGAAAAGGTCAGTTGCAGTTCATTTCATGTCTTTTATCTCGTTAAGTTGGAAATTTTATTTCTGTATGAAATTAATTTCACCGTCTGATGTGAATAAATAAATATAAGAAAATATATACGTTATGATTGTGTGCACCAAATGCTGTTTTCGACAACAGACTAAACTAGACTAGAAACATAAGCACAAGTTGGAAATAACTATAAAAATCTACTTAGTACAAATTTCTGTATGAAGTTGGAGCAGGCGTGGTGTAGTGGTTAAGCGCTTGGCTTGCGGCGCCGACGATCCGGGTTCGATTCCCGGGTTGCGCCACTATGTTTAAGAGGTTGGTAACCTCCTGCTTCCATGTCGCGATATAACTGAAATATTGTTGAAAGCGACGTAAAACACCAATCAACCAACTGTATGAAGTTAACAGAAAAGTGTGAAAGTTTTGTAGGCTGTGTGCATGCATATACATATTTTCCACAGGGCAATGAATTTTTAATAGGTGAATGTATATTCATACAATGTATAGAATTCTTAATGTTATAAAGGCTTTGCCTTATCAATAGAAATTCCATTAGTTATCTATCTATATGGGAGGGGGGGGGGTATACCTATATTGGCAATGTTGTTAGTATATGTATGTATCAAGATGTACAAATATTACAAAATATTCAATACGTGAAGAAAAGCAACAACTTCTTTATATCCGAGGAGCTGTTGCGCATGCTCTTTACTTGGTGCTGTTTGTGTTTACAGTGGACGAGATGGATAAAAAGGATGAGGAAATGAGAGAGTTGATTTGTAGAATGTGGCCCATTCAGGCCGCCAAGAAAAAAATGCTCAATCTCCTTGTACCTCCTAACAGTGGTAAGTTACAGGATTCATACGGATATTGATACTTATTGAGTTAGTTACAATGTCATGTTCGACTTATTGAGAAGGTTTTTTCAATATGCGCTTAAAAATGGTTCTGGATCTAGTCAGTTTGATTAAAATTAGAAATTATTCTGATTGAAATTTAGAAATCAAAGAACAATAGGCCATTTCGGAGTTTCATTTCTTTTGTTATAAAATCTTAAATTTAAGTGGAATTGTTTGTCCGTAGGCATGTAATTCAATAATATTCCTTAAAATTAGTTAGGGACAGGCTTGGTGTAGTGGTTAAGCGCTTGGCTTGCGGCACGGGCGATCCGGGTTCGATTCCCAGGTTGCGCCCTATGTTTAAGAGGTTGGTTACCTCCTGCTTCCATGTCGCGATATAACTAAAAAATTGTTGAAAGCGACATAAAATACCAATCAACCAACCAACAAACTTAAAATTAGATGAAGCAGAAGGATTACAAGTGAACAAGCCAAAGAGAAAGCAGTGATATGTACTCGATGCAGTATAAACAAATTAGCACTTCGATTTCTCATAACTGAAATTCTATAATTGAAACTTCAATATTTGTTTGTAGTCACATGATTTGTATGTTAATATTTAAGAATTTCAAAGGGTAATGGAAAACTCGGAAATAGTCTGTTCAGAATGGTGTCTACTATTTATGGAGTTGTAACTTGGAATTTTTAAGTACTAGTTTACGAATTGTTAACTTGGACTTTCTGTTATAGACAGTTATCATATGATATGGGAAACATCTGTACACAGGTTATTAAATATGACCAAATAATATTAAGTCAAAGAATTTATCTTTGCACTAACAAATATCAAATCCTTTGCACATAACACAAATTCCCCATAATGTATTTCCTCTGCATTATGTTTTGCTCCAAGAGGGAAGTTCAGTCATCAGATTTTCCTGCTTCATTACTGTTACTACAATTTTAATTTCAAAAAATGCTTTCACAATATATTTTTTTCAGAACTAAATGATGGTCACATGACTGTGGGAAAAATTTATGTAGGACTCATCATTGCAGAAAACTGGAGAGCTTATAAAGCTAGTCAATTCAAATATAATCACCATAAAATGGTAAGACATGATCATATATATGCTCTGAATTGTTAGGGTAATGAAATATTTCTTTGCATTAATAACTGGATACTGTAATTGAGATCTTGAGGTGCCGTCCAAAATCTGGACAAAAATTGAAAGAGGAGAAGGGATTGCATTACATTTCAACAAATATTTACTGGAAAATTACTTAAAAGATAAATGGTACAAGTAATTGTATATAGATATTTTGGTTTCGGAAAAAACACAGGTTTCGTACATTGTTGTTGAAAGTTGCAGTCGGCAGATGATCATTCAGCCAGTAGATTTTGTATTGGAATATTGCATTTTATGGTAGGGAATTCGTTTTGTTTTTTTTTTTATTCATGTAAAAAGATAACTTTTCATTGGTTTTTTCATGATGGTTCGAACCATGTAGTGTACTCATTGTTCACTGATCTTTTTAAACCCCACAGTGTATACCAGGGCCTGGCACCATAAGCTTATAAAATACTTAAGTCAATTATTTCATTTTAATTCATTCCATTATCAAATGTTCAAATAGATTGTCATGCAGAATGGTTTAATTCTATTTATTGACAGAATAAAACTCAATAAAATCCAAATCCCAGTTATTGATTTATAATATTGATATTATCAATAATATGTGTTGAACAGAAGAATTTGAAATGATGACCTAAGTATTTTCCAACTGATAGCGCCAGACCCTGATGTTCCATAAAATATGATATAATCAGAGGTCTTTATCTGGTCAGGCATAATAAAAAACAGATGTCCTACAAACTTCATGTAAACCTCATCATTGGTGTCAAATAGCCATGAAACCATAAATGTTTTAATGACATCGGCAATTATAATGACAGGCTTGAGAATTCTTTCAAGTTTTTCTTCTTAGTATTGACAGAAATGTTCTTCAAGCTTACATAGGTCTGACCCATCTTTATTGTTAAGAACTTTAGTGTGATCTCAAAGCGAAATAGATATTCATTTAATATCCTTTTTGATGAAATCTTATAAAAAGAAAGTATTTCAATTTACCGAGTGCATGGGTTAAATACAAATTCTGTTGCAGTTGGAAGAAAAGCAATCGGAGGAGGTTAGTAACAGTTGCCAAGGAAATGACCTTGACCCAAATGTTGCAGAATCTTCATTCTAATGTCTTTATTGTTTTCTTCTAATTTTCTTCAGCACTTCATTAACCACCATCTGTGTCTGAATGCCTTAGGATATGCTTTAATATTTATGCACTTGAGATTTTTTGTTACTCAATTTTAATATATTATTTCATCTAACTTCATATTTTCATCATTTACAAAATATTTGAGCATGTGTGTGTAGCTCCAAATGATTTACTTTGCGTAAGTCATAGTGTTTAAGCAATTTTCTTGTTAGATAGGAAGATCACTTAGAATAGACTGGTGTCATAGCCAAGAGAGTAGAATTTTGAAGTCAGGGTCTTCTAAGCCTGATCAACTTCACGTCTTGGTTGTTGTTGGTTGGTTGATTGGTGTTTTACGTCGCTTTCAACAATATTTTAGTTATATTGCGACATGGAAGCAGGAGGTTACCAACCTCTTAAACATATATAGTGGCGCAACCCGGGAATCGGATCATCGGCGCCGCAAGCCAAGTGCTCACGTCTTGGAAATTGATCACAATCTTAATCTTCATCAGACCTTACTGTATAAGTGAAATATTGTCCATGCCACATCAAACATCATTCAATCTTTTTACATTGTAAAATTTGTCTGCTCGTGCATTTAATAAGTCTTAAATTATAAAGACTACCACAAATCTATGTAAACAAAACTACTTAGAAATTGATTTGAAATTTGTCTGAGCTCATGCGTTGAATAAGTTTTTACAAAGACTACCACAAATCTATGTAAACAGAACCACTTAGAAATTGATTTGGGATTTTTCAACCCAAAGACCAGTAAGCAAATGGTATTGAAAGCAATCTTTTATTAATATAAAAATCTCATTATGATAATTGGATATTTATAAATTTATTTGATTTTGATTGAAGAAAAGACTTTTTATATTCTGTTATGGAATAGTTTAAAGAAAATAGTTCAGTTTGCCATCTATTTCATTCATTCCTTCATCTATCATTAATTTTTTTTTGTAAATCGATTTAGATTCTTGTAATGTCATATTTTTGTATAATATAAACACATTTACCTGTTTGTCAACTAGTATGCAATGCACATTCTGCTGCACATGACCTAGAACATTGCTGTGATAAGTTTTTTACACTATTTTTATAGATTTTAACTTAATTATAAGCATGGTAGAAATCTGTGATAGAATATTAATCTAATGTACGATTTTACATGTATTTTGAAACACGTAAATATGTGATGATTTATTTTCATATATATGTGATCTGGAAGAAAGGTCAGAATGGTAGGCCAAATTGGCCACCTATATCATCATTATTATAAGAAATACATTTTAAATCATTTAAACATTTGACAACAAATAGCACAATTTATATAATAGATAATAGTATTTATTTATCAAAATATTCTTAAAGGTTGTATAAATATTTATATTCTATAACTTGCATTAATATGAATGTTCACTATGAGTGTGATATAATTCACTATCGGCATAAATTCACTCCTTGAATATGTTTTTCTGTAAGTATGGGTTTTTCTGTCAGTATGGTGATTCTGGGCTTAACAAGCTCAATGTTGATGCGGTCGCCAAGTTTGTTGTACAATTTCGGGCACACAAGCATCGGGTAGCTAACTCTGGTAGTCAGAGGTTTTATATCAGTAAACTCTGCCCCGGTAATTGGTTGTTGAGTTTAATTGTAATGTTGGTATCCCCGTAAGTGCCGCACTATCAGAGCATTGGCAACTACTACACTGTAATTTGTCTGTCTGCTGGCAAGTTGTTTGAACTTTATGAAGCACGCTCATTGTGAAGTCCCAAATTATACGTGAGCGCAGCATGGATATCACATTGCTTTAGTACATAATGAATTATATTTGTCCTTTAATCATTATCTTTATTGATTGGTTGAATTATTTACTTAGCAAATGACATATTCCAAGATCTATTTAATGTCTATGAGCACTAGGATTTGATGGGGCTAACCTAACCTCCATATCTAACTGTTAGGGGCTTAGATGATGTACTGGAACTTTGTCAAGTTTAATTTTACAAGATAAAAAGCTACTAACTACACTTTTCAGCTAAGGATGTACAGGTTTACTAATAGTAACAAACTAACAACTAACAAAATGCTTAACAAAGGGTAAAGCTTACATCTGGATTAACACAATTTAGCCATCTTAACTTGTTGACCAAAGACCTCTATATTTAAATTTTCTCAACTGCTTTATAACATTAACATTGGGTCAGAATGGCAGCTGTTCCCAAACAAAGTACAAAAATGCTAGAAGGTAAATACTTCCATGTTTTAAATATTAGTAAACACAAAATCATACATTGAAATAGAATTATGTAATAATATTTATATAGTGGATGATTGTTATGGAATGATAACCGAAATTTGAATATACTTAGCTAGTCAATCCTTCATTCTTCTTCACTGGATGAATAAATACATCTTCATTGTAGTAAAATATTTAAAAACAAAGTATTACCAGTGCTTGTTCAAAAATAGCATTAAGGTCTTTAGTGTTGGTACCAAATATCAATGGTTAGGATATTTTTAATAAACTTTTTCATCAAAAGCATAAAAAATTTAAAGGTCAGAACAAAAAATTAATAATTATCAGATTGACACAATCACTTTCTCTGATTATATGAACCATGATGTCACCAAGTTGTCCCCATGCCAACAGACTGGTCATATGTCTGGTCTGACTTTAAACCAAAATTCTCACTTTTTCGAAAGGGACATTTACAATATACTATGTTTTATTCAAAATGATTAGAGAATAACTTTCATGATTTATCTTGATGTATTACATTTTCTGAATATAACAACGATGCCCTGAATGTTGTTACAGCGCCCCCCTTCGTTATTCCGTCGCTTGATGGGAGTCATGAAATCCTCACAGAGTATAGATCAGGATTCAAATTATTCTGATGAAGGGGGTCCAGACGGAGGTCATAATTCGGACAAACATCAGTGGGGTTTCAGTTTCCTGCGCATAGGAAGCAGTAAAAGACGAAAAGATACACACCACAATATGGAGTCAGCCAGCTTGCAGGTCTGTATCATTTTGTGGTTGATATGTATATTTCATTTATTCGTTGTCAGCATAATTTGATTTTCATTCAATATGCATTACAAAGTGTGTTCAAGAACACTGAAAAATGTTCTATGAAATGTTTTTTTTTTTATTTTTCAACACGCATGAAATATTGATAATAAGAAGATTACTCTGTCACAAATTTTCAGCTACTTAGCCTTTATCAAGTTACAAAAATATTGAATTCATATCTGCAAAATAATTTAATTTCATATTCATTGCCTTTTCTGAAACCTAAACTGAATGTATAGTAAAAATTGTTGTATCTGAGATATAGTTTTTGTTAAGTATTTTAAGCGTTATTCTGCTTTCTGATAGTAATTAATTAAGTTTCCAATTTATCCCGTGGTACAGCTGTTTATTTAAAAAACACCCACACAGATTACACTATCATTCTAGGTGTGGAGATGATTGATTACATTTGCAGAATTTTCCTTGATAACGTCATAGACCTTCTTCATTAATATAGAGTGGGTGTATACAGTATACTCTCAGAAGTCAGATCTTCTGGAAACTGAGAAATAATTCAAGTCATCAGGATAGCTACTTGCGGTTTAAATGACACTCAGCTGTATTTGACTTGAATATTAACTAGAAATTTGAGTTATAAATATATGTGTTTAAGTCACTATGAATCAAGTATAGCTCACAGTTATGTTTTCATATTATATACTTTTTCTTTAAATCGAACTTTGAAAATTCATAGCCGTGTTTATTTATAAAAATGAATAAAAATGTAAGCTGACATCTCTGTGACCATTATTCATGGGGAAACAAATTACCTTTCAGCTAATGATTTTTTCGTATTATGTGTTCCTTGGTGATGTCAGTAATTGTTTTATTGTTACCCGTTAGGTAGCTGGTGCACACCCTGATTCAGGAGGGTACGTCAATTCCTCTTTCTCAATGGACGATGAGAAAGAACTATTTTTCTTGCCCCCCAATCGCAGATACCAAAACACAACAGTCCAATTTATGAGTCCTTACTTCAAACCTGTGCAGGTATTTTATACTGGTGAAGGCCAGCCTGGCAGACTTCCCCCACCCCCTTCCTAATTCCTTGCTTTAGGGATGCATGCAGGAGAATTGGTGATATTCTGTAGAATTTTTTTTACAGCTATATACTCTAAATTTCAGCCTTTTACACCTTATTTTCAGCTGTGTCTCATGGTCAGATTAAAACTGATTTTTATGCCCCCACACCTTCAAGTTGGGGGATATTGTTTCACCCATCTGTACGTACTTTTTTCCGTAGTCCAGAGCATATATTTTCATAAGTGATGAATTTTTACTGGGTAACTCCTCCTACAGTTTTCATGCTAAATTGTTTTTAATTTGCAAGATGTTTGTACATTGTGGAAGATGTGCATATTATCAGGTTTTTGATTTTCATCAGTATTTGCAATTTTGGGGGAAAGTTGAACTTTGTCATTTTTGGGGTATTTCCTCACAACAATGGTACATGTATTTTCCGGGTAACTCCAAGTACATCTTTAATGGTAGGAAGTTTTCACTTTACAGGGTTATTTGTACATATTTTGAAGATGTGCATAACATCATGCAGAGTTTTGATTTTTCTCAGTATTGCTGTTTTGGGGGATAGTTAAACTTTGTCATGTTTGCGGTATATCCTTGTAACTCCAAGTTTTTGATGAAGATTTTTTTAAGTGTAATGGTTTTTTTCATGTTGATGGTTGGTTGGTTGGTTGATTGGTGTTTTACGTCGCTTTCAACAATATTTCAGTTATATCGCGACATGGAAGCAGGAGGTAACCAACCTCTTAAACATAGTGGCGCAATCCGGGAATCGAACCCGGATCGTCGGCGCCACAAGCCAAGCGCTTAACCACTACACCAAGCCTGCCCCTTTTTCATGTTGAACAAGTATACTACTATGGAGGATTCTAGTCTGTCAATCTGTAGGGGCATCGCTTTTGTCTCCCAGACACTTTATGTTTCCCACACACAATAACATTTCTATGGCCGTCCTTTAAATCATTGATATTTTCATAAGACAATTGCTTCAAAGCGAATTGGGAGGGCAAGACTTTGTCTGTTTCTTTTTTAGGTTGTTCTTAGCATATGTATTACTATTCAAAATTCATCATATATATTTTGCTTTTCTTTATATACCGGTAATTCATTTGCACCAGAAGTAATTTATAAATATCTTCAAGGACAAAAAAATATTGCAATAAAACAAAAAAGCAATTAATAGAGCTTATATTTACTAGAGTCCTCTTTCAAATGTAGATCTCTCTTTGTATTATACATTCATAATTTAATAATGCAGTGACATGAAAATAAAAATTTCTTATGATCTTCCTAAGCAGTCTGACATTTTGGTTTGCAACATTCTAGCATTTGGCTTGAATGGTTGTCAGTTTGTTCATATCTCCTTTGTATCTTGCCTTCATTATTAAGCTTTTTTCCCTCAATGAAATACTTAACAAGTCTGTTCTCGGTACGAGTTTTAATGCGCTGCGCAAGTTTTAGGGCATGCTGATCAATTGTAATCGTTAGAATAGTCGGCGTCTTAAAAACCATCAATAATGTTAAAAAATTATCAACAAATTATAAAATCAGCATAGTCTAATCGAAATGTATCTACCCAACATTAATATATCGAAATTAATTCCCATGATATCTGAGTACTACATTTCAAAACGTTAAAAATAGTGTTTTTTGACATTTCCCCCCAAAATTGTCCCAAGTGGTGAATTTTCCTACAATTCTCTGAAAATTATTTTAATTTAGCATTTCATCACTGACAAAAAAATGCTCAATTTTCCTATTGTAGTTTTTGAGATAATTTTACCCAGAACGGCCTCGTTAAATTTAACAGAACATGCTAGGGTTATGATACTGACATTTGCAAAAGTGTGGAAATTCCAATTTCTTTCCTTTTGAAACTTTTGCAAATTTTGGGATTAAAACTTTGTGCACACAGGAAAAAGTGAGAGGATCTTCAATTGCATTACTTAAAAGAATACTAAAAAAATTTGATTTAATTTTGATAGGAAGTAAGGTCATAATTAATACACTTGTCAAAATCAGAGAAGTCTAAAGCATAAAATTTGGTTATCTAATGTTTGAAGAGTTATGGATCTTAAGGTTTTTAAATCAGTAGGAAAAGGTTGCCAATGCAACTCTTCACACTATTTAAAGGATGTCTTTATGAAGTAAAATCTGTCAATTAGGTACAAGTCATCTCCTGTATGCCTTAGAGATAACTTCAGTTTTATTCAATGGAAAATCATTTACAGTTTTGTATGACTGAACACTCTCCTCGTTCATATAATGAACTCCTCTTTCGGTTTATGAACTCTAAATATTGTACAACTTGCCTTAGGTTCTGAACTGCTTAGATATTTCTTCCCTTTAACTTTATTATGAGCAAGTATAAGAATTTTCATTGTGTACAGATCAGTATCTTAGAGAGGTGTATCTGGTCTGTTTTTTCTCCGTCTAGCAAGGTATTCAGGCAGTATGGTGATTTTAATGTATAAAAGTGGGGAAAGCTTGTAGAAACCCCCTATAGTCTCACTGGTGATGGTAATAGCATTGGTATTTACTTTATGTTACCTCTCAGAAATTTCCCACATTTATACCAGGGTGAATGTTCTTTGAACTTATGATAAAGAATACTTATTTTGAATGTTTTTGAACTTTGATAAAGTACATTTAATTAATACACATTAAATGTAAATCAAAAATGATTTTGACATTGTAGTATTTTTTTGAGAGAATGATAATTTTATTATTATTTTTTTTTCAGTCTCTAGAACGTAAGGATTTCTCTGATGGGTTGAAGCCGGAGCATGCTACAAGCCATCAACCACTCACGCACATGGCGTCCAATAACTGCAGTCGAGCTGGTAGTGTCAAGTCACCCTCCCTCCCCACCACTCCTATATCACCACGATCACCCATCATTCCTAACCGTCATAGCCCATACACATCACCCAACTCATCACCTATGTTAGGTCGAAGGTCACCATCACCACGGCGATATGGAGAATATGGATTTGCTTCCGCAGTCACCAATATTGTAGATCAGGCACATCATATTGCAGAGCAGGAGAGAGTGCGCAAGTTTGGTTAGTAATAAGTGTACTAAACTAAGACTACTTGAAGGAGATAGAACTTTTATGGATCATACACTTATATTTGGGTGTATATAACCATGTCTGAGTGACAGGAAAGCCAGTGTAGTTTAGTGGGTGAGGTGCTCGGCTTTTGAATGGAAGACATAGGTTTAACTCCCGCCATGGATGCAACAGTATCCTGTCTTTTGGATGAGACAGTAAAAACCGAGGCCTTGTGTCACGGTAGACATGGCAAGTAAAAGACCCCTCACTTCTTCAGGAGGGTTTGTTACATAGGTATAAATTTCTATTCAATGCATCAGGAAGGTGGGTCACCATATACATGAATTAAAAAAAAAATAGACCTGAAGTCTTCAGCATGCTGTATATAAACATAGTTTGTCATCTGGCTTTTGTAAAGGTTTCATATTTTCAGCGTCTTAAGAATCACTGAAAAAAAATTTGATGAAAACAGATAGTAATGAAATGCATATGGTCCCTTTCAAGTTTTCCGTCAAGATCATTTAAGGAATAGAGCGGGACTGGGCAGCATATGCCAATAGGTACCTCCTTTGACAATATTTTGCTCAGACAAGCTGCAATAGATCAACAAATCATTTACATCAGAATGATTTACAATGATGTCTGAAGAAGCATTCAAAAATGAATTTTTGATGCGTTTTGCTGAGAAGGAGAGACAAGTATGTAAACAAGCTATAGGATATGATTTTAATGACATAAGTTCTGTTTTTAAGGTGAACTTGTCTTTCATTGTAGCTGGTCTCAGATATGAGGAAAGCATGAGTCTACCAAGCTCACCACAACAAAGGGGCAGAAAGAGTACAAGGAGACCTCCCTTACAGTCACAGGCTAACGTGATTGGCTCGCCATTACCAAGTCCCCAGCCACTGCGCAACTATCACAAAGATTCAACATTCTATAGGTCGACATCTCTAGAGACTAGGTCAAGGTCACCTTCACCAAATACTACACCATCACAGACACCACAGCAGGAATATTATGGTACTGCAAATTTGACAGATCGGTCACGAAGTCCGAGCCCTGCTTCAACTCCACCAAAGAAACTTGGGAGGAAACTCCCATCTGTGCCACCAAAGCCTTCTACGCTTGATCTTGCTCAACCAAAACTAAAGGAGAATATGCCACGTGTCATGCCTTCCCCAACTATTCCTCAACCTTTGAAATCCCCGGGAAGTATTAACTTCCCTCGATTAAACCCTTCCCCTACCCATGGTCCTAATAGAAATATTAATCAGCGAACTCACTTTGTTCCACCTCCGGGAAAAATGGGTCTACCTGAACCATACAGTCCCACAGAGAGAAACAATCTAAATAAGGTCAGTGCACCATTTCAGTCTAGAACTTTACCACAAGTTGGAAGAACTAGTAGTCGAGAAAGAGACTCGCATAGAAGTAGGTCAAATCACTCAAAAATTTCCAATAAAGAACGTGCTAGTAGTCACTCGCCAGACTTTAGACGTAGTGCTAAATCTCACGATAGAACCAAGTTCTTAGCCAGTGATTTTGACGATACGGTTCCAGGATTAAGTGGTCGGGGACAACGCCCTGCGACTTACTCCCCCATAGTGCCTAATGGAGTTAAACCAAAAGCACGAAAGAAAAAGCCAGAAAGATTAGAAATGCGAAGTGATAGCAATATTCCATTACATAATGACTCTGAGGAGGATGAATCTGATTGGTGTTAACCTTTGCTTGTAACGTGTCATTTTTATCTTCTATGTGCATCTTATGTTGTTGAATTCATTGTCAATTTACACCCGATTTCAGCAGGATTGTCTTAAACATCTGATGAATGCAATTCATACCGGTTTGTCCCAGAATGATTCTCAGTATGAATGGGTGTTTGAATGAAACCTCCTTTTTTTTACATTCAATGTGACTGCCTGATCATTATTAATTCCAGAAGGCATTCTTCAAGCATCAGTTGTTATAAAGGATTTTCTTGTTACATGTCATCATCATATGAAGTAGGATTGTATAACTTGTACTCGGTCAATCTTTTTAAAAATTCATTTTTTCGTTTTGTTTTGTTTTTTTTTTTTTGCAATATATTATAAATGTTAATGTTCAAGTTTCGCTCAGGCTATAATCATGTATATCTTCAAGCTTTATACTCTTGCACAGATGATAATCACATTAGTACTGATTGTGGCTTATGCTGTAATAAATGTTCAGGTGATACTCTGTTGTATTATTTTCTAAATTTTATTTTCTTTCCTAATTCTAATTTATTTTGCCTTCATACAGTGGTTTCCCCCCACCCCTTTTTTCAGTGTGTATAAACAGTCTTAAGGGCTGCTAGCTAAATTTCTTCATTTGCTCTTCTCTGATGCAGATGAAGTATTACATAGGATAATTTGAATTTTTTTTTCCAAAGTAACCCTCATTTTTCTGTAGAATTTTTTTTTTTTTTAATTTTTAAGCTTTTCAGACATATGTATTTTGTAGTTATTGCTTCGCAGTATACTTTTAGGTATTTCCCGTTTTCGAATCTCATGTTCTTTGAAATGCAAAGTTCACATTTGATGATCTATGTTTCAAAATTTAGTGCTGAAACCTGAATTTTTCTTGCTATCTTTGAACAAAGTATGAAACCTTGATTGAATAATTTGATTATTTTGAGATAAGTACTCATTTTTTTAACTGTGAAAACAAAAAAATCACTGTTTTTAGAAATTCTTTTTTGGCTGATTTATTCCCACACTGATGATCAGGACAAAAGAACAATAATTTTCAAGATATTCTGGCATATGACTTAATAAAATTTGGCCCATATAACTCTTCAGAGTGAATTTTTTTGTTCTTTCTTTCTTTTTTATTTTTTCCTTCTAAGAAAGTATTTTTCATGTTAGGAAATATTTCCTCTTCAATTTTTTGGTCAGTTAGACGTCTTTGAAAATATCTCTCTTAAAAAACTAATACTAGAATTGCATTGTTGTTACTTGATATTTTACTTGTTTCATACTTCCATTTCCTCAAATTAATACATGATTATTAATAAGACTGATTTGTGATACTTTTCTGCCTTATAAGAAAATAGCTTAATCACCTCTTGCTTTGAAATACCCTATATGTATTTACATTTTAGATTTTATTGATCACTATACCATGTCATTTTAGAATTCTGTATCAGTAGAGTAGATATATGTGAGTTTACTTTAACACTACAACATTAGCCACTCGTATCTTCAGCATATTTAATCCTATCGTCCAAATTACGCTGAACTTTGCTGTAGCTTATCACCTTGATCAGTTCTGGGTTTGATCCCAGCATAAACATTTAAGATTGTCTACCGGTGTGTATGCCAATTATTGATGTCATTCTTTGTATAATATAGTTCACCCCCCTTCACTTGCTGCCGCCATATTGGTGAAAAAACCTTATGAGGTATTTAAAAATTAGTACGTAGATATGCAATGAAATACAGCTACCTTCATCTTTCCACATAAACATATGCTATTATAAGAAACACTGACTTCCACCATGTAGATGAAATAAACCTGATGAGGAATTTAACAAACAAAATATACATATATGTATACACATATACAATGAAAAGGTTAAACCCTTCCTTTTCCATCTTCTACATACGCACACACAGTCACACGCACACACACTAATGTTACAACCATCGGCCGCCACCATACAGATGAAATAATCATGTAGACAATTAGAAAAATACTCAAAATTTTACCCAACTACGCAGCATTGAGAAGGGTCAAAGCTTTTAAGAATGACTATATCCAATACATGTAAATTGAATGATAATTCCTGTTGCCATGATTTCCACTGTTTTATAGATGCTCAATAATTATTCGTAGATATATATATATAGAAAGAGAAAGGGGTGACCATGACTTTTCTTACTGCTTATCATCATTTATTCAATGTACTACTGAAATTAAGGACCCTTACATCTTACTTATTGCAATGATACTGTCTTTGAATACAGGTCCATATAAGAATCTGATAAATGCCAATGATATGTCAAGAGAACTTTGTCAAACTTTTTATTTATATTTTGACACGATAATGTAATGTTTTTAAGAAAAAATAAGCATTTGTGAAAATATGGATGGTACCAAAAAAAAAAAAAAGATTTTCAAGGAAGAATATTGCTTAAAATGTTCTGGAAGATATTTTGCCCTTTTTCCTTCCTGACATTAAATATTGTAAATAAATTAATGTGAAAAAACTTTCACCATGTATATCTGAATAAAGGATTCTTATTTTACTATCCCCTCACAACAGCATTGCTGGGGGCATTTAGTAGCCGTACCGTTCGTGTATGGGTGGGTGCGTGAATTTCTGTAACAAAACTTGATGGACACTTTTGTTTAATGGCCTTATGGCGTCCATACTTCATATATATCTTAAGTATAATGAGAGGAAGACCCCAGTTGATACTGAGTTAAAAGGTCAAAGGTTTAGGTCATCATAGAAAAGCGTTGTAGATACTTTAGAAGTCACAGTTTTGACCCTATTGGGTTCATACTTCACATAGGGATTTAGTATAATGAGAGGAAGATCCTTATTTATATTGAGATCCAAAGGTCAAGGTCAATTTAGTACCATTGCATTTTCTGCCTTGTGAGGGATTGCCATGCTTGGCATTGCTCTTGTTGAATATGATACACAACAAAAAGTTCTGCAATTTATTTCGATTGTATGACTGCTTCTTATTGACTTGTATTTAAAAAATATACAGAATTTCACTGGTAGATATATTGTATTCATCTTTTTTTATATGTACATTTTTATAATGTTTTTATGATGCAATCCTCTATATCAAAAGGTTTCTAGAGGAATTCTTCAACCATAAAAACCCTAGGTTCTGCATTTATTATGGTTCTCTTCACAAAATATTGAAACCTATATAAATGCTCTAGATTGTTCAGTTGCAGCAAATAATTGTAAAGCATGTATATTATTGAATATTTCAATTTTGTTTTTCATGTATCATGAAATATGTATTTTACTTTTTCGGCTTTCACCACCAGAGAATGAGGTGTACTAAAGGTTGGGAAAATTCAAAATGAAATTTGAATATTTGGGTTGCCTGTGCAGCATAATGGTTTCGGGATCTACCACACCTCTGTTATCACTGTCTCCACACATATTCTCATTGAACACTTCATTCTGATTTTATGTACACACAAAGCGAAAACAATATACTTCTACTTCTGTTTGGGGTAACTCTGCCGACCCTAATGTTTCAGTCCCAACCCTTATATATTTTATTTCGAAATGTATTTTTGAGATCACAGAAAATTATGAACATCTATTTTTGCCTTTTTTTTCCCCCATGAACTTTTTGAGGATCTAATTGTTTATTGAAGAATCAGACTCAATGGAATAAGACTCAATGGAATAGAGAAGACTAGATCCTTGGAGTCCAAGACTAACGATTTTTCAAAAATTTCTTGATGATATATACATTTTTGGATACAAGTATTAGAAAACCAAGCTTGACTACCGACCCTTCTATATTGCATGCCAATGTTACCCTGAACAGACTGAATATATATGTTTTGGCCTATATGACATTGTTACATAGACGGGTATAGAGAATATATACTCCACTTCTTGTGATATATAACTTTGTGCTGGTTCACAGGTTAATTTGTACATTTCCAGTGATTTGTATACAAGTTATGGTCTTGGTGTCGGATACTTATATAGTCATTCATAAAGTATTGCCGTGTAAATTCCTCTTGATTTTAAACAAGTAAAGTGTCATTAATGTTATTTATTCAGAACGATAGACATTTTTTAGAAAGTTTCTTGAATAAGGTTTGTAATTTTTTAATGTGGATAATATCACTTGTAATTAACACCTACGAGGAAAGTAATTAAAGATAATTTCAATTAGACAACTCTTCGACGATGACCCTAATGTATGATGTTTTGTCATACATTTCTATATACTCCAAACTTTGTCCAGTTTTGACACTATGTTATAAAAAGTAGAGTACAGCACAAATTTGCCTTACTCGTTTTTTTGATGTTTTAGAAATTGTCTAGTAGTTTTCTAAAGTATTTTGTGTATTTTGTATGGACATGAACCATGAAACTTGTGCAATACGTAAGACAAATCACACTTTGTTGAGAATTCCATTTTGTTACTGAGATTTATTTATTGGTCTTGTTATTATCCCGTCATCACAGTTTTATTATGTCAGTCATCTTAAGTTCTGTGTCAGTTTGTCCACGATCCCAAGCTTAAGATGAATAAAACTTTTAATATCACATATTAGCTTTCTGTGTTTTTTTTCATGATCTGCCTTGCAAAGTTGTTTAAAAGTTCAACTCCTTTATGAGAAAGGTATTAGTTCTTTTTATTAGATCAATCATTGTATTTTCTATACATGATTGGACTCCAGGGCTAGAATGCTGCCAGAAATTCACTGTAGCACTTTCTGAGGTCTGATTTATCATCTTGAATTTGTCCCATGGTATAATCCATCACTAAGTAAGCATGCTGATTAACAGTGATTTTCTCTGGATATCATGGATTCTTTCTAAACACTGGCTGCCATGTAGTAGGTTCTACCACCACTAAACACTGGTCGTCATCATATAAGTTCTTCCACCACTAAACACTGCCTGCAATCATATAGGTTCCTCCATCACTAAACAAAGTGGCTACCACCTTGTAGGTTCTACCACCAGATAACACTGGCTGCCACCACATAGGTTCATTCACCATTAAACACTGGCTGCCACCATCAAGGTTCTACCACCATTAAATACTGGCTGCCACCATACAGGTTGTTCCACCACTAAACGCTGACAGCCGCCATATTGGTTCTTTCACCACAAAATACGTTGCTACATATGTTCCTCCACAACTGAACACTGGCTGTCATCATGTAGGTTCATCCACCACTAAACACTGCCTGCCACCATAAGGGTTCCTCCATCACTAAACACTGGCTGTCTGTTACCATGTAGGTTATTCCACCATTAATCACTGCCTACCAATATATATTTCTCCACCACAAAACACTGCCTGCCACCATAGAGGTTCCTCCACCACTAAACACTAGCTCTCTGTTACCATGTAGGTTATTCCACCATTAATCACTGCCTACCAACATATGTTTCTCCACCACAAAACATTATCGGCCACCATATAGGTTCATCCACTACCTAACACTGGCTACCACCACATAGGTTCTTCCACCACTAAATATTGGCTGGTACCTTGTTTATTTCGTTACTACTGAACATTAGCTGTCACCATATCGGTCCTACCACCAATAAATACTGACTGTCAATATACAGTCAACCTCTACACATTGCTGCTCCACAATATTGGTTCTTCTACCACTTGGCACTGGCTGCAACCATATAGGTTCCTCCACCACTAAATACTGTCACTACATAGCTTAATCCAACACTGAAAGCTGGCAGCCATTATTTAGATACTTTTACACTAATCACTTGATGTCATCTTAAAGGTTCCTACATCACTAAACACTGGCAGACACCACCATTAAATACTGACTGCCACTTTACCGATTTCGTTACTTCTGAACACTGGCTGTCATTATGTACGTTCCTCCACCACTAAACGCTAGCTGTCATCATATGGCTTCCTCCACCTCTAGACACTGGACGCTGCCACCATATAAGTTCCTCCACCAATAACATTGGCTACTGACATATAGGATTCTCCACCACTAAACTATGGTTGCCATCATACAAATTTCTCTACCCCCACTAAACACTGGCTTTCATGTAGGTTCCAGCATCACTACACACTGGCCGTCATTATATAGATCTTCTGTCACTAAACACTGATTGCCATCATTTCACCACCACGTTTCACTTGCTGTCTGACACCATGTAGGTTATTCCGCGGCTAAATCCTGGCTGCAAATATATTGGTTCTTTCACCAATCAACGTCGACTGCCACCATGTAGGTATTAGGTTCCACGACTACAAAAAAATACTGCTACTACATAAGTTCCTCCACCACGTACTAAACACTGGCTGCCACCATAGAGGTTCCTTCACTATAAAGAGAGTGCCACAATATGGGTTTCTCCACCACTAAACGCTGGTTACTATCATAAAGGTTCTTCAATCAATAAAGGCTGGCTGCAACCATAGAAGTTCCTCCACTACTAAACACTGACTGCCATCATCTAGTTTCCTCCATCATTAAACTCTGACTGCCATCAGATATGTTCCCTTGCCACTTAACACTGGCTGCCGTCATATAGATTCCACCACCATTAAACTGCCATCAAATAAGTTCTTACACCTCAACATCATATATCCAAATGATCTCGAGATAAAAGATACTACAGAGAGCGCATCTTGTGCTTCATACCTCGACATACTCATTTCAATTGATGGTTCATTAGTAACCTCTGTCTATGACAAACGTGACGAATTCAATTTCATTATTACCAACTTCCCTTTTCTGAGTAGCAACATACCTTCCTCTCCCGCATATGGCGTCTTCATTTCACAATTTATACGCTATGTCAGGGCATGCTCTAAATGCGAAAATTTCTTCCTGAGTTCGAGGCTTCTTGCCACGGAACTACTCTCACAAATATATATTGAGTAACGTTTGAAATTGTCACAGAGTAAGTTCTATGGTCGTTATAGGGATCAATTGTAGTTTCAGATTCCTCTTTCAAGAATGTTAACCGATATTTTGGGACCTGACCATACAAAATAACCATTTTAACTTTTTGATTATACTTGATTTGACATAATATGTATATACATGTATATACAGACATTTGTTCACCTGCGTTTCCGACACCAGAATTTCAGACAGGCAGCATTTCTTGCCTTGAATGGGAAAATTTGACTTCGAGTTCCTGTCTCCTTCGTATGATCATGCGTGTATATTTATGTATTAACCTCTTAGACTTGAAAGGTTGTTGCATGACTTTTGCGACGGGTGTTGCATGCAACCAGGGGGCGCTTACTCCCCCCGGGCACCTAGATCTACTACTGAACACCGTTGTCACCATAGATGTTTCTTCACCACCTAGTATTTGTTGTCACCTTTTGGACAGGGTAGTCTTCGTGAGCCTTCTAATAAAGAACTGGTGTTCGGCAATTTGACCTTTACTAGAACCTGCCGGTTAATAAAATATCCTTTACTAGCCTTGTTTCTTGCGTTTAGTATACGTTTTCAATGATAGATTACAAGTTAACATAATCAGGGGTTACAGATAAAATCTTTGTCAAAACATTTCACCATAAGGAGTAGGGTGAGATAAAACTCGTGTCTGTCATGGATTTTTATTTTAGCTGCTTATATAACCATTGCTTGTCTTCAAGTCAAAAGCTTGTATATATGTGATCCACTAAAGCAAAGTCAGATATGGAAAGAAAAATAAATGAATAAAAAACACTACAAAAGTGTAGTCATCGGTCTACATGCGTTAAGCAATCCTTTATGCCACCATTTATTTGGTCGCCTGTGAAGCAACGCGACATACACTGATCAACTGTCTATGCGTTTGTGCGATACTTCAGTAAATGCATCGTGGGTTTAAGTAAGTTCTGCATTCTAAACTACAAACAAAAATCCACACTCACATTTTACTTACTCATCTGTACATTTATATATACAAATATAATCCTGCAATATCAAATTGAATCAAACAAATTAACACATTCACAAAAAAGAAGTGTTTGTGACACATGTATGCTCCCGGTGGCCACGAAGTCCAAATTATGCAAATTTTGTCCTATATTTTGATTACAACCCACCCCATGGGAATACGATGTGAAATATGGAAACCCTACCTCTTACGATTCAAGAGTTATAACCAATGTTAAAGTTTTTGTAATGTAGGACAAAGGTCGAGTTCAAAGTCACGAGGTCAAAATTATCATAGCATAGCATACTTCTTACAATTCAAAAGTCATAACCAATGTTGAATTTTTAAATTTTAAATGTATGTAATGGTATGGCCAAAAACCCTCGTGTAATTTGATTTTATTAGTGGAGTATGCATGCCAAATATATATTTCTCTATCTCTCACGGTTAAAAGGTTATCGCAAAGGTCAAGTTTGACAACATACAGGCAAACAAACAGATAGACACAGATAGGACACAAACATACTGTCCCCGATCTATTGATCTCTAACTAATGAAAATTAAATAATAAATATACAATAAAACAAACACTGCGCACATTACTACAAAATGAATACAAACAAATGTATTTCATAACTCTTTGCTGTTTCACCAATCAACTGCAATGTCCACTGTGGTACATTGTTGTTAGTGCCATAGCCATGTGACACCAGTTATTTTCGTATTTTGCTTTATCATTATTGTTAGTGCCATAGCCATGTGACACCAGTTATTTTCGTATTTTGCTTTATCATTGTTGTTAGTGCCATAGCCATGTGACACCAGTTATTTTCGTATTTTGCTTTATCATTGTTGTTGTTAGTGCCATAGCCATGTGACACCAGTTATTTTTGTATTTTGCTTTATCATTGTTGTTAGTGCCATAGCCATGTGACACCAGTTATTTTTGTATTTTGCTTTATCATTGTTCAGTATGGACTATAGATGAGCCATTTTAAGTTTCAGGTCAAAATTATAATTTTTGATTTTTAAGTTCTTGGTAACTCATGCATTAAAGTTGAAAACATCCTTCTTTAGAGAGACATTTTTAAATACCCGAAAAAACGTCTCTCTAAACAGGGAATGTCTCTCTTTAGAGGGAGGTGTCCCACCTGTTTTTGGTAGAGAGAATCGTATTTCAAAGCTTTTGATTATACATGGAATTCGCTCTTAAAAGTTGAGAACCTGAAGTAATAGAAGTGATCCAGTACCCATGTAAGAAGAGGATGACTCCCAAAACATTCATAAAAACTTCGTAAAACCCCTTGAGAAGGAATCACGTTCTCAAAGCACTGTTGAAAATTGCTGAATTTAGAAGGCGGGTAAGAGCATCGAAGATGATGAACAGGTTGGTGGCAACCTCTCATTTGAGAGATATACACTCAAATGAGTAGCTATCACTGTTTTAAGTAATCATTTTGAAGGAATGAACGGAAGTAAACAAGTACTAAAAAATTAGAATTTCAAAATTTTGACTTAAACTTAAAAGGGCACGTCTTTAAAATATACTGAACATAGAATACAAAAGAAGTTGACCTTTTCAACTTACAATTTTGGAGTTTATGGCTGCAACATTAGGTTTGAAGCTAACCATCAGGAAGGGCCTATTGCACATACACGAGTTGTAAGACCTCAGTTTTCGTGAAAAAGTCTCTTGAAATTCAAACAAAGAAAATACAAAAATAAAAATAAAAATGAAAATAAATACACTTACTGTTGCACGAGTTTTCTCATCCGCAGTCTAGTATACAGGAAATTTTCATACGTCACGAAGAACACAGGACTTTTCCATATAACGCGTATAACACTATAAGTTCTGGACTTCACACAGCTGATTGTCCACATTGTACTTGCAGCACAAGACCTCACACAAATAGTTTCTATACACATTCACCATCAGACTTCACATGAATAGTCTATATGATAAAGATACTTCATATTTTCATTCTTTGAAACGGCACACTACTGTACACAACCAAACTCTTCTACGTCATACACGAATTCTCTTAGCACAGGAAAACACTCGAAAATACCCGATTACTACATATACAAAACAGAGGAAAAAACCCGAGAATACAACAGTGACCAATAGCCGTGAAAAACAACTGGACATATAAAACTTATGGAAAACAGAAGTCATCAACGCACATATGTCGCATACGTACGAAAATGGAATCACTCTAAAACTAAGGAGTATCTCCCTCATGCATAGCTCTATCCTTAGATAGATTCTTTGGTTCACTTTTTGGTCATTTTGGCTTCAACACTGCTCTTGAAATATTTATATATTATGAGAATTCCAATCTTTCGGCCACGAGCATCACTGAAGAGACATAACTTGTCGAAATGCGCATATGGTGCACAAAATTCAAAGGTATACATGCTCTGTATTTATTCTTCATACTGGTGATATCGGCACAAAATATTTCTGCCATGTGACTACTTCCACTGTATAATGAAAAGGTGAAAAAGACACCTTACTCAGTCGTGTACAAATAATAAAAAAATAAGCAAGCATATGGACATAAAATGTTCTATTGTAATGCAATTGCAGAACCGACCTAGGATAACAAATGTCATCCAATCGGTATGGATAAGTAACTTGACGAGTTGTGTTATGTTACCGTGGAAATCGTCAACATACTAAGGTGAACACTTGTCTACATAGAAATCAGACGTGTGGCAAAGTATGTGTCTCTGGTTTGATGAGCCAATCCACCATAGACAAAACTTTTTTCAACACTGCACACATAAAATGAATCTGTATGGACACAAAAATCAGGGAAATCTCAAGGACTTGAACTTGAGATAAATTGAGAACATTTAAATTTTTTAGTAATTGTTGCTATGTCATTCAGACGCTCATATATGTGCAACGATGGGCACTGCAGAAATCAGTGGTGAAAAATCAGCATCTCCTGTTGCCTAGTCATGCTTGCCATGAATGTCCAAAAATACAGAGGACACAAAATATTTCAATGCTGGATAATATATAATAGATGTAAATAATACTTTATATGAAATGTCATAACCACACAACCAACACAGCATTCAATTCTAATTCATTTCATCGGTGGCAGCTCTTACTGATGTTTCGAAAAAGATTCTATTTTCTTTCATCGTGCTGCTTTTACGGTAAGTGGGATGGTGGGCGCCCGTAAACCGGTTAACCACACCGATTGAATGACGTTTATTACTTCAATTGACCGTCCTAAGTCGGTATCGTAACAGTAGCACCATCGAATATTTTGGTAATGTCGTTTTTCATTGTATATTCTACTATTATCATGTTTTGTGTGCATATCCTTGTTGATTTTTGTCATACAGCTTTGTCAAATGTCTTCAGTTTTCTCTTTTATAACATGTTTTAGAAGTAGAAGAGATATAAAAGGGATGACGAACTCAAAATTTCTTATTTGGAGGCATTAACTGAAATATTCATTAAGGTAATTTCAGACCATAAAACTAAACAAGTAATCAAATCAAGTTAAATCTTCCACAGGGACGTTGTTGTATACTAAATATTACGTACATTTCTATCGCAAATTTTCGGCCACTTGGCATTTATCAAATAAAATAAGTAATATCAAATACTAAAGTAGATAAATGCCATAATGCCAAACATTTGCGAAAAGAGTATTTTTGATTTATTACATAAGTAATGATCTCGAATAAAAAATATAAGCTAAGTTCAACATTTCGCCGGCTATTTATTAAAGAGAAAACAGAAGATATCTGACAAAGCTGTATGACACAAATCATCAAGGACCTGCACACAAAAAATGACAATAGCATAATATACACGGAACGACATTACAAAAATATTCGATTGTGTTGCGGTTACGATGCCGACTTAGGACCGTCAATTGAAGTAACAAACGTCACTCAGTTGGTGTGGTTAACCGGTTTACGGCGCCCACCTTCCCACTCACCGCAAAAGCAGCACAATCAAAGGACACACATTAAAAAATTTATAATTAATCCTTAAATTTTTATGACCTCTCTTCTTGAGAAACCTGTTGATCCTTGTTCATATAGAGAACAAGTTTCTCAAGGAGAGAGATCATAAAAATTTATTACACACTAAACAATTATAGAATAATATGTTGCTATCAAAATATGTAAGGAGACATCAACATAAGTAAACCGTGCTCTGCCCGTTTGTAAGCGAGCTCAGATCCTTGATCAATAAGAGTCCCCACTAACAGTCAGAGGGGACGAGGATCAGGACCTTGTCTTCTCTGAAAAGGTTTGGACAAGGCCCGTCATAGAGTCCCCACCGCCCTGTTAGTCAGCGTGCAACGCTCAAGTAAAAGTCTGCATTGGGTTGTAGAGGGACTCGATACAAAATCCATGGTCTTAGCGATGATCTAGCTCAATACTGCTGCAAAGGGATTCAGAGTGAAAATATAAACACTGATAAATGTTGTCATTTCATTGTGGTTGTCATAACAAAACATGATAACCCTTCTGTCATCTGCTCCTTTTAACTAATCGTCTATACAAAATCAACCTACATTTTGAGTCCGCATGCCTTAAGAGACCAGTTTTCCAACTTCCATTAGATTGGTAATTTAAAACAGGTATATATATGTATAGGGTATATATAATGTATATACAATTCTAATTAAAGCGCTGACAAGAGTGTAGATATTATGAATGTTGAGATGTCGTATATGTTTTTAGGATCTCAAATCTCCCAGCCTAGTATGCTCATCTTACAATGTTAGGCATGTAAATTTAGTTCTACCATTTTATTGTCAAAGTCATAAAAATCATACATTAAAAATTCCTGTCTTGACTTTTATGTGTGCTCTCTAATGAACCCTAAATTGAGCGAAAGGTTATTAACTCTTGATAATTATCTTATCTTTTCCTTAAAGAAAATTTCAATATATACATCAATATTCTATGACTAAACCAAACTATCTGATTGCATCTCGGGCATGACATGTAACAATACCGTCTCCAACTTGTATAATCCATACATTTAATTACAAAGAACAAACAGCGCATTTCACATTTTTCTAGGTGTTTCGTTTCGCATTAATTCATCATATTATTTGTGAGAAAAACATTGTGAGAGAAAAGGAATGTATGCAACGTCATGTAAGTCCGCTTTTATACTTTCTATGTGTATATCTCTATGAAACTTTTCTTTGGTGTTACCTGAATTATTTTATTTTATTTCAGTTTTTTAGTTGTTTTACACTGGTAATATTTCATTGAATCATCTCTTTTTGTATCTTTAGAAATCAAAGAGAATTACACAAACCATTAAATAATAAAACCATAAACCATATTTCAATGCAAATTTTGTTTTTCAAATAAAAAATATCACAAGGTTTGTATCTTGCGAGTTCACCGAATTTGGATACGTACGCATTAATGCATAGTCTTACAAATTTCCGAAGAAATAACAGGTCAAATAGTCAAAATTTTACAGTTTTCATTTCTGACATATTTGTCAAGATGTCCTGGTTCAATCGGGTCTTCAAAATTTCCAAAATGTCATCAACAGAATTGAAGTCAGTATATTTCTTAAGCCTATTATTGCAATATTATTCATCCATAAACCACTGTATAAAAGTCTTAGAGACATAACTTCTCGAAATGCGCATATGGTGCACAAAATTAAAAGGTGTATATGTTCTATATTTATTACACGAGATTTTGGTTCGTTATTTTATAGTTAAGATTCCAGTTGCGTGATGAAATGAGTTTATACGATTGAATAAATGAAAGAACAGGAATTCTCGCACTTAAACAGGCAAAGAAAAAAGGGCGTGCGAACTTTTTAATATTTTGATTCATGATTTATACATGTACTTAGATATAACCGTAATGCTGCTAAATACGGCAGTGAAAAACAAATTTTACAAACTCCAAGGTCCTTGTTTGCCAATACAAGGTTGCATTATCAAGTACAAAGACGTATTTGTTTGATGGCAGTAGATCTCATATCATTTATATTGATTATGACTTCTAAATACAGGTTGGAGGCGGGTGTGACCGGAGAAGAGTGGATGCCTACTCCTCAATGGCAAATGACCTGTTTCTACCTATTTTACCTTATTATGTATCGAGGATTATGATAGCATTTTTTTCGTTCCTTGATTTTGACTTCCTAAGATTTACAGCTCATTTTTATTCATATCTACAGGGTCCGTAGAATGAGTTTAGGAACTTTTCTTTTACTTCTATGCTTTCATTGCGTAGAGGTTAGTGCACAGATTAACGGCGTTGGTCAAACAATTGTATATGGGAAAATACTTCCAAATGTCTCCATCACAACAAAGAAAGGTATCAGCTATATATGCTGTACTAAAGCATGTGTTGATATCACTAGATGTCAGTCGATTAATTACTTTCCACCGATGAGAGTCTGTCAAATCAATTCCAAGATGCACGTTGATGAAAATGATCTGTTACCAACAAAACATGGGATATATGCACGCAAGGATGACTTAAATGCAGTAAGTAGTAATTTCTTTTGATAAGATCGACAAAATTTTCTCGATGAAAGAAGTGTTTAATATTGCACCTGGGTTTTAGAGACAGTGGTTCGGATTTTTCTTAGTTACAAATACCTCATAGAATATATGATAATGTCGGCATAACCATAATATTTTCTTTATTTATGCTAAAATTCAAAGAGAAAATAATTTGTTACATTGTGAATTTGTTTAACCTTAATTGTGATAAAAGCTCAAATTTTCACAATTGATATTGTTCAATATTTCTCAGAATATTCCATGTGAAAATCCAGAATCAATCACCAGCTTAATAGGTGAGAATCTAGATTATACTTATTATTTTTTATTTTTTATTTATTATTCTTCCAATCATTTATGTTGTATTTAGTATTATTATTACTTTTGCCTTTTTGTAACCTGACAAATAAATATCAGAGAGATCGAGATACATCCATAACTGTATGATTTACTTTTCATTGTACATCAACTTTAGAAAAATTGTCAGGAAAACAACGGTTTTGATAGTATTCAGCAAGTCACATGATTACTATGTATTTTCAGATACTGGGACCCAGTATTAGACGTTTGGAATTCCTCTGCGTTTTAAGTTGATTTTCGACGTCAGATATTGATCTTAAATCGTGTCTTAACAAAAGGAATTCACAAAATGGAGTTTTTATGCCCACGCCATGAAATGGCCGGGGGCTTATAGTGTTACTTCGTTCCGTCATTCAGCTTCCGCGCACATTCTCTTTAAAAGATTGATGTATTGAATTGATATTGAGTACACAGATGTACAAAGAGAAGATGCAGGTCAAGTTCGAATATGGGTGTGATCCGATTATTTTTGACAGATTTATTGCCCTTGATACATAGGATATGGGTATGTTCGCGTAATGTCTGACAGAGTTATTGCCCTTGAACATAGAACATTTCTTTAAAAAGACAGTTTCCACTCATTTTCTCTTTGAAGGTTTGATGGATTAAATTCATATTCGATATATAGATGTATCAAGGGAAAGTGCAGGTCAAGTTCGAATATAGGTGTGCTCCGGTAATTTTTGACGGAGTAATTGCCCTTGAACATTAGCAAGTTTTTGAATTTTCCAATATTAATCCTCTGGCAATTACCTGCCAGCGGGGGCATCTGTGTCGCACCGACACATTAAAATTCTTGTCTTAATATCATTACACTATATGAAAATGTAACAAGAGCGGAGGAAAATATCGGCATATCTGGTTGCTCCTAGCAACCGACCAAACCAATTTATGAAGCTATAATATGCTTTCAACGGCCAATCAAATTTCTTGTTTCATAAAAATTAAATTATCTTGCTTTAGTGAAACAGCACCACTAATAAGCCGTTTTCAGTGTTTCTTTACTGACCCAAGATACATACTTCGAAGTTATTGTGTTAAAAGTTATGCATAGCTGTCTTAAGATTTTTCTTTCGCTCTTTCTATTTGGTCAACTCGGTCATTTGCTTGCTTTTCATATATCAAACTTTGGATTTCCACAGTGTCGGCATATGAGCATCAATGAGGAGACACATGTTGTCAAAATGCACATATGGTGCACCAAGTTAATATACGTATATCTAATCATATATGTACTTATTTCCTTATCATTTGAAGCATGACTCTTGAGTTGAAACTCCATTATATATATATTTATAGACTGTGGTGTACCGACGGAGCAAGCAAATGCCACCCTGCTTTCTGGATATTCGACAGGAATCTTCAGCAAAGCAATATATACATGTAACACCGGCTACGTCATGGATGGGCCGGCTGTAATCGGCTGTAAGGAGGATGGGTCATGGAACTATCGCAAATTCCAATGTAATAAAAGTAAGCACGACATATTATAAATGAATTTGTCCATCTTGTCTAATCAGTGTGACTTTTTTTGTATCATTGAAGAAAAGTTTAGTATTTACTCAATGAATAACCTTTAACATCATTATTACGTTTATTTTTTGTAATTCTGAAATTCGGATGATTGTGGACACTAAAGAAAAAACAATAGAAAAATTAACTTATACACAATTGCGATGCCGGTAGTAACAGCCACCTTTAATTAAATGTAATGTGCTGATAAAGACATTTAAACCGTCTTTAGTACTGACGTAGACTATATACTTACAATTTACTGTGAAAATGTTGTAAAGTAGTCTGAAACTAAGAAACTCTCCGTCAAGCATAGCTCATCCCTTAGATGGGTTCTTTAGTTTTTTCATCATGGACAATTTGATAACCAGTTTTGCTCTTCAAATCTTTATTTTTTTTTTTTTTTTTTTTTTACAGTTTCAGTCTTGGGCATCACCCAGAAGATATAATTGATGAACTGCCCATATAGTGCGCTAAATCTATACACATTTAAGACTTCTCAAATTGGGCAACCTGTTGGTCTTTGATCTATCTATCTATCTATCTATCTATCTATCTATCTATCTATCTATCTATCTATCTATCTATCTATCTATATAAATATGGAGTATAATTTATTTATTTTTATATGTATACCCTTTTATTATTCAGTCTTTGTGGTAAATGGGAAGGTGGGCCCGTACACCGGTTAACCGCACCAATTAAGTAACTAACGTTTCTTTGATTGCCCGTCCTAAGTCGGTGTCTCACCTGCATTACAAGTGAATTTTTGTTACGTCTTTCTATGCATTTTTTGTTTGCTTTTTTGGGGCTGTGATGACTCCTATTATACGACCGAGTCAGTAATATTTATGCTTTCTGTTATATATACATGTTTTTGTCATTTTTATTACCAATGTGTCAATACCGCGATGAGTAGACAGTTAAGGCCCAAGGGTGTCATAAGTCCAGTTTTCAGTGATACATTCTTCAAATTAACTACGAAAAAATGGTAAACTATCTAAAGAATAGTATCTCCGTATTGCATAGCTATGTCCTTAGACGGTTTCTTTGGCGTTTACTATTATTATTTTTTATTATTATTATTTATTATAAGTTGGCCTCAAATATTTATTCCTCGGATTTCCACGGTGTTTGCCATTGAGCATCACCGATAAGACATACGTTGCCGAAATGTGTACATGGTGCACTTTATTAATAAACGTATATGTGTTCTTTTTTTAATTTGTCTCAGGAAAAAAATGTGCATAAGTTTTGCTATACATGAGTGATATCCTAATGTTCTTTTCCAGAGGTCCATGAATGCCCACCGTGATACCAGAAAAAACCAGTTGTCTATTTGTTTTACATTCTAGTCACTCAAGCTTTTTAAATTTCTCCGTGATCATTAATTATCATTTGCAATTTGCTGAGATGTTCGAGTACTACAAAAATGCGAATAATATCATCTACTTTCTCTATAACAAAATATAGGTGTGCTAGCCACAATCTGAATTTTGTCATTCATATATATTTTTCAAAGTATATATTCGAAAGAGTACCGCTAGAAGTCCGATAATTCAAAGTATGGTCAAAATACTGCAAATTTGGTGGGGCTGGTTGCAGCATGAACAATGGTGAATCTCAAATGGGATGACACCAGATGTCATGAAGGAGTGAGCATTTCATGTTCGCATGCATAAAATGATTTTAAATAGTAAAACACGATGGCAAACCTTTTTCTATGAACAGAAAAATAATTTACTACATTTGATGATAAAGAAAGGGTTGTTCTTTCTTTAAAATGACCCAAAATAAAAATAATAACTAAAGAGGGATTTCAACCTACAGGCCTCTTCTGGATCAACAATTAATCTGTATTACATATCACTTGTAATCAGCGTTATTTTATATTGTCATGTCCCTCACCTCACATTACAGAGCCACCAGAGGTAAACATAGAGAAAGATTCATATTCTGTTATTTACGGAAATGACATCGAAATGACATGTAATATTTTGTCATATCATGGAGTTGACACTATTTCCTGGAGACATGTACAAACGAGAGGCTTTGCTGATGTAAAAGCATATACGACTTTGATCACAGAAGAACCACACTACACAGCTGCTTTAACGATATTCAACGCAGGGTTTTCCGATGAGGGATCTTACGTTTGTCTTGCAACAAGCGGGGACATTACCACATCAAGCACAAGTGTTAATCTTACAGTACTTGGAGGTAAATCTCATAAGAAACATGTAACAACTCTATGGGCATAATTTTAGCTTTCGTTTAATGGTTAATTTATTAATTGATATACGTGATATTTCATTAATATGGTGTTCACACCTGACTTACACATGTCCTCACATTTTCCAATGTATGTAATGATACCATTGTAGTAGTGAGGAATCTTTTCAATATTTAATTATACCATGGTATAGGATTTTAACTTAGACAATCTTATTCGAAGGACACAAATTAATGCAATAGATAATTATTCACATTTGCAATACTTTCCTTCGACTGTCATCAATCGGGTCTTTAGATAAAAATTTCAATGGAAAAGTATAACTAGTAAACCAATCATTCCCTAATATTTTTGTTTGTCTTTCAGTACCTGTTTTATAATTTCCCTAATTGTTATACTGGCACCTGTGATCTTAAACATAAACAATGTATAAATCGAATTATTGGTCAGTAGTCAAACTGTGATAAAAAAAATATGAAAATATAGGTAAGCCGATGCAACTCCCCCGACACATACAATGTAAGAAATATAAATCAATTTAGATATCTGTTACATTTGAATACTCTTGCATTTAGGAACCAAGCAAAGTTGGTCGTGATATCAAGATTCAGGTGACCATTGATCCCTCCAGTCAACGGAGTTGTACTAATGTAAATAATAGTTCAGAGATTAGTGCACTATTAAGATTCGGAAAGAATTTAGAATTTGGATCAAACATGAATGCTTAAAGTTAAAATTCTTAACCTTGAACAAACTATGATCCAAATAAATTTTATACTTGATGGTCATTACCCAAAAGTATGAAAATATAGGGGATTTTTGGTACAGTGGACAACCTTTTCATAAATTTCAATAAAATCAGATATTTTGTACTTAACTATTCTGTTGGAATCAACGTATCAACGTGATATTTGGTTTTATTGACTATCGGAATCCTCTGGTCCAATACCAGTGATAATTATAAAGTGGTATAAATTGAATGAGTTTTCTATAGATTTTTGCCAGAAATTATTTATATACCATGTGTATAGCACTGATTTTTCTTCAACACCATTTTTTTCTGCTAAAGTGTATATAGGTTGATAAGTAACAGATCAATAAAGTTAATGTTTTTAAAACAAATTGTAACATCTCTTATAACGTTCAACTGTGTTAATCAAGCTCTTTGCATGTTTCCATGTCATGAAAACCCGATTTTATCCCTCAGCTTCGGTAAGTGGTCTGTCAGAATAGGTTAAACAGAATATAACTGCTCTAATACAAGTGTAATCAATTATTGATATTTCAATTTCAGACGTCCCAACAGTCGAAGTCTTCAAAACCTCTTTAAATGTTGTCAGGAACGACATTATCACTCTTCCCTGTTCAATATTAGCTATTCCGGGCGCTACGTCAGCATCATGGTTTTATTACAATCAGGACTTAAATTCTTTACAAGCTATATCTTCCTGCCGATACTCTGGTGGCAATCTTGGGAATCCGAATTTAACGATGATAAATGTTCAGCCAAGTGACGAAGGCTTTTATCTGTGCAGCGCTACAAACATCTTGGGAACAGGCTACAGTAAATACGTGTATATATCTGTAACTCAAGGTATTCAAGTTTACAGTATATTCATTTTCATTTATATAATGATTTTTATCGTTTCTGTGTGTTGTCTTCTATACTCTTTTTTACCCTTCATGTGTGATTTTTGTCCTGAATGTCGCTTATGTTTGTGATGTTAGTGCTTACTCCACAAACCAGGTTAGAATACTCATATAGAGGATGACAGTAGAACCAAACGCGTTAGGCGCGACTACATGAGAGGCTTACCCATCCTTGACGCACAATTTTGGTTAGTTTAATAGAATTATCTTTACATTCAATACTAGAAAGAGTGGTTCTTATCTTTCAAATCATTTTATACGATTACATATTATTACCATGCGGCTAACTGATTCCTCAGAAAAATTGCCTTCAAAGGCATTGTTATTCTTATACCTTTGCAAACATCCCACCTTCCTCCAATTTTATGTGATGTAAAAGGCAATATCCGACATGTGATGTTTTCCCGCTCAAATTTGCGTCAAATTGTTGTAACATCAGGATCAAAGCAATGACTTCATAATGAAAATCCCGGCAAAAAGTGGTTTGTCGAAATTGGAAGATTTTTTTATTTTAAGAAATAACATTATTCCTATGGAATTTTTTTTGTTACTGAAGATGTAACACATGAATTGCAATCTGCAAATATATCTGTATGTACTAGATTCACATTATTCCAACAAAAAATATAAATTAGAAATTACATTTTGACATTTAGACGTGCATATGTACATGAAACGGGTTTATGAGAGATAGTACGTTTAACTTTTGCAGTTTTTCGGGAAAATGCACAAACGCAAAAGTATGAAACTTGGTAGAATTTACTGTAGATAAAAGCAAATATTACAACTACAAAACACTATGAAAATTTCGGAATTCATTTTCATGATCGCCTAGAGTATACGATAATTATTTCTTGAGCAATTAACATGAAAATAAAGAATTAATGGTCATATCATCTTATCTGATTTTATATCTTACTGGCCATTATGTGTTGTGGTTATTTATATATCTTATATGGTTATTCCTTTATTTGTATAGTTTTGCATTGAATGGGAAAGTTAATCTGTTAACCACTGAAAATATTATGATATATAACGTTCCGTGTGTTAAAATTTTTATGGGCTCTTGTCTTGAGAAATCTGTTGGTCCTTGTTCTCTATTTGGAGGATCATTCATAAATTTTTCAATGCATGTCCTTTGATTGGGCTGCTTTTACGGTGAATGGGAAGATGGGTACCCGTATACCGGTTAACCACACCGACTGAGTGAAGTTTGTTACTTTAATTGACCGTCCTAAGTCGGTATCGTAACTGTAGAGCAGTACAATATTTTTGTTGTGTCTTTTTACCATTATCATGTTTTTGATGTCCTTGGTGTTTTGTGTCATACAGCATGGTCAGATGTCTTCGGTTTTCTCTTTCATTATCATCTGCAAATATAGTTTAAAGTATCAGATTCACATTATTCCTATGGAAATACTATGAAATAATTTAACGTTGATACACAATTTTGTTACTGAAGATGCTGTAGCACATGAATTGTTATATGCAAATATATCTGTATGTTTTAAATTCACATTATTCTAATAAAAATATGACAAATTGTACTCCAAAAGATATTTTTTCCAAGTTAAAATTTACTATTTAATTCTACCATCATCTATAACTTCTTCTTCCATCATCTATAATTTATTCCACCATCATCTATAACTTATTCTACTATCACCTATAATGTGTTCTACCACCATCCATAACTTGTTCTACCATCAATTAATTTAATTGTTTTATCATGTTATCAAGGGTTTACATATTGTGGTATTTGGAAAATTTCAAAGTTATTCTTAGCATCCATTTAATAAGAATGCAGATCATTTTATAAGGAATTAAAAGATATGTTTTGTAATGAGTGGAAAGGTCGGACTGTAAGCCAATTAGGCGACACTTCTATTTTGTAACATTACAATCATGTATCAACCTTTAATAATTCTCATTTATTATTGGAAAACGGATTGTCTAGATTTACTCTTAGCACATTTGTTTTGTTTTGTCAGTTTATTTTATTTTATAGATTCTTCTAATATGTGTGCTGTTTGTCCAGCATCTTATACCTGTGACACAAATGGCAATCCTTATATATGTTATCGACATTATGAAGCAACCACGAACGTGTATTCCTACGCATATAACCTTTGCTGTAGTGATGGGGCGGAACTAGTTCGTATTGACAGCGCAGACAAACAGATGGCTGTGCAAAATATTCTAGGTGAGCTTTGTATTATGTTTAGGTTTTAAATAGGTTTCAAACTTTTGCAATGTAAATATTAAGGAAGGCATTGTGTACTAACAAGAACTAATGCACTTGTTCTTCAGAACTAATGGAAGGACGGAGTACTTCTCCATATCCTCTTCACACGTCATGTCGCCTTTGTCTTGGATATCTCCAAGACAGGTGCTGTATAGTAACTTTTCCCCCCTAACCAGCCCTCTCCCCCATCCTCCTGAAGACTGGCTATATAGTAGCTCATCCCCCGAAAGACTATATAACCAAAGTTCCCCCCGGGGGGAAATCCTACTACATAAGAAGGCTTCCCCCTTCTTTGTAGGATCATTTCCCCTTCTCATATGGTAATTCTTACCCTCACCCCCAAAATAGGTCTTCCCCTTATCACAGTTGAAAATTGATACACTTAAAGTGTCTAACGCCCTGTTTATATAGCACGATTTGCACAACTTAACTATTTTTGCACAAATACACAGACACACACACACTCACACACACACACACATACACACACAAAATTTTATGATACTACAAAATACGATTATACTATATTTGTCATTCGATGTTTTTATATCAATAATTCATTTTTTGATATAATATTCAAGTAAGGATATAATATAATTGGTAACATTTTAAGATATCACGAAATTGATTTTATGATATCATTGTGATATCATAAAATGATTTAAAGTCATCATAAATGTGATCATTGATTATGTTATATTGTCATAAATTATTTTCTGCTATCGTGAATTAGATTTATTGATACATCAATACTTCCATTTGTGATATACTTAATAATTAGTAAAATGACGCTTCCTAAGTATAAAGCCCTGTTCAATCTAAATAAGAATTTACCGCTCCTACCGTAACACGGACGCGCGAAAAGTTCGCGTAGCTTATGCATAACCTGTTCGCTGTGTACCGGTCGTTCGTCGGTATACCTCGAGAATTTTTGTGCATGCACAAAATTTCTAGACTTACGGAACGACATTCGACGTACGAGTGTGTACGAAGACGAACTCAAAACGCTCGCGTAAAGTTCTCCCGTCGTATTGCCACAATACAGGAGCGTATGACGACAGAGGGTGCAAAAGTGTCGCCATACGCGGGCATACGCAGAGCTAATTCGTTATGGTGTGAAAGCCACATAAGGTACGAAGAAAACTAATAAAAAGCCACACTTACAATAAGGTTCACATTCATGGTATCCTTGATATATTAACAAGTATGATCATCATATGATAAAGAATAAAAAAAAGTTATGCCCCGGACAAAGGTTGATGGACAGACGGACAGACAGACAGAGAGACAGACGGACAGACAGGGTGATTCCTATATATACCCCCCAAAACTTTGTTTGCGTGGGGTATAAAGATGAGACGAGTGTCATGAAGGAGTAGGGATATTATGTTTGGTAAGTCACATCGAATTAGTTAAATAATGATAAAATGTTCAGAAGGGAATATAATATGTTTTAATTACTTACAGACAACTATGCTTCTTCGAATACTTGGATACAAGGAAAACGAGACAATACCGTATGGAAATTTGATAATGGCAGTAAAATGCTTTACACAAACTGGTATGGCACTCAGGGACAAAATGCTGACCAAACCACGATATTCATAGTAAAGAATTATAGATACCATTGGTTCGACAGAAATCCGACAACAGCATTACCTTCCGCTGCCTTATGTGAATATATGCTGACATAAACCGTTGAATTTCTTCAGATTCCAGGATGAATTTAGCTACGGTATGGATATATCCCTAAATTCGATACGCGATAGAAGAATTTCCTGGACACGAGGGAAGAAAAAGATTCTATTTATGACGTGTCTACTTTTTAAACATTTCAAACATTCATGTTCAAAATTACATTGAAAGAACGTGAAAGGTTTGTTTTGTACTGTTTTGGTTTTTTACCTTTATTTTACTACTCAGACAAGCAGTTTTTCAGGATATGTTTGAATAGTATTACATGTAACCTGCAATTCATAAGCCATTTACTTGTTAACATATTAATCTGTTTGATAAGGCTTTTACAGTGATGCCCTAGAGGAAATATTTCTACTCTTTTCACTTGATTCTGTTTTGGTGTTTTGTTTTGTTTTGTCTTTTCTTTCTTTTTGTTTTCTTTTCTGTTTTTGTTTCTTTGAGTTTTTTTATTTCAAAAATTAATCTGCATCATTTTACACGCCTGTCCTAGACGGACGTATCATGAAATGGCGTTGTGAGTCTGTGTGCCTTTGGGTCTGTCGGCACCTTGTTAACACGATAGAAATCATACCTTTTAGGTTAGGTTATTCAAACTTGGTACACTCTTTTCTATTGGCATGAAGACGAACCATATTTATTTTCAATATCAAGGTCAAAGGTAAAGGTCACTTTTCTGGTAAAATATATTTTAGGGAATGCAAATTCTAAGCAAGGTATAGAATAATATGTTTATGTTAGAACTTTTAAACTTTGCACTTCATTTTTATTAGTGGAGGATGAACCCTATTGATTTTCAAAGTCATATTTCTTAAGTCAATGCCACAGTGCTTATATTATCCAGGCCATAACGTTTTACACTTTGCATGGATTTGAATAATATTTCACAGAATTGTTGCCCAGGACCCAAGGAACTGACACAAAGGTCATATCTGCAGGATCAAGGTCACAATGCATATGATGGGTAAATATTTGTCCGGGCCATAAGTCTTTACCCCTCTCATGGATATGAATAATATTTCTCAGAATTGTTGCCCAGGAACCAAGGATGTGTCTTGATCTTGAAGCAAGGTTATACCTGCATTATGAGAGGTAAGACTTTGTCCGGTTATTCAACATTAGGCGTTGCTCTTGTTTAGTGGTGTGATGAGAGTTTTTGTTACAAGAATGCTTGATACAGATGAATAATAATATATCATTCTATGTATTTAATTTGATTATTGAAAACAGTACTCATTATATAAATTTGTATTTCTTTTCCTTATTGTCTGTGTTGACGATGTCTTAATCGAAGAAGCATTCAATGTAAATTATTTAAAATTGAAACTACTGACGTGCACCTTTGAAATGAATTGTTTGTCAATACTAAAGCACAATACTTACCAAATGCCCTAGTCATGGAACATAAATTTTACTGCTTTACACAATGTGGCTCATAGCTAAATGTGACTAAATACTGTGTTGCAAATGGTAATTTTTGAGTCATAAAGCGGCAATATGACATCATTCTTTCCATGAAAATCCGTAAAATATAAGATATTTGACTGGCTGGATATTCAGAAATATTTAAATGATTGACAAGTCTAACAGTAAGTTACAAAAATATTACAATGATTGGCAAGTTTAATAGTAAGTAAATGAGTAAAGGTAATATCCAAGAAATAGGATTATGTTTATTGCAAATCATCAAATATTTGTAAAATTTATATGTACTGCTATATGTAAAACTACTTAGGAAACGAACTTCCTGTCATTGAATTGAAATAAATAATTGACGCAAATTCCTTTTGAGACATGATGACCACACACTCTTGCCTACGGTAGTTCCATTATTGATAATATATATACTGCTCTACGAATAATCCCGTTTTGAAAGACTTGGAAACCCTCATACCCCAGGATGTTAACGTGTTGGGACTTTCAAATATCCGACAAGATGTAAGGATACCATAGACATTAATATTTAAAAACTATGGAAGATGGTTGCATATATATGTCTTTTTTCCCATTTTGATGAACGTTACGATTTTCGCCACATCGCGAAAAATTTTATTAAATTTATGTGTGGCTACTAGATTAGTTACCCAAAGGAGAGAGAAACATAAACCATAGTACAAATCAAAGATATTGATCCGATATCCACAACTCGAAGTCGAAGAAACACGACAATACATATGTAAATAAAATATTAGCAATCATGAACCTCTGTCAAAACAGAGGTGGGATCAGGTGCCATGGAGGAGTAAGCATCGCCTGCCGACCGGTCACACCCGTCGTGATGCCATAAGTATAAGCGAAAAAGTATTATTCGCTGTCACAGAATTAGGAAACGGCACAGTCATAGTCAAAATAGATATATGTCATAAGCAGTAAGAATACTGCTGTATAGTATAGGTTATGCAGATGGTTTAGTTACTGTGAAATAAGGAAGTCAACATGTCAGACAACGATACATCATATGAGCAAATAAGGTCTTTATAACGACCGTAAAATTTGCGGAATGTTGACATAAGTCATGATATCTCATATCAATATCAATGAGCAGATCTAAATATGAAGCCCATGAATTGGATATTGTAATGTCCTTAATTTCAAGTTCCTTGGGATATATTGTATGTACGTATGTATCAAAGTTTTTATTATTTATAGATAGTATATCATCAATATATCTGAATGTAAAATTAAAGGACAATGCCAATTGCTTCTTATTTTGACTTACAAGATTTTGTATGAAGTCAATTTCGTACGACGAAAGGAACAAATCGGCTAGTAAAGGAGCACAGTTAGTCCCTATACGGATTCCGATAGTTTGTTGGAAGACCTGGTCACCGAACACAACATATATATTGTCAATCAGAAAGTCCAGCATGCTTTAATGTCATCTTCAGAGTACTTAGAGTACTTAGTTTTCTAATAATTCTTTGGAGTTTTTTAGGATCCAAAACTGATTAACACCACTTCGAGAGTAAATCACATCGGAGTACGTCTGAAGCTTCTTCTTAATTGCAGATAATATTTTGGTAAGGAGGGCTGATAGAGGTTTGGTGGAGAATTTACTGGATCCTGCAATGAACCTATGTTTTTATGGATCTTTGTGTAATTTGGAAATCCAATATAAATAGGGTAACTCGAACTCACTATCCTTAATACATAAGTTAAAGGTACTCAACACTGACTTACGGTTATCAATAATTTCATCTAGTGAGAGTGTAGAGCGAGTGTAAGTGGAATGAACAGTAGATTTGTTAATGCCAAGTTCCTCTAAAAGACAATTTATATAAAACGCCTTGCAAATAAAAACTATATTTATTTATAAACATCTATTACAATACTGTTCGTCAAATACAGACTTAAGATTAGCATCTGGTCTTAACAACGGTTTTTAAATAGGAATATGCATAGTAAACGTCAGAAATCCTTCAACGTCTTTATACTCTTCTAAATTACTGTAAGGCATCACAGTTTTTCTCCAACCAATAAACAACAATTCTAAAGCGGAGTACAGCCAAATTATTAAAAGACGCAATCCCCCTCCAATATTATTGCGGATTGTGTAAAAGCTTATTCCAAAAGAGCACATGTAGAATTACATACGTTTTCGAGGGTTTCTAGAGGTCAACATCCTTTTGAGCATCGATGACCCTGAACTAAAGGCGGAGCTGGACGCATTTACAGCATTCATATGCAAGTTCCAGTACACGAAGTTTCTTATAAAAATTGTATGCCACAGTTGCATTGCATCAGTTACTTTCGTGTCTCGTCATACTTATCACCTTTACTCGTGACATGTTCCCCGAGGAGCTATAACTTAACTGTACTTATCCTTGTACCGATGTAGTGTTGATGTGCCACATTCTGAAGAATTTTTCTTTCCTCGGTACTTGTGACAACTCTTCAAAGAGATTTTAACAGAAAACGAGTACTTTGTTGTATTTCGTCTTCATTTCTCTACTTATTTGCCAGGGTATGCTCTAAATACAAAAATTTCGTCCTGAGAGCGAGGCTTCTTGCCACGAAATTACTCTCATAGGTATATATTGAAGAACGTTTGAAATTGTCACTGAGAAAGTTATATGGTCGATATTGGGATCTAGTGCAATTTCAGATCCCTCTTTCAAGAATGTTAACCGATATTTTGGGACCTGACCATACAAACTAACCATCTTAATTTTTTTTTACTATACTTGATTTGACATAATATGTATATATACAGACATTTGTTCTCGTGCATTTCCGACGAACGAGGAATTCATCATACATCACTGTGTTGTTTTTATAGATTATTTTTCACAGATTAATCTTTTTTTTTTCAAGTGTTGACAGATTGATTTTTTCCCTTCAAATGTGATAAAAAACCTTTTTAGCCATGGGATCCGCCTTGTCTTGATAAATATAATCTAATTCAGTACTAAAGTAACCACACTTTTTTCACATGTTGTCATCTAATTCTATAACACCTCATTTCAGAGATATCTTTATTATCATAAGCCAGCAATAGAGTGCTAAAGCATATGTAATACGAAAATTGACTCTTGTTTTGTGCATACACTACGGATTTGGCTAACCAAGGGACCCTCCTAAATATATATATATATATATATATATATATATATATAAAGAAAATGGGTTTTACTTTAACAAACAGTGTTACCATAAATTATTGTTATCTAATTGTTTGGGCGTTTATTTCATGAGACGCTATAACCTGATAATAATAGATAATTTATTAAGTTTAAAACTGTTGGCAAAAAATGTAATCGATGAAAGTGAACTTCAAAAATCTAATTTGTAAATTCAAGTTTTGTAAAACAACAGTTTTGACATATCTCATGCATATCTATTGCTCTACGCTAAACGTGTTTACGGATTTAAGCATGCTCGCAATTCCTCAAACGTCATAAGGATCTAAGAGACTGATTCAATTTGTTCTCTATCTCTCTCTCTCTCTCTCTCTCTGAAGATGAAGATGAAAAAAGATAAGAATGAAGATAAAGGGGTTGTCAATTTAGTATTATGAGCACAAATAATATAATTACAACAAAGTCATATTATACAACGCTTAAGCGCAAACACCTTTATAGGTACATGATCCCTGTAACTACCGAGTGGAATGATATCTGTAGTTTTTGAAAGTAATTAGCATTTTACACGACGACTCAGGTCAATATCACTATCTAGCTAGATATGTCAAACCAAACTCGGGAAGTCTCTGAAACCATATCTATACGTCTTTGTTACTTTTGGAAAAATGAATTTGTTAAGTTGGAAAATTAATATACACGTACAAACGTTACTTCCAGACAGTAACAATGTTAAGAGGGTTTACTACCTTATAAATGAATAGAAAAAAATAAATGGTTGGCCTAGCTCTGATTTCCATTTCTTTAAATTGAAAGAACATTACTTATCTTAAGCACAAGTTTTTGGCCTTTCGCTTTTAATATATGTTTATTATGTAGAGTGCTGCGATGCATTTTCGTTATCTGTTTGTTTGTTTGTTTGATTGAGCATTTATTTCGGGTGGAGCTATTATTACTCTGAATTTCATGGGTCTTTGAATGTATCCCGTGGAAATAAACACAGTGACATCCAGTGTCATAGCATCGAGTACATCTCTCGTACCTCGTATCCTATCGTGATGAATAATAGATAACTTGCCTTAATTGGAATTTTTGGTGGAAATATTATCGACGAAATTTGATGGACTTTAAAAAAAAAAAGTAATTTATAAATTCAATTTCTGTAATGCAACATGCTTCTTGTCCCTCATGTATAATTCATTTCTTATTACTATAACTCTTTATAGATTTAGGCATGATAACAGCTCAAAATTCTTAACAATTTCGAGGGTACGATAAGCATCTTTTATTGTCATGGTTTTCTGAGTGAAGTAATTGATTTAGTATGTTGTTCATAAAATAAAATAAAAATAAAGTCATCAGATACACACAGCCTATTTTTCGTACATGATCTATTTAACTAGGGATTGGAATGAAGCTTTGTAGCTTCAAATACTAGTTATCACTAGCGACAATTTTCTTAGCTTTCGCAGCTAATGGTTTGCACTTTTACTATGTTTAAGTTATAATAATAGTCTTTCTGTTTTCCTACTGAATGATGAGATGATGGGTAAATCTAACTCTGTAGTTCAAAAATCATGAGCCCGAAGAGTTGGTTCACCATCTTACATATGAAGAGAACGCGATTTACCTAAATTATAGATTGAAAGAGAGAAACATACTGTGTTTCTCATATGCCTATGAAAAAGATACTTATGGGCAATTTACAAAAATCTGTATTCACTAAAAAATAATGTTAAATTTACTCCTACATGAACTTTTTGAACATTCATTTGATAGGTTTTTTAATTATTCTATTTAGCTGACTTTTCGTTAACATGAATAACACTTTTTCTCCTTGAGTCATTAGACCATATTACAATTATTTTACATTTGTTTATCATGGAGGAACGGCAATAGAAATATGCCTACAATCATAGCATAACGCGAAACAAGTAACAGTATTAATGGCAGGATTATATACCACACAAGCACGAATACATCACACTGCTTAGAAATTACTAAAAGAGATTAACAACAGTGTTTATTAACTGCTTTTCGTCACAAAAAAGTATTTTGCTTCTATAGTGACGACATATAGTTGATGCATTGCACAGGAAAATAGACCTATACATCAGACAAGGACAAAGTTAAGGAACTTTCATACATGCACGTTTACAATGACACAGGCGCTCTGTTTCATCTGAAAACAGGTTGATGTGGAGCTTGAGTCCAATCTCCATGCAGCGTACGGTCCTTACACTCCCTTTAATCTTTGCCAACTTCTAAACGTAGTTCCACCAGTAACATGATAAAAATCACATAATCCGTCTTACAAAAATGGCCACCTCCATTCATGACAAGCTGAAGAAAGTTGAAAATACAGATTGTTTTACATGTTTTGCGAAAAATATAACAGTTTTTAAGAGGAGCATACGATGTTCTACAATGAGGAGTTCAATCATAAATTATTCTTTTCATATTTTCAAAGCCGAAGAACCACTTATATCATTACATTGATCTGTACGCTAAGAAAATATAGTGCAATAGGTATTCAAGACTCATTTCACGTGAAAAATCATATGAAAACCCATTGCAGCAAACTTTAAGATTAAGAAATCAAACCAATGAAGATGAAATCTTAAAGCTTTGAACCAAGAATTCTGTAAAACCTGAGAAATGAGCAAATGTGTGTGTGGATTGTAAAGGAACAACAATTCTGCTTTGAAAATTGGCTTGATCCCCGAACATTTCAGCCTCTAGTCCAACACACTACCACCTGAATGATGCCGACTCAGTTATAGATAGCGAATCTCTAAACAAATTCAAAGAGAAGGTTTAAAGAATGTATCTAAAATTACCCTATAAGGTAATGGTTTATCAACATAGAAATAATAATGCATCCTAGCAAACTTTAACATGTTTTGCTCGGTAAAAGTTTTTATGAATGTTTATACTATTTTTTTTTTTTCGCTCACGGACGTAAAAATGAACTTTTGCACGGTACTGATATATGTCTGCCTAGAGGATATAGGAAACCATGTGTAATAATTCAGACTTAATTGGAAGATATGTATCATATGATATTCAATGTGTTCTTGCAATATGTTATTTGAATGATTATGCTTTAAGGCGATCACATTTCATGGTATATATTAGTCTGTGAAGTTACTGGGTCAATGTCAATTTCGACTGCAGATGAGGTAAGTCAGTATCCTATCATATCTAACCTTGATTCCTTTAAATCTACGACTGATATTACTTTTATTGTACTCACAACATAAAGCTGGGTGTGGCTCAGTGGGTAAGGTATTCGGCTCGCGGCCGAAAGGTCATAGGTTCGATTCCCGCCGTGGGCACTCCGGTGTTCTTTTTTTTAATTAGACGGTAAACACCAAGGTCCCGTGTCACAGTAGGCGTGACATGTAAATGATCCTTCACTGCTTCGGGTGAGTCCATTGCAAAGGTATAAATTTCTATGCAATGTATGAGGCAGATGCAGTCACCATATATTTGACATAATTGTGCAGTGACCTAAAACAATAATTAATCAATCAATCAATCATAAAGTTCGATGCCAATGCTAATGCTGACTCATGTTGACGTTCAGTTGGCGTTTATCACTATTACATTAATAAAGTAACCAATTTTCACACATGATATTTATTTTAGCCCATTAATTTTCCAATCGTCAATGATGTCAAAGTCGGTAACACTATCTTTGCTGTGTTTTGTGGTAATAGGGACAGTGCAATATTCCTCAGCTTGTGCCAGTAAGTGTCAATTACTCTCTATATAGTCACATACATGTATAAAGATTTTCCTTACACATAGCAAATAACAATTAAAGATTAATTATTTTATTAATCAATTGGTTCCATTTGCTAGAACCTGTGCTAACGCTTTGGAGTTTCACGAAAAAAAATCCTATCACTTTAAACTTCTGACTCCGGGTTATAGACATCATAAAATTCGAAAAACTTTTCATAAATCTTACAAATATAATACAGACATTTCATCTATATTTGGAAATGTGACCTTTAAACAATAGGCATCATCCGGAATTTCTCATTCCAATTTCTACAGTGATCTAAACTAAAAAGGGTCAAGTTAACGGTTCGCATAATGTGATCGACAGTATGACCCTGAGATTATAGGCCTTGTATTGGGCCTCTCTTCAGACTTATACTGATTAACAGGGCGGTGGAGACTCTATGGTGGGCCTTGTCCAAACACGATTCTTAACTTTGTCCTCACAGATCAAGGATCTGAGCTCACCTACAGACGAGCAAAGCATGGTTGACTTATGTCGCTTAACATATTTTGATACTAGCATATTATTCCATTAAACGATCTGTGTTAATTTCTTTATGATCTCTCGTTATTATTATTAAATAATAATTACTATTATTTATAAATTCTTAAATGTGTGTCCTCTGAAGGTAGGTACCAGTAACCCGATTGACTACAACAATTGAGTGGCGTTTATTGCTTTAATCTACCGTCCTAAGTCGCTATTGTATCTGTAATACAATCAAATATTTTTGTAAAGACGTTTTCTGTGTTTATTTGACTATAATTAGGGTACAAACATACTGTTAAGGTATACCGTGGTTATACCGTTGGAAACAGAGTTTTCCTAGCGACGCTTTGGGCTAGTTCAACAAGAGATGACCACCTATTCAACAATGAAATACCGGTTTACTTTGGGGGAGGGTGTTGTAGTTTCCATATCTTTCTAATTACATGTTTACGTTACGTTTATATTACTGACAATTTAATATTTATCTCATTATTATACAGCTACAACGGCCCCAAATGACGATATTGGAGGTATGGGTGGTGGTCCATTCAGTGATGCTGATGTATACAACAACAAAAACATAACGGCGATTGAAATGACATGCGGACGGGTGCTTGTATCTCTACGAATGAAGTATGGTGATAAATGGGGTCCCGAACGAGGAGGTGGAGTATCACCGTATTGTGAATTCCCCGCAGTAAAAACCATTAAAGAGGAGTTTGAATGCGATGAATACATCGTTGGGATAAAAGCCACCAGTGATACCTATATCAACAGTGTTCAGTTCCGCACCAACAAACGGGCGCTCAGGAAATGTGGATCAACAATTGGAAATAACAGGTTTGATTTAGAAGGGATTAAACTGTTGTACTTCTCCGGAAGACAGGGATGTTATGTCGACAGGCTAAGGCTTCATTGGAAGCAATAGAAACATATGAAAGTCTCTCAAAATGATGATGTTATATGTATCACATCTATCATGATAATATCGATAAATAAGTTATAACATGTGTAAGCTTAAAATAAAAAATTAATTTCATATTGGTTCAACGTTTTTATTTTAAATGCTCTCTGTCTATGACTATCTTACTGAAGGTGCTATACGTAAGAAGCTTTCTCTGTTAAACTGAAGTCGTGTGTGGCTTAGTGGGTGAGCTGCTCAACTCATGACCGAGCGGTACCGGTTTCGACTGCCGCTGCGGATGAGACAGTAAAACCCGAGGTCCCCTGATCAATGATCAATGACTGATATTACTTTAGTTTTACTCACAATATAAAGCTGGGAGTGGCTCAGTGGATGATGTGCTCGGCTCGTGACCGAAATGCCCTCGGTTCGATTACCGCCCTGGGAAAATCCGGTGTCCATTTTTTTTATTAGACGGTAAATACCGAGGTTCTGTATCACAGTAGGCATGGCATGTCATCACTGCTTCGGGCGAGTCCATTGCAAAGGTATGAATTTCTATGCAATGCATCAGGCAGATGCCATCACCATATACGTTAAATAATCGTGGAGTGACGTAAAACAATAACCAATCTATCTTAAATTATCAAATACGTGTCTAGTAAGTGGGAAATAAAAAAACTGGCTAATCACAGCAACGGTTTGTATATCAGTCGACCTTCTTAGATTGGTGCCGTAATTTCCATGTATTTTGTTTTTGGCTTGTGTGTAGTGGATTCTGTGTCAATTACGTGACTGGTTGTAAAAATTTTTACCTCCATCTTAAATACACGTTTAGAAGACGCGCAATGCAAAGTAGAGAAAACAGAGGCCTTTTCATCCACACACACGTTTCATCAACATTTTGGACCAATATTGATTAATAAAGAGATATAGATTCTTTTCATTTTATTTGCCACGAGGCAATGAGGTATCCCTGAAGTGGGAAAACATCTTGCAACATTTCTTGCTATATATTCTTTCAATGAGAGACTGCAAGAATACCAAATACTTCCGATAAATTGAAGAACAAGTGTTTATATTAAAATAAAAATGTAACTGACGTGTCACAGTGGAACTCAGAACAGTGCACTTTAATACGGTAGACATCCCATGAACCTGTAATACAAGAGTTGAGATCAGATGCCTGGGAAAAGAAAGTGTCTACTGTATGGTCTGTCACACAAGCCATAAATGTCACAAAGAACATTACAGATACAGGAGGAGATTAACGGGATGTATACAAGATTAATGTGGAATATCACAGTATAGTATTTACCACAGTTACCATTACCACAATATCAGGCAAAGGGTATAATAACACTGAAGTCAAACTCTCTACGGGGAACTTTTCCACGGGCTCCACACTGCTTAACTAACAAGTGTAAAAGTATGCATAAAGACATCTGACTCAGTCGTATGACAAAAGTCATCACAAACAAAAAAGGGGGACAATAAAGACATAGAAAAACATCACAAAAAATTACTTATAATGCATTTAAGACATCGACTTGGAACAGTAAATTGAAATAACGCTAGTTACTCAATTTGTGTAGTTAACCGGTTTACGGACCCACCTTTCCATTCACCACAACGGCAGAACAACAAAAATAAATAAATTATACTCCATATATATAGTTCAAGGACCACCAAGCCACCCAATATGAGAGGTCATAAACATACAGTTATAAATGTGTAATGGATTAAAATTACTATATTAAATATAAAGTGATGTCAATTTGAGCCTAAACGTAAAAAAAAACCGAATGTAACAGAGGTTATGTCGCTGTGCAAATCACAACAACGTGACACGATGTACTCTTTGGAAACCGGAATTGGTATCACATTTCTGAGCGGGTAAGCGCCTCCTGCTTGGATAGCTACACCCATCATGTTTGCCGAAAGCATACAGATGAAATAATGATAAATTGACACTGCATATATTTAATTAAAATGAATGTAAATCAACAATAGAAGGAATCCCAGTCTAACTACACCAGACCAGGGATACAATGTAACACTCAAAACAAATCCTTTGGGGGACTTTATCCTTGATCGAATTTTTTTCACATTTGAAAACTGATGTAAAATATTATTTCGTGATAGGATTTTTGGACCGAGTTCGAGACAAAATTATTTACAATTTTGAAATGAAAGTCAATCCATAAGATGTGACAGCTATCTCTTTTCAATTCCAGAAAAATATAACAATGAGAGCTGGTGCTGCTTAACTGGTAAGGTACAGTCGGTTCAGTATGTATAAGAAATGGAAATCGATACTTCGCCAGCTCAGGAGACAAGATTTAAAAAGAAATTGCAGCACTCACTATTAAGAAAGCTCCTGGAGGTGCTGAAATTATGAATGAGTGTACATATTATGCTTCCAATTTATGTTACATTTTTAATATCATTTTAGATACTAGATACTAGAAGCTTGGATTAATGGAAATATACTACGTATTTATGAAAATAAAGCTGAAATGTCATCACAAAAAAGCCCAAAAAAGAAAAAAAAACACCAAAAGCAACCCCCAAACAAACAAACAAAACATAACAAAAATTAAAAAAAAAAACAAACAAAGCTACAGACATATTGCTGTACTAAGTTGCATGACAGTCCGAAATGTCAGATCCACCCATATACCTCTGTCATATCTAATCGACTAAAATGATTATGCTGAAACAAATTGAATTATTATGTGAAAACCAGAATGGCCTCAGAGTTTAATAATCTACGTAGATAATGTGTTTTCATTCCATTAATTGAACAGTCACAAAAACTTACTTAGTGGTATTACATGTTAAAGTTTTACGGTCAATACCAATATGTAGAAAGTCAATCAAGAACTTCTACTAACAATGAATTTTCAGAATACTCCCCTTGTAAAATCGGTGTTAGACAAGGTGAAATTTATCACCAGTACTAGTTCCTTTTGAATGAACTTAGCCTTTTTTCTCTTTTATTAATTTTATTAATCTTATTTTACGTTTATTATTATTATTATTATTATTATTATTATTATTATTATTACTCTTATTATTATTATCATTATTATTATTATTACTATTATTATCATTATTATCATTACATTAGAGAGACTAGAAACTTAAATTTAATACTGACAAAAACTAAAATGTTATTATTTTTAAAAGGTAGAACACCCAAAGATAACAATTTTATTATGATGGTAAACAATTGGAAATTCTTAACAAATTTAAATACATGTGTATCTAGGATTTTCATTTTTCGCTATCTTTTTCGCACACAATAAAAACAGAATTATGTGTCAAATCGAACAACTAAAGCTATGTATGAAATACTTAAAGAAATGTAGATATCTTAATCTACCAATTAGTGGTCAATTATATTTATTTGATAAAATTGTTGTAGGCCTACCAATGTTTCTGTATGGATGTGAAATTTGGGGTTTTGGTAATTTCAATGTTACTGAAAAAATCCAAAAATGAAGTCCAGAATAACTTGGTAGCCGACATAAGGGATGCCGAGATATCCGAGTAAAACTTAATCAGATTATTAAGGAAAAAAGATGGGACCGACGACTAACGTTGAGCTAAGCCGGGTTGTCGAGACATCTGGGTCCTGCGCCATAAACTGAGAATATACTAAAGTCAAAAATTTTATTTTAATTTATTCTATTATCAAACGTTTAAATAAATTTTAATGCAGAGTGGTTTAATTCTGTTTAATTCATTTATTAATTCCACATGTCATTCAAACCATCCAAATATATTAAATTTGAATGAAATATTTTCAGCCAAAATATAGTACTACTTCAAAACCTTTCAACTGTCAGTACCTATAGTATATAAACAATAAAGTTTACCCTCTTGGGGCCAATTGTTAGAAACTATAACCACTGGTTATGCTAACTAGTGGTTAAAGTTTCAGAGACAATTAAATTTATTTAAAGTTGTATACCCTATAACTCGGTATAATTTCAAAATTTGAGCATGTAAAACAAAAACTGTATTTTTTCGTATGGCTGAAGCAATTAACTTTGCCTTAAAAACATTTTTGCTTCAAACCCTCGGCGATATCTAAATAAAAAGAAAATTTTTCGTAAATAAAGCGGCTATTCGATAAATACAACCATAACCTGACATCGTGCATGTGCAATTTAATCGAAACAAATAAGATGAAGGGAGACTCCAAAAGAAAAAAAATTCAGTAAATACCAACTTTAGCAGACTTGAATGCATATTTTTAAGTTACTCGTCAAGTTTACTTACCTCGCCCTCCATGATGAGGCTTCCGAATTGGACCACGTGATAACCGTAATATCCATTCTCATTGAATATGCATATATTGGTTGTAAGAAATGTGTTTGTGGAACACTATGTCCCCGGCGCAACAAAGTCCGAAAATGCCATTTTGTAACGGTGAAGGTCTCAAGGTCAATGACTTTGCCCAGTGGGATCTTTTACATGCCATGCCTACCGTAACACGGGACCTCAGTTTTTACTGTCTCATCCGAAAGACAGAGCACCAGTGTGCCCCCGACGGGTGTCGAACCCGGACCTCTTGGTCATAAGCCGAACAACATCCACTGGGCTATACCTGCTTATATCTTTCAGATAAGAGCAGAAACCGGCGTGGCCTAGAGGTATCGCGCTGGACTCCTGATCGGGAGTCCCGCTCTGGTCATGCCGGTGTTCTGTCTTTCGGATGAGACAGTAAAAACCGAGGTCCCGTGTCGTGATAGGCATGGCACGTTAAAGATCCCTCACTGCTTCGGGTGGGTTCGTTGCAAAGGTCAGAATTTGTATGCCTCGCATCAGGCAAATGCCGTCACCATATACATGAAATATTCGTGTTGTGACGTTAAACAAAAATCGATCAATCAGATAAGAGCAAACTATAATAATGCGACTCTATTGCATAATCTCCGACTTGTATAATATCATTCAAAACATAATAAATACTTACAATGGATGACATCACACTAATGCATAAGCTGAAATATATTTTGTTGGCAAAACTCTCTATTGTTTCAACATGTTGCGTAATCAGGATACATCAACAGCCAGTAAAAACAGAAAACCTTATCCGTAATTTTGTAGTTACGGATTAGAAATCAGACATTAAAAATATAAATGAAAATAGATTTACTTCGCTTAAAATGTCTTATTTAAGTTTATTTAAACTTTAAATATTACTCTAAAGGGGGGGGGGTCACAACCATGTCTGTGCCACAACCATGTCTGCGCCACAAGCCAAGCGCTTAACCTCTACACCAAGCCTGCCCCAAATACAATCTAGAATAAATTTACCTATAATATGCACTGTATTAGCGAACATAGGGTATACAGCTTTAAAAGATTTCTGTATGAAAATCTAAATAACTTTACAAAGCTTGTTCCACATGCTACACTATGACTTGAAGTTTCTCATTTCAAATATATAATGATGTCATAATTTGCTGCTGATATAATGCGCAAATAATAAATAATATTTTTACTTTCAATAATATCTATTATATATTTTGATTTAACTTTTAGATAAAAAACCTGCATAATCATTCCGTAGAAATGAGCAGTAATCCAGCAGAAACTCAGTGTCGCTTTCTTAAACCTTTACAGTATACGGACCGCCTCTTGGCGGCTCGTGATAAGACGAAATTTAACCATTGGTTAGCTTAACTGGCGGTTAAAATTTTGAACAGCTGGCCTCTGATTAACATCCTTTCTTTTCAATGATATATCTATAATATTCTATTATACTGAATTATATTATATTACATTATTGTAATGTATTATTCTGTATTATATTGTATAAAATTATTATAATATTACATTGAGCTGTATTATATTATATCAGGGACGTATATATCTAAATTTTAGATATATACGTCCCTGATTATATTGTATATTCTCAATGTTGAATACCATGGCATAAAATAAAACTGCAAACTCAGCCAACTTCTCTTCGATTTTTAAGGTATTTTATCAAAATAAAATTTCAGACAATGACTGGTTGTGTTTTGCACATACATAATTATTCCTTCACTTTGAAAACATTTTCAGAGCTGTAAATTGACACAGAGATACAAGACTTAAATTATTAATTTTTTAATTGTTAGTATACTTTCGGGGTTTTCTTTCTGGATGAATTATTATTACAAGTTAAACCTATACCTCTCTCACTTAAAAAATACATCGCAAAATATAGACTTTCTGCTCATAATTTATGTATTGAAACTGGCAGATTTCGCAAAAAGCCAGTCTCCCAGCGCTTATGTCCATTATGTAAGACGGACATAGAAGACGAATTTCACTTTATCTTAAAATGTTCTTTCTTCGATTTACTCAGATCTGAATTAATAAAACCTTATTACTTTCGAAAACCCTCCGCTTTCAAACTGGTTCAATTGATGAGTTCAACCAACACCAAAGAACTCTGTAATCTTGGTAAACATCTAATGAAAAGCACTAAATTAAGAAATTCTTTGATTTAGTTATCCATATTTATATCTATAATTGTAATTGCTCATATACATATCGATTTTCATTTATTGCTTGTACTTTGTACCATGCATAAATTTGTTATTGTATTTTCATATATATATATGTCTATAAGTTGTATGACTTTTGACTAATAAACTACTACTACTAACATCGCGTGACCATTTCGAACGGATGTTATCATTAATTATACGAGGCACAGCAGTATCAATTATCACCCAGAAATCAAGATAGTATATTCATAACACACTATTTTCCCCGAAGGCATTTATGATAATCAATAGGGGATGCCGCCGATCTATCAACAATTATGGAATGTAACAGTAGGCAAGACGGTAACCAAAATGAAGTATCGTTTCGCAACAGGTAGCTTCCATTAAGTACATCATAATGCATCATCTGTGCGATTTAAAAAATGTAATTCATTTGCATAAATATAACGCACTGAACTTTAATGCTGAAAGTTCGGTCAAAATTGAAGCCAAGGATACACACATGGATAAAGACTGAAAAATTTACTTCAGATCTTAGACACAGTTTCGTAACATATTTCTAATTTGGGAGTTTCTCTCTCGTGCACAGACAAGTCTATGGAAGAATTTTGGTCTTCTCAACAGGTTATTTGGTAATTTCTTCTTTCTGTACATATTTATGGGGTCAGATTACCCTTTTCGAACTTTTTTCTCTGCATGATTGTCATAATATTCATTTCCAAAAAGTGCCAGCCCACCATCTGTATATTTCATTCAATTCGTCACCAGATAACAGAAAGTTCAGATGAATGGCCTGTGTAACACTTGTATAGAATGTATAGGTGTGTTTACATCTTCCACAGACGTTGCAGAAACATCTTCCTTTCCTTTAAACATACTCGATGTATCATATCAAAACATCCTTACAATTTTTTCCCAAGAACAAGATTTCAAAAAGTTCCCCCAATACAACTAAGTAACATATTTTGATGCGATAGAACATTGCGACGGGGAAATCGTAGGATTCTTTCCATGGGATACCCTCGCGCAACTTGTTGCTGAGGGGATATAGTAACGCCGCCGTCCATGTGTGTGTGTGTGTGTTTGTGTGTTTGTTTGTGTGTGTGTGTGTGTGTGTGTGTGTATGTGTAGGTGTGTAGGTGTGTGTTCGCTTGTCCGGGCCACAGCTTTTTAACGCCTTGATAGATTTCAATAATATTACACATGATTGTTGCTTACATCTCATGGAAGTGTCATGACCTTGTCTCAGGGTCAAATACTCAAGGTCAAGGTCACAATGGGCTGGAATGGTAAAAACTTGTACGGGCCATAACTTTTTAGCGTTTTGGTGGATTTCAATAATATTACACATGATTGTTGCTTACATCTCATGGAAGTGTCATGACCTTGTCTCAGGGTCAAATACTCAAGGTCAAGGTCACAATGGGCTGGAATGGTAAAAACTTGTACGGGCCATAACTTTTTAGCGTTTTGATGGATTTCAATAATATTACACATGATTGTTGCTTACATCTCATGGAAGTGTCATGACCTTGTCTCAGGGTCAAATACTCAAGGTCAAGGTCACAATGGGCTGGAATGGTAAAAACTTGTAAGGGCCATAACTTTTTAGCGTTTTGATGGATTTCAATAATATTACACATGATTGTTGCTTACATCTCATGGAAGTGTCATGACCTTGTCTCAGGGTCAAATACTCAAGGTCAAGGTCACAATGGGCTGGAATGGTAAAAACTTGTACGGGCCATAACTTTTTAGCGTTTTGGTGGATTTCAATAATATTACACATGATTGTTGCTTACATCTCATGGAAGTGTCATGACCTTGTCTCAGGGTCAAATACTCAAGGTCAAGGTCACAATGGGCTGGAATGGTAAAAACTTGTACGGGCCATAACTTTTTAGCGTTTTGATGGATTTCAATAATATTACACATGATTGTTGCTTACATCTCATGGAAGTGTCATGACCTTGTCTCAGGGTCAAATACTCAAGGTCAGTTCACAATGGGCTGGAATGGTAAAAACTTGTACGGGCCATAACTTTTTAGCGTTTTGATGGATTTCAATAATATTACACATGATTGTTGCTTACATCTCAAGGAAGTGTCATGATCTTGTCTCGGGGTCAAATTCTCAAGATCAAGATCAAAGTGGGCTGGAATGGAACGGAAATAATGCACCAAAGGGAGATAAAAATTTAGACAACACATTATTTACAACATTTTAAGTGTATTTAAATTTTATGCCATGCGAGGGGATGCTACGCTTAGCGTTGCTCTTGTGTTATTTTATTTTTTTTTTATTTTTTGTTACGTAAGAAGGGTCACAATACAAATTAGATACTTTGATTGTTTGATTCATATTTTATATCATGCTAAGAATATTAAGACCGCATCTGCCGAATGTATAGCAAGAAATTCTGACATATGCAACACGCCCATCTGAATCCGTACTGGTCGAGAAGATAAATCCGGACTCATGGTATATACGGAAGATCGCTATTTTGTTTTCTATTGACAATTTCTAATAATTTTAACTGCACACCTGAAAGAACAAGGGCCTTTTAAAATGTATGCCGATGGGTTTTTTTAATTTGTTCATTAAATATGATTTTACCTCGCGTCCGGATTTACCTTCCCGGCCAGCATGGGATGGTTTTTTGTTTGTTTGTTTGTTTTTGTTTTTGTTTTTTTGCTTTGGGGGGGGGGGGTTCATCCTTGGCTGTGACACAGTATTTTGCTTATTAGGTCTAATTTGAGACAATTTAAGATATAAATGAATTACAAGTGAGACATGACCTTGAGAAATCTCTACTCATAACTGACCACAGCACCAGCTCAATAACTTTCTATAAGCCTTAATTTTATATGAATAACACGAATATTATTCCCATTTCTTTATATAGCCCAATACCTGTATAATGATATATTTGTAAAATTAGTATGCATCTCATTAATCATACAATATGAGAATTGACTGAATAAATTAATTATAACAATCAATGTATTTAACACTTCTGTTAAAGAAGAAAAAAGTTTAATGGCCAATCTAGGCATCAAGAAAGAACAAAAAGAATGAAAAGTTGCTTGTATATACATGTATATGAAAGTTTTTACTCCCAAAATACTATTTCATGAAGCTGTTTGGAATTTCAAATTGTTCCTGAAAGTTCCAAACACAGTTTCAATATCCTATAAATTCTTTATGATGTAGTTGTTTATATGCACAATTCAAAAAATAGTAACAAACACATGAATTCCTTCAATTGATGTCAAATCATAATTAACCCATCCACCCCTTAAAAAAACCTTATCTACACATACATCATATTAAGCAACTTCTTGACTCTCTAAAACCTATCAAAATTTATATATAAGTAAACAGAGTCTGAGATATATAAATACATGTACACCTATTTATATACACATATATATCTATATCTCTTACAAAAACTAGTGCATGTTTTACATTGTTCCAATTATTACATCATCAATGAGATATTCTTAATACAATGTTCAGGTACCAATACTATTAATAAATATTCAATATGGAGTCTTTTCGTTACTTCTCATTTAGGATGGTATCTGACGTAAAACGGTTATGACGTCATCAATTTCCTATCAGATGTCATTTGTGGACTATCATTTTTCCGAGTTTTGGATCAGTTTCCATAGAATTTCATGACGTCATAAGTGTCTTAAGTCAGATACCGTCCCAAATGGGAAGTAACTCTGTAAAAAACAAAAAGGCCGAATGCACAAATCACAAATTCCTTATTCAGTTCATGGAGATTATTGTACATGTATGATGACCTATTTAACACTATAAATAAATAAAATCAACAGATTTGTGGGGTTTTTTTTACTTTTCACAACAATGCAGGCCTACATTACTGTATTGTTATATTGCTTTACATCATACCATAAATATATAACTTGTGTGGTAACACCTAGATAGAGATTCTCTGTTCCTCTCCCACAAACTGCCAATGTCAGGAGTGGGAGAAGGGCAGAGAATCTTGGACTAGGTGACATCATCTGCCTCATGCACTGTGCAAAAATTGACTGTAAGTCATTTTTGTATATCAAAAATTATCATTATTATTATTATCATTATTACTAATATTATTATCATTAATATAATATGTATTCTCTACTATAATATAAGGTATCAATTTCTACTGATTTATTTGAAAGACAAGTACCGTACTAATTACTGGGGCCTGTGGTCAAACTTTAACCTATGCTTAAGCTAACTGGTCATAAAATTTGTCTCACTACTGGTATTTCAATAAAATGAAATCACGTCTAGTTATATTCATTATACTGATTTGTAGCATGAGTAATCAGTAAATTAAAATCGAGTGAGTATTTACACAGTGTTTTTACAAATGTCAAACTTTAACTATTGCTCAACTTGACTAACAGTTAAAGTTTTGAACAACTGGGCCCAGATCAGCTCAAGTTGAGGAACCACAGCCCTGAGCCAAGTATGCTACCCACTATGGGTCTCTAGCTCCCAGGAGTATTGTATCAGGTGGAGGTTTGACAATTCTCCATGCATTTCCATTCCGCCAAAATTCTAACATAATTATAACAATACATGTACTTTTGTACTTTGTATAGGTTCCACTTTTTTAAAAATAAATTTTCAATATTACCTGACTGAAAGATGAATCACACTTATATGGACATTTCTAACAGACCCATCCTAAGTAGTGAGGGACCTTTTACATGCCATGTTTACCGTAACAAGAGACCTTGGTTTTTACTGCCAGCAGTGGCATTCAAACCCATGACCTCTTGGTCATGAGCCAAACATTTAACAGATCGAGCTTTGCTGGCCCTATTGAAAGATGAGATGAAAGTAAAAGCATACTTAAGATTTATTCATGTACAATAGTCACTATGGATGTTACAAGTACATATGTACTTGCCTCTGATGGAGTTTGATCTAATTTCAAGTAGGATCTTGCCTTTTTGATTGCTCGAAAGATTGAAGGACATCCAAAGCAATGTTCACAGCATGCATGTATTTAGAATATTTCACATTTTGCACATCTTTTATCCCAAGTGCTTTGTATTAATTTTACACTTAAACAGTAACTAAAGACAGTCATTTTTCTGAAAAATATTATTGTTTAAAGTGTTTCTATTCATTGAAAGACTTCTTTTTCTTTATCATCATTTCAAAAACATAGGTTAGCTTCGTTTTATGTAAATCCAATTTTCTCATACTGCAATCTCTGAAAGCCTAGCACAATTAAATATCTATTTACAATCAATAATAATATTAATATACATATAAGTTTATCATCTCTCTGCATTGAATGATTCTGAAGCTTCTCGAAGTCCATGTATTGAGTCAGATACTTCCTTTTCAAGTTGTTGTAGGTAATCATATTGTTTCTGAAGAAGATGTGGCGAATCTTTTAGCTTATTGTGGAAATCTATTAACTGTTTAGTTTGTTGGAATATTTTATCCTGCTCGCTAGTTTTCTTGTCCTCTGATAGGTTTTCACTTTCATTTTCTGCAAGATCCAAATAAGACTCTTCCATGGCCACACTTTTATCTGTAAAAAAAAAAAAAAACAAATACAAATTTCAACCAATCTCAATTAATTTGATCCTTCAAAGTCCTCCAAAGGGAAGTTCAATATTAATAATAAAGCTCAAACACTCAATTTCAGAAATTTTCTGTCATTTTTCTATACTTGACAGTTGCAGATTTAGAGGGGGGCCAGGGGCCCTGCCCCCCCCCCCCCCCATTTTTGCCACAAATTTACAATTAAAAATCCAGATTTGGCACCAAAAATGGCTAAGTAGTTTGCTTATTACATATGTGCCCCCCCCCCCCGCCCTTTTCGGAAATCCTGGATCCGCCACTGCTTGATAAAGGTGGCTGACAATTTGTGTAACAGGGTGTTAGTGTTTTATTATCAGTTATAAATCTGTTTTATATACAATCAATACAAGATGTCAAAATGGGCCTTTATTAGAGACCTGGGCACCCGAGCATCGAATATAATTCAAAAATATCAAAATTCCTCAAGTAAAATGTTCATAGAATCCTTCTACAACACTGTTATACATTTAGCTTTTCTGCCTATGCTGCAGAAGTTTCTTTTTTATCCCATTCTGGATCTACTACTCAGCAAATTTAGTCAATATAGTATTATACAACATCTGTAACGACCTGGAGAATTTCATTTCTGTCAAATTTTATAAAAGTCTTTGCATTAGTTCTGATGATGAAGTTAAATGAACTAAATATATCCTGCAATAATGCAATCCCCCTCCCCTTCCCTTTATCTTGGAAAAAAAAAAAGCCAAAAACGATTTCTGAACATCCATATTGTTATCCATTTATCTTTCTTTCACTTAATAAAGACAATTTATACATGTGAAAAAGTCATCATTTATCATTATAAGCATTCTACAATGAGAAAACCTGAAATGCCCAAACTATCAAAGTAATTAGTAGATATGCGGTGAATAATACATAAAAAATTTCTATTATAACTATTATCTAAACATATGTCATATGTTCCCATTCTGGAAGTCAAAGAGTTTCAATTTAATCAAAGTCAATTACGTCATGTAATTCATTTTCCTCTTTTCAGTATACAGAATATTTATTTCCAAATCACTCACTGGCCCTCCCACTTAATAGAACTGTAGCCTTAAGTGAAACTCTTTCAAGCATTGTACATGAGGCTCCAAGCAAACTTCACTCACTGACTGAGTCTTCTGTAATAGTATATACAGAGTTATCTACCCTTTGAGTAGGTATCTGACACTGAATAAATGTGGCTTTACCAAACTATAAGACTATGGGAAATGAAGGGATAAAAATGATGCTTCCACTATATCCACAGAAAATCTTTGATGTAACACTAGTTATGTCATCAGATACTTGCATCAATGGAAAATAACTCAGTATTACCAAATTCATGAACTCTACCACTATTTTTAATTCTTTTCACTTTTGTTACTCATATAACAAATTTGTTGAATTAGTTGATATGTATACTCAGATGCTGAGAGGATCCAGACATGTATGTGACGGCATGGGGTATATTCCTCGGGATTTATCTTCAGTTTCTAAGTAAAATCTTGTTTTTTAATCTTTTGTTCTACTATGATAATTGCCTAAAGTGAGAAAATAATTACAAATATTATATTTATGTCAATTGTGACTTCTCAAGTGAAGTCACATGTCTTTATTCATATACATGTATTAACAATATGTGACCGAAAAATTGCACTATCATTTAGGATAATACCAAAGTTATACCCCATAATACATTTGGAATGTTTCAGATTTTTTCTCGTTAAAGAATTGGGCACTGTACAGTATAAAACTTGAAGTGGATGCTTATACGATATAGCTGGATATCGCTATGCATTGGTCTGAAATGTCTGAAATGTCAGACCCAAACAGGAGACTTTGGTCTGAATTCTTCCTTTAGAGAGAATCAACAGGAATATGGAGTATCGCAACTACTAAAATCCATCACGGTTTGCATTTAGTCACCTACCATATTCATTGTTCTCGATGTGGGCACTAAATTTTATGTGGGCAACTTATGTTATAATTATATGACGTCATAACAGTCACAAAGTGTGCATGTATGTTGATGTTAATGTAGTTGCTATATTCTGTATTGAAAAACTCAAAAAAATTGTTAGTAGCATAACTGGAAGGGTGAAAAAAAAATAGGGCACCGCTAACGGGTGCATGATACGCCCGCATCATGTTTAAATGTGGTCTATAAGCCACATCCTTTCATATGACACCATCAAAAGTTTTCTTCCCCCTTTACTTAAGGAGGAAAAGCCTGGATAAGCTTTTCCGACCCCACCCATTTTCCTCCACCCCAGGGACCTGACCCCAACTTTGAAACCCACATGCACAACTACAAGCCACACCCTTTCATATGACACCATCAAAAGTTTTGTTACCCCTTTAGTTAAGGAGGAGAAGCCCAGACAAACTTTTCCGACCCTGTTCATTTTCCCCAACCCCAGTGGCCTGACCTCAACTTTGAAACCCACATGCACAACTACAAGCCACATCCTTTCATATGACACCATCAAAACTTTTCTTCCCCCTTTACTTAAGGAGGAGAAGTTCAGACAAGCTTTTCCGACCCCATCCATTTTCCCCCACCCCAGGGGCCTGACCCCAAATTTGAAACCAACTTGCACAACTACAAGCCACATCCTTTCATATGACACCATCAAAAGTTTTGTTCCTCCTTTAGTTATGAAGTAGAAGCCCAGAAAACCTTTCCGACCCCATCCATTTCCCCCCATCCACCATCAAAAGTTTTGTTCCCCCTTTAGTTAAGGAGGAGAAGCCCAGGCAAGGACAGATGGACAGGCAGACGACAGCGGTATAGCATAATACGCCCACATTTTTAAATGCGGGCGTATTAAAGGAGACAAGCCAAGTGTGACAAGGCCCAGAAATTAAACACAAATTAAGTCTTGAGTCTGACATTTCGGATTGAAAAACAAAAAATATTATGGAAATACTGTACTTTCCGGCACGGATACTGGTTATACCAGTATTCTTAAGAATACTAGATTTAAATTCGTCCCAGTATTCCTGTAAGGATACTAGTTTTTCCAGTATTCTTACAAGGATACTGGTTTTTCCAGTATGTATTTCTACTGTACTTTCCGGCACGGATACTGGTTATACCAGTATTCTTAAGAATACTAGATTTAAATTCGTCCCAGTATTCCTGTAAGGATACTAGTTTTTCCAGTATTCTTACAAGGATACTGGTTTTTCCAGTATTCTTGAAACAGACACGGAAATTAAATTAATGATACTGGGTTTTCCAGTATTCTTATAAATACACTGAATATGGATTTCATTATATTGACATCAGGATTCAGATGTTTTATGGCGTTGGGCGCTGTTTTTTCTGTGACATTAAATGATACCACATTATTATTTTTGTTGTATATATATATATATACTCTACACTGCAATTACTTGGCTTGATTCTATTTTTTTTGCAGGGGTCACTGGTAACATCACATTTTTCATGTTCCATTTGATTATAGTTGATATACAGTTGATTATACATTATTTATAAATGAAATGAACACATATATAGTAAAGCTAATACAAAATTTTGAGAATAATAATGCACTTCATATTAATCACATTTATAACTAAGTACATAATAAAGCACTAAATTTGCGGTCATACTAATTTAAGCCCAGGACAGATTTTAAGCCTAGGGATAAGCCTAGGAGCGCCCAGGGACTATTGGTGATATGTAATGCATAAATATCATATATGGATGGATAATTATGTCAATATGTAATATGCAAAATTTCGTTTTAATCCATTAACTTTTAGCGCACTTTCTACGAAATTGAATGTGTAAATTTCCTAGGCTTATTCTGTTTTCGTAATGTTTCAAAGAAGGATAACTCTTGTTTCGATAACACTGTAATATTATTATATTTACATGTACTTAGTCTAGATTAATTTGTTGTAGCAATAAATAAATTTCGTCCACGGGACATGTATTTTAGTCATTATTTTGTTCTAGATCTGTACTAAAGCCACATTTACATGTAAATTGTCAATATCAACAAGCTAGTTTCACAAAAATACATGCGATAAATCTAAAGACTTTTTGTAAATTTTGAGTTCTTGTATCGTGCTAATAGTATTTGATACTAAATACTCTAGTGTTAGAAATTGTTTATAATTGGAGAGTTTAATAAATTGTTATCAAACTTTTAACGTTACGGAAAATCCTGGGATTTATCGTAAGAATTTTTGTGAAACTGGTCACTGAACTTGAAATTGTATATTTCCTGTGTGTATGTAATTGGAATAATGGCGAAGATAGCGTTTAAAATGCGGTATTCTGGTACAAGTGAATAGCATTAAAATGAGGAATGTAGATGATTAAATTTGAATAGAATAGATGTACAGTGTTATATTCGTCATGCGGTAAGGCTAAATGAACGACAACCAAGTGGTACACATATACATGAAGTAGTCGTATTCACAAAGACTTTTAAGTCCTCAATAGGTTTTAATCATCATAATTATGAGTTTATGACTTTTGTTTATATAAACATTGCTTCAAAATCCTGCAAATGGTGCTTTCAAAACATTCAGCACATGCATCCTAAATACTATCTTACATTTAGTACCGTATATATTAGAAATATTTCTTAGGAGAATTTTACAATCGCACACATGTTATATAACATGACTGAAGCCACCGATGTTAATTAATCAATAAATCTGGCAGGTTTGCTCTACCTTAATTACGCAAGAGGGGCATTTATTTGAAGACAGCTGATATTAATGAAATTCAACTTGAAAATTTCAATATTTTATTCACATACAAATTTAATCCACACATTATTTATCAATACAACAAAGCTGTACAATGAAGATATATGCAGTAATATTTTGAAATTATGTATCATGATTTGATTTACACAAGTTTATGATTCTATACACATATTTCATAAACAACAATTGTATAAAGTTATGGTATTATACACTGTCTATCACAAGCTTCAGTAAGAAATACAATGATGTTCATCTAAAGCTCCTACATCCCACGGCCATTTGGATTTGCTGCGCATACATTTTGGTAGCTTGTGTGTTCAAGTGTACCCCATCATATGTAAAAATGTCCCATTTTGGATTCTGTAACCCACGCAACCGCCAGAAATGAATGTTGGAGTATGGGGAATAATGTCTTTCAAGAAATTTGTTGATCTTGCTGATCTCACAATTATAATTTTGTAGTGTCATATTTCTTGGTTGCTTGCGTGGAAATAAACTACCGATGATTACATATTTAACACTATCTATTGCTTGCAGTCTATTCACCAAGTCTCGCATGCCTTCAACAACAGATGCAATTGTACTCTGCGGTGATATATCGTTTTCTCCACACTGAATAAAAACTGTACTAGGCCTAAAATGTTCACAATCAGTCATTTCTTTAGAGTAAAGCAATCTTTGAGTGGTAGCGCCGCGAAGTCCGAAATATTGAATACTATCACATTTTCCTAGCGGTAAAGCCCCAGACTCTAGAGATTCCTCCAGTCTTGCAATAAAGCTATGGCCAATGATTGCTATTCTGTCAGACATTTCGATGTAGTATACTATTCTAATGATAATGAGATATCTAAAAATGCACATTTATATATACACGTTTCCCATATAATATTTCATATCATTAGAGCAGAGCTATTAGAGGGAAGGGCTTTAAACACAAATTAACAAACATTTAGATGCAAATTATGTAAACAAGTACAAATTTCTTTGATATGGACTACAAATAATTAGGAAACTAAATTGCTTTAGTTGGTATTCACTTTCATAAACCGACCGCTTTGACATTACTCTCATTAAGTAAATGCTGTTATCTAAATTACCACAGCCTCTGTTAATTGCTGTATTACAGTATTACGGTAATTGACCCCAAGCTATCATAATGATTCCGGTCAGAAGATCTCACTTTGACGGTACAGTATTCATAGGGGATCAAACAGTGGGCTATAATTACCCCAAGCTTAAGAGGAGTATATATACGCTTCACTAGTAATCATGGTCATTCACTGCTTTTTTGCCTTTCTGTAAGCTTGCATTATTTATTTTGCTCGGATTTTAGTAAAAAAGACTGATCTTTACTTGTCCACTTAATTATTTTTGGAATGGAAACTTGTTGCATCATGTAAATAAATTGTGTTTTTTTTTTCTTGTATTTTTAATAGTCGCTAAATTTAATTTTATATGGAAAGTTTACTGTAAATAGTATAGTTACCATATTTATTTTGTGCTTTTAATAGTCGCTAAATCCTATTTGCATTTTTACATTTTCCTGAAAATGGCATCATTTCCATGTGGAGTTTGCGTTAATGAATGTGACGGAAACAAAAACATTGCTTGCGAGAAATGCAATAAATGGTATCATCAAACATGCGAAAATCTCAGCAATCATGATTTTTCATTTTTGAGCAAGACAACTCTCCAGTATATCTGTTCCACATGTTGTTTGGATAAAGATGGAAATTTTGATTTTTCCTTTGGCTTAGAACGTTTAAATGAGAACAAGTTATCTGTAGAAGCTGCAAAATTGGAAACGATTTTTATGAGATTTTTACCTAAACAAGTAAATTCTTCACACTCCGTTTCATGTCAGTCTTTAGTTAAAGATAACGTTGCCTCAGATTTGCTAGGAAACTGTTCAGACTATTTGGCCGTGAAGACAACAGGCGATGGAAATTGTCTTTTTAATGCTCTTTCGATATATCTCGCAAGCAATGAAACGCTTTCTTTGGAACTTCGGTTTAGATCCTCTTTGGAAATGATTTTACATCGTTCGTTCTACGAACGAATCCATTTGAATGACGGACTTTCTAACGTTAGCCCGACATACGACGATTCAGTGCGAGCATGTGCGACAAAAGAGACAAAGACAAACGAAGCAGAGTCTGACGAGACAAAGACAGATGATACTTCGTTCCTTAATTTCACAAATGACGAAGTTGTTTTCGTGAGCCAACCCTTCAAGAATCCCGAGGTTAACAGATTAAATGGAAAATTTTTGAGTTCTGATGATACAATGAACAAAATTGTGGTCTCTGAAAATGTTCACAACCAAGTTCCACATGGCCACAAAGAAAACGTCTTCTTCATTGTTAAAAACCCAACTAACACCAATGATAAGAGATCTTTTGTTGATGACTGTGGTGTGTGGGTAAAAAATTCTCGAAAAACCGCTTATTTTCTTCAAACAGAAATTGGGCAACTTAAACCAATTTTCAAAAAGGGTGTCATTTTTTTCAAAGAAATCAAAGGGAAAATGGTTCCTTTAGAACCACAGCCATCTTCAATTGACGTTGTTGTCCTTCAGAGATACTATTCAAAATTGAAAAAAAATCCTGAATACCAAAGACGCGTAAGTTGGTTTGAGCACCTTCCCGGTCAGTCAGATAAATTATCTTTGGCACTGTTTGAGTACATTGGGGAATATCCAGGGGAATGTGTTCATGGTAATGCAAAATCAAACAAACCATACAAACGACCAACCTTGGAGCAGAAAAAAATCATTTCCGATGGTCTGAAACACGGTAAAGCACCAAATCAAATTTCAAAAGACTTAAACAAATTTGATTCTGAAAACTTAGTGGACCTCAAGGTCATTCAAAACGCAAAATTCGGGTATGACAGGGCAGCCAAACCACCTTCTTCGTCTTCTAATAACATTGCAGATGAAGTCCAGACAATTTTGAGCTCCCTTCCAAACAATAAGTTTGTAAGATCTGTCATTGCTAACAACGACGGTAGACCCCCTAACATTGTTTGCTTTACTGATGAACAACTTGAAGACATGAGACAATGCATGACAAACGGTGCCATCATTGGTATAGACAGAACATTTAACCTCGGACAATTTTATGTCACCTGCCTCTGTTATCAACACCCTAACCTAACCCGTAATTCAACAAACACTTCACCAATCATGTTAGGTGCAATTTTCCTACACTCTGACGGCTCCTATGCAACGTACTGCGATTTTTTGAGTAAAATTAGATCGACTCTTGGATTTCATATTTTAACTGAAAAAATCATTTTTGGTACTGATGAAGAACTCGCTCTAGTAAATGCAATAAAAACCGTTTTCCCATCCTCTGAACATATCTTATGTACACGACACCTTAAAGAAAATGCACAACGTAATTTGGCCAGTAAAAATGTGGAGGAAAACATCAGAAATCAAATTGTGCATTCAATATTTGGACCTTCAGGCCTCTTAACTGCAGACTCTCGAATTTCATATTTAGAAAGAGAGCAAGAAATCTCAGATAAATTCGGGCATGTAGGGGGTAATTATCTAACAGAGAAATTACTTCCTACATTAAAAGAAAAAATTTTTCTCCCAAGTACGCGCAACCAGTTTATTCCACCAAATTGGAAAAATAACAATTGCGAGAGCATGAACCATAAGATAAAACTTCTGGGAGAATGGAGAATGTCTAAATTGCCACATTTGATCGACAGGTTACTGGAAATTCAGGAAACACAAATAATAGAAATTCGTGGTGCGTTGCATGGTCGTGGTAATCTTCAGTTAGCTATACATGCCCAACACTTGCGTATTTCTCACAATACTTGGCTTGACCTGTCTGATGATCAGAGAAATAAAGTATTTCGGAAGTTTTTAAAATTTAAAGTTAGAGATGTTGTAGAATCTTCGGATGGAAAATTAAATGTTCCAAACATAGCACGCATCGCAAAAAAACCAGGTCAAGTCAAGCGTGTGAGATCTGCCAAGACCACCTCAGTGCCCAAAAAACCTAAATTAACAAAATGATCTTCATTTCTACTTTCTATTTCTGATCCACATCCCTCTACTTGTATCCTTCACTGACTCTCACATATCAAGCAACTAACAGACACCTCGACTTCTTCCCCCTCCACTTGACGGCTGTGCTTGGGATTCAGTCTAGGGATCATTTAATTAACATAATTATACAGTATTTATAAAACCTCTTACATTTCCCCCTCAAAATAATATTTTCATTTAATGCCTCGACTTTTTCCTCCTCCGCTTGACGGTTGTGCTATGGATTAAGTCTAGGATATACCAACATAATTTAAATATGATTTCATATTTCATGTTAGGTCTGTAGATAATAAAATAAATCTTATTTATTTCTCTTTAAACTAAGATGCAATCATTGAAATAAAAAATAAAAAAAATAAATTTGGATCCATACGTAGAACCACGTCCTTGTCGTTGGATCTGGAAACATGTTCACATAGTAAATTTAACATTTATGAACATGGCTGAGAGTTCTACTTATATTTTCATGAATAGTTTTACAGATTGAAATTTATTTACTAATGCAATGCATCCTTTAATAATATTCTTTGAGTATAATATACATTATAGTGTTATCGAAACAAGAGTTATCCTTCTTTGAAACATTACGAAAACAGAATAAGCCTAGGAAATTTACACATTCAATTTCGTAGAAAGTGCGCTAAAAGTTAATGGATTGAAACGAAATTTTGCATATTACATATTGACATCATTATCCATCCATATATAGTGATATTTAAGCATTACATATCACCAATAGTCCCTGGGCGCTCCTAGGCTTGTCCCTAGGCTTAAAATCTGTCCTGGGCTTAAATTAGTATGACCCCTAAATTTGATCACTGACTTAAGATGCACAAAATACACTATATTATATATACATGTACAAAGTATTCTATTAAATCACTCATAGCTGAGGAGAGCAACAATTGCCACTGAACGTAAATCCTTTGGCGACCTGTGGCGAGCATACAACAGAATAAGCGAATTAGGGCTAACACATCAGACAGAGAACCACTCTCTGAACTTTGTAGATCCAGAAACGAGATTATTAAATCTTTACACGATGATACTGGTATTTCCAGTATTCTTGATTTAAGAATTTCGATTATTAAATCTTTACACAAGGATACTGGTATTTCCAGTATTCTTGATTAAAGAATTCTGGAAGAATACTGGAAGAATACTGGAACGAATTTAAATCTAGTATTCTTAAGAATACTGGTATAACCAGTATCCGTGCCGGAAAGTACAGTATTTCCAATATCATTTGAAATGAATTATATGATTATGAAAATATAATCTTAAAAATGATTTACCTATATTTTCAAAATTTTCACTGAAAACTATATCATTATCATCGACATTTTCCACGTCATGGTGAATCTGTGCCATGGAAGGAGGTTTCGGTCTTTCTGGTATAACACTTTTCCCCTTTCCTTTCAGCATATTTCCGTCGTGTTTTCTGAATATATAACTAATTACTACTAAAACAGTGCCAAAAGTGCTGTATATTACGTAAAATTGTTATTGCATGGTGTAATTTTCTAGTATCATAAAATCTTAAAAGTTCTGCGTTTCGTTGGTGGCAAATTGAAAGTAAAAGGTACTTTACTATCAGTACGACAACGAGATCCGGTAAATGACCCGACAATCGTGTGGATTGAAATCTCTACCCACACTACACAGACTCAGAGATCGATATAATGTGTGTATATTCACATTGCATCTTGTAAAACGTATACATTTACTGTTTTGTGATCAAGTATTGAAGGAGAAACCACTGTTTGTCGAATTTTAAAAGAAGCCACGATTGTCAAAGGATATTTTCGAATAGACAGCAAAACTCATCCTAATCCTTGACACGCAGTTTAGTGAATATTTTTCAACACAGATTAACCCCCCCCCCCCCGTTTTCCCTCCCACATACACACGCACACAAAAGGTGCTCGACGACCACCGAACAAACCGAGACCCCAAACCGAACCCTGTCGTCACTACACTCCGTGTAACGTATTTGATGATATGCCATTTACCCAATCATGAGTTATCGAAAAGGGATATTTAAAAATATTTTCCATTAAAGTGATACCGATTATGAAAATCACTGAAAATTGGAAAATCTTTATAAATCATTTATGCTTTATCACTTGTAAGATTTAAATGCATCATGTTATGGGAATTTCTATATGCACTTTGTAAATACACAATCCCCCCCCCCCCAAAAAAAAAAAAAAAAACAAAAAACAAAAAACCAACCATACAAACAAAAAACAAAAGAACACATAGAAAAGTGGAAAATCACCTGAGAAATGACCATGATATTTTGATATTTTAACATAGAAGCTAGAATTCTATTAATCTTTGTCTTTATATCCATTATAGGTGGGGTTATAAATGTACAAATTTTTAGAATTAACTAACACGGTGGCGACATCTTTAGTTAAAACTCAGATATTTCAGCACACAGTCTGTTAAATGATCATTTAATGCAATGATCTTTAATCAATACAGAAGCAAGGAAAGCTATTTATATTGAATACATACCTGTATTAGATCTTTTATACGACTTTTACTTAATCGTGTTCCCTTAGAATGGAACAATCAGTGAAAGTAAGACAAAACGAAAATTCCTAAGTTCTTCTACCGATAAGTCAGGAATGATTTGGATTGTTCATTTTGATAATACATTGCATTAAGAGATGGGTAGTCTTACAGAAGCTGGATGCAGCACCCAATTCTCACTGTCTGTCTGTTTGTCTGCATTTCTTCTATATTTTGTGCATTTTACATCCGCTAAAATCAACAAAAATAACTTTTTTTCAATCTACTGTACATACAGTGCAGTGGCGGATCCAGGATTTCCGAAAGGGGGGGGGACGCATGGGTATTAGGCAAACTTCTCAGCCATTTTTTGGTGCAAAATCTGGATTTTTACTAGTAAGTATGTGACCAAAGGGGAAGGGGGGCGGGTTCTGCCCTCTAGTACTACTGGATCGTTTTGCATGATGATCTCTCGAGTTCACCGGTGATTGGTGCCGTAAAATTGATACATATACTGAATTTTTTGTAAATCATCCCTTTCACAAAATATTTTTCTGCATATACATATTCACGATTTGGGCGATTGTTGAAGGGACACTCTGACATGTTTGTGAAAATCAATCTATCTTCCCCTGGCCTCGTTTACAATCTTCAGTGCCATCACGTCCACGCTGGTCTGTTCATAAATGAGCAAAAAGCGGACGCATTTCTCATATGATGGATTCGCCAGGAGGCGCGTTCCATTACTCGGATCGCTCCACATCGATTTCCGATCTTATATAAAAAGAACGCATTTGTATTGGAAGTTGGACGCTGATAATACCGTCAGAATGAATCCCAACGTGAGAATATGAAAGTATTTACAAATTCTAGGTGAAAACATGTTAAAATCCGGCAAATATTTACATTAAATCTGTTTATTTTACTCAAACCACACAAATGTACTGTAGGTGTCACCACCTTGATTCTGGTTTGATGACCTACATGCCGATCGGAATCGATTCTCAGAATCGGCGTTATTTTTGCAGCGACAGTGTGAATTTTCTCCAGCATAGATTCTGCACTCCTTTGTAAGGAGCTCCGTCATGTGATCATAGCGTTGCTTCCTACCGGGGCGTCATAGGCGCACCGGTAGCGTAACTTCAGTAGAATAAGACAGTCCTGCCGACAAACACTGTTATCCACACGACCGTGTGCATTACCGTTTAATAGTACGGTCACTCTGCCGATAGCCTCGACCAAACTGGATCTGCAACTCCTGACAGGTTGGCCTTTAGTAACAGAAATTCATAACGCTTGCGGTGAACATGATCTATCCTGATTCACGTTTGATAGGCCTATATGGTCGAAATATTCTTCAGATGATTTCAATTCTCACTGATATAAAATTGTTCCATCATTTATGAAAATCAGAAAAACTTTACAAATCAAAGATCTACATTTTTAAATCCACATGTGTATGACTGATATCATAAAAGATAATTTTATAAAGCTTAAAATTCGTAAACTTTTACTTTGGGTGATTAATTTTGGTGTAAAAGAATACAATCTTTCATAAAAAAACCGCTGAAAATAAAAAAAAAATGAAACAAACAAACAAACAAAACAAACAAGAAACAAACAGATTCTAAAAACAAGCCCCCCCCCCCCACCCTCAAAACAAAAAACCCAAATCAAACCAACTCCCCATCCCCTTAAAAACCAAAACAAAAGAAAACAAAGCAAAAAAAAAAAAAAAAAAAAAAAAAACCCACACAAAATAACCTTCACTGACATTCGGGTTTTTTTTTTTGTTTTTTGTTTTTTTGTTTTGTTTTGTATTTTTGGGGTTTTTTTTTTTTTTTTGGTCAAACTGTTTTAAAACTCTTTTTCCTAAAACCCATTGAAATTCAAATACATGGGGAACATGAGGAACTCTACAAGCGCTCAGGGAAATTTTGATTTTTTTTTAATTATTTGGTCAGAGACATATATACACATATGTATGCGTATATATATATATATATATATATATATATATATATATATATATATATATATATATATATATATATATATATATATATATATATGTCTCTGATTTGATTATTTAAAAAGTGAAGATTTTTAAGATTGATTAATCAATTCATTTATTTATCATGCATTTATCTATTTATTTTTAGGGGGTACTTGATTGTCAGTTTCAGTTTAAAACCGTTGAATACATCATAAATATTCATGAATTTATTCTTCAAGGAATATGACCGCAAAGACACTCGACACTCATGCTAGCTAATGTCAGGGCGTCCCTGCTAATGCCATGAATGATTTACTTTTGCACAGGCTTACAGTACAGTATATCTGTAACTTTATCCACTATCAAACAAAAAATAAATAGATCTAAATAAAAGAAATAAACCAGAGACATGTGTATATATATGTCGCTGAATAAACCAACCAACCAACCAACCAAACAAACAAACTTTTAGGGTAGATCTATATATCTGATATTCATGTGTATCCCATAGGATACCTCTTCCTCGTATTACGAAAAGAAACGATGATGGCCGATTGATTATTTACCGAAAATGGCACACCGGAAGTAGGATGCTGGAATATAAACAGAATCTGTCTTGATGCATCTGTGATCCAAAATGCTAAAATATTATGGGAGATGATGTTTAAGACATGGCCCAAGCTTACCAAGAAAGCCAGGTAGGTTTTTCATCTTTAATCAAAGAGCTCGCGTGCACACAGGGGAACAGAAGTCAATGTAATGAAAGACTACTGTTACAGCCTTCCATCGTGTACTGTACTCGTGTTTGCCATATTAAACACGCAGTACAAATTATGTTTGTGCAATTTTTGTTATTAGGAATTGTAGTTAGAGTTATTTAAAATGTTTAGATTATTTCGTTTGGCAATGTAGATTGTGGATATTATACATGTGGAAAAACGATATGTATAGTATACATATCGATAAAAAAGGAGGGGGGGGGGGGTTTGGAATATTGTCAGTTGTATCGGATATATGAGCATGAGTTAATTATTCAGTTAGAAATATGAGTAATATATCAGTTCTGCCCCTAGAGAGATGGGCAGTATTCTGTTATTCATGTTGCAGGATATAGAAATAACCTACACATTAATTCCTCGACATTAAGTATAATATACCCTTGTTTTATATTCCCATACACATACAAATATATGTAACCGAACTATGTCATATATAAACATAATTAATAATACATCTAATGTTTGTTCCATTAAATGACTATGAATGTGATTTATTTGCTGAAGCACAATAACATTAACAACAATAGGCGATCTTCATATTTTACATGATATAAGCGGCCCAAGACCCGACATGTTACGTTTTGTCGTGGTTTTCATTTTGACGTAAAGGGCTTGATAGTTATGTCACAATTTATGCAATAATGTCAAAATAAAAATCCTGGCAAAGAGTTGCATGTTGTGTCTTGGGCCGCTTATATCACGTAAAATATGAAGATAGTCTATTGGCAAAGGCATATACTATAACAATGGTATGGTCCTAGATTATATACTTTTAAAATAAGTTCTAGAATTTGATATTGGATGAATGGATTTGCTTCTAGTGGATTAAAATGCTACAAATTCAATGATTGTTAAAAAGTCTGGAAAACCGAAGTGTTTCAGTCAGACGGACAGGCAGACAAAGTGGAAGCCAATAACCCCTTTTGGTTTTACTGGTGGGGGACTAATAAACATGGACAATTGTATACGTATAGATATCATATAGAAACAAATATATCAGGTGTGATTGCATAGATTCATATGACTCTATGAGAGCCGGCGTGGCCTAGTGGTATCGCGTCGGACTCCTGATCGGGAGGCCGGGGTTCTAGTCCCACTCTGGTCATGCCGGTGTCATGTCTTTCGGATGAAACAGTAAAAACCGAGGCCCCGTGTCATGGTATGCATGGCACGTTAAAGATCCCTCACTGCTTCGGGTGGGTCCGTTGCAAAGGTCAAAATTTGTATGCCCTGCATCAGGCAGATGCCGTCACCATATACGTGAAATATTCGTGGTGTGACGTAAAACAAAAATCAATCAATCAATCAGTCATAGATTCATATGGAATGAAATGAAAATGTGTGTGCATGCACATGTACCTTATCGTCTTAAATTATAATGAGTTCAAAGTTACTGATATATTAGTTATTTGGTCATTTCGTAATATGGAGTTATCTACCGTCTGAGTCTCTGAATAGATATCTGACGTTTACAGAATAAATAATGTAAACCAGTCATATAAAAACCGATGTGAAATAATAGGAAATGAATGCATATAAATGATGCTTCAATAAGAATTGTATGATGTCACGATAGTTACCGGTATGATGTCAGATACCTACCAAAATGGGAGATAACTCTATATTATGAAAATCCAGAATATAATTAATATATGGGTGATACAAAATCATTATGTAGAATACAGTCCTGGGTCCAGTGCCATAAACAGAGAATATACTTAAGTCATAATTTCAAATTCTTCTGCTCAACGATGAGTTATTAACTGGGATTTGGATTTTATTGAGTTTTATTCTATTGATAAATAGAATTAAACCATTCTGCATGACAATTTATTTCAGTGTGTGATAATGGAATGAATTAAAATGAAATAATTTACTTAAGTATTTTCTCAGTTTATGGTGCCGGACCCTGGTGTTTTATAATTTTTTCACCCACCACAGTGGACCACATCCAGGTGTAAATTTAAGAATTGCACAATACATTGTGTAATTTATAAAGATGTGTATGAGCACAGGTAAATTTCCACCTGGATTCGAACTGTAATTTTGGATGTATTTCCTACTGTGTTTTGTGCAATTTCTCCAAAACACCTGCACTGTACTGTATTATTACATAGTGAATCTATAAAACATACATAATGATTAAATATGAATTTGCAGTTAAATCTAAAGTATACATTACGATTGAATTCCTTGCATTCACTTCATGCATTTGTGTACTTGCAAAGAAGAAACCCACATTGCCATGAGTTTGTCTTGCTTTCACGTCTGTCTGACTGTCCGAACTCATATCCCTAAACTGTTCCTTGGAATTTGATCATGTTTCACATAGCTGTTGTCTCGCAGAATATTGGACAAAGGTAACTCAGGTATTTCTGAGAGGTCAAGGTCAGTTAGCAACTAGAACTTAGAATACCTTAAAAAACCTTATGTATTCAACTCTAGACAAATTTTCATCTACTTATGTTGATTATAACTTAGTCTTATAACCTTCATATTAAGGATGCATGCAACCCCAACTTCTTATGATCCCTGAATGAATTTGGAGCATATTTTTGTTGTTTCTGCCTGTCAATCAGTTTTGCCCTCCATCCCTTTGACCATTTGCAAGACTTTCATCAGAGTTTGATCAAATCTGTGAAGAGGGATGCAATGGTGACCTTTCTTTTCTGAAGATATTTCTTATTTTGGATACAGACATACAATTTTAATTCAATTGAAATTTAATTTTAGTTTATGTCAATGGAGTAATCCATGGGTTTTATATAGTTACAGGACTATCGATCAGTTTTACTGATTTTCTTATTTTGACAAGTTTTGGTCCTTACAAGGAAAATGTGGCCTTTAATGCTGGCAAAGAGAAACAATAGATTCCCCAGTACTGATGCCTAGGAAGTGTTCATGTAAAGCTAAAGGCTGTGTCAAGATTATACATAATACATTGTAGCATATTCTGTTCTCACATACCAACTGCAAGGGTAATGGTGTGCAGCATACTCAAATCATTTCCCTTCAACTTCGTAGATCTCATCTGCTCAGAGGAATGTTATTATAAAGACAGCTCCGCTTAACTTCCAAAACAAGTTATTCCCTTTTGAATTACATCATTGAGAGGCAATGAAATTGTTTGTTTTTTATGCTGTTAGGGAATTCATTTACGTAACTGACATTTGTTTACACAAAATTGACATTAGATATTGCTGTCTGGTAGTGTATGTTACATGCATCAAATAATGCAGCATTTGGTTGATTGGTGTTTTACGTTGCTCTCAACCATTTTTCAGTTATATCATGACACGAAGGCAGTAGGTTACCATCATCTTAATCATAATGGCTGGCACAATCTGGGAATCAAACCCTGATAGCTTGTACAGGAGGCCAATCCCTTAATCACTACATCAAATGTGCTCCTACAGCTCTGCAATTATAAAGGCTTTAGTATCATTATATCATACATAGAACTGAATTTGGAATAGTGCAAACAAATGTAAATGCAACAAATAAAAATTACCAAAGCAAAGCATTGTGGTCACTGCCTGTGTTTAGGGTTGTGCAAAATGGGATTGTACAATATGAATGCCATTAAAGGAGTTATCTCCCCTCCTTATAAATATAAAAAAAAAATATAAAGTGTGGAAATACTGCACTGTGAACTTCACTTTTGTTCATGAAAATTGATAAATTAAAACATTACAGACTTTCAACTTAAGATTTCTGCAAAATTTTGCCTTTTGTGAAAGAATATGAGCAAAATATGATAATTCTCTCAAGGTCAATACAATGTATAACTATCCCTGTTTGGGTGGAATAATATTTTTTTTCAAAAATCCTCTTGGTAAAAGGTCTTATTTTGTAAGAGGCTTCAAAATGATATATTCATTTCAAAGATCAAAGTTATAGCTATTGAGATCTAATTAGTGCTTATTATGCCAATTTACCTTAACGAGAACTGTTTGACATTGGCCCTTCAAGTTAAAGTTATAGTAGGGGATATAGAGTCTGTCAGTAAGCAGTGTTTCTGGACTGTATCTCAATAGCTTTTCATCCCATAGTCATGATAATTTGTACTTACATGTAATTGTTTTAGAGGCCCAAAGGTCAAGGTCATGGGACATTAATTTATTAAAAGAATTACTAGACTGTAATTGGATGCCTTTTCAATATAAAATCACAATACTTTGTACATAGGATGCCCTTGACCAAAGTGAGATACTCATATTTATGTTAGGTTCAAAGGTCAAGGTCTGAGAACTATGATTTTCAAAAAGTGTTTCCATGTTGTAGTTCAGTGTCTTTTCATCATCTGTAAAACATAGATATGAAAGCATAAACTTGTTTCCTGTACATGTGCATGTATATCAAAAATTCAGTTATGCAAAGTATCCAGAGCGCACCCATTTAAATGTTATTTTAGTCAAATGACTTGAAATTTTTTGAGAACTGAAATTCCTTTTGGGGAAAGTATATGTCATGTGTTTTAGGTTAACACTTCCTCTTCTTCTCATTTTCATCAAAGTATCAAATTTTGCTGGATCCAGCCATGCATTATCAAGTGCTTCCGTCTAGCCCATGTCACAGGGAGAAAAGTACTTGTAAATTTAAATAGATAATACATATATATAAATATACATGTATATATATATATAGATAAATATATATTTATATACAAGTGTATATATATATATATATATATATATATATATATATATATATATATATATATATATATTAGATTATAATAGATAGATAGATAGATAGATAGATAGATAGATAGATAGATAGATAGATAGATGAAACAATTACCTGTAGATGATATGAGAAATTAATATTTCAATTTACTGGTAACTTACTTGCCTTAAATTTTCATAAAATATCTAAATAATGAATGTTATAAATTTACTCACTTTTGGTGACAGAAAAATAAAGTAATTTAAGGACTCCTGCTGTAGTCTCCATATTATTCAAGAAGTGATTAGTGAATTCAGTTCATACTCAGAGGGTTGTGGCATCAGCATATGAAATGTGATCCTATGATGGCACATGTATCCTAGTGTATTGAAAATCTTATCTGCAAGGATCCTTAGGATTGGGTCGAAATTTGATGTCTGCAAATGTATTACAAACATGATATTGGTCAGTGAAAATATGTTATCAACATGATTTTGGTGTGACGTACAGCGTGTGGGTGTCTGAAGATATGTTACCAACATAATATAGGTCCCTGAGGATGTGTTACCAACACTATTGAGGTGTCTGGAGATATGTTACCAACATAAAATAGGTTTTTGGAGATGTGTTACCAACACAATATAGGTGTCTGAACAAAAGTTACCAACATGATATAGGTCCCTGGAGATGTGTTACCAACACTATCGAGGTGTCCAGAGGTATGTTACCAACATAATATAGGTCCCTGGAGATGTGTTACCAACACGATTTTGTTGTCTAAAAATATGTATAACCAACACCACATAGGTGCATGCAGATGTGTTACCAACACGACATAGCCTATGTGCATGGAGACGTAGAACCATCACGACATTGGTGCTGGGAGATGTATTACCAACACTATATAGGTGCTTGGAAATGTATCACCAACAGGACATAGTTACTTGGAACGCCTGAGTTACCAACGCGATTTAGGTGCCTGGAGATGATTACCAACACGGTATGGGTCATGCTCCGATTACATGTCCGTAATGATTTTGTTTCAAACACCAACTTTGGCACCCTGCTGCTCGCTTATGATATCTCTTTTAGACTAAATTCGAAATGTTTTGAAATAATTTATATTTATCAAAACAAGGGGGTTTCCAAGTCCAAAAATTCAAAAAAAAATTTTAGAACTAATTAAGGGCTCTTATTTGAGTGGAAATAAAAATATGGGGGAAAAAACAACTGTCATGAACCGAAAAAAAATCAATGAACAATATATTTATGAAAAAGCCGCACAATAATGTATGGGACATCCTTCAACAAGAACATGTGGAAAGACATCAAAGTATCCTAGTTTAGGTGCAAATCTTCAATCTGAGAGTTTACTCATATAGGTGCACACAGTTGTTTGCCCGACACGATATAAGCGACTTTGGATGTATTACCGACACGATATCGGTGCAGAATTCTTAAAAGTGGGGTAACGCAACATATATCCGATACTTTGTGACGCATTAAACTTGATAAAAGTACAGTCAAGTTGCAGTTGAAAACGTCGCATGAGCTGATTAGTCTTGATTGATGCGGCATCATGCCATACAAAAAGAGTTCGATCGGCAATTTGCTTTATGTCTATTTTTCTTCTTTGATAAAGGATATATTTAAAGTACTAACTCATTCTCCCGGTAAGTTCATGCTGGTTTTATAGAGTGCATGTTGCAGAATTTCTTCTGTTTGTAATATTCGCAGCACTCTGTGTTGATGGGTTAAGATGAAAACAATTGAATCACCAAGATTTTGGCACAGTTGCCTGCTGCAATCGTACCAAGTGACATGCCTTTTGACAGTTAAAGAAAAGGGTTATGTTCACGGAGCCGTAGGAAGCTGTACGGAAAAGCTAAAGATGTATATGTAGGAAAGAATGAACATATAAAAAAAAAAAGAACGAGAAATTTTTTTCCGTCCAGTCCATGGTATAGAATAGGAAACTTTCTGAAATGCGGTCGTGATGGGACACCCTCTTCCAGTTCCTTCGATTTATATACCATTTAGATAGTTACAAATACCAGTACCGGCATACATTACACATTTTTCAGTCGCTTGTAAAGCAATGCGACACATAAGGTTCACTTTGTCAGGAGTCTGTCTGTCTGGTATTATTGGCAATTTTGGCCCAATGCGGGTATCGAACCCGGATCGTCGGCACCGCAAGCAAAGCGTTTAACCACTACACAAAGCCTGCGCTTAGTGAAATACTTCAGTGGCAATTTTTCTTATTAGGAAAGAGGTTACCACAAGGCGGTGCGTGACTAACTTCTAGAGATGATGCTGATATAACATAAGGATATTTTCCACCCATTACCCCAATCTTATCAGAAATCTCTGTTTCGTCGGTATGGAATTAGATAAACCTATTTTTATAAATTCTCATTTCTTCCTTTATGAGTACGAAAGGTCTTTTGGGTTATGAAGTGGGAGTTGAAATTAAACTTTCATAATTTCCCGTTACGATATACAGAATAAAAAAAACTTCCGAAATTATTATTTCCTAAGAAAACAACAGTGATCTCACTATGGTAGTGACATGAAAAGTCACAATGATCAAATGATGGGTCCAGCGTTGAAAATATACATTTGACTTTACACTTTATATTTTGGACAGGCCAGGGGGCTTGTTTAGTCCCGACCAATTTTCCTCAGTTCAGAACTTATGATTTCATTTAATGAAAATACTGTTTGACTGTGGAGAAATATGAAGTTTGTAGGAGGGGCGGATCCTTTGGTAAATTTTTGAAAAGGAAAGAAAGTACAAAAACTGACAGTTTTTGTTTCTGTGTGTGGATTTTATGTTAAACTTTTCTTATCAACATTCCCGATATCCTTTACACAGTATGCTTAATCTGAAAGAATAGCTAATTTGGATTTTGGATTCGCGACGTCATCTATGACGGACTACGTTATAGTTTACAAACGCAAGAGGATGAGCTTCAGGCATCAGGCGCCAACAGTCCTTAGACATGCACCCTCACCGCACGTAACACACATATTAGCTTATGCTTTCGTCCATTCTATGTAAATGTTATAAAACTATATACATGTATAACTACATATTGTCAAAAAAAAAAAAAAGGATGAGCTTATGGAGTTTGAATGTTTTTGCTCGCCCCTTTCTTTTGCACCTTCAATTGCCAACGAGGTTTGTTTCCTGTTTTATGTGATATCTCTTACATTTGGTCTAAAGATTGATTGATTTTTGTTTAACGTCACACCACGAATATTTCACGTATATGGTGACGGCATCTGCCTGATGCGGGGCATACAATTTTTGACCTTTGTAACGGACCCACCCTAAGCAGTGAGGGATCTTTAACGTGCCATGCACACCACGACACGGGGCCTTGGTTTTTACTGTCTCATTCGAAAGACAAGACACCGGCATGGCCAGAGCGGGAATCGAACCCCGGCGTCCCAATTAGGAGTCCAGCGCGATACCACAAGGCCACGTCGGCTTTTGGTCTAAAGAACACTCAATCATATCTATTTCTGAGTTGTAAAATGTTCCCATATTTTACAAAGCCGTAAATTCAATGACATGACCGTCGCTGTCATTAATGAAGTCATAATTATGGGAGATAACTCGTGTGAGTAGTGTTTGTAACCTTTTTTATGTGTTGATTATAGGTAGATCTTTAGGAATATTCAATTATTCGCTTTAGAGAGTCGGTGAAACAAATATGTTTTTTAAAAAATGCGAAAAACTCTCGAAAAATCCGTTTCATATTACCTTTGATGGCTCTCTGTACTTCAGGGGTTTTCGTCAGTGAAAACTCTTGTGACGTGTGACTTACAATCACTCATGACGATCTAAATACATCACTAAGGTCAGCACAAAAATAGTACAATTGTCCTATGACATATTTGAAATTTTTAAAGATATTCAAATATGCATAATGACTACGAGAGAGTGTGCATATTTGACATCATAAAGTTTAAATATTTTAACAGAGACATAAACACATAATGTTACATATGTCAGAGAGCCATATAACTTTCAACACGAGTAGCCAGTCTCTCTGTGTATTTCTCTGATATTAGTAAAGCCGCGGCGTTGCCTAGTGGTATCGCACTCGTCTCCTGATCGAGAGGCCGAGGTTCGAGTCCGCTCTGGTCATGCCGGTTTCCTGTCTTTCGGATGATACTGTAAAAACCGAGGCCCCGCGTCATGGTATGCATGGCACGTTAAAGATCCATCACTGCTTTGGGTGGGTCCGATGCAAAGGTCAAAATTTGTATGCCCCGCATCAGGCAGATGCCGTCACCATGTTCGTGAAATATTCTTGGTGTGACGTTAAACAAAAATCAACCAATCAATCAATCAACTGATATTAGTATATATTATAAATTTAAAAAGGATGTACATGTCATATAAAAAGGATAAAATACAAAAAAAGCTAGTTCAATCTGGGACAGATATCTTCCTGTGAATTTATGCAGTACAGAGTCAGCTGAGAGAAGTTCAGAGAGGATTTAAAACGTTAATCTTAGATTAATTCTTGATTTCCTAGTTCTCAGGGATACGAACATACATATATATATTTATATCTCTCAAGAATCTGATCCTCCTCCCATCTGAAACATTCACATTTTTTACATAATTAAAACAGCATACTGTGCAGGACTCTCCTACGCATATGTAAACAGGTAAATAGTTTTATATATACGAGCGTTACGTAGGTGTTTACATGTTGTGTGAATAAGAGAGATCTTTATCAAAAAAGCGGTAACTTTGGTACATTTGGCATCGACTTCAGTCTGTGTTGGTAGGCAAGTGGTCTGTACTGAACTCGTATCATTCTCTCATATAGTGGAGATTTATATTTAACATCTATTGTTCGTAAAGCGTTGTAATACATATGGTGTGTTATCAGGGCTATGATAAAGGGGTAAAGATAACGCGCAGTGAACGCCATCCATGTAAATTGTAATTAACACCCGGTGTTGGCTTCTACCATATGATTTATCAGTAATGGGGAATGTCGTGGCTTCTTCTGAGATAGAAAAAAGGGGTGATATCAGATAAAAATTCACACACGGACCTCTGGACCTTTGACCATTGGATGGTTATTGAGGAATAGCCAGACCAAGTCGTAGAATTCAGCAACTGATTTTTTTTTCAGTATTGCTCCAGTGTGACGACATTATTTGTGACGTGTTATCTGTACTGAAAATCTTCAGTTATAAATAAGAGAGAGGGATTTCAAATTGAACTCAAGTGTTTTTATTTATATCACCAATAGTGTTTGTGGATAACCCTGAATACTTCGTACAGGGATTTCTTTCCCTATACCAACATCCACTGAACAGCTGATCGTGAACAACGGAAAACCTTGGATTATATTTAGACACAAGACAGTTTAATATATTCGATAGCGCTTAATGGACGTTTTATCTTATCATTGCGAAGGATTATGACGTTGGTACGTATGCTTTATGTTGCATTTGTGTGTTCGCTCTAGCGGAGAATGCTTTTTGTCTAATTTATGCAAACGATTTAGAAATTAACTTTGGTGGGAGCTGTATATTAGCTGGAATAAAAAGAAGAAAACAAAACAAGGGTAGGAAATAGTCAAAGTTTTATAAAAAAAAACAATACAAAAATATTAAACAGTGGAAAACACTCCTTCACTTTTCGTTCCTGGGGAAAACTTCTGGAAGCACCTGTGTTGAACACTACAGTTTCGCTATATATAAATGCCGCTTGTTTTCTGGTTTCAGATGACATAAACACATTATATATAGTATTGTTAAAAACAGGATGATTTGAATTATGGTTGACGTTGGTGAAACCGAATATGTGTAATGTACGTAGTTTATATATATTTCATGCTTTGGTAATTTGGCATTCAAACTAAAGGTCTTATTGATATGTTATGGATATATTATGCATCCACGTGAACTAACGTGATACCAAATATGCCGTCAGATCTTATCTATAAACAAGAGGAGGTGGAGGGTTTCAATAGTCATGAAAAAGAAAATGTCACTACCCTTAAATCATTGTTAACCTAACCGTAACGTGTTACCGTTGATTGATTTGATGTTACCTTACTACCCATTACCCCTTGTAATCAAACCCGATATGTCGATTTGTTGCGATTTTTATTTAGATTCTATTTTTAATTATTTATTCTATGCATTTCGAGTCGGACAAGTGCGTGGGCCTTAAGCGAATCCTTTGAAAGACTCTACTCCTTTCTATGTTGTAAAATCATACACGTATTAAACCGCAAGATTTCCGTCTCATTTACCCCACCCCCCATTTGAAACTAATAATAGATTAGTGGTACTATTAGGAGGTGGAGTCGACGATGCGAATACCTGTGAATAAAGTATTTAACACTCAGTCGACCTTACCAGCTTGCCATAAGGACGTCAGCTCTTTTGGTGTGCAAATAGATGAATATAAGATTACACAAGGTAAGCTTGTGTTTCATTTTTGAGTCCCTAAGGTAATGGATGTTTTCCCTCCTCAGTATGGTCTGGATCCGTGTGATATATTCAAATACGTCGTACTACACGATATTTTCTAAATCCGTAGGTAAAGCTTAAATCTCAAACTCTCAATCGTTTCTGAATCCTTGGAGAGCTGGCAGTTTTGTTTTGTTTTGTTTTGTTTTGGTTTTTTTTTTTTGGGGGGGGGGGGTTTATTACTGTTTTTTTGTTTTTAAAAAATTTCATAGAACTTTTACAAGGGGGAGGGAGTGTTGTAGCGTTAGTTTTTTTAAATTATCATTTAGGTTCAAATCTATTGATTGATTGATTTTTGTTTAACGTCACACCACGAATATTTCACGTATATGGTGACGGCATCTGCCTGATGCGGGGCATACAAACTGACCTTTGCAACGGACCCACCCGAAGCAGTGAGGGATTTTAAACGTGCCATGCATACCACGACACAGGGCCTTGGTTTTTACGGTCACATCCGAAAGACAGGACACCGGCATGACCAGGGCGGGACTCGAATCCCGGCCTCCCGATCAAGAGGCGAGCGCGATACCACTAGGCCACGTCGGCTTAGGGTCAAATCCATAAGGAAATGTTACTTACAATACTTATGAATGAGAGTTGTGTCAGTAAAGTATAATCCCTGTAGGATTGAATGTGAACTCTTTCATTGTGACATGTATTTTGCAACAGATTAAAAACTTCAGAAGATGAGGCTCTTTTTCACTTAGTCTGTAGTGTGGGGTATTCTGGATCAATATTTGACAGAATCATTCAAATGCCTGTAAGAATGATCTGTGAACCTCTGAGATTTTCTTCGGAATACCGTCACCCCTCTTTCCCCCCTCCCCAAAATAAACCAAACCAAAAAAAAAAAAAACCCCACATCACTGGATCCACCACTCCCCTGATATGCAAACACTTACACCTGAATTCTGCATTGGGTCGCGTACATATGTCTCTGATACATGTAACTGTGCAGGAGAAGGAGTGATAAAAAAGTATTACATTATCCTTCTAAAAAGTAGTAAATAAATACTACTAGATTAGCCTGGTCGGTGTTAGATTGAATCAAGGTGTACACCAGTCATCGTCTGAGCATCTGCATAATGCGTGGATTGCATATCCATTAACATTACTTTCGGCTTCATTTTCAGTTTGCTACTGCAGCAACTCGCTATTCTAAACAAAACTACCTTTTTGAATGTTTTGATAACCCCTACTTATAGTCGCAGTAGAGAGCTAGGATTGCAAGCTCTGACAGGTAGTAAAACAACTAATTTGATTTGACAACAACTAATAACAATTTGATTTGATTTAGTAAATCAACTAATGTGATGTTTGGGACCCTCCGAGAGGAGAAGGAAGCCGCCCAAACCCCTGTCATGACTGAAAGAAAACGATTGAAAGAGGGGAGAATTTACACCTTTGCACTTTAATTTTGTTCTATTGAAGTTAGTATCGGTTATCTATGGCAATAAAAACTTTTCTGTGTTCAGTCATTATGTTATGAATTATTACTTTTTTAACTACCGACCAAGAAATTTGAAATCATTTATTCGACATAGAAATTTTACGTTTTATTGCGTTGAAATTTTACATTGTTATTTTTTTTTTTTTTTTTGGTCATATTGTCAACAGTATCATAATGTGAAACATTTGGAATGCAATACGAGATGGTAGATGTAGTGTCATTTCCTAGCTTATGATCTTCAATACAGTAAATTTAAAATACTTTATAGAAAGCATGTGGCTATTGTCATTTTAAAGTATTCAGTTACTTAATGGTAGTGAATGACAGTTACTATCTTATTTTAAATTGCAAGACACTTTGTAAGAAGTGGAAGAGGAAAAGGGGAGGAGAGCTTCCCGGTGATTGTTTTCAAATTCCAAAGAATACTTCACTTACATTGCATTGAATGTATTATACAGAAATTTCTATCTTTGCTGTTGACCCATTTGAAATAGCAAATGATCTTTTTTACGGGTCAACATCAATATTTTTTCTCGGTTTTCATACTGACTCCCATTTATTGTCTCATCCGAAAGAATGCGCGCCGACGACTCGAGGAACTTGAATCAAACCAGATACACCATCGGAAAAATACGGGTAGGTTATAAACTAAAGCCCCGTGGGAAATTTGTCAAGCTCATATCTTGTTAAGTGGTAATAAAACTTTTAATCTTAAGTTCCAACACATACAACCTGTTGATGGAAAACAATGTACAATCTATTTGATATTTGACTTCTTATATAAACAGATGGAATCTATGTAAATTCGCTTAAATTTCGAATTTTCTAAATTGATCTTTTGTGGAGTAAGTAAATAGATTGAACAGTGATTTACAAAAACATTTGAAAATTAATACTTAAAAACGACAATGTGCAGAGAGGAAATGTTTCGTCTATTCTGAGAGTAAAAATAGAGAATGAGTTTCTTCGGAGAAAGAGAGCGCTTTCAACTTTCAAAGTCTGTAAGTTCTTCCAGAGTGTCCATTGACCAGTGTTCGTAATAATAGTCGCTAAATTACAGACGAAATTAGTACCGATTATCTCCACTTTGTTGCTTCTCAAACACATCATTCAGACTTACTACATCGACCATCTCGGGTCATCTCACTCGTGGTCTAATTAGTCGAATAAAACTGACCACCGGACTTCATATGCAGTGCTCTTAGACGACGAGAAATGTTGATGTAACTGGTACATCCTTAATGTGAGATGTTGACGTAACATTGCGCAATCACTAAGATGACAACAATCATGTACTTACTTTGAATGAAGTAGAGGAAACGAAGAAGCAACTTAGTCAAGTAGGGAGGGGGTATCTTGACGATGAGGTCACTTGGTTAGAACTATGGTATGATTGTTTCTTACGAGTGTTGTTGTTTTCTTCCCTCACTTAATATTTAAATGTTTTATGTAAGTGTTGCTGTTTTCTTGCCAATTTTGCAATTACAAGTTTTGTATTCATGAGTAAAAGGGGGCGTTTATTTGGGAGAGATTTGTTTTCTCACTCCCAGTTTGAAACTGAAAGCACCAAGGGACATTTATTTTCTTATCTTGTCGTTTATCTGGCCGTTTGGATTTATTTACTGAAAGAACGTCTACTGTTTTTTACCTGTTTATTGATAACTGTTTATTTGTTGTTTGATATTAAATTGTAATTTACGTGTCTAGGTAAATATTGAGGAGCAAAGACTAGCGGTCCTTTCCATGACCTTCGAAGTGAACAGAACCTAGGTCCGTAACGCAACACACGGTCCCTCATATTTCAGATGAGCGGTGCAATGAGCAGATATAGTGAATAATCTTCACATTACGCATACAGTATAGAAAATTAAACTACAATTTTGATAACTATTGTCGATTGAAGACTCCGATGTTTTTATGCTACCGGATACTTTTGGGGGAGCATATAGTCTCTGTCGAGTCCGTGTGTCCGTCCGTCTGTCCGTACGTCCGTCCGAGCTCATATCTCCTATACCTTTAATCAGAATGTGATCACACTTCAACAAATTATTATTTAGGTTAAGGGTTTTGGGACAAAGGTCACTCAAAGTCATTTCCGAAAGGTCAAAGTCACTTATTAACATTGGCTCAAAATACCATTAAGTACATATATCTCCTACACCTTTCATTAGAATCTGATCATACTGAATCAAAATACATTGTGTATTACTAAGGTTAAGGACTTTGGGACAAAGGTCACTCAAGGTCATTTCTGAAAGGTCAAAGTCACTTATTAACTATGACTTAAGATACCATGAAGTACGTATATCTCCTACACCTTTCATCAGAATCAGATCATACTTAACCAAAATGTGATTAAGGTTAAGAGCTTTTGGACAAAAGTCACTCAAGGTCATTTCTGAAAGGTCATGTTCACGATAAAAAGTTTAATTTCATAACTAATCAAGGTCAAGCTTACTGATTTTAGTTTAAGATACTTTGATCACTTGTTGTTCTACAGTTGACTCAATTGGATATCTATATGATACACTGAGATTTGAAATCGCCATTAATACAATGATTTTCGATATACCGAGTCATTCATTTCCTTCATTATTGCTGTGCTTCTTGTAGCATCCATCAGTTTTACTGATTTTTTGTATTTGAATTGAGTCGTCAATATCCTGCATCGTAACTGCCATTCGAGGAGCATGCATCATTTTTTTGTTTGTTTGTTTGTTTGGTTTTTTTTTTTTGTGTGTGTTTGTTTTGTTTTGTTTTGTTTTTTTTTTTTTTGTCTCCACCGAAGAAGCCCGTCCTATTCTGTCATTTAGTCGAGAATTGATACATATGAGTGGTCGGTATCCGACAATGATTCAATGATACTGTCTCTATTGACTGTTGTATCCATGATGAAAATACTTGCCGTCAGGTGTATCATGAATTAGTTTTTGACATAGAGACGAATTGATTGATTGATTATTGTTTTACGTCACTCCACGATTATTTCATGTATATGGTGACGGCATCTGCCTGATGCACTGGATAGAAATTTATACCTTAGCAACGGACCCTTCCGAAGCAATGAGGAATTTTTTACGTTTCACGCCTGTCATGTCACGGGATCTCGGTTTTTGCTGTCTCATCTGAAAGACCGGTGTGTCCGAGAGTCGAACCCGGGACCTCTCGGTCACGAACCGAGCACCTCATCCACCGAGCCACACCGGCTTTGGCGACAAATAAATTATAAATAATCATAATAAAAAAGAAATTATAAAACGGGAATACATGGATGCCTTAATTCTTGTGCCGATTGCGAAGTAACGGGGCGTATTCATACTACGGGAACATCTTGTCTGTCTGTTTGTCCTTCTGCAAGGAACAACACTTTTGTAAAATGGATAGCAGGGAACACGTGTAAATCTTCGAATACTCTACTTAAAATAACATGTTTACTACGCGTGACTTGAAAAAAACTTATTATGGGTCATTTCCGTGTGGGACGCAATTAGATAAACATATTTTGTTTTGGATATACATTGTACGTAAGTGATGTAATCTCATATGAGACCTATATTGATGTTGGTATCAACCCAGGATGTGTTACATAAAAAGTTGAAAGCATTTGTGACATGCATTTCAGACTTAACCGTTGTTGTTTTGTACTATTGGCTAATATCGCATGAAATTGTGATAAAAGGAAAAACTCAGTAATGCCCTGTTATAGAAATATATGCATGAAGATTACATGATTGTATATACAAATGTATACAAATATGCAAGGGGACCTATACTTGATACCAGAACCTCTACTGTGTCTGACCATGTGGTATTCACATTCAGGTGATTTTATCATAATAAAAGTTCATTTACCATGCCAACATACGATATTTACATTAGATGCATTTATCATTAATCTCCTTAAGTCCTTGCCAATTTTTGTGTTGTTCACTTCAGGATGATGTCACACGATTCTGGCGTGAGGAGAAAGAGGAAGGGGCCATCTTTAATGTATACCTGAAGAAGGTTACATATCACACATTCTCTGAGGTTGGTGATTGTATCTTCAGTGAACCTTCTTCATATATTTTGTAATGATGTAAGCTATGCATTACTGAAACCTACAATACAGATATAGATAGTTTTCACTGAGCAAAAATTCACAGGAGTTATCTCCCGTTGTCAGCCATTTTATGGGTCAGAGTGTGAAGTTTTTTGCTTTAATCAACAAAACTACAGCCTGAATTTATTTGAAATCATTGTTGAAAATATTAATTGCTTACAAACCAATAAATATTAAGATATAATTTATTTTGAAACTGTAATTATGAAAACCCTCTCCAAACAAAGGTCTTAAAATTGGTAATACTATGAATAAAAATCTCTTGTTTGACCCCAAATATGGCTGACTACCAAAAGTAACTTCAGTAAATTTAGAAATGGCGAAAACTATCTATTGAGGTCTGTGGTGTAGGTGAAAATTATGGGGCATAAACCAGGCAGGTACATATACCACAACCTTGTATTTGAAATGATTGATTGATTATTGTTTTACATCAATCCACAATTACCAGTACTTCATGTATGTGGTGATGGCAACTGCTTGATGCATTGTACAGAAATTGCAACAGACCCACCTGAAGCAGTGAGGAATCTTTTTGTGTCATGAAATGGTATTTCTTCTGAAAGCCAGAACACAGTTATTCCTGTGATGAGAATCAAACCCGAAATGTCTTGGTCATAAACCAATCATCTCATCCTCTGATCCACACCAGCTTTGTGAGTGAAATAATTTTGATGTGACATCAAACAATTTATTAACAGACTGCTGTGTTTTGAAGGTTGTAAAACTGATAAACCTAGATTTTATATCATGATGTTTAATTAGCGATCATATTTGAAGTTTTAAGGTCACTTTGGGTGTCTTGTAATTTGTTTTTGTATTGAGTTTCTGTAAAGCTACAGGAAAAAATTATATCATGTTATTAAAAGTTGTTGACAAAAGATGGTATGACCTGACCATTACTGTGTGATACAAGTACAAAGGTATATACATTGGGCTTTTTCAAGCTTGCAAAATATTTAAATGTTTAGAAGCACATAAGGTCTTTTATATTATACTTTACTGAAAAAGACCTTTTTTCAATGATATTAGCCATTTTGAATGGATTTCGTTTCATGCTGTTGTGTTAGAAATATGTTTTTACTAATTATAGTGCTAACCATATTTTAATGTAAATCCTTTCTACAATGTTTTTTTTTATTTTTTCCTATCTCTAAGTGATCTTTATCTTTCAGAGGGACCAAGAGAAAGGTAGGGAGTTCTCTCATTTGATGTGGGAGACCCAGAAGATTCGAGTCATTAAAGCTGGAACCTTAGAACGTTTAGTAGAGAGCTTGGTCAATGTAAAGGGAGAGTTAGATTCCACTTACGTGAACGTTTTCCTTGCCACCTACCGCACGTTTGCGACCCCAAAACAAGTTCTAGATCTTCTTATGACCAGGTTTGTACCTTAACATTGATGCCCAGTAAAGTACTTTTAAAGATATAGGGTTTGGATGGGGCGTTAATACATTGATGCACTGGTAATAACTTTATCTGTGATAAACTGTAGATTGGTTTGACACCATTTTCTGGCTAGTTTGGATGGGGCATCTGTATACAGGTACTGTTAAAAGTTGGTAGTTTTACAAAGGATCATATTTAACAGTAACAATAAGACTCTGAATATTAATGTACTCATGGTTAAAATATTCCTCAGTATCAGTCGTGGTCTCAGATTACATTATAATTTAACAACCAAAAGAATAGAATACTATTCATTTAATGTTGTTTTACTGAATAACAATTTACGTAAGCTTTGTAGAGCTATAGTTTATTCTTGTTTACTGGAATGTGGATCACTCAAGGTTCCAGTAGCAAATTACAGCTTCCGTCAAGGCTTAAGTCAGTCTTCTTTGTACTCATAATATTTTGTCTTGGTCCCTGTAAGCTTATTAAAGCTAAAGTGTATATGATGGCAAAAATACAGTTATGCCACTGTCAAAAATTAATTTGGCATGCAGTTAATTGAACATTAGCATTAAACACTTTTAAAATATTATATCACTCCTTCAAAATAAAAATATTTGAAGATGGCACAAACATAAGATAAATGGTATGTTAATGATTATTTGAAGTATATTGCACAATATTTAAAACAGCATTTCAGTTTACCTTAAGTGTTTATGCTATCATTAAGTAGTTCAACATTTGTTTCTCTAGTGTAAGAAGTGTTTTAAGATTAACTGTGGTAACAAAAAAGATACTTGGTACTCATATTTCTCTAAATTTGAAAAGTAGAATGTCTTTATTTTGCCCAGATGATATTAAAAGAAGGAGAAAATTTCCATATTCTTGATATTGTCAGTAGAGGAAATCTGTATGAAAATAAGGCATTCATGCTCCTGAAATTCTTGATTAGAAAAAAAAGATAATAAAATTGTGATTCGCCTCAGGATTTAACACCATTACCCTATGTTTGCTTTGCATAAGGACGTAAGATCTAGAGGTCTATCATGATTTTTTAACCTTTGCTAAGAAAGGCACATCAAACTCCTCTTAGTTTATAAAAGAGAACAACTTTATTTCCTCACAATATCATTTGAATTAAATTTCTTTACACTCCTTTCAATGTAACTAGGGCTAAAGGCAAAGACCCTTTTTACTTCATTCATTGTGATTTAAAAGGAAACTTTCATACTCCTTTCGATGTGAATTAAAGTGAACCTCTCATATCCCTAAATGTGAATTTAAAAAGTGAAGTCCATTGTACTCCTCCTAGTATCAATAAATGTAAAGCTGAACATACACCTTTTAAAATATGAATTAAAGTTCAATCGTCTTTACTTCTTTTAGTGTGAATTAAAATAAATCTGTTCATGCTCTTTTTAATGTGAATCATGTACATCTCCTCATACTCCTGTCAATGTGAATCATGTACATCTCCTCATACTCCTGTCAATGTGAATCATGTACATCTCCTCTTACTCCTGTCAATGTGAATCATGTACATCTCCTCTTACTCCTGTCAATGTGAATCATGTACATCTCCTCTTACTCCTGTCAATGTGAATCATGTACATCTCCTCTTACTCCTGTCAATGTGAATCATGTGCATCTCCTCTTACTCCTGTCAATGTGAATCATGTACATCTCCTCATACTCCTGTCAGTGTGAATCATGTACATCTCCTCTTACTCCTGTCAATGTGAATCATGTACATCTCCTCTTACTCCTGTCAATGTGAATCATGTACATCTCCTCTTACTCCTGTCAATGTGAATCATGTACATCTCCTCTTACTCCTGTCAATGTGAATCATGTACACCTCCTCATACTCCTGTCAATGTGAATCATGTACATCTCCTCTTACTCCTGTCAATGTGAATCATGTACATCTCCTCTTACTCCTGTCAGTGTGAATCATGTACATCTCCTCTTACTCCTGTCAATGTGAATCATGTACATCTCCTCTTACTCCTGTCAATGTGAATCATGTACACCTCCTCATACTCCTGTCAATGTGAATCATGTACATCTCCTCTTACTCCTGTCAATGTGAATCATGTACATCTCCTCTTACTCCTGTCAATGTGAATCATGTACATCTCCTCTTACTCCTGTCAATGTGAATCATGTACATCTCCTCATACTCCTGTCAATGTGAATCATGTACATCTCCTCATACTCCTGTCAATGTGAATCATGTACATCTCCTCATACTCCTGTCAATGTGAATCATGTACATCTCCTCATACTCCTGTCAATGTGAATCATGTACATCTCCTCATACTCCTGTCAATGTGAATCATGTACATCTCCTCATACTCCTGTCAATGTGAATCATGTACATCTCCTCATACTCCTGTCAATGTGAATCATGTACATCTCCTCTTACTCCTGTCAATGTGAATCATGTACATCTCCTCATACTCCTGTCAATGTGAATCATGTACATCTCCTCTTACTCCTGTCAATGTGAATCATGTACATCTCCTCTTACTCCTGTCAATGTGAATCATGTACATCTCCTCATACTCCTGTCAATGTGAATCATGTACATCTCTTCATACTCCTGTCAATGTGAATCATGTTCATCTCCTCTTACTCCTGTCAATGTGAATCATGTACATCTCCTCATACTCCTGGCAATGTGAATCATGTACATCTCCTCTTACTCCTGTCAATGTGAATCATGTGCATCTCCTCATACTCCTGTCAATGTGAATCATGTACATCTCCTCATACTCCTGTCAATGTGAATCATGTACATCTCCTCTTACTCCTGTCAATGTGAATCATGTACATCTCCTCATACTCCTGTCAATGTGAATCATGTACATCTCCTCATACTCCTGTCAATGTGAATCATGTACATCTCCTCATACTCCTGTCAATGTGAATCATGTACATCTCCTCTTACTCCTGTCAATGTGAATCATGTACATCTCCTCTTACTCCTGTCAATGTGAATCATGTACATCTCCTCATACTCCTGTCAATGTGAATCATGTACATCTCCTCATACTCCTGTCAATGTTAAATAAAAGGAAGCTCTTCATACAGATGGAAATTAAAGTCAAACAGTTCCTGATCTTTCAATTAGAATTAAGGCAAAGCCTTTCATGTCCCTTAGACTTAAAATTAGAATGAAGCTTTTCATACTGTTTTTAATGTATATTAAGACAAAGCCTTTTGTACTTCCTAAGGTTTAATTTTAAAGTGAAGCTATTCATATTCCAAAATTTGAATCTTTCAATACTTCTTTTAATGTGAACTATATATACTTTTTTAAAAACAAAGCATTTTATGCTGTGCTAAGTATTTATCAAAAGAGATAAAAAGTCATTTATTTACATAAAGAATAAGGAGCACATGTAAAGGCATTGAGATCCTAAAAGTCAGCAGAAAATTCTGTGTAAATATCTTACATTAGATTTTTACGTTAAATGTTACTGATTTTCTCAAGGGTGATTTCTATTCTTTTGTGACAGATATAAAGTGCTAAAGTCATGTATTCTGGAAAACTCAGAAAAGAAAGAAATCAATGAAATTCAACAAAGGTTTGTGTTATACATTTAGAACATTGAATTTAATCTCATCCAGCTTTGAATGTATTTCTGATGATCACAATTACTTGTATCAGTGCTGATTTATATGATAGATACATAACGTCATTTTCATAACCAGTTTGCAAGGTGACTGAAAATACTTCATTTAGAAGAACTCAAGCTCTCAAACATATATTGCTTACTGGTATGTATAACAGATTTATATAAAAGAAGAAATTCGAAACATTTATGCATGGCTGTTTTTTTAAGATTCATAACATATTATTCAACATACCGGTATTTCTTATTCTTTCACAGGACAGTGAAGTCAGTTATCTCTTTATGGATGGACACCTATCCGGATGATTTTCGGGATCATCCAGATTATGTTTGCCTCAGGGATATTGAGGAATTCTCCAATAAATACATACCTGACAGTGACTTAGCAACAAGAGCACGCCACAAGATAGACAAGTTCCGCAAGGAGGTGGAGGGCAAAGCAGGTTTGTTTCGGTTAATAGAAATCTAGTTTAGTTTCTTAGGCTTGTTTTGAGGTGATTTTAAGGGTATAAGATTTTCCTTAAAAATATGCTTGCCTCTGCCAAAATGTAGTGTAGTAGTGGTTCATGTTTTGTACTGTCATAATGACATTGCGGAACTAGGTAGGGTATTTGAACTTCAAAAGTTCTAGTTTTTGTGTATGATACATTCAACATGACCATAGGACATCCATTCAAGGAAATTGAACTGTAGCCTCCCAGATTAGAATTAAAACTATTGACCTCCTTGACTTCGTGAATAAAGTAAATTAAATATATTCACTATGGTCATATTTCAGATGTGGGCATTCAATTTAGATTTTCCATTTGTGATGAGGTAGATCACATGATGGACACTGAGTACCAGAAACCTCTAGATTTCTTCAGTATATCCCACCAGCGCCTTGCGGAACAGCTTACCTATAAAGATGCTGTAAGTACATAGTTTGAATCTGTCTATTGACTGGCGCATTGAACCAAGTTTCAAAACCCATGTCAAAGATAGACCTTTTATTTAAAAGATCGGCACAATATGAGGATGTGTCGAAGCAGATAACCATTTTAACTACCAGTATGTACATGTACCATTAATGCTATTGCAATAAAACTTAAAATGGCAAGAGCAGCATAGAAAGATTTCTTCAAATCAGCCACATTGATCGACTTACTGAATACATTAAAGTGAACTAAAATGGTGACTTTTAAAAGTAGTATTGTTGTTTTCAGTGCCTAAGGAAATAAAGCGTTTGATGTTATTTTGGGGGGGTTTTTAGCTATAAAATTTTCGCACATTTTCAGGAAATTTTCTCATTAAAGATAAGTTATAATGCATTATTTTGTGTATTTTATCCTATTCTAGGATGTAAATGTTATTGTGAAAAATTGGAATGCGAAATCAATTTTTCCCCTTTTTTTCTCTCAATTTTTTTATTGATAAAAAAGGGGGATTGGGAATTGCATTGTTTGTAAGTTTTTACTGTGAATTTTTTATTGGTATTAAACTACTGGTATGATGGACTTCTTCAGAACTAAAGGAAGGATTTGGATTAAACTTCGTATAATTAGTATAATTGAAAATACTCAGAATTTTCAACGCCAGTTATTATGTTCAGGTCAGGGCCATCGAGGGGTATACAAGGTGGGAAGACATATTGTAAACAATTGGATTTCAGAAACCTAAAAGAGGGGAGGGGTAGTTGTGCTGAAATTTCTCAGGTGAGAAGTACAGGCTCATGTGGCATTTGGGTCTCTTGTTCTGTCATGGAAGAAGAAATATAACAATATATATGTGTATTAAGACATTATGAAAAAGATAGTAGCACGTGTGTATCATGCAATGATTTTTATTGGTAAGTACTTCCTTGTGGTGGCCAGTACATGTACTTCATCAAACATATTCTCCTAACAATTTAATCACTGAAATAGCCATTTTACCATAAGTTTACATTTAAGTATTGGATATCTCAAGAATTTGTAGGTAATTAAACCTCATTGAAGAAGTACCAATAATGACAAATAATAACCATTCAGAAATTTGAAGTGTTGTAAGAGTTCATTGTAGAGATGCTGTTGACAAATGATAATCATTATATAATCCAGGAAGTGTTTCCATAAATGGTATGAAATTGAAAGATTAAGTGAATTGCTATTTAAAACTGGACTTATTTAGCAGGAATTACTTCCTCATTTTACGAATTTTTATAGGCATAAACCAAAATCTTGTGATTTTTAACTGTAATTTGTCTTCTCTGCCATCCTTTTTTTGTGTGTTTTCTGTTAATTTTTTATGCCCCTGCTAAGCATGGCTGGGACTTTTTAAAAGTGTTTACTTTGTCTTTCATTCCGTTCTTCTGTTACACTATTGATTTCTTACTGATAACTGTAGTTCCTTTAATCCTATCCAAACCAAATTTGTATATATGGATATTTATCAAAGGGGAAGATGCCTATTAGGTTTTGGAGTCATTAGGTCAAATGTCAAGATCACCACTGCAAAAATAGACTGAAATTCTTGGTTTTCTGATGATATAATCAATATCAATCATCCCTTACTTTTCATCTTATCAAAGGGGAATTTGATTTTGGGGTCAATAGGTCAAAAGTCAGGTCACTACCAGTAATATTGTATAGGACTAATGGCTCATGAAACTTATAAGTAATACATGCTTGCTAGGAAAGCTTTGTTGCAACTTTGAAATAAGCCCACAGCGGGGGCATAAGTTTTACATGTTCTAATTAAGTAATAATTTTAAGTTGTTAGAAGACTGTGACTCACAAAAGAGGAAGTTTTTGGTAGAATCATCTCAAGGATTGATTTTGGTTCCTGGTTTCTTTTGGAAATCCATGTTAACATGATTTGAATAGAATCACTTCTTGAGAACTTTATAAACTCGGGATTGAAATTGCTTAAATGTTTTTGTGTAATAGAATTTCACTGACATGTTAATGACCTTTTATCTTAAAATTTGAAGATGATATGATCAGCTTTTTATATTCTTAAATCATAATAAACAAGCTTCAGAAATAATTCCTAGACTGGAGTTACCTGCTCTTGCTTGCTATCGCTGCGCAAAGAGACAGGTGACCACTGCCATTCTAGAGAGGCTCGATTCACTCTAGCCTAGTGTTATTTACAGCACAGGCAGGAAGGGCAGATAACAAGCAATACACACTGCGTGCAGATATAATTCGTCTGCAGTAGCATATGCAGCATTAGTATACAGTATCTGATGTAATTTATGAGAGACGTACGATGTAAATGAATGAAACAAAACGAGATCCAGAGAGAGAAAAATAACCGATAACGCGTCACTTGAACCTAGGTCAGCCTCGTTATGAATTAGTGGTCACCTGTCTAGATATTTTAAGTTCACAGGCACTGCCAGTCTAAAATAATTCCCACCTAAAACCTGCCCTAAATGGAGATATTTTAACTAATGAGATGAGCATTTCTTAAAATAATAAGCGTCAATGTTATTCTATTATTTAATCATCGTCAGTCAAGCTGAAATGGCTTCATGGTCAAACAGTCAGCCTTTACCTTAAAACTCTACCAGGGTCCTTTGCATTTCTTCCACCATTGTTGCAGTGTTAATCAGTTGGTTTGTACAAACAATGACACTTAAAGATAACAAATATAAGATATATAGATGATTAAACTGAGTTTAGGGATTACAAAATGCCTTCGATATAAGTGGAATTTAGACTTAACCGACTTCAACTTAACCAAAATAAAACCGTAAAGAAATAAAAGGAAAAAATTTTGGACTTGAACTTGACTTTGACATAAAAAAAATTTTGACTTTTAAAGCGAGTTTGAGTTAACAAGTTTCAGCGGAATGATGAATATCATCTCATTTTTAATTAATCCCTGTATAAAAAAAATAGATAAAATGAAACAATGATATTACCACTGATATTCTAAATTGCTCATTTTGCAGGAATTATTTAAAAGAGTCGTACCTCATGACTGTCTGGGCGCTGTGTGGGCTCGTAGAGATCGACGTCTAGGGAAGGGTAGTAACATTGCCCATAGTGTCCTGGCCACAATAGATCAGTTCAATAGGGTATCTCTTCGAGTCATTGCTACCATTTTAAAGACAAAGGACATGAAATCTTCATATAGGGCCAAAATTATACAAAAATGGATAGACATAGCACAGGTAAGTCTGTGATTTAATACATGGATAGAAAGACATTTTACAGTTTTTCTAGTGTTTAACACTACCCCAGGAAAATTGACCTATCTGATATCATCAGGTGGTAAAGGAAAATGAAGTATGTAAACTTAGAAACATCCAAAATTCTTCAATAGGTATACTGCTGGAATTTCTACTTAGTCCAGACTGAGTATTGGTCCCAGACTGAGTATTGATCAAAGACTGAGTGTTTATTGGTCCCAGACTTAGTATTTAGTCTGGATTGATCCTAGACTGAGTATTGATCCCATACTGAGTATTGATCCCAGACTGATCTTGGATTGAGTATTGATCCCAGACTGAGTATTGATCCCAGACTGATCTGGGATTGAGTATTGATCCCAGACTGAGTAGTTATTGATCCCATACTGAATATTTATTGATCCAAGAGTAGTTATTGATCCCATACTGAATATTTATTGATCCAAGAGTGAGTATTGATCACAGACTGAGTATTTATTGATCCCAAACTGAGTATTGATCCCAGACCCAGAGTTCAGAGGTTGAAGAGAGTCAATACAATGCTTCAGCTTTCATGATGTAATTGACCTGAAAGCTGATTAATATGGCTCATTTATCCCTTTTGTTGATAAATACTTAACTGTTGCTAGATGGTTCTCAGACTCTCAGTCTGTATTTGAAATCAAAAGACAGTTTAAAAGTTATAATGATACAGTACACAAGATTGCAAATACTCATTTTGTTCATGTTTTGTATTGTGGTCACCTACCAAATCTATTGCTTTAAATTTGGGCAGATTTTCTGCTCCACCAGAGAACGAAAGAATGATGTGTATAAAAGCACGAGTCAAAACAGTAAATCAGTAATCACAACCTTGTGTATTATTGTTTCATGTGATAACTCTTGATTAAGTTTTGCATTTAATATTTTGTTATTAATGATCAAACATTTTTCTAGGAGCTTAGGCAGCTGAAGAATTTCTCCTCCTTGAAAGCCATTATCTCAGGACTGCAGTCTAATCCTGTGTACAGACTGAAGAGAACTTGGGCTTGTCTATCAAAGTAAATACTAAGGTTTTGCATAATCATGTTAACATACAAGAGTTACATATGTATATATCTTGACAGTTTTTATGGCTCAAACTCATGGCTGTTTTCAAACACCAATATTTTTTTGAAAAGTTTGAAAACCTTTCATGCTTAGCACACTGTATTCTTCATTTATTCCTATTGTTTCTATTTTTCCCAAACAGAAATTTGAGTCTCTTCAGTGCAACCAAAAATAAAAAACGACCTATGGTTAGCTTAAGAGCCAACATGATCAAGATGAATGTCTAAGAAAAAAGTCATTTGAAAAATATGAGAAATAAGAAACATGATAGAGAGGATTATTCACTGATTAAAACCATTCCTGTTGGCCCTTTTTCAGTCTTCTCCCACCTTTTGTCATTAATATTGGTTTATATCTTACATAGTGAGATTATACTCTCAGAACACTGATACTGCCTGAATTGGCTGAGATGAAGTTGTAAAGATTATCACATGTTATAAGGAGTTGGTATACTGTGTATCTTGTATGCTAGATATCATATGATTAAGGTGTAACAATTGTATTATCATTTTACAGGGAAAGTATAGAACTGTTCCAAGATTTGTCCGAGATTTTTTCAAACGAAAACAATCAAATTGCTTCCAGAGAATTGTTGATGAAGGTAAGTGTAGGAATATCACAACTTTGTTGTATAACTGCTTAATGATATACATATACCATCAATTTATGATTTTGATATGTGTATTGCATCAAGGATTATATTGGAAATCTCTGAAAAGTATTGAAAGTTGTCAAGTTGGCATAATCTTTTTTGAATATATTCATCATTTTTAACTTTTTTCATGACTGAGTCATTATAAATCATCATTTAAAAAAATAAATTTCAAAATTGAAATTGTTGATGTATGATTTTGTTTAAGAATAATGTTTCAAGTGTGTATTTCCCAATATTTCATTAAAATTAAAGTTCTCTGGTAAGGAGACTGTCCTTTGTATATTATTGTCCCCTGCCTGTTGCGAAAGCGTCGAGACATTAAATCTCATTCGTCTGTTTGTCTGTCCGCCTGCCTGTCCATCTGTCTGTCTGCCACAGAAACTTTAACATTGGTTATAACTTTTTAACCATAAGACGTAGGGCCTTCACATTTGGCATGTGTGTCCCTAATTGCAATACATTTCCTATGGTACCAGAATTTGTTATCATGTGACCTTTGACCTACTTCAATGTAACTTTTTAACCGTAAGACATAGGGCTTTCATATTTGGTATGTGTGTCCCTAATTGCAATACCTTTCCGTTGGTACAGAATTTGTTATCCTGTGACCTTGACCATGAGCTTTGACCTATTTCAATGTAACTTTTTAACTGTAAGATATAGGGCCTTCATATTTGGCATGTGGGTCTGTAGACATGCAAAACCATGACAATATGTCACAGATTACTGCACCCTTACTGATAGAACCCTCCAAGTGGGGGACCACAATTCTCTTAATTTGCTTGTTTTTGTATTGTTAATAAAATTTTCGTAGGAGGCCACTGCCAAATTTCCTGACCTAGATTCTACTAACAAAATTCGAAGAAGAAGAAACTTGCAAAAACGTCAGTCTTGGATAGAAAATGTGAGTGTAGATTTATATATATTGTTACATGTGTATAATTTTTTCTGCAAACAAGAAAATAAACTCCCTGAAGTTAATGAGGTTTTTGTTAACATGACATATAGTAGACTATAAAACTTAGTTTAAGTTATCAGTTATTGTAGTTGTTTGAATTACCTACATTTGAGTTTTGAAAGCTCGAGTACTTATAGACTTGATTTCGTCAGAGGTTTTAGATGAGCTGAATTTTAATAGAGACATATAAATTGAATATCTTTTCAGGGTATAGTTCAAGGGACTTGCCCCTACCTAGGTACATTCTTAACAGATCTCACAATGATAGATACGGCCATACCAGACTGCACAGAGGATGGTCTTATAAACTTTGAAAAAAGACGAAAAGAATTCGAAGTCCTTGCTCAAATAAAACTATTACAGTCTGCAGCACAGATTTATAGCTTCACTGAAGATACCCATTTTTGGATCTGGTTTGATTCAGTGAGAGTATATGATGAAAGTGAAAGGTAGGATGATATCACATCTCATTTATACTACATTCTGAACTGAGACTGGCGTAGCATAGTAGAGAGAACGGTTTGGTTTGTGAGTTTCGAGTCAGTTGGTGTCGGTGTCCTGTGTTTTGGATAAGACAATACAAGGTTGTGTCATTATAAATGTTGGCCTGTAAAGGTCTCTCACTGTTTGAGTGGGTAGAATTTTGTCTGCAATGCAGATGCTGTCATTATACGCATATATATGAAAAGATTTTGGTAATACGCAAAACAACCAAAAAAAAAAAAGAAATGGAGAAACAAATAGGCCATTTCTTTTTTATGTTTTTGTCCTGTCTGCTTGTCTGTTTGTTGTCAATTTTAACCTTGGCTATAACATTTGAACTGTGAGAGTTGTGTACTCAACTAATGAAGCCCTTTCAAATGACAACAAAGTCACTGACCTTTTGACCTTGACAATGACCTTCATGCTAAGAATAACTTTTTGGACTTAGGGCTATAACTTTTGAACAGTGAGGGATAGAGACTTCAAATTTGACGTGGGTACTCAACTAATGAAGCCCTTTCAAATGACACCATGGTCGCTGACCTTTTGACCTTAACCTTAATGCTAAAAATAACTTTTTGGACTTTAAAGCTACTGGGGGCATTAGTGTTTCACAAACACCACTTGTTTTTTATTATAAAATCTTAATTTTAAGTGGAATTGTTTGTTGGTAGTCATGTGATTTAAACAATATTTGTTAAAGCAAAAGGATTATAAGTGAACAAGCCAAAGGAAAACAGTGATATCCTCTTAATATTTAAAAAACAAATTTACATTTTGATTTAAAATTATAATAGAAATTCTATAAATGAAATGTCAATGTTTGTTTGTAGTCCAGTGCTTTATATGGAAATATTTTTAAAATTTCAAAGCGTAATCGAAAATTGGGAATTCATCTATTGTCAAAACACTAAATATGTTTTGATCTAACGAAAAGTTCAATATCTGAACTGGAAAAATGTATATTTTCCATTCTCTACCATATTCACTAAACACACATTATTACAATGAATGTTATGAATTTAGTCAAATAGTTTAGAAATTATAAAAATATTCTTAAGAATTTTTATTACATGTATTTATAATTTTGTCCTTATACATGTAAAAGTCTTACAAATATTCAGTATTTTTTCAGTTCGTTAAATTGAAAAAGCATGAATAACTTTTGAAATTTATTTACCTATTTCAGTCATCAATTATCATGTGCAATAGAACCTGTCAAGGAAGGTTCAACAAGATTGAAAAAGAAATCTGCAAGGTATTTAAGATACTGCTGAAAAATTGAAAACTTTATAAGATTAACTGAATTGTTTTCTAAATTAATTTGATTTTTACATTTCAGTTGGTTGGTTGGTTGATGGGTGTTCTATGTTGCTTTCAACAATTTTTCAGTTATATCATGACATGGAAGCAGGAGGTAACCAACCTCTTAAAGGTAGTGGCGCAATCCGGGAATCGAACCTGGCTCGTCGTCGCCGCAAGCCAAGCGCTTAACCACCACACCAATCCTGCCCCTTTACACTTCAGAGAAGTTGAAATTAATTTCACTCACATTTTTCTTATGTAACCACAGAAGAAGAAAAATAGGTTATTTAAAACAAGTGACCTTTTTAAGTCTTGGTTGATTTTGAATGAAGAATGTACTAGTACTTGTAGAATACATACATAATTTGAAAAAGATGTATGTTAAAAACAGGTGGTTGTTATATTCCCAACAACAAAAGTTGTTGGGATGTACTGGAATCAGGTTGTGTGTCCATCTGTCTGTAGACATAAAACTTTTCACACATCCTTTGAGATATCACTCTGAAACTTTGAACACATCTTTATTACATGTACTATTTTTGCCAGAATTGCGTCATTCGTCTTAAATTATTTTTTCCAGACTTTTTTCACACATTCTTTGTGATGCTTGACTGAACTCTGTGTACATTTTCATTACAATGTACCCATAAACTACAGCTAGAGTTTTACTTCGTATACCATTGACTCACTCTAACTGGAATAGATACCTTTGAAATCAGTTTTCCTGACTTTTTCACACATGACTGAAACTTGATTTATTTTTTTATCGTTAGTAACAAAAGATAAAGTTTGAATTTTGTTGCATAAGGCAGGTTGCTCCAGTGGTATGGCACTGGACTTCAGATCTGTGGACCATGGTAAGATTCTGTCTGTGGACTTCATTTAATTTAAGGTGACTCATCGTCTACTGCCTCCCTATCTGTCCGTCAGATGGGACAGTATAAATTGAAGCCCCATGTCATGATACAAGTTGGTAGATGAAAGACCTTTTACTGCTTCAGGTTGGTCCAAAGCATGACCAAAAACATGAAGCAATGCACAATGCAGGTGCTGCCACCATATGGGTGTTATCATTTTGGAGTGGCATAAAAACAATAACAAAACAAACTATTTTGTGTTTTACTCATTTTTCCTGGAACCACCTGTATTTGTCTTAAAATTAGATTTTGTAAGTTTCTAGACTGTAGCTAGATTTTCATCCAAGAGGCATACTAGTTGGTATTTGGGATACCCATGACCTAAGGCATATCCATATTGCTTTAAGGGCAGAAAAATTCATGGTCAAAGACTACAAGCATAGGAAGTCACTGTTTGTACTTAGGATCCAAGGGTAAAGTAATAACAAAGCAAAAAAATATATATACACAAATGTATGATTTATGGGCAATATAACCTTTTTAACTGAAATTTTTAACTCTAATTTTTGTAGCCTAACTCACAAACCAGCTAAATTTGACAGTTCAAAGCTGTCTATATTTTCCTGTGGATTGGATGACAGATCCAGTCTTTGTAGCAGCTCAAATCAAGATTCACCTCATTCACCAACCCCAGGTGTAAGTATTCAGCTTCATAAAGTATTACTCACTTGCCTCAGGTGTAAGTACATGTATTCAGTTCCATAAAGTATTTTTCACCAACCTCAGGTGTTTGTATTCAGTTCCATAAAGTATTACTTACCAGCCCTAGGTGTAAGTGTTCAGTTCCATGAAGTATTTCTCACCGACCCTAGGTGTAAGTGTTCAGTTCCATAAAGTGTTACTCACCAACCCCAGGTGTAAGTGTTCAGTTCCATGAAGTATTACTCACCAACCCCAGGTGTAAGTGTTCAGTTCCATAAAGTATTACTCACCAGCCCTAGGTGTAAGTGTTCAGTTCCATAAAGTATTACTCACCAACCCCAGGTGTAAGTGTTCAGTTCCATAAAGTATTACTCACCAACCCCAGGTGTAAGTGTTCAGTTCCATAAAGTATTACTCACCAACCCCAGGTGTAAGTATGCATTATCACAAAGTATCATGAGTGAGTTGTCACCTAAATTGTATTGTTTTAATCAAGTTCATAGTCTTTGCCATTTAAATGCATATGTCAAATTTGCCAACATGAGAATTTTAAAAATTGTATAATTCTGTTCTTAATAAATGAATCAACTGCAAAACATATAATAATATAAGTATCATGGCATTACTTATACTTTTTTTAACCAATTAAATTATATCTTATATGTGAAAGGAAATGATTTGTGCATAGTTTTGTGGTTAAGTGAGTTAAGGGGATTACCTTATAACAAGGGAAATTTGGTGTCTTAGTAGGTGAAAGGAACTTCCCTATTACATGGTGACTTTGGTGTCTTAGTGGGCTATGGGGACTTTGGTGGCTTAGTGGGCTATTGAGCCTACCTTATCATATGGGGACTTTGGTGGCTTAGTGGGCTATTGGGGCTACCTTATCACATGATGACTTTGGAGGCATAGTGGGCTAAGGGGCCTACCTTATCACATGGGGACTTTGGTGGCTTAGTGGGCTATTGAGGCTACCTTATCACATGGGGACTTTGGTGGCTTAGTGGGCTATTGAGGCTCATTACCATATGGGGATTTGATGGGAATACCTTTTCATATAGGAACTTTGGTGTCTTGAAGAGCTGAGGTTGTTATTTCATTACATGGGAAGTTTGAAGGCTTCATGGGCAAATGGGGCTGCCCTATTTCATGGGAAATTGGTTGGCATAGTGGGCTAAGGGAGCTACCTTTTTTAATGGGAAATTGGTTTTCATAGTGGGCTAAGGGGGCTATCTTATTATATAAAGACTTTTGTAGCTTAAAAGGTTATGGAAGCTACCTTACTGCATAGGGACTGCGGATGCTTACTGGGCTAGGAATGTCTGCCAGTATATATGCTGTAGGCTAATGAATTCCCCCACTACTCGAAGTCTCCTCAACCACTTACAGTTGCCTCCATATACATGTATATAGTCCTAATGTGCCACTGAACAATAAAAATAGTAACAAATTTTACTTCTCATATGTATCATGCTTCTTCATCCGATTTGTAATAACGAGGCAAATTCTAATCATGAAACAATGAATCCTGTATGTGTAAGTAATGTTCATTTTCTTATCAGATATCTCATTCATCATCGACCTCATCACTCCTGTCTTACGACAGCGATCCTGTCTCACCGTTTAAGTCCTCCGACACTTGTGTAATCAAAGTTCGTATGGAATCTGCAGCACAAGCCAATACTCATATGTATAAAAGTATTATGGTAAGACTCAAACTATTATTTTTTAAAGTGGCATTACATATCTTTGTTTTCAGTGTATAATTTTCTGTTCTATCTGCCCATAGTGGTGGTGTCCCTCTGTAGACATATTGTATTACTATCTACTCATAGTGGTAGAGCTCCATTGTAGACATATTCTATCACTATTTGCCCATAGTGTAGGTGCCCTTCTGTAGACATATTATTTCACTATCTACACATAGTGATGGTTCCCCTCTGTAGACACATATCACTATCTACCCATTGTGGTGGTGCCCTTCTATATATCACTATCTACCCATAGTGGTGGTGCCCTTCTGTATATCACTATCTACCCATAGTGGTGGTGCCCTTCTGTAGATATATTATATCACTATCTGCCCATAGTGGTGGACTCCTGTAAGCATATTATATTACTATCTACCCATAGTAGTGGACTCACCTGTAGCCATATTTTATCCCATTTGCTTATAGTATTACAAGTAGTGCTTCATAGAAGGCACATAAGATCACTATATGCCAGTAGTGTTGATGCTTCTCTGTGTGTCAAACTTTGATCCATGTTCAGACATTACCATCAAAATACAGGGACATGAATATGTGAAATTCCAATAACTGATGGCATAAGATATCAAACAAGCTTATGTCCAGATTAGGCCTGGAAAGTAAAAAAATCCTTTTTTTGCTCCAGTTATCCAGAATGTTCAAATTGTCACCATGACTACAAGTGAGGCATTTTGATAAAGATGAACCTTTCCTTTTAATGATGACATAAAATAGTAATCAGACAATAATGATTTAAGATTTCCTTTATTTCAGTTGACCAATACTGATCATACTCATACTGTCATTGACAAGATCCTGGAAAAATACTCACTTCCATGCCGTCACAAGGACTACTGTCTCCTACAGGTGCTGCAAGATGGAGGTAAGCCCAAGTTCACTCAAAGGTCATATGCAAAGGGATTATCATTTGCAATGTTTTCCTTAATTCTAATTAATTTTAAGATTTTCTGTTATACAAACTGGAAAAGTGACTACTACGCATACTGTTACTGTATTACATGCTTCCGTCACCTTATATCCCTTGTTTTAAATTAGATTAGTGTTGGTGATTGAGTTGAAATGCAGAATATATTGCTGTGAATCATTTTTTATTTGAGAGGACTTAATCTTTTGTATAATTCTGTGAGAGTTTGACTTGACACAAAGACGAAATCCGCACTTTAATTGATTTAATGGTTAAAATATATTGAGTGTATTGGGTCTTGTGAAAATTATGTCTAGCAAGTATATCCAGTGATGTCCTTTGGAAAATAAAGTCACACGAAATAGAAGTGTTTTACAGCAGTAAGAATAATAAGACTTTTTAGTATGTCAGAATATAGATTAAATATAAATGTACAATCTGAAGGTAAAACCCAGACTGCAACCAGTTAACCATATTACGACACCCTTACGCCAAGATCCGTGCCAACGAGCAAGATTTATAGAAGTTCTTAACTTGTTTCTTAATCGTTGTAAAATAAATAAAGTTTAAAAAAAAAACAAAAAACAAAAAACAAAAAAACCATATTACCATTTCATTTTATCCCTTTTGTGAATGACAAGATCTGATTTACTCTTACAATCATAATTTTCTTTTCTATTTTCAGAATTTCTCATACCAGAGAAAGCCAATGTATTTTATGCTATGAACAATAGTGCTGGAAATGATTTACATTTTATTGTGCGCAGCAAACAAGATCAAGAGCAATACAATCAACACCGCAAACGTGGTCGACGGAAACTTAAAAACTGGAGCATTTAGAAATCTCTTTGTTTCTTATATTGTTGTCCATCGTGTTGTGAAAGACTTTATATACATGTATGTACTGTTATTACATAGTAATTTATATCAATGTTGTGATATCCATTGTCATGTTAGCATAACTTGTTAGAATAATGTATATGATACAAACAAAAAACTTTTTTAAGGTAAATGCTGTCATTGGATTTTTTTTATTATATGCATTCTACATTAATAAAATATTGGAGACTGGATAGATTATATTGGGAGGCTTTACCTTTAATGATCTATCAAGTGAAAACATAAGATTGAATGAAATGTATACCCGAAGAAAATCCCACCAAATGTCATATGAAGTTTACAGTGTTTTAAATCACAGTTTTGAAAACTCACCTCACCTACTTTTAAGTTGATAAAAATATTCTTTTACATGTATCATTTATAGAGTTTTTTAAAACAAATATTTATTTTGTCTAGCTTATATCTGAGGCATACATTGCACATTGATTTTTTTAAAAAAAAAACAAAGGCTATATTTGTGGCCAGATTCTATATTTAGGTGCTTAAATTTAGTCAGTCTTATAACTGCCAGTTAACATATTGTACACATGCTTGCATGAATGATATCAAATATTAACATTCACATGAATTTTCCCTGATTTAAGATTTTCTTGCATTAGCATTCCCTTATTTTCTCCTAATTTCTCCTAGTTTGTCCTAGTTTCTCCTAGTTGTATTTACCCCACATACTCAGAACATACACATTGATATAGGATGAAGCAAATAGTCGACATACAAATTTCATATTTTACATGATATATAGGGCCTCACACCAAACAAACTCCATAATTTTCATTGCGACATTAATCTTGGATTATTATATCATAATGAAACGAAGCTAATTTGAGTGGCAAAACACCATATCTTGGGCATTTAATGCTAGATAAAATCAATTTGAGAAAGGTCTATTGATACAATGGTTAAGAAGTCAGATATCAAAATCTCATTGATATTGGTATTTTCTTGATAAGATATTCTCCAAATAACTAGCAGATATGATGTTGCCAGTGCAGACTCTTCAGTATTTTACTCTATCCTCTTTACATATGGTTCACATTTTATAGGTCATACTGTGTTTCTAAAATTAACTTCTATATTATCCATGAATATTTGTTAAGAAAACATCAAAAATTATATATGAATACTTCATACAAATCCCATTAGAATGTAATGATGGAGATTTTTTAGCTCACCTGAGCCAAAGGCTCAAGTGAGCTATAGTCATAGTGCGCCGTCCGTCGTCCGTCGTCGTCGTCCGTCGTTAACTTTTTCACATTTTCGACTTCTTCTCTGGAACTACATTGCAGATTTGGATCAAACTTTGTGTAAATGATGTACTCGAGGTCCTCTACTAAAATTGTGTTCGGGATCCAGATTCCCTCAGGGGTGGATCCAGGGCGGGACCAAAAGTGCCCAAAAGGGTACCCCTCTTCAAACATCTTCTTCTCCAGAACCAGTACATAAATGGGGAAACTAATTGCATTTCAACAATCTATAAAGATGGGTTGTTAAAAATTGTGTTCGGGGTTAAGATCCGTCAAATAGAAATTTACGCTTTTTTGACGTGTTTCTGGACTTAGTCATTTCAATGAAGAAAAGTGTCATGTTTTTCAGTTAATTGATATTGATGATTTCTTAATGACTATTTTGATCATAATTGTGGTTAGGAATATTATTGTGAAAGAATTTTGTCATTATCTCAATTTTTGGATTTTTTATGAATTTTTTAAGACTTCCAAAAAAAAGGGGGGTGTTGGCCATTTTTCACATTTTCAACTTTTTCTACGAAATCACATGAAAGATTTTAATGAAACATGGAATACATGAAGTACTAAAGGTTCTCTATCAATGTGGTAAATTTCATCCAAATTGGTTAACAAATAATGCCACCATGTCTAAAAAGTAGGTCTCACAATGGTACATATACCACTTGGTAATTGAAATATGGAGAGTAGCGGATCAAATCCAGCTGTGGTCAAAAAAATTTTTTTTTTTTTTTTACACATCTAAATAAGTTTTTAGATGTTTCTAAACACTCAACATATGAAATTAGGAATTTTACGTTTAAGACTTCCAAAAAAAAAAAAAGGGGGGGGGGGGGGTGGCCATTTTTCACATTTTCAACTTTTTCTACAAAACTGTTTGGAACTACATTGCAGATTTGGATCAAACTTTGTGTAAATGATGTACTCAAGGTCCCCTACTAAAATTGTGTTTGGGATCCAGATTCCCTCAGGGGTGGATCCAGGGTGGGACCAAAAGTGCCCAAAAGGGTACCCCTCTTCAAACATCTTCTTCTCCAGAACCAGTACATAAATGGGGAAACTAGTTGCATTTCAACAATCTATAAAGATGGGTTATTAAAAATTGTGTTCGGGGTTAAGATCCGTCAAATAGAAATTTACGCTTTTTTGACGTGTTTCTGGACTTAGTCATTTCAATGAAGAAAAGTGTCATGTTTTTCAGTTAATTGATATTGATGATTTCTTAATGACTATTTTGATCATAATTGTGGTAAGGAATATTATTGTGAAAGAATTTTGTCATTATCTCAATTTTTGGATTTTTTATGAATTTTTTAAGACTTCCAAAAAAAAGGGGGGTGTTGGCCATTTTTCACATTTTCAACTTTTTCTACGAAATCACATGAAAGATTTTAATGAAACATGGAATACATGAAGTACTAAAGGTTCTCTATCATTGTGGTAAATTTCATCCAAATTGGTTAACAGATAATGCCACCATGTCTAAAAAGTAGGTCTCACAATGGTACATATACCACTTGGTAATTGAAATATGGAGAGTAGCGGATCAAATCCAGCTGTGGTCAAAAAAATTTTTTTTTTTTTTTACACATCAAAATAAGTTTTTAGATGTTTCTAAACACTCAACATATGAAATTAGGAATTTTACGTTTAAGACTTCCAAAAAAACATTTTTTCACATTTTCAACTTTTTCTACAAAACTGTTTGAAGGATTTTAATAAATCTTGATAGAAATAAGTCACTTATGATCCTCTTCAAATTCTGTTGTTTTCGTCCAGACCTCTTTACAGGTGGCACCACCATAGTCAAAAGTAGGTCACAAAAGAGTTCCCTCCTTTAACAATATTCTTTTTCTTACGGGCTGTATACAGAGACAAACAGAATGCATTGAAATGATCTAGAGGGATGAGTGAAGACGTATTGTCATTTTGGTTCCCTTCCAAAATCAAATTTTAGAATTTTTTTTCGACATTTCTTTGGACTTGGTGATTCAATGCAGAAAAAAAAGTGTCATATTTCCTAGTTAATTGATAATGATGATTTCTTATGGACTATTGTGATCATAATTATGGTAAGGATTGTTACTTTGAAAGAATTTTGTCAATTTCTCAATTTTTGGATTTTCTATGAATTTTTTAAGACTTCCAAATGAGGGTATATAGGAACAATTCAATCACATTTTTCACTTCTGCTGTTATACCACATGAAAGATTTTAATGAAACAAGGAATACATGAAGTACTAAAGGTCCTCTATCAATTTGGTAAATTTTTATCCAAATTGGTTAACAGATAATGCCACCATGTCTAAAAAGCAGTTCTCACAATGGTACATATACCACTTGGTAATTGAAATATGGAGAATTTTTTTTTTTCATTTCTTTACACATCTAAATAAGTTTTTAGATGTTTCTCAACATTCAACATATGAAATTAGGCAATTTTAAGTTAGATCTGGACAATATTTGAAACAATTGTTGTTCATGACCCAGACTTGAAATCAGTCAACAAAAGGCCCCACCTAAAGAAAATGACTAACTTGTTGCCCTGAATGACTTCTTGCAGAGACAAAGGAAATGCTTAATATCAAAATCACGTGAATGGATGTGCAAAAAAGTGTTGTTTTTTATTCTAGCCTGAATTAAAATTTGACATATTTTCAACATCTGTGTTGACTTAGTCACATTAATGCAAAAATAAATGAATTCTTCCTTCATGCATGACTGATCATCTAGGTACTCAGGTGAGCGATATAGGCCCACTTGGGCCTCTTGTTTCCGAAACATGTAGATACATGAAAAATTTATGTCTCTATGAAACTGACATTTGTTCAGTCTCATAGGATACTGTTACTGTTTCTCATTAATGTAGGAAACTGCTGTAATTATAATTTAACCTCCAGTCATATATACTGAAAAAAAAAAAATTTCCAAAAATGCTGGGCAGAGTTCACAAAAAAAAAATATGCTTCTAGTCATTAGCTTAACAGATCATAATGTGTACAGGTATTTAGCAGCAATATTTTGTCAGATTTCATCCCATTAAGTGTCATAAATCAATAAAAAGCCAAGGAATTAAGGATGTAAATTTCAAATAGTGAATAATGACGATGTATATATACAAGAAATTAGTCGTAAAAATTAAATTAAACAAACTTCAGACCACTTAGCTTATGTCAAAGCTTTTTTATTGAGACTTAGCCCTGGTGAAAAAAATATTGTATCGCTTCCTGAATGTGTTCACAAACCAAAACAGTTATTACCCGTGTGCCTTATATACATAAAATCATCCTTCCATGTAGATTTATTGATACGTGCAGTATAAAGGTCAGAGTTCATAAAGTTTAATACGATCGTTCATTTTAGACCTTCAAAATCGTACTGTAAGAAAATGATATAAAATGTTCAATATTATTTTATTAATTGAAAGTTCATGATAATTTCCTTTAAAATCAGTTATAGGTATATTGATAAGTCACAATATGAATTGAAATATATACATAAAGTTAATCTTGGATGTTGACCATTATAATTCATGAAAGCAAAAAAATATGGAGGATTTATGTTAATGATCACTTTTGACATTGATTGTCTAAGCTGTCTCTCAGATTGAATTCAGTTTTCTTAATACCTGAATTCATTAGGCATGCAAATCCACCTCAAACTGAATGAATAACAAATGTATATCAACTTCAAAGTATGTATATGAAAATCTTCAATTTCCCTCGCAGGAACTTGATATTGTATGAAAAGAATGGATAGTTCCTAAGCAAAAAAGGTCTATAGTAAAACTGATACATCTAGAATAGTTTGTCTGTGAGATGCATACATTATTTTGAAGCTCACAGCATTAAATTTTGTCAGAGTTTTTGTAGTAGTTTTTCACTTTTCTTTATTCCAGTTACTCCTTTTTTTCTTACAAAAGATTGATAGATCACTTTTGGTATCTGTTACCAACTTTGAGCTTGGTTATAACATAAAATGAAAAGTGGTATATTACATTTTGACATGCATGGTTCACGTTGGAAACTCTTTAACGAGAGGTTAGGGTGAGTTTGTGACCTAGACCCATATAAAAAAAAAAGCTGCTGATTGAAGCATTGCTTGACAATCAGATCTTGTTTCCGATACCTTCGAACATCTGTAAAGAAATATTATTGTATGGAAGTATGTACATTTTGTTAAGATTGATCTAAATATCATTTTATCCCCATCCTCCTTACTGAGTATTGATCCCGACATAAGTATATCCATATCTTCCTTGTGAGGTCATTATTGTTGCAGACTTTCAATCCAGTAGTGAAATCCATGGTAATAACAGTAGGTCATAAAGGGCCAAAGCTGTCACTTCCTTGTAAATCAACCCTCCAATACTTTGGTATAAATGTTAACTTTAGTAGGTCACTTTGTTGAATTTTCTTACAATCATAAAAACATTTTTCCTAACATTTTTACCTATGATTTAAATACTGGCTTGCATTTCTTGTAATTTTACAATTCCTTTAATTTTTTATAAGGACATGTTTGTTCCATTCAGTCATTTAAACTTGAAGGTTGATTAGCAAATCTGTACACTAATTTCTATGGAATCATCATTTGTGTGCATAATGAGAGATAACCTGATAATCTACATGTATTAGAAATGTCCTCAAGGAATACAATACATTGACTATCAACACAGGGGCAGATCCAGGATTTCTGAAAAGGGGGCCCACATGTATTGGCCAAATTATTCAACCATTTTTGGTGCCATATATAGATTTTTACTTGTAAATATGTGGTGGCCTGGCCCCCCCTTTAAATATGCCACTGCAACAGGTTTTAATGCCACAGGATTTTCTGTTTACAGATATGTATTTTTCAACCTGTAATTCCATGTCTTATTTAGAAAATCTAAAATTTGTCTTCAATTATAAAGATCTTACACATTTATACAAAACCTGTATCAATATGTAATGCACATTTACTACAAGTGTAGTATATCTTTGGGGGGGGGGGAGTTGTTCATTTTCATGTTCTAAAAATTTTGTTTTGTTACTATATTAGACTTGCAATAGTCGTATGTATAAATGTACATACAAGTAGGCTAAGTCAGTGATCTGTTGTCATATTGCCAGATCATGGTGTACAATTATTCTTATTACATGTATTATTATTATTATTATTACCATTATTATTATTATACAATTTCATGTTCAACACAGTTGTGAGGATATTTCTTCACTTGTTATATTTCAGTGCAATATAATGTGAAATAAATATTTGTCATTCATTGAAATAAATTTTAGCTGTATAATTAAAACAAATCTTTCTATTTGTGATGATTGTTCCCATACTTGTGTTTGCCAGGCATCATGAGTAAATTCATCATTGAATTATGCAGCACCTTTCCTATGGCATCATGATTAAGTCTCTCCTGTTTTCATTAAAATTCCTACTACCCAATATGTATAGAGTAGAGTAACATGGAAGTGACCACACATTTTTCTAAGACCCCAGGGTCAAAGACGAGCTAAAGTCGATGCCATTTAATCCAAGGTGTTTAAAAATATAGGCTGTTCGCATATTGATGTTGGTTGATTGGTGTTTTATGTCGCTTTCAACAATATTTCAGTTATATCGCGACATGGAAGCAGGAGGTTACCAACATAAAGTCGCCAAGTACCAAGACTTGTTGATGACAACATAGCTCGCTGGGGGTGGGGGGTGGATTGTCGGTGGGAAAGCATGTATTTTCAATGTTTTCTCAATTCAAGGTCAAGTCTAAGGTAAAGGTCAAAATTTAACCGGATGAAAGCTCTGGTCACAATGAACCTGCATGTGGAATCCCTATCTCTAATATTTCAAAGAAAAAGCCCAGGTAAAAATTTTTGAAAAGTACATCAAATCCGAAGGTCAAGGTCACAAGGTCAAAAGTCATGATATCAAATAAAAGCTCTTGTCATGAGGAACCTATGTGTGAAGTATTAAACCCTTATCCCTATTCAAAAGATATAGCCCAGGTTAAAGTTTTTGAAAATTAGGTCTAACTCCAAACTGATTAAAACCATATATTTATTCCGCTTCTCTATTTGTCCCATTGCGGATAAAGATCTGGTGAAACTCTGTAAGGGTTCATGTTGTGGTGAACTCTGATTTTCAGCCAATCAGAGGATCAGCTTCAAATTCCTAGGAATGAAATTAACATCCCCAGTGTGTGTGACCTACAAGTCAGTGTTTGTTACATATTGTGTCACTATCACGTGCCTAGCCAAGTCATTGATTGGTTATGGGAAATAACGGTTTCGGTGACTGAAACGTTATCAGAGTTCACCAGAACAAGACCCCTTACGGGGTATCGCCAGATCTTTATCCACAATGGGACAAATAAAGAAGTAAAATAAAGATATGGTTTTAATCAGATTGGTCCAACTGCAATGTCAAGGTCATAAAGTCATGACAACAAATGAAAGCTCTTGACATGAGAGACATATGTGTGAAGTTTCAAAGCTCTACCACTTAGTTAAAAAGATATAGCCCAGGTTCAAGTTTTTTTGAAAAGTAGGTCAAAGTCCAAGGTCAAGTTCATAAAGTCATGACATCAATGAAAGCTCTTGACATAAAGGATTATGTGTGAAGTATCAAAGCTCTACCACTAACACTTACAAAGATATAGTCCAGGTTAAAGTTCCTTGGCACAATTATGCAAACGCACAAAGGTATGACAGTAGCTCTCCGGACATTTTGTTATGGCAAACTAAAAAGCAATGGCACCAAATGACAGCTTTGATCTGAGGAATATATATAAGAAGTATAGAGGTCCTACACTGCACACCTAAAATATAGCCCAGTTTAAAGTTTATGAAAAGCAGATCAAAATCCAAGATCACAAGGTCCAACGTTACGATCTAGATGAAATGGTTATTAGGAATCTCTATATAAAATATCAAACCTCTGTCTTCTTCTTCTTCCAATATGAAGTGTACTCAAAAGTTGAGTGTTATACTTCATGTCCCTTGAGGTTCAAAATCTATAGGCCAGGTTAAGGGTTTTGAAAAGTAGTTCAATGTCCAAGTACATGTACAAGGTCACCTTAAATAAAAGCTCTCATCAAATTCCTGTTCTTTTATGATTCCAAAGATATATCCCAGGTTAATATTTTGAAAAGTTGGTTCAAGATCTCTGGGCCAAAATTTTTATTAAATGCAAGCACTGGTCATGAGCCATCTATATGGGAAAAATGAAAGTTTCCTTCTTATGGTTCAAAACATTTCAGCCAGATAAATGTTTCTAAAAAGTATATAAAAATCCAAGGTCACTAGGTCAAAAGACATGACCCTGCAAAAAGTCATGATCCTGGATAAAAACCTCTGGTCATAGGAATCGTATAAATTTCAAGGCCCTGTCCCTTGAGGTTCAAAACCTAAAGGCCAGGTTAAAGATTTAGATAAGTAGATTAAAATCCCACAACAAAGTCATGATCCTAAATGAAAACGCTGGTCATGGGGAATCTTATGTGAAATATGAAAGTCCTGTTCCACAGGGTTAAAGTTAAATTTTCTCGAAAGACACTGCCGCCACCAATGTTGCCAAGAACAAATCATTAGTTCTCCAGACTTTAGTCTCAGAGAGCTAAAAATTGGGAACACTGATTTTCATTCAAGGGCAATTACTCCTGTAAAATAGGGTTAATTGGGGCAAATGCAGGTTTTCATATTAAAGACACACAGAAAGATTCATTTCAATATAGCATGACACACGCTCTCTCCGCAGTGAATATAATCCTTATTTTATCATTGGTGTAAAATCCTGGGGGTGTGGCTTTACTGTACCACAGAAACGCATGCTTCTTTCCCAAACTTATAACAATAGATAGCCGGCCCACAATAAGGACCAAAAAAGATTTCTAGAATAATGATTTTTATCAAAGAGCAACAACACTTGTGAAATATAGTCATTTCTGACAAAAGTAGTATTTCAAAGGTATGACCTCATAATCAAATTTCTCCTACCATGGTTGGAAAAAAAAACAATGAATACTTAAATTCATCAAAGGGTATAACTCATAAAATTTAGTCAATTGTGAAATGTTGTACTTCATAAGCAGGACCTAATATCAAATGACTAAGCAAAATTTCAATATCTCAAAATAAAATCAAAAGAAAAAGACAGGATCTCTTGTAAAATGGGGTCAATTACGAACGTCAAACTTCAAGTGTTGGACCATATATCAAACACCCATACCAATTTTTGATTCAGTATCTCAAAGCATGACAGAAAACTTTCTGGAAGAACCATTCTGAGAGTATTGCTAAAGCAATACAAGTTTCCAACAAATCCATAACTATTTTGAACAAAGGGCAATAGCTCTGGAAGTAGGTCAACCGTGACCAAAGTTTAACTTGATCTGTAACTCCTCATAGGGAAGCTTGCTACACGTTTCAGTTTGATATCTGTAAGCATGACCAAGAAAAGTGTGGAAAACCGATTTCGAATTAAGGGTAGCCACTCTGGAAAAAATAGGGCACCCCTAACGGATGCATGATACGCCCGCATCATGTTTTAATGTGGTGGTAATGGATGTGTGATAGAACTTAGTTTTCAAACTCTGATACCAGAGAAACTTTCAAGGTCCTACAAAATTCAATGAACCAGACATCCATGTTATGAATGAATGAATCCTCGTCAGTACTGGAAACCTAATGAAATAACTAAAAATTTTGTTTGTGTAATGTGATTAAATTATTGTAAGGTAACCCCAACTTTGAAACCCACATGCACAACTACAAGTCACATCCTTTCATATGACACCATCAAAACTTTTCTTCCCCCTTAGTTAAGGAGGAGAGGCCCAGACAAGCTTTTCCGACCCCACCCATTTTCCCCCAACCCAGCAGCCTGACCCCAACTTTGAAACCCACATGCACAACTACAAGCCATATCCTTTCATATGACACCATCAAAACTTTTGTTCCCCCTTTATTTAAGGAGGAGAGGCCCAGACAAGCTTTTCCGACCCCACACATTTTCCCCTAACCCAGCATCCTGACCCCAACTTTGAAACCCACATGCACAACTACAAGCCACACCCTTTCATATGACACCATCAAAAGTTTTGTTCCCCCTTTAGTTAAGGAGTAGAAGCCCAGACAAGGATGGATGGACAGACAACAGCGGTATTGCATAATACACCCACATTTTAAAATGCGGGCGTATAAAAAGTACGTCAATCATGACCAAAGTCGAAACTCCTCATGGGGAAGTTTGTTACCAAATTTCAGCTTGATATCTGTAACCATGGCCAAAAAAAGGACAGAGTAGAAACCTATAGTACTTTCCAGTTTCACCAGTGGGGTACTAGTAAACTGGCCTCAAACAGATAGGGGAACAGCATCAAAACACTATACATGTGTACTTCTATTCTAGCAACATGCATATTAAAACCAAGGCTCAGTTGTTCAAAACTTTAACTAACAAGTTAAGATAATCAGTGGTTAAAATTCAATATTTGCTTAGTTAAATTTGTTAAGTCTCTGTATACATATCAAATACTCATTTCCTGAATACATGTCATACAAATTAGTACACAGACCATTACTGTAAGTCATTTCATTTCAAAGGAATCACACGACAAAGTCCGACCACTGGCTAGCTTAACTGTTGGTTAAAGCTTTGAAAAACTGGCCTCATGTATCATGTCAAAACAAATGTTAGGCCTGTATTCTTTACACAACTTTAACAGATTTTTTTAAATACTTAAAAAAACATGTACGACTTTAAGTACTAATTTATTTGAAGATGTAAAATGCACAAATTGTTAAAACATTTTCATGAGTATGACATGGGTACAAAACTAATCCACTGAGCCATAATTTTCATACATCATTTCTCAATTTCTACATTTAAAATAGAAAGTAAAACACTGTAGTTGATTAATATGGATTTTAAAATGGTCATAAAATTGAGAAACGCTCAGAATCTGAAAATTTTGACAGCATTACGTTTGCATAAGAAAAGAAAACATGTGTTTGTTTTAATGATCTCAAAAATAAATCAGCATAGATATTTAAGGTACGTATATATAATTTTTTTTGTAAGAGGAAAGTTTTTATCAACCATTATGTAGAAAAATAAAATAAATGAACACTTTTAAATCATTGAGTTTGCTAGATATAAAATTTTTTGGTTTTCTCAAAAATAAGAAAGCCTTGCAGGTCTGTAGAAAAAGGGGGGAAATACTGATTTACTACAGTACTACCAGTATACAATTCTTCTTACTCAGTTAAATACTTCATACACAATACTTTCACAGTTAAATTATGATACTACACATTCGTAAAGTTTATTCTTAAAATACAAAAGTCATTATTTTAACACATCCATTTTACCAGAGCATCATTTTGGCAGTCTTTTATTTGCTTTTTGGAGTTGGTTTTATTTTTCTCGATACATGAATATTTTGTTTAATAGAATTATCAAATTAAGAACATATACATCTGCTATAGATAACACTGTGGAGGCCAATATTCAACGTTATTGTACTTCCCACAAAAAGGCTAGGTAGAATTACACTTACATAAGTGAATGTCTATCAAACAACTAAAATAAAAGTATCCTGTCATCTTAAGAGAATAGATCTTATGTACATGCAAGAGCAATTTCCAAATGATTAGCTACAAAACCTGAAATACTCGTCAGAATTACGGCAAAGAGATTTTGAGGAATTATACAACTGCAATTATTGGGGAAAGATCTATGCAACTACCCCGCATGGCAATCTTGCTCATAGATTTATAACTCACCTTATACAATTTAGGCAATTTCTCTATTAAACTATTATTTTGCTAGAGTAATACATGTTCCTCACCTTGTATATTCTGTGAGAAGTAGGCCATGACACTGAAGCTGAACTCATCTTACCTTAACAATGCCAAAAACCAATTAACTGTATCATAGGAAAAAAAATGACAGAAAGATAATCAGTAAACCTAAAGTTTCTACTGGCTATTTCTGTAGCAGGCAAATAATTATTGCTAAGAAAAGAAAAATAAATCCCCAAATTTCACTAAGGGATGCAATATGTCAGAACACGAGTAACAGATGGTCGAAAGATAGTGATATACAAGTAAAAGCAAAATAATTCTTCATTATCACTTACTTCATGAACATCATTGTATGGGCAAAAATTAAGTTATCTAAATCATACTAAATACCTAAAAGAAAAAAAAAAGAAAAAAAGAATAAAACATAAAGAATACACATATATGCTTATAAGTATACAATCACATCCTCCACCCTCCCGATCTTAAGACAAACCTAAATGAGACAAATATCCTTTGCAGCAAAAGTGTTACAACATCCAATATGGTCTTAAGCTGTGACCTTAACTTTAGAAATGTGACCTTGGATCAATGTCGTGATACACTCTTGTATCATGGGCGACATGTGCGAAGTATGAAACAGATCGGTGTTACCTGTAAACTGACTGATACATCAAATGTAGGTTGAACAAAGCATCTACACCATGCTTCACCTCCTCAGAACCTTTCATGCAAGTTTGTGGGGCATGACAATTGAAACTACCTCAAATCTGACTTAAATTCTGAGGTTTACTAAAGTCACCAAAGCTGAAAATGTAGGTCTGTTACAGCATCTGTAGCCATTATCTCATACAAACGGTGCTACACAAGTCACCATTTTTCCCTCTTTTATTGGCTTGAGGCTTCTTTTTTAAAGATTCTTGGCAAACAGGGAAAGATCCCATCGAATAGTACAAGTGACTTACATGGTGCACCCAAATGTTAACAGAAAAGGTTTTACATTTGCTACACAATGTAAGTTTTTTAAAACATCAAATACGATTTTTCCCAGTTTTACAAGAATTCTGTAAACAGCAGCTTCGAGCCAGTAACAAAGGGGGAAAGCAGAGACTTGTGTTGTGCTCTCTGTATGAGAGATTGCATCAGAAACATGCTTCACAATGTCCATCTTTAGTTGAACCATTTACACATGTTTGGAAGAATACTAGTTGTAGTTACCTCAAAACTGACTTTTAAAATGCATAGACGATGTGATAAAGGCTTCATAATGACTTGTGACCAATGGCTTTCATGAGGTTTATTAGTATATTTCAAAGAGTAAAATACTCAATATTGCAAATTACAACTTACATCCCGTTGAATCTGAAACACAGTACTCCTAATCGTACCTTAGGTTAACAGGGCTAGGATGAGTATAAGGTCAATCAAGACTGTAACATCAAGGACTTTGGTGCCATTTATAAGAGCTCCTAATATGCAAGATCATGATTACTGCCTGACCATTTTGATTCATGCTTTTATACACACCAATCTTTTGTTCTCCAATAGGACAGAAAATCTGCCCATGCTTAGAACAATAGATTTCGTAGGTAACTTAAATACAAAACATGAACATAATCAGTATTTGCAATCTTGCACTCTTTAGAAGCCAAGGTTTTAGGTCAATGATACAAAGACCAGCTGACAAAAGCCAAAAACAATTGCCCCCAAATCTGTCATAAAAGTGTCTATTCTTTCAACAAGTATCGTTTTACAGTGACAGATTTTGTGTAGAATATTTCTGCCTGGGATGACAACCTTCAATGACAGGTGACTGCAAAATACAGGTGTTATTAACAGCAGGTATAAGTTGCATGCATTTCTTACAATAATCCATAAAAAAATAGTATTGTAATATTCTGAATGATGTGTAATAGGTATATTAAATCTTACAAACAACATTAAATGTATCTGTATATTACCAAAATAACATTTGGCACAGAAGAAAATGCAAGATTCCAAATCATTATGAAAGTGATATGCTAAAAATGTTTTTAAAAAATGTACTGCCCAAGATAATCTTAATAAAGGTACTGACAGGAAACTGTCAGTATTGGTATTTTCAAATAACAGCAGGGACATGACAACCCTATTTCATAAATGTAATGAAAAGGGCACAGGTTAAATTTTTGTCATTTATAACTGTGCTAGAAGAGACTTTGAATTTTTTCAGTAACTCCTTAACAATATGCCATATTGATGAAATCTACATAAAATGATGATCAATCATTCGCCATGTATGGCGATTCAGAAGACCGTTTGTGAGAATGTTTTGAACTGCGTTCCTTCGATCTTGACCTGTGTCTATCCTTTGACCTGGATCTATGCTTTGAGCTTCTTTCTTTTGAATCCAAATTGTATTTGGAGCTCCTCTCCCTAGACCTCGATCGGTGTTTTGTACCCCTATCTCTTGATCGTGATCTATGTTTTCTACTTTTCTCTTTGGATCTTGACCGTTTCCTACGTTCTCTATCCTTACTCCTTTTTCTCGATCCTCTTTCCCTGCTTCTCCTCCTTTCTCTATCTTTAGATCCTCTATCTTTCTCTCTTTGTTGCCTTTCTTTCTCTCTCTCCAATTCCCTTGCAAAATCATCTTGTCTTCTTGGTGATGTCCAACGCGATGAATACCTTGGAGATCTTCCTCTGTGTGGGGATTTTCTTCTTCTGGGTGATCTTGATCTCCTACGTGGAGACCTTGATCTTCGTCTTGGGGACCTAGACCTTCTTCTTGGAGATGGAGATCGTCTTCGAGGTGACCTTCTAGGTGATCGTCTTGAAGGAGATCTGCAAAGAAATATTTATGATGCCTTACATATGAATCAAATAAAGTACAGTAACATAGCATACTTTTGTATTCTATAAAATCAGTGCATGTATTGATCAATCATGCTGACTGCATGTAGAACAGGAGCAACACCAAGCATGACATTTCATTGCACAGCTGCAAAATCTATGGTTCTAAATTCACCTTGACATTTGACCTTTTGACCCCAAAATCAATAGGGATCTTCCTCACAATATACTTGAGCTATATGTGAAGTATGAATCCAATAGGGCCAAAACTGTGACTTCTAGAGTGTCTACAAAGTTTTGTTACAAACACATACATACACCAACAAGAATGGTACCCTTAGCATATCCCACTACAATGCTGTTGTATTATTAATAAATATATGTTCAACTTTTAACTATGAGATTCGACCGACAAAGACATACATAGTCTATCTGAATAGAGTTGCAATGAAATCAAGGAAAACTTACATCGGCCTACGGCCTGCATGTTTTTCTGCTTCTCCAAAGGAGACTTCACCATCTGGTATATGTCTAGGAGGTGCTGCCTCCTCCACGGGTGGTGCCAATGCAGCTGGAGGGTTGTCCTTTAAGTTCTGCACTATCGTCTTCTGTACCGGAACAGGAATCCGAGGGAAGAGGGTACTGTACCATTCTAGTTTAACTAACCACTGTCTCAACATCTCTCCGATCGTAATACTATGACCCCCTCCAGCTTTCACGTCTATTTCCTAAAATATACACAGGAAACATCTATTATTATGTATGAAACACTGTACATGGTTTCAAATTACTGATCCCCTACAAATCTTCACTTAACAACCAGAATGACCAGTAGAAGTATATGCACAACTTTAAAACAGGAAAAGGCACTATAAGAAGAAGAGAAGGGCTTTGCTCAGGTCACCTGTGGTAAATTATCAATACTGCACATTGAATATACTCTCATAGTATAAAGATGCCTCATATAATGTGAAAAAAAATCACTCAAACTTTATATAACGTTACTGCTTAATCTTCTACATGTTGTATATATTATCAGGGATATTCTTATCCCTAATGTAACCTACGTTTTCAGAAGATATGACAGAGACTTCAAAAACTCTCCTAAGTGCTGTTGATTGAATGATTTTGTGGGATTTTGGGTTCAAATATTGACATCAATAAAATACTTTAATAAATTTACTGTCCCTTTGAATAGTTTCAATCCTCTACTTCTGATTTCTATACATTAAGTATGTGACTTCTAACGACACAGTAATTTGTAGATCATTATAAAACCTTTGACAATAAAAATGTTTCTTCCTTGTATTCGTCACTTCTAGTTTCATTATAAAACCTAGAGGTAAGAGCCAAGATGGTCGAGTTAGCAGTAATACTGTGCTGTACTATAGTGCACTTACGTCTCTGTAAGCCTAGGTGTAATCTTGGGGTAAGGGGATGGATTGGAGGTACACTGACAGTAACCATACACGTGTGATAACACTTGTATAACGTTACACAATATTAGAAAACAAGAGACAAAATGCAACGGCTGAAAATATTCTATCCTCTTCATGCATGAGCATAAGATAGCATAAGAAAACTTTAATTCAGTGACACCATGAAGCATTATACAGCAATGGAATGTAAAATGAAAAGATCTGGTATTAATTTAACCTCTTAAAGAGGTCGTCCACAAGGGGGCGCTGAACATCACTTCTCCTGCCACCTTCGGTGACCTAGAGCAAGAACCCTGCAGAAAAACAAATGATCAAGTAGAGATTGAATCATTCATTTATATCACTTGTATGCATATATGTAACGATTTCACAAAAGAAGAAATTAGTGTTATTTTTCAATATTTATCAAACATTCATACAGTCAAACTTCAATATCTCAAACATTGATTTCTATAAACCTGGTTATCTCAAAGTCAAATAACTGTCCAAAATTTTTTTTCCTTAATATCATGACAGGATTAACAGGATAAGTCAAACAGCAATACATCTGACACTATTGCTTATCTCCAATACATTTTAAGATCCTTAAGCTCCAATCTACCTGGTTTATCTTGAAGTTGGCTACGTATAAAAATATTCATAAGCATTTGCCTTCAATAATTTTAATGTTGGCAAAATTAAATGGCCATGTCGGTACATAAGGAGGGACCTGCACAATGGTACATGAAGCCATTGCAATTTTGCACACTTTGTCATAATATGTGCCCTAATATTTTATGACTGTAAAGTCAAATTTTGGGTATCTCAAACTACCAGCATCTTGAAGTATTTCCGCTTTAAAATACTAAAGTTTGACTGTATTCAAAATACAAATTATTGATTAAGTCTGCTAAAATATAGAAAGTAAGAATGAATCTTAACTCACCATTTCAATGCAAGTTGAATGTATATGTACACAAATCATAATGTGTATCAATAAACCTGTGTAGACAACAGGTAAAAAGTGTGTTATCAGGGGGGAGGGGAGTTTATATGCCATATGTGTATTTCTGCTATGCATGTGAATATATTTAAGTAAAGCAAGTACTATTTTAATATTTATAATTTTTTATGGTACCGGTAGTTACAAATGCTTTGACTTCTAGTTCTAAATACAGAACTTTTATTCAGATTTAATTGATATACAATTTTTATTTTCTACAAACTTATCACAATCTGAAAACTATGTCCTTCTACTAAAGTGATATTTCACAAGTGTCATTATCACAATTGAAACAATCTTTGGAGATGACATTCACAAAGAGAGATATTCATCAACAATGTGTAATGAACATTACATAATAAAAATACTTTTTAAAAAAAGAACATATTTATGTGTACATATAATTTGCAATTATGGTAGACCATATACATGTGTGCAAAACCTAGATGTAGAAATGTGTATGTATGTATGTGTAACATACCTCCTCATCGTCCAGGTACGCCTCATACCAATCCCATAATTCCTTGGGGTCTTGTGTATACCTGCAAAGACAAGAAGCATTGTTGTGTGTCCCTCAACATCTACTGTACAGATAAATACCAGTTAAATAAATATTTCTTATGTTATCGGTGTTGTCTGTTAACACAAACTGCATGTATATATTGGAAAAATAACACTAGTGTATTTCTGAAAATTGAAAACCATTTCATTAAGAACTGTGAACTTTAAACAACAAGGGCAATTTAAACTGGACATAATATGCTCACTTGGCTTAGCTTGTATTAGAATATGAGCACTGTTAAATGAGTAGTACAATTAAAGCATGAAGGAAATACAAGAAAAGTCAGGGGGTTCTTTTAGCTTCTGAAACTAGGGGTCAGGACCATCTAAATTGGCAATGATTTTCATAAAATTGTGAAATATTTCTCTTCTCATTTTTTGTAACATTTTATAATTTTCAGGGCCTCACAGGGTTTAAGTTTCAATATCGTTGCTTTTGTTTGGGACCTCGTTGTTAAATCAAATTTCCTCTGATTTTGAAGTTGATCATTCAGAGACAAGATATCATTTCATAATTTCAATTTGTCAGTTTCACTTTCAGGCACACAAGAGAACTTTGACATTTTCACCGTTTCTAATGAAGGAATGAAACTACTGGTGATCATTAGATCAGTAGTTTCTATCATATAGATGTTTGGTTTACATCAACAACTGAGAAAAGAATGAAGCCAAACGTCTGTATGACATGGGCAATTAGATCAGCTGTGAACTGTGTGAATAGGCCAAAAAAAAAAGTTTGTTTCCTGTAACATGACCTAAAAAGATAGGGTCAGTAGGTCCGCTTTTCTTTTTTTCTTTTTATTTCTATGGAAAAAGTCTTGACATTCAGATGGACATACATAATGTATAATAAAAGGTATTGTTCAACATAATTCATCATGTACGACGAGGCTTGATGCCATGGGGTTCGCCATATTGGTTTTAAAAACACCAAAAATAACAACAATGTGAAGTTTCAGAAAACCGATTCCGGAATTTTGATTCCGGAAATGGCGGCGCTTGTAATTGGCGAAAAAAAAAAATCGGAGTCGGCGCCATTTTTGAGGGGTTGGTCAGGTTACAGGAAACAAAGATATTTTTTAAGCCATATACATCTATTGTTGATTTGTAATATCCTTATGATTTCCTTATGATTTCAGTTTTTATGATTAATTCATGTAAATTCTTTGAGTTGAAGTAGGTAATGAAATATTGGGAATTTTTCAGTCTAAAACTGGGAAAAAGTATCACATTTTGACCTTGTGAATGGGGTCGAAATACAGACCCTTAGCAAAACTCTGAATATCTATCAAGCATTGTAGTGATCTTCATTTTGAACTTGCATGATGTTGGTCAGTCCAGACAGCCTGCTTTGAAGACATAAGGAATATGTGTGCCAAGAATGAATCTGCAGAACAAAAGCATTAACAAAATATGGCCTGAAATTCTTTTGATGACTAGTGACCTTGATGACGGAGCCTAGATCCTGCGTCAAGGTCATGACACACCACCTTCTCATAACGAACAACTGTGCCTGGAACGAAGCTGCAATACTAAAGCAATAAGAAAGTATGGTCCAAACAAGTGGACAGAGAGACGAATATCATCAATTCATTATACAATCCCTCTAAAGACAGGCATATAAAAACATAACCTCACCTGATGTACATAAAGCCCAGTCCTCTGATATATGGTGAATCTGTATGTGTGATGAGCCCAGTCAGTTGTTTGCGCGTAAGTTTCAGAGTGTATAACTTATACAGTAAACAGTATGCACTGGAGACAATCCCTCCCGCGCCTACACCTCTTACCTGTATTTGTGTAAATATAATTGTTAAAGAACAAACAACTGAATGCTTTGAATAAACTCAAAATTTGTTCATACTATAAATCAAATTGAATGTATACATTTTAAATATTTATAAGTAAAAAGTAAGAAATGTTCTACAAAAATTAGTGTTATCATTTTGTGAATATTTAAGAGAAGCATTTTGTTGCAATAAGCTATTTCCACATTCTGATTAAAAATGAAAGGACAGAAGATTCCTGGAGGTCGGTAGTGCAAGGACATACAGTATAAATGTATCACAGAAATGGATTATATTTGGCATCAAACAGTGTGCAGTCATAATAATACAATAAATAACACAAGTAAATGCTGAAGACTTGTACTAGACTAGAACTATCTATGTATTCCTCCATAATTGTTCACATTTGCAACTGCTTTGAATTATCATGTGCTAAACTAACAAGATTGGGTAATAAATTAAGTAAAAACAGCAAAATTTCCTAAAATATATCTACTGCTTACATGAAGAATCATCAGTTTTCCTTCTTCCCTACTTTTTAACACAATCATGTTTGAATACAAGAATTTCCTGTAACATTCGTGAGCAAACCAGGTAAAACATGCTAGAAAGTAAAACTCAAATAAATGGGGGAATAAAAACCAAACATGTCTATTTTTTTCTAGTTTGAAATTCTAAAATTATTCTAGATCACTTGTAACAAATTTCCTTTGACTACTTCTTTGCCAAGATTTTTAAAAACTGAGAAGCGCTTGCCCAGAAGAATAAATGCAACTTAAAACTTATATTGATTGGAGTGTAAATTTTTATTGCTATGAATATATAGCTATTAATACATAATAGTGTATACATTGTAACTGCACAATAGTCACAAATTTACGCAATTCAAAAGTGTTGCAACATTTCAAAGTACCTGCTTCTTAACACACCAAATCAAATCTAATACCAAGTTAATGCACGTTATATTTACAATGGAAAGAATCATATGTTCATTTCACTGACACTCTTGCTCTACTTCTATGCTAGAAAAGGCTGTCCAGAGTTGTGCTCAAAATTTTATTTAACAAGAGAAATTTCCAAATTTTCTTGCCTTGCAGTCACTTAAAGTCTAAATCTGCTCAACAAATTCTGACCAAAAATGGTTTTACATACCGACCCATTCTTCGTGCAAAGCTTTTGTCATATATATACAAGAACTATACACACATTTCATACACATAGCAATATATGTACATAGATGTACTTTGTGGAACAATACCATTGATACAGGAATATCTTGGAATCCAATCAGCCGAAAACTTTCAGAACAAATTCTTCTCAAAAATCAGACTTATATTGAAACCATAATACACATATATTCATTGTGAATACTTACCCCACCACACATTCCAGTTTGTCCAGCTGTTTTTCTACTTCCTTTTTCCCATGGTTCCAAATGATCAACCTATAAACCATCAAATCAAAAATTTAGTTTTTCTCTGTTTGGCATCCTTTTAAATTTGAAAAACCTACCAGCCAACAAGAAAAAGAAAAGGAATAGGCATTCAAAAACAAATTTTAATTTTTCCAATGCTTTGATCATACATGATTTATTTAAGGAATGAATTTAATTTTATTTTCGTTGGATAAAGATATACCACGAAGAAAAAAAAAAAGACAGAAAACTGCATCATTGCACGTAGCAAATGTTGCATAAGTTTTCCTTCCCTTTTTTCATGCTATACATGCACCTCCATTCAACGAAAAACAAATTAGATTCATTCCTTATCCTTTAATTCTTTTCATACATGTTTTATATTCTCAGAAATTAGTACACTGTATTTGCACTATTTCTCAACTTCTGTAAATTTCTGCCACGGTGGTGTGAATATTGATGTCACAGTTAAGAAAACATTGGAAATTACATTGTCAGAGAAAAAATTTCCATTAATTCCAAATTATTCCAAATTGACCTTGGCCTCTGTGATATGACCTTGAATTACTACTACCCAAAAGTTCTGGTTTTAATATGTTACATCTGAAAAAGGTTTGTTTAAAATCCATGAAATGATTTAAAAGATATTGGCAGAAGAATGTAGACAGACCAACTGATGGACATACAGATGTAAAATATGATTTTTTGCCAAGTTTTTAGCAGATAATTCTAACATTCTTTGTTCTAAATCGATGATTAAAAGTTCAAGAAGAACACCTCAACTAACATAGATACATTTGTAACAATGTAAGATAACAATGACTAAAATTAACACGACATAAACACTATTAAAAGTATTATCAAGTTTAATTAATAAATCATTGTATCACTGTTGTATAATACAACCATTTAAAGTAAGTAGAAAAGCCTTACCTCTCACTCACCTTGAAGTAAATCTCATCTATTACTTCATGATAAGTTTTCAGCTCATACAAATTCACTTTGAAGTAAGGAGAGGACTGTATGTTGGTCAAGATTAAAGGATTAAGGTTCATGGTTTTTTCATTTCCCCAAGTATTCAGGGCGTTGTTGGGGGCCATTTTTGGCACCTTTTTTTTTACTCTAAAAAATAAAAAGTGTGTTGTACTTCTCTTAGTCATAATAATACGTTTCAATCTTGTACAAAAATTCTATATCAAAATTGTTAAATAAGAAACTTTACGATAAGATAGATAAGATAGGTTGATCTTGAATGGAAAATTAATGCTAAAACAGAGGTAGGTGGTTGTTTAAGACAGGTGATCGCTCAGCATTGGTGGAATTTAAAGTAGGTTTCATTGTACACAGGGTTCGACATTAATTAAGGCACGTTTGAGCGACATTGTCTGGTAAAAATCGTCAGTAGACAGGTATGAATTTCTGTAGATAGTCAAAGTGGACAGGTTTGTCACTTGAGTCTATACTGAGTATAAATTTTTTTTACTTGAATCATTTCACTGGGAGTGTTATCAAACTACTATTTATCAGCTGACAAAGGTATAGCTCAGTATTTAGTATTCAACAACAGCAATTAGTATTATGACTGAGTTCAAACAAAACAATGGTGCATCAAAATGCTACAAGGATTTAAACAGAAACTAACAAAAGCTACTTTCATATCTATCGGGTACAAGCTCTGTGAAATAAAGTAACATCTGAACATGTACTATGAACAGTCGATGTTATTCTTTTAATTAATATTGAAATCAAACAGTGTCGTAATGTTGTCAATCATATCTTGTTGGTAAATTTAATAAAAACGGATAAGTGATGCTATTTCTGCGGTTTGCGACCACTGCGATGTTTAAATTTAGAATTAACTTGCAGATTGTCAGTAGCGTAACAAGTAACTAATAAATGTCACTATTTTATCTAATAATGTGATGATTTACCAAAGATTTGTTATATGCATATTTCTTAATAAAACAGTACTAATTCTTTTTTCATCTCATGTAATATGTAATACTTTATTATCTGGACTTGAATCAATTCAGCTACATGATAAAACAATGGACCACCTAGATTTGAATTTGGACAGGTATAATTTCCTTGGGGCTGTCCAACTGGACCACCTCTCTCAAAAATTACAGTCGAAACTAGTGATGCAGAATCGGACAATTTTCATAATCAATGATCAGACAATAATGGGAAATCATGACAGATCGATGATCGATTATAATCAGACGAATAAGAAAACCATTTTGCAAGGGGATATTTTTATCATTTGACAATGTAATCATGTATGTAGAATTTTTTTTATTTGAAAAATACAATAAACAAGAAATTTCAAACAATAAAATATATCTCAATAACAAGATAACAAGTGTCTTTACCAAAGACCAAACACACCAGCAATTCCTTTATTCTATATGGAAAAACTAAGAGGGGACAAACTATCAAAACAAGAGGCCCAAGTGGGCCTATATCGCTCACCTGAGTACCTAGATTATCAGTCATGCATGAAGGAAGAATTCATTTATTTTTGCATTAATGTGACTAAGTCAACACAGATGTTGAAAATATGTCAAATTTTATTTCAGGCTAGAATAAAAAACAACACTTTTTTGCACATCCATTCAGGTGATTTTGATATTAAGCATTTCCTTTGTCTCTGCAAGAAGTCATTCAGGGCAACAAGTTAGTCATTTTCTTTAGGTGGGGCCTTTTGTTGACTGATTTCAAGTCTGGGTCATGAACAACAATTGTTTCAAATATTGTCCAGATCTAACTTAAAATTGCCTAATTTCATATGTTGAGTGTTGAGAAACATCTAAAAACTTATTTAGATGTGTAAAGAAATGAAAAAAAATTTTGACCACAGCTGGATTTGAACCGCTACTCTCCATATTTCAATTACCAAGTGGTATATGTACTATTGTGAGAACTGCTTTTTAGACATGGTGACATTATCTGTTAACCAATTTGGATGAAATTTACCAAATTGATAGAGGACTTTTAGTACTTCATGTATTCCATGTTTCATTAAAATCTTTCATGTGGTATAACAGCAGAAGTGAAAAATGTGATTGAATTGTTCCTATACAGCCTCATTTGGAAGTCTTAAAAAATTCATAGAAAATCCAAAAATTGAGATATTGACAAAATTCTTTCAAAGTAACAATCCTTACCATAATTATGATCACAATAGTCCATAAGAAATCATCATTATCAATTAACTAGGAAATATGACACTTTTTTCTGCATTGAATCACCAAGTCCAAAGAAATGTCGAAAAAAATTCTAAAATTTGATTTTGGAAGGGAACCAAAATGACAATACATCTTCACTCATCCCTCTAGATCATTTCTATGCATTCTGTTTGTCTCTGTATACAGCCCGTATGAAAAAGAATATTGTTAAACGAGGGAACTCTTTTGTGACCTACTCTTGACTATGGTGGCGCCACCTGTAAAGAGGTCTGGACGAAAACAACAGAATTTGAAGAGGATCATAAGTGATTTATTTCTACCAAGATTTATTAAAATCCTTCAAACAGTTTTGTAGAAAAAGTTGAAAATGTGAAAAATGGCCAACCCCCCCCCCCCCCCCTTTTTTTTTGGAAGTCTTAAACGTAAAATTCCTAATTTCATATGTTGAGTGTTGAGAAACATCTAAAAACTTATTTAGATGTGTAAAAAAAACAAAAAATTTTTTGACCACAGCTGGATTTGAACCGCTACTCTCCATATTTCAATTACCAAGTGGTATATGTACCATTGTGAGACCTACTTTTAGACATGGTGGCATTATCTGTTAACCAATTTGGATGATCCGCACAAAAAACAAAACCTTTGAAAAGGACTATGAGTACTTGCATCCTACCCAGTTTTATCACAATCCTTCAAGTTGTTCTGTAGATCAAGTTGAAGATATGAAAAATTGTCCCCCCCCCCCCTTTTCTTGGAAGTCTTGCATTAAAATAACAAAGTCCAAAATAAAAATGAAAAAACGTCAAAAATTTGATTTCGGAATGGAACCAAAAATATCAACACTTCTTACCATATGCCTCTATCTCATTCCTATGCAGTCGGTTTGTCGCTGTATGCACCCGATCTGAATAAGAAGTTTGTCAAAGGAGGGTACCCTCTGTGACCTACTTTTGTCTGTGGTGGTGCCACCTGTTCATGGATCCTGACAAAGATGACCACATTTGTCGGGGACCTTGAGTATTTGATGCATGCCAAGTTTCATTGAATTCCAGCAAGTGGTTCCGAAGAAAAAGTTCAAACTGTGAAATGTTTACACCAATTATCCCACCCCCCTTTTTCTTGAAAGTCTGAAAAAATTCATAAAAAATCCAAAACATAAAATATTGAAAAATTTTCTTCGCAGTAGTATTTCTTACCATCAAAATGATCAAATTAAACCAAATTAATGCATAAATGTTTACTAAAAGAAAAAAATACCTCTTTTCTGCATTAAAACTACCAAGTACAAAAAAACGTCAAAAATTTGATTTCGGAACGGAACCAAAAATAACAACACTTCTTCACACATCCCTCTAGATCATTCCTATGCATTCGGTTTGTCTCTGTATGCCCCCGGTCTGAAGAAGAAGTTTGTCAAAGGAGGGTACCCTATTTGACCTACTTTTGCCTGTGGTGGCGCCACCTGTTGATGAATCCGGACGAAAAACAACAACACTTGTAGGGGACCATGAGTACTACATGCTTATCAAGTTTCATCAAATTCTGTTCAGTGGTTCTGGAGAAGAAGTCGAAAATGTGAAAAGTTAACAACGGACGGACGACGGACGGTGATTGATCACAATAGCTCACTTGAGCCTTTGGCTCAGGTGAGCTAAAAAGCATCATACATTCATTTTGATGATTCTTTGAAAATTACAAATGTCATGAAATTGATGAAGAAGTTTGTTAATTTTCACTTTCAGTCCTCTGTGTATGACTATGAATCGGAGGAAATTCTGCAGTTGGCAAGATAAACGATTTTTTTTTAACAATGAAATTTATACAAAGATAAGAGAATCAAACAATAATACTATATGTTCACACGTTTTTATCCTGATTCATTCAAATCTATATGTAAAAAACAATAATTATTGACAATGAAGTTCCTTTTCATGGGCACTTCAGTAATAAGATGGGGCATTCCGGTCAATTGGGTCATTTCGGTAGATAGTTACACTACATTTAACGAGTCAATTGGGGTGATAAAACTTCTTTTATTTCGTTTTTTTTTCCGGCGATTTTTCGATTTTTGAAAATAGAATCGAAAATCGAAATCGGCGCACTTTCAGTGATCGATATTCGATCATCAGCAATAATCATTTCATCACTAGTCAAAACCTCTGTACATAAACAGAGTTTTTTTATGTACATGTAAAAAGAGTGCACTAGCTGTTATGTTGGCAGATGGACAGGTAAACTCTACATACAGTTAGCCAATTTGGAAGCCAAAAAGTATATGATTTCACACTTAATAGGGCGGAATGTACAAGTTTATGTCATCTGAAATTAAATTACTACATGAATAGCATCAAGAGTCGCATTTAGTATAGTAAATTGTCTTTGTTGTTCAGAAATGTCTTTTTTTTTATATAATAATCGATACGGCTGTCCAATAATGTAAGAGTTAATTAAAGCACATAGGGTAAAGTACAAACATGGTAATAATGATTATCTTCAAATATGATTACCATCCTTATGATAAAATCGTAACTGTCGTTATGTGTTTGTTTTCGTTAAACATTGCAGTCAATTATAACCGGTATCTTTCAAAAGTTAGCACAGAGATTCTTTAGACTTTACACCCATATCATCTATAACTCATAAAATTGTCTTGTGTAATAGGCTTTGAAATGTATACATGGAGGCTTTTTTTTTAATATGAACGGTGAAATACTCAATTTCAAATAGAGAAGATCAAAAATGATAAGATGGTGAAATATGGGCTGAACCGTTTTAATAGAAGTTAGCAAAATACCTGCTATCAACCAGCACAATAACCATTAAAAGGCGGGGTATTTTGTAAGATCTTTTAGACTACATCTGGAGAAAGTGGACACTCTTAGCATCAATGATTATGATACAAAGGTACATGTTAGACAGCGTTTCCTCTGATCAATCAACTACAATTATTAACACTACATTACACCTTTATGTACCAATTGTGTAAACTCTCACACAACTTTCCCTACATTCTAACAATTCCCTTAATTACCTTTAAATCTTCACATTGATCATATGTATATAACTCTTCTAAGATACGTTCTCATACGTCCGATTTTCAAACTTTTCTCACAACGAGACTCGCACTTGAATGTTTTAAATTTCAATGGATTTCGAACCCGATCTTAACTCGCTTTTTTTATCTGTTCGCTGTTGTTCTTGGTTGAGTCGAATGTGTCACCTTCGCACTATTTCTGGGGAAAGAATTTTTCAAGTATCTTCTGTGTGTTATATACATGTACATACCCGAAAAAAAAATAAAAACAAAAATACAAAAAATAATGATATCAATTAACAAAATAAAAAAAAAATGAACAAAAACAAAAGCAAAACAACCCCCCCAAAAAAACCACCAAAAACAAACAAAACAAAAACGAAAACAAAACAACACCAACACCCCCCCCCCCCCCAAAAAAATCCCAAACAAACAAACAAAAATAGATAATAAAAACAAAACTAAAGAAAAAACAAACAAAATAAAAGAAAAAAACAAAACAACAACCAAAAAAGAAAAAAAACAAACAAACAAACTAACAAACCCCCCCCCCAAAAAAACCAAACAAACAAACAAAAAACCTCGGTAACCTCGGTAAAAAGCCTAATCTCATCCAGAAACAGCAACCCAATAAACCAACAAATCCAATTTAGCGGAGTGCGTTTGATTCGTCTGTGGAAAGTATGTTCTCCGTCACTGAGTTGAATTCCAATTTAAAATTAAATGTTCTTCTGTCCAGGCGCGGATCCAGCCGGGAGGACCACGGGGGCACTCCCCCCCCCCCCCGGCAGTGCCCGCCGAAGGGGGCACCATAGTCTATTTTAGGGCCTATTTTACTGTATTTCTGTCTTAAATTTCCAAAAGTTCGCTGGCTCGCTTCGCTCGCCAGTTATTCTCTCATATTTCTTTAAATTTACAGTTGAAAAAAAAATCGTTGACTCGCTTCACTCACGATCAATTTCATGATAGATCTCCCCTAATCCTCGTTTATGATCCATAATATCCAGAAGGAATCGAAATATATGTGCAATCCAAATTAATATCTAGCGCACAAATGTTCGGTCACTTGGCCTCAGGCGAGTAAAATCGTATGACTACTTGCACATCGTGTAGCAGATGTTACAAATGTTTGAAGCTACGCGCTGTGCAAGATGGATTTTACTTATCCATACAATTTTACTCAAATACGTCATGTACATCGTGTAGCTTCAGTACAAATTTTTGAAACGCTTGTACTGAAGCTACATGGATTTCACTTATAGCATTTCTAGAATAGTTTATTTTCACAACGTATTTTGTATCTCCAAAAGTCTCAAATACAGGAGCTTCCGTGTAGGGGGACTTTGCACCTTGTTCCCCCTACCAAGGATCTACCCTGCATCCACCGGGGACCTATAGGCAGTCTCTAGACCCTGCGCCGAATTTTACGCTTCCTCCAACTGAAAATCTGGATCCATGCCTGATAAAATTTCCGTGAATTAAAACAAAAGGGGCCTAATATGGCACACACGATTTTGCAACGAGATTTTTGTCATATCTTCTCAGGGAAACCCCATCCCCACCTATGGGAGGGAGGGATGAGTGAACATGATAATTTTTGACCGAAAATATTACGACAGTTTTCTTCTGATTTCAGAGTTTTTACGGAATATTTGAAGTCAAGAAAATGTTGATGAACAATGCAAAAAAAGAGCACCAGATTCGGGCCTTAATTGTGAGGCCCCCCCCCCATCGGGCACATGAAGTTCTGGATCCGGGCCTGTCTATCATATCCTTTAATATATCACATACACCGCAAGCCACGCACCTTTACTAAGTCTGATTTAGCCAGTATACCCAGTCTGCTACGATCACACTTTCAGTACAAAGCATCATCATGTACAAATTTAATGTAGACATAAAACATCAGTTATACGTGCAATTTACTTCTGCAAGGAGTACTCAATTGATTTTTAGAAGCGAGGCATTAAAACGTTTGATCTAAACAAACGCACTAATTAATAAGTGACGGAAATTCCTGATATGGTTCGTCTTAAAATTAACCGGCTGTACGGTGTACCGTGAAGATTTCATAATAAAAGATTCTTCGTGCGGTAAAATGAATGTCTCTTTCAAAGCCTAGAGATCTACATCCTCGTGCACATTGCTGAGGTCAGATGATTATAAAATGTTTTATTGGCGGTATTCATTAAAGGCAACCCGGTTATAGAAACGTTAAAATATGACTTCAACTGGTTTTATCGAAATAATGATGCGATACTGAAAAATTGTTCCGAAGTTGAATCGTGTTTGCTCTGTCCTGAAGAGTGTAAAGCAGGTACCATCCCCCGAGAGTACTCGCAAATCCTTCGTGGCGTAAATTTAAGAATGGAGTCATATGTATGAAATGATGTAAATTTATATATATCACCTACGTACGTGTGAGGTCACTCGTAAATCTACGAGTACCATAAGGGCATTCGTAAGTAATTCAAAAATAAGACTGTTCAAATTGACCGCGTTGTTTTGTCTTGTACGCAATGAAAGAACATCACACACACACACACACACACACACACACACACACACACACACACACACACACACACACACACAGAGAGAGAGAGAGAGAGAGAGAGAGAGAGGATATTCAATAAATCTAAATACATGTAATCAGAGACATAGACTATTTTGAAAGTAGTCTATGTCTCTGATGTAATCCACTAGAAATTAATAACGACGAAAGCGCATGCGTTAGAAAAAACATAAATTTGCTAAGCTCGCAAATCCCGACTTTACATGTATCATTATTATATATCTAATGCAGAAATTGGTTATTTAGAATAATTTAGCATTATTAACATTATCACAAGAAAGTGAAGCGGAACAAGAAAAAAAAATGCCGCTACTATCTGGTAAGAAATTTCTTCTTTTTTATCAGATTAATGAATTAAAGTTATAGGATCCAATGGCTAAAATAAAAAAAAAGTTGGCTCTCAGAATAATAGTTGGTCTATGTGATGTACAAAGCTCTTTGGTTACCCACATAGGTTGTTTCACTTAGTCTCGTTCAAACCAGACGCTTGGCTGTTTCCTTAAAACTCCGGCGAAAGAAAGTTTACGGAGATAATTGAGTGTCTGGTTGGACGAGACTATGCATCACTATATAAAATTCCTCTTTTAAAACATTTTTACAGCTGGTTAAAAAAAAGCATTTGAATAATATTAGAAGTCGGGTTCAAATAAAAATAAATTTAAATCCTTCTGGCTTGAGCGTCATTGTGTGAAAGTAATTGTTAGAGGTTTGTGAATATATATCTGTAATCATCGCTTTTGTTGATGCATGTTGAAATATTATAATTTGGTGATTAATTACGAAAATGATAATACTCAAATGTGAGAATTGCTTTAATCCGCAACATCAACCTAAATACATTTATATCCGTTTCAAAATCAAGATAGTGCCTAGATCAGCGAATAGGTAAACCCAGAACCAGCCAAGTAAAACTTTCTATACACAGTCTGACAGAACGCTTTGTTGAAAATAAGAGAAAATTATTGGTCATTGAGGCTGCAATTCCTAAAATAATGCACGAGTAAATTTTTTTTATTCTCAATGTCGCCGTGACGTCACTGTCTATCGTCATTTTTGGTCCAAAGCCAATCGATCGATTAATGGACGCTAGTTCGAAATACTGAAATGACCCTTATTTACAGAAATGCCCCAAATAAAAACCGAAATGCCCGTTATAGATTGATATTTTTTGTGTTTACATATAAATTACTATTATCCATGTTAAAATGACGTAGTTTAGTAAATATTTTATGATTAAATACCAAATTTTGTATCTATTTGAGCAATTTAAGAAAAGCGCATACCACGGAAGATAACTCTTACGAAAATACCAAGCAATTGAATGAGAATTCTAATGATGTGACCGCAAATACCTCATTATATATTCACATCCCTGAAAGAAACACAATTCAAGGAACTTAAAAAATCCCTAGTAAACACTGGACAGCATAGACTTGCCGACACGCACAGACAATTTGGACTTTCACGAATGATATGGACATCAAAGACAACAGATGAAAGAAACAGACTTTACAAACGGTTCCGACATCTCATCACGAAGGACAGAAAGACAGTTACAACAACAGACGGAACAATGACAGTTGTTAAACCAAGGACTTTAGGCAAAAATATTGGCCAGAAAAAAAAGAAAAATAAATGAGAGAACAGTTACATGCAAAAATCAAAAGCATTCTAGATTCACACTTTCGATACTTCATTTTAATTCTCAATATTTCAACCACAGTTAACGTTTTCCCTGGAAATATAATTTAATTAATCTAGATCTGTAACCCCCCTCCCCCCCCCCCCCAATAAAATTAAAAAATACTCGATAACTATGTCAAACTTACACCCACATTATGCCCATTTAATCATTAAGAGATTTTGTATGTAGCTTTTTGATGGTGCGGTACAGCCATTTACCTACCAGGGTGCCCATTGATTTGTGTAGGCTCGTCCATTTTTTAACTACTGCAAAATCTCTTGAAAATATTGATTAAAAATTTACAGTAGTGCTGCTTTTATTGAAACTGTAATTTATTTTCATATACATACATGTATTATAATAAACTGGTGTGCCCAAGACATGAAATATAGATAGGTTTTCAAAAGTACTTAAATATAGGGGTATAATATAACTTATTATTTATGTTTTATGATTAATACAATAGATTCTATTTATAGTATATGTTATTATGATATGAAATAAAGATAGTAATATCTAATTACATTGTTGTCTTTTCATGTTTTAATGCACGGAATATAGAGATTAATTTATATAAAGACGAAACATCTGAACTCCGAACTTATTTACATATTTTATAGAGACTTAGAGGTGATCTTCTCTAACATAAGGGAACAAAAACTGATTTTGAGAAAATAAATGGTAATACTATTACTTAAAAGGTGCTATTCCAGTCAATACAGGTGCCATTCCGGGTTTTTAAGGCGCCATTCCGGTTATTCTAGGCACCCCATCAGAGGAATTCTAGACTGAATTATTGATCAGATAGCGTCACCATTTTTAAATGCTATAAAATGCAAATTTTCATGAAATACTAATGATTTAATGGACAACTCCTCACTGAGACAACTCATAACAAGACGACACGTAACTAAAAAAGACAACTCGCAACTATACGATTTTGTTTACGAGTTGTCTGGTCAAGTTGTTACCTGGTGACGGCATGACCAGACAGCTCATACCCAAATCTTAGGATTTTTTTTAGCAAGGACAAGGTCAACATTAAAGCTAGTCACAAAAACTTAATAGAAATATCATGAAGTTAACAAAATCTCGTCACTAAATCTTAAAAAATTTAATGAATTTGAGAAAAACTTGTCACCAAAACTAAAACAAAATATCAACAAAATTTTGAGCGATATCACTGGAAACTCCTCACCGAATCTTATATAAATTGTTTAAAGTTTCAGCTTCTTACAATATCAATGGAAACTTGTCACCAAAACCAGCTGTGGTCAAAATTTTTTTTTCATTTCTTTACACATCTAACTTTTTAGATGTTTCTCAACACTCAACATACATGTATGAAATAAGGCTATTTTAAGTTGGATCTGGACAATATTTGCAACAATTGTTGTTCATGAACCAGACTTGAAATCAGTCAACAAAAGGCCCCACCTAAAGAAAATGACTAACTTGTTGCCCTGAATCACATCTTGCAGAGTCAAAGCAAATTCTTAACATCAAAATCACCTGAATAAATGTTCAAAAAAGTGTTGTTTTTTATTCTGGTCTGAAGTAAAATTTGACATATTTTCAACATTTGCATAATGCAAAAATAAATGAATTCTTCCTTCCTGCATGACTGATTATCTAGGTACTGAGGTGAGCGATATAGGCCCACTTCGGCCTCTTGTTTAATATGTTGAAACTGAAGAAACTGAATTACAATTTTTTAAGGTGTCGAGCATTTGCTCGACAGTCTTTAAGCTATCATAAAAATTTTACCTCTGCACCGCCTTTTTAATTCACAAAGTAGTACCTTCTTTAAAGTACTTAAAGTAGTAAAAGTTCTTGCAAAACCGGCTTTGTTATCCTTGTTATTGAAATTTCATTGCACAGAAATACAGTACAGTCGGCGTGGAATTAGGAAAATCCACGTGTGCCGACGGGCAGCCCATGCAATGCTGCCGACGGGAAGTCCGTCGGCGGCAGTATAAATTGTCCACTCGACCCAATTACATGCCCACGATGCCGCTGGCGGACAGTTGAACCAACTAATTGCAGAACTAACAGTGAATGGGTTGAATTAAAGACCTCATTGTACATGTATAGGCGGGATTTCAGAAATCGATCACAAATTCAATATCAAACCAAATGTCTAGAATGGCATGTTGATTCAAACACCACTTCATTGCATATTTTAAAAAAGAATTACAAATCTTTGTTTTCACAGAACATTAGTTTCACCAGTGATGAAAATCTGTAAGAAATTGCGATATCTTTATAGATGTAAACAGTGCAACTGATATCAAGTTTTCTATATCCTGGATTGTCAATGTCTAATCGGCACGCACTGGGCAAAAAGGATTGAATGTGTTGACATCTAAGGGTCATTTAAACAAGATGATTTATTTTATGAGTTATATATTTGATAGGGGGTCTAAAGAATCTCAGAATGGTGGACAAAAGCATGCGTTTAGCCATCAGAATACGTAATGATTTATTTGAACTTCAGATTGCCTTACTATTAATTACGTTCAACACACTTTGTCGCTCGGTGGCATGAAAGGGGCCCTAGTAAGGGTAACATATTTTGGCTTGTTTATTCCTTGGGTAAGCGTTATTTGTGCAAGATCGAAATGAAGAATTATGCGAGCGTTCTTTTAAGTATTGTATGCACATGAAGTAAATGTACATTCTTTTAAAGAAAAAAAAAATACGTGTTTTTATCTATTTTATGTATAGTTATACAGGTGATATCCAGAGCTTTCTTATACAGGTATATAACAGTAACACCCCTTACGAGGGCCCCTTTCACACCCAATTGTATTAGATGTTATTGTAAGTGAGTAAGTGAATCGGGAACACACCGGCATGGACTAGGACATAATTAATTAATACTGGATAAATACACTGGCTTCCCTGAGTGAAAAGCCGGTGTGGCCTAGTGGATAAGGTGCTCGGCTCGTGATCAAGAGGTCGTGGGTTCGACTCCCGCCCGGGGCACACCGGTGTTCTGTCTTTCGGATGAGACAGTAAAAACCGAGGTCCCGTGTCACGGTAGGCGTGGCACGTAAAAGATCCCTCACTGCTTCGGGTGGGTCCGTTGCAAAGGTCTAAATTTGTATGCAATGCATCAGGCAGATGCCGTCACCATATACGTGAAATAATCGTGGAGTGACGTAAAACAATAATCAACCAACCAACCAATCCCTGAGTGAAATTAACAATTTTGTCATGAAAAGCTTACGTTTACGTCTTTAATCCTTAAAAGTTTGATGATTTAAAATACATTGTAATTATCGTTTGCTACTATATGCGATTTCAGTGAAAGCGTAAATTACAGCAAAGTTAAATCTCTGACTTCGACATGTATCACTGTATAACATTCTTATGAATGAGTTCAGTACATTCCACCATATCTGATGCTAGTGCTAACTCCGATTACTGTCCGTCGGCTGCATTGTTATTTAAACGAGATGAGTGTATAGTGTCCATGCTCAAACGACCATGCTGCCCACGGAAAAACGGCTGAATTGCCAATTGCAAATAAAAATTCAGCCGATAAAGTGTGGACATCTACAGGTAAATTCATTGCCCACGCGCCCACGATACCCTAGTTTCTTAGTGGGAAAATTAAGTTCCACGGCGACCGTACTGTAGGTTTAAGCATAGGTCTGCTTAACTTAAATTATCAATATATTGCCCTAAAACACGTATTATTCTGTCGCTTATTGTGTGTGTTAAAATATTCATTCGCTGTAATGACGCAATCCGATTATGAATTACAATTGCACTTCATGGGAATTTTTCCAAATATGGGGAGGACCACGTGACATATTGCCTTTTTTGGAGAAATCGTAGTAGAACGTTTGTAACACATGTGATCAAGGCCTAATTTGACATAAAAGTGCCAATATGGAAACCGATCGCAAGATCTTCAAAATATATATAATAATATAAATAATGTAAAAATAATATATTTAAATATAAATTTCAGTTTAAAAAAGAACAAATAAAATATTTCATAGAATCCTAAATAAAGACCGGCAATGCGTGTTACAAAACAAAGATCTTAAAATATCTGGGCAGGTGACCACTTATTCATAACGAGGCTGCCCTAGGTTCAAGTGACGCGTTATCGGTTATTTTAATCTCACTGGATTTCGTTTTGTTTCAGTCATTTAACCTAGAATCAGCAAATATCGACAAAATTAATTACATCCTCAATGCTAAACATCACGAGCCTCCCGTAAATTACATCAGGTACTATATACCTATGCTGTGTATGCTACTGTAGACGAAATTTAAACATGGAGTGTGTACAGCCTCTTATCTGCCCTTACCGCTTGTGTTATAATTAACACTTGCTGGACAGGGAATATAGCCTCTACAAAATGGCGGTGGTCACTTTTCTTTTCGCGCAGCGATAGCAAGCAAGAGCAGGTAACTCAAGTCTATCTTAAACTAGCACAGCTTTTTAAAAAGCTTAGGTTGCAATCGGAATAGCATTAAATGTTCAAGATTTTGGTCACAAAGCCAAATAGCTTTATGTAAACAGGAATTACTAGTTTTTGAAACCATCTTTTTTTGCGCAGTTGTGAATTTTCCCGCTAAAATTTCTAAAGCCACGTCTCATTTTTGACATAAAGAGCAATAAAATGTTATGATGATGTCATAATCAATACCACTTAGGCCAGATTTTTTTTTTAAATTGAATTACGTATTTTTTTTCAAAAAAATTGGGTCGGTAGAAAGAAAAAAAAAAAAAAAAAAAGTTTTCTCTGTGTTGAAAGGAAAATTCAGATACTTCTGTTTTAGGAATTTTTTTTATTCATTTAAAAACATCATTTTTTTTTCGTAAACATCATCTTCATCATCATAACCTTCATCAGGGATATCTAGGTTGCAAAGATCAACAACCTACAAATCAAAAAGGATAATAAAAGTGCTATGAAGATATTAGAAACAAATGCTGATGAAAATGTTCTTCTGTCTTTACAATTTCAATCTTCATGAAAATATATATTTTATTTTTTTTACCTCAGATTAGAAATATTCCTAGTGTTCATTAATCATATTTTATTGTTAACATTGATGAATTATGTCCATTGACTTCCTATAAAATGATAAGAATAATATCAGATTCTAAAATCTCTGCAAATGACAAATTTGAACATAAATTAAAACTCTATCAGTATCAGTGTTCCATCACAAAAGCTATGGTTTAAATTAAATGGTAGTGACAGCTAGAGACACACACCATGTTCTAGTATAAATTTCGAGATAATCTAAGGATATGGATTACAATTATTTTTTTGAATTAATACCTTTTAATTGAAGTTGTTTGGCATTTCTGTAAAAAAGTTTTTAATGCAATCATGTACATAATCAAATATCCTGAGTAAAGTATGCAATTCTTATTTATTTGAAACTTCGAAAAATATTTTAATGCATCTGTAAAATAATTAAGAATTTATACCTGTAGTCTGTGTAACAAGAGTAGTTTTTTGCAGCATTCAACAGAATTTCAAAAGCAGATTTGGCCTTTTTCCATGACAAGCATTACCATCATCATCTTCTGAATTTCTACTCGGAATTAGACCACGTTTAGCTCTAATAAACTTCAGGCCGAAGTCAAACAATGTTCTAACTGGGGTGCAAGGTTCGACAATGGTGCCTTCTGCATTCATTGTCTAGACTGTAGTCAGCCCCTTAACAGTTAACGATCGCTCCCTAATCCTTATACTGCCATTAGTGGATTTCGATTCATGCGCATTCAACGCACTCGCAACAATGATGCCCACAGTGACAGTCTCATTAAAACGTTTAAGCAATTTGAAATTCAATGCATCAGCTTCATCACAGGTAAACGTGATATGAACGAAAGACATAATAAGTCTAGGCTAGAAACTATTACTTGTCGTTTATATTTGTACACATTCTTCTGTCATTTTACAGGATAAATCTCGATCCCGCTTTTTCCGTTTAAAAATAAATGGCTTATCGTCAACAACAATATCAACTTCTTTAAAAGAGTTTGCAAGCAGATGAGCATTTAAAGCAATTCAGTTTTATTTTTATTTTTTTGATAATCAGCAATTATTGGGGTCGGCAAAGAAAAAAGAATTCAAAATAAGTTGTTTTATTTTTTTTCGAGATCGGCAAAAAATAAGGTCGCCGGATCCGTAATTCAATTTAAAAAAAAAATCTGGCCTTACAACCCTTGACTTCCTCGTGACAATGGACCTCATCAAGAAACTGTTTACCATACATCCTACTTTATGACAAAGTCCCACTGGAGAGCTATGTTGCCCACTGACAACTTTCATTCCCATTTTGAAATTATAAGATATATGGCTGTTGGTCCTTAAGCTTTTATTTTTTCTCTATTCCAAAAATTATCGGAATTCAACGCAAAAATTTCTGTTACTTTTGACAGCTTTAAATGAAATTTAGCTTGACGCGTTTGTGGCTCTTCAAGCCTTTGATTTGAAAATTAAAATCGAAAGCAGTAAGAGAACAACGATCAGGAAGGGGATTCTCAAAGCAAGGATGGCAACTTTAAAATCGGATCAAAGTTCTCTTATTGGACTATTTGGTTGTTATCTTTCTGTTATTTTCTAATTTTGCAATTGGTAAATACCCTCTTGCCCTTATCACCAACTGTATATTCGTTAATAGAATGACTTAACACAATAAGTTAATTGTTTAAATTTTATGTTTTATTACAGTAGACACAGAAGTTCAATTGTTGGCCAAGTAAAATTTATATTCTGACAAGTAAATGTCATGGCTACTTTTGTCTGGATGGACATATAGGGAAAAATGTTCAGGGGGGAAACTTTGTAAGAAAATCTTAGGGGCCAAGTGGGCCCCTAACTTTTAAAATTTAGGTGCCCACTAAAATTTTCACGGGCCCACATCTTTTCAATGTACTTGTTCAGTTATACAGATGAAATTCCAGAATAATGAATGCATGTTTTGGATAAGAGATTTTAATTTATTCAAAATACACAATTTATTCAAATTCTATCTTCCTCTCAAATTCCAATAATCTGTCATTCACTTCACTTTCATCTCAAAAAACAATCAAGGATGAAAGGGCAACTAAACAAAATGGCCAATGCGAGTTCGTTTGGTTGCCACTTCATTCTTGATCGTTTTGAAATTGACCAATTGCATTTAATCGTAGTAGTCAATTATTCTTATAGGGATATATTTTATTGATAGAACTACCTTATCTGTACAATATTTTCTACAGAAAAAGGGAATCCTGCCCATCCTGATAGATTTTATTAAACCTTATGCATAAATCGATAAAACGTCTATGATCGAAAAGGAAAATGAGCGAGACGACTTTATGTATCCATCGACGCTTTAATCATTTGGAACTATCCCGCACTTTACTTGAAATTTATTACATAGGAAAAGGTCGATGTTATACAAATGACATTTTATTGAGTGTAACAGGAACTTCGCACATAAACTGCCATGCTGCGATGAGCAAAGACCTCTCGATGTCTTATGAAATTTACATTCGCCAAGTGGGCGATTTCTTTTGAGATTTTACGAGCCCACACCCAAGAACTGGTCGCCAATGCGAGTGGGCGAGTGGAAAGTTTCCCCCCTGATGTTAATGTCGAGCCCTGGGGAAGGGTCTTAATAAGTTATAACGGACCTGATTTCAATTAAGAAAACACGATTCCCAAATCGTGTTAAATAAGATACGGTAGACTGAACTTTGCAAAACTTTTAGTTTGCTGGGGCGAGTACTTGGTTCAAATCAAATGTAGTTCCCTGGCAGCCATTTTTTTTAATGCCCTGAGCTCTTATCTCTACTGTGTGCCCTAAGCTGACTCAGCATCATCTAATGCTGATGCTAAAAATATCACCAAGGGATATATAAAATGAGAAAGCATGTAAACAATCACACCTGTAGGTGGGATCAGGGATGAATGAGATAAAGATTTAGGCTGAAGTTATGATATCTGTTTATACTTTTGAGACAGGTGTAAGGTGATAATGTTGGATTGCATTTGTTTAATTAAAGTTTTTAAATGATTCATATCAATTTTGTCTTTCCAGTCCCATTTGAATAATAGAAAAAATGGCAGATGTAGAGAATGAACTTTTGGATTATGAAGATGATGAGAATGCAGAAGGAGCTGGAGATGCTCCAGTAGCCAAGAAAGATGTGAAAGGAACTTATGTATCCATACACAGCTCAGGCTTTCGGGACTTTTTACTTAAACCAGAATTACTTCGTGCTATTGTGGATTGTGGATTTGAACATCCATCAGAAGGTTTGGCCATATTTCTACTTTTAAAATATGTTACATTGAAAAAAAAATCCCAAAAGCAACTCCAAAACACCGGAATATTGATAATTGATTGTGGAAGTCAATATGTCCAATACAACTTTCATGTTGCCATAACTGAGTCATTGCAATTCAGTAATTGAACTGGTTTCCTACTAAATTTCTGGCTACCTATAATTGATACATATTTATAGCTAGATTTTCGGATTGAAATCTATGGTTGCATTGAACTTCATGATTGACTAAATCATATTAATCTTAGCAATTGATTATCATTTCATGTGATTTTGTAACTTCAATAGTAATTATATAGTATTTTCAGAAAATATTTTAGGTATTGATTTAATGTCTTGTGATATTGACAGTTCAACATGAGTGCATTCCGCAAGCCATTTTGTCCATGGATGTCCTTTGTCAGGCCAAGTCAGGTATGGGTAAAACAGCCGTATTTGTATTGGCAACTCTACAACAGCTTGAACCAGTAGATAATCAGGTAAACAGTATTTCTAGGGACGAAGTTAAAATAGATTTGGTTTCTCTTTCAAACCAACGCATTAAAATTTATTCTTAAACTGTATGTCTACGAGGAAATGTCTAGTGTCTATATTGTTTTGAACTCTAGAAACCTTTGTTTATGTACAGTATTTGAACTGAACATAAGTGCACTAACTCACTGCACATATTTTTGTATACTGGTGTGAAGAGGCAAATATGACAAATTTTAGTTTTTGTTCCTGTTTGTTGACTCACTTGATGCACCATGCACATGACACATAAATGTATACTTGTACCCCTATTTCAGTAAATAGTTCTCTACACACTGTACCTTTTTACATTTACCTGTAGGTTCCTGGCATCTGACTATTTTCATGATTGTCAATTGAAACATAGTTACAAACCTAAATCAAATGGTATTTGTCAATTAGTTTGTCCATATTACGAAATTGATGGAAATATTTATTGTATTATTGTATTCCCGCACTGCATACTACTTGTCTGAGTTATATGATATGTTATATAACTGGGGTTTCTGGTATGCTACATCGACATAGAGAAAATTAGCCACTCGTACTAACGCTGTATGAGTGGTCAGTCGCTCTATGACACCTCAATAATATAGGGTATCCAGTGTTTATATTAATTTTCTATTTGTACATTTGAGAACACGATGTTTGAGGGTTAAACGTGCAGAAATTTGCCTTATTTGTTTAATGGCAGTATGATAATGTATATTGATGGTTTGAATCATTTCAGGTCTCTGTCCTAGTCCTAGCTCATACGAGAGAATTGGCTTTCCAAATCAGTAAGGAGTATGAGCGATTCAGCAAATACACGAACAACGTTAAGATTGCTGTGTTCTTTGGAGGAATGTCCATCAAGAAGGATGAAGAAGTTTTGAAGAAAAATTGCCCCCATATTATTGTAGGAACTCCAGGAAGAATTCTTGCTCTTATTCACCAGAAGTCTTTGTCCCTGAAGCATGTGAAACATTTTATTTTGGATGAATGTGACAAAATGCTCACTGCCCTTGGTATGTTCATTGTTTAAATTTGTTTGATTATTTCTGTTTTATTGTAGAAAAGGTGTCTCTTCTATTTAAGGTTTTTGTTGGGTTTGATTTAAAAGAAAATTTAGAAAATGGGAAGGATAATCTACTAGTAAATCTACACTACTTTCATTGTTCATGATGCATTGTGCCACAAAGTAAATGAGACTTCCAAAAAGTAATTGTATACGTTTGTTTATAACAAGTTAAAACTATGTGATCCTATTGTGAGAAAAAGTAGCTTGCAGGACCCTTTTTTCATAGACCCTATAACAATAACTGCAGGACTGGCGTTTAAGGGGAAGAAATGATAATTGTTCCCACAAAATAACGCAAGACACGATCAGTATCTGATTTTGACATTAAAGTTTTGGGGGAAATGTGACTATTCTTCCCTCAGGTGTTAGTCCTGCAGTTAACGTGAAAGAGTCTGTTAAGATAACAGAAGGTAGTCACCTCTTATAACCTCTATACCTTTGTATTGTTATAATAAAAGTATTCAAATGATACATTGAATATTCATATATACAATGTACATGATAAAATTGTTCTAATGATACTAATACTATGTACTTGTCATTCAGTGGTGTGATTAATTGCAAAATAATTCTCATTAGATGGGAAAATATTAGCTGTTTACCTTGAATATGTGAAACACTATCTGGATTGAAGGTGACAAATATGTGTGTTCTAATTTTCAGATATGAGAAGAGATGTACAGGAAATTTTCAGAAATACCCCTCATGAGAAGCAAGTGATGATGTTCAGTGCCACCCTTGGCAAAGATATCCGATCAGTTTGCAAGAGATTTATGCAAGATGTAATTGCCCTTTCGTTGTGGAAATTTATTGTGTAATCTACGTGTTTGATGTTGAGTGCTTTCTCAACGGCAGAAATCTGACCGCTGTTTAGGACTATTCCTATACAGAGAAGAGACTTTGCTCTGTGAATGTGGAGCATTAGTTTCAATGAGTGATCTTTTTTGGTGTTTTGATCTCTTGGAAAGGACACTGTTTTGCCTTGAGAGGTGAAACAAATTGTGAATATGGACTTAGTTTTGCTAAAGCAAAACATTGGCTGGTATAAATGTTTCTTATTCTTTAAGATAGAGGGGATTATCAATATATCGATGAAATGAATAGATATTTCACAAAAAAAGGGTGGTGGGCTATAGATTTGTCAGCTTGGAAACCTGTAGATAAAAAGTATATGGGGCATATGTTAAATAAAATGAAAGCTAGGATAAAATAGCAAAATTCAATATAATTCAGTTCAGGCATAAACTAGTGTAGAGGAATGCAAACATAAGAAATTTTTACCAAACTGGAAAGTTGCCAAGCAGTAGTTGTACATCCAAATTGTTTATAAAGTTGGCTTGTGGCTGTTGTGGAATACTGGTAGTAAAATGTGCAGGAGGAATCGTTAGCTTGATCTGTGGAGTATAGAGGACGATGTCAAGGAGGAGCACTTCTCCGACCCATCTTTCACTAGATCGATTTTGCCTGCAAGTGACCATCTGTTTACAGCAATTCTGGATGACCAGTGGCTCAGTTCTGGAGAACATGTGGCTGTAAAGAGTAGCTGGAGTGCAGAAGAACCATGGTCAACATTGATGTCTCGTCCAAATTTATAGTTTTTGAGCTCAGATATACATGTATTATTGTAATTTGATCATAATCTTAAATCTTCATTAGTGACATTAAAATCAGTTAGTTAAATGTCACATTGAAATTGGTCATTGTGGCCAAGAGGCATTTTTTCCCTCTTGAAAATCAAATGAGGGTTTAGGTACTGTTGCAAAGTTGGCCTAAGTGCAGCTCTGAGTCTTGCTGGAATCTCCCAACTTAGATCTGGGTCCATTCCCAGGTCTTGCAAAGTAGGGAGATACAGAGCAGATATTTGTCCAGATACGCTGGTTTACTCCATGACTAGTTTCGTTCGCCACAAATTGCCTCAACCACCACTAAACTGTGGCTACCATGATATAGGTGAAATAATTGAAGTGTGTGTTAAGTTATTAGGGTTATTCAGAAAATTCCTTCTCTAGATTTTGTTTACCATCTTGAAATTTTAAATAAAAAAATAACAAAAACAAAAACCCACAACTACTATTCTAAATATGATCTTCACAATATTATGGGTATTCGTAAGTGGAATGTGCAGGAAGAATTTATTTATGTTTTGCCATTTTTGCATTTTTCACATTGTATAATTTCAGCCGATGGAAGTATATGTAGACGACGATTCAAAACTGACGCTGCATGGACTGCAGCAACATTATGTCAAACTAAAGGATAATGAGAAAAACAGGAAGTTGTTCGAACTTCTTGATGTTCTTGAATTCAATCAGGTGTGCTATATGTAATTTTGAGGAATTTTTTGTTCCATTTTTAAATTCAGCATTAATATTTTGAAGTTGCTCATGTAAAAGAAGCAAGTATCTGATTTTAGTGATGCAGAGTCCATCAGATTTTTGGCCAGGGTAGTCAAAACCAGTGCTAAATTTTCTGTAGTTTTAAAAGGGGAAGATACTTTGAAAACAGTGTTTTAGATAATGCAAGTTACATCTTTGACCACAACTTGGTTAACCCTGCACCTAATTGAATTCTTAGTCTTCATAATTTATCATGATTGGGAAATTTTAGGTTATAATCTTTGTGAAATCAGTACAGCGGTGTATGGCATTAGCACAACTTCTTGTGGAGCAGAATTTCCCAGCTATAGCTATTCATAGAGCTATGACACAGGAGGAAAGGTGAGAAGAGAATAAAAAAGATGTGTGTTTCATATTATACTATGCTAACCACACATATCAATAGGAGTTGTTAAAATGTTTTTGATGCAACAGCAAGTTAGTCATAATACCTTTTATTTCTTGCTTTTGACTACAGGACAAAATTCTTGTATTTGTGCAGACATGGTCAGCAGATTTAAAAGTCTTGGTTGACTTTGTGAGAGTCTTTTTTTCGGAAGAGCTTCTTTGATTACTACAGAAGTTTAAACTTATTTAATGTGACCACTAGTGACATTGTATCGTGAATATTCATTTCTTGAGGTTCATTTACTTGTGAACATGATGTTTACCTTGTTTATGTAAAGAATGTATGGTCTTGTGTTTTTAGCTCACCGGGACCAAATGTCCATAAGCCTAAGCGTCTGCATCCTCCTGCACAAAAAACTTTAATTTGGGCTGTTTTGTGCTTTCATCTGATACCATGACATGTGTCTTTGAACTTTGACCTACTTCTCAAAAACTATAAACATGGGGTATATATTTTGAAACTATAGCGGTAGGGCTTCGATACTTCACACACAAGTCCCTCATATTAAGACCTTTCATTTGATACAGTGACGCTTGACATTGTGACCTTGACCTTTGAATTTGATCTACTTTTCAAAAACTTGCCAGGACTTTTTCTTTTGAAATATTAGAAATAGGGATTTCACATGTAGATTCATTGTGATCAGAGCTTTCATATGGTTAACTTTTTACCTTTACCTTGGACTTGACCATGAATTAAAAGAACATTGAAAATACAAGTTTTCCCTCTGATATAGCACCCCTTCCCCTTCTTACAACTCTTATTTTGTAATAGTCTTGGACCATTTTGTGCTTTGTAATTTCTGAGGTATAATTGTGTTAATGAAATTGAAGATCTTGATACAAAATGAATATAGTAGATGGTGATCATTGTTGGGATAGACCTCATATGAACTGTTCCATGGAAAAAAGTTCAAGGTACTGGTGAAAGTCAGCAGTAAATCGTGTTTTTTTTTATGCCCCCAGATTGAATGATTGGGGGCATATTACTTTTGTCCTGTCCGTCCGCTTTTTTCTTTGTTTCTTTTTTTTTTTGGTCTGTCGTCAACTGTTACTTTCACCATTACTTTCGAACCACGAAAGATCGAAACTTCATACTTGGCATGCACACTCCACTAATTAAGCCCTTTTTTTGTAGATTGTCCCGGTACCAGCAGTTCAAAGATTTTCAAAAGAGAATTTTGGTGGCCACAAATTTGTTTGGGCGTGGTATGGATATTGAACGAGTTAATATTGTCTTCAATTATGATATGCCAGAGGATTCCGATACTTACCTTCATAGGGTAAGATTCTTGATATGTTAAGATATTGTGAAGTACTTTCCATTAATTGGTCTGAAAAATGCTTTCATTGCAAACCTGTGGTCAAACTGGGTGCATGTTACACCAGTTTTAAGGAAATATTGTTTTCAAAAATTAAAAAAGGTTTGGAATTTGGTTTATCAATTAAATATGAAAACAACATGACAATTTCATATAATCTTGAGTTTTTTGACAAATTTTTTAAATATACGAGCATCAATCTAGATCTTTTTGACACTTGTTTTCTTCCATTTGACATTTAATTCAAACATTTTGTTGAAAACAGAATATTTATTCCATGCAGGTTCAGAAAATTTGTGAAACGTACAGTATACTGGTTTGAAATAAGTGATTTATTTGAAAAACACATACTGAGTAAAAAATAATGACGATTCAAAATTAGACACTTTGTTCAGATTTTGTATATTCTTAATCAGTTTTTCAAAGCAGACTAGTGAAAATTGATATGTTCCTTGAATTTGAAATTTGAATTACGAGGCCACATGGCCTGTTAAAAATTTAGAATTTATACTCAGCCTTCCTTAATCATTAGTGAATTAAGTTCAGACAAGCTGTAAATTGACAAAAAGCTTATGCCTAACACACTTGTTCAACTAATATTAGGTGATTTTCTTGGTCTGTGTAGTTTTTTTTGAAAATGTCTATTTCTATGATGTTAAATACATTGGATGGATAATAATATAATAAAAGAATAAAAACAAACTTTCATGATTGTACTTAAGACAATTAGAAACTACTGATGGTCTGAAAGTAATGACCTGACGAGAGATTATGCTTACTACCTCAAATGCTATGTTGCCAACCAGTAATCTGAACTTCGGTAAACTTGAGCTTTTTTACAAAGTCCCTTCAGGCTGGAGTTACCAAAAGTCGACTGTATGTTGATGTATTCATGATCCAAGTGATCTTTGACTGTCCTTTTTTGTGTCTTTAAATCCATAATCAGTGCCCTAAAGGTAGTTTCAACTTCATTGATATGAATACACATTCAGCATAGGGTAGTAAGGTTATTGCTACAACAAAAATTAACATCTTTTTAGGTTGCACGTGCAGGCCGATTTGGTACCAAAGGATTGGCCATTACTTTTGTATCAGATGAAACAGATGCCAAAGTATTGAATGAAGTACAAGAGAGGTTTGAGGTCAATATCACAGAGTTACCAGAGGAGATTGACATATCATCATACAGTAAGTACATTATTTGTAATTGTTAAATTGATAGGAGTTTGAATTTTCTAAATATCTTTGAGGTCAAAGACTATTTTTATGTAGTTATATGGACAAAATGTCATAATTTCACGTTCATATTGATCGCATATGATTTTTATTAATCAGCAATTGACAGACCTTGGCTACTGTTTGTCATTTCTGTTCTAATGGTAACCTGAGATTGTCCATTTTGTTGATTGTGAATGTAGACGACAGAAAGCTTTTATCCCCTAGAAAAAAAGGGAGCAAGTAAAACAACAGAAAGTGATTATCAGAAAATACAAAGGTAGAGCTAAATTGTCCATGCTTGTGTGTGAAAGTAATACATAGTCAATTTCTAAAGATCATATAGGGAAAAGGTTGAACAGTAAGGCTGCAACAATGCACTTAGCTCACATGTGATACTACATATTGCGAATTTTGGTCACGATACGATTCGTATTATGATACTTTTTGTCCTGATCGGCAGGTACCAGTATTCTGTGTTGTCACCCCTTCCTTGAATTCAAAATACCCCTACACATAACTTTTAAATGCAACAGGAGCATTCTTTATCTTAAATAGGAAAATGAAATGTATAGCAACGATACGGACCCTCCCCGTATCGTGTATCGAATCGTCGTCTTGAATCGCAGTTAATCGAGAACAGCGGTGAATCGTTGCAGCTTTATTGGACAGGTAGTAGTAGAATTAGTGTCCAATACTTGAAATTCATAGTTATTTATTATACGTTTTATTTATTTCAGTTGAAGGCCGCTAAAGAGAGAAGATTTTATCTGGTGTACATTGAATTGTGATCGCAAAACGTCTATTCGTTCTGTAAAACATAATGTGTATCATTGTGGAACATTGGAGAAGTAATAGATATTTGTGAACAAACTTAACACTTCATCATATTTAGTTTAAACGCTAGAAAGTGGTTTCATTTTCATTGTTGGCAAAAACTGTAATACTACAAAACACAATGTTTAATATCTTGATTTTTTAATGTTATTGACATGATGTTTTATTTCACTTGACTTTGTTTCTCATAATGTATGTAACATTTCGTAAGTTTTGCACTTGACATTGAAAGTATTCATGTATAATAAAATGAAGTCTGAACAAAGTGTATCAGTGTATCAATTGTGATATGAACAAAATTCTTTAAGATTAAAGTCAAACAGAAAAAAGGCTTAGTAGTGAACAAGCAATTGAGCAAACAGTGATCTTTTCTCAAAGGCTACTACACATATTTACTCTTCTATATTTAATGATTGAAATTCTGTAACTGAACGCTAATGTTTCTGTAGTTGCATGCTTTTTATGGTAATGTTTAAGTATTTCAAACTCCAAATAGTCTTAATCAGTGGGCTTAATTGTTAGTTTGGAATTTCTTCAGCTTTGCACTTCTGTCAATCCTGGTGTGAATTCCAGCCAGAACAGTGAAAAATTTACCTCTGTCCACCACTGTTAATCATGCTTTGCTACCATGTTGTTCTAGTTGCCCAAATGTATAATCTTACGGCAAGATTGGCTCGGATAGATATTTTTATCTAACTGGTATAATTAGAATTTGAAGGAAATGTACAAGAAGTTGATGTATCTTTGAGGCCATACAAGTGGGTTTGACTTTAGAAGACATAACTGGAGTCTTTCTTGGTGAGGCTATAGGGTCTACACCTTGCTGCTCAGCCGCCTACTTTCTCACTCTTGGCCCTTTCCTCCTGTCTTTTCTTTTATGCCCAATAGATTGAGTGCATACTGTTTTCTACCTGTCTGTTGTCAACTTTAGCCTTTGCAATAACTTTTGAACTGTGAAAGATCGAGATTTTATATTTGGCATGCAAACCCCACTAATAAAGCCCTTTCAAATTACACTGAGGCCATTGACCTTGTGGCATTGGCTTACATTTGAAAAATATTAACATTGGCTCTTTGAGTCGTAAGAGGTAGGGCCTTCATATTTCAATTGCATATTCCTTGTGACAACCTTTCTATTGCTACAATTATTGTTCTCGTGAACTTTAACCTACATTTCAGAACTTTTAACATTTAGACTTCGTTGCCATGTTTCACAGACACATCTTTTAAGAAGCTTTAATAGGAGGATGGGCCTACAGTGAGGGGGTAGGGGGCTAATCAGCAATACCTAGACCCTGTGAGTGAGGTGCTTATACTTTGGCCAGGTTATCCAAAAGAAAAAGGTGTATGTTGAATTCGTTGAATAAATTTAACATAATACATGGGTAGACATTCCATATAACTTTAATACAGTACATGTATGCTGTTTTATAAAGGTGTCAGTGTGGTAGTAATCTCCTCTTTTACCCATGTTTCTTGATCACTGTTCATAATTGGAACTTTTTGACAAGTTCTACCACTGCTCTCTATATATAAATATAAAACTTTACTCGGGTAGAAACTGGAGGTGCTCGACTTGTGACCAAAAGGCCGGGAATTTGACTCCTGCTGGGGGGGCACACTCTGACACATCTTTCAGATGTGACGGTAAACACTAAAGTCCTGTTTCGCATAAAAGATCCCTCACTGCTTCAGTAAGGTCTGTCGCATGGGTATAAATTTCAATTGTCGATTGCACAAGACAATTAGAACCTAAAAGCGAATGAATTAGAATCAAATTCTCACAATTCTTGTTGACCATTGGAAAATGATCACATGTAAACTACAGGTACATGTATTAATGTCTGAGTGTTCTTTTTACACGCCCCTCTTAAGACGGGGCGTATTATGTTATGGTGTCCTTCCGGCGTCCAGGATAAGCTTGTCCGTGCTATTACTTCTTCCCCTGTGCATGGGTTTCAATAATATTTCAAAGAATTGTGGCTTAGGACTTGAGGGAGTGTCGTGACCTTGACCCAAGGTCATAGCTGAAAGGTGAGTAAAGTGAGTAACACCTTGTACGGGCCATAACTTCTCCTGTGCATGGATTTCAATATTTCACGGAATTGTTACTTAGGACCCAAGGGTGTGTCAAGACCTTGACCCAAGGTCAAAGTCACAACATGCAAAGCGAGTAAAACATTGTCTGGGCCATAACTTCTTCCCCTGTGCATGAATTTCAATAATATTTCACAGAATTGTTACATAGGACACAAGGGTGCGTCATAACCTTGACCCAAGGTCATAGGTCAAGGTCACAACATGCAAAGTGAATCAAATCTTCTCAGGGCCATAACTTCTTCCCCTGTTCATGGATTTCGATAATATTTCATAGAATTGTTACTTAGGACCCAAGTGTGTATCATGACCTTGACTTAAGGTCATAGGTCAAGGTCACAACATGCAAAGTAAATAAAACCTTGTCCGGGCCATAACTTCTTCCCCTGTGCATGGATTTCAATAATATTTCACAGAATTGTTACTTAGGACCCAAGGGTGTGTCAAGACCTTGACTGAAGGTCAAAGGTCAAGGTCACAACATGCAAAGTGAATAAAACATTGTACAGGTCATAACTTCTTCCCATGTGCATGGATTTCAATAATATTTCACAGAATTGTTATTTAGGACCCAAGGGTGTGTCATAACCTTGACCAAAGGTCAAAGGTCAAGGTCACAACATGCAAAGTCATTAAAACTTTGTGCAGGCCATTACTTCTTGCCCTGTGCATGGATTTCAATATTTCACAGAATTGTTACTTGGGATCTTTGGGTGTGTCATGACCTTGACCCAAGGTCATAGGTCAAGGTCACAACATGCAAAATTAGTAAAACCTTGTTCGGGCCATAACTTCTTCCCCTGTGCATGGATTTCAATAATATTTCACAGAATTGTTACACTTGACCCAAGGTCATAGGTGAAAGGTGAAGGTCAAAACATGTGAAGTTATTAAAACAGTTTGGGCCATAATGTCTTCCCCTGTGCATAGATTTCAATAATATTTCACAGAATTGTTACTTAGCACCCAAGGGTGTTTTATGACCTTGATTGTCAAAGGTGAAGGTCACAACATGCAAAGTGAATAAAACCTTGTTCGGGCCATAACTTCTTCCCCTGTGCATGGATTTCAATAATATTTCACAGAATCGTTACTTAGGATCCAAGGGTGTGTCATGACCTCGACCCAAGGTCATAGATCAAGGTCACATCATGCAAAGTGAATAAAACTTTGTTACTATAATGAGATGCTATGTAACATGATAACTCAAGTAAACCTCGGTTGTCATGAAACTTAACAGAATGCTTAAATAGTGTAGGGGAAGCCATTTTTAGTTTTGAGCAAATTCCATTCTGTTGTTACAGAGGTATGGGACTTGGATCCCTATTTTGGGATTTCAGTATTTCATGAAAGTATTACCAAAGAGACCCATGTTTGGGGGTAATAAAACCATGCGTTCACATTGGTCCCGTCCAGAGTAAGCTACGGCTTATTATGCTAGGCGTTGCTCTTGTTACTATGGTCAAAGTCAGTCTAGCATCAACAATTTGCGTTTAGCTTGGTTTCTTGAATAACATTTATGATACTTCAGTCAAGCTTGGTGGGTTTGTAGACACTGATGAGTTCTTTCTGACTAATGCAAAAATTGGTGACCCTGAACTTGATTTCACGCTTCAGTGAATACAGAATGATTTTACAATTAGTTTGATCCCTTATACACTGTCAATAACACTTGAGTCAAACTTGGTAGGTTTGTAAACATTGATGAGTCTTCCTGACTGATGAAAACTTTGGTGACCTTGACCTTGATTTCACGCTTCTCGCTTGATTTTTTGAAAATTATCAGTGATACTTAAAACAACCTTTGTGGGTTTGTAGACATTGAGTTCTTACCAACTGATATGAAATCTGGTGACCTTGACCTTGATTTCACGCTTCAGTGAACACAGACTGATTTTGCTTTGCAATACGGTCATACTGTCTTTGACGGTTTCTTGTTCAATAAAATTCTAAAAATTAGGAATTAAAAGGACTGTCTCTGGCAAAAATCTGTAAAAGAGGAGAAAGTTCAAATATGTGATTTCATAAAATATATTTACAATATGTTGTAATCTACAGATAGCATACACCATAAATATAGATACATATTCACATGTTCAAGTATTTGTTATAGTCTATCTACAATTGAAAAAAAACTTACATGTACATGATTTGAAATGACTCTGATTTGCAATATTCATAGGGTTGCATCCAATTCGAACAGGTTTTTAAAATAAACAGCAGAATTACAGAAGTCAAGTTTAAAAAATGATTGTGATTTTCAGTTTTCAGACTCTTGTATATCACTATAATATCAGTATTACAAAATGAGTTCTTCAAAGCAGAACCACTGCTCCATCACTTAGTCCATTGTAAGTGCTTCTATCTGTTGTCGTGGGGATGGCATGGTGTCCATTTCTTCACTGTCTTGAACTGAAAAGTTACTTGGTTTTTAGTGACTGATTTCAAAGGAGCAGAAGTATTAGAATAAGAAATATTTTATGCGAGATTTCCAGTTTAGCAATATGGATTTATCATGAACCTTTCAAGAATTGGTTAATAGGCTTTATATCTAGTCTCAGAAAAAATGCAGTTGTAAAACCCTGCATGTTGACATTGGTCTACATGTAAATATGAACTTAGAATTTTAAAATTCTCGGGATTTATCTCTCTTAATATCATTTTTTTTATATTTAATAAATGTTTTTAACATTTAAATAATAACATCCCCTTGTTTTTAATTTTAAGCATTTATTAATATGAAACATATTACCTGTATATTCGTGTTCAAATTCGTCAAATGAAAAATGTGTTGTAAATTATATTACATGTAAATATGAAAATTATATTATACGTTTTTTTTTAACATTTATTGCATTTTTTCGAGACTGACAAATTTCAACAAAGATTCCTTATCTGATGGTAAAAAAGCTTTTTTCAATTACACCATGACAAAGTCTTAACAGAAGTCTGAGGTAGAAATCAAAGAACTCTGAATCAATTATATCTAACTGTCTGGTTCTAGGTTTGATCCCCAAACATATAAAAAGCTACAGCAAGATCTTTGAGAGTGCCAAACATTTCACTGCTAAATCAGGGGTATTGCTGTTGTAGTTATTATAATAACTAGTGTTGATCAAATACCAAGGTTTATACTGCCCATTGCATTTTGCAATGTTCTAAAGCGCAGCGGACTCTTAAAAAAAAAAAAAAAAGAGACGATATAACACATACTAAATGTCTATTTTGGGAACTGGCAGCATTGTTTTCATTATTTATATATATACCAGTATGTAGTTTATCAAATGATTTCAACATTTTTGGTTTTTCACATTACAATATGATTATGACAATATAATATGTCCTTATTTAGAAAAAAAAAATCTTCTTTTAAAATTTCTTTCTCTTAAACTTATTGACTTAATAATTAGATTGTTTAAACCTTTGATTGTCCGTGGGTCTAAATAGTCAAATTATAAGACAGTTCAAGAAATGAAATTTCAAGAGAAAATTTTCTTAACTGAATGAAGATACATTTTATTCTCATAACATTTACTCGTCAAATATTTAAAAATTGTAAAAGAGATGACAATTCCTACGATACCACCAAGCATTCTTTAAATGATGACCTAATCTGCCTAATTAGGCCTACTGTACATCGGTGTTTTTCTGAGACAAGAACAATTTTCATAATCATACCGATTTTCTCATGTTCCTGATTGATGATATTGGCACAGAATTTGTATGCCCGTTGTAGAAGATTTGTCATTTCTCTGTATCTGTCTAGCTGCAATCAGAATAAGATAGTTATACATGTACTGTAATTATTATATAACATCATCTTTATTTCCTGACTAAAAGAGAAAAAAGATATTGTATTTTGGATCTAGGGAACATTTTTTCTTTATGTGTGAAAGCCAGTGTGACTCAGTGGATGAGATGCTTGATTTGTGACCAAGAAGTCCTGGGTTCTACTCCCACCATAAGCACACTGGTGTTCTGTTTTCCAGATAAGACAGAGGAAACCAAGGTCAGGTCAAAGATCCCTCACTGCGTGGAATCGGTCCATTGCAAAGGTATAAATATCTATGCAATACATCAGACAGATGCTGTCACAGTATTCTTGAAATAATCATGGAGTGATGTAAAACAATAATCAATCAATGATCAATTCATCAATGTTTTACATTAACAGGAAATCTAGACATCCTTGGTTCCTTGACCACTTAATTACGATTCAGAAGGAATAGCAATCTTAAAAAAAGATAATTACAATCTGCAAATGGTATTCTCAAACAAGGGCAACACTAATTGATTGATTATTGTTTTATTTCACTCAACGATTGTTTCACGTAAATGGTGACGGCATCTGGCTGAAGCATTGCATACAAATTTAGACCTTTACATTGGAGCCACCAGAAGCAGTGAGGGATCTTTTACGTGCCATGCCTACCATGATACGGGACCTTGGTTTTTACTGTCTCATCTGAAAGACAGAACACTGGTGTGCCCAGGATGGGAGTTGAACCCCGGACCTCTCAATCATGAGCCAAGCACCTTGTCCACTAGGCCACACCGACTTAGGGCAACACTAAGCAAGGCATCAGCTCACATGGCAGTAAAATCCATGGTACTAAACTGACCTTGACCTTGGTAAGGTATGAACCCAATAGGGCTAAAATTGTGGCTTCTGCAGTGTCTACAAGGTTTTTATATGATGAACTCTAGCGACCTTAACCTTTGACCTTTTGACTCCAAAATCAATACAGATCATCCTCTCCTTATATTAAAGTTATATGTGAGGTAGGATCCAAATAGGGCCAAAAACTGTGACTTCTATAGTATAGTGTCTACGAAGTTTTGTTAGAGACCCACACATAAATGGTACCATTACTATACCCCCACCTCCCTGCAGTGCTGTTGCAAAGGAACAAGTTCATACCCTGTAGCTCACTCATCATTTCTGAAAAACTTGATGCTTGAATGAAAGATTAACGTTAGCAATAATTCCTGACTGTAATATGAAGAAACAATCGTGACTTGCTTCTCATCATTCCCTATACTTTTATCATTCATGGTCTTTAATATATAAAATTTTCTTGATATAAGGTTTAAAAGAAAGGTCATCAAAGCCCTTTGATCTTGCAACTAAAAAAAGTATACTCTGTCACTCTCTCATCACTACTGAAATCCCCATGTTTCTATTCGGTCTTTTCGTTATACAGAGTTACTTCCCATTTGGGACGGTATCAGGTAAAACAATTATGACGTCATAAAATTCTACGGAAACTGTTCTCGAACTCAGGGAAATGACTGTCCACAAATGACGCTTTCGTACGAATTCGATAATGTCGTAATTGCTTTACGTCAGATACCGTCCCAAATGGGAAGTAACTCTGACTAACGAAAAGACTCAATAGATCATGATTCTCAGTGAGGATAATTCTTCTACAATGGATCCACCTGAAGTAGTGAGAGATCAGTTTATCTGCCAACATACACTGCCACAGGGAAGCTCTTTTACAATGGTTCATCTGAAGGACATACAGGAAGGCAGATAATGATAAAGGACATCAGCCTAACACTTCAAAGAATGTGTTAAAAATGCAGAAAAACCAATTCTGAACCAAGACCAATGTATCTGGCAAAACTGGGTCAATTTTGACTAAATGCAGACTATCTTTACATTTGCTAATAAAGAAACATAACACGTTTCAGTCAACTATCTCAAAGGATGTGTTATAAAAACTGTGGAGAAACTGATTTAGACACATAGCATGTAACTCTAACAAAAGTATGTCTGCTACTACATGCAAAATTCAAAACTGGTCTGTAGTTGTTGGTAATAAAATGAAATACCTCTTTCCAAACCAGTTCCTGACAGATGTGAGTAAACTTTGTCAAAAACTGCAAAGAACGCTAACATGTACAAAAGAAGTTCAACTGCAATGAAAGAAATTTCAAATTTGGTTGGTAGTTGTTGGTAGTAAAGATGTGTACCAAGTTTCGGACATTATCTTAAAGGGTGTGCAGAAAAATTACAGGTCTACAGACATACAACTTTATTCAAATATACACCCCTACTACTATGTTGGAGGGTGTATCCAAAACAACTTTTGTGCCGGAGGTATCATTACTTACATTTATAAATAATTTGACTTTTTCATTGTTGATACTTGTTGCAAGTCTTTGAAGATCTAGCCTATCAATAGGAAGGTAAGAATCTGAGAGTTCCTTCACAGATGATGATAACTGACTCTCCTGTATAGTCCTCCTTTCTGATTCCCTAAGGATATGAAATAAGATTTAAATTTTTACTACATGTATGTATGTTCATACATGAACAGGTATCATTCTGTTCATTTTAACAAGATGCCTCCGACCTCTTGGCGATCAAGATTCCCTTACAATACACTGAATATCTTTTTTTGAGAGAACATAAGTCCCCAATGAAATATATTTGTAAAGTTTGGAATTAGTTCTGTACTGTAATATTTCTTATTCTCTTGCAGCAATGTCTCAATATAGACTTTGATCAATAATAGATCAATTATCAGTGAAATATGTAAAAGGAAATGCCTTGGTATTTGTCCATTAATTGTACAAATGTACTGGTTTTGCTGTCAGCGATAACGGTGGGCCTGTTAACCAGTAAACCCCATAAATCAACTGATAATTGTCACTTAAATTGACCATCCTAAGTTGGTTTGGATAAAAATGTATAACAGAATGTTTTTGTCTTGTCTGTCTGTTGTCAACTTTACCCTTGGCTATAACTTTTGAACCATGAGGGATAGAGACTTCATATTTGACATGCATACTCAACTAAGGAAGCCCTTTCAAATGACACCAAGGTTGATGACCTTTTGACCTTGACCTTCTTGCTAAAAATAACGTTTTGGACTTTGGTGCCACTGGTGCATTTCACAAACACAACTTATGATACCTTTGAGTCAACTTACTTACTATTTGCTTGCTTTCTCTTTATTTCTATAAATTTGCTATGCACGCTTGTCAGCAGTTTTGTCTTTTTCTGATATCCTTTCCTTTCTCTTTATCAATAAACCTTCATAAAATTTGTAGTTTGTAATCTACAGTTAGTTTTACATAGAGATTTCTGATTTCTTCCGATACCACCCACTGTATATCATCATACAGGCAAAATACCTCTAGAAGTGGCTCAAGTCATAAACAAATGAAGACCATGAATCTTACCTTTGAATATCACTGAGCTTATCTTGTGATTCAGTAACTAGTTCTTCCCACCTTCCCATCTCCTTATGTATACTGCAATAGTCATAATAAACAAACAAATGGAATAGACCTTTTTTGATTACTTTTGGACTGACATTTAAGACGGTGGCAAAAGCATCCTGTTCCCTCAATTATGCCGGAGACATCAAATTTTGTTATTGTGAAGCCAAAATTTTTAACAGGAAACGTTGCCAATGCCACGCAAAACATCAGTCCCATAATTAATGTGAAAGGGTCTATAAGACTGATCAAATATTTAGATAAGTTTAATATCTCAGCTGGCATATCTAGCTATAATGTCGTGCCACCTGCCTTACAAATTTCAACTTATGTGGTGTTATAAGAAATGAAAGGGTCTATAAGACTGATCAAATATTTATAGAAGTTTAATATCTCAGCTGGCATATTTAGCTATAATGTCGTGCCGTCTGCCTTACAAATTTCAACTTATGTGGTGTTATAAGAAATAAGATAATATCAAAACATACAAACTACGAGCACATTTGTATGAGCTAACATAAAGTATCATTTCTTTATACTATAATAATATACAAACACAAAATGTTAAGAAATAGCTTTCTCTTTTCATTACATTTTTATATCATAAGAAAAAATATATAAACTAGTATATATATATTTTCAGATATACATGTACATTAGAAAAAAAATTTGTTGCTTACTTTTCACAGTGAAGTTCAACATCAGCTATGGCTGCCTTTAACTGTATATTGTATGGATTCTGCTCCTTCCTAATCCGCATAGAAAAATCAGGATAAAATGCTTGTAATTCTTTGAAACATTAAAAATCATATTTCAAAAGCTGCACAATCTCTACTATCTATCATAGCCTTATTTCCTATGTCACAACATATCCTATTTTTTTTCATCCCAACACTACTTTGTTTTATTTTTAATTGAAAATAAATAGATAACTAAATTTCACAAAATTCTCAACTCTCTACACTAGTCTTGTCAGGACTTGAATCCCTATTACAGACTACTGGTAAACATACCACATGAAACATTCACCATTTGCAGTTAAAAATTAAAGTAATGTAAATGCTACCTCAGGTGACCTTGTTTTATAATGTATTGGCCTATAGTGATTTACATTTAACAAAGTAAACAAGACTAAATAATGTATGGCCTGTGGTGATTTACATATAACAAGGTAAAGAAGACTATAAAATGTATTGGCCTATGGTGATTAACATATAACAAAATAAACTCTTGGAGACATTGGAGGGGTTTTCAAATGTAATATGTGGACAAGAATCAGTTCCATCTCTACAAAACAGCAGTCAACCTGTAAATTGCCAGTTCACTTCTCTGCTGAAGCTATTATCCTATCTCCATCAAATTATTCATTACAAATATCAACTAGTGCTACAATCCTATGCAAACTTATTTGGAATTTCTGAATGAAATTTTCTTCAGACTGGTACATCACTTTATCATAAGGAAAGCAAGAAAAATGTAAAATACAAAAGTAACTGAACATCTTTTCGTCAAGCGGCCTCAGTTTTTGACTAACTTAGTCCTGACTAGGATAATTAGTCTAAACTTTAGTCTGGACTACATTCCGTTTCATGAAAGAGTCTAAGCGAGGTACTAGGTAGCTAGTCTGACTAGGAATGAGACTAGCTAGTCTGACTATCTTAGTCCTTAATTACGGGTACTACGCGTGTGCACCAACAACTTCCACTTTGTGAAAACATCATCTGTTTGTAAAATGAAAATGACAAGAAACAGTGACAACAGGGCAAAGAATAAAAAAGTCCGCAAATCTAACTGGACAGACGTTGAATAATGAAAACAAAATGCTAACAGATGCAAGTTCAGAACGATCTGTCTTTAAATGGACAGACTGAGAAATGACACCTCCCTCAAATACAAACGGTTTCTTCTCATCTTAATAAAAAATTTAATTTCGGTAAATGTTATAAAAAAGGATTTGCCTTATAAAAGGGGGGAAAAGATGTTACATTGTCAATTGAAAATATTGTACATCTTACATTTACAGCTGTTGAAAACCAATTATCATCAAAATAGTATATGCTATCCATATAATGATAAAGGCTACCAAAAATTACTGGATAAATCATATATCTAAAGCTACCTTGAATATTTTGAACATTATGTCTAGTTGTAAACCATTTAGAAAAAGATCTTCTCCACTGATGCTGGGGGCTGAAATTAGGTCTTTGTTGCAACTACATCGTCATTATACCTATGTACAAAATGCTAATAAAATTTGCTCTCTTCATACTATCTTACGGCAAAGAGTTTGCAATTGCTTGTATCCAAAATGAACGTGCAATTGACAACTTCATGGCAACAAGTTTTACTGCATTGTTGTCACGAGTCGAAGCTGAGCCAAGGAACGACATTCCTTCAAGTGGGACATTAAATAACCATCTTAATCACGATTCTCATAATGTTTTAACATCATTTATATTTAGAAACATACAACATTTACCTAAATATTTATATTGCATTTTCATTATCAGAGGAAATGCAGGAAGATCGATCTTTAAATTTGTCATATATGTGAAAAAGAACTAAAGTTCCAGAACATGTTGGGGAAAACTTTAATTGAAATATCTCGATAAAAAGAAGCGATACAAGATCAAGACAAATGCTTTGTCCGGAGAATTACACAATCGAGTACATCCGACTGTGTCGGTGGTAAACACATCGTAAAGTAGTCACAACTACATATTATTACGCGAAATTTGAAAACATTATTGCAACTCCTTTTTCGAGTTATTGAAACTAGTTTATGTTTAGCTTAAATTAACTGAGCTAAAGGTACATTGTGCTGATCAAGAATTTTTAAGACAACATCAGTAATTTTTCGGCACTTTATTTTTCAGCGGCGTAGTAAACTCTATATCAGTAGTCAAAGTTATAACCCCTCAAAATAAAGTGATTGCAATGAGTGTGGCTTCACCGAAGCCGACTCAAAAAACCGTCCTTAACCCTGTGTTGTAAGTGTCAGAGCTGGGAAAATCTGTTTAGACTTTAGATCTTGTACTTGGAGATATTAATTCTGATCCAAAATAGCATAGTGATATATGCATATTATATGGCATCATAATACATCAAAGGTAAGTTTACAGTTCTTTCTATAAAACGTGTATATATAATTTATGATAATGGGAAATAACTCTTAGAACTTGCAGTACTCTACTGCACAGATATGACCGAATTAACGTAAATTAATCTGAATTTTGCCTGGCAGGAATACACCGATCCACTTTACAGCACAGAGAGCGATGTTAAGCGGACTTTTGAATGTTTTGCCTATGACATCATAATCAAATGTCCGACTTGTCCAACCTTGCGTGACGTCATCATAGTCGTGTTTTGCGCGAAAGTGCTTGAAATTTGACGAAAGTTGATCGGTGTATTGCCTGCGACCTGCAGTTAATGTGAAAGGGTCTATTGTTTCCGAATTTCTTCTGTCACTTGAATAATAGATTCATGGGGAATTTGGAAATCAATTGGTCACGTTGTCATTGAAAAACAATGAATTCGCTGTCTCTGTATATTGTTTGCATTGTTTATATGATAAGCGTGCAAAATAGCGGCCATTTTGTAATCAGGATAACTTAGTTCTAATCTTGACCTGCCTTAAAGCAGGTCTAAGTTTCTGACTAAACTTAGTCTGAGACTAGAGTTAGTAGGTTTGTTGAAACAGAAATTAGTTAAAAACTTAGTCTAGTCGGAGAGTCAGTCCGGACTATGCTTGGTCTCTACTGTAGGCCGCTTGATGAAACGGGCTCCTGGTATCACTTGACTATGGTTGGTTGGTTGATTGGTGTTTTACGTCACTTTCAACAATATGCCCCCTCACTAGACTATGGCACTAACAACAATATACCACAGTGGACATTTACAGACCCCTGAACATAGGAAGCAAAACCAGGTGCCTGTGAGGAGTAAGCATCTCCTGTTTGGCTAGCCACACCTGCTGTAAATGCCCTTAAATACAGACAAAACAATTATAATTCAGCACTGTATAGCAACACTTTTACTTACTCTGGTTGTGTATAATTTTCAGTTTTTGCGGTTTCAGTTTCAATTTCTTCTATTTTCTGTATACCAATATTTCTTACTGAAATCAAATTATAGAAATATGAGAATGTCTGAAATCAGATATCAAAATACAAAAATGTTCCCAAAATGTAAGTTAAATCCAAGATAAAAAGGTGTGAACTGTATTGGAATTTAGGTGCAGATTACAAAAAACAGGAGTAACAGGCAAATAAGCACTTTTAGAGGAACAGATGCAATCAGTTGCCAAGAAGGAGTAAGCATATAATGGGTAAGAAAAACTCATTCTTTTGATGTATCTTAACACAATTCCTATATTTCATTCCATTTGAAAATTGCAAGCTCCCTTAGCTGAAGCCTTGTGGTCAAAACATTGCTTTAACCAACTTTGCTTCAGCCAACCAATTGAATTGGTAACACAATGGTGAAAACTACTACTCCTATCAATGTGTAATTATATAAGACATAGCTAGAATCATATAACACATCCACCATCTTCAATCAATAAATCCAACAATGTCTTTTTTATCACATTTCTTTTTTTTTCAGTATTTACATTCTCTTTTCAGATTCTGGTAGTCATTCACATGCTGCATCTCCTCTCCAAGTTTCTCTAAAGAATACTGAAAATAAAGATGTAAATAGTTCAGCATTTTGCTGATATATAATTTCATAAACAAAATCTGTCATGTGTACATTTGAAATTCAAAGTATTGATCATTACTGTAATATAATTGATCATTGCTGTATCAAAATCAATAACATGAAATGATTTTATTATAATAAATTATAAGTAGGGTCACCGCGGATTGCCGCAATGCTGCAGTGATTCGCTGCAATCATTGCAGTGATTATGTGTTGACCATGGGACAGTTAAAGAGCAAAGATTGCGGTGATTGGTAGCCAAGACTTAAAAAACATCGCGGCGATGATATGACACCTGGACAATAGCCATTCTCTGTAGTGTAGTAATCATTTGGTATCTCTCATGAATATTCATCCCTATACATTGCAGAGACATCCAGGATTCAAACCCTATTAGGGTCCTGTTGTGACTTATCTCTTTTTGTGTCTGAGTTTTCAAATCATCAAAAACATAGGTGTGAAAAAAATCCATTACTGCCTTGGGTGGGTCTGCAGCTTAACCAGAACTTTCTGTGCAAGACATCATGTAGATGTGGATCTAGTGAAATACCACTGCTTCAAATGATGGAAATCACTAGTTCGAATTTCCTCTGATCTTGAATTTACTACTCACATTTGCACATATGGTCTAAATCACCTCAAAAAATAATTCTTGTTGAAAACCCTGGACTAGAACAGTACAGGATGCTTGTGACGCTTCAGTAAGTATATACAGTATTTACATATCATGGCTAATGTCCTTTATGTTACTTACAATGTAACTGATAAAAACTTGTTTGAGGAAACAAAAGTACCATGGGAAGACATACATGTATGATGATATCAAACCAAATAACTCAAAACTTACATCTAAACAATCTCTCGCCAGTTGTGCCATCCTCTCAGCCAGTGGTTTCTCTTCACTGAAGTCTGGAAATAAATAAAGTGAGAAATTTAAACAAATATTTAAATAAACCTCTCACTCAATACAGATTTATCCAAGTATTCATCTGTTCTAAGGTATCTGATAATCCTGGATGTTTGTTCTGGAAGTAACAGTGAGTAAACAATTCATGGAAATGCCAGAATAGTCTGTTTCTTTTAGTTTTAACCTTGAATTATTTTCCTACCTTCCAAAAAGCATATGCTGATGTCAGATATTTCTATCATAAATGTATACCAATAAAAACACATTTATCTCACCTCCTATCTGTTCCTCATTATGAAGTCTCATTCTGTTGGGCATGAAACTTGAGCGTCTTTTACTCTGATGGCGGTTGGGAGAGTCTGTGGACATGGTTTATAGCAGTTTCAAATTGAAAACTTCTTTAGAGTTTACTGTAAAGTATGAAATCATAAAAACAAAGGTAAGAGATAACAGTGGATTCAAAGGCAGTGATTTGGCACAATCAATGAGCTGAATGTTGATAGACCTTTTCCCAGTTTTACAGGATGTAAGGGGCAATATTGAACAAAAGAAGTTTTGCCACTCAGATTTGCTTCATATTTATTGTGAAGTCACAATCCAAGCATAAATGTCATAATGAAAATTCTAGCTAAAAGTCGTTTGTTCAATACAAGGCTGCTCATATCATTTGAAATTGGATAAAAATGTATTTTTTATAGATCCATGATATATATGACAATATTATATGCATGTATTATACTCAGTATCACTTCATTCTATCAGTTGATAAAATCATGGTAAGTTTTCTCATTACTTTTGGTAAATTATGTGTCTCTAGCTACATGTATTTATTTCTAAATTATACAAAAGGCAATACATGTATATACCAAACTGTGACAGACAGTCACTACTGCGGCATGAAGCACTGCACAACACGAGATGAGTACAACAGAATTCATTGTGGAAGAAGCATTTATGCACCAAATTTATTTCACTTCCACGTATATAACAATACAATCTGCCTGATTTATACTAGTTGTACCTCGGGTTCCCAAATTACTCCTCACCAATGCAACCAAACTCTGATTGTGGACTATCAAAATTCTAGAACTGACTGCCCACATGGCAACTGGTATCCGGATTTAGTTTTTCCGTTTTTATTAGTCAGAGTTTCAGTCTTTAAAACCCTTAAATCCAAGAAGTGCTTTATCTATATTTTATTATGCGTTTACATGATAAACTATTCAATGAAAACACTGCAGATATGATTGCAGTTGTTGGGAGTGAGTGTTGCATGTATGAATGAGGAATGTGAGTCAGTACATGAAAGTGACATGAGTAAAAATTAAGAGGATGCGTTCCGAAATCGTCCAGAAATGGAACAAGAAATAGAATGGGAATAAAACTTCTGTAAAAATGAAATAAAGTTGTTTTAAAGTTATTAAGTTCAATTTATTATGGGCTTGTAGATTTCTGTGTGGGCCCCTAAAATTCCTGAACTGGGAGCCCACATGGCCACTAGCGATTTTCACAAAGTTTTGTCCCTGTACTCTTTCAACCTATTCATTGGATTCATCCTAAACAATGAGGATTCTCTTACTACATGTATGTGCCAACATATACTGTGACAAAGAACCATGTACATCTCATCTAGAAGGCAATACAATGATAACCATCAATAAACTTCATTTTTTAACCAGAGATCTCGAATGGTATTAAGATAACTCATCAACCAAGACCACTCATAACTAGATAAATTGTCACCAAAAAAAGACAACATGTCACCGTTTGTAATTGGTGACAAGTTTTCCAGTCTCACATCTTTATCTAGATAACTTAGAATTTTCCAACAAATTTTTCACAATTACTTTTCAACATAATTCAAGTTTTTCAAATTTTTACTAATTTTCCAACAAGTTTTAAATGATAACTCATCACAAAATAGACCCTTTCACTATTACTACAGAAATGACATTTTGGTTGGCAAATGATTTTGACGTCGTAATAAAAAATTTTTTCAGAAATTATCTTTTACGGGAACAGTTATAATTTTCCATCCAAAATATCAATCCTGCAATAATACTGTAGTAAAAATGTCTCTTTTAATTTTTCCCTTTACCATTTTTTCACCCAGATATTACAAGATATCTTTTCACTAAAACAGAAAAATCTTGCTACAAATTTCTCACAAATATTCAATCATTACCAAAATCTCTTTCCACTGACGATTCATCTTGTAAGATTTGTGGGAATCTCAGTAAAAGTTGAGTGAAAAATCAAAGATTTGGTGCATGATGCTTTATCGTGCTAAATTAAGATGCAAAAAAAAATTTAAGTTTAGCTGACAAGTTCACCAGAAAACTTATCACCTGCATGGTGACCAGGTGACTGATGACAACTCGTTACCAATTAAGAAAAGTAGCTTAATGTCGATCTTCTCTGAATAAGTTGATTTGCTACCATTTGTCTGTCTAGTCCAACAAATCTGACGAAGGGCATTTTTATCATTTGTTGTTATGCCCTACCGACAGATGATAAAAATGCCTTTCGTAAGATTTGTCGGACTATTTTCTACAATCCAGATAATACAAGCTACTTAGAACAGAAGAATGAACTAAGCAGTTAGCTACATAGGTTGCAAGAGGTTTTGTGTCTGACACTAAGAGGTTTTGGTCCTTTTTAAGTTGGACCTCAATATAAATGCCTTGGATATTGACACATTTTATAAAAAGGGGCTGAAAAGAGTTGAAACCTATTGGGGTCGAACACAAATTGTGACGAAATCTCAGGCAACTGCCTGACTGCTGCAAAATTTGCTCTAAATCAAAGTGATAGAGGCAGTAAAACTAAACTGCTCTCAATCACATTTCAAACTGGTACATAACGGACAGTGTTGTTCTCTGTACTGAATAAGAATCTGACATGGACCTGATACAGTCGTTTTCCCAGTTCCGAACAGGTTTCTGATTTTTTGTCTTCTTCGTTGTAGAAAGGGAGAAAAGATGAATTTATGTGGTATCAATTAGTTAAGTGTAGTCTAATGAATGAATTTATCAACCACATTAGTAAAAGTCGTACTATACATCATAGTATTATGGGATATTTCAGCAGTGGTAATTTTCCCAGTTCCGAATAACGTTTCCGGTTCCGAACTGGTATCACAAAGGGGCCTCAAATGGGGTATACAGTGATATATTTATATTGTCAACAGTCTCTTATAAAATTTGAGATTAAAATTTTCATTTTTTTTTCACTCAAAGTTGAGATTTTTGCTGTTAAAACAATGAAAATCGGTTATAGATTTATGTGTGTCTACATGACAGTTTAGAAAATGGAAAAAATTGAGGACAAACAGATATCGGTACGATACATTAATCGCCGACTTTCTGATACCTTCCATACCTTCAACTTTAAAGATTAATTTAAAGATGACATCTATAACAATATTTAATCCTTCTCACATATATAGGTGTGTACGAATATAATTTTTTTTTAATACATGCACTTTTTAAAGGTGACGTCAAATCTGTGACATTGCTTCGATAATAAGCTCAAAGTATACATAACTTCACAGTTCCATGTGAGTGTTTTAAAAAAGATAAGTTTAAATTGTGCATTGATATTTAGATGTGCACACTTTAGCTAAGACATTGTGTGTATGTGTGTGGATTAGGATATGATAAGGAAATGCAGAAATAGATAGGAATGGAACCTCTGAATGAAACACAGAGAGTCGAAATGAATTTCATTTTCTTTTTTGCCACAAATGGTTATATAAGTACAATACCACACAAAAAAAAAGAAAGAAAGAAAGAAAACCAAAATACAAGTAAACAAAAACAAAAAAAAAAAGAACAAACAAATAAACAAATATAAAAACAACCCCCAAAACAACAACAACAACAAAATAATACCCCCAACAACAAAACTCCCCCCCCCCAAATCCCTTTTATTCTGCTTCAAACCAATCTTTTATTTTCAAAGAGCTCGTAATTTCCCTGTATTGCCCTTTCCTTAATTTCTTCCTGCTTGCTGGTATTCCCGTCTCCCTTTTCTCGTGAAAGAAGTGCAGAGTTTCAATTTCCTTCCCCTAAATTTGCCAATCTCCTTATCCTCTCTCTTCTCGCTACAACACCCGCCTTTGTTTCTTTCCTTTTATCCTGTATGCCCCTTGTCTTTTCATGCATAAACAAATTTTGTGTACCAAACCCTATTCCCCCTTTAGCACGTATTTTAGGGGCAGACTCATTGTTTTTTTATTTTGTTTTTATTTTTTGGGGTTTTTGGGGGGGGGTTGTTTTTGATTTTGGGTTTTTTTTTTTTGTTTTTTTATTATTATTATCAAAATTTTTATAATAATAATAATTATTATTTTCCTTTTGAAATTTCACTTTCAAAATGAGCATTTATCATTTCATAATGTGTTTAGAATGCAGTATTCTTAAAACCATTTACTGAAGTTTTCCAGGGGAGGTCCCCCGAACCCGTACCAGCAGCAGCTTCGTGTCTGAATGAATCCTTGGGTTTCAATTATGCACCCCCTTCCCAACCGGCATTGACTTCTCTGTCTCCGCCTCTGTATTGTCCGTTAAATCTGTATAACACATCTGCTCAGCATGCAAATTCATTCATTCTTTTGTACACGTCAATTTATTATTACATTGTTCTCCCCGTATGGAGCCTCATTGAACATGACCGCACGCACCGGCCTTGCGCATAGCGTCATTATGTCACAGCAGACGAATGTAGCTCTAGTTTGTCATGATATGTTGTTTGTTTATATCGGAAAATAAGTTAGAAATATGCCGTATTTGTGACTACGATGGTTTTGTAAAACTGATAGATCTAGTGTTTATTTGCTGATGACCTTATGACAATAAGGTTCAAATTCCGCGAAAAAATGCATGTTCAAATCACACGAATTTCAGCTGTTCGGAACTAGGAAAATGTCAACAAACATTCAGACGCATGGTATTGGACTGTTGTGCCACTAAATTGTAATAAAAAGGGTGGAATATATAATCGAAAGCTTAGTTTTTATAACGATAAAGCATAGAATTATTTGCCATTATATAAGTCTAATAGGAAATCAAAAAACGAATCAATTTCGAGTAACAAAATGGCGGAATGAACAATTTCGCCGATACCAACTAGATTCAAGGTGTTGTATCTTGAGACCCTTTGTCACTTTCAAAGAAAATTTTTATAATTTTTAATACCTTTATGAATTGCCTTTATGAAATAAAAAGTTTTGTATGATATGCTCTGTCTGTAGAGAACTGGTGGGCTACACTTTTTAAAAATTATTCGGAACTGGAAAATATTCGGAACTTGGAAAACGACTGTACTGTACTGTAATGGTGTTTAGCATTTGTTTTGATTTCTGACTATGATGAAATAAAAGAAGTTGTGCAAACTTACAAATAAATATAATAAACAAGAGTTCAAACCATGATATACAAAATGTCTTGTTTACCGGAATTTATAAATTTACATTCTTTTCTTCGTAATTTTGATCTTCCCGCATTTTTTTATTTCTCCGTCATAGGTTTGTTTTATTTGATTCAAAATTAATTTAGAAAACCTATAACGTACAAGTTTACATTGATAGGAAAAACGGAAGTCTATGAAAATATGAATGTGAACTAAAGGTGATAAATATCTAAGGTAAGTGTAATACTACATCTAGAGTATTTGATGTTTTTATTATGTCCAGTTTCTGTGGAATGAAAATACTTCAACTAATGTCTGATATTATGTCAATTTATAATGAATCATACAGTATAATTGCATGTAGATCAGATCTAACAGTAACAGTCTAACCGAATCTGTTTCTAAATACCAAAACTGAATGATTATTTACCAATACATGTAGTTACTTATACATATGTTAGATATAACATGTCATAAAATTACACTAAACTGTTAAAACATTTGGATTATATTAACAACTAGGGCCTAATTACCAAAATCAAGGACTTATAAAAGATCTTGTTTATAAGTCCTTGCCAAAATACATTATGTATGATGTAGTCCTTTGTCAATTGTTCACAATCACATACAATTATTAATTGACCACATAAAATTATCTTACTTATGCTTAAGGATAATTTCAATTTTTTTTACCTGTCATTTGAGATCGAGGCAAACACTTTTAAAGTGTTTGACATTTTTTTTTGTTTTAATTTTTTCAGCATTTATTTCAATAACCGAAAATTAAAAGTTTTTAATTTGAAATTTGATACTAAGAGGAAATTATAATATAATCAGCACATCATTTTTACATGTATAACACAAGGGACTATTGGCATTTACAATTTACAAAATAAGTCATTCTTTTAAAGTTACCATTTTAGAGTCTATTTAACTGCAACAATTGTGGATTAATAAACTCCCAAAAGCTACATGTATACTGAATTAACCAAGCAATTAATCTGATTGGATTATTATTTCAAAATGAAAGATAAAATTAGGGCTATTGGAGATTGACTGAAAGGGCCAGGAAAACACTAAGCTGACTGTTTACTTAGCAATATGGAATATATCATGTAATATCATGATTCATTGAAATCCTAACTTTTTTGCAAGCTCAGGTAAGCCCAGGCATTTCCCATTAAATTGTCTTTTTCTCTGGCCAAGAATCATCAACACATGAAAAAGTTTTTGACCTTTTCTGGGTCTGTTACTGTATATTATATGCTAGTTGAATAGCATGTCTATAACTATAAGGAGAAGACTTGTAGGGTCTTATTCTTCAGTTACACATGCTATTATATAATGTTTGAGTCATTATATGATCTGTTATAATTAAGATATAATTAATAACGCGATTATACTGCATAGTCATGTGCTTGAAGTGCAATTTAATTGAGCTTGTATTCATAACATTTTGCCTCATATACAGACTTTGAATATATATCTTGCGTTGTTTTGTATAATGGTCCTTTTTATTCATTCATTTTCTGAAATCTTTGGGTTCTTGAAAATTTAAGCCCAAAAGAGTGCCATATGTCCAAATTATACTTTATATGGCAGGTTTAATAAACCAAGTTATGAAAATGATTTCTTTCACTTATATTTAGCATACATGTATATTCATATATATGTGATACACACAACTTTTCTTTTTACTATATACATGACATCCAATCTGTATCTATAATTTCAGATACAGCTCTAGTGATATTTTTGGGCAGTGTTAATTGACAGTACAAAACTCAAAAGTAACGTTGCATTTGTCACTTTCCTAAGAATATATTAATTGTGTTGAGCTCTTTTCAATTTTGTATGAAAAAAAACCCCACAAAAATAGATAAAGAATTTTAAGTATTCAATGATGATTGTTCATAAAAACATTATTGTGTTTTAATTATATAGTGTATCTTCAGGCATTGTGACAGTAAAGATGGCTATGAATGATTGGCCTATCACCCAAGTTATAGTGGTAACCGAAGCAAACAGATGCCCAGCTGGATTTACCTTGGTATGTTCTTTAAAAAAAACAACTAAAACTTACAATTACTTCGCATGCAGTGTATAAACAGATCCCTGCTAAATGTTTCTTTCATGTTTTCTAGAAAAAAGAAATTAGTGAATGTAAGGAATATTGTTTGTACAGATTATTTTATTTTATTTTAAAAGTACATGTACTGTCCAGACTACTTGATCCTTGAGGGGGTGAACTATACAAGAGATAGATTATCCTGATTGATATATTGTTTTAATTATTGTTTGTAGCTTTGGGTTTCAGTGGCCAGATGGTGAAAGTGTGTCACTGGAACTCACTGCAGACTGGCAGGTACATTCCTGGACTTGCCACCGTACATGTCAAAATGTAATTTTTGCTGGTCAGTGATGAGAATTCAATTTCTCCACCATTAAATGCTGGTCACCACCATATACAATGTAGAAGAAATGTCTGTGTGACATTTAAGAGATATTTATGATCATCTTTTCATAGAAATTAATGTCCTCTATTCAGACTATTGTACTATGTATTTGTCATTGATATATGTAACATGTACATGTACATGTATGCAGCATGTACTGTGAAATATTTTATTTTCCTTATCATGGTTTGTGTGTGTGTAATTTTGTGAAAAACACCTTCTACTTGTATAAAATAAATCATTTCTGTGCATATTAAATCCCAATTGATGAAGAAATTGTTTACAAGACACTAACAATGCAGAATGAGAACTGATTAGAATTAATGATCATTGTAATGCCCAGATAAATGATTTTCACCAAACAATAATGAGTCTTTTATGTACACCTTGATTTGGGTCAGTGTTTATTCACAATAATTTATAATATTGAATGCAGTTCCCTACTGACACACTTCAGGAGTAACATGCATGAATGAGCTTAAGTGGCAATTAGCAGAGTATAAGTTAAGCAACTATGATAGATTTTCATTTATTCTGTACATATCTTGATGAATGAAAGTTCATGGGTAAAGACAAGCTCAGGCACCAAGAAAATTGGATCCCAAAGAACAGAAAGCATTTCATAATAATATTTCTGTAGTTTATGTCTTCAGGCTCTGATATCTTCCGCAATACAATAGTCCACATCATTTAACAATACTATAATCAACCAGGGTCCGGTGCCATGAAATGAGAAAATACTTAAGTCAATTATTTCATTTTAATTAATTCCATTATCAAACACTGAAATAAATTGTCATACAGAATGCTTTAATTTTATTTATCAGTAGAATAAAACTCAATAAAATCCAAATCCCAGTTAATAACTCATTGTTGAGCAGAAGAATTTGAAATAATGACTAAAGTATATTCTCAGTTTATGGTGCCGGACCCAGGACTTGTTATTTCAATGTTTAATAACATTTTACACTTTTTGAATGGTAGCTTGATAAGACCTATGACAAGAAGGAAGAAGCAGATCTGTGGCAAGATGGTCTGTTTAGACGTAAAGTTTTCCGGTATTTGTGCGTGGAAAGAAGTATGCCTGCTTCAGTAAGACCTTTATCTTGTTCCTTATTAATTTGTTGTGTACTTTTATATCCATGGTTACATAAAAAAGGTGAAGTTGCATTCTCCTTAGGTCAAGTTTCAAGAAATCAAGATGCATGATGAGTTGTCAGAAGAGAAATTTAAATATTTACTGAAACTTAAGTTAACTTGAAGTGGGACTTTAAGTTTAAAACAGATTTGACTTTCATAATCTGTGTTGTAGTAAATGAAAATGATCTGTTTTTTAGTTCATGAAGATCGACAATATTGCTTTTAGTGTATACAGTACTTTTCTTGTACTTTGAACCTAAATAATTCATTTGTGCTACTTTGAACACAGACTTCCATTTATGTTTCTATCCATCAGAAATACTAGTGAAAGTGGATACCCTTGTGAGACCTTGCTTTTATATACGAGTACATAATGTCTGATTGACAAAATATATTAAAGTAATGTCACATAAAATTAAAAGTGCCTGAAGTTGGTTGCTTTCAGTTCCAATTATATTGTCACATTTGAGTAGGAGGTAACAGACCTCTTGAATATGATAGTGCAATCCAGGAATTAAATGCAGATCATCAGCAGTGCATATCAAGCACTTCACCACATCATCAAATTTCACCCCCTCCCCTCCCCAAAAAAAGAACTGCCAGTAGAAGTAGAAAGAATGTATGTGGGAGGTGACTTCACCTTACACACCTCCTGTACATAGATTTATTTGGGAGGTGACTTCACCTGACAGACCTCCTGTACAGAGATATATATGGGAGGTGACTTCATTACTTATAGTTTTATTTTGGTAAAGAGGCTAATAATACTTTAAAAGTTTTTATCTGAATTTTTTGATAACAACACCCTGTCACCATGTCAGTTGGACAACCTACAAATGCAGATCCATGTAAAGTTAAGTGAGGCCTAAGCCGGGGTAGAAATGGGTATAATCATTAATGTAGAACATTTGAAGTAATGAAAAATGAAAAAAATGGCTAATAATGATTGATATAATATATTAATTAATTTTTTGCAATGTGATTTTGAGATGGGATTGACATTTTTCACTGTTACCAGATTCATACAGTAGATGTATTGTGAGGAGAAGGTGTTCTTATAAAAAAGGTCCCATGCACAAAACAAATATGCCTCTCAATAGAATCATTATGCTTATCTGTTCTGCACATTTGATAATTTCAGAAGGGATGACAAAAATATCATGTCACCAGATAAATAATGCAACATTTATATGATATAAAGGGGATTCTGTGCTAGCAGTAACATAAATTGTTCAATAGCCATTTGGCTAATGCAAGCACAAATTAATAAGCCAAATGTGTAAGTCATTAGCCATATATATAAAGACAAAACAACTTAGAAATTTAGAAAATTTAATATTGAAAAAATGACTGATAACACAACTGACAATAATATTCATCATTAATTTCATTTTCTATTAACGATCCAAACTCCGTAAACCATGTTGATTTGGATGTTGCATTTGTTAGCATTTTTCTTTTTTTTAATCAGTACCGTGGTTCATCTTGTTCATCTGTTTTCACAGGGTTCAGGTATCGATGTTTTTTGACACACATCTTACTTGATTACTTCATAATGAGGTAGTACAATGGGTATCAACAAACATCGAACTCTGTGTCTGTTGTCACAGATTCTAATGATGGGTGCTGCTTGGCGATTGTATAAACCCTTGAAATGATGTCAAGGAACTTTGCTTAGCCACGTTCACTGTTCAGAATGTTAACAGATGGTTTACATCGTGATCACTTTGAAGTTTGATAAGGTTGATTTATGCTAACGATTTAAACAGAAAAAAAGATATTGAAAAAGCCGGACGTTTTTAACTTGCAAAATGTATTTGCCAACTTGATACTCAGGTTTAGCCATTTCAGTTTTGAACTTGCATTTGGCGAATTGGCGATCGGGTAGCGTTTTCACAGGGATTGTAATATTTAGTATATCACATATAAAATACTGTTTTTTTTCGTCTGTTGCATACCGTTTTGAAAATTTATTTTCTATGACAGGGAAAAGATGTTTTGGTAGATGTAACTGTGCTGAATGACAGAGATGCAATTCCTCCAGGATTCACCTGTGTAGACTATACAAGTGACACAAGTAAGGACTAACTGAAATTGAAATGATTTTAGTACTATCTTCTCACCCCATCATTGTGCTTAAATCATATGGAAATTATAACAGTGATATCATTTTGTATCACATTGGATTGCCGTTTTGATCTATATTGCCTGTGAACCATTATGACAAGTTCTGGGGTCCAGAACTTTTTTATTATCAAATATTTCAGCACATTTACCTAGGGTAAGGGGAATGGGACATTGACTTGAGTGTTATCATACCATGTTTTCCTGATGGCAGAGGCACTTTCTACACAGTGTTGGTTCATATTCATGTATATATACAGAGCTGTATGTCAGGGCATTCCCGGTGGGTGTGGCTAGTCAAACAGGAGACGCTCACTCCTCCCGGGCACTTGGTTTCATCTCTGAATTCCAGGGCTCTGTTAATGTCCCTTGTGGTACATTGTTGTTAGTACCATAGTCACTTGATACCAGTTACTTTCGTATTTTACATTTGATTCTTGAGACAGAAAATGCAAATTGAATATTGTATTGAGTGAAGCAAATCTTGTCAGTGTCCTTTGGTTTGAAAGAACTGGTACAAAAATGGGACTGTCAAAAATGGGTCTCTAGGAAATGATGAGTGCACTTTGTAATGAACACAATATGATATTATATTATAATATATTATTATTACAAATATTATGTTTTGTAGAAGAGAAAGTCCTGAAAAAGAAGATGCTTTGTGTCAGATTTATGTCATCAAGCTTGACTAATGATGCAATATCTGAGCTGATTTTGTTATCTAAAGGAGTAAGACGGCCTCCCAATGGTTATACTCTGGTTGGGTATGTATTATGACGACCTCCCAATGGGTATACTCTGGTTGGGTATGGAATAAGACGGCCTCCCAATGGGTATACTCTGGTTGGGTATGTATTATGTCGATCTCCCAATGGGTATATTCTGATAAAATGACCTCCCAGTGGGTATACTCTGGTTGGGTATGCATTAAGATGACCTCCCAATGGGTATACTCTGGTTGGGTATGCATTAAGACGACCTCCCAATGGGTATGCTCTGGTAAGATGACCTCCCAGTGGGTATACTTTGGTTGGGTATGCATTAAGATGACCTCCCCATGGGTATCCTCTGGTTAGTGTGCATTAAGGTGACCTCCCAATGGGTATACTCTAGTTGGGTATGCATTAAGATGACCTCCCAATGGGTATGCTCTAGCAAGATGACCTCCTAAGGGATATACTTTGGTTGGGTATGCACTAAAATGACTTCCCAATGGGTATACTTTGGTTGGGTGTGTATTAAGATGACCTCCCAATGGGTATACTTTGGTTGGGTGTGTATTAAGATGACCTCCCAATGGGTATACTTTGGTTGGGTGTGTATTAAGATGACCTCCCAATGGGTATACTCTGGTTGGGTATGTATCAAGAGGACCTCCCAATGGGTATATTCTGGTTGGGTTTGTAATAAGATGACCTCCCAATTTGTATATTCTGGTTGGGTATGTAGTAAGATGACTTCCAGTGGGTATACTCTGGTTGGGTATGTAGTAAAATGACCTCCCAATGGGTATATTCTGGTTGGGTATGCATTAAGAGGACCTCCCAATGGGTATATGCTGGTTGGGTATGTATTAAGAGGACCTCCTAATGGGTATATGCTGGTTGGGTATGTATTAAGAGGACCTCCCAGTGGGTATACTCTGTTTGGGTATGTAGTAAAATGACCTCCCAAAGAGTATACTCTGGTTGGGTATGTATTATGACGACCTCCCAATGGGTATACTCTGGTTGGGTTCTGTATTAAGACTGTAAAGTTTCAGTTTCAGACAGGAAATATTTAGCAAAATGATTAATGTTTAAAGGAAGCTATTTTGTAACAGGTTAAAGTGTAGACTTAGGGTAAGAAAGACAACTGTAGTTTGTCATGAATGTGTTTGAATCATTTAGAGTCCTTGGCCCCCTAAACTAGTATATCATTACTTAAAACAAGCAAAGCAAGAAGGTCAATTCAATTTCATTGATAATCAGTATTAGTCTATACAGAGAAAGAAGTAAAAATGAACGTTATCTAAAAAATGGGAATTTGGCTTTTGGTTTTGATTTTTGTTAAACCATACCCACCCTCTTGAATATAAAAGAAAGTGAATTTAATGTTTATGGCATATTTTCTTAAAGACACACATACAATACTGAGGGTAAACATATGGATTAATGTATGATATCTGGTAACAATAAAGTAGTATGGTAACAGAACAATGTAGTCTTTCTTTCCACAGAAATTTGATTTGACATGCCAATTAAATATACATAGCATCATATTTGTGAATTTGTGCTGTTTAAACTTTGAAGGATTTTGATAATGAAAAACTTTTAAGACAGTAGAGGATAAAAGACGAACAAATAAGAAATATGTAAAGGTATAATATTTGTTTGGCTTAATTGCTGAAAACTTCCAAGTGAAATTAGAAAATTGTTGTTCTTGGTATTTTAATCATTATGTAGTTAAAGAAAATACTTTTACATGAATGAAATTATTCAAGAGAAGACTACTAAATGGAGCCCAATTCCTTTAGAGGTTATAATTATAAATTTTTTCTCACCCAGGGAGCTGAACAACATGGGAATATGTTACAAAATGTCATCGTTTCGGTCTCCAGGTGTGGAAAATCAACAGTTACAGGGACATTCAGATCTCCCGTACCAGACACAAGGATATCAATACCCAGGAATGAACATGTTAGTATTGACAACACTATTTTATATATTAAAACTTATAGTGGTATATTTGTCAGAGTGAATCTGTTTTAATACAATTACATAATTGATTTAATTTGTATCAGTACCACATTGAAATGGCAATCTCTTGGAAATCTTAGGAAAATACTTATGTGAATTTTAATTTGTGTCTTTCTCTTCAGACACTTAAAAGGAATAGGTGTATTAAAGGTTACAAATGGTGAAATCAGCCCCAGACTGGTCATTTTAATTAAAAATACATGTAAATAAAATACTGAAGTGTATACTACAATGAGACAGGAACTACATTTATCTGAAAATAGTATTTGATTCAAATATCCAATGATAAAGAAATGTTTTTCCCAAGTGATCAAAGCCTTAGTCCTTAATTATATTAGTCATCCTACTTTTAATATCAAGAATAAATATATATTTTCCTTTCAAGAGGAAAATCTTATTTTATCAAAGTGGTAATTATCATTTTTGTAAAGTTGTAAGAGATTTAAAATTTCTATGAAATGATACATCTGTTTTGATTATCAAGGACTCCTATAGCCAACAGCTTGCCTTATGTAACATCTCCTACTAAGAAAAAGATGGGACCTCCTGAACGAACAGTCAGTTCATTAGGAATGGGAGTTGTAACTCGTAAGTTTTGTACAAATCACTTTAAAGATGCCATGCTGTAGCCATACCTGGTATTGTCAGAGATTAAGGCTCGTTTTTGGAAACTGACTTATACTAAGTCCTTGGAATTAATTTTTTTCAAGGATTGTCTGAAAAAAAAATCAGTAAATGAAATATTTTAACTTTATGTGTTTTCTTGGCTTACCTGTGAGAAAATCTTCTTTTAGAGGTAGCCAGTTAACCAGAGACCGACAGAAATGGTTTGGGTTAGTAGAGTAATACTCAAGCCCCTGTTCTTTAGCTAAAATTGTGAACACTTCATCATGTTATGAACAATTATCAACAAAAACTTTAGGAACATGAACATTGTGAAGTTGAACAACACTATAAACTCATATTTTCCATGATAATATAATTCTTATAATGAGAAAATCTGCTCGTAAACATATTATGCATTTCACTGCTTGACTTCATCACATTTTAGTTAGAAAACTTGTCCTTGAGCTGGTAGATTTTGTTTTCAATTAGCTTGACTGGCTAGTGAAGAGAAAATGTTTTTGATCCCAGATATATATTTATACATATATGTATATAATCTTTTGAGGGAACAATTATCGGTGATGGATGAGCTTCTCTTTTTAAAAATCAAAATTTTTGTTCAATTCATCAAGCTATCAGATAGCCTTTAAAATAAATCTAAGATTTTAGAAAGAAGAAAAGCCAAATGTACATTATAATCAGTCAGAATATTTTTGTTTTATATTTCAGCATTGCAAGGAGTACCCTTCCAGCTGAATTCTAGATTGGTAGACAATACAGCGGATGTAAGTATACATTTGATACTTAATAATTGATAGTTTTGCTTATTATTATTCAGGGTCCTACCAGAGTAGCTTTACCTGCATGGTGGTAGCCATGCCATCTCCTTAGGTTTAAAAATTGATGTATTTGTCGCTTGTGTCGAGCACATATCATGACATTAAACCTTCCTTAATAATTCTAATTAATAATTATAATAATTAATAATTGAGTTCTACTCAAATCAATCTCTAATTGTACATGCCCTTGCTCCAAAAGGTTCTAGAATACATGGTTTGGTTCATTCAGACTTTGTCAACCTCTCATATTTTTTTTGCAGATTGTTATTCCCCAAATACACTATAAATCCATAATGGACATTGAGAGACAGGTAGGCTATTAGTAATTGTTAACATTACATATATTAGTATAAAACACATTCCACAGTGCAGTCATTTGATAAAAAAACCCCAAAAATTGCTTATACAGTAAAACTCTGATATCTCAAAATCCAAAGGACAATGGAAAATACTTCTGATTTCTGAAATTTAACTTTATGGCCAAAAATAGTGTGTAATTACCTTATCAGATTCTTATTGAATAATAAATACTAGTATATATTTTATTGGTAAATACTTCAATGCCATTTCATACCTTTCATCAATAAAAAATGCAGAAATGTACTCCAAAGATGTGAAAAGTCATATTAGGACTTCAGTGCTTTCATATTTTACACATTAAAGATTGGAAATATGGTTCACATCTAGTATTATAACTGAAAACCCAAGAGGGCCTCAAATAAGACGTGATAAACATAAATTTATCATAAATTTATAACAAAACACAATGAGCTACTATATGTTGCATAAGCATACATGCCTCGTAGACAAAATGAAATAGAATTAATAAACAGTGTAAGGAGTGAAGAAACAGCACTAACTGCAGTTCAAAGCACATCAGAAGGCAGTATTTACTGTATACTGAAGAAAGATGTTTTACTGGTATTTGATTAAACAAGTCATGCCCATATTTATAATCAGCTGTGATTATTAATAATAATTAGAACAGGTAACAAGGTATGTAAAACCTCTGTCGATGAATATACTATTATGTAATTACCACGGTTGTATTTGCCGACATTGTCAATTAATTCCCTTATTTGTTGGGTCATCAATGAAAGGAAATCATTGGTGATTACTTAAAAATTAAGCCAACTTTGAAATATAACGGGTAAATTAGAATTTATGGATCTGAAATGTATTCAAGATAAGCATGGTATTTGACATATTTTTCAAAGTATTACATTTAGAATTCAGAGACTTTATATCAAATGTACAGAGAACTGAAAATGCTTCCATTCTTGTATTTTTCTCAGGACATTGATTAACACTAATAAACTTTGGATTGAACAATTTAGTGTTACTATAAACAAGCCTTGAAATAGGGAAACAAAATGGTCATTTAATTTAATGGTCATTTAATGGTTTTCACAGAATCTGCGTCTGTTTTCATTTTCATGGCCACATTTTTGTACATATGTAATCAGAATATAGCAAATGATTTTCGATATTTCTCTTTCAGTATGAATATTCCTTCACAGTAGAAAGATCTGCAGCTGCTAGAGTTCCTTAGGGATATTAGATATCATGACTATGAATATATAAATATATTCAGTTTGGCAATACATCTTACCATGTTTATCATTTTACATGGAGAAAATTTAGCAAAAAGTTGTTTTTCAAAAGAACATTTTTCATGCCTCATCTGACTTTTCTTTTTGTTTTTCTTTTTGGTTGTATTTGTTGGAATAAAGATTCAGGCATTTTCTGTCTTGTCTGTCTGTGTCCATATATTTGTCTAAGTCTATCAGTTTAGGATTTTGCATTGGTATAACGAATTTTCAGTCAGTGATCTTGACCTTAGACAACAAAATATATCTTCATATTTTCCCTGTGTGGATATGATAGTGTTTTGCAAATAAATCGGTTTTTTTTTTCTCAATTTGTCAAAACTTTGATTTATTTCTGTAATAACCTTTGATATGGATGCATGAAATGCATAATGTATTTTGGTATGGTGATGTCAAGTATATGTCTACATTTTATTAGTAACTAGCTGCAATAATGATCAATACGTCTCTTTTTCTCTTAGATGGAGTATGTTGTTATTTTTAAAGTGATTTCTAAATTTGTTGGATAAAGTGTGTATTGGAGAGATTTAAAACTAAAGGTACTTTCTTGAATTGCGTAGCATGCTTCTTTTGACTTCTAAAATAAAGCAAAATGATTGAGTATGCAAGTTTGAATATGAATTGACAACACCATTTGAAAATTGAATGTGATATATTAATGTGCGCTTTCCTTAGAATGAGGGTTTTGCCCCTTGAGAACAGGGTAAAATTTAGGCATGGCCAGAAATCATGAGTGGTAAAGTGATTTGTTCATGAGTTTGACTATGATGCTCATAATTTGAGAAAGATACAATATAATGAACGTAACATTGATGGATATTATTATAATTGTATTTTATATCTGTTGACAGTGTTTTATTACATGTACTTTTTTATGTATGTGAGAGTTTTAATATCTAGATTCTACTTATTTTCATAGACACAATGAGATGAAATAATAATGAAACAAAATCTGTACTGCATATTCAACATATGCTCCTATAGTAGACATTCTTTTGTTGAGTTGGATCTGTCATTATTTTTATACTCCCTGAAAATGAAGTTGGGGGGGGGGGGGTTATTGGAATCACCTTGTCCCTGTGTCTGTCTGTCTTTCCATCTGTCTGTCTGTCCAGAAACCTTTAACCTTGGCCATAACTTTTGAACTGAACCTTTATACTACACATGTGTATTCCTTGTGGCAAGACTGTTCTGTTTGTACTAAAATTGTTGACCTTATAACCTTGACATTGAAGCTACTTTTGAAAAACTTAACCTTGGCCATAACTGTTGAACCAAAAGAGATGGGTTCTTCATGATAAACATGTGTTTTCCTTGTAGAAAGATCTTTCTGTCGGTACCAAAATTTTTGACCTTGTGATCTTGACATTTGACCTACTTTTGAAAAACTTAAACCTTAGTCATAACTTTTGAACCCCAAAAAATGGGGGCTTCGTACTAAACATGTGTATTTCTTGTGACAAGACAAGACCTGTCTGTCGATATCAAAATTTTTTACCTCATGACCTTGACCTTGACATTTGACCTACTTTTTAAAAACTTTAACCTTAGCCATAACTTTTGAACCAGAAGAGATGGGGCCTTCATACTACACATGTATATCCCTTGTTATAAGACCTGTCTGTCGGGCTTTGATCTCGTGACTTTTGTCAGACCTGTAAGGACAGTTCTGTTGTTTCTTTTTTTTGTTTTTGTTGAGTTTTTTTTGTACCCTTGGGTTTTATTAATTTAAGGACATCTTGAGTTAGTTGTAATCCATTATTTTTTGCATCCTACCAAATTTTCATAAAGGAAAATTTGCTGTCATGACTCGTGGATTAAAATATTTTTTTTTTTACAATTCACATATGATATTCCATATGATCTATGTACTCTCCCAAAGATATATTTTCTTTTTGAAAATTGTTAAAGATAAGTATTCATTTAAAGTTGAAATGATAAATTTTAGAAGTGAAATTTACATTTAATCAAAACATATATAGATAAGGACTTGATGAAAGCTCAATGTAGAAAAATAAATAGTTTGAATAAGAAATATTATATTTATGTTAAAAACCAAGATCTTAATGATGTCTCTTTTCTATACATTATTTTTGAATTAACAGCAATATCCACTTCTTTTTTTTTTTATTATGTGAACATGAACACGTTTTTCAGGATTTGAAATAATTTTTGTCTTTTTTCACCTAGATATTCATTCAGAATGCCCATTGAAGCAGTCATTTTTCCCTCCTTGATATGATTTTATTGTGAGTTTTCAATTAATTCATTTACAATTAGGTCATATTCATTGTAAATAATAAATAAAAACCTCCCAAATTAATGTAGGGCAATCATAACCAAGACACTCAAACTTTGTACATGTATGTCACTGTCAGCATCAAAAGGAATACTTTACATTTTTCTTTATGGCAAAATATTGAGCAGCTCTCGGCCAATCAAAACATGCATAACAAATCATTTATATAAAATTATTTTGATATATCATGTATAGTTGAACCAAGACAACATGACACATGTTTATAAAAATTAATGCAACAAGTCCAACAAGACATATGATCATAAGAGGGATGACATAACTACATGTGCATGTCTTTGTTGTTTATAACAATTTGTAGATGTATTATCTAAAGGTGTCATATTGAATTGTAGTTTACATGTAGTACTGGTACTTTCATTATTGGATAACAAATTTCCATAGGTATATACAAAATCTTGAAATAGATTCAGTATTTTATCTTATTCCAGAAATACTTGAAGCATCCTCATGAAATGATCGGTTTTCTAGAAAAGAACAATTTCCTAGAGAAGAACTATTTTCTTGTTTCTTGCTTATTTGTGTATATCAACCAAAGGTGAGATGTGTAAATATTTCAAGTTTGTATTTGTCTTCGTTATTAAATTGATACAATCATTACATATTATTTGTGTTAATTATTTTATTTTTGAACATACTGCCTCTTATTTCTCATCCATCCAGAACATTACACTTACTTGTAGATACTAAATCATCATTGAGATGTATGATGTAGATATACCTCGTTTTAGCTGGTTGATAGTTGCCATACCATAGTATAATGGTTTTATGTAAGTTTATCCTAAGTTTATGTTATGCTTATAAATTTGTTATCAAAACTTGTCTTAAAGTATTAGAATACTGCGTAGTGGTGGGTGATACTAAAAGTTATAGGCATTCAAACCTCTGCATCTGACAGAGCGTTAGCTTCATTTACAATACCTCTAAAAAGCACATGACGATGGACAAATATTGATGTTTCAATTATTATAAATGGAAGTTTTCTTAAGTATTGAATAGATATCGCTGTTATCTCTTTTGCTTCTTCACTTGTAATCCATTTGCTTTAACTAATTTAAAAGAATATTGTTAAAATCTCGCGCCTACGGAGAAAAAATTCCACTTAAATTCAACATTTCTTAAGAAAAGAGACGAAACTCGGGAATGGCCTTTTTAAATTCGATCAAATGCAGAACAAATTAATTTGCGCCAAATCAAAACAGCAGAGCAGGAGGCAATTTCTAGAAATTGATTTGTAATTGTTTTAACCGGAATAAAAACTATATATCTTATACCTGTTATAGAATTTCACTTTTCATTCCATTGGTGTCGTTATTTCTTTCTCGGGTTTCTCGTGATGATTATATCCTGTTGTTGAATACTGCGTTCCGTGGTTAGTAATGAAAAATCAAACTACGCTCGAGAATCCTTCATAAAGCTCTTTATACGTACATGTAAATTCCATGAAATAAGAAAACGGTAATCTCGTTTACAACCTTCTGAATATAAGGCAAATTAAAAACCCCTAACAAAACTAAATGAACCCCCACCCACACACAGAGAGAGCGAGAGAGAGAGAGAGAGAGATCAAAACTAAGAAAACAGTCGTCATCTTGTTATAAGAGTATGTGTTCCAAATATGAAAATAAAAGTCTTCAACCTATTGCCTAAAGAGAATGCATACCAATATAGAAAATAAAAGGCGACATCATCTTTATAATTATTATTATTATCATCGTCATTATAACTATTATTATTGTTATCATCATCAACATCATCTTCATAATCATCATCATCATCGTCATCTTCTTCTTCTTCTTCTTCTTCTTCTTCAACATCGTCGTTATCGATCCGGGTTCGATTTCACTATGTATAAGAGGTTGGTTACCTCCTGCTTTCATGTCGCGATATAACTGAAAAATTGTTGAAAGCGACGTAAAACACCAATCAACCAACCAACTATCGTCGTCGTCTTCATCATCATCATCATCATTATTATTATTGGAAAGAAATGTAGGTTAAATTATTACATTTTAGTGGATTTAACAATTAACTTGAGACGAACTTGACTGGCCCGCAGGAAATGTTTATTCTAGTATGTCTCCTGAACCCCCTCTATATTTCTAATGTATTCAATAATTCAGTAATTCATAATCATACCAAGTGTCAAATTATGTAAAACTTTTGGTTGTTTTTTTTTTTTATTTTACACTGAAGGCCTTGGAAAACAGCCCCTTCTGTTTTTCCTGTTACCTCAGGACAACACAATACAATGTTCTTTGTATATCCACGAACCAGTTGTATATATGTTCCCTATTTACCTATGACACAATTGTTTACTGTACTCTTTGTGCGTCCACGAGCAGTTGTATACTGTTACCTATATATATACTGTGGAACAACGGAATACTGTTACTTATACACCCATGAAACTGTTGACTTATACCATTCTACGATGGAACAATTATATACTGCTCCCTCTCTACTCACAAAACAATTGTATTCTGTTTCTTCTCTACCCATGAAACAACTGTATACTGCTTTCTCTCTATTCACATTACAATTGTATATTGTTCCCACTCTACTCATATTACAGTTGTATACTGTTCCCTCTCTACTCACAAAACAATTGTATACTGTTCCCTATCTACACATGAAACAATTGTATATTGTTCCCTCTCATCTCACATTACAATTGAATGCTGTTCCCTCTCTGCTCACATTACAATTGTATACTGTTCCCTCTCTACTCACAAAACAATTGTATACTGTTCCCTCTCTTCTCATGTAACAATTGTATACTGTTCCCTATCTACACATGAAACAATTGTATATTGTTCCCTCTCATCTCACATTACAATTGAATACTGTTCCCTCTCTGCTCACATTACAATTGTATACTGTTCCCTCTCTACTCACATAACAATTGTATACTGTTCCCTATCTACTCATGTAATAATTGTATATTGTTCCCCATATACCAGTAATGATTCAGTACGGATATATTGAATATGTAACGTGATACAGAGCGTGCGGCTCACATATATATCCATAATTCTTTGGTAGCTATGCCACTTCAAAGTCATATTTCAGTAATCAGTTCTACAATATAAAATCCAACATAATGAACGGAGCCATAAAGTAAATAATAATTCCCGAATATACATGAATTCTTCTAGCACTAGATATAGACTGACGCGCTGCTGAAATCAGCGCCCCCTATTTATACTAATTTGGGTAATCCTCAAAGTGAGGATTAAAATAAGCGATCCTCATAGTGAGGAGTGACATGTAAATAAACAACAATGACCTAATTAACAATGAGTGTTATCTTAACATCTAAATATAATAACAGTAGATTCTAAATAAGATATTAGACAAGATAGAAAAAATGATAATAAAATATACGCTACAAATATCTTATATGTTCATGAAGAGGAGTCTACATTCTGTATAAACAAAGGGAACAGAATGAATATACAAGAAATGAATAAAAAAAATATGATATAAATAGATTGTTACAAAAGCCGATTAGACTAACATACTAAGAAAATTTTTTATATATTATCTCATTATTACGAGATAATTAACTCGTTATTTCGAGATCTTTTCTCGTTATTTCGAGATAATTAACTCGTTATTTCGAGATAATTAACTCGTTATTTCGAGATAATTAACTCGTTATTTCGAGATCTTTTCTCGTTATTACGAGATAATTTACTCGTTATTTCGAGATCTTTTCTCGTTATTACGAGATAATTAACTCGTTATTTCAAGATCTTTTCTCGTATTTCGAGATAATTAACTCGTTATTTCGAGATCTTTTCTCGTTCTTTCGAGATAATTATCTCGTTATTTCGAGATAATTAACTCGTTATTTGAGATCTTTTCTCGTTATTTCGAGATAATTAACTCGTTATCTCGAAAGATCTCGAAATAACGAGAAAGATCTCGAAATAACGAATTTAAAATTATCTCGAAATATCGAGAAAATATCTAAAAATTTTTCTTAGTAAGTGAGTTTAATCGGCTTTCGTAGATTGTTAACAAAGCAAGAAACAAATAGATTTACCATTAAGTAAGTAAGAGATATGACCTACAAGATGACAAAATATATAAAAGCATATACATGAAATAAACACAGACTTAGGAAGATAATGGACTGGAATAGATTCTTCTTGTGGATGTTTTACCTGTGTAAGAACAAAAGCCTCACTGATTTTCAGAGATTACCTTGAACTCACTTTATCAAGCAATCTAGCTTATATATGCTGGAAAAGAATTGGATTTCTTATTCAACTGAAAGGTATCGCTGAGCTGAAGAAAGCGTTTATCACCATGGAGATCAATCGCAGAACAAGAAAAATATATCTGTGTCCTGATCCTAAAGAGACACCTTTTCAGGAAACCAAAACAAAATCAATTACATTTATTCCTGAGAATGTTTTCTTTACATGCTATCAACAAAACGTTATTGAATATGATTATTTCTTGCTAGTTTCGTTTATTTAGTACAGGTGAATATTAGAGTGATTGATGAATACACACATATTTTCATCACTTTTCTTAAATATCTGATATTCTTGCCCAGGATGAAAACAATCATACAAAGCGCATATTAGCATGCAATAACGTCCCCCCCTAAAAGCTCCCGAAAGCATAAATACCTAAATACAACAACAACAACAACAACAACAACAACAACAACAACAACA